>OY982934.1:12328389-13635410 GCA_963891755.1 Pyrrhia umbra
ATACCACAATTTCCCACATCCCAGCAATTAACATACAAACAACCAAACTAAGACAGAACAATCCTCTCATTAAATCTTGCCTAACTTCAAACACAGGCGTAATTCCACTAAGCCCAGTCTGAATCCTGCCTGGGAGGTATTACTGGTTGAATGCATGTTCGTCAAAGTCAGCGCTTTAAAGCGAATGCGGCGAGGTGTCCGAGTTACTGATGAGCACATTCATTGTGGGAGCAGAACGCTGAGCGTGCATTTTTTTGTGTCACTGCCTTTTGGGTTTTTAAATATAAACTGTTTTGAGCTTTCGTCTCAGTTACATGCTTCGTTAAAATAAAATGATATTATTTATTTTGCAAATTGGTTTCGTAATCTTTTACGCGTCAAGTAATTGTTTTTAAGAGAAAATTGGCGCTGACGACTTCAGAGAAGAAATGGTTAAAAAATCAGTGTCTCTTTTAAAGTTAAGATAATATTAAATGTTATTACTCAGGGCTAATGTACTGGATGGCCCTGGAAAAGCGCTTTAGTATAGCTTTGAGTTGACCTGTTCCCTCGCACTGCTTAAAATATTTAAATTAAAAAAATGCAATTGAAAAACCGATTAATATTAGACAGACCTAAAATACCGGACCTAGAATCTCGTACACTGGTCTAACTAGTAGAGATAAACAAGGCAGCAGCCTATATCTGTTTATAAGTCAAAATTTACAAAAAAATAGACCTTTGCGGGCTCTTATGAAATATATTCTATTGAATCGAATTTTATACTAAGGTCCCAAGTAGTAGGTTCTGTCGAGTAAAAGTGACAAGACACTGCCTCCTAGGTCTGTGGGTTGTTCGAAAGAGTTCCGCAAGGAATATGGATGGGTTTTAGTCAGTAAGAGTCCGACACTTCCTCTCGACCCACCCATGGCTGGAGGAGTCATTTGACGATTTCCCATCCGACGAAAAAAATATTGTATAATAATAACTACTACAGTAACATATATATTAATCTACCAAGGGCACATAGTTCAGAAGAAAAAACGTCAAAACAGTCAATGAACAATCCGCAGTTCTCAAAAGAAAATTCAAATGAGGTCGATGATAAATTCAGTACAACGTGAAGCAATTGTCGCCTTCATTCACTTGGAAACTCAATATGTAGTAGACTGTGGTGATATTGTGCCTACAAATCACAGTCGCGGCAGGTGAATTTAATCAAAAGCGGCACAGATTGCCCGCCACAGTCTAATTTACGACCTCCTAATAGACTGCTTGGGGACACTACTATGGGAAAAGAATGTGGAATTGTGAATTGTGTGTGAGTGAGTACAATACGACCGACTAGTTGTGGTCGTTCTAAAGTTGGTCATTCGACTGCGCAGAAGCCATTTTTAGTTGGTAATACGCCATTTCGCAGCCGAAAGCCTAACTTTACACATTATTTTTTTTTTAATCTTCACAAACAATTCATTACCTATTCCATCTTCTACTTTTTCTACTCTTCTTTATCCAAATTCTAGTCCTAATTTATATTTTTCTTTCCCTCGGTTACATCGGCACAACTATTTTACTTCACGCAATCAAATAAAAGATACCCTATTTCTCTTTTCAAGGTATCATCAGGTTCATCCAAACCATATCAAACTTCTAAATTGGTTTTGACGTTTACCGGAAAGCGTTACAACAGAGTAATTCAAATCCTACTAATATAATAAACGCGAAATCCTACTGTAAGAATGTATGAATGTATCTTTGTTACTCTCTCACGCACAAACTACTGAACAGATTTGGATGAAACTTTTTACCCGGCTGCGCGAAGTAGTTCCCTTGGGACGCGGGTGAAACCGTGGGAAATAGCTAGTTTAAAATATTAACAAAAGAAAAAAAGCCAAAGAGTGAAAAAAAATATATACGAGAGACCAGAGAAAATTATTTCTAGAGAGAGAGAATGAGAGAGTAAGAAAATGTTGATTTCTTGTGAATATGTATCATAGTAGGGGTGTGACGGCTCTGGTGATTAACTCACGCCTTGATCAGAGCGGACTTGGCGAGTGTCGTGGCCATCGTGTGCCAATGTACCATGGCTGTATTAATACACAGCCTTTGTCGAAGCTGATTGAGGAGTTAACGACTCATTTGCACGATGATTCAGTTTGGATAAAAATTGAATTCAAATATGGCGTTGATGTACCTTAATGATTTAAATACCAAAAATCCGGCTGCGAGACGTTCGAAAGAGATACCGCGCCCCCGGAATAGAAAGGGCTGAGGAAGGAACATGGATGGGTTTTAGTCAGAAAGAATCTGCCACTAAGAGCAGGAAAAAAACAAAAATTTCGCTTGTTAATAGTTTCTTTTTCTACTATCATTCCATCACAATAGCCTAAGTATTTTTTTCTTGTTTTGCTATAGTCCAGTACAAACCGGGGATTGTTTTTAGAAGCATTTCTATATTAGGTATAAACAAGGATAATCCCCGGTTATTTCAAGTTCTCTCAAAGAGCTTCTGCGTATTGGCTTCGGCCCCACGTTCCCTTTCTAAAGGTCCTGTAATCTTTAGTCCCGTGCATGATAGAGATTTACAAAATGCTACTTAATTATTTAAAAACATTTAGAGGTCCCGCGGACCACAGACTTTCTATCGACCGATAATTTGGTCGGTTTCTTAATCAGTATGAAGATGTTTGCAAGTGCTCAAATTGTAACGATTCACATCTTCCATACCATCGCCCGATAGAAAGTCTATGGTCTGCGGGGACTCTTATTATATATTTTTTAAAAAAGCTTTCAATTGACAACCTCCTTTTTAAGTTGATTATTTATTTATTTAATTTCAAATTAACATTAACGGCCAAGTTCACCGACTGATGGTTTCGTAATCGGTCCGTTAAATTAAAAGGGTTTTTAACTGGGAACCTGGAATTTTCGCGTAACCCACTTCTAGTTCAACCCTGGTTTAGTAATCGTCCGTTTCAGGAATGAAAATCTCAAATTATACGTTACCTATTGAAAGTTGGAGGTTTAAATTTATGGTAAACAGCTGTATTAAGGTAATCGGACCGTTATCTTGTCGGTGAACTAGGGCCTTAGTATATATATTTTAAACGATTCTTTTCTTCATTAAAGTGCGACAATGACATTTGATTCGGATACAGAAAATGCAAAAAAAAAACAAAAAATCCTCGCTAATCTACATCAAAGACGTATGGATTTAATGCGGTTACGAAGTTAATAAACGACTACCCCATTATTTAAATTAGGGGACTTAAGTTAAATATACGGGTATCCGTGTCGACTGCAGATGGCGAAGTTAGGGAGCTCTAATCATACCGAGCAATAAGATATGTGTGCGGTAATGATATACCCTCATTTTATAGGTTTGAAAGCTATATTATTAGGCGGAACAGAAGGAATTTTCTTTATATCTATTTTCACTAAAATAAACAAGTATTCAGAAGTCTAGACTTTTTGAGCAAACGTGGTGGTTATCAATTCTTTTTTCAGGAATGGGAAATCATCAAAAGAGAAGAGAGTATTGTTACCCGGTAAACTGGGTTGTGGAGGTCAGATAGGTAGTCGCTCCATGTAAAACATTGGTACTCAGCTGCATCCGCTTAGACTGGAAGCCGACCCCAACGTAGTTGGGAAAAGGCTAGGTAGATGCAGATGATGGGAAATCATCAAAGACTCCTCCAGTTATTATTTTATCAGGGTGAATTAAGTAGTTCCTTCGGTACGCAAGTGGAATCATGGGAAACAGCTAGTCATCATCATCATCATCATCAGCCTACATTGTCCCACTGCTAGGCACAGGCTTCTTCTCATACAGAAAAGGCGTGATCATTAATCACCACGCTTGCTCAAGGCGGATTGGCGATTTCAGACTTTTAAGTCCAGGTTTCCTCACGATGTTTTCCTTCACCGTTAGTCAGTGACGTCTAAGATATACTTAGAAAGTACATATGACTTTAGAAAAGTCACATTGGTACTTGTCAGGTTTCGAACCTAGACACTCATACACGAGAGGCAGGTGCCTTAACCACTAGGCCACCACGACTTCAGCAGCTAGTACTAGTTCTAAAACTGTTTGGCCGCAACACCCACTGAATTATGAATTAACTTGCTGTTTCCCGCGGTTTCACCCGCCTCACGAGAGAACTACTTCGCGAACCCAGATAAAAAGTATCTTATATGTTAATCCAGGCTAGAAACTATATGCGTACCAAATTTCATCCTAATCCGTTCAGTAGTTTTTGCGTGAAAGAGTACCAAACATACATCCATACATTCTTACAAACTTTCGGGTTTATAATATGTATTAGTAGGTTATATCCAAATTCTAATGTTAAAACAAAGTTACTTTTTGAGAAACCTTTGAATTAGAATTGAAAAGGTTGAATCAATAATTCTTAACTTTCAAGTTATTTAAGTTGGTTTTACTTATTCAAGTTGTATTTAAATGCCCTTGTAAGTTCCATGGTCTTACGGTCCTGAGTTTACTGTCCAAGATACATCAGCCCAACTTATACTAAGTAATTGACCCTAGCTCGTGTGATAGCATCAATTTAATCAATCAGCATTCGGACCTCCATCTAGTCTGCCATTAAACATTTACGATTGTTCGGCCTATCTAATTCTGTTTAATTCGGTTGATAAGTTTTTGGGTACAAAAACTTTGGGAGTTAGTTTTTCTTTTGTTTTGTTGTTTTCTTTTTTGGTAATGTTATTAATGCGAACGCTTCTCTATTTTTCTGCATGATTGTTTGTTCTTAGTTTACCTCTAAAACGTGGAGTTGATTCTGATAAAACTTTGAACGTAGGTTGAGTAAAAAAAAACATTATTCTGAAATAGGACTTTTTTGGTGAAACATTTGGAGTCACTTATACTCCATTTACAATAAGATTAGACATTTAAACGCACCACATTTACCGTCTGTTCAGACGATTTTGAGTTCTATTCCATATAGATAAAGATTGTGTTGAAAGCAAAATAATGTTTACAATACCAAAAATATTCTGCATTTGTTTTTTGTTATGTCACGTTAGCAATAGAGCCTAAAATCGTTTGAACAGACGGTAAATGGGGTGCGTTTAAATGTCTAATCTTATTGTAAATGGAGTATAGTTATTTAAAAGGCGTTTATATTTCATAACATCATTAACAGTGACATACTTCCAGATAAGTAACATTTTCGGAACATTTCCAAATAAATTTGTGGGTTTTTATAAGCGACCATAATTTTACAGCAACGAGTTAAGTTTATTAATGCGAACATGTAACTCCGTTACTTAAATGTATGTACCTAATATCAGAAGACGCATATAAGTACTTACGTCCATCTTGGAAAACCGCTACTGCGGTTACATGGCACTTATGCCTAATGGCGGGCCTACACTTGTAGTAATCAAATAGACGGCTTGATGCTTTTGTAAAATGTGAACACACAGGTCGGAGCAATTGGGTATTGAGTATAACTCCTCTAAAAAGCCGATATGATAACCCGATCAGATGTATCGATTAAATTCAAAATGAGTTTTCGTCTTATTTTTGTTTTGAAATTAATAATTATTTTTCGGGATGGCAAATCATCAAATGTCTCCTCCCGTTGTGGGTAGAGCGGGAGGAAATGTGTCTTATTGACTAAAACCCATCCATGTTCCCTCCTTTTCACCTGAGTTCTAGGGCCAGTAGATCAATAAATGCTGAGTCCAAAGTCATGTATCTAAATATGATTACGTTATTCTGTCACCAATTAGGTTCACTTCGTTGTCTGTGTCTCTGCCTAAGTAAGTTTCTTTTTTTATGTAAATGGTTTCTTTTTCACAATGCTAAAGTATACGATTATCTTTATGTACAACTCTTATTTACTTGGCCACGTCTAACATAAGTGCACGATTTATCAGAGGTACAAACGTGGGAGATTTTTTTTGCGATAGCGGTCATATAATAACAAAGTAGGTGGAAGGGTTATATGGGAGTTTGGTGAGGCCCATGCCCAATAGTGGACCAATTTGAAATAAGCTGATGATGATAATGTAGTAGAAAAGATAATATTTTATGTCCCAGTAGGAAAAGGATTGAGATTATTAAGCAAGTATATCGAAAGACTAGGTAATTATCAGCTGATTCATGCGGTTTCAATCACATCTAAACTCCCCACCACCAAACCCTACACCGCATATAAAACTATTACAACCGTCTCCAGGGTTCAAGCTGTCTCCATACCAAATTTCATTTAAATACAGTGTTCAGCCGTTTAACAAATCCTTACTAATATTATAAATGCGAAAGTAACTCTGTCTGTCAGTCTTACGCTTTCACGCCAAAACTACTGGACCGATATAAATGAAATTTGGTACGGAGATAGAATAGACCCTGAGGAACAACATAGGCTACTTTTTACCCGGGTGCGCTAAGTAGTTCCCTCGGGATGCGGGTGAAACCGGGGGAAACAGCTAGTAAAATATAAATAATATTAATATTATAGTTAGGATAAAAAACACTAAGCTCAGTACTGTAGTCAGAGAAGGCACGGTTCCTCTGTGGTTGTTGGTTTGATACCTGTTTCTGTGAGAATATATTATGTTTGTACTACTTTAGTGAGGATGTTACGACTAAATGGTTTGTTTGAATGAGCCACAGTGCTCTCGTATGCAAGTTTAAATTTTCACCTGCAATATACGGAAAACGGGTGTCAGATATAACCGAGAAGCGTTTAGCGTTTGTGCTATCGGAACCCTTTCTGTGAAGTTGAATCCGGAATTCGATATGCGGAATAAAATTGTCTGTCATTTTTGTTATAGGTGCCTATATTTTTGAGTAATCAAAATTTATTAGTATTTTTTTGGTTTTGGTAAATTTTAAGTTTTATTGTAGTTATACTTTAACGGCGGTTAAGGCGTCAGCCTAGAGTAGGTGTCGGCCTCGGGGATTGCGTCGGCCTAGGATAGGCGTCGGCCTATTATAAAAGTTGGTCTCGGGGAATTTGTCGGCCTAGGGGTAGGCATCGGCCTAGAATAGGCGTCTGCCTAGAATAGGGGTCAGCCTAGCAAAGGCGTCGGCCTAGCATAGGCGTCGGCCTAGGATGGGTGTTGGCCTAGGTTGGACGTCGGTGGTATGTTTCGATCCACGATAGGGACACGAACAAACAATGACAGAGAATTCATTTAGATGCTTTTTCTACAAGATCTACTTTTTTGTTATTTCTAAAGTGACTCTGACTAATTCTGTAATTTATTCTTTTAAGTCTTGATTCCATTAACTTTTAGAAATATCTCAACACAGCGAAAACAGAGTCCAATCTGCGAGGGATTTTAGAAGTAATCCAACTTGTTCCTTTTAATACAGTGGATATAGAACCTTCAAAAAATATATTAAGTTCACAGATTGGACGTATTCAATTTCGCTTTATGGAAATTTCTGTGTACTATGAAGGCGGAAGACGGGGAGCAGAGCTTTTTGGCGTGCTTTGAGCCTTCCTAAGTACATTTATAATATTTCGCTTTTCGCTTTTGACCAGATGTTAACTTTTAAATGAGATACTAGCTGTTTCCCACGGTTTCACCCGAGTCCTGACGGAACTAGGTATGTTATACTATGTTATAGTTCGATTAAGTTCAAATGTTGTGATGGCTTAGTAGTAAAGACACATGCATTCCGTATACGGCTTGAAACCTGGCGGGCATAAATATGACTTTTCTTAAGTCATTATTATGTATATTCTTAGTGTGTCTTAGGCTGCATTCAAGCTAATGAATAAAAACATCTTAAGGAAACCTGGACTAAAAAGTCCCCAATCTCCCCCTCGCTCCCTTGATCAATAGTGGTGATCAATTCATACCTTATCTGCGTGCAAAGAGGCCTTTTCTCAACAGTGGGATAGTATATAAGCCAATGATGAAATTTAACAAATTAATTGAATGGAATATTCTTAAAGATGTTAAAGAAATAAGACTCGTCTAAAGAAAGCCTAGAAGCTCCATTAAATATTAGTTGCTATATTAGAACTGAACTACACAAAAGCGCCTTAGTTTACTAGAACCCGAGGCTAACATGTTTGTACCTGTTACGTACTGAAACTTCACTGATACTGGGAAATACTTGAAGGAACTATAGCTTATGCTAACTTATATCAAGTAGGAGCTAGCTGCTTCTTGTAGGAATAATATTCTGTATTTGTGCAACTTCTGTCAAGTTTAGATGAGTTCTTTAGTACAGTCGTGGTAGCCTACAGGTTAAGGAGTCCTAATTTTCAGCACGAGGATGTGGGAAAAACTAGCAAGTAATATTGTTACCTATCTCCTATTGAAGTATATCTTAGACGTCACTGACTAACGGTGAAGAAAAACATCGTGAGGAAACCTGCACGTAAAAAGTCTGAAATCGCAATTCCGCCTTTAGCAAGCGTGGTGATCAATGCTCATGCCTTCACTGTATGGGAAGAGGCCTGTGCCCAGCAGTGGGACAATCTATAGGCTGATAAATGAATGAACCTCCATACCAAATTTAATCCGTGCGTGACAAACAAACTCACTTTCGTATTTATTAATTTAGAATTCGGTTTTTTTTTCGTGGTATGTTACTAATCTATGCCGAGCATAGTTATCTTCTAAAAGAGCAGCAAAAAATACTTTTGACATTAAAATACTGTTTTAGGAATAAAGAAAAGTCTACGAACTAAATTAAACTTAATCAAAACAATTATATTATTCAGTGTAATAGAAAAAAGAACAAGAACGGAAACTTAATTAACTTAAAATAAACTTAGAACTCACGGAATTTTTATAAAGAAAATAATAAAGTCACTTCCACAAAAAAATGTTTAAGTCAAATAATTTTTGGGAGGAAAAAGAATTATTAGTTATTCTTTTTTTGTTAAAAAATCTTCATTATTTATCTTATTAAGAAAATTACATTATAGCATGGAGTCATCAATCATATTCTGTAGAAAACTGAAATTACTTTCAGGAAACTTCGAGAACAATTTGGCTTATCATTTTATTAACCCGTTTTAAGAGATAAGGGAGGGGAAGTTTTGATAACAGTCTATACGGAAGATTAATTTCATGCCATATACTATTACCCTCATTATCCTATTCTTCTTCTTCTTCCTATCGTGTGTGTTGCTGGTTTTACTAATCTAACAAGCCCTAGTGGTAGACTTTCCTCAAATCCACCTGATGTCCTATGACATGGAATTATAATAATAATCAGCTATCAAGCTAGCAGCCGGAGATGATGGTTAAGCGTCCCAGGCATGGGGGTATAACACCACCAACTTCCTGACTCCGGGCATCTTCGTAAAATTTTCCAAAATCCATAAAGCGATTTCGACTTGACCCGGGAACCGAACCTGAGACCTACCGTTTCGCGACCACTAAACCAACGAGTAATAAATGCGAGTTTGTGAGGATGTATGTATGTTTGTTACTCTTTCAAGCAAAAACTACTGAATGAATTTGGATGAAATTTAGTAGACACATAGTTTATAAACTAGATTAACATATGGGATGCTTTTTATTCGGGTGCGTGAAAAAGTTTGCATGCGAGTGAAACCATAGAAAACAGCTAGTTAATAATAAAAAACATTCGTTTACTAAGCCTGTGTATATTTTTATCGAACTTTTTTGTCTCTTTAAATCAAACTTCATCAATCAGCGGTTTAGGCTGTGCGTTAATCCGTCAGTCATTCAGGACAAAGCATTTCATATGTATAGATGAGACGGTTCTAAAACTTAATTTTGCTATTTTGAAAAGATTTTAAGAAAAACTAAGAAAAAATCCTCCTCGGTAACCTTCAACCTTGGTATATTAAATGCAATTTTGCAGCCAACCTTGAGCGAAGCCAGTTACTACTTATTAGTCGTTCATAGATGAAGTCACATGTTCAAGGAATTCACTCAATTATAAACTAATCAACAGCTTGCGTCTGAGCAAGGCTGGGTAATTGATTCATCTCGTTACTTGTGAAGTTTAAAGGCCATGGTTGTTTATGGGAATAAGTTTCTTAGGGGTGAATAGTTAATTTAATATATAGGCTGTACCAATTGATTTTACGAAAAATATAAACAAAGTCATTTAAATATTTTGTTCTAATTTTCCCACATAGATAAATAAAAGGGCATTAAATGATGAACCATGATATTTAGACCATGAAATTGACATAAATGCGCCATCCTTACGCCTTTTTTTTTTCTGTGGCAGTAACAACAAAATAGGTTACGACTTTGTTTACATTTTTCGTAAAATCAATTAGTTACAGACTATAAAAACATTGCAACAAACTCTAGGAACGATTTAAGTTGTTCCATGCGGCAATCAAACCCGCGACACGTAGCGTAGCAGTCAATTGTTCAAATCAGCCTTTAGCAAATGCTTACAGGTTACGTCGCTCGCCCCTCAGGGTAGCTGTCTCGACTCCCACACACCACAAAACTCGGAACGAAGTTATTTTTTCCCTAATATACCCGACTACATCAGAAGTTTATATTATATCTAGCTCCAGAAGACTACTAATGCACCCGGATAAAAATACGGCGCCATATTTCCTTACCAAATTTCATCCATTTGGATTCGACTCAACCGTTGTACTATAAAAGCGTTGCAAACAAACAAGTAAACAAAATCACTTTAGCTTTTATAAATATTATTTAGGATATTTAGGATTAGGATATAGTTCTGTAGCACTTTCTTCATTATAATAAACTAGTGGATACTTATAAAGTTCGCTCCGTTTATTATCAAAGTCAGTGAAACTAGTCTTGAAGTCTTGAAGTTCTGTAACTGAGTGCGAAGAACCCCTACATAACAGTTTACTTATAAACAACCTTAAGTTTTACTTAGGTGTTGTTTTACATGCTGAATCTGAAACCGTACAAGTGAGAAATCAAAGGATAGAGCCGGTTTTTGATCTGAGATGTAACATGTTTGATAGCAATATCTTTCTTCAAGACAAAAGCGACAATATTCACTGGTTTTATGAATTAATATTTTCGGTTAATCTTAATTCAAGTCAATAATAATTTTAGATAAAACTAGATACATAATATTACATAAAGGTTATGTTACATTATTTTTAAATTATTTTAGGCGCTTATGTTTAGCGGTTGAAATTAATGTATGTATTCACGTTTGGGTATTACGCCTAGTGTGTATGAATAATTTCAGAATATAACAATGACCCAATAAAAAGAACGAGCTAAAATGATTGGAAATTGTTTGTCTGTATATTGTATGCATTATTATCAATAGTGTAAACAAGTTTTTCTTATACACAAAGTATTTGTCTTATACGGCATGTTGATAAATTATTAATGTGTTTATTTCTATAACCTGTATCCATTATGCGAATTGCTTGGTACTTGGTAAACTAGTACTATTTAAACGAGAACCTTTTTTTGAATATTTTATACGGTAGGCAATTAATCATTGATTGTTTTAGGCTGCCCAATCAGGCAATTCGAAATTGGGCTGCGCATTTCACTCTCTAAGCCTAGTCGGTCAATAATACAAAGATTTTGGGTAGTAGGTAACAGCTAATATTAATTCACGCAACGTGTATACGAAATTGATTTATTTGCGAGATCTACTACAAAAACGAAATAACAAACTGAACAACCGGTAGGATGTAGAAATATTATTGATAACGCAAAAATAACTCAGTTTGTCTTAAACTTTAATGACAAAATAGATTCACCGATTTACATGCAATTTAATATGAAGTTAGATAAAAACCTAGAAAAGGAAAATGCAATAGCATTTATTCAGGCGCATGAAGTGGTTCTCTCAGAACGTGAGTGACAGTGAGTAGCCATGGAGTTTGCCGGTTCTTTTCCATAGGACCCACTTTTTGGAACCGTGAATCTAGTTTTTAATTTTGACGTTTTATAAGAACCTGTAATTGGACTACATAAAATAAAAACCTATTGACTTTAACACGATGGATAATGGCTAGTTTACAATATTCCTACCTATATAAAATATAGCTTAGTAGCCAGAATAGGTTACTAAATGGGAAACATTTGCGCGCCTAACTTCAATAACATTGAGCTATATGTACCTATATATATAACTATAAGTGTACGTATGCGTATAATAGTCAATTTGTTTACACCAGCGTGTGACTGTCAGTTAACGGATATGTTAATTGCATGAAGCATAGATCTGTCTACACATTGTACATGTTTGCGTAGACATCAATACTAAGGTTGTTTTGATTACTCTAGATTAAAGTAAAGCAGTGGTGTAAAAAGAGATCAAAGAAAAGTGCTTAGTCTACTAAGATGACCCACCGACCCTAACCGTTAATGACATCCTTAATTGACAAAAATATGATTGAAAAAAGTACAAAATTAAAAATAAACTTACCAACCAAGATTATAATAATATTTCATCTGCCTAGTTATTTCCCAACTACGCAGGGATCAGCTCTCAGTTTCCCCAAATCAAGTTGAATCCCTTATTTTACATAAAGCGACTACTGGGTAAAACGCTACACTTATAACATTAGCGACGGGCTTGCCAACGAAACGATTGTCACAGCGCTTTCCAAGATACGGAGGAGTTTCGGTATGACAAAGATGATCATCCATCTTCGGACCGACCTTAGCAAGAAAGCACTTCACACTGTATACGCAATGGTTAACCATCTTTTAACGAACCGCGATAAGCATAGTGTAACAAGGGGGTTAGACAAGTGTCAAAAACGCTAGTAGAATAGAAAACAAAATGTATGGGCATGACATTCATTTACGACTAGCTGTCTGTCATTCGCATACATTTTATTTTCTATTCTACTAGATATTCGTTTTTGCCACTTGTCTAACCCCCAAGAAGACCATGTTTAAAATTAACACCAAATATAACTGTGCGAGAAATTTTATAAAAACTTCTATCTTACTACCCACATTCTTTACTTTCAATATGACGCCTAAAATCCTCATTGTGCCTGTCATTATTGTGACATCATGATTGATGCTTGCTTTCGTGGAAAGTGGAATTTCATAAAAGGCTTTTGCCATAATGCGACAGTTAGAAGTCATTGGTGTATGAAAGATGATAAATATAATCCTTTAACATGACACAATTTTATGTAACAACGTGGTAGATGTAGGAAGATGAATGAAATATGGTATCTATGTATGGTAACGACCTCTAGTGAATTAATATATTAAATGTTAAGTACTGTCAAAAGCGCCATCTATTAAGTGATTTGTTAAATTTTTGCTTAAGTACCTTTTATGTCAGCCATTCTTCATCGTGCTTAATTATTTCTTCAAATAAATAGCAAACTCAGTCCTTTATATTATAGCAAACTTTTTCCTCTTCTCCTATTCTGTTGGTATATTTATACCTAACTACATCGGTAATAATTGAAGTTTTTGTGGTAAAAATATTAGTCAGTCAACTGTATTGGTGCTGTCTATTCAAGTTACACTGGAGTAACAATTACGCATACAATCATTAATGGGGATGTCTTAATGCATCCTAGGATAAGCTAAAAAAAATATGCTCTCATATGTTTTTAATTCATAGAATTACGTTTTTAATAACTAGTAACGCCATCTATTGCAGGCTCGCTCGAAGCTTCCAAAGAAACGGCGCAGGGTGCTACCAGTCGAGCAACCTAGAAGAAAACGCGACGCTAGCGCCTCCAACCGCCGTGTCAATGCGGTGAAACATCCTGTGGTTCTGAAGGACTTGCCTCCGGGAGGGAACAAATTTGGTAAGTTGAGTATTCTTATAATATCGTTCGCTAATCAAAGATGGCGTTAGAAGAGGGATACGAATATGAGTAAATGTGTGTTTACACTAATTACATAACTATCGATTTTCACACAACTAATTTAAATAAAATCGCCATTTTCAGGTGTCAATGGAATGAACATGATCAGCCTAGCACTACAGGGTCCAACGACGAACCTTCTTCGGCCACCAACTACAGCAACCATGCCTCTTCAAGCGAGAGCACCTATTGGTAAAACCCACATAATTGTATTCCAACCATAGCTGTCGCTAAAGAAACATCACAAATCTTCAAATCGCTTCCGAACAAAAAAAAATATATGACCAGAAAAATCCTTGGCACATTAAAACCTTTGCATTCCAAACCCATAGATTTGAGAACCAAAACCTAGACCCATAGTTAAATGCACTAAATAAGATGTTTTGTTATCCTTTCTTGAGGGACCCTATTCCTTTGATTATAATAATTGTATAATCAAAGTCTGAATCATTGTAGTAATGACATAATTCTCTATTTCCAGTCGAGAGTCCGGTAATCAACACGCAGTCCGGAGCAATATCGCTAGCATCACTTCAACCGCCTCTAATAACTGCCCCACCCCTGCAACCAAGACCTGCAACCACTGGCTCCTTAGACCTCATGCTGCCATTACAACCCAAGTTGCTACCAGGTTACAACCTTCAATCATCATTCCTCTCCAACACCCTATCAACAGTCCGACCACCAGACATAGAAAAGAAAGATGATCTTTATAAACCGAGAATTGAAGTTATAGTAGAAAAAAGAGAAGCAGAAGACAGTGATGCTTTTGAAGATTCAATTAAAACAGACCAAATAAATGGTTACAGTGAATGTAGCAATCATAATATATCTGAAGTAGTTGATAATGATAATGTGATTAAAGATGAAATTAATTCTAATTTAATAGACACTAACAGTATTGTGAATTCAAATGATAATGACGATAGTCCGAATAACAATTCTTATTAAATGTTAATTGTAAATGTTTCTAGCTGTGAAACCCCGTTAGATAACAATGTCTCCCATTAGATTTTATGGATCTGTAATATATTGAAATCTCTTTTCTTAGATTTTTCTAGTCAAAATATTTGTGTCAAATCATGAAATAAATAGGTTAAGTAACTTGAAATATTTTTATTTATCATTGATGGGAGTGTAAAGGTGCTATGTGGATGAAAATTTTGAAAAAGATAGAAAAGTACGATTGATCTAAAATGCTTAGTTACCTATAGAGTAAAATAAATTCTGGAAATTATCTAAAAATCATTTTAATTTAGATGTTATTTTCATCCATGAAGCATTTCGAAAGTAAACAAGCAGACAACACAATAGTTTCGCTTTGAGCGTTTTTCTAGTCAACTCAACGACCAAAACTAAAGATTTCTAGTTGATGTAGTTTACGTGTACGAACTGTGAAATATTTTGTACATATATATATTTTGTAAATGGAAGACACGACAGTGATTGTATTGTATATAGACTTGAAATTTCTTCTTTTTGCCAAAATTTTTACGAAACATAATGAAGATCATCCTAAAAAAGTAATTTTCATTTTTTCTGACTTTATTTCACTTGCTATAAGCTTTTTCAGTCAACAAGAAAGTGAAACCAGTCTGACAAACAGTCTTACTAAGGGGTATTATGGTGTTACCCGGTAACTGAATTGTAGAAGTCAGACAGGCAGTCGCTTCATGTACAACAATGGTATTCAGCTGCATCCGGTTAGACTGGAAACCGGCCTCAACATAGTTGTGAAAGGCTAGGCAGATGATAATGATACTTAATAATATAATGACGTCTGTTAAAATAGCAAAAATATTTTTATCGAGCTCATTAAACTTTGCAAACATGCTGTTCCAAATGGAATTTCTATAATTTATTTAAATTACGGCCAAAAATAATGTATTTATATCCTAATTATGGTCATTTATTTTCTACACAACCTTTTTTTGCAGAGTGCTTCTAAAATCATTCGACCTGCTTAACTGGACAATTAATTATGTCCACTCAGTCTTCAAATCTTAAATATCTAAATACTTGCCAACTTTTTGTACCCGTGAAAGGCGCCAAAAATGCCAAAATTAGACCTTTCTGAATCTCAGCTGTGCCAAACCAAAATTTTGTAGATAATTAGTTGTAACTTAGTCTGTAATTAATGATGGCTGTTTAAAGTTATACTAAGATGTGGTCGGGGATGTTAATTAGATACTATGTATATTCCTGACTAAGTTGTCATTAAGGAGTTTCACTGTGAGTTGATTTTCGATAAATTGATGAAACTTATTCGTAGTAATATTGTTTTGTATAAGCTACATCTAGAAGCACACATGAAGATTTATTTATTTATTTATTTATTTATTTTATAACTAAAATAATGTCTGTTTTTTTACCTTCTTGTTTTTAAGCTCTATCGTTATGGCCTAAATTATCGATGCCCAAACATTTAAATGGTGTATTTAATGGTGTTTAAATTTAATCTCAAAATAGTCTCAATTTTAAGGTTTCCTATAACGACGCATTAAAGAGATGGTCTTTTTTTAACTTTACCTAAAATTGAGACATTTGTTTTTATGCCAAATACAAAAATAATTTATTATGTTTATATTGTTATACTATAATTTGATTTGCAAATGTATAAAAATCGTGACTCAGCTCACAGTGAAAACAATTTGTATAAAATTCCCATAACATTGTTAGTAAGTATACCAAAATATTGTTTAGAACTAGAATATTTTTCTAATGTTATCGTTTTTTAATTATTTTTATTGATGATCAGTTTTATTTTGGCACTAGGGTAATTTTTATGTATCATTGGAATGTAAGCATAATATGAAAATGTATTTTAAATAATAAAATCGATGTTAAAATATAAAATTGTGATATTTATTAAAAATAAAATTATAAAATTTTGTTTATTTATGTATTTACATCCACATGTTGGCAGTCAATTCAAAATTGTTTTTTTTTTCAAAGTAGTCAATATTCCTATGTCAATAAAAATATTTATTTCATTCAATTTTAGCTCATTCAAATTATGATTTAGATCTCGGTGTGAGCAACCAATCTTTGTTGAAACATTTTTTTGTAAGTTTTTTATAGTATAAGAAAATAACTTGTTGTAGTTTAAGTCAAATACCTGCATTATTGCACCCTTATTGAAATAATTTAATTATTTTTACAAAATTGTTTCGCCATAACTAGGCCAATTTAAAACTGATCGATGATATTATTGTTTTCTGTGTCCCATATTTTATTGTTTAAATAAAACAAAAATTAAAAACTTTTTTTTCGTTTCATTTTACTGTTAGTAGCACGAAATGAAGAAAAAAATATTTTAATACACAGCTCGACTTTAAGTTTTAATATTTTAATAATAATTATTAAAATTTGTACAGTCAATCACACTTGTGTTTTCACAAAATTATTTATTTTCTATTTACTGTTTTTTTAAGTAACTTTAGCCGTTTTCCACGGGTCAATTCACATTCTGAGGAAACTGTCTAACGTATTCGATAATAATTTTCCCTGGATTCAATTTATCTCCGTACCAATGTTAATCGATCCAACCGTTTTGTTGTAAAAGCGAGATAGACAGACAGAGTTACTTCCGCATTTATAATTAATTTATATATTATAATATTATATAAATATGTATATGAGAAAAGCTATAATCATTAAAGATATATTTAGATAACATTACGCAAAACATACGAAAGGTACTATATTTTAGTATTAAAGAAAATTAAAAAGTAACTAAATTACGAAGTCAGTCTCAACAATGTCACTGAACCCATTTTTCCCCTGCTCTTCCTAGATAAACCACTGTCAACGAACAACGCCATCTAGTGTAAATTCAAGCAACTAAGTACTTCACCGAACCTTACGACAAAAGGTTATGTTAGTTTAAATACAACAAGAGACACAAGAGGTAGATGTCAGTAATTATAATAGTAAGTAGGTACAAATTTTCTTTTTATATAAACACTGTAAAGTAATGTGAAGAATAAAAGAAAAATAGTACCTAAATACCCAGAAGACTAGAACCTATTAAAGTTGTTATCTACTTATATTAACAAGTCCTTTATCTTAAATACAGATAATTTTAATATAGAATAGAATAGAATATTCTTTATTGCACACAAAATAATGGACAAAAAACAAATATCATACAGTAACAGTGTTACAATGGGCGGTCTTATCGCGACCAACGATTTCTTCCAGACAACCTTTGATAGTATACCTAATATAGATGGTGATCTACTTCTCATCGTATTATATTATATCTTTTTTGTATTTGCAGGTTAATTTAATCTAATAAGCCATAGTTTTCTCAAATCCTGACGGCCTCTGAACTGCTATCAAGCAGCCGGGGCGACGGCAGGTACGAGGCATGAATGGTTAAAAATATCGTAGGTCTGTATGTGTAAGTTTACATTCTTGATTGATAGATGTCGTACCTTTCATTGCAGCAGTAACTCCTGGCTATCATCATTAGTACAAAGTAACTACAAAAAATAATTATTATCAAATACTGTTGCTGTTTGCACATCCAGATAAAAAGTATCCTATGTGTCAGTACAGCTTATAAACTATGTGTGTATCAAATTTCATCCCAATACATTCAGTAGTTGTTTGTGAAAGAGCAACAAACTTACATCTTTGCGTTTTTTCGTAGTCACTGGTCCATTTGTTCTCGTCTTTAGTCGATAAATATGGCCTCTTTATAGAATTTTAATGGTGTTTGAATATTTAACTACTACTAATGTTTAAAACCTACATACCCCTATGTTTTTTATGGAACAAATGACAAAAAAAAACACATTTTCTTATGGAATCGAATAATAATTTGTTAGGGGTTGTGTAAAATGCTTCTAAATTCTTGGCTTACATTACTATCATTATTGTTAATACTCACTTGAAAACTAAATTATCCAACTAAAGATTGACTTATCAAATCACTAAATTTGATATTGCCAACAACAATTAATTAACCAAACAATTATACAGTAAACAAATCCTATTAAATACACGTAATCCTTAAGTTTCGTCAGATTAGATTTAATTACCTTCAAACAATTGTCACCGCCTCACCAGATTACTATGTTAATCGTTCAAATTTGTGCGGAACCCGCATATTAAATCCAGGGAGCGTTCAAAGCGTTACATAATTAAATATCTGACCCACGTTGCACCCCTCTAATCAATGGGCTTTGCTCTAAATATTGACGGGTACATCTAGGGTTGTGATTTGGCTTTTGTTTTTAAGTTGGATCTGGTATTTATTATTATTTCTAGGGTTCCGTAGTCAACAAGAAACCCTTGTGCCCCAATGCCCATCTGTCTGTCTGTCCACGACGTAGCTCAGAGGTTTGGTACTTAAAAGCTGAAATTTGCTATGGATATATTGATGACGTCGACAAAGTGGAAAATAAATTATGAAAAAAAAATTAACGGTAGTAACCCATTCACGTAAAAATATTTTTTTTTCATGTATATAAAGCAAGCGTGTAAAAAACATATTTCGATTTAGCGATCCGTTTGCGAAATATCAAGCTTGAAAGTGCATATTTTAGTTAGGTTACAGTTATAGTCGAACCACTAAAACGTAATACGGAACCCTAAAGCGCGGGGCCCAACACGCACTTGGCTGGTTTTTTTTCGGAGATTACTCTAAAGTTTAATCGGATAACCCCTTTATTTTAGTCTAAAAATAACCAGAAAAAGACTATCTCAATAAACCAACATAAAGCATCTTAAACTAAACGTTCTAACAAATTACTCATAAATAAAAATAAACTTAACTATCCAACGAAAATATTTTATTAATGAAAAATTAAAACTATTACATAGTTAATTTACAATATTTAAATATACCGAATGCCTTATCTAACATACATAGTTGCAATTCTCAAAGGCAAGACCAATTCTACAAATTTTCTAACATAAGTTTAACTATATACCTCATAGTAATCTTGTTTGCAGTCAAATGCAGTTTGCGTTAGGCTATCAGCGACATAGGTCCCTCCGGAGGTCTGATACGAGCAACTGCAACAAAGAAACTATTTGATGCTAGCGTTTTACGTGGCTTTAAGACACGAGTCGTTTCTTTTAACTGGTAGATAAGTCCTTTATCTGCTGAAGGAATGATGCTATAAAAAATAAAATTACTCTTATAAGTCAACTCGTAGTACATTGTATATCTCTCAAAAACAGTTTTTTTTTCTATAAATAGATAGATAGATAGATAGATATACTCTTTATTGCACACCAAACAAATACCTTAAGTAAATAATACTCTCCAATATATAAAAATGTGTAAAAGCCAAACATAATGAATAACAGCATAAAATTTACTGCAGAAGAAAAGAGCTCTAATGAGAATATGTGCGCAGTATTAAAGTGGTTTTAAATAAAACAAGTTACAATAGTAATATTACACTAGCTTCTGCCAGCGACTTCGTCCGCGTGGAATAGTGGTGCTCCGCTCCTATTGGTCTTAGCGTGATGATATATAGCCTATAGCCTTCCTCGATAAATGGACTATCTAACACTGAAAAAATATTTAAATCGGACCAGCGGTTCCTAAGATTAGCGCGCTTAAACAAAATGACAATATTTCCCTTCACTGTTCTGCTCCTATTGATTGTAGCGTGATGAAAAGTATACTATAACCATCTCAGGAGTATGACAAATAATTGTACCAAGTTTCGTTAAAATCCCTCGAGTAGTTTTTGTTTCTATAACGTTTATACAGACAGACAGACAGACAGACAGACAGACAGACAGACAGATTGACAGACAGACAGACAGACAAAAATTTTACTGATTGCATTTTTGGCATCAGTATCGATCCTTAATCACCCCCTGATAGTTATTTTGGAAATATATTTCATGTACAGAATTGACCTCTCTACAGATTTATTATAAGTATAGAAGATAGAAGATAAGTATAGTTGTCATATTAAAAACGCAATTTTTAAACCACTTTTTCTTCTAGGAAAGTGAACACATCAAATGATTCCTACCGCCTGTGGGCGGAGCGTGAGTGTCAGACTCTTACTGACTAAAACCCATCCATGTTCCTTCCTCAGCCCTTTATATTCTGGGACCCGGGTAACTTTTTCGAACATCCCGCAGTCCCCGACATTTTTCACACCACTGGACTTAAAACTCAGTGCAGGTGCGTTTGACAACCCTATTAGTTAAGCCTAGTTCACACAATGCTAGTATCTACTTCACTCGCGAGCCGGGTAAGTATAGTAACTAAGTAATGATATTTGCATATTTTATTTTTCTCTAAAATTATTTTATTAACTTATTAATTTGTATCATAATACCTACATGAGTTAATTAGTAGCAAGCATTTAGGTGTCTATTATTTCAATTTTAAACCAGTAAAAATAACGGAGCATAGAAAAACTATTAAACACTACGATTTTTCAAAATAAAAATTACAATAATGAATAATATTGATGAATATTTTTAGTTGGAAACAATACCCTAGCAATTTTTTCATATAAATATTTTTTCGGTAATACATTAAAAGCATACTTAACTCTTATTTTTGCATAGAAAAAGAGTTTCTAACTTATTAACAACAATAACAACGTTTAAACCGTCCAATTCCAACTTCAATCTAGATATCGAAAACTACATTCTACTTTGCCAACAGAAATTACGTTACCGAACACTCGACTAAACCACTATCCTAGCACAAACCACTATCCCCATCCGTACACCTCCTAACGGTGCGACAAAGCACTAGTGTTTGTGAGGTTACATTACAGTGCCGTGCGGAACCAAGCGTCAAAGGCATTGAGCACGCGACTATACCTCGTGTTACCGATAACCGAAGCTTTTAGCCGTAATCTGTATTTTTAAGGCCTTCATTAAAAGAGTGTTAACGATTGAGTCCGGTTTTTTATGGTTTTACATAATGATATAATTGTTTTGCTGAAGGTTCTAGCAACTTGTAGTTGACGTTAAGAACCCGCGATAATGGTAGCTAATATTATAAATGAGAATCTGAGTTCGCTTATTTGTTTTTTTCGCTTTCACGTTTAAACGGCTGAACCTCTGTAAGGTTTGAAGAACCAACTTTATACAATATCAATATTAAATAATTGTAAAAAAGAAACATTTAATTAGTTAAGATCAAATTTGGTATGACGATAGAGGCCTTTAGAGACTGTTATAGGCTACTGGGTGCCTGAAGTAGTTCCTTTAGGATGCGAACGGAACAGGAAAATTGAGTTTATTTTTATTTTAATTTAGCGTCAACAAAGTAAAGCTATGCTTGCCGTAGTCGCTTAATAGATGGGTGATTATAATAATTATGGCTAAGGAGATGCTGCATTTAAACTCTTGATCCTGGTTTTTATATGAATATTATTATGCATGGTTACAACACCAAAAGAGAGGGATCATGATGGCATAAGCTAGCGTCACACCATTTCCCGTCACGGCACAAAAGTCAGCCTTACCCCCAAGATTAGACGTAAAGATATGACACATGTATGGTTACAACACCAAAGAAGAGGGGACATGACGCCGTAAACTAGCAACACACCATTTCCCGTCTCGGCATAAAAGTCAATATAAATTATACGCAAATATGTTGCACATAAATAAATCCACATTTACCCAGGGAATGTTCTGGAAAGCCGTCTGCATCGCTGATCCATTATTGACACAGTCTCGTATAGTCCTGCTAACTAAGTTGCTAACTGTGTTACCGTGTGTCAATGAAACTTCCGATGAAGCAGGTTTAATTTAATTCCCAGTCTATGCTCTTGAAGATTGGATGGAACATTCGAGATTGTGTTGTATAAGCTTTATTTTAATACAGTTTAGGAGTGCTGTGTTATTTATTTATGGATCTAAACAGCTGTTTCTCTTGGCTCCATCTGTCTCTTGGTCTAGTGGTAACGCAACTGCTGTGAATGGGTTTTGGTTTCATATCCCGGTCCAGGTCGAAATCGCTTTGTGCGTTTTAAAAAAAATATGTAAGGAAGTTGGTAGTGTTATACCCCCGTGCCTAGGAGGTCCCCGGCTACTTATTGATAGCAGCCGTTGTCAAAATTCCATGTCAGAGGCCGTTGGGTGGATTTGAGAAAACTGTCAGAGTTTTCTCTCTCTAGGGCTTGTTAGGTTGATCAAACCTGCAACCTACACGATAAGAAAAAGATCTGCATCCCGAGGGCAAGAAGATTGAAGCAATACGATAAAAACTTTTCTATACCCTATACCTATAAGCTAGCACCCATAACACAAGCATGCTTGCTTGCATTGCTTACTTTGGGGCTAGATGACGCTATGTGAAATTTTTCAAAGATATTTTTACCCGTCTTCTGGTGTCAAACTATCTCCATATTCAATTATCATGCTATATGTTGTGGGGGATAAGCAGATTTTTTTATATGAGAAAGTCCGACACATCTGGATGAAGTCGCGCGAAAAGTGGACCGTGCTTTTTTTGGGCTAGAAACCTTTGTACAGAAAAACCCCTTAAGCTTCAGCACATTTGTGTCAATGGTTTAGGAAAGCACAGAGGACAAACATACAAACATTCATAGTTATTTATATAGTTAGCTATAAGATATGAAAACTTGGACAAAGTCAAAATCGAAATTGAACTAACTACTTAAAATGGCTATCATGATTTCAAACAAAACCAAGTTACAGGACAAACAAGAAACCTGATGAGAATTTAGAGGGTCTTAATTTAATCTCCGAGAGCTTTAAGTGATTAGTCTAGGCTATGAATAGCGGTCTGGCTAAGCCCTAGACAGACTAGTATTAGTATTACCTTTGAAAATGGGTTCGTTAAATGAAGGGCAGTGTACACAAGATTTTCAGTTTATTGTGTAGATTTTAATTAATAAAAATAGTACACGAAATTTCATTTAAATAATTCAATTTACAAGAAATGCTAGATTAAATTTTACTATTTTTTTTTTCTCTCAACATAATATAGATATACCTACTACTGCAATTATTTTTTTCTTTTTAGTGTTTTTGCAGTCGGGTTATTTAATTTTTTTTATTAATATTATTTAATTTGAGGTTTTCCAGTATTTTTTTTGGCATTACGATGGAAACTATTGTTTCACGTGTCTGTAATTACACAGGCAACTTCCAACCACTTTTATTCAATACTTTTGTTTAATCCCAATGTTTATTAATAAGTAGAAACAGTGAAGCCAAGGTATTTAAATATAAAAACGTTATCTGGCACAGGCAAGGGGGTAAGCTGTATAATTGGCCCCTCGTGGTTCTCATTAGCAGATTCATTTTGTTCTTCGTTCCTCGTGTAAAGGTAGGGTTACAATATATGAATAGGCATTTAAAGTAGAAATTAAAGTATTTTTGTGCAGATTTAAAATACAAAACATTGAAAGGTATTTAGTCATCATTATCATCAACCCGTGTCAGTCCAATTTATTTATTTATGATGTTAAAACGGTTTACATACCACTTACATTAACATAGAAACAAGACGTAAAACATAATAAAATTAAAATCAAGAGACAAAACAAAACAAAAATATGTGAAATTAAAAATTAACAAACAAAACAAAATATAAACTTAGAAATAAAATTACAATTTTTACATATATTTATCAAACTATGCTACATATATCGCGCTCCTTCATGGCCACAGCACTGAGCTCGATTTCCAGCTCTCAAAGTAAACAAAGTTGTAACATATTTTGTTCTAATTCTGCCACAGAAATTAACAAAATTGCGTAAAGATTTGTGTCAATTTCACGCTCTAAACATCATCATTCATTATTTAATGCCATTTTATTTATCGACTAGCTTCTGCCAGCGACTTCGTCCGCGTGAAATAGTGGTGCTCCGCTCCTATTAGTCTTAGCGTGATGATATATAGCCTATAGCCTTCCTCGATAAATAGACTATCTAACACTGAAAGAATGTTTCAAATCAGACCAGCGGTTCCTGAGATTAGCGCGTTTAAACAAAATGACAACATTTCCCTTCACTGCTCTGCTCCTATTGATTGTAGCGTGATGAAAAGTATACTATAACCAGCTCAGGAGTATGACAAATAATTGTACCAAGTTTCGTTAAAATCCGTCGAGTAGTTTTTGTTTCTATAGAGTTTATACAGACAGACAGACAGACAGACAGACAGACAGACAGACAGACAGACAGACAGACAGACAGACAGACAGACAGACAGACAGACAGACAGACAGACAGACAGACAGACAGACAGACAGACAGACAGACAGACAGACAGACAGACAGACAGACAGACAGACAGACAGACAGACAGACAGACAGACAGACAGACAGACAGACAGACAGACAGACAGACAGACAGACAGACAGACAGACAGACAGACAGACAGACAGACAGACAGACAGACAGACAGACAGACAGACAGACAGAC
The DNA here is from genome assembly GCA_963891755.1 of Pyrrhia umbra. Classification (NCBI taxonomy): domain Eukaryota; kingdom Metazoa; phylum Arthropoda; class Insecta; order Lepidoptera; family Noctuidae; genus Pyrrhia; species Pyrrhia umbra. Next base: position 12,353,557 of record OY982934.1, read on the forward strand.
AGACAGACAGACAGACAGACAGACAGACAGACAGACAGACAGACAGACAGACAGACAGACAGACAGACAGACAGACAGACAGACAGACAGACAGACAGACAGACAGACAGACAGACAGACAGACAGACAGACAGACAGACAGACAGACAGACAGACAGACAGACAGACAGACAGACAGACAGACAGACAGACAGACAGACAGACAGACAGACAGACAGACAGACAGACAGACAGACAGACAGACAGACAGACAGACAGACAGACAGACAGACAGACAGACAGACAGACAGACAGACAGACAGACAGACAGACAGACAGACAGACAGACAGACAGACAGACAGACAGACAGACAGACAGACAGACAGACAGACAGACAGACAGACAGACAGACAGACAGACAGACAGACAGACAGACAGACAGACAGACAGACAGACAGACAGACAGACAGACAGACAGACAGACAGACAGACAGACAGACAGACAGACAGACAGACAGACAGACAGACAGACAGACAGACAGACAGACAGACAGACAGACAGACAGACAGACAGACAGACAGACAGACAGACAGACAGACAGACAGACAGACAGACAGACAGACAGACAGACAGACAGACAGACAGACAGACAGACAGACAGACAGACAGACAGACAGACAGACAGACAGACAGACAGACAGACAGACAGACAGACAGACAGACAGACAGACAGACAGACAGACAGACAGACAGACAGACAGACAGACAGACAGACAGACAGACAGACAGACAGACAGACAGACAGACAGACAGACAGACAGACAGACAGACAGACAGACAGACAGACAGACAGACAGACAGACAGACAGACAGACAGACAGACAGACAGACAGACAGACAGACAGACAGACAGACAGACAGACAGACAGACAGACAGACAGACAGACAGACAGACAGACAGACAGACAGACAGACAGACAGACAGACAGACAGACAGACAGACAGACAGACAGACAGACAGACAGACAGACAGACAGACAGACAGACAGACAGACAGACAGACAGACAGACAGACAGACAGACAGACAGACAGACAGACAGACAGACAGACAGACAGACAGACAGACAGACAGACAGACAGACAGACAGACAGACAGACAGACAGACAGACAGACAGACAGACAGACAGACAGACAGACAGACAGACAGACAGACAGACAGACAGACAGACAGACAGACAGACAGACAGACAGACAGACAGACAGACAGACAGACAGACAGACAGACAGACAGACAGACAGACAGACAGACAGACAGACAGACAGACAGACAGACAGACAGACAGACAGACAGACAGACAGACAGACAGACAGACAGACAGACAGACAGACAGACAGACAGACAGACAGACAGACAGACAGACAGACAGACAGACAGACAGACAGACAGACAGACAGACAGACAGACAGACAGACAGACAGACAGACAGACAGACAGACAGACAGACAGACAGACAGACAGACAGACAGACAGACAGACAGACAGACAGACAGACAGACAGACAGACAGACAGACAGACAGACAGACAGACAGACAGACAGACAGACAGACAGACAGACAGACAGACAGACAGACAGACAGACAGACAGACAGACAGACAGACAGACAGACAGACAGACAGACAGACAGACAGACAGACAGACAGACAGACAGACAGACAGACAGACAGACAGACAGACAGACAGACAGACAGACAGACAGACAGACAGACAGACAGACAGACAGACAGACAGACAGACAGACAGACAGACAGACAGACAGACAGACAGACAGACAGACAGACAGACAGACAGACAGACAGACAGACAGACAGACAGACAGACAGACAGACAGACAGACAGACAGACAGACAGACAGACAGACAGACAGACAGACAGACAGACAGACAGACAGACAGACAGACAGACAGACAGACAGACAGACAGACAGACAGACAGACAGACAGACAGACAGACAGACAGACAGACAGACAGACAGACAGACAGACAGACAGACAGACAGACAGACAGACAGACAGACAGACAGACAGACAGACAGACAGACAGACAGACAGACAGACAGACAGACAGACAGACAGACAGACAGACAGACAGACAGACAGACAGACAGACAGACAGACAGACAGACAGACAGACAGACAGACAGACAGACAGACAGACAGACAGACAGACAGACAGACAGACAGACAGACAGACAGACAGACAGACAGACAGACAGACAGACAGACAGACAGACAGACAGACAGACAGACAGACAGACAGACAGACAGACAGACAGACAGACAGACAGACAGACAGACAGACAGACAGACAGACAGACAGACAGACAGACAGACAGACAGACAGACAGACAGACAGACAGACAGACAGACAGACAGACAGACAGACAGACAGACAGACAGACAGACAGACAGACAGACAGACAGACAGACAGACAGACAGACAGACAGACAGACAGACAGACAGACAGACAGACAGACAGACAGACAGACAGACAGACAGACAGACAGACAGACAGACAGACAGACAGACAGACAGACAGACAGACAGACAGACAGACAGACAGACAGACAGACAGACAGACAGACAGACAGACAGACAGACAGACAGACAGACAGACAGACAGACAGACAGACAGACAGACAGACAGACAGACAGACAGACAGACAGACAGACAGACAGACAGACAGACAGACAGACAGACAGACAGACAGACAGACAGACAGACAGACAGACAGACAGACAGACAGACAGACAGACAGACAGACAGACAGACAGACAGACAGACAGACAGACAGACAGACAGACAGACAGACAGACAGACAGACAGACAGACAGACAGACAGACAGACAGACAGACAGACAGACAGACAGACAGACAGACAGACAGACAGACAGACAGACAGACAGACAGACAGACAGACAGACAGACAGACAGACAGACAGACAGACAGACAGACAGACAGACAGACAGACAGACAGACAGACAGACAGACAGACAGACAGACAGACAGACAGACAGACAGACAGACAGACAGACAGACAGACAGACAGACAGACAGACAGACAGACAGACAGACAGACAGACAGACAGACAGACAGACAGACAGACAGACAGACAGACAGACAGACAGACAGACAGACAGACAGACAGACAGACAGACAGACAGACAGACAGACAGACAGACAGACAGACAGACAGACAGACAGACAGACAGACAGACAGACAGACAGACAGACAGACAGACAGACAGACAGACAGACAGACAGACAGACAGACAGACAGACAGACAGACAGACAGACAGACAGACAGACAGACAGACAGACAGACAGACAGACAGACAGACAGACAGACAGACAGACAGACAGACAGACAGACAGACAGACAGACAGACAGACAGACAGACAGACAGACAGACAGACAGACAGACAGACAGACAGACAGACAGACAGACAGACAGACAGACAGACAGACAGACAGACAGACAGACAGACAGACAGACAGACAGACAGACAGACAGACAGACAGACAGACAGACAGACAGACAGACAGACAGACAGACAGACAGACAGACAGACAGACAGACAGACAGACAGACAGACAGACAGACAGACAGACAGACAGACAGACAGACAGACAGACAGACAGACAGACAGACAGACAGACAGACAGACAGACAGACAGACAGACAGACAGACAGACAGACAGACAGACAGACAGACAGACAGACAGACAGACAGACAGACAGACAGACAGACAGACAGACAGACAGACAGACAGACAGACAGACAGACAGACAGACAGACAGACAGACAGACAGACAGACAGACAGACAGACAGACAGACAGACAGACAGACAGACAGACAGACAGACAGACAGACAGACAGACAGACAGACAGACAGACAGACAGACAGACAGACAGACAGACAGACAGACAGACAGACAGACAGACAGACAGACAGACAGACAGACAGACAGACAGACAGACAGACAGACAGACAGACAGACAGACAGACAGACAGACAGACAGACAGACAGACAGACAGACAGACAGACAGACAGACAGACAGACAGACAGACAGACAGACAGACAGACAGACAGACAGACAGACAGACAGACAGACAGACAGACAGACAGACAGACAGACAGACAGACAGACAGACAGACAGACAGACAGACAGACAGACAGACAGACAGACAGACAGACAGACAGACAGACAGACAGACAGACAGACAGACAGACAGACAGACAGACAGACAGACAGACAGACAGACAGACAGACAGACAGACAGACAGACAGACAGACAGACAGACAGACAGACAGACAGACAGACAGACAGACAGACAGACAGACAGACAGACAGACAGACAGACAGACAGACAGACAGACAGACAGACAGACAGACAGACAGACAGACAGACAGACAGACAGACAGACAGACAGACAGACAGACAGACAGACAGACAGACAGACAGACAGACAGACAGACAGACAGACAGACAGACAGACAGACAGACAGACAGACAGACAGACAGACAGACAGACAGACAGACAGACAGACAGACAGACAGACAGACAGACAGACAGACAGACAGACAGACAGACAGACAGACAGACAGACAGACAGACAGACAGACAGACAGACAGACAGACAGACAGACAGACAGACAGACAGACAGACAGACAGACAGACAGACAGACAGACAGACAGACAGACAGACAGACAGACAGACAAAAATTTTACTGATTGCATTTTTGGCATCAGTATCGATCCCTAATCACCCCCTGATAGTTATTTTGGAAATATATTTCATGTACAGAATTGACCTCTCTACAGATTTATTATAAGTATAGATAGATGTGGAAAAATTAGAACAAAATAAGTTATGATAATGTTTATATTTTTCGTATAATCAATTGTTACAGACTATACCTTACCATTGCTCCAACTACTATAAGCTACAGACTCTCTGTGTTAGGTACTACAAGGCGCCCTACACTACTACTTCTAAGTTTACCAACATATTCTGATCTTCCCACTAAAACCAGTATATTATTTTGTGTGTACTCTAAAATAGATAAGGATAGGTTTATTATAATATTTTTTTATTACGTCAAGGACCTACTGAATGTGCTTCTTATGGTCGTTGTACGTTTTAAACTAAATCGGTACTTTGCAATATTACAACCCTATAAATAAAGGTGCAAAAATATTGTGTCTATACCCTAAAACAGATGCGTTTAATATGCATTGCTCTGCATCGTCTAACTAAGCGTCCCAACGTTTATACCAGAATATATTAAAACCATTCTGTAAGTTAAACAACCAACACGGTTAAGATAGTAATTAACTTGAACTGATGGTTTGTTTTTTTTACAAAAATTACATTTTGGTTAAAATTGTGTGTGTATTTCGGTGCGCTGGGCGGTTAAGATAATATTTAAATGGTTTGCTTTGGACTTGCTAGTCGTAGGCTGAGCGGAGTTTTAGGGGTAATAGTGGACCTGTGCAAAAAAAAAAGGAAAATTCAACGAAAGATTTAAACGGCTCTAGTATATTTAAATGCAAAAAATCTCGCAAATTTCACGAGTCATTAAAACAATGTTCAGAAGATAGGTGTTACGAATAAAAAATGAAAGATTGAAAATGAGGCAGAGATTTTTATAAGGACTTAGAATATTTCTGAAATAGAATGGAAAGTTGGAGTAGTTTAGTAAAGTACATGAGTAGTATAAATGAACCGTAAGGAGACTTTAGAAAAGGCATTCAGAATAAAATCTGTAGGGGAAAACCTGGATATACTTTGAAAGGAGTACTTAGGCCCAAGTTCACCGAGAAGATAATAGTCCTTAACTTATTAACTTAAAACAGCTGTTTACCATAAATTCAAACTTCCAACTTTCGATGGGTAATGTATTATTTGAGATTTTTATTCCTGAAACGGTCTATTACCAAACCAGGGTTGAACTAGAAGTGGGTAACACGAAAATTCCAGCTTCCTGGTTAAATAACGTTTTAGTCTAATGGGCTGATTACATAACCCATTTGTCGGTGAACTTGGCCCTTAGACGATGAATCTTGGCACTTTTATAGAAAAACACTTTTAATTAAGTGTGTGGATATTGATGTAAAAACGTTAGACGATCATTCAGTAAAACCTAAAACAATATTTAAAAGAAATCCTCGACAAAGCTCATTTCTCTGTATTTGTATAAAGTTGCCTATTTATCTTGAAGAGGAACCATTGAGCAGATGAATTAAAAACAAAGACAAAAGGCAATGAAAAAATGAAGCCACTTGTTAGTGTACAGAAAGGAATATTTTCTTAAACCGTAACAAAGAAACGCCAGTTAATTACCCAGCTTTTGTTTTTGAACAATCGTCTGTAGTGTATCTTTGTAAATTGTTGAGATTGATACGGGAATATTTATGACCTGTTTAGCTGGGCGTTGCTAATGCAGAAAGATGGTGTTGATGACGCAGGGATATTTCGAAAGTTTGTGACGATGAATAATTATATTATACTAGCTTCTGCCAGCGACTTCGTCCGCGTGGAATAGTTGTGCTCCGCTCCTATTGGTCTTAGCGTGATGATATATAGCCTATAGCCTTTCTCGATAAATGGACTATCTAACACTGAAAGAATTATTTAAATCGGACCAGCGGTTCCTGAGATTAGCGCGTTTAAACAAAATGACAACATTTCCCTTCATTGCTCTGCTCCTATTGATTGTAGCGTGATGAAAAGTATACAATAACCATCTCAGGAGTATGACAAATAATTGTACCAAGTTTCGTTAAAATCCGTCGAGTAGTTTTTGTTTCTATAGAGTTTATACAGACAGACAGACAAAAATTTTACTGATTGCATTTTTGGCATCAGTATCGATCCCTAATCACCCCCTGATAGTTATTTTGGAAATATATTTCATGTACAGAATTGACCTCTCTACAGATTTATTATAAGTATAGATAGAAGATGTTTGTTACTTATTCTAAGAGGGGCTCGTAGCTAAGTAACAGCTGTGCAGATCAACAGATTAGCAAGGTTAAGTTACACTAGCTGAGGTCAGTCCATTGATAGGTGACTATTTTCATAACATAGCGAAACTCCTCCGTGCCTTGGAAAGCACATTAAACTGTTGGTCCCGGCTGTCATTTGCAGATCTTTGTCGTTACGGGTAGTTAGAAGCCAGAAAGTCTGACAACCAGTCTTACCAAGGAGTACTGTGTTACCCGGTAACTGGGTTGTGGAGGTCAGATAGGCAGTCGCTCCATGTAAAACACTAGTACTTAGCTGCATCAGGTTTAGAATGGAAGCCGACCCCAACATAGTTGGGAAAAGGCTAGGCAGGTGATGATGACTCTTTCTAAGAGGGGCTTTTAGCTAAATAACAGCCGTGCAGATCAACAGATTAGCAAGGTTAAGTTACACTAGCTGCGGTCAGGCCATTGATAGGTGACTATTTTCATAACATAGCGAAACTCCTCCTTGCATCTGTGAGCACGTAAAGCTGTTGGTCCTCCGCCTGATCTCTCCCCGGTCGTGTTTGATTGCGGACCTATCCGACCATGAGAGTGCACCTGTGTCTGCGCAAGCGCTTGTGCACTATAATATCTCCTGAATACCTGGCTGGTCTTCATTGAGATTGGTCGACGTGACCGAGCTCGGTCTGAAGATTATATAATACACTTTCGCGGTAAAACTACTAAATGGATTTGGATAAAATTTGGTATGTACATATAGCCAGGAGTCTGAATTAACACATTAATAACTTCCTTTTTTTTGTGTATGGCATCTCGCAGGTCAACCCAGAAGGTTGTCGACTGCTTAACCGGGCTTGCCTGTGAAGTGCTTTAAATGAATTTAAGGCCTCCAGCCAGGGCTTAACTTACAAAACTAAGCGACTACACGCTAAGGGCACCCCCTAGTGGGTTACGGGCCTCGGCTTAGGGCGTCGCTGGGGGAGGACAGCAAGGGACAGGCTGGATCAGAATATATATGATTATTCTAATCGGGAATTTTAAAGCTGTTAGCTCAGCTCGCGAAATGGCTCGTCGAGCTAGAACTTCCCTGTCCAATGAGTCTTATGTGATAGATGGCCATTGTTTTACTATTGTGTCTGCATCACGAACAGTGAAGTTGTCAAAATTAGTTTCCCAAAAATTAAACTGAAACGCTAGTTCATAATCTCCAACAATAGTTATCTTGATTTAAGATTTGCATAACATTGTAAACAGATATTCTTCATTTAATGAACTAAGGTAAGTTTACAAAAGAAACTAAGAAAGTCTTAATGAAGGAGTAAAAAATAAAACGAAATAATTCTTGGCTCACGATACTGAGAACTTTGTTTTATTACGAGCCAGGATTTTTACGGAAAGGTCAAGAGATTCTACTGTTTTTCAAGATATTTTCTTAATTGTAGTTTGAGCAGTAGAAATTAAATAAATAAGACTTATTTATATTTAGGATTACGAGGCAAAATTAGTTAGTTTGTAAGTTTGTATGTAATGGATAACTACTGGAACTACTAAATCGATTGCGTTTCTTTGATCCTGAATTGATTTATATGTCTTATTCAACTAATAGAATAAAATCGAAATATTGTGAGCATGCATGGATATGTTTGTGATGTTTTACTGACTCTTACGCAAAAATTGCTAAACGGGTTTGAATAAAATTTAGTAGAAACAGTTTATAATCTAGATAAACATATAGGATACTTTTTGTCCAGGTTAACGGACCGTATCTTTTAGCTTTTATAATTTGTGATGATAATAATATTTTTTCAAACTGACCAGAATTCTTCTTAGTGTGAAAATAAATAGTTTTTGTATCCCAATAATCGAACATTGTGTTAATAAAGCTACTTATCAGTCAACCCAAAAGTTAACCCAATATGCTCTATATACCCCTTATCCCCTATCTTTCCTCAAAGATACCTACCTACTATAAACAAAGACACCCTTCTTTTATATAATGTCGTAGCAATCTAGCTCACCTACTTGGGTCCCTCATTTGACGTCATTTCTTCCCCCCCACCCCCCTCTAGCGTGTTCAGAATGAATAAAACATGATGTCGCATAGGATGGGACCAACAAATGATATTTCGATACTGCTGTACGGATAAGTGTGTGTTATTTTCTAAAGGCTTTGTGTTACAAATTGAATAGTTAAATGCTAATAAATACGAATGTTTGTGAAGATACATATATGTATGCATAAACATAATGTATGTATGTTTTTAGTGTTTCGTACCTCAATAGGTAAAAAAGGAACTCCTATAAGATCACTCTCTTGTCCGTCTGTCTGTCCATGTGTCACCAACGATTTTCTCAGGAACGGGTGGAACTAGCAAGTTGAAATTTATACCAGATACTGGGGTCTATAGTCCCTGTTTAGATTTTTGTGAAAACTTGTAAGTATACTTGTGCTGTAAGACCTTGCTTGCGGATAAACTAATTAATGAATTTGGATATTTTTTTTTTACACACATGACTTCTAACCTGGATTAACACCTAAGATACTTTTAATTACTTACTTTTGCACTAAGCGGTTCCAAACGTCTTTTATAATGCACACAGCAAAGGAGTGGAACTTAAGGTGCGTCTATGATCCCGAACGCATGCAATCCTAATCTCTTAAAAGTTTGAGTGAACAGGCTTCTTTTTGGCTAAACTCGCTTCATCGTCGACTTTGTCTCTGTCACCTCTGACCTAGACCATATCAAATTTAAAAAAAATCTCAGGTGAAAACGCAGATGGGTGACCGTCTATGTCATATTGAAAGTCCTTCGTGCCTCAGAAAGCTCGTTCCACTATCCCGGCTGTCATTTATAGCTCTTAGACGAATCGGAGTTGTCAGAAGTCTTAAAAATCTGACAATCAGTCTAACCAAGAGATTGTGTTGAGGCTTTCAAAATAATGCCTTAATCTAATCTAAATCGAAATAGAAGCTAAAACAAAACGCCATTATTCACTAATTGCATCGTGTTCATTACCCCGCCATGTTGGATAGTGGATAATTATTTAAAACTTATACAATTACTCCCGGCTTCCCTCGGGAAATTACACTTGGCAACAATGATTAACAATGCCTCACTTTGGGTTACATATTAGTTGAATTGAAATTTTGGTAGGCATTTTAGTACTTGTAATTTTGTAGCTTTTAGACCAAATTTTCAAGGTCAGGCTACATTTATAGTGATGATGGATAGGTGACCACTAACCATCCTTTTATTAATTTCATTCTCTCTGATATAGAAATATGGTAAAAACCATAAAACCAGCCATTCTGTTTGTGACCAATCTGTATGGATATTTGCCACAGTTGGTCAGAAATCCAAAAGTCAACCTATCTTTCCAAGGCTATCATGATGCCTACTCAATGAGTTATGGACGTCGGATAGTGATTAGATTGTAGGTCAATTCCTAGATGGTTGGGAAAAGTTAGGGGGGTAAGGAGTTCCATCATCATCATCTTCATCAGTCTATTGAACACTATCCCACTATTGGACATAGAAAACCTTCAACCTGTGCCATATCGCCTAATCTACACTAATTTAATAAAGCTGAAGAGTTTGTTTGTTTGAACGCGCTAAACTCAGGAACTACTAGTCCGATTTGATAAATTCTTTCAGTGTTAGATAGCCCATTTATTGAGGAAGGCTATATATCATCACGCTAAAACCAATAGGAGCGGAGCACCACTATTCCACGCGGACGAGTCGCGGGCAGAAGCTAGTTCTGGATAAAAACTGAACAAATACAAAATCAAATACACATTTTTTTCTTTCTCAATAAACAAAAAACTATTCTGAACATATATAATGACGTCACATGTCACTAATTATCTACCAAACTGTATCGTTAGTGGGTCGATATTGATTTGTGTCTGAAAAAGTTTTCATGACGTGTCGGTATGGAGTTCGTTCATAACGTAATTGCCACTTATGAAATAGTTATGTTACAAAATAGGAAAATATTGTAAACTCGTTTTTTTACTGAAATATAAGGATTTTGTTATTTTACTAATGAAAATTAATTTAAAAAGACAATTTATGCAGGACAGAAATTTTATGTTCCTAAACGAGAGACAAAGAAAAAGAATTATATTCATTAAGGAGAGAGCGCATTATTTATGTTTTTCCGGTTGGGAACCAGTGCTATGGGAAAAAAATTATATAACAGCCCGGAGTCAGTTAGTTGGCGGTGTTACACCCCCGTGGCTTGGGGGGCACGTTAAGCCATCGTCCGCAGCTGCTTCATTGATAGCCTGCAGTCGTTGTTACAATTCCATGCCAGAGGCCGTCAGGCAGATTTGAAGAGAAAGAAAACTCTAACACTAGGGCTTGCTATAGTAGTAAAAGATTACATTAACATACAAAATATGTAACGATTATTATGTAAATCTTGTGAGGACATTCAAGGGAATGTAGACAGACTTAGGACTCTGCCTACATTATCTTTAGTGATAAAGGTAAACTGGCAACCCTAATGTATATCTAACACGTTATTGATGTTAGAAGTTTAAATTAATAAGCCTTGGTAACGGCTGGTGATAATTATAGTCATATAATAAGTTGCTTTGTTAGTATAGTAATCAAGCAAGCCAAAACAATAAGCCTAGGTACAATTTCCAGGTAGGAAAAGTGTGTTCGGGATTTTATATGTGAAATTTCCCATTAGCTGATCGGTATCTAGATTTTTGTCTGATTGAATGAAATAGAATTACCCGAATTAGGCACATGCAACTTTAATATATAAATTACTAGCTTTTGCACACTGTTTCACCTGCGTCCTCAAGGAAATACTACACGCACCCTGATGAAAAGTATTATATATGTTAATCCAGGTTATAAACTATATGTGGACTATCTAACACTGAAAGATTTTTTCAAATCGGACCAGCGGTTCCTGAGATTAGCATATAAAAAAAAATATACAAAATGGAGTAACTTCTCCAGTTTTCACAACATTTCCCTTCACTGCTCTGCTCCTATTGATTGTAGCGTGATGAAAAGTATACTATAACCAGCTCAGGAGTATGAAAAATAATTGTACCAAGTTTGTTAAAACCCGTCGAGTAGTTTTTGTTTCTATAACGTTTATACAGACAGACAGACAAAAAATTTACTGATTGCATGTTCAAAAAAATTTACTGAGTGTAATTTCATCCGAAACTATTCAGTCGTTTTTGCATGAAAGAGTAACAAGCCGTCTTCAGGGTCCTAGATGACGTGACCTTGGTGATTATAAGCTACTTATTATTATCTAGGTGCGTTACATATGTAGTTAGCTCGAGACGCGTGTAAAACCTTGGGAAACAGCTAGAAATTGAGAAAACTTAATCAAAACCTTTTATTTCTATAATGATAATAGTAACCAATTACCACATCGGATCGACCACCCACTTCTTTGCCATCAAATTAGATTTAATTGAAATATTACAAGTAAGTATGTATTTTTTGGAGGAATAAATATATTATTCTCTCATTCTACAAATAAAAACTTCACTCCCGTAATCCAAGTATTGTGGTACGCCTCGCCGTCACTTGTAAGCTCAATTTCAAGAATAGGTACTTAGCGTTGTTAAGTTTGGCATGCAATTGATATGTTCTAGTGTTCTTTATATTTTATTTATGGAACGGTTCAAGTATTTATTAGAATTTATTGTTTGTTTTGAAAACCTCAGGATAATTCGGCCTATTGTTTTATTGTGAAAGTAGGTTACTTTCGTATTTATAATATTTTATTTGCAAGATAACATGTCACAATAAATCGTACTATCCTTACTAATATTATAAATGCGAAAGTTTGTGAGGATGTATGTATGTATGTTACTTTTTCACGCAAAATCTACTGAATAGATTTTGAATAAATTCACTACACACATAGTTTATAACCTGGATTAACACATAGGCTACTTTCTATGCGGGTACGCGAAGTAGTTCTCTCAGGAAGCAGGTAAAACCACAGGAAACGGCCAGTATTATAAATATTATGTTTTAAAGTAAATCTTATAAAAAGTAATTAACTTTGCAATTAAGCAGTAAAATCCAACTATATCAATGTCTTCCCAGTATTGACCATTGATCATATCCTTGAAAAAAAATAGGTTTTAATTATCATTATTTTAAGTAATACAGGAAAATTATACCTTTATGAGCCCTTTAATTTGATACCCACCCATAGGGCACAAAAAATAATTCTAAAAAAAAATCACACTAAAAAATGAAATCTAACACCCCTATATTTTTTTTTGTCACCTCATAACACTTGGACTAATGAAACGGATCTAAAGATATCTTATCTATTAAAGAAATCCATTGAGTAGTTTGGAAGATATAATGGAGTAAAGAGTATTACAAACAAACAAAGATAGGCGCGAAAAACATAACCCTTTCCTTGCACTAGTTAATACCTCCCACCCGCGATTTCGTTCGCGTAATAATTAAATTAGGCTCAGATACCGCAATAAAATCTATTAGGTATATTAATTCAAGACATAAACTACGCATGCGTAAAATTTCATCCAAATCCATTCAGTAGATTTTTCGTGAAAAACTAACAATCATCTATTCTTCCAAATTTTCAAGTTTTTATTATTAGTAGGATATCAATGATAAATAATTTCTGCATTAGTATTTCAAAAGAATATAACAATTTTTTTATTAAAAATGGCGGGTTTAATTATTATTTTTGATGTGCTGTTGAATTTTTAACATTGCATATTCATGAAAAACTGTAGCGCGGCACTGCACTTACTTTTTCGCGGAATATTTCAGTTTTATTGCGTAGCCTTGCATTTAAATAGGTTAATATATTAATTGTATTTTAATTTGAGAATTATGAATTATTTATATTTATTTTAATTTTATTTATACGTGCATTCTTCTTTAACGAAGAACTTAATTTTAATGACTACATTTGTATGGCTTAATTTTAATTTCTGAGTACCTATTCTCTACAACTAACGATAAACAAGTGATAGGTAGGAATTTTAGATTGGTATTGTATGGCTATGATCACAATTTATTTGTATAAATATAATAATAATCTCTGGAATTGCTATTCTTTATTTGAAGACTAGATGTTACCGCGTTCCGAGGGAACTGCTTAATGCACCCGGTTTTTTTAATAATCGTCTTCAAGGTTTCTTCTATCTCTGTTCCAAATTACCCAAATCTTTCAGCCCTTTTTATTGTGAAAGCGTAATAAACAATCAAATTCACTTCATTAACACTTATTGGTAAGCCGTTTGGGGTGAAATTCTCGGGTCGTGGGGCCCATGTGTCCACCTTATTTTTAAAGATTTAGCGAAGCAGCTTGTTGACACTTCTCGTGACCCAAAGGCTGGCTTTTACTTTGGCCAAAGGCTAAGCATTGCCATCTAACGTGTAAATATTTTCTGTGACTTAGCAATATTAAATTAATTCACTTTCACATTTATAATATTGGTAGGATAGGTGCTATCAGAACAAAACAAGCGTATCCACAGGTATAACTAGTATTATTCAAAGGAGACTTAAAGCTGAGACTAGCCCAAGTTGACCAGAATCATCTATTATTTACATTGCTATTTTCGTCTCAGCCGCATTTATGAACTTGAAAACATTAGTATATGTGACATTGTAGTTGTTCAAGGTGTCTGGTTATTTGCAAACAGTTCAATAAACAAGTTAGGTAAAGCTATTAAAAATAAAAACCAATAAAAGTCGAACAAATCTATTTTTGTTGTTGCACGGACAGAACACAATGGAATGGATGGACGCAAAAATTGAGCATATTATCAAAAAATACCTTGTTCAAAAGGTATAATGTGACAATATATTTTTTCTTCTTCTTCTTATCCTGTGGTTTGCAGGTTTACTAATCAAACAAGCCTTAGGGTCAGGGTTCTTAAAATCCTTTTAAACGGATGCCTATGTCATACAAAGAACACACCCTCCATGTTTCAGGTCTCTACGATCAGCAGTGTAGGCTGTGCGTTGATTCGTAAGTCATTCAGGACAAGGCAGTTTATGTCGTATAATTTTTCTATTTCTTTCCAACATAATACCATTATAAAGAAAAAAATACATATTAATTCTTTGTAATCAATTTATCATCATCTGCGTAGCTTTTTCCTAACTATGTTGTGGTCGACTTCCAGTTTTTCCAGCTTTCCAAAACACAGAGGAGTTTCGGTATATTAATTTGTATTACAATAGTTTTACACAAACATTGTGTTTTATAATCAATGTCATGAAAACGTGCGTAAATCGTTCATATTACGAACTGAGACTTTAACTGGGGTAATGGGTTGGCTTGATTATTACCCTGAACACGACACCAGAGCCTTACGTGTAGACCGCCCTTACCGCCAACAGAAGCCCCGAAAATAAAAGGAAAATGCTATTATTTAAAATACAGTGTAGGGGCTGAAAGGTCGGTAGGTACTGAAAGAATGGGAAAAGTTTTGAAAGAAAGGCATAAGGAAAAAGTGTATTTTTATTTTTCGCTTTTTTTAAGGAAGTTTTTGATGCTGTATTTAAAATGCGTAATATCACTTGTAATACAAGTTTTTATAATGAAATTACTGAAATAGGAAATGTGGATGTATTTTTCTAGTTAAAGATAGATAAAAAATAAAGCTTTTGTTCTTGTAATTAATTAGTTTTCAAAAGACCAGCACGCAAGATTGCTCTGAGAAAAATGGGAGATTTTAAATATCGGAGGAATATTTTTTTTCTAAATTGCCTTTCAGCCAATGATCTCTTGACTGAGTCACAGCAATTTGACACAGATCATAAGCATAAACACTTGAAAACTGTTTCATATACAACTACATAAATATACTCAATTAAAATTCAAATGCATGTGGACATCGTTAGTGGAAGTGAGATGGGAGATGTGCGAAGTCGAATCGCACCCTTTAATTTGATCTAAATTGAATTACAACTCTACGTTGCACCAAAATTAGGTCTATTTTAGGGTGCGCTGAAGAAAAGTTCAGTTCATTACAAAATGAAATGTAGGTATCGGGTGTAGGAGTAACGACGCATGCGCGAATCACGCAGTCAGACGTTAGTGTGTAGACGACCGCGGTAAGAAGCGCACGCCAGCGCCGCCTACCGGCCGCATAGGAAACTAAACATGAAATTCGAAATTGCAGTGTACATAAAATTGTGACAGATAAGTGATAGTGTACTGTGGATTACATTTTTATTTTTTTAAAGTGTTTTTTTAATTGTATAAATATATGAATTTTTAATGTGCGTTTGTCTGTGCCGCATAGAGCCTACAGAGCCTTCTGAACACAGGTTCGTAAATTAAATTACTTTGTTGCGTGTTCAAACTCAGAAATTGTAATGTAATATTTTTAAGTAATACTTTGTTCTAGCATTCGAGTCACACTTCGCTACTATATTTACTAATAATAAAATTTTGTCGGGTTCTTGACACGATACAGTTAAACGTACCTATAATTCTCTTTTTATTGCGTTTTCATAGTAGATTGCAATAAAAGAGAAAATAATTGGGTACATTAAAACATTATGACTGTGGCTGTAATTATTTTTATTAATATTTCTTCTAAAGGAAAGATGATTAGTATTGGCATATGTAGGTATATCTATATTTTATATTTAGTAAACGGCTACTTAATGAATTGGTTCACAAAAGTCGTCAATGAAATTTATTTATAAAATCTCATAAACCATCGAAATACTTTCACTATAATAGCATATTGATCACGAGTTTATACTCGTAGTTGCTTTTTAACCGATTTCCAAATTAAAAGAAGATTCTCAATGTGTTTTCTTTTAATATGTGTAATATAACTGCATAGATTTTTTGTTTCAGTATTACCATGACTTTTTTATTCGTACAAGAAAGATTTAAGACAATTATTCTTCCTAGTCTTAAAGATAAACTATGTAAAACATTTCACCTGTTTCTTCTTACGCGTAATGTTAATCGGCTAAAAAGAGTTATTACTGTTTTAGCAATAAAATATTATAAGAATCTATATTTGGAAGACATTCACCTTGTACATTTTTTAAACCTAACAATTCTGCAGTGTGAGCAATTGTTGAAGCCCAAAGAGGCTAAACATTGAAGGTACTTGTCTTGGCAGACGAGATTGTTGAAATTCAAGATAAAGAATCAGCAGTTATAGTGCCGATACTTGTAAATATTGATGCTCCAATAGCGAAGAGCCACAAAAACCTCAATAGGGTAGTTGAAATATTTGATACAAAACAATTACATAATTATTATAAAGCATGTGCCAGACCTCAAATCTAAAAATAGATCATACTATTCACTGAGTTCATAGATGTCAAAGAAAATAATGATATATCTGATTATCTCTTATCTATCTTCAAGAGATCATTTTCATAACAGCAGCTTTTCTAATGACAGAATTACTTATAACAAGCTCCTTATTAATCCGTGGATACTTTTGTTTAACTTTGCACTTCTCTAAATTTTTCGCGTCATCATCAGCCTATTCACTATCCCACTTGCACTGTTGAGTTGCATACAGAGAATGCTTATGGCATTGACGATGTTTTCCTTCACCGATACTCAATAGTGTATAAGATACACTTAGAAAATACTTATTACTTTAGAAAAATCGCATTCGTATGCGAGAACTATTATACTATAAATCTTCCTTTGCGTTTATAAATATACATAATCCATAAATCTTAAATTGAATCCATGATACACAGCGAGCAACTAATTACTTTGCCACTGCGGCAACTGCGCCACCACTATTTTAAGCTTAACTTCTGTATAATATCTTACAGAAAATGTACATGACAAGATCCACTTATTGACACATTTGATTTCTGTTCCAGCAAAGAACACTAACACCATTTCACTCGCAGCCATCCCTTTCTGTTTCAAAGTAGTCTTTAAAAGCCTTTGTGTCGCTTTTACGGCTGGTTTCATGATGTCATCAGTTGAGATCTAGTCTTAAATGGACTTTCTGAGAGCAAAGACAGACAGACCCATTTGTAATGGTCATTTGCTAACACAGCAAATGAATCTCAAAGTAATTTTGTAGTTTCAAGGACTGATATAATTAAACTAATTAAAACGAATAATAGGTTTGAAGGAAAAGTAATTAAAGAGGGTTTCAAAAGTATTGATTGCATGTTTGAAGGACGTTATTTTGACCATAATTAAGAACAGGGATACTATATTTGATAATAAAAAGAATGAGAAAAAGAAAAGTAATGGAATAACAGTGGGCTAAAATCTCGGGGTGAACTTATGTGGCAGTACTCCAGAATTTATGTCCATACCAGAATATGGTGCTGATTCTCTTACTGCCATGGCTAAGTAAAAAGATCAATGAACACTTGAGATCCTACTAATGTTATTAATGCGAACGTTTGTGAGGATGTATGTCTGTATATTTGTTACTCGTTCGCGCAAAAACTACTATATAGATTTGAATGATTTTGTTACATACATAGTTCAGAACCTTGATTAACACATGAGTATATAAAGTACAAAATAGTTCCCCTTAGGATACAGATGAAACCACGGGAAACAGCTAGAAGAAAATATATATATTCAATAATAAGTGTTAAACTACAAGGAAATTGCTATACGAGTACACATACAGCAGAAATCTTTTTAGCAATAGAACCAAATGGTATTTTAGTAGCAATTCGTACAGAGCAGCTGGTACAGAGCGGGCAGTAGCCCGCGACTTCATCTGCGCGGTGTCATATAACGGGATAAAAAACGTATCCCATGTGTTTATTCAGGCTACAAACAATGTGTGCACCAAATTTCATCCTAATTCGTTTAGTAGTTGTTTTGTGAAAGAACAATGAATAAACATACATACATTCTTACAAACTTTCGCATTTATAATTTAGATTTATTAATATTTAAAATACAGTACAGTTTAAAATAAAATCATACCTGCAATGTAAGCAATGGCGCCAAAATATTGATGTCAAAAATGTTGCCAAGTTTTCGTCGCCAACAAAAGGTTAAACGAATGCAGGTTTCAAATTTTAAAGTTTTGACTTCGTGAGCTGGTTTAGACAAGACAATTTTTATGATTTAAATCGACTGGAAAATCTAGGGTTCTGCTGCCAAAGCAAATACCGGGAATCTAATATCGGTTCGGACTTATTTTTAAAATAAATCAATGCTGATTTTAGATTCCACGTGCAATTTATGGCATTCTGTTGTGACTGCATTGAGAATAGTGCCATTTGATTGATGAGTTGACTTTCTACAAAAAACGCAACAAAAATAACTTGAAAATGATAAACAATATTCAGCAACTAGGGTTAATAGTTAAGTGTCAAGTATAATTTATGTAGATAAAAGATGAAGTTTATGGAATGGGAATAAGAAAAAGGAACAAAAGAATTCTTCCTAAGCTAAGGCGTTCATTGCGTTTTTTTCAAAAATATCTGATATTCAGATAAGATATACGTCACATCATATAACTGTGGCGGGTATTTTCTCGGTCTCTATTCAATTGTTTACAATTTCTATTATAACAATATACCCCAATAAAACTTTACACGCTTTTGATAATGGTCTTCACCTACACGGTACTGGAAAAAATATTCGTTTAAGAATATAAAAACTATATTAGGTCAAGGTCTGAAACAGTATCTTAATTCTTTCCTACAACAGTTAAAAATTATACAAAAAATCCAATTCAAGTGCTTGTTCTTTATGTGGTGTCCCACAAGGAGCAATCTTCGGACCTTTATTCATTTTCCATAATGACCGTGTATAGCTTTAATTAATGGAATAATTTGGTCTTACGACCGCTTTCTGATGCTGACAGCCCATTAATCAACAAGTTACCTCCTGTGAAAATATTTTGTATGTTCTTTTGTCATAAAATATTGATTGTTCCATTTACTATCATCCATCACTTATTTTGCGGTTTGTTTTTATTAATAAAGTTTTTTTTTATGAAGCCTTAACTGGTATAAATGTTTTAAAATAAATATGATTTTTTATATTATAAGGACGTAAAGATGAATTAATATGATTTAATAATTTCTTAAAGGAGTATATTAACAAATTAATAGTTATAAGGAAAGCATAGTTATAATTATACCAAGACCTATACTTGAGTTATATTGTTGTGACAAATATTAACTAAGACAGTATAGCCTACTTATATTCTAATTGTTAATATTTCTCTACTAGTTATACACACGTTCCTATTTGGAGATTTATCATAATTACAGTTTTTGCATAACAAGTTGATAGTTTTAAGATTGTAAATACTCACTTTACTTTTCAAACATTTTCATTTAACTTGGACGAGTAAGTTTATAAAAAAGAAATTGAACCGTCACTCAAAATTAAACTCTGACACTAGACTAAACTTAGGTTTTCAGTTATAACTCATTTAATATATGCCAAGGTATCAAATGTTATATTTTCAGACGCATCTGTTTAGGCTGCTGCCAATCATAATACACGTGAGGAAAGTCTAGGAATGAGGATGTTGACATAAATATGTATATACTGACATTATTTGACCTTCTTAATCACCCACTAGTATTTATGATACTAGCATTTTCTTCTTCAATTATTTTATCAACTCTTGTAGATATATAACGGTTATTTTTAGTAACCTATCCATCTGAAGGTTTTATAACTAGCGATAGAATTTTGACATAAAGTCCATGCAATTAATGTCAAAAATCTATCTTTAGCAAATCTTTTGATCAGCGGTTTAGGTTGTCTCTAACCTAAACCGCTGATCGTAGAGACCTGAAACTTGGAAAGTGTGTTCTTTGTATGACGTAGGTATCCGATAAGTAAGGATTTACCGAAATTCTATCCTTAAGGGGTGAAAAGGGGGAGGAGGAGGTAAAGTTTGTAACAAAGTCTGTCATTTTTAATTTGAATTTGTATAGGCCACGTGGGCGAAGCCGCTGGCGGAAAGCTACTATAATTAGAAGTTATACTTATAATTAGAAGTTGTGATGAATATTTTTTTTATTTATTAGTCATCTAGAAGAAGCGTCTAGTAAGAATGGTGGAGATTAGGCTAGACAAAAGACTATCTCAACAATTTAAAATTCAGAACGTCCCAAAAAAAAAGTTTATGCCTATGCTCCCAGCCAATTAGAATTTCATCAACCATAACATGGTAACCTAAATCCCTCAGATATCCAAGCTACGTCACAACTACACAATAGCCTTCCATTCAGCGTGATAGCTTTTATATTCTTGTTTGTTGGGCGTGCCCGTTTGTGTAAACTGTAGTGTTGCTAGATTGTGGTAAAGTTTACCCAGCGAATAAATTAATGTGAGCTAAATGCGGTGTATTGTTTATGGGTTATGAAGAAATGGGTTCTATTGTTGTCAAAGAAACTGGCAACATTATAATTTTTGCACCCTGGCGCCACTTATGGGAAAATAGAAAAGCTTATCGGAGTGCAAATCATTGATGTTTTGTTTATGGCGCTTAATATTTTGAAAAAAATAAAAATAAAATATATGAAGTGGGTTTGCTAAAAGTGAAGAGAAGATTAAAAATTATGGTAAGAAATCAAAATATCCAATTTTACAAATTCCATGGCAATTAACGGTCTATCTGGTGAGTGGTCTCTTTTGTCTCGACAAATATAATAATACTACAAACCAAATCGAATTGATAACCTCCTTTTACCAAGTCGGTATAATTTTCGTACCAAACACATACACACTAACAAACTAACAAACAAAAATTTATATCGTATGCATCTGACTTCGCTGCTATGTCGTAATAAATAACTAACAATTCCTGCCCAGTAGGCAACAAATTGCAGTTTTCAGCTGGTTGTTACGTATGTTTGTTTATTACAAATGTATGGGCCAGCGCTGTTTTTCGTTTCTCCGGCTATTGTTATATGCAAATCTAGAGCGAGATAGTATTCATCGCTCTTTCTATTTCGTCTTTTGTTTTGTGTATGACCAGTGGCACCAAATTCTAATGTTCTTAAATTTTTCGCATTACTATAATTGTTGCGACGCACGATGTTTAATCTTTTTATATAGGTAGATAAGTATATTATAATAATATAGGAAGTTCCGAATAATAATATAATTCAGTAAGTTTCTTGATGAAAAAAAATTTGATAAACCTAGAGATTTCCAAGGTTTAGAAGTAAGATTTTTTTTTATAATAATACCACCTACACAGTACACAAAAACAATTAATAGTTCATATTTTTACTTTAATAACTTAAAATTAATTACAGTGTATATTTATACAGGGTTAACAAGATTTTAATTGGCTTTACCGCAATAAAAGCCTTTACGATTCTATTCAAAAGTGCATTAACTATATTTCCGTAACCCGATTTGGAATCGATCAATTTACCACGCGCGAGAATGCAAAGCATGGTTAAAATTAAACTGTTCCTACTAAATATGATCCATCAAGCTAATTTTATAACCGATTACTTTGATTTATTAGTTTATTTTGGCAGTTAACTCAACAAGGTACAGTCAACGAATTAAGTGTATGCTCAGTTGCAGAATGAGTTCAAAATGAACCAAAAATACGATAAATAGGTTTTATTGAAATGTAGCCAAAAAGCCTACTTCTATTCACCTCCTTTTGTGAAGCAGTCATGCAAGTAGCGGAGGAGTCTGAACCCTTGAGGGAGAGACAGTCCTCATATCAACGCTCATAGGAGACACCCCGGGCATCGGGAGACGCGAGGCAATTCTTAGCCAACGTATGCGAGGACCGAAGAAACGATGGATAGATTGTGTGAAGGTTGATATGATTAGAATGAATGTTACTAGCGATATGACGGCAGATAGAAGAGTATGGAAGAAGAAAACATGCTCCGCCGACCCCAAATAAAATTGGGATAAGGGCAGGAGGATTATGATGATGTATGCGAGGACCTGCGGACGGCGAGCCATGGGTAGCTAGCCGACTGATAAGGGCCGGGCCCGGGTTGATGGCGAATAGTGTTCCACGCGCGCTTCAAAGAGATGTGAGTATAATTGATGGGGCCTTACAGGGCCAGTGCCTTCCAGGGTTGTGGGTTTGTTCGAAATAGTTACCGTGACCCTGAAAAACAAAGGGCAAATGAAGGATCATGGATGGTTTTTAGTCAGTAAGAGTCTGACACTCTCTGCCGCTTTAGGGGAGTAAAAGGGAGCAATTTGATGATTTCCTATGTATAAAAAGGTCAACTTCCATTGCAATTTATACCTACTGTCATTAGCCACACTAAACTATTTTTTATGTTGTCTGAGGGTTTTGCGTTTTGTGGACCCATATTCAATACTGAGTGTCATTAATTTACACGTATATAAAACTAGCAGTCTTCTGCAGTTTCTGAGATATTTATTTTAAGTACCTTTATAGGCTTCCAAGGTTCCGCCTATCTCCATACAAAATTACAAATGCATGAACTTATAGACATCGTTAGTGTTGCGTTTAATTTTCGTAAAGATTTTCCAAATCTGATACATTCTGTTCTATTTGTATAACCCGTCGCGTCCTCGTCTCACACACAGCCTGAGCTTCATAGATTTATATTATAGCATATTGGAACCCACATAAAGCTACAGAATATATTAACCATGTGAACGAGGGACCAGCTTTATACGACACTGTCACGCGACCCTCAATTTTCTAACTATTGATTTGTTTTTGTTTCCCTTATCGCGATTTTGGGTGGAATAGCCGACGATATTAGATTTGGTTCGCGATAAATTTCTATAAGCTATAAGTACAGGTTCACTGGTTTGACAACGGTCGGTCCGAGTATGCATAAGCTGTTGGTCCCGACTGTCATTTGTAGACCTTTGACTACCCAGTCAGAAGCCAAAAACTGGCTCTAACAACCAGCCTTACCGAAGAGTATCGTGTTGCCCGGTAACTGGTTTTGGAGGTCATAGATCATAAGTAGTCGTTCGATGTAAAAAAAATTAAAAGGTACTCATTTATTGGTATTCATTTACATCTAGATAGACTATAAGTTGATCCTAAGATAATTGGGAAAAGGCTAGGCAGATAATGAGGATGCAAGTGAACTTCAGACGGGCCGTTCGCTTAGCTAAAGCTAAAAAGCAAAGCTTTTGTTGTAAAAAAATTTAAACAATAACTTAATTTTTTTTTATCTAAACTAATAATACTAACTAATATTAATTTTAAATGTGAAAGTTTTGTACTGTTTGGGACTGGAAATGGGTCTAGACTTTTTATCGCATGTCGGATGTGTTTAGCAGTACCCTAGGCACGCGGATGAAATCTAGAAAAACCGCTAATTATACAACAGGCAAAAATTAACAACATAACAAATATAGAAACAACATACATTAATAATAAGTAGATTCATTTAAAAGAAAGTAAGTTTTCAATATAAAGGGCAAGCTCAAACGAAGCGTTCGCACGCAAACGAATGTAGGTTGCGTTTATAACACGATAAGCATGCGAACGTTTCAAGTAATCGGTCGGCATTCGACGAATACATACTTTAAGGCGACTAAAAATTCTAAGCTCTAAAGTCACGCGTGCTGCGCGCGCAATGTGAACTCGACACACATTCGTGAGATAGTCGATGCACGAGAAAAACTTGTCATACCTATACACGCTACGACTTTTGACCGCGACACAGAGTTGCGTTTGACAGCTGACTGCACGACAGCGATTCACAGTCTTCTTTTTCGAATGGGAAATCATCAAAATGACTTTTGCCGCCGTCGATATACTCCCTGCCTGACTCTTACTGACTAAAACCCATCCATGTTCCTTCTTTAGCCCTTTGCGGGGGCGCGATAACTCTTTCGAACACCCCGAAGCGCCGGCAGGATTAAAAAACATTTGACAAAATAATAAACTGGAGACTGGCACCCGTATTTAATATCAATTGCAATGCTAAGTAAGGCATTAACCAAATACCAAATACCTTGCAATAGCAAAGCTAAATGAACTAATCACAGATCGTATTCAACGCTGAGCGTCCGCATCTCAAAGGGTAGCTTGAATAATGGTTGTGAAATGAAAGGCAGGGCATTACAATTGCTATGAGAAATTCCTTACTTAATATTAGTTTATTTAGTACTAGCTTCTGCCAGCGACTTCGTCCGCGTGGAATAGTGGTGCTCCGCTCCTATTGATCTTAGCGTGATGATATATAGCCTATAGCCTTCCTCGATAAATGGACTATCTAACACTGAAATAATTATTTAAATCGGACCAGCGGTTCCTGAGATTAGCGCGTTTAAACAAAATGACAACATTTCCCTTCACTGCTCTGCTTCTATTGATTGTAGCGTGATGAAAAGTATACTATAACCATCTCAGGAGTATGACAAATAATTGTACCAAGTTTCGTTAAAATCCGTCGAGTAGTTTTTGTTTCTATAGAGTTTATACAGACAGACAGACAGACAGACAGACAGACAGACAGACAGACAGACAGACCGACAGACAGACAGACAAAAATTTTACTGATTGCATTTTTGGCATCAGTATCGATCCCTAATCACGCCCTGATAGTTATTTTGGAAATATATCTCATGTACAGAATTGACCTCTCTACAGATTTATTATAAGTATAGATATAGATAGAATATAGAATAGATAGAAGATATAGATTAGACGAAGTATCAATCGTTACTCTATTCATAAAGATTTTTTTATGAACTTAATAAAGCAATAAAATCACACAGTCCTTCCGATCGTATATCATACTTCCTACTCTATACCTTTAATTTTTTCTTTAGACTTGATCAAAAATACATTAAAGTAAACATTAATAAAAATACCTACAATAAAGAAGCATTACTTGTATTGCAACTACATTATCCAGAAATCGACTATTGAAAAGAAAAACCAGAACTAACATTCACACTTTATATAAAGCTCAAAATACACTGAAACTCAGTTAAAACGAAGCGTACTTCTACAGCTTTGAAACAGTGACTGACTGACTGACTGATCGATAGATTGATTGACATACAAGGTATAGCTTTAACAGGTGGGTTTTAGGAGGATGAGATTCCGTACGGGAGTTCCTTTGATAATACGAGTGTAGGTACATTAATTTAAAATCATTGAATAAAAGTCATTTTTTTTATTATTTTAAAATCAATTGTAGCTGTGAAATATAATTTTAACTTTATCACTGTTTTTTATTTTTAGTAGTAGTTATAAAAATAAGTATTTGTTAAATACCTGATGGTATTTGAGGGAGTTTGACCTGAAGGTACACTAGCGAGGATTATAAATAAAACCACTGTGTACTGATCTGACGCGATAGCTCTTTTTTAATATATAAAAAAAAACATTCACTTAACCTTATTGCGGTAACGAAACCATAGCGACTTCTAATTCGACGACAACGCCATCTATCGAGCACGCCGGAAGTTTTACAAATAATTACGTCGTGAACATACCGCCCACCAAGGACGTTACTGACGGAATGTCCTTCTAAAGTGGCACATTGCAAAAGCAAGTTGAACTAAACGTTTACATAAAAGTAATCTGAACTAAGCTATGGTTCATACAAATATTTATAACTATAACTTATAACGATAACTAACATATAACTATATCATTCAATTCGGAATGGCTAACAAGAATTTTAAAATAACTTATAGCTAAACATGAATTCACTAAGTTGGAAAAATGTGTACTTTAAACAAATGTATAAAATCCTTTGTATAAAACTGTAAATAGTGTAAAAAAACTTAAAATAGGTGTATAATTTGATTTTTTTTTTACAGTTGATCTAAAGTTTAAATGTGACAAATGATTGCATAAATTGATTACAAGATTAAAAGTGTACATTAGTTGTAAAAATCCTAGTAAAAAATGTAAACAATAAAATAATACAATGCAATTTTCTTAATCAACTACGGGTAAAATACATATTTTGGATGTTGGCCTTTTGATTATGGAGGATTTGGTGCGTAACGTGACAACACGGGTAATGTTATCATCCCCAGGATGTTTTTGTAGTATCCTACCCATCAACCAACGACTTGGCGGCAAGTCGTCTTCCTTGACCAGCACAATGTCTCCAACCTTTGGCTCAGCAACTTGGGAAGACCATTTGTACCGATTCATCATAGTAACTAAATATTCGTGGGACCAACGTCTCCAAAACGACTGTAGCATTCGTTGAATGAATTGCCAGCGTGATAAATTATTAATATTTGAGTCTTCGTACTTGTTGTCAGGTACATTTACTAAGGGTTCTCCAATTAAAAAATGTCCAGGTGTTAGTGGCAACGGTTCACCAGGATCATCAACCTTAATTGTGCTCATAGGTCGCGAGTTCAAGCATGCTTCTACTTGGCTGAGGAGTGTCGTCAGTTCTTCGAATGTGAGAGTTGCTTCACCGATCACTCGTCTCAAATGGAACTTTGTGGACTTCACCCCTGCCTCCCAAAGTCCGCCAAAGTTTGGACTGTGAGGAGGAATGAAGTGCCACTCCGTACCATTCGCTTCGAGGTGTTCGGCTACGGATGATTGGATAGCTGTCAATTGCTGCAACTCCCTGGAGGCGCCTACAAACGTGGTGCCATTGTCACTCCACATTTTGGCACAATGACCTCGTCTCGAGACAAAACGCCTAAACGCTGCTAAAAAGGCTTGAGTGCTCATATCACTCACTGCTTCTAAATGCAGTGCACGAGTGACCATGCATACAAACAGGCATATATAGCCTTTATATGAACGGTGGCCACGACCTTTCGTTGTCCTTACATTAATGGGACCAGCATAATCAACCCCGCTATGCAAAAATGGTCGAGCTGGGGTGCAACGAACCGCTGGTAGTGAGCCCATGAATTGGGTTTTAGTACTGGCTCTTTGTCTGGCACATATCACACACTTGTTGACATGCTGTTTGACCAAGTTTCTGACCCCTATAATCCAGTAGGCTGTCCTCAAATAAGTCATCATGAGTTGAGGACCTCCGTGAAGGGTTTTATGGTGTGCGTCACCTATGATTAGACGAGTTAGATGACTGGAGTGAGGCAAGACTATCGGATGTTTCATCTGCTCACTTAATTTCGATTTCTCTAGTCTACCTCTAACTCTCATAATGTCCTTGTCATCTAGGTAGGGGCAGAGTGATCTTAATGGACTTGATTTAATTTGTATATAGCCTTTATTCTTCAGTTCCTTATATTCTGTTGTAAATAGTTCTTTCTGTGTTTTCCTGATACAACATTCAAGTGCAACATCTAATTCTATTTTTTGTAAATATCCATTTCTGTATATTTTGTTCTCTTTTAAAAATCTTCGGCAGTATGCAACAATTCTAACCAATCTTCGTAACTGGGAAAATTGATCGAAGAAGGAACAGTCTGGTATGATTGCTAAATGTGCCTTTGCTGACTGTTCTAAATCAGTACTGCAATCATTATTTGGTCTATTGTAAATGACAGTTTGTAACTTGAGAAACGATGGTCCATAAAACCATAAATCGTTTTCTAACAGGGCACTGGGAAGTATCCCTCTAGAGGCGCAATCTGCTGGATTGTCTTTGGTGGGGACGTGAAACCATTGCGACGCTTTCATAGAAGTCAAGATTTCAGACGTCCTGTTTGCCACAAACGTCTTCCATTTACTTGGGTGGCTATTTATCCACGCCAACACCACCGTGGAATCTGTCCACGCCTTGACCTTGTCTGGTGAGATATTCAAGACTTCAGAGGTTTGAGACAGTATCTGTGACAGCAAGACTGCTCCGCAGAGCTCTAACCGTGGAATACTTATCTGCTTTACTGGTGCAACTCTGGTCTTAGCAACCAGCAACGACACTTGAACATTGCCATCTGCTTCTACATTCCGCAAGTAAATCACTGCTGAGTACGCTGTTTTAGAGGCGTCACTAAAACCGTGAAGTTCCAGATAGTCGTTCGACTTGGTGCCAAGCCAACGAGGAATCCGAACCTTGGTAAGTAGTAGCAATTCCTCACGATATGATCTCCATTCATTTATTAATTCATTGGTTAGCTCCTCATCCCAACCAACACCTGCCAGCCACAATTTCTGGATAAATACTTTCGCTAAAATCACACTAGGGGCTAACCAACCTAATGGATCAAAAAGTCGTGCTATTACAGAAATAATGGATCTTTTAGTTACAGGTGCGGTCGTCGGCGGCGGGAGATTCACCGTGTACTGGAAGGTGTCTGCGTTGCGGTTCCAGGTAAGTCCTAGAATTTTGATGGTGCTATCTAATTTTATTTCTACTTCCCTTTCTTTGTGTTCTGGTTCCTTCGGTTTATTGTACTCTGTTGCTTGATTTATATCCTGTATGATTTTGTAATTATTTGTGTTGTCCTTATTCATGTTGTCCTTTGTCCTAATTTTATCGATTTGTCCTTTCAATGTATTTCCTTCTATTTCCTGTATCCTGTCTACTATTTCTTGGTTGTTACTGTTCCATTTTTGAAGCTTGAATCCACCCTTTCCTAATAACGCTGTCATTTGCTTGTAGATTTCCAGGCCCGTTTCTACGTTATTACAACCGGTCATCAAGTCGTCCATGTAAAAGCAGTTCAGAACTATATCAGAAGCAAGATTGTAAATTTTACCTTCATCATAGGCGACTTGATGTAGGGTTCTTACTGCTTGGTATGGTGCTGATGCCGTACCAAAGGTAACCGTTACTAGCTCGTAGTCCTTGATATCTGTTTCAGGACTGTCTCGCCATAATATGCGCTGAAACATTGTGTCTTCTTCCCTAATTCGGACCTGACGGTACATCTTGACGATGTCCGCTACCAGTGCTATGGGATGAAGTCTCCATCTTAACACTGTGTGTCTTAAATCAGACTGCAATGTAGGTCCCACCATCAACGTGTCATTAAGTGAGACTCCATTGTTGTTCTTCTCGGACGCGTTGAAGACAACACGTACTTTCGTGGTAGTCTTATCTTCTCGGATAACAGCATGGTGAGGTAAGTATACCGCCATTTCCTTATTCTTATCATTTTTGTCTATCTGCCTCATGTGTCCTAGTTGTAAATATTCTTCTATTACCTGCTTGTACTTTTCCTTTAGACTTGTATTTCTTTCTAGCCTTTTTTCTAATAGCTTAAATCTTTTTTCCGCGATAGCACGAGAGCCTCCACCTTTACAAGACGGATTTTCATCGCGGAAAGGTAACCTCACTACGTACCTTCCACTGCTATCTCTTACTGTAGTTTTAGTATAGAACTCTTCACACTTCTTCTCTTCAGGTGTTAGTAATTTCTTTGAACTATTTTGTTCTTCAATTTCCCAAAATTGTCTTAATATGTCGTCTTCATTTACTTGTGCATGCAACACATTGATTTTAGGTGAACTTTGTGATATATCCTTACTAACTGCACCGGACAGGACCCACCCTAAGGTAGTATTCTGAGCAATCAGAGTGCCTGACGGACTCTTAACTATGCCTGCCTTAATAATGCCACTGTAAGCATCAGCGCCCAATAATACATCTATTTTATTGGGAGTGGTGAACTCTGGATCTGCAAGCTGCAGTGTGCTAACACTTAACCAATCTAAGGTAGTGTCGACTCTACTCTCAGGTAAGTATGACGTAATTTTACTTAACACGTAAGCGTTCACTTTAAGCTTAAAATTTGAATCTATCCGCGATTGAATATTCAAATGTACCATGGACGTTGCCATGGTTGAACTATTACCACCAAGGCCTGAAATACTTCCTTGAATCGGGATTTTTTTCAGGTTGAGGAACTGAACTATGGCCTCTGTTACAAAACATGCCTGCGAACCCTGGTCTAGCAAGGCTCGGACAGTCTGAAATTCACCAGAGCGTGACTCGGCTTTTATTAGCGCTGTGGCTAATAAAACCTGTCTGGGCTTGGGAATATTACCTGTCGAAAGACACGAAACAATCGGACTAGTATTAGGTGAACCAACACTGTCGATAGCCGATGATGTCGAAGGTTTGTCCCTTTTGTCCGACTCCTGACCTAAATGCAACAGCGAATGATGACGCTTTTGACAAACCTTGCAGGTAGTAGGTTTTCTACATTCAGCAACGATGTGATTGCCGCCTAAACAGTTGAAGCAAATTTTATGTTTGGCTACAAAATCACGTCTATCTTCAACTGTCTGCTTTGAAAACTTCTTGCAGAAACAAAGTTTGTGCCCTTCTGAGCAGAATTCACAGTTTATAGAAGAACTCGTCGCCAACATTGCCTTTGGAGTATGAGCAAATGAACTTTTATTATTGTAGTTACTCTGATGAACTGGTGCCCTCTTAGGTTCTAAACACTCTAACGCCCGAAACCGATTTTCTATAAACGTTTTAAACTGTTTGAAAGTAGGTAAGTCATTGTTGGAGTCATTGTTGCAAATACTAAGCTCCCATTGTTTACGCGTTTCATTATCTAATTTAAAGGTAACAATGTGTATTATAATGACATCCCATGTACTCACGTTTATTTCCAAATTACTCAAAGCATTAAGGCAATCGCACGTGGTATCAAGCAACTCCTTTAAAGCTGTAGCTGATTCAGCCTGCATGCGTTTTTGACCAAATAGCCTCTTAAGAATACAATTTGTTAAATATTTTTTATTGCTATAACGTTTCTGTAACTGAGTCCAGCACTGAATATAATTGGCATCAGTTATAGGTGTATGACGTATTAATTGCTCTGCTTCTCCAGACAGATGGCCTTTTAAATAGTGGAGCTTTTGCACATTATCTAAAGTATCATTTTTGTGTACCAATGATATAAAAAGATCATGGAATGTTGTCCATTCATCATATTTTCCTGAAAATGTTGGAATAGATATTTTAGGCAACTTAACAAAAGAACCACTTGATTTATTTGAACTAGTTGAAGCATTGCCGGTTTGATGTATAGAATCTTTAGCTGACCGAATTTTATTAAGAGCTGTTTTCATTAAACTTTTGTAAATAACATACGTGTCCTCTGTCGCATCATAGATATCAACCACTTTCTGTACTATATCTTCTGCTTTATAACGTTCATATAATTTAGTGTTATTTTCTTTAAACAATGCCCAATCCCTCTCTAATAATTCTTGTCTTGTTTCTATGTATTCTAGTGTTAATCTGTCTTTACCACATTTCTTAAAATTAGTCAATCCCTTTGCGATAACATTCTGTTGATCTTTTAAAATGTTAATTAATCCTTCCATTTTTTATAATTGATTTACTTACTAAATAAATAAATAGAATGTGTTTGAATTGATAAAAATTGTATAAACACTCTAAATAAGTTGATAAATCAATATAAGTATACAAGTAAATAATAACCTTTTCAAAAAAAATAAAAAATGCAAATTTTCTAAGTGTTGCAAAACTAAACAGTTCATAACAGCTGACTAAATCTAAGTTGTAAATTTCATCAAACAAAAAAATAAAAATAATACAAGTTACTAATCACTACGTAAAATTTTACAAGTGTTTTGGAAACACAAATCTGGTGGAAATCGGGCATAGGTTCCCCGTTCCCCCGTTTTCTATAAACTATTCTAAGTCCTTATTCTAACATGCACAAAAATTTATAAAGTATTCTAAGTTTAAAAATGTTGTTAATATTTTTTAAGTCCAAGATCATATACTAATTTTTCTAAGTCGAATCTTCTTCACTATTTTTTCAAGTTTAAACTTACGTTGGAATAGAGTTCAAAATCGTTTGACTCGATCTGTTTGTCCAATTTGTAGACAAGATAATTAAATAAAAAGTACTCACAATATTGCACTTCACACAAACACCTTTTTCACCCTGCAAGTGGCGACCTCTGTGGCAGCTATTTGAACTGCGTGTGATGTCACCTGTGACGTCGTTGATGGCTGCGCCTGCGTCACCTTGCTGACTTCCAGTGTAGTGTTGCGTTGATCTAAGAGTGGCGCCCTCTGTGGCCACTTCTTGAACTAGTCCGCCTCAGCTGACACAGCTCACCGCCAATACTGGGCGAAGCTGTCGCCGCTAGTGCGGAGGACCGTGTACCTTTCTGCAGCGATCCACTGCAAGTACACGAGAGCGGGCCCACGGAGGCTCCACTTGTATCAAAAAACTGTCCAAACGATCCGGCTCGCTGGACCAAATGTTAGATACCTGATGGTATTTGAGGGAGTTTGACCTGAAGGTACACTAGCGAGGATTATAAATAAAACCACTGTGTACTGATCTGACGCGATAGCTCTTTTTTAATATATAAAAAAAAACATTCACTTAACCTTATTGCGGTAACGAAACCATAGCGACTTCTAATTCGACGACAACGCCATCTATCGAGCACGCCGGAAGTTTTACAAATAATTACGTCGTGAACAGTATTGAACCTTTGAAGTTTTATTTCTGATAGTTATTTTGGAAATATATTTCATGTACAGAATTGACCTCTCTACAGATTTATTATAAGTATAGATATAGATAAGCGTCATCATCATCAGCCTGTATAATGTCCCTTTGCTGGGCCCAAGCCTCTTCTCATACAGCGAAGGCATGAGCATTGATCACCACGCTTGCTCAAGGCAGATTGGCGATTTCAGACTTTTTAAGTGCAGGTTTCCTCACGATGTTTACCTTTACAGTTAGTCAGTGACGTCTAAAATATACTTGTAAGAAGCGTAATAACCAGATAAAGCTTTAAATACGAAAACAAATGCGCTAACAAGGTGCAAATAAAGTTCAAAAAGCTATGTACGTATATCACAATCACTCTCGACTAGCCCTACTGCAGTGTGTTTTCAGCCTTAATCTATTTTTAAAAGCACCGACCGCAAATAACTAATTATTTAAGCCGCATACGAACGGCCGTGAGCCACGGTTTAGTGCTCAATAAAGATACAAAAAATCTCCGAAATGTTATAACAAAGACTAGCTACCGCCCGCGATTCTGTCTGCACGGACTTATTACTAATTTGTTGGGTTAAAAGTTTTTTTTGTGTTAATTCAGGTTATAAACCTTGTGTGTGCCAAATTCCATCCAAATCCATAAAGTAGTTTTTGTGATGCATGTAAAAATATCCAGACAGACAGACAGACAAAAATTCTTCAGACAGCCCCATTGACAAAAAAGAAAAAATAACTTGAACCTAACTAATGCATCGTTCTAGAAGTTGGTGGAGGAAATACACTAAACAATACTAAATGGAGATACCGACTTTTGAACGATGTATTAGTTATTTGTCAATTTGTAGTGTTATTTTAAGTGGTTTTATTGTTGCAAAAAATATTGGTTGTTTTTTTTTTTCAGTTTTGAGTTGTTTTTGTTTGTTGCATAATAATGTTTGGAGTAAAGAACTCTAAATTATAGCAAAAACAAAGGGTTAATGTAATAAGAAGAGTTGTAAGCGCGAGCGAAGCGAGCGCGAATTTATTTTAGGATCATAATAAATGCGTTAATAAGATAGGATGATTACAGTTTATTAAAGATGTCTCAAAAGGCTTCGGCGTGTTGGTTTCGTCCCCACGTTCGCCTCCCAAGGATCCGGGACTCTGTAATCCCGTGCATGATAAAGGATGATAATAATTAGGAATATTATAGTTGCGCCATGTCCGTCTGTCTTTCTGAAACGTGATAAATTATATTGTAAAGGACATAAGTTTTCACTAAGTTAAACTGAAAACTGTTACACAAAAGTCAACCTCGTTTTTAGAGAAAACTTTTTGGCAGCATCTCGTACACTTTATTCGATTGCCGAACCACTAACATTGTGGTAAAGGCAAATCTAATGGCACTCGATTTACCTAAATCGATTCGTAACTTTGACTCGGATAACATACAGATGGTAATCTTTATTTAACTGACTTTGAAAAAGGTTCGTAATTCAATATTTAGGAAGGCCTTTTAGAAAACGTGAATGATATTATTATTTATTTAATTTAAATATAGTTTTGGATTCAGGATTAGAGTGCCATTTCTAATAGTTTAGTTTTCTAGGTAACTGTACCTATAACTTCAAGAAACCATACCACCACGTGTATTTGCAATACCTTTACAAGCGTCAGAGCGAGACACACCTACTGACGCAATATCGCACCGTCTCATTTTCACAACTAAACTATTCCTACTTTGGTACGTCATGGTAACGCCCCAGGCTTCATTTTATGCTCTACTAGCTGTCCCGCGGTTTTTCCCGTGTCCCAAGGGAACTTTTTCTTCTTCGGATAAGAAGTAGCCTAAAACCGTTTCCAGGATCCCGTCCAAATTTGGTGCCAATGAGATCAGTTGTTTTTTTTGGATGGGAAATCATCAAATGACCTTCCGCTATGAGGAGAATGTTAGGTAATGGCAGTCTCTTACTAATTATAACCTATCCGTGTTCCTTTAATTGCCCTTTTCGTACAGAGGGCGCGGTAACTCTTTCGAACAATCCTGCAGCCCTGACTGATAGATACCCCAATTTTTACCCCTATTTAAACAATAGCCATTTTTGGCATCAATATTAATTGTCTGTGTGGAGTAATTTTGAATAAACCTTATAATCTTATAGTATCAAACCAAAACTCCACCAGACCCTGCCGAATAATCCAAAAGTAATCCTAACTACGTCATAAAAATAAACGTTATAAATAAAGATAATTTCATCCCAAAGAACTGGCAACCTCGCCCACGCTGCTTTATAATAATCATTAGCGCAAATATGAGACAGAAGCAGGCCTGTTTCTGGGACAATAAGCAGTAGAACTGTGTAACTGCAAATATGGTGAGCGATTCAGAAATACTATTATTAAGGCTGTAACTATAGAAAGGCAAACGTAGGTATTATAGTACAATTTGACTGAAGATGAGTACAAAATGAGAAGGAGAATATACTCGAAAGAATTATTCTTGAACATTATTTATCTTCAAGTATACCATGTAGATACCAAATAGACTTCCTACCTTGCCATTTTTGTAAAAACTTATTTCTAAAGAGTAACCATAGAGAAACTTCTTTTCAACTAAAATCTTATTTTTGTTGACTTTCAAAAACGCTTTTTATTAGGCCTAATTGAAATCATTTATTTCAATTTGAATTTGAATTGAATTGAATTGTATAAAGTTTATTATATTTACCAATAAGGTAAATATTTATGAGATGCACGTGGCTAACAGCCGACCGGGTCGACCCATTTGGTGCGATTGGTCCGAGGATGGGTGACCACCTATATCATACCGAGACTTCTCCGGCCTCGGTATTGGGCCTGGCTGTCATTTGTACATCTTTGACAGTTGTTATAGGTAGTCATGCCCTGGATGGTTAGTTACTATTATTAATCATTTATTTTCAGACCAAAAGTCCATAAAATGTTAGTAACAATGATCTTAACCTATTGTTAGTAATTTAATATAATATAAATAAATAAAACTAATTCTACTTTACAGTCTACATCGCGTGCAGTCTAATCCAATGGCACAACATTGGACTGTCCCATTTATCACACAATACGCTCAAGATGCTGTGTGAACTGCCACGCATTCTGCGGAGGAGGGAAGCGCAACGTTTTCGTATAATTGCATGGAAACCATCAACTCTGGCCTCCGCAAACATGCCTGATGCACTACATACAGTTACGCTTTGGAACAAGCAAATAGCTTCAACTTTCTTTTCGACGAACTAACAGACTTATGACTCTTTGACAATTCAAAAGTGCCTGTAAATGGTCTAGTTGAAATAAATGATGAGAAAATAGAAAGTCTGACAACCAGTGTTACCAAAGGGTATCGTGTTACCCGGTACTTGGGTTGTGGAGGTCATACAGGCAGTCACTCTATGTAAAACTCCACGTTAAACTGGAAGCCGACCCCAACATAAATAAAAGCTAGGCAGATGATGCATGACGACATAAAAATATTCCTCGTATAATTTTAACCAAGCAAGATGGCGGCGAGGCAATTATCACTATTATTGACGCTATTTCAATGCGGAGTGCACTGACAAAGAAAACGTTATTTATTCGCTAAGTCATTTGGGAATAGCATGCAATTGAATTAACATTAAAAGAATGACAATTTCATTTGCTAATCGCTCAGTGACTGCTGTGTCGGAAAGTAGTAGGTATCGTTAAACTATTGATTACTCACACTATCATAATTGCAACGTCTCCTTAGACTGCAATATAGTATTGATGGTATCTTTAGTCTTTTTAATTTCATCATTAGCCTATATATTGTCCCACTGCTGGACACAGGCCTCTTCTTATACAGAAAAGGCATGAGCATTGATCATCACGCTTGTTCAAGGCGGATTGGAGATTTCAAAGTCCAGGTTTCCTCACGATGTTTTCCTTCACCGTTAGTCAGTGACGTCTTGCCAGGATTCGTACCAGCACATTCGTACACGAGAGGGAGCTTACCTTAGCTTATCTTAGAGGTACCTTAACCACTAGGCCACCACATCTTTTTACCCCTTAATTAAAAAATTATAAATTAAGAATTCTAAAAAAAAAGTATGAATGTTTGTATGTCTGTCCTTCAGTGTATCTTCGTGGAGGTTTTATTTTACAGTTTTAAACAGGTACCTACTTACAAAAAATCAAAAGCTTGTAGTTCCGTAGTTCTTTATTTAATATCATTGATTTGTTTTAAATATTGTTCTCTTTTTAAGCATTCTTTGAACGAAAATATATTATGATTTTACTATATTTTCACTATTAATTATGTAGCTAGTATATTCTCAGTAGTAGTCGATTCACAGTATACTGGAACCTCAATTGCAGTATAATTTAGTGTACTTCCTCCAAAATATCCGTCCAACGACTTTTGCCTCACTGCAAAAGTCCTATCAGTCTCCTAAAACTAATTAAGCTACCCAAAATTCCAGAATGATCGACATATTCTTTTAGGAACGCGTAAATTTTCATTCACCTTTGATATTTGAAAAGCTTTTAACAATATTGCATTATTTTAGCTAACAAAGGCGATGTGTTTGGAGTTGGTTTTGTCACAAACTAATTGTCATCCTGAGTTGACGAAAACAGTAACTAGTTATCTAAAATACTTACTGTAAAGTAACTGTTATATTATTCATAGTATTTATCCGTTATTTCGAATATTATACAAGGGGGGTTACTTATGTTCAGTAATACCCCGTGTGGATAAATATCGGGTAAATTTACCTGCTTTTTTTTTTCATTCTAACTGTAAATAAATAATATAAATGCGAATGTAAGTTTGTTTTTTTACGCTTTTACGGTAAAACGGCTGAACGGACTTGGATGAAAATTACGGAGTACGAAGATAGAGACTATGACTCTGGAGATGGTTCGTCGACACGTAGAGGAAACCGCAGCAAACAGCTAGTATGTTTTTAAGTGAGAGTCGTTTTACATCCAGTTCCTTCACAGTCGCTTCTCAACCTTATTACAAAAAAGATGAGGTTTAAAATTGATCAGCCGGGAAGTTGCTCTAGTCTACTTTACATGCTATATAATAAAAAATCGTCTGTCAATATATAACAAACTAACTGTGTCCCGCGCTTTCACTCGCATCCTGAGAAAACTGCTTTACGCACCTGGTTAAAAGGTATCCTATGTGTTAATCCAAGTAATAAACTATGTGTGTACTAAATTTCATTTAAATCCATTCAGCAGTTTTTACGTGAAAGAGTAACAAACATACATTTATCTATCCTCACAAATTTTCGCCTCTATAATATCAGTAGGATAAAAATTAAATCTTAAATGTTAGTACGAATAAATAATCGGCTATAAAAAATAGATAAAATTAGTATACTTTCCATTCCACCACGTTAGTTTACACGGAGAAGGTAAATATTTACGTTACGTTATTACAAGATTACATTTGCTGGCGAGCCGAAAATTACAGCTAAGATTTTTTTTATATCACCTTGGTTACAACATTACGAGTATGTGAATGCTGTTGACTCGTGTATATTTTATCACCTTTAAAGCAAATTAATAGATTCTCGATTTCATCGTATCGCGGAGGAACCACTTAACGCACCCGGGCACAAAGTAGCCCATGATCGTCTCTGTCCCAAATTGCATCCAGATTGGTTAAGTCGTTCTCAAGTTATGGCGTGACGAAAAGAAATATGGATTCATTTTGTAGGGTTACGTAGTCAATAAGTAGTATTATTTGATCTGTGGTACTACGAAGCTGAAATTTCTCTCCGACAAAATCTTCTATCTATACTTATAATAAATCTGTAGAGAGGTCAATTCTGTACATGAAATATATTTCCAAAAAAAAAACTAAAAAGTATTAAAAAAGTATAAAATAACTTAATAAAGATTTAACACAAACCTAATACCTTTAATATTAATAAAACACCATTATTTGTATGTGTTACCTATTGACAGGTTTAAAGTCGGTGCCAAGCCAAATGTAATAGTGTTACTCATTCAGGTATTAAAAAGTTTTCATCTGTTTCACATTAATTCACATTGTTCTTTAAGTTTATTTACGTAGGTTAATCTTTAGGAATTTCATTTTGTTTAGGACTTGGCACCGACTTCAAACCTGTCAATAGGTAACACATACAAATAATGGTGTTTTATTAAAAAATGACAAAAATGTAAAAAATGTTCACAAAATGAAAACTACTGGGCCAAACCATGTGAAATTTTTATGGGACCAAATGGCATCTATTCCGCATCAAACTAAAAAAGAATCACGTAAATCGGATCATAAATCTCAGCGTAATCGGTGTACATACATAGAAAAAAAAAAAAAAAAAAAAAAATACCGATCGAATTGAGAACCTCCTCCTTTTTTTGAAGTCGGTTAATAACTATCAGGGGGTGATTAGGGATCGATACTGATGTCAATAATGCAATCAGTAAAATTTTTGTCTGTCTGTCTGTCTGTATAAACTCTATAGAAACAAAAACTACTCGACGGATTTAAACGAAACTTGGTACAATTATTATTTGTCATCTCACTTTTCATCACGCTACAATCAATAGGAGCAGAGCAGTAAAGGGAAATGTTGTCATTTTGTTTAAACGTGCTAATCTCAGGAACCGCTGGTCCGATTTGAAAAATTCTTTCAGTGTTAGATAAACCATTTATCGAGACAGGCTATAGGCTATATATCATCACGCTAAGACCAATAGGAGCGGAGCACCACTATTCCACGCGGACGAAGTCGCTGGCAGAAGCTAGTATTAAAATAAAATCGGGGAGAAGGGATAAATATTTTTTTCTCATTTATTCCATCATGTGGGGTATTAACTGCCACAATTTAAATACCAGATAATTTCTTTTTTCTACCACACAAATCTAAAACAATACTAACAACCAAACAACTTACTGTCAACCACAAAAATGACCACAAAAATGACCACAAAATTAAAAACCACAATAATTTCAACGCAAGTTTAAAATAACATAGGAACTCGTTTTAATGAGAAACATCTCATGTTACAGCCAACATGTACGTTTTAAATTAATTTCACTCTGCACTTTTATTAAAACGCACTCCCTCTGCGAGAGGGTTAACTGTTAATCTGACGTTAGCTCTAATATTGCACAGTTGCACTGTTTTGAAGATATTAGCTTCTGCCTGCGACTATATCCATCATCATCTGCCTAGCCTTTTCCCAACTATGTTGGGGTCGGCTTCCAGTCTAAACCTGATGCAGCTGAGTACCAGTGTTTTACATGGAGCGACTGCCTACCTGACCTCCACAACCCAGTTGTTACCGGGTAACACGGTACCCCTTGGTAAGACTGGTTGTCAGACTTTCTGGCTTCTGACTACCCGTAACGACTGTCAAAGATCTACAAATGACAACCTTAACGTGCTATCCGAGGCACGGAGGAGTCTCGCTATGACAAAGAAGGTTACCCATCCACAGACCACCACAATAGTTTCACGGTTCCAAAGAGTAGATCCTATGGAGAAGATAAACTCCATGGATACTCTCTCATTCAAAAATGAAATGGTATCCACAATGACTCGGTTACATCAGTAAAAGCTAAGAAAATGATATAATTGTGTCTACCTTAATTTCTTTTGGTGTACAAATAAATCTTTGCTTGCAACCTAATGAAAAAAAGTTTTGACATTGTTTTGTACAATTTGTGAGACATAAACAAAAAGATAAAAAACTGTGAACATCTAATATGTGCGCAACAGATGTTACATGAACACTTGAGTCGGCGCGAAAATTCACAAAAAAAATGTTAGATTTTCATTAGAAAAGTTTCGAGCCAATGCGTTGTGGACATAGAGTTTTTTTTTTGCGGGGTATAAACAACTAGCTATTTCTAATTTTTACCCGATCCTATGTCTTCGTTTTGCTGTGATATGAAAAATGTATCGTGACAGCGGCATCACAAAGATATTGTCCAACATAAAAAACCGGCCAAGTGCGAGTCGGACTCGCGCACCGAGGGTTCCGACCATTGGAAAGAAAAAATACGCAATAAAGTCGCAATTATCTTGTTTTTTTCCGACCGCATAATTAAGTTTGTTTGTAGAGGAAAATTGCTGATTACTAAAAAACTACTTACTAGATCTCGTTCAAACAAATTTTCAATGGAAGTTTGCATGGTAATCTACATCATATATTTTTTTTAGGTTTATCATTCTCTTATTTTAGAAGTTACAGGGGGGGGGACACACATTTTACCACTTTGGAAGTGCCTATCGCGCAAACTATTCAGTTTAGAAAAAAATGATATTAGAAACCTCAATATCATTTTTAAAGACCTATCCATAGATACCCCACACGTATGGGTTTGATGAAAAAAAATTTTTTGAGTTTCAGTTCTAAGTATGGGGACCCCCAAAATTTATTGCTTTTTTTCTATTTTTGTGTCAAAATCTTAAAGCGGTTTACAGAATACATCTACTTACCAAATTTCAACAGTATAGTTCTTATAGTTTCGGAAAAAAATGGCTGTGACATACGGACGGACAGACAGACAGACAGACAGACAGACATGACGAATCTATAAGGGTTCCTTGTCGGACTACGGAACCCTAAAAATGAATTATGATATTTCTGTCGTAGTGTAAACTTAGCTTTAGTAGCTTCTAATAGTAATATTAACTTAATTAAATAAACTACTATTTGCTTTTGCCTTAGCTAACAGCCCGGGTAACTGAGGCATTAAAATATAATATAGTATATCCCCTAATTTTAACTCTGTATTTACACAGCAAGTCCCCAGAGCGGGATGGGGGATGAAAAACAATGCTCGCGAATTATACACACTTCTTTGGCATTATCCCCCAGTCTCTACGGGATTAGGGACGCCAACGGCTATGACTTTAATACAGTTTTAAAATTATTAAATCTTTTAATTTCATGTGGTTTCACATATATATGAGTTTGTATTCATAAATTTAAATTGTAGTAGTGTTACAGATTTCATAGTTAAAAGAATAAAGCTATACAGTAATAGCATTATCCCTTTTTCGCAGATTTATCATTAGTAAGTAAGATCGAAATCTGTTTTAAGATATTAAAATAACTTTAAAAGTAAGAATTAAAAGTCATTTTCGAAGTAAGCACCAAAAGGCGAGCGATATATAGATATTCACGTACCTTCTGCGAATGGTAAGAAACTTGTACTTAATAATAGGAAAATTAATTATAATTATATTAAATGCTTGTTTATTGACAGAAGTAAATGATTAACCTTTTGTTTTAATAAGAATGAACTTTATTATATACATTTTCATTCAATGGTTCATCTTTGATGGACTTAGAAGGTTGATACACTCTTGAATATCTAACAATTTATCATTGATAGTACTTGAGAGGCCGGCCTCCTTAATCTCCGGACTAGACCAGATTTTCAATATACCTAGATAAACTAACATCTAGATTGGTTTAATCCAATTTAGTACTTACAGCAATAACAAAGGATTACCTTTACAACTAGAATAAATCGTCTAATAACAAATTGAAGAACTTTAATTAACTTAAGATAAGACAAAATAGTTTCCTTTCTCAATAAATCTACGTAGTGACGATTTTCTTCATCACAAGCCACTTTGAACGTTACAACTTTTATATAAAGTTTATTTTTGTGTACACGTTTTATTGTCTAGAAAGGATGGATGTGCTATGAGGGAAGTTTTTTTTTGTCGTTTGGTGTAGTTTCAAAGTAATATTGGCGAACAATATTGGGGCTTGATATTGTTTTATGATGTTACAGCTTGACGTGATAGCCGATATTGTTTTGTGCCAGTTGTCCTGGAAATCATTTCTAGGCTGCTGAGGTTTATGGATGATATTGTACTGATTTGGATACAGGGTTTATGGTATGGGCCATAAGTTGTAGGGATTCTTCAAGATGGTGGTTCTTAAAATGTGGCTTGAAAATCGTGTTCTTCTTTTGTAAGGCTAGTTTTTGTATTGTGATTAAATTCGTCATTTAATATTTCTTAGTAATAATTAAAAGATAGCCTAGACACTGCGAGTATCGTCAGGAGAATCCTTTCCTAGAGCCCTTTCCGCCAGTAGCTTGGACTCGTTACCGGTGCGATAATATTTTTTATATTTATAAATATGTAATAAAATAAAATGTAAATAATATGTTTAAAAAATAAGCGGATTGAAAAGTAGCAAAAATTTACAACTTATAGGAGACATATTGATCGAAAATCATTTTGGAAAGTGTTATTGAAGTAGGTTTTATTTTTATATAAAAAATATCAAGAAAATATATAATGATAGTTTAAAAAAATAACATAATAGAACTGCAATTTCTGTCTGTAATTTTTATTCTAAGAAACACACAGCACTATCAAAATAAAATCCTAATTCCA
Source organism: Pyrrhia umbra (assembly GCA_963891755.1). Taxonomy (NCBI): domain Eukaryota; kingdom Metazoa; phylum Arthropoda; class Insecta; order Lepidoptera; family Noctuidae; genus Pyrrhia; species Pyrrhia umbra. The sequence goes on from OY982934.1 coordinate 12,397,299, forward strand.
TTTCGAAAATGAGAAAATGTTTTCATAGAAAAGTGCTCAGTGCTATTTTTAAATAATATCAGGAAGAAAGGAGTGTTTTTACTAGAAATTACATTATTCTGGGATTCCCTAGCAAGTGTTACTCTTTTATTCAAATGTAATTGAAGTTTACATTTAAAATTGTGCACATTTTTCTTAAAATGGTTTTGTGTATAGAAACGAAGTTCAAGATTATTTCTTAGATTTTTTTGTAACGCATTCACGCTAAAATGTTTAACCGATTTGGATGAAATTTGGTACGGAGATAGGCAAGACCCTGAAAACGGTCATAAGCTACTATTAATTTGGGTGCGTAAAGTATTAGCTCAATTCGCCGTCCGCGGCATACTCTCACGTTCCCCGACGACGATATCACCCTCCTCCAAGAGAGTAATAGGGAAACCAGTACAGTTCACAAACACAGACCGCCGTCATACCGTCCTCGCCGCCGAGGCCCGTCGCTACGTCCCCGTCCATGCTCTCCCCGACCCTTGCTCGATGAGCCAGCCCGCGCGCTGAGCCAGTAGCATAAAAAGTCCCCTAATAATAATAATTATTGTTAAGATCCAGCTATTCCCTAGTTGTCCTCCCCAGTGACGCCCTAAGCCGAGTTTCGTTCCCCACTAGGGGGAGCCCTTAGCGCGTTGTCACTTAGTTTCAAAATTTAGTTTTAAGCCTTGGCTGGAGGCCTTAATTTAATTAATTAAATTAGGACCTCGCCACATTGTCCGGTTAAGCAGGTCGAATGCTGTTGGAAGCACCCTGCAAGAGGCCATGTAGAAAAAAAAAAAAAGGCCGCGTCAAGTAATTGCTTTGAAACGCGGGTGAAATCGGGGGAAAAAGCAACTGTACGAATAATTCTTGCATTAGCGCAATAGATTAGCCAGTCAAATGGGGTTTTTAATGGACTCATAGTAGAATAGTCCACTCCGGAATAATTTCCTGGCCTCAGCGCCATCTATCAGCCTTATAATTTACATACAATAGCTTGTCCCAGCTCAGCGTGACAGATTCGCTCTAATGCATCTGACAGCGTAAACATATTACTTAATCAATTAGGCGACTGAATAAACAATTAGATAGCACAGACAATTGCTTGCTCGACTTGGTCTAATTAGCGCCTAGATCACGCGCCTACGTCAGTGATTAAACTTCGACATGAGACTTTAAATTTCGAATAATTGGGTTTTTGATTACTAGGCGTAATGCACCTATAGCACCTACAAAAATGTTCTTTATAAAGCAAAAAGAAAGCGGTATGTTAAAAAATAATTGAAATTAAAAATAAGTAAAGCTACTGTGTTTGCTTATTATACCTAAAGGACACATAAAAATAAAATTATGGTTGTTTGAAAAACAAAAGCTTTACGTAAAAACAAAGTAGCTACACGCTTTGGAAACGAAGGGTGAATTTTCAATCATTGTCGCATGAAACTGCAAAATTTTTCCTTTGATCTGTAGATATACAATTACATTATTATTGCTTAGAATAACAAAATTATTTTTATTGAGATAATAAAATAAAATAAAAATAAAATAATATACACTGTCTAATTAAATTTACTATTTTCCCGAAAGGTATATACTCAGTCCATGACATAGAACCTTTCTTGAGCATTTATTCATCAAAATAAAAATATTAACAATCATAATTAGCAAACCCGGACAACTCCTTAAATGCCGTGTTTATACAGTACCCCGACAAGCTTGTTATAAAATTAATAATAACTACATTTAAATTATTGTTGCTACTTACTGAGACATTAACTGAGTACATACTATTCAAGAAAACAGTAAATTAAATTACATGTATACTCCGACTCTATAAAAAAAAAGCAAATCACAAAACCCCAAAAAGCAGTACTGAATAAAAAAAATAACACATAATATCTCTCACATTCTTGAAACAAAAGCCATGGACCGCAACATCACCTAAATTCAAGTTTATCTGATGGCAAATGTTCAGACATTAATAACGACGATATGAGGGCATGAGGGTAATACGAAAAAGATTATCGTTTCACGCCAGCGCTACGGATACTTACATCTAATGCCATTGAAGATGTTGAGAGTAACTTGGATAGATTCTGCGATAATAATATGATCCCTTTTGCTTCCAAAGAATTCAAGTTAGGAGATGATGCTTATACAATTTTCAAGTTAAAGCTAAAGTGAAGATTTTTCTAGTTTTAAGTTGTACTTTTTTACCAAAATCGGTTTGACGATAACCTATGCGTTTTTGCCATATACCTAATATTGTTGAATAAGTCAAAAATTTTGTAGTTTATCCACAAAAACTCAACTCATACAAATTATTGCGCTTTCATCCTCCCTGTATTACTGTTATTTATCTGTGATATACGTCACACATATTATTAGCAATTGTATATTTACAATTTGAGCACCATTAGATTTACAATTTGTATCTTTATTACTACTTACAACAGTACTACTTAGATCTTTTGCTGAACGAGATAAGCCACATTCACCGCCTTGTAAAGCGGTAGTTATTTGCAAGAATACTACAACTGTTTAAAAGTAGCTCAGTTTATTTTACCCGCAAACTTTGTCGTATCTTTACAAGGTAAAATTCCGTCGGCCAAGACCAGCAAGATTGGAATACTAATGGCGTAGCAATATTTTGGCATCCACCCGCATCGGGATGCATAATGGATTCGGTCAAGGCACCAAATGCAAAAATTTCGAATATCGTCTTCGAAAATGTTCGTCCAGATTCTTTTCAAGTTATTTAAAGTCAGATTTGTTGACTAACGACCAAGTGTCTTAGCAATTGTTTCCTAGCAACAGTAAAAACTGTGGATAAAAACCGACAGCAAAAATAACAGGGAATATTCAAATTGAATATTAAATTTCCAATTACGGATTCGCAAAACATCCATTTACAAAGAAATTCTTATATCTGATGCCGTTTCTGGACATAATGGAGGATTTTAAAAGAGAATCAATTAAGGGATGTTAAAATGTACTTGCGGATCTCTTTGATGATATTTTATGGTTTTCCTGTTAGATTAAAAGGTTCACTGTTCACGCTTAAGGAGGTAGATTGGCCGAGAAGGATAGAGACTACTTGAAAAAAAAATGTTTACTAGGTTATGAGAAGAGCGAAGAAGAAAGTTGATATTGCAGGATTAAATTAATATAGTTCAATGCAATTGTACAGATTAATATAATGATAATGATGAAGATGAAAATAAAGATCAAATTACTTGACGCTGAAAGTGAAAAAATCGCAAGTGTAAATAATGATATTATTCGGGACAAAAAAGGATAAACAGATTCCATATCTTTTGACATTTAAGTTATCAGCCAGATAGATAGTGATAAGAATAACAATGAAAGGATAGATTAGATACTGCTGTGAGTGTTTTGACCTATATTGTATTGCTAAATTAATATTGTTCATATCAATGGACCGTAAGCTGAGGCACTTAAACTTTATACCTTGACTAGATTGACAACTATCAATTAGAATACTTTATCAGAAAAACCTGACAGTTTTAATGGAATTTGATTTTGTAACTTCTGTAAAATTTGTTGATATTTTGATTCGAGTTATATTCTTTAATTTAAAAAATACTCTTGTTGTAGGTCTTCTATTGAAAAGCGAATCATGTAATGTTTCTAAAAACAAAAATCTCTTGCGCAGACATAGGTGCACTCTCTATCCCCTCACTCTCACAGTCCGATTTTTTCGGATGGGAAATCATCAAATGATCCCACCATGGGTGGGGCGGAAGGGGTCTGTCTTACTGACTAAAACCTATCCATATTCCTTCCTCAGCCCTTTGTATTCCGGGAGCAGTAACACTTTCGAACATCCCGCAGCCCCGGCAGGCCATGGCCCTGGGAAAGGGCCCCGTTTATGCTGACATCTCTTTGAGGCGCACGTCGAACACGAACGCGCCGTCGATACGGGCCTGGTCCTTACCAGACGGTGAGCCACCCATAGCTCACCGTCTGCAGGCCTGCGCCTAGAGATGGGTCGAAAATCTGATACGACTGGGGAGAGATCAGGCGCAGGACCAACAGCTTTTACGTGCTCATAGATGCACGTAGGGGGGCTACGTTAAGCTAAAAACCCATCCATGGACTGCCCGCGGCTAGTGCAACTAACCCTTGGTAATCTATTGATTCACACGGCTGTTACTTAGCTACTAGCCCCTCACCACTAGTAACATATGTCCTGATATAGATCAAACATAAGTACATTCATTAACTTAAATTAAATTGCAACTGCGATCCAAATATCTATATCAGTAAATAATATTGGTATATTATGATGATTATTGATTAATATGATTAACTACCTACTGACAGTATTATGATTATTATTATTGATATCAGACATTGTTAATTCATGTATTGTCGGGCTAATTGCTGTCGAAGGCTCGGTAAACTCCCTAAACCACTTAAGATTCCCATGGGATACTTCGGGTAGGTTCGACTCGTAATTAGAAACCACACGAGAGATATATCCAATATATTGTGTAATTAATCTCGTAAAGGTCTACGCTAACAGAATAAAATTTACTACAGCTCTGATAAAGGAGAAATTTTGAGGAACTTAATTGAACTATACGATATTTACATTAAAAAAATATTTCTAAGGCTTTTTCAACGGTCTATGTTCTAGGAATTGTTCATGATTCTATGTTAAAGGTAACCTTTTCTTAATCGGTATCACAGACTACGTGGCCCACTTTTTTATTTATTTTTGACTTCATAATCGGGTTAACTATAATTGTATTCCAACTTTCTTACATTATAAATGCTAATATGAGTCCGTTCGTTACCCTCTCGCGGTAACCGTCATATAGCCAAATACAGCTGAACCGATTGAGATAAAATTTGGTATGGAGATATGTCGCATCCCGGAGACAGTTAGTGGCTTTAAGGGATTTTCAATCCGGGTGCTTGAAGTAGTTTCCCTGGGATGCGGGTGGAATTGTGGAGAACAGATATATACATAAATACAGTATGATATAGAAAAAGCAAATTGGAATGGATTACTGAAATGATTCTGGTTGTGGGCAAACAGAACAAAATGTTGTAAGTGTATTTTGATAAAATATACAGGTATATCCTCTAACTCAAACTTTCATAATATCAAAGCTCACAAAAGATCACATAAATCAAAAGCCAACACGAGTTACAAAAGCAGCAACAAAAGTTCAACAAACTTATTTAATATCCTATACGAAACTAAAATACGGTATAATCCAGTCACGCGTAAAGAAACTAAAATTTTAATCAACGGTTTACTAAAGTTCATTAATACAGTCAGGGGCGAGTCGCTCAAACCGAGAACGGACATGATCAAAGCGAAGCTAAAGGATAACTTCAACATATTTATAACTTGAAAGGGAGCTCTAAGCTACCTGTCATGGAGAAGCATGTTGAAGTAGATTAAGGATTTATATAAAGTGTTGTGTTGGGAATGTGAATTGTAAATTATTACATTTTGTGTTGTTTTTTGAAAATGAACGCGATGGATCTCGTAGTGATGAAAGGAATTGGTCATGAATTTTGAATCGATCTATGTTTGATACGGAGATTGTAAATTATTTCTATAACTTGATATTACTGCGTATTGCGATATTGTCTCGATACCTAAATATTACTATATTGACTTGAAATCTAATTTAGAACTCAGAATTTGTAATGTGTTGTCAAAGTCATTGAGTACCTTATAAGTAAAGACGATTAAAAATATTGAAAAAAAGAAAGATTGTTTTAAAAATATTAAAGACAAATATAATGTGTTGCGGGAGAGTTAGTTTGTCGCGGGAGCAGGGAGTTTGTCGCGCCACTTATACTTATAAATATTATAGGAAGTGGTGAAGAGGTTTTGTAATTTAATAATTCAAAAAGTGCTGATTATCAGTATAATTTAAATACATAATTTTAATGAATCAATTCTAAATCTTTACCTCATCAACTGCCTAGCCTTTTCCCAACTATGTTGGGGTCGGCTTCCGATCTAAACCGGATGTAGCTGTGTACCAGTGTTTTACATGGAGCGACTGCCAATCTGACCTCCACAACCCAGTTACCGGGTAACACGGTACCCCTTGGTAAGACTGGTTGTCAGACTTTCTGGCTTCTGACTACCCGTAACGACTGTCAAAGATCTACAAATGACCACCAGGACCAACAGCTCAACGTGCTTTCCGAGGCTCGGTGGAGTCTCGCTATGGCATAGATGGTCACTCATCCACGGACCGACCGCATCAGGCGCAGCTTAACCTGTGATCGGTTGAACCGTGCGGCTGTTACTTAGCCACGAGCTCCTCTACGTATAAAAAAATCTATACCTAATAATCATGACCTAGATCCAATATTACGTTTTACCAACCAGTCTGTTAGCTACAAAAGGTTCTAATAAATTAACCGTTACTTTGTCACTGTCAGACGCAGATTGTGATGACGGAGTACACATTAAGCCGTTTCACACTGTCGAGTGCGTCTAAAACAACGCTCTAAATTAAACCACATGCGGTAGACACGGGTTTGTACGGCCACGAAATTGGCGGTACAGGCGAACTCCTCTACCTGGGCTTATCACTGTGAATTGAGGCGGCTTTAAGTCCATTAAGGAGCTTAATTTATCGATTACCACTTACAGGAGTTTTCAGTGTATAATCAAAGGTGATAGATACTATTCTGTATTATTTGAATTCGCCCCATCAGATTACTATCTTTTAAAATTAGGTACTTTATAAAATTCAAAGGTTTTCATGTATAAAATGTAACCTTTTTTTAATTATTCGCCGGCCTGTTTATAGACTCCTAGCTGTGCAAAGACCTCTTCTCATACATACATGATACGAGCATTGATCACTACGCTTGTTGAAAATAAATTGGCGACAACTCTATTTTTTTAGCACGGAAAGCACGTTGAGCTGTTGGTCCCGGTTGTCATTTGTACATCTTTGACAGTCGTTACGGGTAGTCAGAAGCAAGAAAGTCTGACAACCAGTCTTACCAAGGGGTACCGTGTTACCCGGTATCTGGGTTGTGGAGGTCAGATAGGCAGTCGCTCCATGTAAAACACTGGTACCCAGCTGCATCCGGCTTAGACTGCAAGCCGACCCCAGCATAGTTGGGAAAAGGCTAGGCAGATGATGAACTCTATATTTTTAAATCCAAGTTTCTTTAAGTAATTTTTTCTTCACTGTTAGTCAGTGGCATCCAATATAAACCAACTAGCTTTCCGCCAGCGGCTTCGCCCGCGTGAGTTAAAAAATTACAAAGTTTCATACAAAATTTGCCCCCCATTTTCACCCCCTTGGGGGTAGAATTTATCAAAATCCTTTCTTAGCGGATGCCTACGTCATCATCTACCTGCATGCCAAATTTCAGTCCGATCCCTCCAGTGGTTTGGGCTGTGCGTTGATAGATCACTATGTCAGTCAGTCACCTTTGAGTTTTATATTATATATTTAGATTTAGATTACAATGACTTCAAAAAACCACATTTGTAATTGCTATGTACTTTTAATAACCATGTCTAATTAAATATAAACTAAAATGGAGGCAATATCCACTTTACCAGTAAACTAATGCAAAACCAATTAGGCGACCAAATCAACTGCGTCCGAAATACACTCACTTAATTAAACCGCATGTGACCACCGTCATAGTCATATTGTCAGTGACGTAGCTATGTAACCAGGGCCCCAAAGCAGAAATTATATTGGGGCCCCATTTTATGTTAAATTGAATACTTTATCCGTCTTACTTATTAAGTCCGATTAATTTTTAATCTGCTGCTTAGCAACAGATTAGAAAAATCTAACTCTTATATGCTGTTTAGCGTTAATCCGAACTTAAGTTTTTAGTATTTACAACTTAACGTCGTTAAGTAAGATTTAGGTGAGAAATGGTTAGCTTCAGGTTTTTTTTATAAGTAAGACGGTATAGGTGCAAAATTGCTTCATCATTAACTCCTTACCACCAGGGCAAGGTATAAAAATAGTTTAAAAAAAAACTAAAAAAACACGCTTTTATTGCTGACCGAACTAAAAAGTAGAAAATAATTCAATTCAGAGTAAAAAGCGTGGGGTGCATTTTCCTATATTTTCATGACTCTCCTCTCATAAATGGTTGCCAATAGAATAGGTGTAATAATTAAAATATCAAGCACCCCACGCTTTTTACTCTGAATTGAATTATTTTCTACTTTTTAGTTCGGTCAGCAATAAAAGCGTGTTTTTTTAGTTTTTTTTAAACTATTATTTATTTTCCATTTTTTAGTTCGATCAGCAATAAAAGCGAGTTTTTTTAGTTTTTTTTTTCGTATTATTGCATTGTCATCAGCCCTTAACACGTGTGCAAAGTTCCAAGTTGATCAGACGTCTAGAAACCAGTGAAAATTAGGTTCAAAGATTCCGTTACATACATACATACATACATACATACATACATACAACCCGAGCTAATATAAAAGCGTGTTAAAAAGTAATGCTTTTTGCGTGTTTTTTTAATATGAGTGAAATCTTTTTTTTTACTGGGTTATTGTATCATTATTCCATCGTTCATGGATGCCAAGGGGCCCCTTGAGCTTGAGGGCCCCGGGGTACTGCCCTGGCTAGCCACTGCATATTGCAGTTAGTGTTACTCATATTACTTTCGGAACTTTAGGAGGGCAGTTATGAGTCTCTGTTCGTATAAAGTGTGGTCACCCTACTCTAGCAGCATATATTGAACCGCATGTGACCACAACTGTCATAGTTATACTATAGTAACAGTTGGAACTTCAGGACTGAAGTCTATGAAAGTTATGAGTGTCTGTTCATGTGAAGTGTGGTCACCCTACTCTAGGTGCATAGATTAAACCGCATGGACAATTAACTGGCTTTGTGCTGGCCTTTATTGGCTGCAGAACGTTTCTAGAATGTTGCACGCTCGATTTAAAGGCGTAGGGAGACTTGGTACAATACAAACAGCATGGGTGAAACAGGTCGTATAGAGTTGTCTATATCTATACTTATATTATAAAGAGGAAAGATTTATTGGTTTGTAGGATTAAACTCAAAAACTACTGAACCGATTTTAATAATTCTCTGTTCGCCATTTGAAAGTACATCTTTATGAAGTGTCAAGGGCTATATTTTATTTCCAGAAACAATTAGAGATCCCTACTAAAACATGAATAATGTAACCCAAGGTGTAAAAAAATTGTCAACGCGGGCGAAGAATATATTTGTGCAAAAAACTTTCCAATAATGTTTGGCTCTCCCGTGCTCAGAAGGTTACGAAACACAGATTTCCTGACGATATGGTGGTCCTATACATAGGTAATACATACTTCTATTATATTCTAAATTATAAAAATCTATTAAACTGTAGAATACATAGCCTCAAACCATTCTATATATTTTCCGAGGCGTGCCTAAAATTATCTTTTAAAACTCGAGGAACCTTAGAAATCGTATCTTTTAGTGCTTTATAAAAAGGTCTGCTATCTTTTCTTTATAGAGGCTGTTACACAAATGTTTTTCTTTTCTCTGGAGATGTACTTTGAAAGAAGAACACTCATTATAATAATGTTTGCGAAGGAACTGCTAAGTACCTAAAAATGTTTGATCTGAATACACACTTTGTTATTCATGTTTTTGATAATCTAAAATAAACTAAAATATTTATGTCATTTTATAAGCTGGCTAGGCTGAAAAACTGCTTTTACAGGTATCACCGCTTTATCTTCAACGCTACAATTAATTTCAATACATTTAATACGAATACAACAAAAGATTTCAGCAGCAATTGACCTAAAACCTTTGCCTGAAATATTCGCTTTGTTGTAAAATTATTTATCATTTGTCAGCTCAAATGTTTGATGTCGATGTCTTTTGAATTTATGTACTAAACTGGAATAGAATGAAGATGTTGTTGGTTTGTTTGTGAAAGAAATATGAATAGAAGGCTTTGATTTTTGACGGATTAATGAAGTCATTCTAACAGACAGTAGCAATAAGAATATGATGTTACGATATCGTACTATCGCTGATCTTGAAGCATTCCTCAAAAAGTCAAAATTCAAAATTAATTTCTTCGAACTAGTCTGAAAATCAGCACTTTTTGAGAACGTCAATTGTACAAAGACAGACAAAATGCATTTTAACACTTCCTACGTGTTTTTGTTGGAAAGAAGAAGTTCCCTCAATTAATGAATAAGAATGGAGTTGAATAGTTGATACCAGTTTGTAACAGCATTGACTATGATATTGGGTTAATCCATCTATGGACATTAGTTCAGACTGTACCAATAATGATTATTGACACAGTGTACACTATTGTTGACAATTCGATTAATTGGCGACAGCTTTGCGTTTGGAGTTGACGTGAATGTTTCCATAATGTGGTGCTTTAACTGAGAACATTCTTAAGTTGAGAATTATTCGGAAAGTAAAGCGTGTTTTTTCTTGTTCTTTTTTAGGTGTTTCTCTGCCTTGAAACACCAAATTTTTGTTCTTCAGATATTCTTTTACTGTTAAAATAAATATTCTTTACGTGAGTTGCGGTAAGAGTGAGTGGTAGAAATTAACACGAAAGAAAAAATCGTTATGCAACTTTCTCTAGCACTATCTCTCTCTCTTTCTCTGGCCTTCACGATTTTGGCTGTTCCATTTTTCCACTCTTTCTATTATTTATGAGTTAAAAGTAAGATTTACGCATTATTTTGTTGTAATGTAATTTTCACGCATGATACTGTAGTGTGCAAAGAACAAAAGGTTTGAGGTTCAATTGTTACGCGTTGATCTCGTGGAGACGCGGTGTTCGCTCAAACCCATTTGGCTTTGTTCAAAAGATTAACTGGATCATTTAAACTCAATTCATAGAACACCTACGTATTGAAATACGTACATTATAATTGTTATGCCACCTTCAAATTTACAATGTAATTAGTATGTTTTGTTTGGCACCAAATCTATATTATAAATGCGAATGTGAGATTTTTGTATGTTTGTTTGTTTTGCTTTTACAATAAACCTTAATAAAAAAGAAATAATAAAAAAGAGGAGCTCGTGGCTAAGTAACAGCCGCACGGTTCGACTGATCAAAGGTTAAGCTGCGCTTGGCGCGGTCGGTCCGTGGATGGGTGACCATCTATGTCATAGCGAGACTCCTCCGTGCCTCGGAAAGCACGTTAAGCTGTTGGTCCCGGTTGTCATTTGTACATCTTTGACAGTCGTTACGGGTAGTCAGAAGCCAGAAAGTCTGATAACCAGTCTTACCAAGGGGTACCGTTATGGAGGTCAGATAGGCAGTCGCTCCATGTAAAACACTGGTACTCAGCTGCATCCGGTTTAGACTGGAAGCCGACCTCAACATAGTTGGGAAAAGGCTAGGCAGATGAGATGAATAAACCTTCTAAACCCATTTAGATGAAATTTGGTATGGAGATAGAGGAGATACTTTTTGATTTTAGGTGCGTTAAATAGTCTCCTCAAGATAGAGAAACCACGGGAGCATACGGTTTGAAATAATAGTTTGTAGCCATTTTAATACGCAAAATTACATCAGTTCAACCTTATCCGGACGTACACTGCGGGATGTTCGAAAAGTTACCGGGCGCCCGGAATGCAAAGGGCTGAGGAAGGAACATTGATGGGTTTTGGTCAGTAAGAGTTTGACACTCTCTCCCGCCTCACCCATGGCGGGAGAAGTCATTTGATGATTTCCAATCCGCAAAAAAAACCGATCGTATGGTATATTATACTTTGCATTATCATCTTATAGTCCCGTTATAATACTGGCGAGAATACCCTTCAAGGTAAAAGAAATAAGAAAAGACGGTAACGTTGCAAAATTTACCAGTAAATCCCGCGAAAAGTTCAATTAATCTCTGCTACTACAAAACAGTATCAATTTACCATCGTTACCCGCACAAAACTTCATTAAGTCTCAACATATTGAATCGTAAAAGTAATTAAGCAGTTTTATACCGAATTCGTCCTCGTTACTGAAAATCTCATTGTTCGGGACCATACGACATAATTGAAATCCCGTGAAACGTAGCCACAGAACACAGAAAATAATTATCAGCACAATAAAACGCAACAAACAGACGAGAATCTGATACATTCCGCTCTTGCTACCACACAGCTCAAAGCTGAATCTCCACCACGCAGTCATACCCACAAACCAAAATGCAACTTAAGGCATCAATTTTAAAGTTCATTTTCCCACGAACGCTCCGCAGTGATCCGATTATGTTTGATGAAAATCGTCGAAATCCGATTTTCCAGTCAGTTTCCCTCGTCCTACTCAAAGAAGACTTACATTCGCTTTAAATAAATATATATAAGTGTAATAGTTTTAAAGTCATCGTATTGGAAAATTGAGCTTTTCAATTTTAGCAGATCAAGTCTGGTTTTAATCTTTATTCTTTTTTGTGAATCATCTTATTCTTCAATTAGGTTTCCGATATCATTTCTTAGACTTTGTCAAAAGATGTTTGTTTTAAGTAAAAAAAAATACTGGATTCTCTTCTACTTATCTATCTGGAGATTGTCATCATCTGCCTAGCCTTTTCCCAATTATATTGGGGTCCGCTGCCCGTCTAACTGGATAGAGCTAAGTACTAGTGTTTTACATGTAGCGACTGCTTACCTGACCTCAACCCAGTTACCAAAAAACACAATACACAGGACTAAGACTGGGTGTCAGACTTTCTGACTTCTGACTATCCATAACGACTTTCAAAGATCTTAAGGTGACAACTAGGATATTTATTTCCATCACCATGCACATTTTCCCCATTCATCGCTTCTACTCTTCATCTCAATATAAAAAATGTTTTTATTTTCACTGCCACTAATAGCAAAAACATAATCCTGAACTCATTAATACTTACTTTATAGCCATCAAGGTGTTAACAGAAAATATAAGTTAATTGTAAATACAACGCCAGTAGTATAAAAACTCTCGCCAATGGCTTAGTTCCGTGATTTCTAGAAATGCGAATAATTGTTATGGTCACGGAATGCGTCGTAGGTAGTTCAAATTAATATGTTTGCCTTACGTAACAAAAGAAGAAAAGTGTTTTGCTCCAATATGAAATACTCATTTCATCCTACTAATATTATAAATACGAAAGTTTGTGAGGTTGGATGTTTGTAAGAATAATTAAAGGAATAAATAAATGAAAAAAAACCCCTACGTAAAAATGCCTTAAATCATTTTGGTAAAGAGCTGATTCTTTTACACTGCTGGATCGATATTAACCAAACATACAAACCAAGGGAACTGGCTTTCAAATGAAAAAAACCGAAATCGGTCCATCCGTTTGAGAGCTACGATGCCACAGACACATACTAACAGACATCGAAGTCAAACTTATAACACCTCTCTTTGCGTCGGGGGTTAAAAAGAGCTCAAGGCAGATAGAAGAGGACGTGGTTGAATGATATACTACAGGGATGGACAAGCTTAAAGACGCGGCGAAAGACCGCCAAAGATTTCAACATACCTTTCCATCCATACCATGTATCGCTAGTAACAACTATCTCCTACCTTCATACGGTGCAAACTGCGGTATTTATACCGTATCGATTTGTAGCAAGTCATAACTTTACTTACGACTATTTTCGATACACGGCAAAAGTTACACTGATCAGGCAGAATTTGCATTATTTTCAATATGCTGATCTTTGTCGAGATTATTGTAAAGGATTAAAGGTGATTTTGATGGCGTCAAACCACCTTTATTATTTGTGTGTAAAAAATATCGTTTGATAAGGAAATGGATAAAATTATTGCTATTATTCTATGTTTATAATAATTCCTGTATTCATTTATTTCCCATATATTTACATTTTTAAATATTAAATTATAAATATATATAAAAAACATAACATAACTTTTTTTTTAATAATTTATTAGCATATATATATAATTTAGTTACCCTTTGCTAAGCTCGTAAGTCATATGAGTATGACTAAGGGTATCTTAGACACCAATGACTATCGGCAAAAGAATACATCGTGAGGGAACCGGGACTTAAAAAGTCTGAAATCACCTTGAGCAAGCGTGGTGATCAATGCTCATGTCTTCTCTTTATGAGAAGAGACCGAGACTTTACCCAACAGTGAGATCCTTACTTCCTTACTATTAATATTATAAATGCGAAAGTAACTCTGTCTGTCTGTCTGTCTGTTACGCTTTTACGCCAAAACTACTGGACCGATATAAATTAAATTTGGTACAGAGATAGAATAGACCCTGAGGAACAACATAGGCTACTTTTTACCCGGGTGCGCTAAGTAGTTCCCTCGGGATGCGGGTGAAACCGCGGGAAACAGCTAGTAGTAAATAAGCCGATGATGAAGAAACTCTATAATAAAAGAAAATTGAAAAAAATCTACTGTAGCTTGCAAATAGGTCATATGCAATAATTATTATGCAATTGCAGCACATAATTGCAAAATGTACGTTTGTAAATGGTTCGTTTTATAATTTGCAAGGTAATAGCTTAATAGATGTTAATGTTAGGTGCTATTATCAATTCTTTTATTTTAATACTCGCAAATTAACAATTTATACATAGACTACTTATGTCCCGCAGTTTTACCCGCGTCCTGAAGAAACTACTAGAGGACTCGGATTAACAAGTAGCCTATGACCGTCTCTAAACTTTCATTTATTCCCCTACCAAATTTCATCCAAATCAGTTGAGCGTTTAAACCATAAAAGCGTGACAAACAAACTCACTTTCGCATTTATAATACTAGTTAGAACGATATACCTAGTTTGGTCCAGTCTAGATAACACTTTATTAATTTAAAAAAAAACTCAAAAACTTGCAAAACCATCTTTCCATCTTTTCTTCTAAAATGTTCAACTTGACAGGCATTGAAAAAAAATATTAGGCATCTTAACCGATGCCTAGAAATTCCTAAAAAGGTTTTAGGCTCAAAGTCTAGACATGTATGACGCAGGTACTTTTTACAAAGAAACCTCCCAGACCTCTTAATTTGGTTCAAGAATTGTTATCACGAACATTTCAAGTACCTATGCATAACATTTTTCTGCTAACACAACATCTCTTTTCGTGATTTTCTGAAGTACCTTTAGTTGAAAAATAACTCGAGTGTCGGAGTCTTCTTGTACAATATAATGATATCATACTCTATATAATATAATGTTATTTGTAGATCTTTGATAGTCGTTACGTCAGAAGCTAGAAAGTCTGGCAACTAGTCTTACCAATGGCTGCTTTGTGTGTTACTCGGTAACTGGATTGTGGAGGTCAAATAGGCAGTCGCTCCATGTAAAACACTGGTACTCAGCTGCATCCAGTTTAAAGTCATAAAGTATTAGTTCAGGCTGCAAAAATATGTGTGCAAAATGACATCCAAATCAGTTAAGCTGTTTTTGCATGATTGGCTATAAAGCTATCAATTAATGCACTCTGGCCTAAAAAAATATATCATTCACTTATCATCATCAGCCTATATACAGTCCCACTGCTGGGCACAGGCCTCTTCTCATACAGAGAAGGCATGAGCATTGATCACCACGCTTGCTTAAGGCGGATTGGTGATTTCAGACTTTTTAAGTCCGCAGGTTTCCTCACGATGTTTTCCTTCACCGTTAGTCAGTGGTATCTAAGATACACTTAGAAAGTACATATGACTTTAGAAAAATCACATTGGTACTTGCCAGGTTTCGAACCCGCACACTCATACACGAGAGGCAGGTGCCTTAACCACTAGGCCACCACGACTACTAATTAAATAATAGGTACTAATATTTAATATGTTTCCAGTGCCTCATCTATCTCCAAATTTCATCCAAATCGGGTCAGCCGTTTGACCATAAAAGCGTCATAAACAAACTCACTTTCCTATTTATAATATTACTTATGATCTTCACAATATATCTAGGTATGACATATTTTTCGCAACACTTGGCATCGTGTTGATCTCAATATTTTTATCGGAGAAACTAAGTGCCAGGCGAGAAACTTGGCACACAATCGCTTACTTTTTTATTCCGACTGTTACCTATATACAATTTTTGGCATTGGGTTTGCTTTTGAAATCATAGTTATTGTATTGGGTGTAATTAAACATGATCGAGGTAAAGGATTATAGCGGCTAAAAATGTGAGTTTAACCGTGCAATTTTTGCCTGCTTACTTTATCTCAATCCTGTCTTGTATACAGGGTAAATGCTCACAATTTTCTGATAAGAAATCATCAAATGACCCCTCCCGCCGTGGATGGGGTGGAAGGGATGTCAGACTCTTACTGACTAAAACCCATCCATGTTCCTTCCTCAGCCCTTTGTATTTCGGGAGCGCGGTATCTCTTTCGAACGTCCCGCAGCGAGTAACCTGTATTTAGGGGAGACAGTTCCTATTCCAGGTAATGAATGATATATAATAATATTTTCGAGTTTTCAACACACCAAGAAATCTTACCTCGTGTGACTATCAAACAGTAAATAATATTAACGGCTTATGTACTTGGTTTCCTCACCTCTATCGTTGTTAAGGGAAACCTTTGATCAGTATAAACAGTGAGTAGATCACATGAGGATCAAGAGATGTGAATGGATACACTTGTCTTCTATTAGTGGTGTTAGAGTATTTTGGTGGTATCTGTGTAGTGTTAGTATAAACATGATTTTGATGTGAGTCATACTAAGTGCGAATGTTTTGGTTACTATTTTCGTGTGTGATTTCTGGTCTATACATTTTATGTTTTCCTATTTTTAGAAAAAAATATAAAGTGTACTACTATGTACAAAGAAGGAGACTTTTGAAAGTCCCTACTTTTTTTTTGTTTCACATTTTCCAAAATGATTTTGTTTATCGTTTGCAATAAAGCGCAGATATGCGAGCGTCATCGCGTCTTGGCCACATGTAATTAAAACCGTCAGTCACTGCAGGCAAAAATACTACCTACAAATATTTTCGGATGGTTCGAAATATTTTATAGAGCAAAAAAAATATTTCAATTACATTACACAAGCCATTATTCATTTTACAAAAAAAAAAAACAAAAAAAAATAGTAATTCATAGGTATTTAATTAGGTTATTAATATAAATTACATTTTTGTTTGTATTGTAATATTTTTTAAAAGAAAATAAATATAAAACAGCTACACAAAAAAAAACAAAAAAAGATAGGTACCTACGTCATTATTCGTATCATCCCAAAAGACCAATACACGTAATGGCACATATTTTAATGCGAGAATACCCACAAAAAGAGATCACTCTGAGCTTGGGTCGAATCTTTTTAAATAAAGCGGGTCATTTTGAGCAGCCCTTCACAATCCTGGTCAAGTACAGGATCGTTCAAACAAACGTGATATACATCTATCTATACCTTCTATTCTAACTAATTATAATTGCGAAAGTGAGTTTGTTTATTTGTGAGCAAAGGACAAAGAATATGGAGATAGAGAAGATCCTGTAGACGGTTTCAGGCTATCATCATCTGCCTAGCCTTTTCTCAACTATGTTGGTCGGCTTCCAGTCCAAACCGGATGCAGCTGAGTACCAGTGTTTTAAATGGAGCAACTGCTCTGACCTCCACAACCCAGTTACCGGGTAACACGATACCCCTTGGTAAGACTGGTTGTCAGACTTTTTGGCTTCTGACTACCCTGTCACGACTGTCAATGACAACCGGGACCAACAGCTTAACTAGCTTTCTAAGGCACGGAGGAGTCTCGCTATGACAAAGATGGTCACTCATCCACGGACCGGCTATTATTTATTTTATTTAATAAATTACTATTAAAAATATAGTAAGTATTTAGCCACTAAGGAACCAAGCAAAAAGTAAAAAATGTGAGCGGACGGTGCAACACGTCGAGAACTTGGGGCGGGCGAAACCGTGGGACATAGCTAGTACATTTCTAAATATACCTTCTATCTGTATGTGGGAGGACAACGTACGTTCCCTTTTTGGGTGAAACTCCTGTATTGTTTTGGCAATAAAATACCTTTCGTCTTTGAACCGTATTGTTTGTTTGATTTCAAAGTAAAACTTTTATTTTTTCACCAATCAGCGCGGTTTAAAAAAGTAATTTCTGAAAATCATAGCTCCAGATATATAAATGTTTTAGTTTAAAATAAGATATCAATAAATTATATGAAACTTGAAAATAACAATAGCCCAAATAACAATAGCCCAAAAATGTCATTACACAAAAATTGTGAGGTCAAAAAGTGTAAATATTAAATCATAAAAAGCTAATTTACGTACCCAAGGACCAAAAAACATGATTCTGATCTCAATCTCAAATACCTATTAGAATATTCCTTTAACTCCTCAGAGATACTTAATCGAACGTCAATCATACAACATTACTGGATCAACGTTACCCAACATTTGATTCTGAAAATGACAGGTGATATTTGAATCCTCAAATGATTTAAGACCGAACTGATATACGTCAATTAGGTTTAATAAAGTATTCATTGAAAAAAATCGATAGGAAAACTTTCATTCAAAAATATAACTATGTCGTGACTGTTTCGTCACTCTTATCCATCATCAGCCTATATACTGTCCCACTGCTGGGCACAGGCCTCTTCTCATACAGAGAAGGCATGAGCATTAATCACCTCGCTTGCTCAAGGCGGATTGGCGATTTCAGACTTTTTATGTCCAGGTTTCCTCACGATGATTTCCTTCACCATTAGTCAGTAGTGTCTAAGATATACTTAGAAAGTAGGTACATACCACCATGACACTCTTCTGGATATATGAGGAGATGAGCGCATGTTCATCCAGTTGTCATGTCGTAACATGCACTCATCCAATCTGGATGGATAAAATTCATCATCTCCATCTAAAGCATCTCGTAGGGGGATAAAATTAATGGTCACCCATCTAGAGGCTAACCTTGGTGAATCGTGCCTCACGAGCCTTAAAAGGAACAGCACTAATGAAGATATACTCCATGCATTAATTACGGCTGTTAATTGACGTCTCTCATTACGGGCTTAACAAACGCTTATCGTGTAACAAAAACCTTTTATCCAACGCAAATCCAATTATAATACTTAGGACCACAACGTACTTATCTAACAAACGCAAATAATTGGCAAAAGAGCAACATTCGAGTCGTATGTACCGACCCTCATCAATCAAATGTCAACCCAAAGTACGGATAGACAGAGTGAAAAATGTGTTGTGTGCAGGTAGGCGACTGATTGGTATCGGGAATACGTTAGACTCAATTATTTAGAGGTTTTGGGATAAAAATACTCGTGTTATTTCTTTTGTTTTTGGTATTTTGTTTGAACAAAATATAATTCCCTTTTTAAAGACTTTCCTGGCTGCTGTTTTAAACCTTAACTATCTACATCGTTGGTTAGATCGTCCATTAATCGTGTGAGGATCAAAAGGTGGAAGGGGTTCAGAAATTACGAGAAGGGGGGGGGTGTTGGTGGACTGGGCATTTTTAACTTTACTTTTTAAATAAACAATAAAATTGATATAACAATAACAATTTGGCTTAAAAAATTATTAGATTATATTTGATATAGTCAAATATAATCGAATAATTGGGGTAACGGGCTATTTGGTTTAAGCGACATTTTGGGTGATGTTGAGTTATATACTATCGATATTATTATCACAGAAGTATGTTCCAATGTACATTTCAAGTATTATCTCAGTAGAAAATATGTATCGCTTAAAATGTAAAATATGCTCATTCATTTTATTGTCCAAGTTAGGAAGGTTATTTCAAGGGTATTGGAGGAACCCTTATCCTAATATTCCCATAAGGAAATGAAAGGCAAACAAAAGGTTTGACACGGAAAGGTTAATATAGGCACAAGAAAATGTCAAGTGAAAATGTTTTTGCGGTAAGAAATATTTTAAGGAGATGTTAAATATGAAGAAGCTTGTACTTGTCACTGAATAAAAAAAAACAAGGCCTTGTTGTTTTCTTGACATATTTTTTAGGGTTCTGTAAGCGGAGGGTGGTTACAAGACCTTAGCACTAAAGTGTCAATTTCTATTCCTGTATAATAAATAAAAAGTACATAGTGTTAAACGTGTGTAAAGAGTCCAGACGGAACCCATCATGTGCGAGTGCATCTCTTGACAAGTTTTTAATTTTATTTACCATTTTCAATTTTACTTCTGATCTATAACCTTCTGATTGTACACTGTAGGTTCTTAGGCTCGAACGACCAAATGATTTAATTGTTAAAATAATTTGTAATTACATTACATTTAATGGTAGAAAATATTTAATCATTTTCTAAGACATTAAAAGCGAATAATATTTTATTTTTTTTATTTTGCTGGATTCCATAAGTGAATTCGACATACCATACAATCCAGTACTACAGTGGCGGTAACATGATGAAAAGTTTTTCATTACAAAACCATTACAGATTTACAATACACCATCTATACTTATAATAAATCTGTAGAAAGGTCAATTCTGTACATAAAATATATTTCCAAAATAACTATCAGGGGGTGATTAGGGATCGATACTGATGCCAAAAATGCAATCAGTAAAAATTTTGTCTGTCTGTCTGTCTGTATAAACTCTATAGAAACAAAAACTACTCGACGGATTTTAACGAAACTTGGTACAATTATTTGTCATACTCCTGAGTTGGTTATAGTATACTTTTCATCACGCTACAATCAATAGGAGCAGAGCAGTGATGGGAAATGTTGTCATTTTGTTTAATCGCGCTAATCTCAGGAACCGCTGGTCCGATTTAAATAATTCTTTCAGTGTTAGATAATCCATTTATCGAGGAAGGCTATAGGCTATATATCATCATGCTAAGACCAATAGGAGCGGAGCACCACTATTCCACGCGGACGAAGTCGCTTGCAGAAGCTAGTCTTTCATAAAGAAATAAACAAACCAACAGACAATAATGTCTTCAATACCTATTGTGTTAAAACAACAAAGGAATCGGAACTATCTCTCTCCGACGACGTAAGAGAAAGCGAGGCGGCGTGTCGATACAGATCGCATTGTTGCCCGTGACATCAGTAAGATGGTCGAAAACATTTCAATTTAAAGTTTTATTCAAGTTAATGCTTTTGACTATATTATATTTCAACACCATGAAATTTGTTACTTTGTATTTTAGTATTATACTTGGTGAATCCTGTGGTTCTACCTGATCTTGACTTTAGTATGGGAGTATAGTTTTTTTCCGTGTGAGTGAATTAGTTTTTTAACTACTTTGCACACCAATATTAAAAATATCATTATGTCCTTCCCCAGAACTCAATCTATCTACATAAACAAATATCTAAATTGGTTTAGCCGTTTTAGCATGATAATAATAATCTGCAGTAATCCCTCTCAATGTAGACTAGCCACCTTAACCAAGCGTTTGCGCAGACACAAGTGCACTCTCTATTCCCTCACTCTCATAGTCTGAAGGAACGGCAATTTAAAATGACCGGGGAGAGATCAGGCGCAGGACTGATAGCTTTACGTACTCTCAAAGACACGGAGGAGTCTAGCTATGTTAAGAAAATGGTCACCCATCTAAAGAGTGAACTATAAAATGTTTTCATTTTTTTTCTATTAAATTGTATTAATAATTGATGTTCTTTTATTTACAGATAAGAAGACTTCACATATTATCAGCCTTTTAGAGTAAGTAAAATAGTTTTTAAATAACATATACACTAGCTGTTTCTCCTAGTTTTGCCGGCGTCCGAAGGGAACTACTAATAACAAACGTTTAGTAGTTTTTACATGACTGAGTAACAAGCATTCATCCATCCAAGCTTTTATAATATTTGATTATGTTTAAAGTATCCCCTACATACTTTAATACTGCATACATAATGCAGTAATCTTTCACATGTATAGGCGAGAGTGAATAGGCACTATTTGAGCTTGCGTGATCCATAGTCGGCTGCTTTTTTTTGTATGGCATCTCGCAGGTCAACCTAGAAGGTTGTCGACTGCTTAACCGGGCTTGCATAGTCGGCTGCATCGTCACTCAACATCAGGTGAGGTGTTGCCAAACGCACTCAAATATCCTTACTTAATATTATAAATGCGAAAGTAACTCTGCCTGTCTGTTACGCTTTCACGCCAAAACTACTGGACCGATATAAATGAAATTTGGTACAGAGATAGAATAGACCCTGAGGAACAACATAGGCTACTTTTTACCCGGGTGCGCTTAGTAGTTCCCTCGGGATGCGGGTGAAACCGCGGGAAACAGCTAGTATAAAAATAAAAAACACATATTTTATAACTTGGATTATCACTTAGAATACTTCTTAAATAGGTATCTGGACACAATTCTGAATTTCACGCAAAGTAAGTTTATGTTATCCTAGTAATATTATAAATGCAGAAGTTTGTGAGGATGTATGTTTGTTACTCAGTCACGCAAAATCTACTAAACTGACTTAGATGAAATTTAGTACACACTTATTTTATATCTTTGATTATACTTATTATTATTTATTATTCGGGTGCTCGAAGTAGTGCTCAGGATCGGGTAAAACCGCAGGAGACAAACAGTAACAGTTGTATATCAACAGCCCACTTAGTATTCCCAATGTAGCACGAAACAGTAACCACTACGCGAAAGCAATTTTGTGAGAGATTCCCATTTCCTTCCTCTAACCTTCCAACTCGTAACTGACAATTAGAGTAGGGTATAGAGACGTGCCTTATTTCTCTTTCTCCTTGTAAAGAAACTAGACATATAATATTAAAAAAACGGAAAGAGTATCTCATGTTTTGACGCTATTCATCGGTTGAAATTTTGGCAAGCCCGGTTAAGCAGTCGACAACCTTCTAGGTTGACCTGCGAGATGCCATACACAAAAAAGGTTGAAATTTTGATTAATAAAAAAGTCGTTTGGTAATTTATTTAATTTTATGTCTTGTGCTCATCACTTTTAAAAAAAGAGTACTGTAAAAAAAACATTTACTCAAACTATGCTGACACTCAAATTTGCAGATAAGACAGCTCCCAAAACTCCCGCCTTTCACCACTTCCTATGTGTTTTTGCTAGGAAGAAGAAATAGCGCAACACAAACTCCCGAGCAACACATGTCTGTCTGTGAGATATGAAGCAGCTTTCAACTGAGAGGCATGATGTTATGCTATGGAATTATGAAAACAGTACATAGGCTTACGATCACAGTAATCGCGGGTCTTTTTCTCCTAATAACTGAAGATTATGCACTCCGAAGGTCTTTAGTAGATATTAATATATTTATACTATACCTTAAATGCATTTAAATAGCAAAACCGGCCAAGTGCGTGTCGGGCCACGCGCATTAGGGTTCCGTAGTAGGAGTTAGTTAGTCGACTATAACTCTGTAACCGGTTAAGCCTACTTAGCTGTGATAGTTTTCCTTGTAATTTCATTACATGTACTACGTCTGTGATTTTTTTCACATTTCTAGGTTCAGCCATTCAAAAGTTAGAGGGGGGGTAACTCGTATCGAACAAAAATTTGCACTGAAAAGCTAGATATTTCGCAAATGGCTCACTTAACCAAAAAATGGTCTTCACACACCCATAATATTTTTGAAAGACCTATCTAACGATACCCCACACGGAGGGGTACGCGAGAAAAAAATATTCATCCCCACTTTACGTGTTTGGGAGCTACCCTAAAAAAAAATATATTTCAAAATTTTATTTTACCACTTTCTCGGCGTGATTAATATACATATCCATACCAAATTTCAGCTTTCTAGTATCAAGAACCTCGGAGCTATGCCGCGGACAGACAGACAGACAGACAGACGGACATGGCGAAACTATAAGGGTTCCTTGTCGGACTACGGAACCCTAAAAACCCCATCCAAATCGGGTCAGTACTTTTTGATAAAGTTGCGGACATATAAAAATACATACGGGTCGAATACAAAACCTCCAATGTATAAATATGTTAAAAAGTAACCGCCTGGGAAGCCTCGTGGCTTATTAACGTGTAAATATTGTCTTCATAATAACCCCAGGAATGAATCTTCAACAAACCAAGCAAACATTTATTACTTCACAGAAGATAGTAAGTTTGCTTCATTTCCCGATAACACCATATCATTTCGTTACTCAATAAATATTTCCTTCGCTCACAACAATTTATCACACGATAAATCTTTTGCCCAAGTCCCATCATTGTATTTGGCAAAGACATCTGGCTAACGCGTTAACTTATATAATAATCAACTGGCATTTACGAAAAACGGACTCTTTATTTTTATTACTAGGGAAATTCCCATGTTTTTCTAGTGTAAGTATAGGAATACCAACTCTATTTGTAAGTACGTAAAGTCGGTATTTAGTTGGTTATAGAACTAGGGGTTGGACTCCGAAATTGTTAGCGAATTTGTCTTATTTGATTGTAACGTGCTGGATTTATGGAAACACAAAAACTAAAGTATTCTTTCTCAGATAGAGTTTATATTTGCTGTGCCACGCGTACTCAAGGCACGTGCATTCATAAAGAATTTAAAAATGGCTTTGTCTAGATTAAGATAAAAGATACGTATGACGAGGTGAGCAATGTGAGCATGCAGTATTTTCACAACTGAAATCTAAACGAATTTTGCTGTTGATAAAAAACGTAAATCGTTGTTACTTTTCGCTTGTCTAGTCACGCACTTTCAATCCAAATTTGTGCTGTCTCAAGCTGCAGTGAATTTTGCAAGACCAGCTATTCATTGCGGTTTCAACCGCCCGTGATTCGACCACGTTGATTATAATATTATTTTCCAAAAATTGAGCTATCGAATTCAAAAATATTTTTCAACTCCCACTCTTAGTTCTAAAGATTAATGCGGTCAAACCTTGAGCATTATACGTATATAACTAGCTATTTCTCTCGGTTTCACCCGTATCCTGAGGAAACTACCTCGCGCACCAGGACAAAAAGAAGTCTATGTGATAATTTAGGTTATAAATTGTGTCTGGACCAAATTTCATCCAAAGCTACTCAGCACTTGAGTGTAACTTTTATATTTATAATATTAGTAGGAAATATAGAAAGAAATATAGAAGATAGCAATCAAATCAGAAATAATTTTAACAATATATAGGTAGTAAAATGTAAAAGAAACCATCATTCAAAATTAAAATCCTGGTATCTACGAAGGTCATCAAAATATTCTCCAATTTAAAACATCGGGCCGGTATAAAAACAAACACAACGCCGACTTCCTTGAATCTGCCAGTAACCCAAACATACATCAAAATTACTGAGTTTACATTTCAATACCTAATAACTGAACCAAAAATATCTTCGTTTATTTACATTAGCCGATATAAATCAATAATCTTCGATAGAATCTCAACCAATTAGAGATCAGACGCTGCTTAGAGACCCAGATTTCGAAGCTGAGAAATGAATTCTGATTTTGCTCTCATAATTGGGTAATGGTCCATCATTGACCCAAATCTAATCTTACCAGTATGTGTAATCTCTCTTATCGTTTGCATATTAGGATCAGCTGTACGAATAGGCATTGTAATTGAAGCATCCATTCCTTCAATAAATCTTTGTTGACTTCTATCTGTGTTATGTAATTTGAGTACCCAATTTCCATATTCTGCTTTAGTGTCGATAGTGTTATTTAGGTCATCCGATATATCAAGCTTAGTGATTATACCAATGACATTATCGTGTGATATGGTCCATTGTAATATGTAGTTTATAGATCATACTGATATCTTTGGTGGTCATTTATCAGATTTCTGGTTAGATTTAAATCCAGTTTTATGAACAGAAATCACGTTTGTTGATCATTTTTTTTTTCATACAATACTTATCACAATTGGTATAGAAATGACTGTCTGAATTGTCACCTACATGTATATCAAAATATAGTATACATATCTGCAATAACAAAGACATGGCAGATTTGTCATCAATCCTAGAGTCAAATCTCATATGCCTTCCATGTATTTCATACCAAACTCTGACACCCATACTGTTCAAACCAGAATACAGCACCACTGCTTTTTTTCGGATGCGAAATCATCAAATGACTCTTCCCGCTATGGGTGGGGCTGAAGGGAGTGTAAGACTCTGACTAAGACCCATCCATGTCCCTTCCTCAGCCCTCTCTTACAGGGATACACCTAGGGAGTGTCAGACTCTTACTGACTATGACCCATCGATGTTCCTTCTTTCAACCCTTTACGTTCATGGAGCGCAGTAACTCTTTCGAACGTCCCGCAGCCTCAGGTTGCAGGAATAGGTATGATGGTATTACTTGCATCATCTTTTCATATTTTTAGTTCCTTGTCCATTACAAGAGAAGTAAATCATTTGCCGCTCATAAACTCAACAAAACCATACAAAAATATTTCTAAATTTACTACGCTGTGTAATTTTAACATCCACAATATTTGTATTAGTGCGGAACATTGTTTCTTCAACACTCTTTAATGGTAATGTACATGTCAGTTGAGAGATAAATCTTATTCTAGACAATACTGAAGTAGCAGAACAATTTTCGAGAGTAAAACAAAGCAATATTGATATTCATAGTCAGTACCACTGACAGATACAGAAGTACTAGCTTAAGTTATCTGCTAGATAATTTTATATGATAAAACAGTTCCAATTATGATTTTGATTTGAATAACTCAGAGGAAAGCACGAGATTGCAGGGCAGATTCAGGCTGTGCATCATGTGCATGCTACCATTGTTTTTTTACAGTATCAAATCTGTATCCACATCTTAATAACCATTAATTGTAATAAATTATTGTTACTTTTCTATATTGTTTCTATATTGGGATGTTTTTTTTTGTCTTAATGTATCCCGTCGTGTGAGGTAACATTGGGTAGGTCTTTCAAAAATATTAACGTGTGCGAAGACCATTTTTCAGTTAAAAGAGCCATTTGCGAAATAACGTCACCCCCGCTAACTTATGAATGGCTGTACCTAGATACGTGAAATTAATCACGGTTAAGTAGAATTAACCGGTTACAGAGTTATAGTCGACAAAATAAAACGTATTATGGAACCCTACTGCGCGTGGCCCTACACATACTTGGCCTGTTTTTAATATTAGTATAGATTGTCTTAAAACCCCCCGTATCTTATCGCCTATCTGGCTGGTTGCCAGGACCTGTTGTGTTTAACGGCCCGATAAGCGCTGGACTATTAACTACATTAGTTATATTAGAAGTTTGTATGGTTTCAAACGAAACACATTACTTAGACTCTGATTTTCTTTAATTTGTATAATTTTGCACGCTGACTTACAAAATATATGGCAGAACAAATTTATATTATAACACCATTTATACCTACCTATATTTGCAAAATAAAGTGTATCTATAGCTTTATCTTGTCGTTTTAGGGAAATTCGTAAATGTGTAGTCAGTGAAAAGATAATTGTTACAAAAAGGAATTTATATCTACTAGCTAGTATTATTCACCCGGTTTCGGCAGAGAGAACTACTTGACGTACCCGGATTAAAATATCCTATATGTTAATTTAGGTTAAATACAATGTGTTTACCAAATTGTATCCAAATCCATTCAATAGTTTTATGTGGATTTTCTATGTGGATTCCAATGATCATCATCATCTGCCTAGCCTTTTTCCCAACTATGTCGGGGTCGGCGTACCAGTGTTTTACATGGAACAACTGCCTATCTGACCTCTACAACCCAGTTACCGTGTAACACGGTACCCCTTGGTAAGACTGGTTGTCAGACTTTCTGGCTTCTGACTACCCGTAACGACTGTTAAAGATCTACAAATGACAACCTGGACCAACAGCTTAACGTGCTTTCCGAGGCACGGAGGAGTCTCGCTATGAAAAAGATGGTCACCCATCCACGGACCGACCGCTTCAAGCGCAGCTTAACCTTTGATCGGTCGAACCGTGCGGCTGTTATTTAGCCACAAGCCATGTGGATTCCAATGATATACGTATATATATATTTTTTTTTTTCCGTTTTTCCTAATCCTAATACAAAAACACGTCCTACACGTCTCAAACGAGTATAAATCATTCATCAATCACTTGAGGAAACCCAGAAATAGATATTTCATAATAACACTCCACTCACGATTTTTATAAAAAAAATTGCAAATCATATATCGGACGTAGCCATAATATAAACAAAGGAACGATGAATATTACACGCGTCCTTCAATACGAAGTTTTCAATCATAATTTATATTGTAAACTGCGGATGATTTGTAATTCAAGGTATTATAACATAAGCACAAGAAAAGTCGTGGTGGCCTAGTGGTTGAGGCACCTGCCTCTCGTGTACGAGTGTGCGGGTTCGTAACCTGGCAAGTACCAATGTGACTTTTCTAAAGTCATATGTACTTCCTAAGTATATCTTAGACGTCACTGACTAACGGTGAAGGTAAACATCGTGAGAAAATCGAAATCGCCAATCCGCCTTGAGCAAGCGTGGCGATCAATGCTCATGGCTTCTCTGTATGAGAAGAGGCCTGTGCCCAGCAGTGGGACAATATATAGGCTGATGATGATAACATAAGCAGTGTATAAAAATACGTTCATTGCTATTTTATGAAAAGAAACAAGCCTAACTAACATTATAATGTGGAAGTGAGTTTGTTTTTCTAAGTAATTTTCGAAAGTGAATTGGTAAATTTTCGGCCTAGTTTGAACAAATTATTTTTGATCTGATTGCCAGGCTAAGTGCATTGCGGGCCACGTGCAATAGGTTTCCGTAAAACATTTTAGTCGATCGACTATAACTCTATAACCAGTCAGTAAATTGCGTTACGGATGTGCAAAATTTTAACAAAATTTTAGCTTTCTGGTATGAAAATATCATATAAATAAATAAATTTATTACATTAATTTATTGAGACGCTTTTATAATTATGCAGGTCAAATAATTATTCTCCCAAATATAAGAGGATTGAAAATCAATAATACTTTGAGAGTAATTTTGGTAAATTATGCTAATTAACATTAAGCAGCGAACCATCAACTAATTGAAATTAGCCGTCAAAGGGTTAATCTTAATTAAATTTCATCAAATTTCATTAAAACGAAATCAAACTGCCTTAGGCGATAGTCATTTACAGTAATGCAAATATATATTTTTTATTAATCAACCAATTTTGAAACTGAATACATTTTTTAGCTGAGTATGAGCCATCCAGTAGAATGTTATTCGATACTTCTGCAATCTGATTTTCATATTAAACAACTAAAAATATAACCGGTATGATTAGACTTTTTCGGTTTTTGACTATTCCATCAACAACTGCTCTTAATAATGGAGAAGCAAGCTGAGATTAATTTTATTTAACACTAGCTTCTGTCCGCGTGGAATAGTGGTATTGTAAAACCAAGTAAATATGTGTATTTTAAAACACTGGTACTCCGCTGCATCCAGTTAGACGCCGACTCTAACATAGTTTGTTAAGGCTAGGCAGGTGAGATGACAAATATACCATACTCACTTATTATCACATGCCACGGAAGGGAATATAGTTCACTACTTATGAACGAGAGGTACCTGTGCTACCTTCGATGTTAAAACTGGAACGAAGTGTTGAAGATTGAGCGGAAAAGGCGGTCCTTGGCAACTAGCCAAGTCTGAAAGAAACGGTACATCTTTACTTCGAAACGAAGTCATTCGGAAATGTTACGGTATTCACATATGGTGTCTTTTATGTTAATCTTAGTAGGTACTTAAAGTGTTTTATTTACATAATAACCTTAAAGGATATTTTTTCTTTTTTTTTTGGTAGGGTTACACCAGATAACCTTTAAACAGCTGTTTTTATTTGGCACATTAATGCAGTTTCTGCAACAAACCAAATAGCGTTTTTCGCTAATACAACCTTCGCAAATTAAACAGTTAAAGCCTTTTCACTTCTTCTGGTTAGGAATAATCTGCCAGATTATTCATAATTGTAGCGTCATTCGTATTCGGTTTCTAGACTTACCTGACAAATAAGTTTAACCGGAACTTATCTAGAGAGCTAACATATTATGTTAAGTGTTCCCTGATATACATATATATAAATAAATTTATGTTTGTTAGTCTCGCTAAAACTCTAGAACGGCTGGGCTGATTTAACTGATTTTAGTTTTGAAATGTTTGTCGTAGTCCAAGGAAGGTTTAAACGGTAAGAAAAGGTTAAGATATGTAGGTGATACGAAGTTCACCGGGTCATCATGTGTGTAATATTTTTTATTACACTAAATAAACAGTCTTCTTCAACAAATCGACCGCCATTAAGTCCTCGTATCCAACACATTCACAGTTATCATCGCCTCTCAATTATACAAAAATAAATCCGCTTCGTGTAATATTTCAACAATATTTATTGCCGCTGTTACCGTAAAAACTTGACAAGTTACAATGGCGGACCGTTGAAAGACTGGCAACATTTATTTGAATTTAAATTAACGACTCAGTTCGCACAGTATTTACGTCACAAGGAATAATTATTAAAATGGCGCTGATGTATCGTATGCAATAAAATTCATTGAAGTTGAAATTATAACCTACTAGCTATTTTGCGCGTCCCGAGGGAACTGCTTAATGCATCCGTATAAAAAGTAGCCTATAACTTTCTCCAGGGTCCCATCTATCTTCGTGCCAAATTTCATCCAAATCGGTTGAGCCGTTTTACCCTGAAAGCCTAACAAACAAACTTACTTTCACATTTTGCAATATTAGTTAGGATTTTGTGATTTAGAATTGAAATACCTGGATTTTTTTATGTCTCTTATCATAATCCGTTATAGACTACGTGTGTACTAAATTTCATCTAAATTAATTCAGTAGTTTTTGCGTGAAAGATTCACAAATATCGACGAAATATATCGACTTGCATAAAATCATCCTCCCAAAGTTTAGCTCTTATGATATTATAGTCTGTACCTACCAATTGAATTTACAAAAAAAAATAAACAAAGTCATAATCTACTTTGTTCTTGTTCTGCCACAGAATTAACAAAATAAAGCTAAAGGCATTTATGTGAATTTCATGCTCTAAACATTATCAATCATCATTTAATGCTATTTTATTTATCTAAGGGGGGAAAATTAGAACGAAATAGGTCATTTTGCTTATATTTTTCTTAAATTCAATTAGTATAGTAAAATTCCTTCTCAGGAAGACACAAAACAAAATATGAGTTTCTAACTATATTGCGATAGTTTCTAACCATATAATTTACAAAATAACTATAAAAGGAGCGTAAAGGTAAAAACAGTTATTATACTAACGAGCAGTTTGTAAAATAACGTAACCAAATGTTAGCTTAGTTTTCGTATAGACGAGCAGTTTTTGCTCGTAAAAAAGCATATTTGGCTCATTTTCAAACGAATTTTTATGCTACGTTTGTGGCCAAAAGTTGGTTAATGCAAAGTTTAAAAAGTAAGGTTAGCTGTTTTTAACGAATACTGCGATGTTATAGTTTGAAGGTGACTGCAGCTGGGCTGCAGGGTTGTTGGGGCATTTTTTGACCGTTTCGTGGTTGTTCGAAAGAGTTGTCATGGCCGGGAACGCAACGGGTGATAGAAGGAACATTGATGAGTTTTAGTCAGTAGAGTCAGTAGTCAGTAGTCAGCAGTCAGTCAGTAGTCAGTAGTCAGTAGAGTTAGAGTCAGTAAGAGTCTGTCTTCCTTCATCTGATGACTTCTTCCGTCATTTGATGACTACCCTGGAAATCACAGTAGAAGACGTTTTTTTGACGTACATACCGACCGCAGCGAGCAATCATGATCAAAGCGTTATTGAAAACATTTTCAAAATTATTTTTTTCAGTAGTGAGAAATAATAACATAAGTTTATATTTCTCTGTATTTGAATTTGTTTTTTGTAAATAAATGTATGTATACCATTAGTTTCAACATGCAATATCGCTATTAACATAAACAATGATTTCGGTACTCCAAACAAATTTAAGATTAAAACTGACAGCGGCCGTATTTTTTATTGCATAGCCAACTATTTATTGAATTCGAAAAATAAATATATGTAATTTTGTTTATGGTCAATTAGTATGAAATTTATTACATATAATACACCTACTAACCAATTAATGTATTAAGTTGTTAAATACTACACTAGATTTCATAATTTTTTAACAATCCAAAGTTTGTCTATATAGGATCGGTTTGCGTGTTATGGCCGCCCATTGTAAATTCTTTATTATATATTATTCCTAATAATCGATGTCTATATAAAAAAATACTTAATGAAATTAATGATTACACGCAAATAAAGAATACCCCTGAATAATGCAAAAATGAATTTAAATTCTACTATCTAGTTATAAAAACAGTCAAAGTTACAAATAAAAACTTTCAACATCTATAGTCTGTAACAATTAATTTTACGAAAAACGTAAACAAAATCATAACCTATTTTGTTCTAATTTTCCCACGTAGATAAATAATATTGCATTTAATAACGAATGTTAAGGGCATAAAATTGACATAAATGCATCGTTACATCATTTTGTTAATTTCTGTGGCAGAATTAGAACATAATAGATTACGACTTTGTTTACATTTTTTATAAAATCTTTTGGTACCGACCATACCTCTGTAATTATCTTCTTTGTGCAAAGAAGCATTGATAAGTTGTTCCAATAAAGGTCAAGGTTAGGTCTCCGGTCACCTTCACAGGCACAATTTCAAGATACCCTAGTCTTAGTTAAAGTTTCAAAGAGAATTTCTGGTCTGCTGGAATTTTCAGTATTACTTACCGCTAGACATTCCTTTAATTTTAGCTAAAGTTGAAAATCCTATTGGTTGCGTTTTATTCTCAAGTATGATGGCAAGGAAGCCGATGAAGAGGAAAAAGGTTTTTATAGTTCTAAATAATATTAATTTATTATTTCACCAAACATTTTAGTATCTATGTTTGGCTTGTAACTTGTATTTTTACATAGATTGAGATATTTTGCCATACATAAGCTTTAATTTAAAATATAACTAATAAATACTTTTTCCGTTTACTTTTGCGATAATGCGAACTTGTTTACTTGTTCACTAATTAGTTGAATTATTAATATCCCAGTTTATAGTAAAAAATCTCATAGAAGTATTATTGTTCATATTATTATAATTCATTTTACTTGTCAGTAATTAATGCGCAACGCAAAAATAAGAATATTTGCATTGCGACTAGCGGCGACGCCGCAACGTGGTTATACACTGTGCATATGCTTCTTCTAATGATCTTAAGTGATCATTTGGTAAAGGCTTTCGCGGTTTCTTTCGCAAATTTAATTTAAATAAAGACTGCTTTAATGGCACGGTCAAGCTGACGTCAATCAATCGACTAGCGTGACCATCAAAACCCATAAGCGCCTTCCTGAAACCTTCAAAACAATATTGTAAAAAAATCGAATCTCTAAAAATACGAAACAAAATGAAATCATAGCCAAGAACTTGTGTTCTAGTGGAGGTTGCCATAGCAACGCGCTATAAACAAACCTATTCCTAACTTGGTGAAGGTGAAGGGAATTATTTTCGCTCGATAGAGTGTTGTATTATAGTTTTATAAACTACATTGATGATAAGATAAAGTATTTATTACAAATAAACAGACGTGTGTCGCTGGGGAGTTTGTTACGCCACTTCTTCTTCCCAGCTAAAATATATAGGAATTGATAAACGGGGAAATTTTGGGGGCTGTCTTTTGTAAATTTGACGTTCAGAAAGTGCAGATTTCAACCTAGTTTCAATGAACTCTTTTTAAATTATGATATTTTCCCTTGTACTTCTCCAATTGATTTGTTCGTGTAGTAAATATTAGTTGAAACTACGACATGAATAGCATGAATACCTATACGTTCACATTTCGATATAATTACACCCAGTTGCACCAAAAAAAAATGAGGCTACTTATCCGTTAAAAACGAAATCGTATCGGCATCCTTATACACCTAAAATATTTAAAAAATACAAAGCCAACAAAAAATATTCATTTAATTTCCAATTTACGTTTATGAGACGTAGGTACCCTAAAAAAAAATATTTTACGATGGCACTTTATCATTAATTTGCATATTCACACCAAATTATAGCTTCCTAGTATTAAGAGCCTCTAAGCTATGCTGCTATAAACTATAAAAGTTCCTTGATGATTACGGATCCTAAAAAGTATACTATTTCACTCTTGACTTATCTCTGTTTCTTTGCTTAAGTAAGTAAATACTCTTCGCACCTCTAAAGCGGAACTTTTACCATTTGTTAATTGGTATTATAGCTAAATTGTGGCTTTGGTTTTAAAATCCCCCATCTCATCTCAACGGATATCAAGCCATTTTTTCCCTTCAGCGACTGTCATCTCCCAAATCCCTTGTTCGCAGCTCAAGGCGGATTACCACGAAGGATATTTGCGAGGAAATTGTACATAATATTAAAGGTATAAAATTTTATTCTAAAAAATGTTAATAATAATAAAATAAGCAGAGATTTAATATCATTGATAGGATAAAAATATTATGATCAAAAATAGAATATAAATTAAATTAAATATTTATTTATTTTCCGTTGCTTAAAAGTGAAATTGAAAAGATTCGTTCGTTTCTAATCTTTAAATGGATAAGAATTATTGTTCTGATCCATTTGTTTTCGAGCTAAACTCTTAATAGCTTTTTGAAATAAAAACTATGCCTTTAAAGATAATTACCACAACATCCACAATTAAAAACAAGAACATTGTTACCTCAAGTACCATCGACTTGGAAGACAGGGTCAGGTATATTTTTAGATCTTACGACTAATTGCCATACTGGGGAAGATGCTACTTATGCACCAAAATGAGGGGAGTGAACACGTTTTTGCGATGGAAAACCTGGTAATGAGTGTACCACACAAAAAAACCGGCCAAGTGCGTGTCGGGCCACGCGCAGTAGGGTTCCGTAGTAGGAGTTAGTTTGTCGACTATAACTCTGTAACCGGTTAAGCCTACTTAGCCGTGATAGTTTTCCTTGTAAGTTCATTACATGTACTACGTCTGTGTTTTTTTTTCACATTTCTAGGTACAGCCATTCAAAAGTTAGAGGGGGGGTAACTCGTATCGAACAAAAATTTGCACTGAAAAGCTAGATATTTCGCAAATGGCTCGCTTAACCAAAAAATGGTCTTCACATACCCATAATATTTTTGAAAGACCTATCTAACGATACCCCACACGGAGGGGTACGCGAGAAAAAAAATATTCATCCCCACTTTACGTGTTTGGGAGCTACCCTAAAAAAATATATTTTTCAAAATTTTATTTTACCACTTTCTCGGCGTGTTCAATATACATATACATACCAAATTTCAGCTTTCTAGTATCAAGAACATCGGAGCTATGCCGCGGACAGACAGACAGACAGACGGACATGGCGAAACTATAAGGGTTCCTTGTCGGACTACGGAATCCTAAAAAGGGATTGTATATTTTGTATTATCATGAGGATTTACGAGATAATGTAATAATATTATTATTATTTATTTACTAATGTTTTTATTTTCAGCAATTAAAAATTATTATTTTATTCTATTTGCATTTTGTTTTTATATTTATATAAAATGCATTAATATTACAAACACTAATAACTAATATAAAAGTTTGTAATGATGTAACAAACATGCGTGAGTTTGTTACTTTTTCACGCAAAATCACTTATCCGTTTATAAGTTTGCCTAGCTTACCGCCAGCGGCTTCGCCCGGTAGGCTAATTAAAATTAAAAATGACAGAGTTTCATACAAACTTTGCCCCCTTTTTCACCCCCTTAGGAATAGAATATCGAAACGTCCTTTCTTATCGAATAACTACGTCATACAAAGAACACACCCTCCAAGTTTAAGGTCTTTATGATCAGCGGTTTAGGCTGTGCGTTGATCCGTCAGTCATTCAGGACAAAGCATTTTATATGTATATATTAATACATAGGAAACTTTTCATCTAGGTTATCCAGCGAATAAATCCCCTCAGAATGCAAGTGCAGCCACGGGAAATGACTAGTTAGATAGAGAGATAATAGTTTCATCAACAAAAAAATGAAGTACAGCAAAATTCAGACAGAAAGGATATAGCATTACTAATTGCTGGAAACAGTAATGAGCACATGAAAACAAAATAAATATGTATATACTAAATGCTACACGATTATACCTATGTATTACATACACACAGATGTGAGTAGTCATAACTTCCTATACGTATGATAGATGCGAATGTGAGTTTGTTTGTCACTTCATGCTTTTTAGCTTTTTCCTACTGACTAATTTTTTACCTACACTAACTCCTCTCATTGTCGACGACCTGAGTGGTTTAGTGGTCAACACCACGCAAAAGGTCCCGGGTTCGATTCCCGGCCGGGCAGAAATTGAAATGATGAATTTTAATTTCTGTGACGAGTCTGGGTGTTATTCTGTATAATATGTATTTATTTAAAAAGTATATAAGTAGTATATCCGTAAAGCTAGCACCCATAACACAAGCATATTAGTTGCTTACTTTGAGGCTAGGTGGCGCTGTGTGAAATTGTCCAAAGATATTTATTTATTGTGGCCAAGATACGATTAGCCATTGCACGATGAGAGAGTCCGCATGGAACTACTGGGAACACGCACCCGCGCCCGCCCCCGCACCCCCTAGTGCAGTCTGACTAAGCTCTTAGACGAGGCTCAAAAATATCTCTATCATTATAACTTCTATATGGTCGCCAAAAACTCGTCACGTCTCGCGAATGCAAACACGGTCAACATTCAGCCTGTATATGAGGCCTCCAGTATACAGGGTGTGTATTAAGCTGCTCCATCCCCTCGCCATTTGGAGGATCAAGGCTGTTCATTGTTTACCTACTTTATTTGAGACCCCTTTTCGGACGTTTACTGTCAAATCTTTCCGACACACAGATATTTAACGAGTTAGAACTTTATATACTGTGAGTAATAATTTTGGTACAAAATTTGTATTTTTATTGAGAGACAAGAGAGAGTTCTTCATCCTCTCTCCTATAAAGGTAACCTTGGCTGTACCCGATAGGGTCCATAATTGATTCAAATTTTAGGGTTCCGTACCCAAAAGGGTAAAAACCTACCACTAAAACTTCGCTGTCTGTCCGTCCGTCTGTCACCAGGCTGTATCTCAAGAACCGCGATAGCTAGACAGTTGAAATTTTCACACATTATGTATTTCTGTTGCCGCTATAATAACAAATACTAAAAATAAAATAAAGGTTTATTTTTTTTTACTCCCATACAAGAAATGCGATTTTTTTGCCGTTTTTATAGAAACTGGTACGGATCCCTTCGTTAGCGAGTCCGACTCGCACTTAGCTGGTTTTTTTACCATACCAACTATTGCAATGTATACATTATGGAATGCAGTAAAGTAATGTGTATTGAGTATTACTGGCAAAGTGAATAAATAGAAATATGGATTGGCGAAAACACCGATCACCTATCCGTCGGCTGACCTTAGATAGCGCAACTTAGCCCCTACTATCGTAACTAGTATTATAAATGTGAATATGAGTTTATTTGTTTGTTTGCGCTTTTATGGTAAAACGGCTGAAACTATTTAGATGAAAATTGGCCTGCCACCCTGGAGACGATTATAGGCTATTTTTATCCAGGTACGTTAAGTAGTCCCTTTAGGATACAGGTAAAACTGCGAAAAACAGCTAGTTTATCAAATCGTCACTCGTGTAGACTATTTTCAACCACCTCAGTTACTAAACAACTAGAAAGAAAAAAAAATATTTGTCACAGAAAACACGTGCATATTCATAGGTAAATAAGAAACTAATGTCATTGACTTTTCAATAAAACCTTGTAACCACCCCGTATCACTATGTAACGCCTTCAATGTTACTAAAATACTTTACGACTTTAACCCTGACCTTTCTTTCTTTCCAGATTCAGTAATCCGCAACCCGTCGCGGGTTGGCAGTAAAACGGCGGTCAACGCCACGATAGATACGTAAGTACCTATACAGGATTTACCTAGACGATATTTTGTATAGGAATACAAGAAAAAAAACCTAATTTTATTTTAACACTCTGTTGGTGTGGTCAATATGCATTTCCAAACCTACTAAGAACCTCTGAGCTATGACGCGGACAGATAGACAGAGGTCGTCTACGGAAGCCTTAAAAGGCACTGAATTGATTGTCAGATTCGTGTAGAAAAAGAAATTCATGTATTTTCGTAATCTTAAAGTAAGTGATACCTGTCCGATCCAGGGATACAATTTCTAAAAAATACTTTACCGAGACGATAGTTGAATAGAGTTAAAAGTCTTAGAATAAATCGTTTTGTTTTATTAAATCACGATCTTTTTTTTTACCTTGTGAACGAAAACTGTAATCGATAAATTGATGAGCGTGCGAATATGCTTTTTAAATGTAGATGATTGTCACTACTAAGAAATTCTAGATTACATACACTATGCCTGACATGGATATCAAATCCGGGAACCCACGTTTACCAGCTGACTTGCAACCA
Source organism: Pyrrhia umbra (assembly GCA_963891755.1). NCBI lineage: Eukaryota > Metazoa > Arthropoda > Insecta > Lepidoptera > Noctuidae > Pyrrhia > Pyrrhia umbra. The sequence goes on from OY982934.1 coordinate 12,435,779, forward strand.
CTAGGCCAAGCATTCATTTAACTACCCTTTAAGATTATAATATCATTTCTCAAAACGCAAAATAAAATAAAGACGCAAATTTTCATCTCAAAAAGCAATTACCCAAGTTTCAGTTAAACTCAAAGGTACTTTAATAAGACAAAGATAAACTCGTAAACAGATTTGAAAAAGGTACTTGGAGTAATTTTTATAATCCATTTAGTTTAAACTGCGAGTCAAATGTAACTTTCTCGTAAAATGTTTGAACAGACTCTTTGAATTATCTCGCTATCACGTTTTTAGGGCGCTTTTGTATAATACGAGTTAATTGTTTTAAAATTAAGCTTTTGTTGATTAATTTATTTTAGGCTTCGTACAAATGATTATAGTTGTCGTGTATGCGGATTGATACGTAAGTCAGGTAAAGCTTATTTGCGGTCTGACCATGGATGGGTGGCCTAGAGGATCTACGAGAGAATCTAATCTACGAGAGATTAAGAAACAGTCATAGATGGGTGATTGTTTTCATAATTAGAATGTCTTCCTTGTCTTTGAGTCCTACTATCCTGCGTCCTACCGGACTATGAGTGAGGAAATAGAGAATGCTTTGTACCAGCGCAACAATTGGTCACATGTATTTTTTATCCAGGTGCGTTAAGTAGTTTCCTCAGGGTGCGGGTGAAACTGAGGGAAACAGTTTGTAATATCATATTGTAGTAGGTTAGATATATTCAGATCAATACTAAACTTTCTATATCCATCGATATCTAATAGCGAAAATTACCTATAAGTAATCTAAATACAAAATAGCAAACATTATAAATTGCGTGCCGCGATCGCTAAAGATTACCGCTCATAGATAAACGTATCTACCAACAGTTATCGGTAGGCACGACAGTTAACGAGTAGTCAACTATAATTAACTGTATTCGTAACTGGCACGAGTATTGATGAAATTTTGTAAATTTAGTCTTTTGGTATTTTGAGGAGCTCGTGGCTAAGTAACAGCCGCACGGTTCGACCGATCAAAGGTTAAGCTGCGCTTGACGCGGTCGGTCCGTGGATGGGTGACCATCTTTGTCATAGCGAGACACCTCCGTGCCTCGGAAAGCACGTTAAGCTGTTGGTCCCGATTGTCATTTGTACATCTTTGACAGTCGTTACGGGTAGTCAGAAGCCAGAAAGTCTGACAACCAGTCTTACCAAGGGGTACCGTGTTACCCGGTAACTGGGTTGTGGAGGTTAGATAGGCAGTCGCTCCATGTAAAACACGGGTACTCAGCTGCATCCGGTTTAGACTGGAAGCCGACCCCAACATAGTTGGGAAAAGGCTAGGCAGATGATGATGATGAGTCTTTTGGTATTTTATTTTATGATGAAATTTTCTGATATAATAATAATAATCTACAGACCGATTTCGGTGACAACGAAGACTAGCCAACGCCGATCTCAATGAAAACCAGCCAGGTATGAAGGAGATATTACAGTGCACAAGCGCTTGCGCAGACACATATCCACTCTCTAATCCCTCACTCTCATAGTCTGATGGGTCGGCAATGCGACGTACTTTTACGTACTCTCCGAGGTACGGGGGCCTCGCTATGTTCAGGCAACGGTCACCAATCCATCGATTAACCGCAGCTAAGGCAGCCTTATTAATCTAATGATCCGCATGGCTGTTACTTAGTTTTGAGCTCCGAAATTTGTCTGATGTACCTAAATGGTTAAACCTAAGTAAGTTTAGCAAAAGAAAGCAAATAAGTGAGGCGATTGAAAGATATTATACTTTATTTTATTTGTATCATCATTGGCCAATTTACTATCCCACTATTGGGTAAAGACCTCTTCTCATACACAGAAGTAATGACATTGATCACTATGCTTGCTCAAGGCAGATTGGCGATTTCAAGCTTAGCAGGTGTTCTTACGATGTTTTCCTTCATCGTTAGTCAGTGGTGTCCAAGATACACTTGACTTTCATGACTTTGAAAAAGCACATGGTTACTTGACAGATTTTGAACCCGCACAATTGTACATGCAATGCAGATGCATAAAGGATATATGAATTAAAAATATCACATTGTTACTTGACAGGTTTCAAACTGGCACACTTTTGCACGATATAAAAGGTGACTTAACCACTAGGTCACCACGACTCGAAATTTTATTAGTATGGTACGGGGATACAGATATCAAGGCATGTAAATACGAGTATATTGTTTTTAATGTATACGTATTTTCAAATGGTTTTTATTTAGGCAAAGAATCCAAATCTTTCTAGACTAAAAAAAAGCAGTAGAGAAGAAGAACATATTTCCTATGGAGAGGCCGTTGACCTCAATTAAAGGACATGGCCGGATCCTGCCCTCAGAATTTACATAAATGTACAGGAACTGCTAAATAATGAAAATTACTTCTGTAATTAATAAAAATTAATCGCATTAATTATATTTCTCTAGAACTTGAGAGAAAATATACGAAAATAATATGTTTGTTAATTGTCTTTGTGTGGTTTTTATTTTGACTTTGTCATTGAATAAAATGGCTGCGTTTGGATACATGCATTAGACAAACATTGTATCTGATGCCCGCCTGAAGGTCAGACTAAAATATATAAAATCCATGAATGTTAGCATTGTATTGTTACGGTAAATACCTACTTATAAAAATCAACTGTTTGATGATTATGGCAGACACCATTTTTCGAGCTGCCACTCGTCATCATACCGCTCACATTACGCATTATGCATCGACAATATACTCAAGAGTGTGTATCCAAATGTCCTAGAGTAATTTTGACAATTCTGACGTTTTAGGTTTCGGCGCGTTAAATTAAAAACCAAAAAAACTATCAATATCTACTACAGTCTTGCGTTGATCATAATATCACGTATTTACTGTTCTGAATATTTTAAATTGACCCCACGCTATCGTATACCGGACTTTCGTTTACGCTTCTACTATTCTATTGTGTATATTAGGCTTGTTGTATGGTGTATGGAGAACACGTTAGAAATAATGGCATTTATGAAGTGGAAGTGTGTCCAGAATTGCAAAATGCGCATTACATGATTGCACAAGTGTGTGGAAATAGCCCTTATCTTTTGAGAGGGAGAATAAAGTCACGGCACATAAGCCGGGAACAATATTTTTCTTATATTTTGTTTGACAGGGAGCCATCTAGCCCCAACCCCTTGGATTCCATTTTAGGCTATTGTTGTAGCTGCCTAGTTGGAAATCGGACAGTTGGGTGTTGTTGCCATGTCATGACGTAGTTATGGTATTTGGGCTGGGCCAGGTATCAAGCAAATATAACAGCACCAGCCTCATTCCTCGATAGCGTTTTGTTGATCTTTGAAGATGAATAGGTTTTAGAATCTTACTTAAATAAAAAATCAAGTGACTTTTCAGTGTTTTATTGTCCATCAAATTGTATAGGTAGTTTTTTGCAGTCGCTATGAGAAAGTCATAATATCCAGAAATATTTGTAGGTGACGAGCTCTTTTTCTCTATCATGGCTTGCCTATAAAGACGTTTGAAAACTCTACTACTCAGTAAGTTTTACTTGGTATTTTGGCTCTTCACTAGAGCCTTCAATTCTATGAAAATGTATGGAACACCGAATTAGAGAGTATTCTGTATATTTTTTATAAAATAAGATATTTACAGATGCACTAACATCGATGTGAAATATCGTGTCGGCTAGTGAAGAAACTGCCTTTATAGTCATTGAAAATATTTCACGTTTAGTTTCGCCTATAAAACTCAGAAACGTTGATTATTGCTATTCAAAATGTTTAGGCACTTATTTTTTTATATCATATTTTACGTATCTCTGTCAAGTTCTCTGATCATAAAACTTAAAATATTGTAAAAACAAACCTGTAAGCTTTAATATGACGTACTGTTTATCAATGTACATGAGATTTTTTTTTAGGGCACAGCTCCATACAAAATCCGGCCATGTCCTTTATTAATGATAGACAAACAATATACCATTTAACCCATTTATATTGAACTATCACTATAAAACTCCATGTTGTTTTCTGTTGGACATTATTTAGTCGACATGCGATTTTTATAGTCATTAAAACATGTCATTTTCTATAGAATGTCGTTCACTGCCCTATGTAACAAGGCCACTGCAGTATTAACCTGACAGAAGGTGGTACGCCATTGCGTATTTCAGCAAAAACGGTTCTAGACTAGAAAAAAGTCTAGAAACAAAATATGACTACGCGCTCAATACACCAGAGGGCTATTTTGTTCTTTTTGAGCATTTGGTTGGAGTTTTTGTGATGTACAGTGACGGATTTAGAAATGTTTTAATTGAATGATACTTTGTATGACAGCCTTTTTTTTGTATGGCATCTTACAGGTCAACCTAGAAGGTTGTCGACAGCTTAACCGGGCTTTAGTATGACAGCCTGTTATGTCTTTTTAAAGGTTAGGATTTCTTAAAAAAATATATCTTTATATAGGGACTCCTTTAATTTCTAACTTGTTTTTTATCGCTCATCTGTAAAAAGATCTATGACAGACCTAGGGTTGTATTGGCACCCTCTGAACACATAATAATTCAGGCTTTATGAAGAGGTCGAAAAGCATTTGTGCTGTTTCAAATGTATCCAATATTTTTTTGTGAACCATACAACCTCCGTGTTACGTTCTGACATCGCTGCGTCTGCATATTTTGATGTAAATGGATTTCGCTTTGTGACAACACCTAGTCCATCCCTGTCAAACACGAGACCGTAGTGTAAGCAAAAAGAAAAATATTAATATATCTCCCCTGGCTGCCATTTTGTGCTGCTCGACCCGTTTTTGCGATTGAAAATTGTGATTGCTTTCATATTATGTTAGTGAGTGTTTTGTTTTATGTAACTCGCTGTTTTTGTGAATTCTTTTTATATAAATAGAGTGGTACCAATCAGTTGAATTCTTATATAACTAAGCGAGTAATTTTTGTAGGTTTTTACATTTTATTACGTGTATCTTGGAAACGGCTTTATGATTAAGACCACATTTTTTACTAATTAAACAAAACCGTATGGTTTTGTTTAATTTTCTTCCATGGACATCATTACTGAAAAAAATGCGAAATGTCAGGATCATACAGGCTACTACATACATTTAGTTTTAAACCTGAAATTCGGGAACTAATTACCTAAATAAAATCAATTTTTACCTATCTAAAACCATACTATCCCTAAGTATATTAAGGGAGAATGTGACTAAAGACGACGAAATAGTGATCAATTTCATTAATCAAGTTTACGTAGAAATCATTGTTTTTCCAACAAATGTAGACTTTAGGAAAAGCTAGTATTTTTTTTTTTTTTTTATTCAACTAGTGCTTAACAATTCATAAAAGCCTGAAAGCCCTATTTGAAATAAAAAAAATAAGTTTTAAGTTTAATTGCTTATAAAATTAAATAATTTTGTATAACCAAGTAAGTAGGTAATTTGGGGAAAAGGGCGCCCATCGCATTTTTCGAGGGGAAAAAGTAGGGCAAAATTCTTTAATACTTGAGCACAATGAACTTTTTTTAACAAAGAGCAAATATTATAATAGGGTTTGAATGGGGATGAACGTGTTTTTTCACTCTCGTTAATAAGCTTGAAGATGTTTTGTAGCGTAAGTAGAACTCTTAATGAAATTACTTGTGGTAATTGGTCGTATTGTGTATTGTTCGTATCGTATATTTTGTGGTAAGAAAACAAGTCTTAGTTTAAGTAGGTGATGTAAAAATAAAATATATAGAATATTATATTTATTTACACACCATTAATTGATGAATTATAAAAAAAAATATTTTATGTTTTAATTAAACCTATTGTAATTAAAATTTAAAATATATTTACATGTAAAAAAATGTCTTAACTCAAAAAAAATGTATATGACGGTACCTATTTTCATTCAATATTATTACGGGAAATACATATTTCCATATTTCCACAATTCATCTGTTTACAAATGAATATTTTGTTGGGGAATAAATTACTTTTTTTATTTAAAAAAAGGCTAGACAGATACAGAAGTCTTTACTAATATTATAAAAGCGAAAGTAACTCTGTCTATCTGTCTGTCTGTTACGCTTTCACGCCAAAACTACTGGACCGATATAAATAAAATTTGGTACAGAGATAGAATAGACCCTGAGGAACAACATAGGCTACTTTTTACCCGGGTGCGCTAAGTAGTTCCCTCGGGATGCGGGTGAAACCGCGGGAAACAGCTAGTAGTTTTATATAACAATCTTAACGTACTGATACCGCAGACTAGGTATAACATGTCCGGGCTGAAGGATGTTCGAAAGAGTTACCACGCTCCCGGAACGTAAAGAGCTGAGGAAGGAACATAGATGGGTTTTAGTCAGTAAGAGTCTGATACTCCCTTCCACCTCACCCACAGCGGGTGTCATTTGATGATTTCCCATCCGAAAAAAAAGACATGTACACATTTAAACAAAACGTGAGGAAAATTCCACATGTCCTATACTTTTATTCATTGCATTGGATTCTACAGTATTGAATAAATATAATAGGTTTGCTCATGAATATTTCATAGTACCAATTTCTTCGGGGTCTGTAACAAATATCTTTTTCGCAGACATTTTTCATACAAAACATTTTTTGGTGAGCTACAAAGTGGCAAATAAGTCTATAGCTATTTTGTATATCTACGTATTTTGTCTCTAGATAAATATTGTTATATTTTAATATGTGAATCTTCTGTGTATTTTGACGATATATCTCCTGTCAAAGTATTACGTATTCTAATTACAGATTTTAGAAGAAAGTTCAAAAATAATAGTCGTAGTAATTATCTAAAATAAAGATAAAACCGACAGGAACTTTGTCTTTGTGATCTACTAATTGGGTCGAGATACCGGGATAAAAATAATTCAAAGGTATATTCTAAGTTATAAGCTATGTGTGTGCTTGATTTCATCCAAATCCGCTGAGTAGTTTTTGCATGAAAGATTTAGGAACATACATACATCTATCCATTCAGACTTGACAGAGTCCAAACTTTCGCGTATATAATATTTTTTACGATAAATTTAATTTAACTATTTATTTTTTCTAGCCTAATAATGCAAAAACTATTTTCCGTTTCTGCTAAAAGTTGAAAATCGTTCCAGAACAATGTAGCTAAAAATCAATTAACAATTATAAACAATAACTCAAGTCACGGCTAGTATACAATTCAATAAACTTCCTGATAATACAAAAAGGCGCTTCCCAACTGTAAAAAAAACAGTAATCTTTAAAAAATAAAAATAAAAATATTAGCAAAAACCGCGGCACTCCGCATTGCCTCTCATCCTGAGTGCCATTAAATTATGTGCATATTGGGAAATATAAATAACTGAGTAAGTCCTTCATAATTGAGTGGGGTCACGTAGTCACGGGGGATGAAAATTATAATAAAAGATGTGTCCATTAGGAAACCGCGTTGCCAACGTAACTGTGTGTATCTTTTCACCCCTCCAACTTATGACCTTAATTTTTGTGTCCATTATCATTGACCTGGAAAAAGTATTACAAAGATTCTTGTTACGTACAGTGAACTTTAAATTACGGGCGAGGTTATATTTTTCTTTTCTAAAATATGTACAAATATTCTATAAAAAATATGGTATTCTTCTTAACTAAACATAAGTAGAGAAGGCTCGTAGCTAAGTAACAGCCGTGCTTATCGATAGATTAGCAAGGTAAAGTTGCGCTATCCCCGGTCAGATCATGGATGAATGACCGTTTTCTTACCATAGCGAGACTCGTGACTCGAAGAGCACGTAAAGATTGACCGTAGCAAGTTAAACCCTATATTTTTTAATCGGTCAGATTTAAGTGCAAAATAAAGATAAAACTTAAATAGGACAAACAATACAGGATCTTTTTTGACGATGGAATCTGAATCACTTAAACGTCTTATAAAAACACCGCTTTTATATGGCCATAAATTCTTTGACGAATCGCAGGACTTATACTCAAAAGCATCGAATAAAAGAAATATTAGCTTGTAAATTAATACCACAAATCAAATCTTAAAATTACCATAACGACATCCGATCCCGTCGTTAAACAGTTTTTCCTGTCAATAGCCTATAAGGCTTTCAGCAGATATGATTAATGATCTCCCTAATTTATTATTTATTGGAGTAAATTTGGGGACCGTCTATCAATCAATGGCCAATACTTTGTCTTTTTTTCTGGCTAATTTACATCTGATAGCGGCTAAGTTTTGTGTTGTATTAAATGTAAAAGTTTGTAGGAGTTTGGAATTTTCGACTGGTTGGAGTAGACTCGGGATATTTTTAAGGTCACTCTTGAACATAAATGGGAATATGCGTGTATTTTTATACGATCTTGGGCGATCAATAGAAGATAATGGGTAATTTTTGATACAGATTGCGTAGACTTTTTTGTCTCATCCTTTCTAACTTTCATCTATTTTGAAATTTGTGCTATTTTTTTGTACTTTTTATTTATACGCATAAAGAAAGTAGAAGTGAGAAACACACTCCAATATTATTACTGACTTTTTATTTTTCTTAGACTCGGTTAATAAAACCTATCGTATTTTCTACAAATATATTACTTTTCAATTTCCCACTCTTCGTCTGAAAACTCTGACGAGTGAATACGCATGGTATTTCCGCATGACGTCATCTCGATCACGCATCAAAAAATTCTAAAAATAAAAGAAGATACTCTCTCTTTTAACATCGGTAATACGTCATTTAGGGTACGTATGTACATATGTATGTATGTGTAATAGAGCATTCTTTGGGTAAAATTGTTTTCCTGGTTCGCTTTTCTATACATTCTTGTTTTTCTGTTGTTTGTAAATTCTTGAATACATACGATATGACAAATGTAATATATTGACATTACTTTTCACTGTTATAACTCTGAAATGGGAGGATCAAATGTTAAGAACTGGATGGAGGATGAATATGCAGATAGCCTTTACTGTTTTAAGTAAAACTAAAACTCTAGACGACGACGATAATATAATACATAGGTTTTTTATATTATTTGTATGTATCCATCCCTAACTGATATAGGTTTAATATTTAATTTAAATGCAATGAAAGCCGGTTAAGCAATGATTATCTTCAATCAGGTTGAGGTAGAGGTTTTTTTCTCACGACAAGCAAAGTTTATGGACCAATGAAATATCATACTATAAATGTGAAAGTTTGTGAAGATGTATAAATGTTGGTTACTCTTTGAAGCAAAAACCACAGAATAAATTTTAATGAAATTTGGTACACACATAGTCTAAAATCTCGATTTACATTATCATCATTAGCCGACGTACCTATATTGTCCTACTGCTAGGCACAAGCCTCTTCTTATACAGAGAAGGCACGAGCATTGATCACCACGCTTGCTCAAGGCAGATGGTTGATTTCAGATTTTTTAAGTCCATGTTTCCTCAAGATGTTTTCCTTCACCGTTAGTCGTTAAGATGTGCTTAGAATGTACATATGACTTCAGAAAAGTCACATTGCTACTTGCCAGGTTTCGTACCAGCACACTCGTACACGAGAGGCAGGTGCCTTACCACACATATACAATACTTTGAATCCTATGTGGTAATCATGTTCAGGATGCGAGTGAAACCGCGGGAAAAGGCTAGTATGCTGATAAACCAAAACAAAGCAGAAAAACACATACTAACATACACACACATCCGAACAGTATTTAACCAGGTGGAACCAACTTCGTTGCCGGTTCGTTGGTTTCTAAAGCTCCCGAGGAAATTACTTTTTTAGGGTTCCGTAGATACCTTAAAAAGAAAAACACTCCTTTTTGTGGGCAGTCATGTAATAGTGTGAACGAAATTATCACTTCGGTGTCTATCTTTCTAACCATGGCATTTTTCTCAGGACCGTATTATGGTATCTAGTTGAAATTTAAATCATATACGAAATATTTAGTTACAAAAAGCAAAAGAAAAGGCTTTGTGACACTTGCAAAGCCAAGCCGATTAGATAGTTCCTATTGATTTACAATAATAAAACGTGGTAAGAAGCAAGTTTTTACATTAAAATTAATAGAATTAAACCTAAAAATCGCGAAATTGCATTATACTCTTTGTGTTATTTCAAACTTAATTTTGCAGTAAAAAAAACATTACTTTTTATTATTTCAAATTTCAAAATTTCAATTTCTCTAAACAAAGTACGGAACCTACAGTGTGTAAGTCCGAGTCGCACATGGTCTGTTTTTTTTTTGTTTTTTCCTCATGTAAGCTTTCAAAGGCATCGAGTTTTTTAAAAGGCGTCTCATTATCCGATCTCCTATCGACAGTTTGAAGGGCTCTTATAGAAGAGAGGTGACATCGATGTTGAGAGGGACTGATGGCTTATTTTAGAGGGGTTTTAATGAGGTGATAGGTAATAAGGATTATGTGAAAGTGATTAAGGGATTGAGAAAGGTTAGATGGATTTATGTAGAAGAAAATGATCATTTTATTTTAAATTTGAAAAGAAAATGTGTCATTTGATATGATATATATATACGTTCGTGTAATTGGATAATCTTGTCTAAAAAATACTAATTGTTAAGTATACAGACATAGTCTTAAAAACTTAACTTAATTACGAATAAATTTAAGAGGCGAAAACATAAGCACCATTTTAATAAAAGCTTGGGTTTAAAACAATAAAATATGATGCTAAAACATCAATACTTTATCATTTTACTTAAAAGTCTTTTAAAACCATTATTAAGAATGTAAACAAATTTGAAAAAGCGGGATGATTCCGAAAGCCAAATTAAAGAAAATTAGATCTTAATACAAACCAATTACAAACTCAATTCCTTAATTTTCTAATTCGATCACAGCGAATCACTACCAAGTTCCTAAAGACCACTAAGTTTAACTAAATAAAAAACACAATCAAACTTCTCTAACAGAACGATTAAGCAAGTTATAATTGAAAACGTTAACCCTATCGGCGCCTAATCTTCGGGTCGTTGGGACCGGCCCACTTGTCAAACTAACTTAATCAAACTGTCCTGGAGTATAAAAAACCCCAGACCTTTTGTGTTTTTTACAAAACACGAGGGGGTTGAAAATCATCTGGGTTTCGGTGGCGAACAAGCCTCGGATCTATAAAGCCTTTACTAATTTATCTGCACCCTTATTTTGTAAGGGGTCCGAAAAGTTTCAAGGGGTTGAGAATTTCTATTTTTTTTTCTTGCTTAGCGTAATTTGAGGAGCTCATGGCTAACTAACAGCCGCACGATTCGACCGATTTGGCGCGGTCGATCTGTGGATGGGATCTTTGTCATAGCAAGACTCCTCCGTGCCTTGGAAAGCACGTTAAGCTGTTGGTCCCGGTTGTCATTTGTAGATCTATCACAGTCGTTACGAGCAGTCAGAAGCCAGAAAGTCTGACAACCAGTCTTTGTTACCCGGTGACTGGGTTATAGAAGTTAGATAGGTAGTCGCTCCCCCCCATTAAACTTATTAATTTTAAATTCTTTATGTTTTAACTACAGATTATTAATAAGTGGAAGAATACATTTCATTATATTTTTGGGAGTTTCACAATATAACCAAGGAAAACAATATTAAATTAAACCTACTACCTATCGTATTATTAGTATTAAATATTATCTACATATAAAAATATATATAAAATATATATAAAAATACTCATCTACATGTACATGCGAAACTTAATTTTAATACTAGGTACTACCCACTACGTGAAAGTAATCTATCTGATCTTTCATAAGTGCTTTATAAGGCCTCCACCTTATAAAATATTTTTTTTCGACTTTCAACAGTGCTTGTTATTAGGCCTAATTGAAATAAATGATTTCAATTGAATGAAATTGAATCCACAATCAAAACCATTCGTTAAAACCAAACCAAGTGAAATGAACATTCATATTTCAATTTATCGTTCACCATTTCACTGAATACTTCAGTACAACATTTGTTCCTAGACAACTACCGTCCTTCAAAAACTACGGCCCCGAAAAACTTTAATAAACCGCCCACACAGCCGTCACTACACGCTGTATAATCAATACGGCTACTGAAATAAAATCGACCTGTGTAACGGGGTCGCTTCAGGGTCGAATTTCGTGAATACGACACTCTTTTGTTACTGCTCTAATGTAAAATTGTAATCAACTTGTCTGTTGTTATCTAATGGAATATGTGAAGTGTATTTTGAAAAATCCATCTATAGTATTTTTATCCATTTAACAATGAACCTTTCAGAGTGGATTTAATCCATTTTGCTAAATAAAAATGTGTGAGAATTACTTTTTTTAGGCGTACGCGTAGCTGGGTTGTTTTATTCACGATCATGTTCGAATAACAGAATACGTCATATGGCTAGGCAGCCTCTTTGTTATTACTGAGGGAATATCGCTTTAACCTAATAACCGTTATATTTTTTATTGGTATTTAATCGCAAAAAAAGTGAGGAAATTATAAATTACTAAATAAACTATGTTGCAAAAAAAATTATCACCTATGTCAATAATGACTATTGCGACTGTATGTATCTAATAGCAACCGCAATCGGCATCGAACTTTATATTTTTACAACAAACTTGATTTCGATGATTTGCATACTTTTAAGGTTTCTTATATAATAATTATGAAAACGTATATCATAAATCATAAACGAAAAATATTAAATAAAGTTTGACTGAAAGTTTTCTCTCACGTTTAAGTTACTGCATATTTTTTGATGCAACCGCCTGTATGAAGCTATTGAAGTGTGAATATATTCATTGCTCACTTTGACAGTGTGTATATCTTTGTCCTCAGGATTCTCCCACCCAGAGATGCAGCCGAAGGGGATATTTAGCGCGCTAGAAGACGATTACATAGAGGTGATGTCGAGGAGAGGACAAAGTCGGTCGCCGTAGCCCACAGTAACTGTTCTATCGACAAGAGGGGAGAAGGGGATAAGTCGCCAGTGAGTATTTTTAACCATATCCCCATCCTTAAGATTTTACAATCAATCAACTCAGCCTATTGCAGTCCAACTCTGGATTCCTCTCCCAAATTGCGCGACAACACCTGGACAATTGGACTGGATCGGGTGTGGTGGTGCAATATTTTTTTAATACAAAATGTAAATAGGCCGTTGACAAACAGATGAAGATACATATCATGGTATCTTAGAATATTTAAATATTATTTTTAATTATATGATCACCACCGTCTTTATGCACTAATGATACAGTACGGATTTATACCATAGGAATTAAAATATCTCATTTCTTTGTTTGTGAAATAAATCTGAATTTAAGCTACTTTGTAATAGAAATAGAAAAGTATATAATACAAATATTACAAATATGATTTTAGTAATTATACATAGGGTGGAGATAAAAGCAATAAATTGAGATAAAATAAAATAAAATATGAAAATATGGTGATGACTGAAAAGACTACCTACATCTAAATAGACTTATATTTATCACAAGAAAAGAAAACAAACAAACATTATTCTTAGCAAATATTTTTCTGGTGGCAGCGTAGCCGTACAAAAACCCTTAATCGTCCTTTATGAAACCGAAGCCAAGAAAATGAGAAAAAAACATATTGTTAGCCGGCAATATTTTTTCCTTACAAAACTATTATTGGCATATCAGCAACATAAACAGATTCGCGCCGAGATTTCTTTCACCGAGAAAATATGACGAATGACTTTTCCACATAATTGACTATGGACGAAAGCCAAAGAACGATACAGATTATTTCGTGGTAAAAATATTATTTTCCCATTTATGATGTTATCTGGTCAATTAGAGATACATTATCTATTTATTTTCAGGAGATATTATATATCGTTTTCACAATGTGGATCCATCGGGTGCCTAGTAACAGTAAGGAAGCTCGCGCATGGTGGATTAATTGTCGCTTTATGATAGCTTCTCTGTATTTGCTTTATGTTCTAAAATCTATGGATAGTGATGCAATAAGCTAGTAATATTCCCACTGTTGGGAGACATATATCTACTTTTAAAAAGACCAGAATGGTTTGTTCATAGCTCTAGTTTACATACATGGATGGGTTTTAGTCAGTAAGAGTTTGACAATCCCTCTCGCCTCACCCATGGCGGGAGGAGTCATTTGATGATATCCCATCAACATCAAAAAACTAGTTTACATAAGGTTCATGGTGAATGACGGTCCTAACTATGGTTTAGTACATAGAAGAATCTGCCTAACTACCTCTGTTTAAATTCATATTGCAACGATTTGTAAGCCGGAGTCTGCTTCTGGGGCTTAGATAATGCTGAATTAAGCAATGTACTAATTAATATGATGGCTATATACAGTATTCTTAATTACTGTACTTCTTATTATTATTTAATCTGAATAAACAAACCATGACCACTTTCAATTTGGACAATTCAACATGGATTTCTTATTATATGCCTAACATAGGTAATCGCTTTTGGCTGATCATTGTTCGACAAAATGTTTAAAATGAGCTGCAATTTTTACGGGAAACTAAGTGTTGTTATATATGTCTAAGTACCTAATACAATCTGTTGTTGTAACTATCAATGTTGTCGGTAAACGTAAAAACGATGCTAACTAATGAATGTCTACTAACAACTATTCTAGCTTTACTTAAATATTGTGACGTAATTCACATGGAACAACTCAGATTAGTCGCAGCGAAAAACTTTCTAATAAATAATTTACCAGAAATAAGAAGGACACGTGGAACGAAATGAAGTTTTACATATTTTGACCAGTAGAAATGCATAAAATCTAGAGTGCCTGTCTGCTAGAGGGGAGGAGTGTGGGGGAAGAGCGTAGCTGTGAAAATTTTGACCAATCGAATTGCATACCGACCATGCAGGAAGTCTTAGATAAAATTGGATGATATTTCATGGACGTCAAAATTACAAACACTTCTTTGAATCAAAGAGGAATATCTTAGTTTTTGCAATTTATTTGTTAACTAGCTGTTACTCGTGGTTTCACCCGCATCCCGAGGGTACAACTTAACGCACCCGGATTAAAAAGTAACTTTTAACCGCTTCCAGTATTCCCCCTATCTCCTTATCAATCTCTCATTTATCTCTGTACAAAATTTCATCTAAATAGGTTCAGTCATTTTACCGTGTGAGCGTAACAATTTGTAATATTAGGATTCACTTAGAGTAACTTGAATGTTATAACAAAAAGCCATATTCCCGATATCTTCTCTCTAACTTTACCTGTCTTAAAACCCTAGCCTCAAAGGTGTCTCCTCACTAACCGTTAAAACCCTCACCAGAAATGAATCTCCTCAATATGGACGCGGAGAACCGCGTGGTGCTGAACGTGGGCGGGATCCGACACGAGACGTACAAGGCGACGCTGAAGAAGATCCCGGCGACCAGGCTGTCCCGCCTGACGGAGGCGCTCGCCAACTACGACCCCGTCCTCAACGAGTACTTCTTCGATAGGCATCCTGGAGTCTTCGCGCAGGTTCTTAATTATTACAGGTGAGGGATGTTCTTGGTATTTACAAAAAACAAAATAATTTTTCTGATGATTTAGAGAAGTTCTGGACTTGTGAATTAAAAATAGGTTGGAGTACAGCACTATGCAACTGTCTCAATTTTCAGTTATCTACATTGGTGTGTTAACGTTAAATTGATTAAACTGGTGTATACTACACTATAGAGGTTTCACTAGGCCATTTAGGCGTTTTTATAGTCTGATCATTCATGAAAATAACAATAATGAAAAATGCGTAAATTCGATAGGATCAATTTTTCATAAAATTTCTGTAGACCTCTCAAATCATTTTACGTCGTTAAATTTTTACTCTGACAAAACCTAAATGAAACAAATACAGACCATTGCATATAAAGAAACAATATCCACAATTTTCTTAAGAATAGAAAAAAAACCGTCTTTTTCCGTCACAAAAACGTCGATACTACTTATTATCACCATTTTATTTTGGGAAGAGGATAGGCAATAAGATTTCTGGGCGTGATATACTAAGTCGTTTCGCGGCATTGACATTTCAAGACAAAAGAGATGTTTTATATAAATGTCAGACATTTTTGTAGCTATATTTAGATGTCGACTGTCTTTGGACAAATTGTTAGTTAAGTATTTTACCAGTAATTGTTTTTCTGATGATATTATTATTAACTAGCTACTACCAAATCACTGAAACTACATAAGGGAGACGTCATTGACATTAAACAAAACTGTTCTCAGGATCAAATGAGTTTCTCACGTACATTTTTTTTTTTTCAAAAAACCCAGAGATTAAAGAAATGTCTACGAACTGATGAAAATTTAAAAATGATTAGGTCACGGAGCAAAAAATCATGCACAATAAAACCTACCTAAGCAAAAACAAATTCCACTTGAATTTCAACAAGGATTTTCCTTAGAAAGATTCAGATGATAAATGACCTTATTATAAAGGCGTAATATTTAAAATAAGGCTGACTGGAATATTTTTCTGGGCTTATCTTACAAGGGCGTAGGTATAAATCCTTTTTTACACCTGGGTTACTTTTATTGGGTTTATACAACGATATTTCTCCTCTCCTACTAATTAAGGGATTCATGTTGCATATCAGTATTTTACAAAATGATTTCAGTCTTGCCTGAAATTCTCCGAAACATTCTGAACCCCTAAATTATTTAGCCATAAATTCTTCTATTCTGAAACATATTTTTAGTAGTTTTTGATACTATACCATGCATCGCTTGTGGTGTACCTAACCTTGGGTCTAAGGCCCAAAATTTTCCTAAAAGCCGCAAAGGACGCGGATGTCAACCACAGAATTTTGGGGGAGCCTGCGGTCTGGCCAAAATTCGCAGCGATACCAAAGGCTCGACATATGAATTTTTCCGTAACACATTTCGTAGAGGTCTGCCCGTGGTTACACTGGCGTAAAACAAAATTGCTGAAATTTCGTGCTTCGTGTTTAGTGGGTGATTTTTGGAATATGATCCAAAACATTTTTTGCAACCTATTGGTTTATAAGAAAGCTGAAAAATATGCAAGATATGTACATATATTTCAAACGAGTAGAACTAACTGGTCTTATATTTAAGATTCATTAGACATACGATTATACGTTAATATTAAATTTTATTTCTTTCCAGAAATTAATTAACTTCAAACTTACCAAAACTAGGAACTTTTAGGTTTTGTGGTCTAAAAAGTATGCATTTTTACAACGAAATTTTTTTTTGATTCTTTCGGATTCCGGTCAAATATTTGTGAATCAATGCCCATTCTTCGCTTCCTTATCACCTTATGATTATAACAAGCATTAATAAGTCTATGGCCATAAATCAATATGAACTAAACATAAAGTAACATTAATCAATCTAAGCCTTAGTAAAGGGTTTGCCCTCAAAATAATCCGGAATTTCTCAAAGTTCGCCAAAGTTTGGTCTTTATCAATGAAATTAATTTGAACTGTAAATGTATACTGAAAGGCGTTTACTACGAGAGCAGTTTATTGTGAAAAAATAATAATCTTACAATATTTAATTGATATTGGGCATCAATAATTTGATTTGTGAGGGTGGATGAATATATACGTATGTATGTATGTTTACTACTGTTCCCCAATAAAATAATTTATTGAATAAAATTTATTTCTTAATTATAACCTACTTGCTGGCCCAGTGAACTTCGTACCGCCCCATTATATTTTTTCCTGAATTTTCCCGATGTTTTAATAGTTATTCTGCTATGGAGATAAATCCAACAAAACAAACCACGAAAATCGACCCAGCAGTTCTCGAGTCATAAGTGTTGTAGTAAGCCCGACTTTGTTTTGTTTGCTTTGCTTAGTCCCTTTTTTACCCCCTTAGGGGTAAAATTTCAGAAAATCCTGTCTATTCGGATGCCTACTTCATACAAAAACATCCTCCAAGTTTCAGGGCTTTACAATCAGCAGTTTAGGCTGTGCGTTGATCCGTCAGTCATTTAGGATAAAGCATTTTAGTATTCATAAGATACTTTTTATGCCGGTATACAAGACCACGCAAACGAAGTCGCTGGCAAAAGCTAGTTTACTATAATTATTTGAATGTATTTTCATCATACCCTACATCATACTATTCTACAAAGAAACCTTAGAATCATAAGTGTAAGCAAAATATCATTTAACTTCATCTGGACAGCAGGAAATGGAATCTACGTCTAGTGAACAAACAGACAGCACGTCAGAACTGCAGTTCAGAACTAACACTAACAGTCAAGCGTTTAGTTTGAATGTAAATCCAATTTTCTATGTTGATTCAGCTATAAATATTGCTAGTTTAAATACAATTTGTGCTATTCCAATCAATTTTGATGCCCTATTGTAATATCATGTGTTAATTTTCAATGCCCCAATTTTTACGTTTACGATTTTTTTACATTTTATAATTTTACTATTTGAGCAAGATTTAAAGCGCGCGTTTCAACAAATAATATAGATAACGTAATGGATTTCAAAAATTAGAAATTGAAATTCTTTTATTATTCTAAATTCAATTTATATTTTAATAACACGAATATTCAAATCGCTCAGCAATTTACAAATCTCCAATGTGAAAAGAGCGTAAAAATAATTGGTACGCCCAGAGTCGAACGTTCATATCCATAATAATATATATATATATATTAAACCTTTATATAGTACTAGCTGCCCCGCGCGACTTCGTTCGCGTGGTATGCAACCTCTACCCAACTCCTACCCAACTCCTACTCTATGTCCTATGTCTGTCTCCTGGTTGTAAGCTGCCTCCCCTCCAATTTTCAGCCAAATCGGTTCAGCCGTTCTCGAGTTATAAGTAGTGTAACTAACACGACTTTCTTTTATATATATAGATAGATAGGTAAATACATAATGTACAGTCAACATTACATAGAAATACTTTCACGAATATTTTATCGCCAAAAAGGGTGGTTTTATAAGAGAATTTATTGCCGAAACTCGTTACTGTAACCGACGGAATAAATAAAAAAATCGACGCTTCCATGTGTATATCAAAGGATAGAATTGAAATACTGAATTGTGATTATTTTGCGGTGAATTTTATTGCCTCTTATGCCGTGATTGGTTGTAAAGGTTTTTGGTAAAAAAAACCAGCCAAGTGCGTGTCGGGCCACGCGCAGTAGGGTTCCGTAGTAGGAGTTAGTTAGTCGACTATAACTCTGTAAACGGTTAAGCCTACTTAGCCGTGATAGTTTTCCTTGTAATTTCATTACATGTACTACGTCTGTGATTTTTTTCACATTTCTAGGTACAGCCATTCAAAAGTTAGAGGGGGGGTAACTCGTATCGAACAAAAATTTGCACTGAAAAGTTAGACATTTCGCAAATGGCTCGCTTAACCAAAAAATGGTCTTCACACACCCATAATATTTTTGAAAGACCTATCTAACGATACCCCACACGGAGGGGTACGCGAGAAAAAAAAAATTCATCCCCACTTTACGTGTTTGGGAGCTACCCTAAAAAAAAATATTTTTCAAAATTTTATTTTACCACTTTCTCGGCGTGATCAATATACATATCCATACCAAATTTCAGCTTTCTAGTATCAAGAACCTCGGAGCTATGCCGCGGAAAGACAGACAGACAGACAGACGGACATGGCGAAACTATAAGGGTTCCTTGTCGGACTACGGAACCCTAAAAACGACTAAATGAACGTAAATATTGTTCATAAAATCGCTAAATTCAAATTAACTTAATCATAGGTTTCAGAAGTAATATGGTAATTGGATTTATATATTATTCAATAACTAAGTGTGAACTCTTTAATGAAATAAAATGTCTTTGCTACAATAATTGCAGCAGGTTTATTTGCAACTTGATTTAAACTTATTTATTTCCTACAGGATTAGTCGACGATAATTTGGCTGTAATATTACAGCATATTGTTAAGCAGAAAAATTGGGGGTAAAACGTTTGCATTGTATGGACACAACTGTAATGTAAAAAATTGAAGAATATATGACAATAAAGATTCTGAACTTGAATAAAACTATCCACAGTTTTAGGACTAGAAAGCAAAAGTAAAACATCATGGTTAGTAAGACGTTGACTGATGAGATGATTGCTGATAGAGATGCATGGAAGAAACAGTCATGCTGCGATGACTCCGAATAATTTCTGACGGAAAATGATGATATTACTAAGCTTTTAGCTGAGTGTAGGTTGAAGAAGAGAATAGAAGAAAATTTTCTGTATTATATACACCAAAAAAAACATATTGCATTAAAAAAATATGAACGGTGACACAATGGGCGGTCTTATTTTCTAAAAGCGATCTTTTACATACAACTTTTGGATGTATTCATGAGAAAAGAAGAAATTATCCTGTAGGTAGTCCATGGTTGTATTAACCAATAAACACAATGCTCCCCCCAAAACGTTATACACAATAATTCACCGTTAGCCAAAAAATATCCTGCGAATCCGATTATCTTTTGCCTTCGAATAAATACTATAAAATATCAATTCATCACCCATCAAAGGAACACGTGTAACCTTTTACAGTAACAATCCTTTTGTTATTAAAATGTATGGAAATCGGATACCCTACTCGTAATTGTGGTAGTGGAATAATAATATTTTTCCCTTCGGTCCGTATGTTCGCTGTCTGCTACCAAATGGTTGGTTATTTTCCGCTTCGCTTGTATTTATTCGCCTGTTGATCTGGGTATGTAAAAATTACGGCAGCTTGTAAATAATATAAATATATACATAAATGGGTAAAAGTCTTATAGCTTAAGCTACTTTATCTACCTATGTTTTTTTTAAAATATGACCGTTTGTATTTCACCGCTTTAACGTTAAATAATAATTAAATAGTTCTGGAAATTTGTAGGGTTGGCCACTTTTAGAGGTATTTTTCATGACTTTCAAACAATTACGATTTTCAATCAATCAATTCTAATGCAACATTACATTTACGATATCTCAGTATCATTTTACCCGATCTGATTATTTGTTCATTATTTTTACCAGCCTGACTAACTACCTCTTCATCAGTTTCACCTTTCTAACCACTTCCTTGTCTCCAGAACCGGCAAGCTCCACTACCCTACAGACGTGTGCGGGCCACTCTTCGAGGAGGAGCTAGAGTTCTGGGGCCTGGACGCCAACCAGGTGGAACCCTGCTGCTGGATGACGTACACCCAGGTGAGGCACAAACCCTTAAAGTTTTTTACTGGTCCAGTAAGTCTCCGATAATTTTTGCATGATAAAATTATTTATGGTATAACTTTTATTTATTTATTTTGAAATAAAAAGAAACATATAAACCATTGATTAAATAAGCATATTTTTGTGATAATTAATTTAAAAATCTATCAAGAAAATGGATTTTTAAATAATTATTTTACACATTCAGATTTCTTATAAACATTAAGATATCCCTGCATAAAATAGTAACATGAAAACTACAATATAAAAATAAAAATCTATTGCAAAAAACAGATTAAATATTACTATTATTATCACTATTGAACCAGAACTTGTAGATATTCTAAAGGTCTCATTGGAAAGATATTTTTAGAATTCCTGTCTGCTTCTTCAATCGCCAGCAAATGTAATAATTCATGAATATGCTAGCCACATCTCGATAGGAATGGTAGAAAAGTTGGAAACTAATTTTCCAAGTAAAAGAGATCAGGGAACAAAAACAATTTAATTCCAAACTAATCAGAGTCATAAATAATTGTGTAGTTTGTAGGTCTTTGAATAAAAAAAATGATTGGCTCTGTTGATCAAAGTTTTTAATAGTTGTTGGACTTCTTGAGTATAATAATTATAATCAAATGAAATTTTATAAACGGCACTATAAATATTTAATCATAGAGTTAATTTACATAATTTTTGACGGGTGTGAAATCGGAGTTGGTAAATACATTAAATTTGTTTTATCTCAACTATTTTAAAATGAGGTCGTTCTCATTTCGTGATCATAATTATCAATATTACCACCCGTCACCGTCAAACTTAAAAACCAGGTGACACAAATTGCCGGACATATCTTTATTTATCCCTCTGACCTTTCACAATTATTAATAATAAATATAATAGTCAATAGTGCCGATAGTCGTTTCGGCCAATTGACTACTCGCCAAGAGCCTCGACCAACACCTAAAGAGGCTCTCGTTAGGTAGCTGGATCAAGGGCTTGATACAGAAAGCAGTACTCCTAGACACTGCGCGTATCGTCAGGAGATTCCTTTCTCTATTTTATTTTATTTTATTTGTTAGGGACAAAAAACAGTTACATGCCAGAGCTTAACTAAAGAATTATAAATTAACACTTAAATATACATTGATACATCATCTATTTCTATTTATGTTGTCATACACGTAACCCACACCATTGTCCACGAATTGGCATAAAAAGTTAAAAGAAAGCAGACATACAAATGTGCATCATGAAGGCACTATTAGAAAGAAAAAAAATATTATACTTGAGCAGTTAGCAACTCTATTGCTCTTGCTTTAAAACGATGCTTAGAAAGACAAAATATATCAAGCTCCATAAAGTGAGTGTTATATGCCTCAACGAGGCGACGAAGAGGCACGCGCACCCCAGAATTAGTCCTGCACAAATCTGTGTGGAATAGTCGAGGCACACGTACCCCACGAAAAAAGAGCCCTGACCGCCGGTAGCTTGGACCCTGTCTCGTTACCAGTGAGAAACTATTTTTTATATTTTTAAATGTTTTTATTTATTTTTCTATTGTTTGTAAAACTATTTAAAAATGTAATATAAAATGTGTAAAAATAAATAAACGGAATAATAATAAAACAAAAATTGTCAGTTCAATTATTCTAAAATTCACTGAACAATTCCGACATGTAAAGTTTGGTCACCCAACTTTCGCAAGCAATACCTTCTATTATTTAGATGAAAGTAGGTACCTTGAGATTTAATAATAATTATAATTTTCGGAGTTTTATATTTTTTTCTATACCAAACATAATCATTTTCATAACAAACCCTTCTCGTTCACTTATTCTTTCATATTTTGTCGTCATACGTTTTTGATATAAACTTCAGAAAGTTCGCTCAGATCCTCGTTTGCTCAGATTTCGCGACATGTCCGTACATACAAACTAGAACGAATAACTTACAGACTAGTTTCAAAAGCTAGGCTAAGGGAAGTAAAATGCTGCTATGAATATTCTTGAAGAATGCCTCTTAATAATAATGGTATGGTTAATTATTTGAATCTTAATAATAATAGTACGGTTAGGTAGCTTGGACCCTGTTCCCGACATCGGTGGATCCCTATTTTTTATATTTTTAAATGTTTTTTTTTATAATGAATATTTAAAAATGTAAAAAATATGTATGAAATTTAAATAAAGGAATAATAATAGTACGGTTAAATTTTTTTTATGCAAAAACAGAACAGACTTCAAAAATATTACAAATTGAAAAAACCTTCCTAGAAAAATATACATTTAAATTACGAAAACATTTGAATCGGAGCAGTACTTTTTGAGAAAATCGCGGAAATACATACGGATTGAATACAGCACCTCGATATACTACATACGAGTTAAATACATACCCGCCTTTTATTGAAGTCAGTTAAAAATAATTCATCATCATCAGCCTATATAATGTCCCACTACTGGGCACAGGCCTCTTCTCATACAGAGAAGGCATGAGCATTAATCACCACGCTTGCTCAAGGCGGATTGGCGATTTCAGACTTTTTAAGTCCAGGTTTCCTCACGATGTTTTCCTTCACCGTTAGTCAGTGACGTTTAAGATATACTGAGAAAGTACATATGACTTTAGAAAAGTCACATTGGTACTTGCCAGGTTTCGAACCTGCACACTCATACACGAGAGGCAGGTGCCTTAACCGCTAGGCCACCACGACTTACTTTACTTACGAATAGACCAATTATTTAAATTAGCTAACCGCCTCCAGCGTCTCATCTATCTCTGTACACAATTTCATCCAAATCGGTAAAGCCGTTTTACCGTGAAAGCGTAACAAACTAAAAAACTCCCTTTCGCATTCATAAAGTAAGTTTGGATTAGGATATTCGATAAAATCTCCTAAAGGTAGTTACTGTATAAGGGCAAAAAAAATAGTACCGTCTATACGTAGCCTAATAAAATGAAAACTTGCATCAAACATTGTATACACCGACATATTTGAAACGTCCGTCACGTCCGAACGGCCGAGTTTTCCTCATTCGCGTGGATTTACGAACTTGTCCGCGTTTTAACGTCCATGGCGTGTCCGGGCAAGTTTGCTGGATTTTATGTTTGTTTTTCGTAAGAGTTGCTTGGAAAGAAAGCAGGCTACAGTGTAGTAAGTTGTACTGGCTTTTTTTTATTAAGAAAGAAAATATATTAAAAAACTCGCGATATTATACCGTCTTTTATTGTCGACACGATTGGAGATCATATTTATGTTCAGTAGGTAGATTTTTACTGGATCTTAATTATTATGCACATGTCAGATAAAAGCTGATGTTAGTATATAAACGAATGGCTTATTAAAAAAAACAATTGTGAGACAAGTCTAAACAAGGTTCTATAAATATATTGTAATCAGAGACGATCCTATTGTCTTCAATCAGGCCACAACCTGGACTTTAAGCTGCTTCTGAGAACTTTCAGAATCGGGAATCAAACCTAGAACTGCACGTTTAGCAGTCTTGCGACCACTGAACTAACTAATGTAATCTGTATTTTTGTTAACCTTAATCTAAATCTATCAATATATGTCCACAGAGTATATAGACACTAAGATTTATCTATGTCCTAAAACTATGCTTTGTGGTCAAAAGACTTATTATCAAAGACAAGTTAGAGACTCTGTGGCACCATAGGTTAGGTTTATAGTATTTATCTTCATTTTATTTTTTGTTCTTAATAGTTATTTTTTATTCTTTCTATTTCAGTGTGCATGATTTTTATTGTGTCGTTCCTTGTTTGCGTAAAAATAAAAGGTTTTCTTTCTTCGTCTTCTAAAATATGCATCTTTACAAAAAACAATTGAAAGTATATCTAAAAGTCGAACCATAAAAACTATTCCAGAAGAACAAAAACAGAAACAAAAAGCACCACAAATTTGATGCACTCCAACAAACTATCATAAAACGAGGGCTCACATAACAATAAACTCCCTAAACAGAACTTTACACTTTCCACTACTATGACAACATTTTACACTGCGGTGCAAACATGCGACGTAATACGAGCTCGGTATTTCGAGTGTGCAGTTTATTGTGCACTGCAGTGTACGTGACGAATATGTTAGCATGTCATTCGAACGTGAAACGCTGGTGATATGGCTTCGGCAAATAAATGTTGATCTTGTTTCTGGCTGTATGAATATATCTAGATTTGTTTATTTTGGTTTTGATTTTATGTAAGTCGTGGTAGTCTAGCGGTTAAGGAGTGTAGGTACGGGTTCGAAATCTGGCAATTCCCAATGCGCCTTTTCTAAAGTCATAGTACCTTCTAAGTGTATCTTAGACGCTGATGGTGAAGGAAGTCATCATAAGAAAACCTGGATTAAAAAGTCTGAAATCGCACATCCCACTTGAGCAAGCGTGGTGATCAATGCTCATGTGTTCTCTGTATGAGAGGAGAGGTCTATGCCCAAACAATGGGGTTTATTTTAAGAACTGTGAACAACTAAGAAGGTACACAGGTTAAACTAGAGAAATGTATTAAAAGCAAATATTTGGGTGCCTTGTATAATACAATGTTTTTCAAGATTCACCGTTTGTCAGTGGTAACCAAAAATTGCATCGGCACTTATCAGAGTTCGGACAGAGTGGTGATTGAAACGCGGGTTCCTTAACCTTAGGCCAGCACTCTGGTGTAATAAAACAAATGAAAATAATCTATATACGTACAGACAGAACACAGCATTTTCCAATTACATTCCGAGGCAATAGAAAATATTCGCCTAACCTCTGAGGTCCACAATGATTCCAATGTTTTATACATGCGCGCTTTTTGTCTATGTAGAATGAATAGCAGTATCGGTTGAGGTGGGTTTGTTTCTTATTATTTTAGTTAATTGAGTAGCTCGTGACTAAGCGATCGATCATAGGTTAAGCTGCACTTGGCGCGGTAAGTCCGTGGAGTGGTGACTATCTGTTATCTAAGTCATACCGAGACTTTTCCGTGTCTCGGAAACCACCTGCTGTTAGTCCCGGCTGTCATCTGTAGATCCGACCAGTCCTATTATGGGCTATCGTGTTACCTGGTATCTGGGTTATGGAGATCAGATAAGCAGTCGCTCTATGTTAAATACTGGTACTAAGCTTTATCCAGTTAGACTGGAACCCAACAGTTGGGAAAAGACTACCCGTAACAACATGTAAAGATCTACAATTGACAGCTGTGATCAACGGCTTATCGTGCTTTCTGAAGCACTAAAATGAGGCTTGGTATAACATAGATGGGACCCATTCTCAGACCAACCGCGCCATGCGTAGCTTAACCTTTGATCGACCCGTACAGCTATATATTTGTTAGCCTCGAATGTGTACTGAAAATATAGTATTTAGTTGTTAATCTAAATATTAAAGATTAAGACTACAGACTACTGGCACAATTTGAAAATTAACACGTATGAAGTTCGAGATTCAATTTTTGTTTAAATTTAAATTGTGTCTGATGCATTTCTGTTTTCAATCCAAAACAGACAATAATATATTCCAATTACATTCCCAACGAAATGGGATATTCAGGTCCAATGATTGCGGGTCCGATATTTCCTATTATTTCGACCACTGGCCCGATATAAAATATTTTTGCGGTCTTACCCTCATATTTTATATCAAGCGAAATCGCTACCTTTGTCCAATTAATTCTGCTTTCAACTTAAATGTGAAATTAAAATCGTATCGGTCGTGGCTTCTGATATTATTTTAAATTTATCATTTCTGCTTCACAGCCTTCAATATCGTTGTTGTATAAATTAATTGCTGTCGTTGTTACGGTATTGTTTTTGTTGATTATCAAAGTTTTATGTTTCTTTTGCGAAAATAGAAGCAGTCCTAATCAGAGAATAATTTATTGTGTATTAGATATCGTGAATATTATCATAACAATATTAGAATTATTTCACTCAACAAAGACTTGTAGTCACTATATCAATAATTCTGCGGTTTTTTTTTAATATATGTAATATGTTCTTACATTATTGGTATATTCATGACCGTAAGTATTCTACGGGTACAATGCTATACCCTGTTTGGCAAAGCATATAAAGCTGCAAAGCATGCTTTGTGGCGTTAGGTCCTCCTATATATCTAAAATATTATTTCTGTCCCTAGCACCGGGATACCCAAGAAACTCTAGCAGTCCTGGACCGGCTAGACCTGGACACAGAGAAGCCGACTGATGAGGAGGTGGCCCGCAAGTTCGGCTTCGAAGAAGACTACATGAAGGGGACGGTGTCGTGGTGGCAGCATCTGAAGCCACAGATGTGGTCGCTCTTTGATGAGCCTTACAGCTCCAATGCTGCGAAGGTAATGAAAAAACTTATAAATTACTAGCTTTCCGCCCGCGACTTCGCTCGCGTGGACATTTTTTTTACACCCTTGGTTACATTATTCAAGTTTTAGTAGGGATCTCTAATTATTTCTGGAAATTAATATAGCCTATATAGACTTCGTAAAGATGTAGCTTTCTAACGATGAAAGAATTTTTTAAATCGGTCCAGTAGTTTTTGAGCTGAAACCCTACAAACAAACAAATCTTTCCTCTTTATAATAGTAGTATAGATTATTTCATTCAGTTTCATCATCTTGTAGTCTAACCAGTTGCAGCTAAGTGCCATTGTTTTATATGGAGTGCCAACCTGACTTCTACAGCCCAGTTACCGGGTAACACGATAGACTCAGATTTTCTGCCTGACTAGCTCATAAAGACTGTCAAAGATCTACAAATGACAGCCGGGATCAACGGCTTAAAGTGCTTTCCGAGGCATGGAAGAGTCTCGGTATGACATAATGTAAACCCGTAACTTTGATCTTTCGACCCATTACTAAGATCATTACTACTCAAAAGTGTATCTTTATGCCTGACACTTTTCACAAAATTGTAAAAATTAAGTTAGTTATTTGTAAAAATAAAGCAGGGAAATACAATAAAGTAAAAAGGCTTTTGCTCAGAGTATCACTGATTCAATTCTTGGGAGAAAATAATACGTAGTTTCAGGTCTGTGTAATTATAAACAATAAAGGTTATAAATGCACCAATGAAACAAGAGAAAACTTT
Source organism: Pyrrhia umbra (assembly GCA_963891755.1). Taxonomy (NCBI): domain Eukaryota; kingdom Metazoa; phylum Arthropoda; class Insecta; order Lepidoptera; family Noctuidae; genus Pyrrhia; species Pyrrhia umbra. Next base: position 12,464,033 of record OY982934.1, read on the forward strand.
TGGTAAAAGCAACGTCTTTAAAAAACAACAAGAAGCGTGGATTTTGTGTGACGGCACGATAGGATTAGTGGCTGAACAATTGGCTGCTGCGCTGCATGTCGCGGGATCGATTCCCGCACGGGACAACTTAAACTGTTTCGGGTCCTGGTGTTTGTGCATGTATGTATAATGTATATTTGTAAATGCCCCCACAATACAGGAGAAATTATAAAGATGGGGTAACGTTTAAAAAAAAATGAAATCATACCTAATTCGTTTGTACTTTAAAATCTAATAATTTAATTACCCTAAACCCATCCCAATCAAACAAAAAATTAAATTTTACTAAAGCTTATTAAATTCAAAACATCTGGCCACCAGTTTAAAACAAAAGTGCTACTTAAAATACTTTAAAAGCCCAAAATGTAATCTTTTGACTTTATGAAGTGTAAAATATTGTGCAGTAATATACCAAGCTCCTTCCAGTAGTCCGTTTTAATTCAAATTTATGCTAATCTTTAATGTATTCTAATTTAGACTCTCCAGGGTTGTGGCACCAAAACCTCGCAGGCCATTTTAGTTAAACTTAAATCTACAACAATGAAGAATTTGAATTGTGGTGATATTCTAAGTAGTGATGTTTTCAATTTAATACTTACAGTAGCTAAAAAAAACAAATATGGAAAACTATTCATGAGACTACTCATTAATACAGGGCGTCAAAAAAAATATTCTCATCGCGGTCAACTGGAAGCATACCCAAGAGGCTGGCTGCATTGCCACTTTGGATAGCTACGCTTATCTTTTGGCCAAAGTAGCAATTTAATTGATACCATGTATTAAAATATGATTGATTTGATCAAATTATTAAAAACTAGCCTCTGCCAGCGACTTCGTCCGCATGGAATAGTGGTGCTCCGCTCCTATTTGTCTTAGCGTAATGATATATAGCCTATAGCCTTCCTCGATAAATGGACTATCTAACACTGAAAGAATTATTTAAATCGGACCAGCGGTTCCTGAGATTAGCGCGTTTAAACAAAATGACAACATTTCCCTTCACTGCTCTGCTCCTATTGATTGTAGCGTGATGAAAAGTATACTATAACCATTTCAGGAGTATGACAAATAATTGTACCAAGTTTCGTTACAATCCGTCGAGTAGTTTTTGTTTCTATAGAGTTTATACAGACAGACAGACAGACAGACAGACAGACAGACAGACAAAAAATTTACTGATTGCATTTTTGGCATCAGTATCGATCCCTAATCACCCCCTGATAGTTATTTTGGAAATATATTTCATGTACAGAATTGACCTCTCTACAGATTTATTATAAGTATAGATAGATAGATGTCAGAGAGAAGCAAATTATTTTGATTGAAAATGTTAGTTCATTTAGGACTCATAATATTATCTGCAGTAGTTAGATTAAATATTGAAAATCGAAACAGGCAGCGGTGTATAATTGAAAAGTTATTAAAAAAAAGTTCAATCCGGTAACTTAATTGGTTACGTTAAAACTTGGTTTTTAACGAAGTTTACAATGTAATTCAGTTAAAACCGCTGAAGTGCAACTGTTAACCGTGATTGAAACCAATTTTCTCAAGCCTGTATCAATTACGATGGACCAGTCAATTCCAGTTTTTGATACCATGATTGTATTGGGAGAACAAATAAGATTTTGAAATTAAAAAGGCAACCACATACCTCTGCTGCTTAATACTGACATGTACACCTGTAAACAAAAAAAAAGTTGTCGTCAAAAGTCAGCTTCAAAATATGTAGAACTTAGAAAAGGTTTTCAAAATTCTCACTATATTTCCTCAAAGCTTGTTTCTTGACAATCACGAAGCCCCCAATGTACTGTCATTAACATATTTCACTACCAAAGTACAGCTTTTCACAGTACTTGTTTTTTCGTCAACCTTTTTAACATTTGCAAAAAAGACTCCGCTCTGTATAAATACTATCATTTCGCTCGTTAACCGTTCGTGTTTCAGTAAATAAAAGCACCCTTAATTCCAGCAATAAACGCCCTGTATTTACTTTAATTATTTTTTACATGAGACTGTAAACATAGTAATTTTTATGTACCGCTGAAGGGCACAGGTCCGTTGTCGCTTTAATCTGTACAAAGGTAAAGTTGATCTCTCTCTATTGACTACGTGAATTAAAATGATAATTTCAATCAATTGTTGTATGTTAGGATTATAACCTTTTATTTGAACAATTTCTAAAAGGGTTTTGAGACTAATATGTTTTTTTTTTCAGATCATCGGTGTCATATCAGTGTTCTTCATATGCGTATCAATAATATCGTTCTGTCTAAAAACTCACCCGGACATGAGAGTGCCAGTGATTAGAAACTATACAGTGACGACAGCCAACCAATCGCAAGGTTGGGCGTTGGACAAAGTGCAAACAAACGCCCATATAGCGTTCTTCTATATAGAATGTGTGTGCAACGCGTGGTTCACATTAGAGATCCTCGTTCGTTTCATCTCGTCACCCAACAAGTGTGAATTTGTCAAATCTTCCGTCAACATCATCGACTACATCGCCACCATGAGCTTCTACATCGACCTCATCCTGCAAAAGTACGCGTCTCACGTCGAAAACGCGGATATCTTGGAGTTCTTCTCCATTATCAGGATCATGAGGCTGTTCAAACTCACGAGACACTCTTCGGGTCTCAAGATTTTGATTCAGACCTTCAGAGCGTCGGCGAAGGAGCTGACGCTGCTAGTATTTTTCCTTGTGCTGGGTATTGTGATATTCGCTAGCCTGGTGTACTATGCGGAGAGGATACAGACGAATCCTCACAATGACTTCAACAGCATACCTTTGGGCCTGTGGTGGGCATTGGTGACAATGACCACGGTTGGGTATGGTGATATGGCGCCGAAGACCTATGTTGGCATGTTTGTCGGTGCGCTCTGCGCGTTGGCAGGCGTAAGTATGCTTATTATTAAATCTTCTGTCATTTCTATTTAATTTTCCCTTTTTACAATTCTATAACTTGCTACGTAGTTATAAATGTTTTGTATAGTTAAATAAGTTTTTGTTTCACTTCACTTAAAGTTAGATGAAACTAAAAAATGTTTAATAGTTACACTTTTACCTGTTTTAACATAACATTTTTATTGATAAGATAGCGTTCATTTAAATCTACGAGTATAATATCTTGTGTCAGTCAAAAAGCAGTAATTTGCTATTCTGAAATGATGTATTATAAATTATGTCTGTTACCCTAACAGGTGCTAACGATAGCTCTTCCGGTGCCCGTCATAGTATCCAACTTCGCCATGTACTACTCGCACACACAAGCGAGAGCTAAACTACCTAAGAAAAGGCGAAGAGTCATCAACGTCGAGCCGACCAGGCCACCAATGCGTAAGTATTTAAAAAATAATAATAACATAAAATCGTTGAGCAAATTCCTACCCTTGAAAACCTGTCAAAATTTTGAACTAGCTCATTTGATCATGCACAGAAACATAATCATGACGAAAGCCATAGTCATTCTGCACAAAAACTACGAATTATTGCATTGAATCATCTCGATGATTTTAAAGTGAATATTGGTAATCCAGGTGCCCCAGTACCAGGTGCTCCTAACCCCCTTGCACCAGGCATGGGTCCTCAGGTAGTGAACCGCAGAATGAATGCCATCAAAACGAACCATCCTAAAGACATGATAGGCCCTAACATGGGTAAGTTGTATTATAAGTCACTATGTTACTTTATGTCACAAAATTTTGAAGCTGTGGGTAAAATTATTGTAAAGTAACAATTTAATAATGAAGATGCTAATAAAATATGCATGAAGATAATTTTAATACATTGATGTATGAAACTAAAACCTCTCATTGAATGTAATAAAGTCCTATTTTATTAAACTTATTCATAGCTTCACAATCTCACTGTAAACACTTAAAACTGTGGAATAAACAACCATAGCCCAACTGTACAATATTCTTCAAAATTTTCTCTGGAGGCAGATATTACTATGAAAGTAGGCCTTTGTAATCCACTAGTAGTTTTAAGCACTATAAATGTTTTAATTCACGATGTAGAACAAGAAATTGATGGACATAACAATAAATTGGCGTTTTTCACTAATATAGATGAACAAATCACATTCACTGGTGAAATCGAACATGAAAGATACACCATACAATTGGTAACTTACATACTAACTGGAGTAATTAAGCATTATCATGCGTTTGATTTAGATGTGGCTGAAAAATATTATAAATGACTTTGATAATGCTACGAATAGTAGTATTTAAAGATTAATAAAATTTCTCAATTCTAAGTATACAATTTTGGAATTGTTAAATATTCTCTAAACTTTCCTCAAACATTTGCATCAACATGAAAGCTTCAAAGAATTTAAATTTTGGGAAACAAGCCTTCCGTACCAGTATTACTGAACAAAGCAGATTCTGTAAATTAATTAAAAGGCTTCTCTGGCATTACAAAGTCATTGATAATATACTTGGTACTATAAATACTAATAACCTAGTCACGTGACTAACAGTAGCTTATGCAATGTAATCCTCCACAGATGGTGATCGTAGCGAGCTAGAGGCTATGATCCAAACGACACCAAACAACTGCAAAAGAAAAAATTTAAACATGCTTTAGAAAGCATCACACAACGCCGTTGGAACCGAACGGGCTTTCTATATCGCCTGCACACTCGGATTTAGCTTACAGGAATGCTAATATATCTTTAGTCACTAATCAATCATTACCATTGTCATTATCATGTTTGCACACGGCAGTATCTTCAAGCAGCACTGGATCCACCGTCTAGGTCCCTTTGCTTCGAGGGGATGAAGGTTCGGGAATTTGTATATCTGTGTTTGTACCCCGAACTTTTTTGCTTTGCTTCCAAAATTGGTGTTGTCGTAGATTATGTATAATTTTGTAATTTTCTAATGGTTATTTGTTTTTGCATTATCCGTGAATGCTTCTTTGATCGATTATTATGAATAAACAACATTGATCCCTTATGTTCTAGATAGTGATGTTTCAGTGTTTTTTCAGGCAACAACCACACACCTCTACCACCATTAAATAGTCAAAACAAAACAACAAACGAAGTATCAAACTCACAGCCCGTCACATCGGTACACTTTTAGTGATAACACTAATTCTACACTAACACAGTGTCATATTTGTGCTTTTTTAAATTATACAACTGATGTTCGTGTTTTCCTAGCACTAGTTTATTGTCTTGTGAGAGTCTGTCAATGTGACATTGCGTTTTTATATTCTTTTCTTTCAATAAGTCTCGTTTTTCTCAATTCTGATTCAGTAACAAAAAAATAATATCTATCCCAAAAAAAATAAGCATGCGTATGCATGATTGTTCAAATAACCTTCTTAACCATTTGTGTATGATTAGTTAAAAATATATGATATTAATTTATTATTTTATTTCCTACAGTTGCAACTTTGATGCCGGGAATGGACCTTTCGGTCACAACTCGTCTCTCACCCAGCCCTCAAGGCATGAGCCCTGCGCTCGCGATTGCAATACCAATGATGAAATCCGTAAATATAGTACCGGCACAATGTTTCGACAACATGGCATATCACAGTGAAAAATCTGAAGAGCAAGAGAATGATAACAACAAAGAAAGCAGCAAATCGTGTAGTCGCCAGGAATCTGTTGATAGCGATAATACTGTCAGAGTGATGAACTTCAAGAATGATATATTCAGGGAAAAGGTGAATGAAGAGAAAACAGATGCTCGCACTCCGCTGTTGAGGGATCATAAGATTGAGTCATTGGATGAGACGAAATTAAGGGACAATAAGACGGAGAAAAGGAAATCGTCTGCTTCGACATAACATTATTAATATATATTGACCAATAGTGCTAAGATCGTTTTAAATTTTGCTTGCTGTAAAGAAGTTCAAGAAACTTTTTCTTTTGACAAGAAATGGAAAAAGAGGATGGGAATAGAACCAAGAAGGAAAGATTTGTCAGTGACATCATTACTACAAGGAGAGAAAACTAGAAATCTCAAGGATAGAAAATAGCAAGCCTCTATCAATGAATAATGATATTACCAAAGTATTCGAATTGGAAGACTTAAAATACGATTAAAAATAAACAAACTAGTTGGTGTCAGTTAATAATAGTTGCATAAAAGCCTTTTTGAAAGCAGTTACGATTCTATATAAAATTGATATGAATAATCATCATGATATAGTCTTTTATTCGTAAGTGCATTCAGGGCCGTGATAGATGTAAGATAGCTAAGTGTTTAAGCACTTATTAACATTTTATAACACATACGTATATTAGAATAGCTGCTGTCACAATCTAGTAAAAAATAAGTGTAAGCCAACGACCAGTATAGATAGGCCCATTTTATCTCTCTCCTGCATAACCATAGTCTTGACCTCAAGCGTCTAGTTATACTGGTCGCGTAGTCATCGTTAATGACCAGAAAATTCGTAATCATAGTGAAGTATGTTTACTGTCCATTAGTGAGAGAGGTGGAGCTTGTTTAGGTCTAATAAATGCAAATATTAAACTTGATTTCCTCAACAAGCAAAGTTTCTGAATAGATTTAGATAAACAAGAACATGAAACTACAGCAGAATCCCTTATGTTGTTTACTCTAAATTCAGTTGATTTACTGTTATCTGTGTTATTATGTAAAGCCATTTGAGAAATCAATGTTATTTTCATCAATAATTCGGTATCTAATGGAGCTTCACCTCTTTCAAATAAGCTAACAATAATTTTACTGTAAATACTAGCGTTAATAATTTTGTATCTTTAACAGTTAATAATAATCACTAGACAACACATATCATTGGCACTTTCTTTCATTCTTGGTGTTATATACCTGTTTTACATGTATATAGATAAATATAAATAGCATAAAGTATACATAATAAGCGTAGATAGTGTTAAAGAAATTATTTAACTAAACAAAATACAGTAAATCAGCTGAGAATTTTGTTGGCGTTTTGAAAATACATATTTAAACTTAGCCTGATGCTCAAGATCGAGAAACAAACTTGAGAGTGCTATCATAGAAAACAGCGTTTATACAAAGTTAGCCCTTTCATTGAGACTTGTTGAAGATGAATGACGGAGTAATCATAGCTACGATGAAATAAAACAAAGACTTGGCATTTGACCTCATTTCTTAGTCTGAAAATACGTTGGTTGAAGCAATTCCACCGAGGCATCGTATAGGCTTTCCTACTTTGTTATTGAGTCCTTAGATATGCGTATTCATAAGACTACTGGGTAAAGGCGAAGAGCTGTATACAGAATAGCGATGAAAGGGTACCAACGATATAAAACGCGTAGAAAATGTAAAGTGGGCCTCTTTTGGTTATACGTTGCTTAGCAACGATTGAGAAAAGTTTTTCCTTAATCCTTAAATAAAATAAATTGAAAATCATGTCTAAATTCGGGGACCCTTAATGTTTTATAAAATAAAAATATATATGTGTGGGTTTTATATATATATCATGTGCCAGGATAAGTGAGTTACGAGCAGTTTATATTAGATCAAATTTTGTCATCTATGTGTAGTAGTAGGTGATACCTTGGAAGTAGCATCAACAGATAGAGGTTGCTAAAACTATCATTTGTCATTGATAAATTAACCATCATAATACGAAATGAAGATTTGAGAAATAAAGCAAAAAAAAATACATAAAACCGAATAAAGAAACTCATCTCTATAAAGTCGGTTAAAAATTAAGGCAATGTGTCATCAAAATACACTTAGATTAATTTGTCGTGTACAGATTAATCTAATGGAATACGGAACTAAGAAATATAACTATAATATTATTTGTGCCACTACTAGATTTCATAAAGTCGTCTCAAAGGGCTTCTGCGTGTTGGTTTCGGCTCCAAGCTCGTTTCCCTTGCCCGGGACTGAGACATACAAGTTTTAATATTCTGTGACACATTGAACTTTGAATTACTATTCAGTATTCATATCAGAATTGATATTGCATTGATCCAATAGAAAGTGCTTGTAACCATTTACGAAATCTTGGCACGAAAATCGGTACCATATCGGAATTATCAATTATTTAATTTATTATTTGTTAATATACAAAAAAAATCTTTTAACGCATAAATATCTATTTTACGCATCAAATGCAATACATTTTAATGTTAGATAGCACGATGTTTTGTTAAAGAAAAATGTATTTTGTATATAATTTAAGACGTAAAGTTTGGCTATATGATACTATGTAATTACTACCTATGTTTTGTTTACTAACGAACTGCTAATTCCTGATATCCACTGAATTGTTACTAAGGCCTGTTATGAAATTAAATAAATGCGAAAATAAATATCACTTTATGAGTAGAAACAATTTCACATGACTTTAGTAACAATTTGAGGCTATAACCTGAAGTCTATAAAAATGGGAAAATTAATTTAAAAGCAGATTGAGATCGTGAAAGTGGCATTTTAACGAAAAATTTAAAAGCACTAAATACAGCTAAAACAAATAATAATCAATTCTGTTTGAAAAAAAAATATAAATGTAATAACGAGAACATAATTTTAATCTCAAGCTACAGCCTTAATTCAAGCATAACAATGTAACTTAATTTCCCTACAAACCCAACTATAACAAATCTATATAAAACCAGCCAACAATGGGCTGAAACAAAAGAGGGCCAGCCCTATCATAGTGTGAGAAACAAGGCTTTAAGTACCCACTGTTTATACAACACACGTACAATAGCAAGTCTGTGTCAGCGACCGACAACCCTATTTGGAAATAATTTATGATCTCACCCCGACCTAACAAGGCTACACTAGGGTATTCATCATCTGTGTTGTTAAAATTCATATAAATTGCCTAGCGGGCCTTTAGCAGTTAGGCTCTGTCTGACTACGTGACAAGGTTATGCGAAATCACGTCGTTGGATATTAATGGGTGACGAGTATGTTAATTATTGTCCTTTTATTACAAGGTCCTTTTTTTTCGGATGGGAAATCATCAAAATGACGCGCCGTGGATGAGGCGGAGGGAGTGTCAGACTCTTACTGACTAAAACCCATCCATGTTCCTTCCTCAGCCGTTTGTATTCCGGGGGCGCGGTATCTCTTTCGAACGTCCCGCAGCCCCGGCAGGCTTGTTCCAAGATCTTGAGGGTAGTAGGGTGACCTTATGTGTAGCCAATTTATAGGGGCTTTAACCGATCTATTGCGATATGGTAGACTTCTACTACACTTTATTATGTGTCTTGTATTTCCATCACACTCTTCCACAAAAAGGAACTGTAAATTCGAATAGGCTATCCGCGTGTGAATGACGTTATCATATCGTACATCCGTGCATAACGTGTACATGTTTATAATTCTTTAGTGCACGTGTGTAGCGTGTACGGTAGTAGTAGTAACGGAACGAGAGGTGCCTTTATTTATTTAAAGTAAAATTTCAGCCTATCTTTATTTTTTATTGTTTTAGGATCGGGTGTGTTGTGCTTGGTTGGAAATTTCTCAGATTGGATGAAATAGTTCTGAAAAGTAAAATTTATAACAAGCCTTATCACTCTACTCACACTTATTTGTTACTTCAGAATTCAAGCTAAACCTCTGTTCCAAATTCTACTCCCCAGAGCAAAAAAAAAACTAAAAATATCTGGAGCATGACATTCAACAGTTCTTCAACTTTCGAGTGCCATAAATCTTCGGAGCTGCCTTTCCGCTTCAGAAATAGTTTCCATTTTGTTGCCATCTCAAAAATTATAATTTGTTATACCACACGCAAGCTTGACATTAAATTGCCTTTGAAAATAAACTGCCGTGGAAAATTTGATTTGGAGCCAAATAAGTTTTGCAATCGTGCTGATAGTTCAACAATACCTGGTGTTGGCAAGCTCGCGGTTTAAACATCGTATTGTAATTAAAACTAATATAATTAAGTTTGTAAAGTTGGCTAATTGCTTGGCAAGTTGCGAGTTTAAATTAAAATAGGTTAACTGGTTTCTCATTTACAACCATTTATTATGCCGTTCTCTAATATGAAATTAGTTCGTAGGGTCCAAACACAAAGTTACATATCAATGCTATGCGAATTCGAAACGCAGAAAACTGCAACGCTAATGATTGAGATGCGATTTCGTGTGGGAAACAAGGCATTTCCCTTCCCCAATTCGGAGGACCATAGTAACTTAGTACGTTAAATAGTCAATGACAAGTGCTATGTAACATGGCAATAATACATGATGCTAACCAGTTTAGAAGTTCTCGCGATGCGTCGCAGTTTCGTACTTTAACCCTATTTTCTTATGGATGGGAAATCATCGAATAGGCCGCCTGTGGATGGAGTGGACGGGAGATTTAGACTCTTACAGCCTAAAACCCATCAATATTACATTTGGGTTCTAGGGCCGCGGTAATGCCTTCGAACAATCCCACAGACCTTGTATTTTGCCCTTTTTTTTGGATGGGAAATCATCAAATTCCCCCTGCCGCCGTTAGTGTCAGACTCTTACTGACTAAAACCCATCCAAGTTCCTTCCTTAGCCCTTTATATTCCGGGGGCGCGGTATCTCTTTCTTACGTCCGGCAGCCCCGGACGTCCCGCAACCCTGGTGTATTTTGGCCCTAAGTCAGTTTAGTTACAAAGTACTTTGAATAACACCTTGCCTTGTTACCACTTTATTTTATCACCTCTAAACATGAAAGTAGCACCAGGTTTTACCGCACCATTTGAAAGTTAAACTGTATTTACAGGCATACTATCGCGATCGATAAGTCCATAAGGGAGAAAAATGAGCCATTACACATTGTTTATTGCAGACCCAAGCTTTCACGATCTCAGTCCAATCAGGGAGCGAACCATGAAGTGTTTTTGCTATTACTGTTCCACTGTGAAAATGAGACAGGAGTACTACCATCTCTTTTTCGCTGAGGAACTGTGATGGCTTTAAGCAATTCGTTTTGAATTTTTAGTTTAATTTCAAGCACGTAGCGTGTAGCTATATTGTTTTCTTCTAGTTTAAATATGTATGTAAATAAATTTCTTAAAGCGGATTTTGAGGACCACAGACATAAAAGTTTTGTACTTAATTCTTTAAGCCTACTCGAAGTGGCTGTCTCGTGTACATTCATTTGGGTCTTGTTAATATAAGTTCGAGTTTTGCACTTAAAAATTAAGTAAAATTGTGAAATGAAAATTGGTAATGTTATCTTTGCTGTCGTGATTATAATGAAAAATATTTAATAAATAGCCCGGGAACCGTTGTGTTAAATTGTGTTAATGAGTTATATGTTATTTTGATAAATCCAAAATCCTTAGTTTTGTTATGCCTTAAGATTCTCTTAAGAGAATAAAAAAGTATTCAGTCCAATTGTTTTTTTTTTTATAAATTGAATAAACACTTGAATATTTCAACGCCTTTATCAATACAATGGTAACACTGAAAACATTTAAAAGGTTAAAAATATTTCCGACAAAATACTACCTACATAAAAGCATAATTTACATAATAATATTTGACTGGCAAGATTGGAAATGGTACGAATAATCTGTCAAATCAATTAACCAAAGCACTTAATCTGCTGTTTTATAATTTCCATTTTGTAAAATACTGATGGTATACCAATAACGTTTTCCAATTCACACACAGTGTTCATCACTGTGTCACTATGTACGAAGATTGAAAAGTAAATCTACCGACACGGTGAAGCACCGTGTCTGACTTGGAACACTCACGAGCAATGACGTAGATATAAGGCTTTCACAGTGAGTAAACAGGGCTTTGATGTTATTATATAGCGTTCTATATATACATATACAATTTTGAACAATACGAAAACAAATTATTTGAAAAAAATGTTCATTAAACATGTGAAATTATATTGTTGTTTTATTTCTTCTGTTATCTACGCTGGTCCTGATCATCTTGATTCCACCTGATCAAAGTCGAGGTCGTGGTTCATTATGAAGGTAGTAATAATAAAATAACTGTGTCTAAATTATCTTGAGTTCAAAAACAAATACCTACATGCGGGACAACTCCCGCCCACCGTAGGCGTGGGCCTGCGGACGGCGAGCCCGGTGAGGCCCGTGTCAACGGCGCGTTCGCGTTCAACGCGCGCCTCAAAGAGATATCAGCATAAATGAAGGGGCCTTCCCCCAGGGCCATATAGCCTGCCGGGGCTGTGGGAAGTTCGAAAGAATTACCCCGCTCCCGGAATACAAAGGGCTGAGGAAGGAACATGGATAGGTGAGGGCTCCGGAAAGATATTTTCCTTAGAGGCCCAGATAGAACAGTCGGCATCAGTGCAGGATTACGACTCAGGGCGGCGGCGGAAGAACGTTTCTATAGAACGTCAACGGCGGCGCTCATAGACCCAGTCAGATGGCCTACTGCGCACCCATCAACCCGCACTAGACAAGCGTGATGGGTTCATTTGTCTAAACCCCTTCCCAACATGAACCACAACAAAAAAGCCAATCCCCAAGTGCCCGGCAGCTCCAGTCAGTGCACGGCTATTGGCAGTACGCAGGTGCACCCTGGGGCTGGGGATCATAATCTCCGGGCGAGGGTCCACTGCCAAACAATTCAAGCGACTCAAAAGGACACCGACAATCTTAATATTTTAACATATAATGTACGAACATTACGGACAGAAGAACGATTATTAGAACTAGAAAACGCCCTAGAACATCTTAACTGGGATATTATTGGTCTAGCGGAGGTTAGGAGAGAAGGAGAAAATACTTTTGAAAGGAACAATACCATCTTTTATCATTACGGGGAAACGAACTCAAGTTATGGCGTCGGTTTTCTAATCTCAAAACGTTGGAAAAATAATGTAATGGAATTTTTTGCCTATTCTAATAGAATCGCCTTACTAAAGTTCCGGATAGCCGAGAGAAAAACACTAACCGTAATTCAGGTCTATGCTCCGACATCTTCCCATAGTAATGACGACGTTGAAGAATTCTACGATGCTCTCAATAAAGCTTGTGACGAACATAGAGGCACCTGGACTCTAGTTATAGGAGATTACAACGCAAAAATTGGACCACGATTACAGAGTGACAGCAATAACATTTTAGGACCATATGGGTTAGGAATAAGGAATGACAGAGGACAACGCCTATTAGAATTTGCGTTTGGCCAGAATCTTAATATTAGCAATAGCTTCTATATCAAAAAGCCTCATCGTCGTTGGACTTGGCTATCCCCAGACGGCCACACTAGAAACGAAATAGATTATTGTCTTTCCTCAAGCAAGCAGATAATTAAAAACGTACAGACACTTAATAATATTAAATTCAGTTCAGACCATCGTCCATTACGGATTAAAGTCAATTTTAACCACAAGATTCATCGCAATAGAATGATCAAAAACTCTATGAGAAGAATAGATAAGACAACATTAATAGCCAATGAGGAAAAATTCAACCTTGAACTACAAAACAGCTTTAACTTGCTTGAAAAGAACAATGCAGAAGATGTAGAAACCCAATACAATAATATTATACAAGTTATTAAAACTGCTAGTTCTAAAATAAAATCAACTAAGAAATCAGAACAGAAACTCACTAACTTTACACTTAATTTGATAGAAGAGCGACAAAAATTACCTTTTCAGGCACCAAATTATAGAGAAATAGATCGAAAGGTAAAGAGGAGTATCCGCAAGGATATCCGAAACTACAATACACAACTTGCACATGAAGCTTTAGCCAATAATAGATCACTCAGGTCAGCCATGCGAGGGATGAATACAGGAAGGAGCAATATTACTCACCTTAGGGATACAAATGGTGTGAAACAAGGAGATAGAACAAAAATCTTAGATATTTGCACACAGTTTTATAAATCCCTTTATTCTGAAGAACACCAAACTCAACATGTGTCAGAAGATTATTCTTGTCCAAACCAATTTCCCATGATAAATGGATTCGAAATTCATCAAGCACTTAGTCGTATGAAATACAATAGAAGTCCAGGGGCAGACGGCATCACCACTGAATCACTTAGAATCGGAGAACGCATTTTAATACCACATATTTGTAACTTTTTTAACGAAATCCTAAAGACAGGTTTATTTCCACGTAATTTCTGCCACTCTAACATAATTTTACTACACAAAAAAGGTGATAAATCTTGTATCGACAACTACCGCCCGATAAGCCTAGTGTCGCACCTATATAAAATACTGATTAAGATAATCGAAAGCCGCATATCGAATCAACTGGACCTCCATCAACCCCCTGAACAAGCTGGTTTCCGCCCAGGCCTTTCTACTACCGACCATTTACATTCACTTAATCAAATCATAGAAAAACATCTAGAGTTCAACTTACCACTATATCTAGCCTTCGTGGACTATTCCAAGGCATTTGATAGCTTATCACACACTGCCATATTTAATTCCCTAAGTAGCCAAGGAATAGATCCCACTTACATTAACATCATTCGACAAATTTACCACAATAGCACTGCAGCCATACACTTACATACCACTGGGCCATCTTTTACAATTCAAAAAGGAGTCAAACAAGGAGACCCGCTATCTCCTAAACTCTTCACAGCCACACTAGAGGAAGTATTCCAACAGTTAAACTTTAGCTGGCGGAATAAGGGTATTGTCGTCGGGGAAAAAAGATTAACAAATCTTCGTTTTGCCGACGATATTGTTCTATTTTCTTCCTCGCCAGCTGAGTTAAGCCTAATGCTCGAACAACTGAGCCAGGCGAGCCTCGGGGTGGGTCTTGCGATGAATATGACTAAGACCAAGGTGATGACCAACAGCACCAAACGTGACATTGGTATCGGTGGCGTAAGAATTGAATATGTCCAGGAGTATATATACCTCGGTCAAATAGTCTCTTTCCAGGCAAGACAGGATAAAGAGGTTGCAAGACGCACTGAAAATGCCTGGAAGAGTTTTTGGTCAATGAAGGGATTAATGAAAGGTTCCCTCCCTCTTGCACTAAAGAGGAAACTCATGGACATGTGCATTCTCCCCACCCTTACTTATGGAGCGCAGACCTGGTCCCTTACAAAGCGTCAAAAGACTGCCCTAGGGGTTTGCCAGCGGGCAATGGAACGCAGTATTTTAGGTGTGAAACTTAATGACCGCATTAGGAATTCGATACTGCGTTCCAAAACCCAGATTAAAGATGTGGGCCAAACAGCTGCTGGACTGAAGTGGAACTGGGCTGGTCATATCTGCCGCATGTCGGATGAGCTATGGGCGAAAACAACCACTCTGTGGGTCCCAAACAGCAGTAAACGACATCGCGGCAGGCCCAGAAGGAGATGGCGGGATGAACTGGACTCCTACCTAAAAGAATGGCCCCAGATTGCACAAGACCGGAACAAATGGAAGGAGGGAAGGGAGGCCTTTGCCCTGCAGTGGGACACAATAGGCTAATAATAATAATAAAGACACTAACGGCAAGAGGGGTCAATTTAATTATTTCCCAACCGAAAATCGAAAAATATCTGTATCTAAATTATCTTGGGTTCAAAAACATGAAATTTTTGCTAGGAAACTGTTCGCCTCTAAGATGAGCCACCGACCCCTACATAGGTATGACTTGAGAAAAGTCATACTGATACTTGCCAGGTTTACCGCGTACTCTTACACGAGATGGGGTGCCTTAACCACTGGGACTCCAGAACTTTGCCCAGTGTCTAAAAGTGTCATAATATAAGCAAAGCCACCTGTCGCTTTCATTTATTAAAATCTGCATCATTACTCAAAAAATAGAATTAAAATACACCTGTAAAGGCTCGGGTTATCATAAACAAAGTTAATACTCCCATAAAGCGGCTATTAGGCCGAATGTTCGACTAGATACGAGTGACCCTTACAGTTTATATTGTTACAAGGCGATACAATTTGAATATTTCATGTAGGCTCAATATTGGGGTGTGTAAGGGACAGAATGGTTGAAAATTAGGTAATGTTTAGACATTATGTACAAAATGAGATTTGATACAAATTCTATCATAATTGATACACCATACTGGCTGAAAAAATGATAAGTTCGGTGAACAAGTAAGGCAAGGAAGTCGATTAAAAAGGTAAGTTTGGTGAAAAAATATGCTTACAGGAAGAAAGTTTTCCTATTGAGTAGGTAACTAGAAGGGAAGAAAGGAATAAACTTTAGACGATTTTGGACTTTGACGACTTTTGATGTTTGGCGTAGTGGCTAAGTAATTGGCTGCTGCGCTTCGATCGCGGGTTCGATTCCCGCACGAGACTGCTACAATTGTGTTAGGTCTTGGTGTTTGTGCATGTATAATGAATGTTTGTTAACACAATCACGATACAGGATTAATTTCTAGTGTGGGCAAATAACAAAAATAAAATAAAATAAAATAAAATGGCATTAAAACTAATTCACATTATGTGAATAAAAATATTAAAGATGGGCCAATTAAATCCACTTCAAAATTAATGCCATAACAATGAACACATTCCCAGATGTTTTAAAAAAAAACATTATATATTCTATTCAAACATCAGAACCAACCTTGTATAGCCGTATAATCCACATTTATTAAAACAATATTACAATTTAGCTCATCTATAACCCATAACCCTAAATGAAATAGTCCAAAAATCTTCAATCTAGACGTTTAGCTGGGAATAAAAGGTAGTTACCGAGGTGTGTACCGTCTTGTGAACTGTCGGCCATCATCCTATGCTCGGGTGATGGTCGCGCCATCTGCTGGTAATAACCTTAGTTATACGATCTACCTCTTGCGGTAGGGTTGTCAAGTTATTGAGTACTAGATACGAAAAGATGCAATGAAATGAAAGAAATATCTTACAGGCAGTTATCATCATCATCTGCCTAGCCTTTTCCCAACTATGTTGGGGTCGGCTTCCAGTCTTAACCGGATGCAGCTGAGTACCAGTGTTTTACATGGAGCGACTGCCTATCTGACCTCCACAACCCAGTTACCGGGTAACACGGTACCCCTTGGTAAGACTGGTTGTCAGACTTTCTGGCTTCTGACTACCCGTAACGACTGTCAAAGATATACAAATGACAACCGGGACCAACAGCTTAACGTGCTTTCCGAGGCACGGAGGAGTCTCGCTATGACAAAGATGGTCACCCATCCACGGACCGACCGGCCAAGCGCAGCTTAACCTTTGATCGGTCGACCCGTGCGGCTGTTGCTTAGCCACGAGCTCCTCTCTTCCTACAGGCTTCTCATCTTACAGGCACAGTTATATGTGCATAAAAAATACGTGCCAGAAAAAGATAACTGTACTAATTGATTTTAAGAAAAATGTAAACAAAATCATAACCTATTTTGTTCTGATTTTCGCTCTCATATCAATAAAACAGCAATGACAAATGGTGATGTTTAGAGCATCAAATTGACATAAATGCGCCATTTTTAGGCCATTTTGTTAATTCATGTGGCAGAATTAGAACAAAATAGGTGACGACTTTATTTATATTTTAAAATTTATATTCTTAAAATCAATTGGAACAGACTAGATATAATCAAATATGACGTCATCATAAAAAGAGAATACCGTGTCCAATTTTTTTTAAAGCGCTTAATTTTATCAATATGTTGTTTTTTAATAGTATAATTTTTATACATAAAAAATAGAATGTTAGTTAATTTTGACTGGTAATCAAATACCCATAACTCTGAAATAATACTTCTACTTTTAATTAACATACAGCTGTTCTAATGTTTCAGTAGTCTTGCGTTGAAAACTGAACAAGTGCCAACCCTATATCCGAACACGACCGACCGTCAGTAACTGAACTGTCTTCAAATGAACCGGTACCATAGCCGTTAAATATAATGTTATCGCCATTTTAGGCATAACTAATGGTTTTACTGACTAAATAATAGATATTTAACTGCTGAAACGGATTAAGGAACTTGCAGTGTATTGAGAAATGACTCATGGATTATGACGTAATTATGATATTTAACTAATATAAAAAATGTGAAAGTTAGTTTGTTTGTTACGCTTTCATGGTAAAACCGCTGAACCGATTTGAATGAAACTTGGTACGGAGATAGATTGGATACTTTTATCCAGGCGCCTGCAAGTAAAACAGCTGGAAGTATGTATAAAAATTTGCAAAAATAAAATAAAAACAAAAAAGAAAGGCAAAAAGAAATTGCTAATGTCGAGCAGTGACAAAAAAAAACATAAAAAAATGAATTCAAAATGGCTGATAACTGCAAACAGTCTACAAATCGTAGTTCAGTTTATGGAATATAAACTGAATGGGAACAGCTAATACCACGTTTATACCCGTCATAAAAGCAAACGGTGTTAAAAGACTATCATTCTATTAGATATACAGCGTGCGATTTTTATTCTTTTATAACAGTGGCCCCGTTTTATGCACCTACCTGTATATCTATACGATCTCATCTGCCTAGCCTTTTCCCAACTATATTGGGGACAGCTTCCAGTCTAAAGCAAACGCAGCTGAGTACTAGTGTTTTATATGGAGCGACTGCCTATGCCTGCCTCCACTGCCTCCAGAACCTAGTTAACGTGTAACACGATATCCCTTGGTAAGACTGGTTGTCAAATTTTCTGGCTTCTGACTATCTGTAACGACTGTCAAAGATCTACAAATGACAGCCGGAACTAGCAGCTTAACATGCTTTCTGAGGCACGGGAGAGTTTAGCTATGATATAGATGGTCACCTATCCACGACCGACTTTGATTGATTGATCGATCGACCCGTGCGGCTGTTACTTAGCCACGAACTCCGATCTAAGGTCTCTCTATACGATCTAAGATAAGTATTATCTGATTTTCTATATCATCTAGCCTTTTCTGAATCATATTAGGGTCAATGTCCAGTATAACTGGACGGAAAATACCAGAATGAAGCATCTGCCTGTCATACCTCCTACGCAGTTACTGGGTAACAAGATAACCCCACGGTTTAGGCTTCAGACCTTACCTTTAGTAACTGTAAATAATCTTCAAATAATAGCTCAAACTGAAGTCTTAACATAACATGGCAAAGCAGGAATATTTTCGTTGTGGAAAAGAAACGGTGCTATACGACTTTAGTAAGTGTGTCTCATTCTCACATCTAAATAGTGATTGCAATAACACGTGGTATGGCTTCAGAAGGCGGAAGGTGTCTTCCGAGGCAAAGAGGTGTCTGTATAACTGACGGAGTCTACCAGGCCAGTGGCTGTCAGAGTTGCGGGGTTGTTCGAAAGACTTACCGCGATGCTGGAAGGCGAAAGAGCACGGCTGGGTTTTAGTCAGTAAGATTCTGACACCTTTTCCGCTCTGCCCACAGCGCGAGGAATCATTTGATAATTTCCATCCTAAAATAAAAGCATAACCCACTACCACTTCATCAAATATTATTCTATACATCTATAACCTTTAAGCCTTGAATTCTCCCAGAAAGCTGTTTAAGTAGAAAGTGAATTATCAGCAAATCCGTGGAAGCTTCGCTACAGAGATTATCCGTAAAGGCTTACAACACGCCGGAGCTTTCGTTCACCGCGAGCTGTAATATAATAACGTTGAAAAATATCTTTTTACGAGACGAGATGGCGCGAACAAATATGGGTACGTGAGGTATATCCATATTGAGATTTCATATTGCTATCAAGACAATCTTGAGAAAAAAATAGTGCGACCAGAGACTAGTAAAAAGGTGCGACTTAGATTTACGTAATAAGGGTTTGGTAGTTTGTAATGAAAAATACGTTAGTAGTAAAGTTATTTTTTTTGCGGATTGCCTATACAAGCCTGTTTGTAAATGAATTGTGAAAGATATAAGATCTTTAAAACCATAATAGATACAATCATTGTATTCTACTGTTATATTAAGGCCTATGAACTGCAATTAAGTATTTCACATTTTTCACTTAGCAAACTTTGGTGATAATTGGAATTATATTTTAGAACATTTTGTATCACATTTTCAAATCACCTTACCACAATAATAAATTTAGTTAAATTTAGGCTTACCTACGTTACTGATATAAGACCCGAATTAATTTAAAACTACAGACCTATTGAATAAAAAATAGCATACCATGCATTCGAAACCCAGAATTCAGTTTCATAAAAGTGATACGGCTAAAAAAATTTTTCACTATCTCCAATCATTTTGCAACTTTATTTTCACAGAACCACGAATCGTATCGTAAACGATCCATTTTGTATAACAGCTGCGGGTCCCTAAAAAAACATTCGTTACACATCCCGGGATCAAAGAGAAAAAAACAATATAAATGGTACGTAGTGCTGTTATTTAATACTGAGTATTCCGGGAATGCAGCAAAAAACGGGATTGGAATAATTAATGCGCTTCTGCGTAACTATATTTATTTTTACATCGTTCTTTTTAGTGGAAATATTTGTTGATACATACATGAATACGCATTTGAATATTTTATTTATTTTTCAATGGCTGAATAATTTCAAAATTACAGGAATATTTAATAGCTAAAAGCTTTTTTCTGAATTCAGATCTATCGTTGTGTAAAACGAATTAAATGTTTTTATTTTATTTTGTTTTTTTTTTCGAAGTTTCATAATGTGATTTAATTATGCCGGAAAGTTGGAAGCTCATTCCAACATAGGGGATAGAGGCTAGGCCGATGATGAGTGTAAATAATTTAGTTAATCATTAAACTATTCTAAGCTAAAAAATATGTTCAACATAAATCTGTTGTTTGAAAAAAAATGAGTGAACAGACAAACAAGAAGAACGCTTAGCGTTGATTTTCAATTTAGCAGTCGGCTGTAAGTCGAGCAAAGAAATATTGAGTACCAACATTTAATTAATCAAAAATGACAAGTTAAAGAAAATATTTTTATGTACGAATATATATTGGAATATTTGTATGATATAATTATCTACATTTTTTATTAAAAATAAACAGCTCAACAACCGTGTGAAAAGCCATTACCCCCATTTTACATTAATTAAACTTACACTAAACGCATAGTTGTGGAGCAAATTACACGTTACAAGATATCGATACGCCGTGAGAATCAGGTCATGACATACAAACAGTATTCAGCTATTTAGTAGTAGATACTTAGACAGAAACAGAAAAGACTATTGTAAACATTTCCTTTTGAAAAGAATGTCTATGGAGTTTCTTGCCAGTTCTTCTCCACCTAAGACCCACACGACCCACATAAGACCACAACATAAGTCCCACTCCTTGGAACCGTGCAACTAGCTTGACGTTTCATAAGTGCCTGCAAAGGCCTATTTGAAATGAAAACATTTGAGTTTTGAGTTTAGTTTTTGTTATCCAGCAAGAATAGGATAACTTAACCAATAGTGGTAGTCTCGAGAATAAACGAGATTGTTGGGTTCGAAACCTGGTAGGTATCAATGTTACTTTTTTTATGTTATAAATTAGTGTAATAAAAAGTCGTGGCGGCCTAGTGGTAAAGGTACCTGCTTTTCATGTACGAGTGTGCGGAGTCAGAAACTGGCAAGTACCAATGTGACTATTCTAAAGTCGTATGTACTTTCTATGTGTATATTAGACACTCCGACTAACGGTGAAGGAAAACATCGTGAGGAAACCTGTACTTAAAAAGTCTGAAATCGCCAATCCGCCTTGAGCAAGTGTGGTGATGCCTATGCCCAGAAGTCGGACAATATATAGGCTGATGATGATGAAATTGGTGTAGTTTGATATTGATAAACGACACACAACAAAAAAACCTGATTTAACTAATAAAGGTTATTTAAATGTTCACGTAACAATTCTACTAATATTAAAATGCAAAATTTTGTGAGAATGTTTATTTTTGTTAATAATTATTCCGATAAAATTTGCAAAGTCCCAAACGAAGTCGCCAGTAGAAGCTAGTTTAAATTGACGAATAAAATGAAAAGAAAAATAATGGACATTTAATAATCTACCTAATTTGCAATCATGTAATTTGCAAAAAAGAACTGAGAACAAAAAAAAACAAATTTACTTACGACATTTTAGAAATATACACTTGAAATCAAAGTTCCCAAAAGGATCTTATAACCAAATAAATCTGACAGTAATTTCATTCATCTCATTTCATCATAACTTTAACTTATGGCCGTCGTTCCGTAACTTTGTCTTAAGTAAATAAAAATGTAAGATTTAACCCCCCCACAGTGGGGTCGCGAAGACCCTAACACATCAATCACTCGTAACAAGAAGACTACAACTTTCTTGGGGCACTTTCTACCCTATTGCATAGTTAATGAGTTTTTAATCAATGTGAGTATATAACTTTGTAGCTTTAGTATGTATTTGAAACACAACTCGAGGTTGAGAGTTGTCTTAAGTAAAGCAGTATATAAAACTAGCTTTATCTCCCTGTTTCACCCGCGTCCTGAAGGAACGTATAAAAAGTCTTAATCCGTCTCCAAGGTCTCGTCTATCTCCGTACCAAATTTCATCCAAATCGCTTTAGCTGTTTTACCGTGAAAACGTAACAAACTCCCTTTCTTATTTATAAAATTAAGATTAGTTGGGAATAAAATAAAATTAACAACCTAATATCAAAAAAATCTCCTCATCGCCGTCAACTGGGAGCGTACCCAAGAGGCTGGCCTGGAGGCTTATCCTTCATCCAAAGTAATAGCCAGGCGTTGGGACACGGAACCCGTCAATCAGCCGCCTGGATGTTTTATGAAACAAGAGGTTTCAGCCTACTTGATTATTAACTTGTCTTTTATTAACTTCAATTTCAGAAAAAACTCAGTTACAAGAAAAATATTGACTACTTTCTAACAAATAAAAAGAAAATTTGATCAACCCACGTTATTATTAAAAGGTTTTTGATTGATGACCATTCATTTGCATGAAACTGAATTTATAAGATAAACGTTGCCAAAATAAACATTATGATCGATAGCTTACCTACATACGATTATATTTCTTAGCATTATATTTTATTTTAAGACTGGTATAACTGGTCTATTTTACTAGAAAAGTAAGACAGAGATGTAGGTACATTAATTACTCAATTACTTTTCAGTATTTTTTAAATTTCAATTAATGGTAGGTGACCGTGCCACGACACAAATCTAGGCAAGTACTGAATTCTCATGAAAAACTATAACACTTAACACGCCTACGGATTTGAATCCAGGACTACATGCTTGGCATGCATTCAACTTTTGAACCAACCAGGCAGTATAATTATACCTATAGTATAGTTATCGGCGTAATAAGAAGACGCTTACTCATGTCAAGTGCACTCCGAACTTACGTGGCTCGAATTGAGTACAATTAAATGAATATTGCTTGGAGAGTCCTTCAAGTTTCAAGTTGCAACGTATTACAGCTAAATGTGTCATAAAGGTTTTACCGCGCATTAGTAGACTAGAAAAACCTTTATTTAATAGTGAATACAAGAACAACGGTATATAGAAGAAATACAAGAATAAATAAATAAAATAAGTAGTATAATAAATAACTTATGATGGACACTCTGCGTTGAGCGTGCCCATACCGAAATGGTGGATATGTATAATGGAGCCAATGTGTGGTGCCTATCAATATTTTTCCTTTTTTTTTATAAGCTATTTTATTGTATAATTTTTAATTCAATAAATCAATTTACTGTCACTTGAGGTGCGTTCTTTGGATTGATAAAAGACACAGATCTATAAAAGAAAATATTTCAATCTAAAAAGTTTAAATATTTTAATGACGCAAGAAGTAAATTGTCAAAAAACCGTCATCAGAATACACCTGCGATACTTACAAGCCATCAGGTATGTCTTACTATAAATTGAATAGCTTTAATTAATTCCAAACTGGCTTCGCTGAGCGGATTAAGTGCCTAATTCTTGTTTGATGATACGAATAAAGAGGCTATTGTCTTGATTGCCGGAAAGCCGTGAAGGGCGTTTTACTAATAAATTGTGCTTTAGTGGTAATTTCTCTCTTAACACAGGTTTTAGAGTGTTATTGAAAAAGTAATTTTTGCCCGTTGATGCCAACCAATTTTTTATCAATGTGTTTTTTCATGTTTTTTTATCTACATTATAATTATTAAGCTTATATTGTTGAGCTGCGTGGCGCAAGGTTGTTTGGAAAAAAAATGTTTTGGTTATCTGGCTGTTTCTATCTGAAACATATATGAGGTATATAAAAGCACTCACGGTACGGAAAAAACCTCACTGATTCAACGTTTTGTTTTTATTTCTGATGCTTTTATTTTTATATTATTTTAAGCTGCTTTTGCCTTTAATAATTTGCAAACACCGCAAGCAAATGAAACTACGTAGGCATATTTACTTATGTCTTTTTACATCCAAAAGTTCTCAAAGAACTATCCGACTTTCTAAATAGGGTAAGCACAAAGCCAGGTGTTGGCATTTTCCTTTTGTCGTGGCCCATAATAATCCCACATTGTATTTGCAGTCAAACAACCGTAACAATAGAGTCTCCTTCACCCACTCGTTTTAATAGTTCAGCTTCACTACATACTTCACAACGAACGCCCATTTTGTTAAGAGTTCAAAGATAAGCCTCTCGAATGGATCACGATATACTTTGCACAGGACAAGTGATTTCGAACTTTACACCATCTATTTATGATTCAAAATCGTTGGAGCAAAATCTTGTGAAACCGTTTCATCAGTAAAGGTTGGTTGTCAATGGAGTTTAGGCTTTATCTTATAGGAATAAGGGTGCTTTGAATGGGATGCTGCAGAAACTGGTAGGCGGAAGGATTCGGAACTTTTTCATGGTAGCATGGATCGAGGACGCCAATGCTTCTGTTATCTGACATGTGTTGCTATCGATATAAAATATGTGTTATTTGAAAAATGATTGTATTTTTAATGGGCATTAAACCTTTGAAAATAATCTTTTTATCCGCGTTATAATGTGTTACTGAGAAAGTTATGTATGCTTGATGCACCACATTTACCATCTTCATTTTATTTTACAGTACTAACTATGTATGATTTAGATAATTTATACATTGATATAGATATAATATTGATGTGCATTGTATGATTTAGATAATCAATGTCTTCCTTCAAATATGCAAATGTTCTTATTAATTTCTTTCCGAAAAGCATTGGGCCTCAACTACAGCTTTCCATTGTTTTTAACTGGGTGTGCGAAATAGTTTCCACAGGATTTCCAACGGGTAAATCCGCGGGAAACATCTAGGTGTAAGGACGGTTGACTTTGTTTGTTTGTTACGCTGTCATGGTAAATCAGCTCAACCGATTTGGATGACATTTGACACAAAGATAGATGGAAACCTGGAGACGGTTATAGACTACTTTCTATCAAAATGCGTTAAGTTCCCTCGGAATGAACAACAACAAAGTTGTAAAATAAACTTTATACTAAAAGCTCTAAAACTGAAATTAGCACTTCAGAAACATCAGACTACATTACAAGTCCATAATCTTTCTTGAATGGTCAGATAATAATCAGAAAGCTATAAAAAGAGCGATAGACGTCTTAAAACCTAATAAAAGAAGCTATTTGCCATTCTAAGCAAAGTTGTTGAACTTTTACAATGACTATGAAAACGGTTAATTTCAATCGTTTGTTAGACAGCCGTTTTCGGTTAAAATAAACTGGCATTTTATATAATGAGGGAAGAAATTAAAACAAGATTTTGTTTAAATATTTTGAAGTTATAAATGGGATTGATGAATAAGCAGGAGTAAGTAGGGTTTGAATATCTATACATATAAAATACTTTGTCCTGGATGACTGACGGAACAAAGAGCAGCCTAATCCGCTAATTGTAGAGGCCTGAAACTTGGAGGGTGTGTTCTTTGTATGGCGTAGGCATCCGATAAGAAAGGATTTTCCGAAATTCTACCAAGGGGGTGAAAAACGGGGGGCAAAATTTGTAAGTAATTGTCATTTTTTTAATTGGAATTCGTATAGACCACGCGGGCGTAGCCGCTGGGAGAAAGCTAGTGACGTATATAGTAGACGGCGCGTTTGACGCAGTTTGACGGCTGAGCAATTGGCTGCTGCGCTGGGTGTCCCAGATTCAATACCCGTACGGAACGACTAAAACTGTTCAGGCACCCACGATATAGGAGTAATTCTCATGTGAAATGCTTAATTAGAACAAATTCGAAAATTGGTTTCGATACAGATAACTATCATCCATGATTATACATGATTAAACAAACAGTTATATTATACATTATGGCATTACCCTTTATATAACAAACTATCTCGCCTATGTTCTCTAAGCAGTAAGGTTCATTTGAAAAATCCTAGTAAGTTGCTCGACCCGGGACTCAAACTCAGGACCTCATACTCAGCTGTCTCGGCCACTAGACTCGACTCAAAAACATAACGACTTTTCTTTTATAGGTCTTAATTTTTTCTTTGTAATGAATAATTATAATGCTATTGTTAAAATTAATACGGAATCTTGTAGCACTAGAAATGATGCAAAGATTTTTCCAAAAGAAAATAAACTTGGCACATCCAACCACAATACAACAAACAGTACAAATTCATTAAAACCTACCATCTATGTAACACATCTGACAAGAGTACAACTGGCCAGGAGCCAGCTACTGTCCTAACCCATTTAGTGGAAAGCGATACAACACGATCAAACTTTAAGCTGAACAATGAGAAACACGAGGAAATGGATCAAGTAGATCCACTTTACACTGTCTATGGTAATAAACTTGCTATCCACACTTTAACTTTTGTTGTATTCACGAACTAACTGTTTATCTTCGAGAACGCATTCAAAATAAATCTTTATTTAAGTAGTTTTTTTTTTGTATGGCATCTCGCAGGTCAACCTAGAAGGTTGTCGACTGCTTAACCGGGCTTGGATATTTAAGTAGTGTTCACAGACAATATAACGGTCCGATTAACTTAAAACAGCTGTTTACCATAAATTCAAACTTCCAACTTTCGATGGGTATTATTAAAGATTTTTATTCGTGAAACGGTCGATTACCAAACCAGGGTTGAACTAGAAGTGGGTAATACGAAAATTCCAGCTTCCTGGTTTTAAACATGTTTATTTATTTTAATTTAAAAACTTAGAATAGTATTCATATCCCTGCTCTTAAGTCTGAATCCTCACATTGTTTTCCTCTGAGTTTGGTCATACTGGCTTTGGAAATTGTTGTGCGTCACACTGGCCCAATATTTAGTTACATTGTACCAACCTTTACGGTCGTCCGCAAATGACACTGGCTGGTCAAATGCGGCAACGAGCGCCCATAGAGCCTTTAAAAGAAGAAATCAACAAAATGACAGTTTTTCCAACCCGTGTGTCCCAAATAGTCCCAAAAGAAGACATCGCCATGCATAAAACGTAGTGTTTATATACTCTGTGGCCATGCATGTCCACAATTTTCAGTATAGAAAAACGCCGGGTGTCAGTGAAATTGTGCTATTCAAACATCTCGAAAATGCAGCTGAAACAGAGGAAAGGTGAGCCGTGCTCATATACTTCTACTCTTCCCTACCCCTACTTCTACCCACATAACATACAGTTCACTTCACATCGAACACTTTAGTTTTCCCACTACCTTAAGAATTTAGACCAAAATATTTAGCTCAAAAATAAAGCAAAATTTCTGAAAGTCAGATTCAAGTAAACAATTTTAAAAGTTAAATATTACCACCAATATAAACTACGAAAAGAACTTCTGAAACTTCGTACATTACTAAAAACAGATTCTGAAACTAAAACCCAAAAAAAAATGTATATCTTGCATCATGAATAAAAAGAAATAAACCATTTCTTTTGACCAAACAAAGGGTTGGTGTGCCCTAAATAAATAGTACAGTACATTGTACCAACTGATTTGAGAAGGGACTTAATTAACTGACGTTAATTTGTTTTGGCTCTGAGATATCTTGTATATAATGTGGGTGTAAATAGTAATGAAAGAGTACTGCTAGTTTTTGTTTCATTCCCAGATTATTTTGGTTTTAGGAAAGTAGGTAGATATTGGAAAAAATATGAATGGATTCAAAATTCAAATCATTTATTGCAATTAGACCTTATACAGGGAATTTTGAAATGTCAGAAGATTGATGAGTATATCAATTAGTCATAAACGAATAACTAGGATTACTATTTGATAAATTTGTGAGTAATAGCTAAATATAATGAAAGCACTTTTAAATAATATGCTCCAGCTTCTGTGAGAGATCAAATTGCTAAAGATGCATGCATAGTAGCGGTAAGTTATGAAACGCTTGTTCTTAGATTTGAAATTATATATAGATACAAACATAGAAGCAAAAAAAATTACGATAGTGACACAATTAGAATCCGAGGAACAGTTCTGACAGTTCGCATGACTCGGTATTCGTATAGCTCAATACTAAGGTATAAGTAGGCAGATTGCTGCTGCATTTGATGCTCTTTTGAGAAAAAAAACATTTCATTATCATCATCATCAGCCTATATATTGTCCGACTACTGGGCACAGGCCTCTTCTCATACAGAGAAGGCATGAACATTGATCACCACTCTTGCTCAAGGGGATTGGCGATTTCAGATGTTTCCTCATGATGTTTTCCTTCACCGTCAGTCAGTGACGTCTAAGTTATACATAGAAAGTACATACGACTTCAAAAAAGTCACATTGGTACTTGCCAAGTTTTGAACCCGCACACTCGTACATGAGAGGCCTCAGCCACTAGGCCACCACGATTTATACTTATACAATACTGAGGTATAAGTAGGCATATACTGCTGCCTTTAATGCTCTTTTGAGAAAAAAAAACATTTATTTGATCTTTCCAAAAAATATTCACGCCATCTTGAATAAAAATGGTATCATAGAAATAAAATATATAAAAGGTACCAAACTTTGCAGATAATCATAACTTTGCTCCCCTTGGACCGAACGAAAAAATATTCGGGACTAAGAACATTGTTCTAAAAAATAGCTCAATATTACCTGAGAAACCTGTCTGACTTTGCGTCTAGTTTCTTATTCTTTTACGTTATATTTTTAGGTATGAATAATTTTATTTATCTCCTTTACTTTTGAGTTTTTGGGCGTGTTAGTTCGGCATGTGTTTGAAAACTTTGTCTATTTTGAGGTATACGTAATACCCATAGGATTAACAAATAATGCTAAAATTTTCTGTCTATGTTATGTACAACTAAATCAGTCTTAAGCTTTTATACTGTTGAGATAGGTATATCTCTGTGTTAGCTGTGTATTAATTGATCAAATATTACAACATGGTTGAATGAATCAAACAATATATACCTACCCCCAGACAAAGAAACTGCAATAAAAGTTTTTGTTTAAAAAAAATTGAATGGCCTTTCCAGTATATAAACATACACTAAGGGATAATGATACTACGCTGTTAAAAAGTTAACGAACCAAACTATAGGTTTCCATTTAAAGTATAAAAAGTTAGAATACTTGGTTAAAATGTATTTTTCAAAGGTAGGTGCATCTTGAACATTGATGCAGTTTATTAGTCCGTCAGTGTAGAATCTTGATAATACATTTAGATTTTAATCTGGCAGTCAAGTGCTTCAAAAGATAGCCTGTCATTACAAATAACTGACTAAAGACTTATTGCCTACTGTATCACGTTCGAACGAAAATATGTCCGAAAATCGGTGATCATTTATCTCACCAACGAGGGCAAGAACATTGACAAATTGTGTCCGGAAGACAGGCCCGGACACGGCTGTCCAGGAAAACATTCTGCTTAAAACTTTTGATGAGTGGCTCTCGACAAGGTAACGCTTTCGGTATTGTAATGTATTGTTCGGTGGGGTTTGGCACAGGCTTCTTTTTTTAAATTCATTGTTACTTGGTACAGCGCTTTGCTGTCGTTTGTATGAATGAATGTATTTTTCTTGGCTTTGTAAAAACCACGTAGTAGTAAGAAATATAAACATGCGTTATTGAACGACTTAAAAAGTAGATTCTGAAAAATAGTTCTTTTTCTTATTTACTAGGTACATAAAACGAAATTTGTAGTTTCCACTACCGTTAATGGTATGCTGATTCAATATATATAACAATGCTGGTAAGAACTGATTTTAGTTTTTTTTTAGGATGGGTAATGTTTAACCCTCTGCGCTAAACGAAGTGGGAGTATGACTTTTTCTGTCTACAAAATCATCTTTTTTCCTTTAATTGTCCTTTACTTTCCAGGGCAGCGATAACTCATTCGAACAATCCCCCAGCCCTAGAGACTTTAGAGCTCTTCTTTTATCAACAAAAATGAAATAGAAGCGGCTCATAACGGCATAGTTTACAACTTTAAACAAAGCAACACCTTATTAAAATATTTAAGAACTAAGTAAATAGTTCATTAACAATCTCCGCGGAGTTGTAAACTGTCGCTGGCTTCATTTTTGCAATCAGCTCGCAATTAGATTTACCTTCGCAGCTGAACTTGCTTGTGTCTCGCACACCTAATCACATTGCCCGCGATCTACTGCCAGTCTCCTTGCAAATTACAACTTTATTTCTTGTAGTATCAACTCGTGTGTTTATTTTGACAATTTAATTAATACGTAAGGAGAAGCTCGTGGCTAAGTAACAGCCGCATGGGTCCATCAATCAAAGGTTTAGATAAGCTTGGCGCGGTTGGTCCGTGTATGGCTGACCATCTT
The DNA here is from genome assembly GCA_963891755.1 of Pyrrhia umbra. Classification (NCBI taxonomy): domain Eukaryota; kingdom Metazoa; phylum Arthropoda; class Insecta; order Lepidoptera; family Noctuidae; genus Pyrrhia; species Pyrrhia umbra. Next base: position 12,494,634 of record OY982934.1, read on the forward strand.
TGTCATAGCGAGACTCCTCCGTGCTCTGATGGTCCCGGTTGTCATTTGTAGATCTTTGACAGTCCTTACGGGTGGTCAGAAGCAGAAAGTTTGTCAACCCGTCTTACAATGTGATATCGTGCTACCCGGTAACTGGGTTGTGGAGGTCAAATAGGCAGTCGCTCCATGTGAAACACTGGTACTCACCTACATTCGGTTTAGACAGGAAGTCGACCCCAACATAGTTGGGAAAGGGTTAGGCAGATGATGAATTAAAACGGTAAATTAATTTGATGGAGGGAAAAACGGCTAAACAAACAGAAATGTTTGGTTTGGACATAGACTGAAGCTGAAGCCTGGGAAAGGCTACTGAGTAGATTTCATAGGGGTTCAAGAAGTAGTTCCCTCAGGGCGAGGAGAATTTATAACATAAAATATAAAGATTTAATTAATAAAAGACAAAACTAAACAAAATAATCTTTGAAGTAATTTCATACAACTACGAAAAAAGCAGCAAAATATGTGCCATGTATAATAATCACCTCTCCCCCTCACTTAATCCCAGCATACGCGATTGTTAACATGGACATTATCGCCATACGTTCCCCCTTGTTCCTTCCCCCCATCGGGGGGCGATATTGCGCTGATACTACACAAGTATAAGAGTGTTTGCCATCATGTCATATCGGCTGATTGAAATATCACGGCTTGTATGATGGGGGGATAAATAATTTGGGAAAGATCCGTCAAATTTTTTCTTGGTATTCTAAGATTAATCCCGAAGTAAAAATAGTGCATTTAACGAGATATAATGTATGTGGTTTTTAGAGCATAAAGAATCAATATTTGTTTTTAATAATTAATATTATTGCCAACGTAAATGTATCTCTCTGTGTGTATGTTTATTAAGTTTTCACGGTTAAACAGCTCAACTTTTTTCGTTGAAATTTCGTGTGTAGATAGAATGAAGCCTCAGGAACAATATTTTACATGAGTGCATGAAGCACTGTTCTCAGGATACGAGTGATGCCGCAAGAATCAGCTAGTATTATCTATCGTAATACATCTGAAAAGTCTTCGATGAAATATTTAATGGCATTTTACTTTTTTTAGGTTTGCTTTTAGGTTTTAATGTATGGCAATCTGTCCTGGGAAACAAGTGCTATTTACTGATTATAGTAATAAAACTAGAAATAGCCGAGGGAACATCAGACGTGCTCGCTAAAAGGGAATCGTTGTTCACGTTAATCATATTTAGAGCTGTCAAATGCAAAACGTTTGTAGAGAGCTTTGAATGCCTTGATTTTTGTCTTCTCTCGGGATATCAAATGTAGATAGGCACTCACTAGCTTTCAAGTTAAAAAGTGCTAAAAAATTGAGAACATTTATATAAAAATAAAAAGGACTTATGAAATAAAAAGTAAAAATATATTTTTTTAGCTTCATATAATATTGAATGTAAATGTAAATTATATAAAATTTTGTTAAAAACAGAAGCGCCTCTGTTTGATGTTGATTAATAATTAAGTTATTATTATTGCTCGTTGGATTTTAGGCCACATTTAACATTACAATTGATTGCGAACGAAATAGTAAAAAAAATTTTTTTCAATACAATATATAAAAATACAATTCATATTACCAAATTTTCGGTGTGCACAAATTATTTTTGATCTATGCTAATAAAATGCTTTGTCCTGAATGACTGACGGATCAAAGCACAGCCTAAACCGCTGGTTGTAGAGACCGGATACTTGGAGGGTGTGTTTTTTATATAACGTAGGCATCCGATAAGAAAGGATTCTCCGAAATTCTACCCCTAAGGGGGTGAAAAAGGGAGGCAAAGTAGGTATGAAACTCTATCATTTTTTATTTGTATTTGTGGATACACCTTTTTATATGGATGGATACACCTTTGTCTTTAAACTATAAAAAATAACACTGCATCAATGCCACATAAGTTTCCACAATATTAAAGCCACAGTTATAATTCATAATGACAATAATATCAATGCCCATCGCTTTGTGACCGCTACAGTTCGCACCAGTGAATCTGAAACCGCTCCATACGTGCGCGCCAACTGTTATACTCGACTTATCATTTGATTTCTGATTGTGAATGCAGCTGACTGGCCGACCATGTATTAGCTTAAACATGACATGATATCACGCTTGTTTGCCATGAGGGTATAAGCTTTACCTATGACAACACCTACCATTTGGCCAGTTATGTTTTAAATCTTATGTAAAATGGGGCCAGCCATTTGAATTAGGCACAAATCCAGGCTCTGAGTTTCATTTGAGGAATTTCGCACGTAAAACCCAATAATACGGTCAAGATCTTTTAAATAAATAATTAGAAAATTAATAGAGGTTTTTTTTTGTATTCATATTGGTACTTTCCATGGTTCAAAACTGAACACTCATGCTTGAAAAACGTTTTCTATAAACTCGGAGTCACGTCAGTACTTATACAAAAAGGTGGACGTAGCAGATTAAAACTAGCCATCCCGGGAGACGGCCACCGTAGGCGCGGGCCTGCTGACGGTGGCTCGCCGTACCAAGTAAGGTAACTACCACACCCATCAACGGCGCGTTTATGTTCAACGCTTGCCTTTAGGAGATGTCAGCAAAGATGGGCCCTCCATACAGGGCCATACCACGACTCCGGAACACAAAAAGACGAAGGAGGGAATCTGTTTTTGTTTTAGTCAGTTTAAAACTGCCTCCCTATTCACCCACAGCGTTAAAACTGGTATCAACATAAAACTGGAATTAACACGAAAATGTAATCATAAACCTAAACGGCGTAACGTATACTGGGTCAAGTAATAAATTATTATAACAACACCATCCGTCTTCGTAATCTAATTTGAACGTAAATTGTACCTCGGGACATTAACGGCGAGCTAAATAGGTAGTTATTCAAATGTTTCCCAAAATTGGAAATTATTTGACGCATTTTCTGACGACTGGTTTATAAATATAGAATATAGGTATTGATTGAATCCTGCCGGGGCTGCGGGAGGTTCGAAAGAGCTACCGTGTCCCTGGAATTGGAAGGGCTGAGGAAGGAACATAGATGAGTTTTAGTGCGTAAGCGTTACAGTCTAGAGTCTGACACTAGTTTCTAGCTTTGACATTTTATAAGAACCTGTAGGTAATTGGTTTGCTACTTATAACTCAGGAAGCCACCCGGACTACCCTGCAGACAGCCGTCCAGTTAGCGCAGGATCGGGTGGCCTAGAAAACGATGGTGGCGAGGTGGCGAGATACCATAGTCACGTCCAAAGTCATGAGGAATCGATCAAGAAGAAAAAGAATTGGTTTACATAAAATAAAATCCTTTGTCTCCCTCTCGCCCCACCCACGGCGAGATGAGTCATTAGGTGATTTCCCATCCGAAGAAAAAGGTATTAATTGAATGAACAAATAGAGAACTAATTGCCAAATCTTTATTGCAAAACGTGTAATATAGATTTGACTTAGCCCTGTTCGAAAGCGCAGCGAAAATGCAACTGTTGCAGTAACGAATGCATTATTGCTTCAATAACCTCCAACTTCGGACGTTACTCGCATTCAATGCGATCATATCTTTCGACAGTGGCTTTAAAAGTGAACAAAACTATTATCCCATGTGTGTCCAAATGTTAGTAGTAATCTTTTGGAGTATCTACCTATTTGGATCTGGCTCACCTTACGGCCACCATACGCCATGTTACAGAGTTCCAGGCTCAATAATAGTTGCACAGTCAAATAAGATTAAGCTTTGCCTTAAGTTGTTGGTTTGTAGATGGGTGACCATTAATTTCATATCGAGACCTTTTTGGAAATTATGCTAAACCCTGTATAATTATAATTTGTGATGTACAAATGTTAACAGTTGTTACAGATAATGTGAAGTCGCAAAATTTGACATCCTTTTTAATCTAGCTTTAAGGTGCAATTTTTTGTTCGTTATGAGCGTCTCCTCCCCCTCTTACTTTTTAATGGCTGTACCTAAAAATGTGAAAAAATTACAGATAAGTATCACGGCTAAGTAGGCTTAACCGGTTACAGAGTTATAGTCGATCAACTAAACCGTGTTACGGAACCCTACTGCGCGTGGCCCGACACGCACCTGGCCGGTTTTTTGCCAAGAAGTATCATGTGACCCAATAACTATATTGTGCAGATTAAATAGACAGTCGCTGATATACAACTACTATGATGTACTAACTACATTTAGTTAAACTGAAAACCTTACCAACAAACAGGCTTACCATCCAACAACAAAATTTCTGACATTTCTGGGACACAGGAAAGAAGTTCATGATGTCACTGACAGAATCAATGAACTCCTGAAAACCATTCAACAAGTACGATCCCAATATAAAACATCAGTTCGCCCCTAATTCCCTATCCCCACAAACAGTAAGTGTAAACTAGAGGGGGGATGTAAGCCGTGGTCCTACCACGAGCCAGCAATCACTCACTTTGTTTACACTTACATCTGCGAACATATTGCATTACACTGGGGTGCCGAGCAACTGGTGTTTGGATTGCCAAGCTTACGGCAAGATTGTGTTGGTAATTACACTTTGCATGGCGCAAGGATATGCAATATTTGTTGTACGATGTTTTAGAAATTAATTAATAAAAATATATTTGAAACAGATTTGTTGGAAAGTGGTAAAAATATACACAATAGTAACGAACAACACCGACTTCTAAAGCAAAGCTTCAGCAAAAACCAAATTTATTTTTATCTTTTCATTATTTTGGAAGTCATTGAAAATATTTTGGGAAGTGGAAAAACAGTCAAGTAAATAACCTGTGGTCAATGCTTGTCTTTTATTTACCGTGAAAGCGTAACAAATAATTTGTCATTTATAATATCAATTAGGACTAGTTGGGATTCAACGCTTAACGAATGATACATCCAATGGAAGAGTTGTACGGTGCACTCTACAAAAAAAAATGTGTTCAATTTAGATGCCGTTAAAAGTAGTTTTTTGACCGTCAAAAATTAGAATGCTATCCCTAAAAGATTTTCCGTTTGTCAAACATGACAGTAATAATTAAAGGCAACTCGTGTCTCATACATCGTCTAGGGACGCAGCTCACTGTTCCATTCTACTGGGGAATTAGCGGTAAATTGGTAGTAGTTAGCTGAGTAAATTGGTGGTGCAAGATGATGAGTGAAGCGAGGGACCCCTCCGTGTCTCAAATGGTACACTATGATCAGCCTGTCTCAGTTGTCAAACAAATATTTAGGATAATAACGAAAACCCTATAACTGTCAGTCTTAACATAAAATAATAAAATTACCTAACAAGCTACACTGAAATTCGACCCAAAGTTCTTTTGAAAACGACCTGGAAATACAATGTCCTGATTAACATTTACATCCATTGATTATTTTCTTATAACCTAGCCTTCAATGTCTAAACAGAACTAATAAACGCTTAAATTATTAATGAATTGATATGAAAATTAATGCTGGCTACCTTGACTATGTAAAAGAGTTTTTCTAGTGTTATTTTATAGTCAACAATCTGACAAGGTTGTTTTTGTGATAGTTTTTTTTTTGTTAATAAAATATATGTTAAGATATAAATTATGGTATTTTTGCAATCCAAGACAACTACAATTCTAATCTGTATTTAACGTTACTTAAAAGTAACATCATTTCAGGATACCCGCTTATGACTTGCACCACACGCCAAACACCATGGTGCGAGATAATTATCGCGGAAAATAGAAAAAGTAAGTGGTTTACCAGTAGCTAATAGAAAAGTACGCAGATCGCAAACGCGGATAATAATTACATCCCGGTTGTGTGCGGATGAAGTTATTATCCTTGTTATTATAACCGGATTTCAAGTAAAACATGAACATATCTGAGCGAAGCATGACGATGAAAATACATCTAGTCTACGAATCTTAACTAATATTATAAATGCGAAAGTCAGTTTGTTTGTTTGTTACGCTTTCACGGTAAAACAGTTTTACTGGTTTGGATAAAATTTGGTGCGGAGATAGATGGTGCAAAGTTATAGGCTATCTTACCCAGGTGCGTTCAGTAATTCCTTCGGGACGTAGGTAAGGCAAGGAGAAATTGTTAATAAATAGATGTTTATACGGGACCAAAACGGTCGGTTTCGCATCTCTTGGTTTGTCCAACAAACCAAAATCACTACATAGTATAAAACAAAGTCGCGTTCATGCTTAGATCTTTAAAATTACGCAACGGTGATTGAAGAGGAAGTTTTTAGTATATAATTTGTCACGTTTTTGTATCCATTGGCTAAATTATCGCAAGTGAAGCCACTGGTGGAAAGCTAGTCTACACTAATATTATAAAGAGGAAAACTTTGTTTGTTTGTTTGTTTGTAATGAATAGGCTCAAAAACTACTGGACCGATTTAAAAAATTCTTTCACCATTCGAAAACTACATTATCCACGAGTAACATAGGCTATATTTATTTCTAGAAATAACTAGGGATCCCTACTAAAACTTGAATAAAGTAACCCAAAGTGTAAAAAAAATGTCCACGCGGGCGAAGCCGTGGACGGAAAGCTAGTATTCTATAAATGAGCGAGTTCGAAGCACAAAGTGTGAAGTAACATCTATTTCTGATCAAACCTTGCTGGAATGGTCTGAAGAATTGTTGCATGTTGAGTCTGCAAAGCAATCGAAATATACCAAAAACAAACACTGCAAAAATATGCAACTTTGTTTCTCAAAGTGCGAAAATGAGAAAGTCGTTGTGTAAACAAAAGAAATCAAAAGAAAAACTCCGTTTGCTTCTCGAAGCTCAGACTTTTCCAATCCACTCGATCAGTCCCAGCGGTCAGATTGCTTCTATATGGAGTAAAAAGTAACTTTTATTTTCATGGTGTGATGAAACTTTTACTGCTCGACCTTAAACTGAGGTAAACGGGGATTTTTGTGGCGTTTGTAAATATTAAAGTTGTTCAGGTCAATCGTGATTTTTAACCCAGTTTTACATTTTAGTGTAGACAAAAATACAAAATGAGATTTGTCTGTAATTAAAGTGAAAAACACATTTTTGTAACTTTGTAGTAGCTCTGCATTTATTATGATCACTGCCATCTTGTATTATAATGAAGTTAACTGTTCGACATAGACATTCTATAGTGTGTGGAATTTCATTTTATGAATGAATTTTATTCATAGTCTTTAAAGTCTTTTCCTTTTCTGAAGTCTGGATGGCACTCGCCCTCTTACATGATACGTTTGTGAGCTATAGCTACGTACGTCAGTTACTTAAAAAAAACTACTAAAAAAAATTTAGAATAAATCAAGTCCAGTAGTCTAGAATTATGTTAAAAAGTCTCAGAAGGCGGTATTCATTATTTAAAAGATTTGAGCCGATTTGGATATTTCATGGGTCCCGACAAACACGTGTCTGTCATCACCGTGGTCTCGACTATTCGGACTTAACTGACTAACTGTTACTGTAACAATTTCTTTATAGTCGACGAAATAACTAGACACAGGTATAATTAATAATTAAAAACATTCATGTTCGCTTAATTATTTCAAAAACAGATCACTCAGATTTTCATACAAGATTATCTTGTGCAACGAAAAACTATTTCATACATTACGTGACACAAGTGTTGGATACGAGTGGAAACTGGATCGAAAGACAATGCGCAATCGGCTAAAAGGATTGCTATACTCAGAACAAAATGTAGGATGCACACAGAGTCTTCTATTTCTATAGTTGATAGATAAAATGTACACACCATATACCTACATGTACAATTTGTACACACCTTTTTATACAATACTAGTTGACCCGATGTATTTCGTATCACCTACATGTATCTTAACTTTTTCTCACCGTTTAAACCTTCCCTGGACTACGACAAACATTACAAAACCAAAATCAGCTGAATCGGCTCAGCTGTTCTCGAGTTTAAGCGAGACTAACGAACATCAATTAATTTTTATATATAAGACTAGCTGTATCCAGCGGTTTCATACTGTCCTGTTTCACGCACTCAGTTAAAAAATAGCACCATAACCCTGGGGTAAGGCTGGTTATCAGACTTTCTGGCTTCTGAGTACCCGTAACGACTGTTAAAGATCTACAAATCACAGCCGGGACCAACGGATTAACGTGCTTTCTAAGACACGGAGGAGTCGGCATAACATAGATGGTCACCCATCCACAGACTGACCGACCCGTTATAATTTTTTTTCGGATTGGAAATCATCAAATGACCCCTTCCGCCGTGGGTGGGGCGGAAGGTTATCGGGCGCTATCACGGTAAAACGGCTGCATTGATTTGGATGCAATTTGATAGAGATAAATGGTACCTTGGAAACTTTGATTATAGACTTTTTATCTGGACGCGTTAAGTTCCTCGGCGAAGCAGTTGAAACCGCAGGAAAAACCTTGTAATTTAATCTACAGGTTCGTTAGTTTTAATTTTAAAAAATTAAATAGGTCATCATCATTGAAAACGGTGTGATTTTTTAAATTAATTTAAATTCAAAACTTTACTGTAAAAAAACTGAACTTGCAACATAAAATGATACTTCCGTAAACAGTTAACACTCAAAAGGTAACACGCCTTATAAAACGATAAGCTCGCTATATAAAGAGATGGATGCCATAAAATTTCAGTACTATTTAAAACTGATAGCTACAACCCACATCTCCATACAAACGCGATAAGAATACAATGACGCTTTGAAACTCACACTTAATAAAGCGTAGAATGACCACAACCTTAGCTGTGTTACTATGTACTATGTAGTCAGAATATGCAGAAGGCTTGCTCTGTCATCATCTGCCTAGCCTTTTCTCAACTATGTTGGGGTCGGCTTCCAGTCTAAACCGGATGCAGATGAGTACCAATGTTTTATATGGAGCGACTGCCTATCTGACCTCCACAACCCAGTTACCGGGTAACACGGTACCCCTTGGTAAGACTGGTTGTCAGACTTTCTGGCTTCTGAACCCGTAACGACTGTCAAAGATGTACAAATGACAACCGGGATCAACAGCTTAACGTGCTTTCCGAGGCACGGAGGAGTCTCGCTATGACATAGATGGTCACCCATCCACGGACCGACCGCGCCAAGCGCAGCTTAACCTTTGATCGGTCGAACCGTGCGGCTGTTACTTAGCCACGAGCTCCTCAGAAGGCTTGCTCTGTGTTCTTGCAAAATTGTTATTGCAATAACATTAATATTCACCGTGAAATTCTACTTCTTACTAGTGTAATTAGTAAGTAATATATACGTTACAAAAGTAACTCTTGTCTGTCTGTATGCTTTCACGGCAAAACGGCTAAAGTGATTTAGATGATTTATTGTTGATACTAAATCTAGCATTTAGTTGTTTTTACACTTTTATGACCTCTAATTGCTCTGCATGCCATAAAATAATAATTTTCTCTTGGTAAATCTTTATCAAATTACTTGAAGTGTCATTGTTATTTATTTTGTTAAACTTGCTTTTGTTTTAATTACTCATATTCCGTTTTAAAGCCTTACATTTATAATAATTATTAATTTGACGTCTCGACGGCGTTATCCTTATCCTTACTAATATTATAAATGCGACAGTAACTCTGTCTGTCTGTCTGTTACGTTTTCACGCCAAAACTACTGGACCGATATAAATGAAATTTAGAATAGACCCTAAGGAACAACATAGGCTACTTTTTACCCGGGTGCGCTAAATAGTTCCCTCGGTATGCGGGTGAAACCGCGGGAAACAGCTAGTTATTAATATAAGTATCTTTATTACGATTATCGGTTTTTGCATAACCTAAATGAACCTTCTTTGTCTATTTATTTTAATATTGCCACCACAATATGACGGCATTCAATGATCATTTGTAGGGACGACCCAATGTTACGCTATCGATATTCGATAAATCGTATCAACATCGATAAGGAGTCGTTGTCGTCGAGTTGTTTGTGAAACGATGCGTGTCGAAGTAGGGGCGAGGAATGTGAATTGTTATGAATATCGATAACCAATTATTTTTTTACGATAAATAAAATGTAATGAGTTATTCGTTAACATCATCAAACACTACACACCCAATACACTGTAATTTGTATTACAATCTAAATAAAATCAAGATATTGATTTATATGCCAAAGTAAAATTATTTAATGTTGTTTCCTGCATTTTCACCCGCCTTTCAATGCACTTAACGTTCCCAGATAAAAATAAAATCCTATAACCGTCTCGAGGGTCCTATCTATTTACATCCGTGCCAAATTTGATCCAAATCGATGCAGCTATTTCACAAGCATAACAAACTCAATTTCATATTTATAGTATTAGTTAGAAAGTCTTTGGTTAGAATAAGGATTTTATTGAGCCAACAGATTATAACAAACAAAAGTATGATTTTACAATATAGACTTTCACTTACAACTAAGCAAATATTTAATATAAATAAAAACAGACTTATCGACACCACCCCGTGTCTAGCTTACGATTGCTTTGATAACGACTCGCCGCGGGCCCAGATGTTAGCACTCAACTCGGATAATTTGTACCGACTGAGCAAACATCGACGCTACGCACAACACTAATTTATTTTTGCATGCTACTTTTAACTGTTACGCAACTTTACCTTCAGTTGAATTTTATTTTTAATGCCTTTATGAGTTTAATAATTAATTAAATATTACGTACAATAAAATGAAACAATAATATGAATACCACACGAAATAATTGGCCAATCGTGTCACGCTACTGGCTATATACGTCCACGTGTCACTTGATATCTGTTTATTTATTTTTTCATTAGATTAGTCGTTATTTTATTAAGTTATTAAGTACAAAAACGAAAGGCATACAATATGTGCGGATTTGCAAGATAAAGAACATTGGTTGAATATTTACCATATAATCCCATTATGCAAATAACAATGGTAAAAAAATCTAAAACATATCCAATCTATCACGCTATTGACTTTAATAACCCTAATCAAAATTCTAGATAATAAAATCTCATCGCTTCTATTATGTGAGGCATAAATACTTCACTCTAAGACACACAATTTATCATACGTGTCACGCTCCTGGCTATAATACATTCACTGAGTCTCGATTCTAAACTTGTTAATATGCCTTGTCACGCTGAAGACACAAGGCTTGATTGCAACACAATTCATCTAGTCGCTTGCGTCACGCTCCAGGCTATAGTGTTTCTAGTCACAATGCAGGTTAACACAGAGCCTCATCACGCTGATGACACAAAGCGTGTTTGCGTAGCGACGTGATGCAGTTCGTCACTTAGAACACGCTATTGTCTCAGGACCGCACACCTTCGATAAATATAGCCTATAGTTTGGAGACTGTGATGCATGAAAAGTTTTATTATCTACACATATAAAATGCTTTGTCCTGAATGACTGACGGATCAACGTACAGCCTAAACCGCTGATCGTAGACACCTGAAACTTGGTGGGTGTGTTTTTTGTATGACGTAAGCATCCGAAAAGAAAGAATTTTATTTTAAAAAGGGAGGCAACGTTTGTACGAAACTCTGTCATTTTTAATTTGAATTCGCTGGCGGAAAGCTAGTTTCTAAATATAGGTAAAATATCTTAGTGCGTGAAACAATATATTTATAAGGTATCGATGATATTAATGATAGATTGTTGGTATTTTCAATAACCTTAGATTTGCTCCATAGAGATAGGTTTTTGACGTCATAATTCTATCTCTAGTAACAATATCTACGGATAGATAGCTTATTGAAAATGGCTCAGTTACAATAATCCACTAATTCATTTCAGTGCTCCCTTGGAAGATCGCCAATATCAGTTTGTTTACACTTGGAACTAAGTTAGAACTTGGTACTGTCTTGTACCAACTAGTTGTTCTATGTGTTTCAATAATATTTCCAGCCTTATATTACGTTAGTGATTAGTAGTAGTATCTGTCATGTATGCATTTAAATAACAAAAATCGCATCAGTAGTTTTTGAGAAAATCACAGACATACTTATATACGGGTCGAATACAGAACCTTCTTATTCGAAGTCGGTTAAAAATGATTGTCACTCTTGAATTACTTGAAACAAATATTTAGAAATTATATAGATTCACCATCAACTCAATAAATAGTAATAGCATTACCCACGTTGGTTTTACATATAACAGCTACTGAAAGATTATGTAGATTTCTATTAATGAAAGCGTTCGGTTCTTAGAGATTTACAATTACATATAAACTTACATAATCCATAGGTAGGTACATATAATTAAATTGTAACACACCAATGTCTGTACATTATATATATTGAAGAAAATCTAATATGGCGGGTGAAAGCGAAAGATTTTTTTTTTCAGTTGTTTTGTCTATCTGTTTGTATATTAGTACACACATCAAGCTAAAACTGCTGAATGAAATTGGATGACATTTCGTACACACATAGTTTGTAATCTGGATTAACCTATAGAATACTTTAATCCCAGTATAATTATGACGAACGCAAACTTAGTCGCAGGCCGAAACAATTTTTTAGTATAAAATTATATGTAGACAATATTATAAAGACCGGTTTCTCCATTCGTTTGTTGAATTCGGTTAAGTAACATTTCTAACAATATAATACCACGTAACAGAACTCCAATCTACCAATGTTCTTGTATAATTAATAATTACCTAACGTCGTTCAAGTGACGTTGAAATAAAACCTTTTCCTTGCGTGGGCGGCCCACTTCCCACGCAGTGCGTGTAGGGCCTATCGTCTCGCGTGCGACCCACGGAGGTACAACACTAAACTGTCGATAACTCCTACTCTTTATTCTAATGGTTCAGCTGGAAGACAGGTGTTAGGAACTTGAAGGGTATCTATTTTTGGTCTTGGTTACAAATGAGTTGTTACAACAAATGTTACTATTATTAGGCAACTTAAATTCTTTTTTTGACTTTCAAAAGTGTATAAAAACCAGGTGCACCAAACTTTTTATCATGTATCCTTTATGCTTTTACGAATATCACAAAACATGATTTCAACAATAAGCATACTTTTAATATTTTTTATCAACACATCTATACTTATATTATAAAGAGGAAAGATTTGTTTGTTTGTAGGGTTTTAACTCAAAAACAAATGGACCGATTTTAAAAATTCTTTCACCGTTAGAAAGCTACATCTTTACGAAGTGTCATAGGCTATATTTATTTTCCAGAAATAATTAGAGATCTACTAAAACTAGAATAATGTAACCCAAGGGGTAATAAAATGTACACGCGGGCGAAGCCTCTGGCGGAAAGCTAGTGGATCAATAAGACAAAAAATATATCCTCCATTTTGATAGACCTTGAATGACAGTTATTCAATTTGATGGATAAGTAACGTGATATTTTTTAGTACAATTGGGTGTAAGAGTGCTGAATACTAAGCCTAATTTTTTGAATTGAATTGAATTAAATATTGGCATCCTTATAATTCTCTTCTGTCATCTGCCTAGCCTCTTCTCAACTATGTTGGGATCGGCTTCCAGCCTATCCGGGTGCAGCTGAGTACCAGCGTTTTACATGGAGCGACTGCCTATCTGACCTCTACAACCCAGTTACCAGGTACCATGGTACCCTTTGGTAAGACTGGTTCTCAGCCTCTTTGGCTTCTGACTACCCGTAATGACCGTCATAGAACTACAAATGACAACTGGAACCAACGGCTAAGCGGATTTACAAGGCACGGAGGAGTCTTGATATGAATTGTCTTGTCCCGTCTTTGGACACGAATAATTAGGTATGTAAACGTACTTTGTATTTCATTATAGAGGAACAAACCAAAAACATTATCTTGCTCAACTTATATAAATCATCTTTTACAAACAAAGTGTTTATGTGTAAGTATTTTTTTCTAAAAATCTATCTACGTTCTGGCGTACTTATTTCGTTAAAAGCATCAACTCATTACGACCAAAACGAAAAAGATGAAAAGTGAAACAAAATGCAATTTAAAACTTGTTACTTACAGATTAATTAGTTTAAAAATGGAATCCTATGAAAGAACGGCAACGCCGCACTTTATTATGACCTAATTTTTAGTCAGTTTTTCCAAAATCCAATGCTGCGTTGCCATATTTACGTTTCGTGCACTATTTTGCATGTGTGCGTGTCCATGCGTGTGTGTATCATGTGTGTTCCAAATTCAAGGAATGTTTTAAAATTTTGTTTCATTTTGAGCAGAGAATAAAATTAATGCTGAGTATGTAAGCCGCTTTTCGTTACATGTTAATTAAGAGTTTTTATTCAACTTTTAAAACAAAAGCAGCCAGCTACCCTCTAAGCAGGGTGTTAAATCATGAATATAATACATATATCACCCTTAATTTAAAACTCCTTTTTATATCGGACTTTTGGTCGACCATATCATACAGACTAAGATCGTATAACACTATTTCTTTTTTACAACGAAAATATTCCTGCTTTTGGCATGTCATGGTAAGGCCCTATAAGTCTTGAGTCAGTAAAAAGAAGTAATACACCAGTCTTTGTATTATATCTTAAAAATCTCCCAGCAAACCTGCGTCAAGAAAATTACATAAATGTACTATAAATATAATATTTCATGGAGCCCAAAATCTCTTCATCCCATCTAATAAAGAGAGATGTACAAACAGACAAACACTATTAACTTATATTTGGACGATTTCGTCTTTATAAGTGAAAGAAGAAGCTGTCTTGGGCTTTATTAATGTTCTCATCTTTTTAGGGATCCGTAAGTAGAACTAAAAAGTCATTATTTTATTAGATATAAAAAATATTTTTATTTCTGCCTATAATCTCCTCCGTGTATCGGTATATTTTTTTCGGATGGGACATCATCAAATATGACTCCTCCCACCGTCGAGGAAAGTAAGTTATGCCGTTAATCCCAGCTGTCAATTGTAGATCTGTAACATTCGTGAGTAGTCAGAAGACAAAATATCTAACAGCAATCTTACCAAGAGGTATCGTGTTACCCGGGTAACACGATACCTCTTGGTAAGATTGCTGTTACCGGTAACACAGTTGTGGAAATCAGGACGCCTACTCAACTGAACTCACCAAAACGAAACTTTGGAAACTACCAAAAATAGACAGTAACTTTTTTTGTGGTGCGATTAGGTGCGATCTGATGCTCTGTACATAGAGGGATATGCTTATACTATCCAAATATAACAATTGTTTGCACCTTACCGCCCTAAAACCCATAAGAAAACGTACAAAACTTCAATCGAATCTTCTTTTTCGTTGAGTTAGAGTAGGCCCCCAGATAGCCAAGCGCCCCATGCCAAAATACTAGTCCCGTTTAGATTAAAAGCCGACTGCAACATAAGAAAAAGCTAGGCAGATTAAGGACAAAATTATCTAATTAGGTGACTTGTTTATCTAGAAAAACGCTCAGTTATTATAGTCTAACCTATTTGTGCTAGTTTTCCCATATAAATAAATAAAATTACATTAAATGATGAATGATGATGTTTAGATTATGAAATTGACATAAATGCGCCATCCTTACGCCGTTTTGTTAATTTCTGCAGCAGAATTAGAACAAAATAGGTTACGACTTTGTTTACAGTTTTCATACAATTTATTGGTACCGACTATACTTTTGCACTTTGCATGGTAGCTTACCTCGAAGAGTTGCCAAGTCATTACGACTACAAGTGCTGAGAAAGAAAAAGTTTTTAATAACTTACACTCCTAAATTAGTTTCCTAGTTCTTGTTACGCGGTAGTTAAAATTTTATTTGTAATACCAACAACGAAATTTTGCAAGGATAAAAAATTAAGAAAATCCGCTTGGTGCAAGGAAATTATCAAAGACTCCCCCAGCTGTAGGCGGAGCAGGTGGGGCGGGAGGGAGTATCAGACTCTTACTAACTAAAAACCACACATGTTCCTTCCCTCTGCGTTGTGTGGTGTGTAAAAAAAAACACTAATTTATCTGCATTATGCTACGGAACATACATGCATTTATATATATGAATTTAAGAGATTACCCCAAGAGCAATCGACCTTTTCATATTGCTTTAGCTTCGTACTAGTAATACATTTGACCAAGTACTCATAATAATTATTTTGTAATCAAATTCTGCTACCTCTGGGTTATACGTATAGTTGAAATAATTTTATAGTTGTTAAAATCTATCTGAAAAGACCGTTTGTCATGCTATGGGCATGATAAGCGGAGAAATGAAGAACATGTTGTGAGGAAAGTTCTGAGCATGACGATGGATGGATTGTGTGAAAGATGATATGGCTAGAAAGGATGTTACTAGTGAGATGACGGTAGATAGAGAAGTATGGAAGAAAAAAAACATGCTGCGCCGACCCCAAATAAATTGGAATAAGGGCAGGCGGATAACGATGGGTTGTAAAAAACTATGAAAAATAATTTTAAAGCTAAAAATATGAATCCCTTCTTTTCATAGAGCCACTGGAAAATAAACACTCAATAATTCTCTGAAATATACCTATTCTCTTCTTATTCTCCCCGTACAATCCACCAAAATTCACGTATAATCATAAAAAAACGGGATGCCTTTAAATGTCAAAGCAATTTGTTCGCAATCATATTTCACAGCGCGAATTATTAAGCCAGGCGTTGACATTCATAAACAATAATGATTGTGACAAATTCTAATGGGACAGGTGCTTCTGGTATGAATGGGGGATCTTTTATGATCCTTCTCATTTCATTGGGTGGAAAAATAAATTTGACTGCTACTAAGGGGGAAGTATACCTACAGATAATTTTAATTGAACGGTGTATTATTGTTGATTGAAAGATATTCAATTGTATTCGATGAAGAATCAACGAAGTTCATCTTTATCTATACTAATATAATAAAGCTGAAGAGTTTGTTTGTTTGAACGCGCTAATGTCAGGAGCTACTGGACCGACTTAAAAAATATTTCTGTGTTAGATAGCCCATTTATCGAGGAAGGCTATATATCATCATGCTAAAATCAATAGGAGCGGAGCATCAATGAAGAATGTTCCAAAATCGGGGGTTAAAGTTAGCGATAGCGCAGTTACTATTCCACGACGACGAAGTCGCGGGCAGAAACTAGTACAATATACAGTAAACCATAAATGTAAAACAACAAACTTGTTTTTTTTTATATTTGCAATAATCTTGAATATACTACATGTTTAACAATACATTATAACAACCTAAATAAAAACCTGTATCAATTGGTGAGCACAATGACTGAGTTCTGAAATTCACTTGATAGAAATTATTTTGTAATCACCTGTTTATAAAATATGTGGCGATTTGTTGCATTCCTAACTTCCTAGATACAGTTAAGTATGTCTCTGTATGTAACTTCATGAACCCATAAACTTAAGCAAACCTACTAAAATTATACGTCCCCCTGTAGGCCGGTTGACTTGACAGATGTGACAGCTGAGTGAAATATTTGCAGAATAACACGTTGGGGACGCAGATTGATTGATCGATTAGAATATCAATCAATATAAAAGCTAACCTTTAAAAATCTTTAACAAAAAATAATAAAAAGGATTATTTTAACTAATATAATCGTATTAGTTAAAATAATCCTTTTTATTATTTTTTCTTAAAAAATCCATTAATATTCTTTTCGACTGAACTCGATTCCCAGTGCGGGAGATTTTCCGACTAAAATTTATGCTCGGGATTTTTGCAATATAGTCACTGAAAATGTGGGTGAACGTAATATTATTATCTACTATTTGTACGACGAATAACGGATGCACTTAAACATATTGTTTTTTTATCTTTAACTATCAATCAACTATTCGACTTTGTTTGATAGTAAACTTATACCGAGCTATATTTAAAAAGAGGGTAAAATATTTTATAATTACAACGAGGTCATAATTTACTCTGGATATTGCTTCAAACCGCATCCAAGCCTCAATATGGCGTCGGCTTAAAATCCCAGCGATGCATAAATTAAATAGCTGTTAAATAACTCACGCACGTATAATTACCCTATTTACTTGCTCTTGTTTAACTTTACGGGAAAACGAACATTACATTACGCAAATAATGCTTTGAAACAATTACCAATATTTAGTTTTATTTGAAAACTAGCCTAAATTACATCACGCACCCGGATAAAAAATATATTACATCCTTGCTCAAGTTTTAGTCTGTCTTGATACCAAATTTTATCTAAATCGGTTCAGCTATTTTTGTATAAAAACGTTATAAACAGACAGACAAATTTACTTTAATATTTATAATATTAGTAAGGACTTATTCTAGTTTTTGTGGCTTTTCATCGAATGAGGTGAACCCCAGAGACATGTATTCTACCAAACTAGTTCAATTCAGAGTTTTCCTTTTCTCCATAGAAAATCTATCTATACTTATAATAAATCTGTAGAGAGGTCAATTCTGTACATGAAATATATTTCCAAAATAACTACCAGGGGGTGATTAAGGATCGATACTGATGCCAAAAATGCAATCAGTAAAAATTTTGTCTGTCTGTCTGTCTGTCTGTCTGTCTGTCTGTATAAACTCTAGAAACAAAAACTACTCGACGGATTTTAACGAAACTTGGTACAATTATTTGTCATACTCCTGAGCTGGTTATAGTATACTTTTCATCACGCTACAATCAATAGGAGCAGAGCAGTGAAGGGAAATGTTGTCATTTTGTTTAAACGCGCTAATCTCAGGAACCGCTGGTCCGATTTGAAAAATTCTTTCAGTGTTAGATAGTCCATTTATCGAGAAAGGCTATACGCCATATATATCATCACGCTAAGACCAATAGGAGCGGAGTACCACTATTCCACGCGGACGAAGTCGCTGGCAGAAGCTAGTTACCAATAAAATATTCCTTATAATCTGATTTATTTAAGCGTAGATACTAAACCCATTCGATTTTATGTTACCTAAATGATTAATGTGGAGTTTATATCGGCACACCAGGGTTTCTCACCAAGACGGTGGGGCAATAAAATTAATGTAATATGTGGGCAACCCTTGTAGGTAGGGGCAATGGTTTGTGGGTCAGTAAGGCAGTAATACTTAGGGGTAATTCCCTAGTGAGGCGCAAACGAGTGAATCTACTCGTGTTTTTGGGTACCTCCGAAATGGTTCTTGAATAATTGTTGTGGTTTAAACCTGGCGCCTTTTTATGGCTAAAGGTTTATTATTCAGGCAGCCTTTTTTATGGTTTTAATTTTTTCATTTACTTATTAATTTTTCATTTGCATTATTTTATTTATTTCTTTCAAGACAATGCTATAGAAAAATGTAAAGTGAAATTGCATTTTTAACTTAATTTTATAGCTTTTTAGCGTAAATAAAGTATTGTAAAATTTTGTTACAGTTATTTAAAGTTAACCACCATCATAAAGTTACGGAAAAACTTATCTGCCAGATATTTTTAAATATATAGTGTTACAATTATTTAATAGACCTATTCTGACATAACCTTTTAAAGCTTAAAATTAATCTTTTAAATAAAATCATATTAAAAAAAAATCTGTTGTATAGTTTTTATCCTCAAGTATTAAAACAGGCTCTAAATATTATAACTCTTAAAGTTAAACCCGCAATCACAATAATGTACAGAACCTTCTTCAAGATACGATTCCTCGTGACCATTCTGTTTTATTGCGATATAAAGCCTTGGAAGTAGGGAAGGAAAGTGCAAATATTAATCAATCAGCTCTGTACCAATCTAGAAATTAATTAAGCACAATATTTAATTAGGAGGAAGGCTCCTGCGATGTTGACTATAGGAATACAACGTTAGAATCATATCCTGAAAGCTGAAGATATTAGAGTTTAGGGTTACATAATTATAATTATGACTAGATTATCGCCCGCGACTTCGCCTGCGTGTGCTATACGAATTCAAATTAAAAATGTCAGAGTTTAAAAAAAAATGCCCGCCTTCCCCCTCCCTCCCCCCGGGTAGAACTTCGGAAAATCCTCTCTTATCGGATGCCTTCGTCATACAAAGAATACACCCACCTAGTATCAGGTGTCTACGATCAGTCGTTTACCCTGTGCGTTGATCTGTTAGTCATTCAGGACAACAAAGCATTTTTTATTATACGTATAGAAGATGTTTAATTAAAAGTAAAGAAGAACAGTTTTTAAATCTTAAAAACTGTTGGCCTAGACGTTAACGTTGCGGATTCATAACCTGGCAAGTAGGTACTAATGTGACTTTTTCAAAGTCATATAATTATATTATTATTTATGAGAAAGCGTAGTTATGAACTCTCATACCGTGTGAGAAGAGGCCCAGCAGTGGGATAATAACTTTTAACAGGCACATGATAATAAAAACTTGAGAGAAAACTGGTAGAGCAGAAAGTGTTCCATGCCCAGAAGTTGGAAGATAGTTAGCTACAACTTCATAATGTCTAGATCATAAATATTACATGTTTATGGAATTATAACTTTAAGATTTATTTGAAGTACCCAAAAAGGGTTATATATTCCAATGCAAGAATGAGATAGATCTATACAAAATTAATAGCATCGTCTCTTTTGCACGCGGAATTTTGGATCGCTATAACATGTCAGCTTAAAAAAACAAAATAGGTACAACAGAAAAAAATATCCAAATAATACTAATAGCCTTATTTATTCATATCAATATTTAACAACAATTAGCAATTACATCCAGGTCCCGTCTTCTAGCAGTAAGTGAGGAGTTCATCAATGGAGCACGGTTTCTCACAGCACTCGTCAACAGGACCACGCTTGCCGCGGGCACCACCCAAAGCCCTAGCACTCTGAGAGGGCATCCACCAACCATTATCCCTCTTAGACTCAGCTCCCCAGCACAACACCGCCAGAGCCCTGGACAGCTGCCTCCCACAGTAGAAGTTTGTCCCTTCCTGAGCGGCGTAACAGGCAACGCAGGTCATCATAAGAGCGAAGACCATGTAGAACTTCATGATGATGTAATAGGGTATTCAGGTACTTTGCAGGTACTAGTCGAAACGTTGAAGGTTGAATGTGCTGATCCTTTGCTGCCCCAACCTTTTATACTGCTCCTTCATCAATATTCAGACACTAATGAGAATATTTTGTGTTTAATGTATGTAGGTTGGAAAATTTACCATGTTAGGTATGTCATCTTGATTTTACGTCTGAATACACCGTGTTGGAAGTGGGTGACTTTAGAAGTTTACCTTGAAACAAATGAGGTTACATTCAAGCAGATACTATGAGGTATTTTTCTATCGTTGCTAAGGTCTTCAGCATCAAATTTTGTTCAAATCAAATCCGAATATTTTATCACTTTTTGCTTAAGTACAGTATTCTTAAACTTCCTTTTAAAACTTCAAATTTTCGACTTCGACAGCCTTTTTTTTAGGATATCAAATCATAACACTCCCGCCGCTTCCCACAGGGCGGAGCGGAGGATGCGTCAGACTCTTACTGATTAAAATCTTTCCGTATTCCTTCAATTGCTCTTCGAGTTCTAGGCCAGCGTTAAGCAGGTCAGCGTGCGACCCCTTTACATTCTTTGTGCAGTCAAAATCTAAAACTGAACTAAACTTTTCAATATGTTTTTGTTCATTGACCATAATATTTTCTCATTTTAATGACTTTTAATTCTTAAAGGAAAAAGAATCTTCAAACTGAAGTCTTCTCAGCTGTAGTACAATAAAGTTCTAAATTGTTAACAAACAAGTGTTATTTGTTGTTTTAAAGTACGTACAATGTTAATTTATCAACTTAGTCAATACTTAGGTGATACCTGATAGACATTTATAGAAAAGAAAAACTACAAAGAAAATTGTTTAGGAGCAAGTAAATGATGGTAGCCAAAATAGACGCTTTAACATCTGACAAGTGACTTCAAGAAGCTTTAGGTGACAAAGCAATTAGTTCACATCCTACACGATTAAGTAATACCTCAAGTGTTTGAATATTAATCAGTTTCACAGTATAAAAGCTCATGTAATACATGGAATCTTCACATACAACCTCCGTCGTTTGGAACAGTTGGAACTCCTTCAAAAGCATCATGAAGTTCTACATGGTCTTCGCTCTGATGATGGCTTGTGTTG
The DNA here is from genome assembly GCA_963891755.1 of Pyrrhia umbra. NCBI lineage: Eukaryota > Metazoa > Arthropoda > Insecta > Lepidoptera > Noctuidae > Pyrrhia > Pyrrhia umbra. The sequence continues at coordinate 12,516,660 of OY982934.1, forward strand.
CCTGTTACGCCGCTCAAGAAGGGACCAACTTCTACTGTGGGAGGCAGCTGTCTAGAGCTCTGGCGGTGCTGTGCTGGGGAGCCGAGTCTAAGCGGGATGCTGGCTGGTGGATGCCGCAGCATGGAGGTCATGCGCTGGCTGGCGTGCGCGGCAAGCGCGGACCAGTTGACGAGTGTTGCGTAAAATCTTGTTCCATTAGCGAACTGATGACTTACTGTTAAAAGCTGATGTCAATTTTGTTAACACTATTTTCAATATTCATTAAATGCGATACAAAATAAAATATGTTGTATTTTTTTCTGTATCAGTTTCATATGCTTTCTCATTATGCTACCTTTTTTGTCCTTTTATTTGCCAACGTGGCAATACTGCCAGTCTCCTGGGTATGCTCCCAGTTGACGGCGATGTGGACACAATTTTTTTTTGCCTTGTTTTTTATTATTTTGCCGTTTTATTATTACATACAAGGGGGGTTAGACAAGTGGCAAAACGCTAACGCTAACGCTATAGAATAGAAAACAAAATGTATGGGAATGACATATAGCTAGTCGTAAGCGAATGTCATTCCCATACATTTTGTTTTCTATTGTACTGTTTTGCCACTTGTCTAGCCCCCAAGGTATACAGTAAATACATTGGAAATAGAGTAATTTTTCCAATAAAGTTATGACTACAACCTGAAGGGTATATAGGTATACAATACTAAGCCCTATCACTATGTGTACAAAGGTGTAACCGATGCGTCAATTGGAGATAATCGCGAGGGTTCCGCAGGGCTGTCCACTGAACCACGAGGACCATTCACACTCCAACGGGTAATTGTGACGCGTTCCCAAGGGGAGGCGCCAATTTAGCTGACATGGCGAATTTTACGAAATGTGACACAAAATTTCTCTATAAAAAAATACTGAATGCACTCTTCGTTTTAGTTTAAAATAGGTCAAATTCGTTTGTATTTTTATTTTGTTAGCATACTATCTCTATAACTACTTAATGGATTTTCTATTTTTGTATTATAACCATTGAAGAGTCCTATTTGTTGACGCTTGTGTGCACCAGCCCTGCAGCGCGTCGCCGCGCGCCCTTATTATGTTTTGAAGTGTGGCAACACTGGAGCGTCACTCTCTTTGACTTTGGACGGTTGGCGGACACACAACCATTTCTTTGTAATTTACTTTATTAATGATAATAGTAATTCAGTAAAAGGTCTGCGTTTTCTCTACCACTAAATTACCCAACCAAGTATAAACCCTTTTCACTATTCATGAGTTGACATCAGCACTGCTTGATGTGACTGCTACCAAACACTAAACAATAACCATTTGTGAATAACGGTTTGCGAAACGGTTATGTAAGGTTAATATTCTTCGCATATACGCTAGACAAATCTGAATATGATGCTTTATCAATACTTAATCAACTTTTATAGCAGTATTTTTTCCCACCTCTGCGTTAACGGTTCACCAATCGAAATGCACGAGTACTAGCTGTTTCCCGCGATTTCACCCGCATTCTGAGGAAACTACTTCACGTTTCCAGATAAAAAGTATTATGTCTGTTACTTCAGGTTATAAACTATGTAAGTACCAAATTTTATCTAAATCCATTTAGTAGTTTTTGCGTGAAAGATTAAGTAAGTCAGTAAGTCAGTCGCAATACATCTTGCCATCGACAGCACGCATTTAATTTCTCTTCCGAATCTATGCAAAAATAAATACTTATATACCAGTAGCAAAATATATACATTCATCCATATATCCTTACTAATTTATTTTTACGATAAGAATTTTTAATTCCTTAGTGGAAAAGCTCGGTTCCCAAGTATTAAAGCATTAGCATTGAAATCGATAAATATATAGCAGACTGTACTATCCCTGCCTTCGTTCATATTCCGCCATCGTCAGGTCGTCGGTCTATCCGTAAATATATTCTTTAAATATTCACCAGCCAGTTCAAAACCTGATTGAAAGTCCCCAACTTTGCGGCAAGTTATAAAAAATGCAAGCAACGTCGCGGGAGCCAAACTAGTTAGCATCCAGTATTCTCCACTACATTATTATATGAAACTATAACTACTTGTATTAGTATTGTAAATTGAGCTTTATAATTTCGGTATTATAAGTTTTTTTTATCGAAAAGAACGTTCTGTCCATACGTCTGTTTGTTTTTTTTTTCGATTTTATTTTGATTTGGTCGAATTTGACACGCACATGACTTTGTTTAATTTTGATATAATTATTTACTTATATTTGCAATTTACAACCGTTACTTAATCATAATATGAATTACTAACTCACAATTTTAACTTAAATTTTCATTAGGTAGTAAAAAATAAAAGCCAAAAAAAGGTATGAAAATTATCTAAGCATGGCACCTAGACTCCTATATCCTCCTATAGGTACTAAACCTTTGAACAAGTTCTTGTTAGGGTGTTCCTTTCCCTTATAATTAATAACATCAAGCAATAAAACAACAAACAAGTAATACAATCCTTAATTAAATCTCCGACAAACTAAAAGCATAGTTTAAAATCCCCACAAAGAGCCTACGACGGCCATTTTAAATCGCTAAGACGCAATGAAGATGGCGCGGCGACAATCTTGCACAATGGGAGGAATTTCCAATAAAGCGCGCTAATGAAATAACCCACAGCCTCACGGCTCACTCCCGAGATGAATCTGGAGAATACTTTCATAACTATATGCGGACAATCAATGCGACTTGTTTGACTTCATTAGATTTTAGTAAGGGGTTAGTTTAAACTCCATTTTGAACGCAAATCTTCGACATCTATAATATAAGTAATTTCGACGTAGTTTGTTCGTAGACGTAGTAGATAGTAGACGTATCCTGTGGGTGCAGGTTTACAGCCCTAGTGTCAGATTTATCTCAAAACCGGCTGACGGCCTCTGACATGGAATTTCTCTAAATAGTTACAATGAATAATAAACTTATACACATTTTTTATGTGAAGTTCTCATAGAATTCTTACTACATGTCAGCGTATATTAAGACCCTAGTTGCATATCTGTCACATTACACATAGATAATTCATCATCATCATCAGCCTATATATTGTCCCACTGCTGGGCACAGGCCTCTTCTCATACAGAGAAGACATGAGCAATAATCACCACGCTTGCTCAAGGCGGATTGGCGATTTCAGACTTTTTTAAGTCCTCACGATGTTTTCCTTCACCGTTAGTCAGTGACGTCTAAGATATACTTAGAAAGTACAAATGACTTTAGAAAAGTCACATTGGTACTTGCCAGGTTTCGAACCCGCACACTCGTACATGAGAAGCAGGTCCCTTCCACTTGGCCACCACGACTTTTTTATACACGACATATGTAGATAATTAATCATAATTAATGATTGAATAATGCCCACTCAGTATCACAAAACATCTGTATCTATAGTGTAGTACAAAATATTCCTAACTATCAAGTAACAAATTAACTACCCCAGTGTCAGTCACTGTCCACATAAGTGTCCACGTCACACGGCACAGTACACTGTCACCCCCAACTTAGATTGAGCGCGATGACTATCAACTTTTTATAATAAACTTGTTCTACCAGAATGTTGGTGTCATCGTGTTAGTACTATTTTGGTAGTTTTTTGTAAACTTTTTTATCACATGTTTGAGGAGCTCGTGGCTAAGTAACAGCCACACGGTTCGACCGATCAAAGGTTAAGCTGTGTGTTAAGTTGCTGTGGATGGGTGACCATCTATGTCATACCGAGACTACTCCGTGCCTCGGAAAGCACGTTAAGCTGTTGGTCCCGGCTGTCATTTGTAAATCATTGACAGTCATTACGGTAGTCAGAAGCTATTATTATTATATTATTAAGTCATTTGTACTTTTTAAGTGTATAAGACTAACTATAAAAGAAAACATCGTGAGGAAACTTACACTAAAGAGTTCGGATTCGCCAATCCGCCTTAAGCAAGCGTGGTAATGAATGCTCAAGCCTTTTCTATATGAGAAGAGGCCTGTGCCCAACAGTGGGATATTAGATGGGCAGATGATGATACAAAGTTTATTTCTATTGATATTATTAGGGGTTACAGCAATAAGTTACTTTGTCTACGTTATTATTTTATTATCAGACAAATACTTTTCTTAAAGCAGTAAACACAAAGCTATTCGTAATACTTTTGCAAACAAAAGATCCAAGCGGGTCAATGTTCACTGTTTAAAAGACCTTTAAAAAGTATCCAGAATTAAACTTAAACAAATGTACCAAAGATAATAATAAAAATAAAGAGTGGACATAACTATAATCGCACTTGCAAAATAAAATAACGTATAATTTTATTTCAGAATAATTTCGTATCTTTGGTACGTTTGCAGATGAAAATAGCTGTTTAATTATGTATACAGAATCCATTGGTTCCGCTTCCATTCAAACACGTTTACAGAGATTTGAGGCTCCGTGTTAGTTGGTAGACCTTAGGTATCATTAACATTTTTAGCTGACGTTCGCACTACTTACATACTCTTCGTATTAGATAGTTATCAAGATTTTCCTCAAGGTCTGGAAGTACAGAAAGCCCGTGTTTATCAGATCAGAAAGTAAGTTTGTTTGTTAAGCTTTCACGGTAAAACGGCTAAATCGATTTGGATAAAATTTGCTATGGAGATAGATGAAACCCTGGAGACTACTTTTTATCCGGGTACGTTAAGAAGATCCTTCGAGACGCGGTCGTAACCGCGGGAAACAGCTAGTATACATAAAGCGACAGTTTCACAAAAACTCAATTTGTATATCTAACAACATATCCACAATTCAAACTGTAGGACATCCCGTATACACGATACCATTATCCTCATTTTCTGAATGTAAAATAAAACTCATACTCGTAGGCACATATGTAGTACATAACATGTATATATGTACAAGTATATACATGGTAAGTTCAGCGCGGAACAACGTCATATTCATAAAAGAATATATCCGCGGCAGGGGACTCAGACTGCGAAAGGATTGAGACTAGTCACATCGTAAGCGGGTAGCGATTACCGGTTATATAACTTTAACAGAAACCTACATGAAAACAGCTAATCTAAAGAAAAACAGACGAAAAGAAATAAGGAATATTTACACTGACGGACTAATAAACTCCATCAATGTTCAACACGCACCTACCTTTGAAAAAAACATTTTAACCAAGTATTCCAACTTTTTATACAAATTTAAATTGAAACCTATAGTTTGGTTTGTTAACTTCATAACAGCGTAGTATCATTATCCCTAAGTGTATGTTTGTATACTGGAAAGGGCCATTAATTTTTTTTAAACAAAAACTTTGATGCAGTTTCTTTGTCTGGGGGTATATTTGCATATCCAATTTTGTACCTACTATGAGAGGCAGAGTACAGAGATTCGGAATAGCAGGTATTTTATGTGAAACACATGCTACTATATGAAAAATACAGATTTGTTACTGCCTAGCTTAAATTTCAGAATTTTATTCTGTGCAAGTCAAAATCATCATTGACATAAACACTTTTATCCCATAGAATCATAGGCAGCTTTCTAACTACTACTTCTTACTAAAAAAATAATTAAATAGGTAGTACTTACAAAAAAATACCAAAATTTTAATAAATCAAAATAAATTTGTTTTAAACATTACTTGGTTATTAAAAAAATCCTTCTCCGTTGGGCAAAAAATATTTGTTTTTTATTATTATTATTTATCGAGAAGCACAAGCCAGGTGCTTTATCGGTAGTCTATTTTGACTGAATTCTAACAACTATAATTTTAAGAGCGAAATCTAAATATCAATCACCCGTTCCCGCTCCCGCTCACAGTCACACCTATCTTTATAACAAACATGACCTACCGTGTACAGTCGCGCACAGAACGTCCGATGAGATTAGTGCCGTCCTCAGTGTACGGCAACAACACGTGTCGGACGACTTGTGTCGGAAACACACATGTTGGCACTGAAATGTAGGACAAAATTCTTTAAGATACTGCTTAGAAAGTCTATTCAGCATGATACTGAGAGAAAACTGTTGCAGGGGTTTCGTTATGCATACTGGAAAATGTTAGTTGTTTTTGACTCAGACTGCCTCGTTGGTCTAGCGAACGTAAGTGTCACTACTAAGAATGAGATCCTAGATTCGATTCCCAGATCAAGCAAATATTATTGGGATTAGCTTTCCACCAGCAGCTTTGCCCGCGAATGAAAATCCTTTTTCACCCCCTCAGGGGTAGAATTTCGGAAAAATCCTTTCTTATCGAATGCTTACGTCATACAAAGAACACACCCTCCAAGTTTCAGGTCTCTACGATCAGCGGTTTAGGCTGTGCGTTGATCGATCAGTCATTCAGGACAAAGCATTGTAAATGTATGAATGTGGAATTCGTCAATAACATGCGTGTAACGGATTGTAACATAAATGTGGGTGTGTATTGTATACCTCTATCTAACACATAAAACAATTGCATATATGTATTACAAGCCTAGCTATTCTCGTGGCATTGCTTTCATCCTGTAGGAACTACTACACATAATCAGATAAAAACTATCCAAAATCCATCCCCAAGTTTCCATCTATTCGAATCGAATCGGTTAAGCTGTTTAATTGTGAAAGTACAACAGACAGACAGACTTTCTTATTTATATTATTAGTAGGGATTAGAAAACCAGGTCCAAACTCCACTGAACTGAGATAAATGTGTGATGACAGCTTGGAATAGGATTGAATGCAGTTGCACACTCAGATATATAATATATAGAAATACATCTAGTGCTTGTCTAGAAGAAATTGCAGAAAACGATAAGACCAATGACTTTTTTATGTTTTTATAACAGGTTTTTTCAGAGTCTGTCGTCTGGTAGACATCGATGCTACTGCTGAAACCTCACTCATAAATGCTGTTTAGCGTTAATCCGAGCTTAAATTAGAAGCTTAATCCTGGATTACGATTAAGTAAAAATAAGGTGAGAAATGGTTAAACTTCAGGTTACAGGTTTTTTATAAGTAAGACGGTTAAAACGTATTACGGAACCATATTGCGCGAGGCCTGATTCGCATTTGGCCGGTTTTATGGAACAGTTCCGTGTAAGGTTACCGAAGAACTGTAAAAACACAACTGCTTTAATCTTTTTGAGAAAAAAGCGTGATGTTATATTACAATGTTTTTATTTACCTTATATATATTTTCTGGAACACTTGCCAAAACATGGGCACAAAATAAACTTCTACCCAAAAATAATAAAATACCCTTTGCCCGAAAAATCTTCAATTTAAAAACATACGTTTCGCACCGGCGTTGCTAGGAAAGTGGCTCTATTTCAGCGACCCTCAAATAAAGCCAGACATTTTTGCAAACTTCTTGTAGTAAAATGTAGTAAAATATTTTGTAACTATATTGGATATTTCTGTATATTTTTCCCTAGTGGATCCAAACTAGCTTTTGCCTACGGCGTAGCCGTGTAGCACCGTAGCGTCCGTAGGCCACAGTGCAGACTGTGTAGCATTATATTCAAAGATATATAGCTTTTCATTACCTAAAGATTTGTTTAATTAGTCCAGTAAATGTGCAAAATGCCCTGTTTTAGTGTTTCGACTGTTGTGCAAGAGGTCTAAGGTTTGTTTCCCAGATTTCTCATGTCGATTTGTTAATTCCAATAAATAAAAGGTTGCCGATACAATTATTATAATTAAATTTCTGAAACATTACCAGAAAACAGTGGAACAATTCGCATGTTTTTTTATCGCTTTAATTTCAATGTTTTCTCTATTAATAATTCTATACGAATAGTGTCAATTTATCTAAAACCACAATATATAATATTATATATAATACGGTGATACGAATAACGAACGTCAAGATCAAGCAGAATAAAATTATCCTAAAAAAAAAGTGATTGATTCATGGAAAGTGTAAAACCTTAGAGCTATTGGAAATTAATATTGTATGGAATGCATCGAACGTCCGAGCTTTTGGATCTTCGTGCATGAAAAGCTTGAAACCTCAAATCTATTGAAAATTAATATTGTATGGAAGAGATATTGGGAAATAATATATAATATATTGTATGGCAAGCTTGTAGCGTCAAAGCTCTTGGGAATTCATGCTTGAATAGCATTTAAAGAGCTTTTCTTAATTCATGCATGGAAAGTGTAATGTATGGAAAACTTGTAACGTCAGAGTTTTTCAGAATTCATATATGGAAAGCGTAAATACTAGGTATGAGAATATCTCAAGAAATTATTTTCAATTGACGCCTCAACGCGACGCGGCGACGCCTCCAGTTTCTCCGGCAACGGTCGCTAGGCATGCGCGAAATGCCAGCGCGGCTGCGGCGCTCCAAGAAACATCTGTCATTTTGAGTGATTCTATTTTATAGTTTATAGTTTAGTGTTTTTATTTGTTTTTGTATATATAGGTATAAGTATAAATCTCAATGCTCCATGGAAGCAGTAGTGATGCCGAACTTTACAGTGCGTGTCAACCTTCCACATCGCTCGAATCGAACGTGTATTCCCGTTCGTCCCCTTAACTTCGTCCCCGAGGGGGACGAACGGGAATACGTTATTTATTTTCCCGATGGTCCCTCAAAATTTTTTGGAGGGACGAATGGGAATAATATAAGACTGGTGGTTTTATTGGTAAAAAAATCAGTCATTTATTAAGGAATAAAAATCACAGTAACAATCACAGAATCAACTTTGCGATAACTCGCAATATTTATATATAATATTTTTTAAGAATAAAATTCCCCTTATAACTAAAAATTATGATAAAAAAAATCAGTGTAAAGAGCTTATAATAAAACAATTCTGTCTTATATTACAATTAAACACTACAAACAGACTTTTTACCATTCAGGTTGTTTCCTTTTGAAATATAAGTTACTATTTTTGTAGTCACAGTTGCGTACGGAAACGACAAATAAACATATTTCTGCACTAATCTTTTTAGTGGGACGAATGGCACTAATCGAAGAACATATTCCCATTCGTCCCCTCTTGAATTAGTATTGGGACGATCGGGAACAAATTAAATATTATTTTTGTAAATTCCCGTTCGTCCCCCTCGGGGGACGAAGTCGAGGGGACGAACGGGAATACACGCGCTCGAAGGCCTGGTACGTTGCCCCCATTGTTCCCAAACCCGGTACTTTAAAGGTAACCGGGGCTTAAAGATACACTGTGGCAAAGTACACAAACTACAGAGTGTATCTTTATGCCCAACAATCTTGCCTTCTACACCATCACCCATCCATCAGCCCCTTTGGAATACCCTATCAAAATCGAAACTTACGACACCCATCCTGAAGCGGGTTCCCCGGAGTGCTAGACGGTCTGTTGCTCTAAGTTTAGCGCGATGTGTCCGTCTTGCAGTCGGGGAGAACTCAGCAAGTGCCTGGGAGCAACTACTCACCTTTCCTTACCGAATTCTACATGTCGACAAAACATTGGCAAACAAAAAAACTTTAGCTACCCAAATTAAAGATAACTGCAATACGTCAACCATCATTTTAGACTCAAAATTACCTGTTTTGCAAAATTATATTGCATCTAAAGATACAATCTGTCATCATGTAGAATCGAAATTGAGGGAAGGTGACATCAGGGGAGCTGCTAGGATGCTCTTTAGCAGCGATGTGGTGGCGCCCTACTCTCCAGAAACCCTTGCCGCTCTGGAGAGTAAACATCCGGCTCCGGCGGATGGCCTCACCTTCCCCGACCCCCCCGATCAGGATACAGTTCCATTAAATATTACAGCTCGCCATGTTACTGCAGCCGTGGCTTCCTTTAGAAGTGGCTCCGCCGGCGGCCTCGACGGCCTGACTCCTCAACATCTAAAGGATCTTTTAAGTTCAGGCGCTGGGGAAGCTGGTGAGTCACTTTTAAAAGAACTTACGGCTCTAGTCAATTTAATGCTCTCCGGCAATGTGAATAATGCCGTCGTCGATGTGCTGTATGGAGCCAATCTATGTGCCTTACGCAAGAAAGACGGCGGCATTCGTCCCATTGCCGTAGGGTGTACCTACAGGCGTATGGCAGCCAAAATTTGTAGCAAGCACTGTAATGATTTGCTTGCTACTAAGTTCCAGCCCCAGCAGCTTGGATTTGGTTCCAAGGGGGGCTGTGAGGCTGCCGTACATGCCTTGTCCACCTACTTAAATTGTGACAAAGGTGAAGTCATCCTTAAGGTTGACATAAAAAATGCATTCAATTCTGTTAACAGAGACACTTTGTTGGCTGAAGCAAAAAAAAGAATTACCCGAAATTTATAGTTTCCTTTGGCAGTGTTACAGACACCCTTCAAAATTATTATATAAGGACAATATTTTGGATTCTGCAGTTGGTTGCCAACAAGGTGATCCTCTTGGGCCGGTCATTTTTAGTTTGGCAATTCATCCTATCATAAAACAACTAAATTCTAAATTTAATGTGTGGTATTTGGATGATGGAACCCTAGGAGGGGATATAGATACAGTTTTAAAAGATCTAATTTTCCTTGAACAAAAATTCAGCAACATCGGTTTGGACCTTAACTTCTCTAAGTGTGAAATTTACCTCCCTGACATAACCGACAGACAGTCAACCCTATCAAAATTTAATGCAATAGCCCCGCAAATCAAAATCCTTGAAAAAAGCTCATTGCACCTCCTAGGTTCCCCAATTTTGGAAGACAGTTTTGAAAATTTCATTGACTCAAAAATAGCAAATTTTAAAGATATTTCGGACAGACTACTCAAAATTAATTTACACTTGGCTTTTACTTTACTAAAATATTGTTGTTTTGGCCCAAAATTTATTTATAATCTCCGCTCTTCCCCTCTATGGAAGCAGCCGCATCTATTAGACAAAGTTGACCAAATTATTCGTAACACGTTAACGTCATTATTTAATGTGGCTTTGGACGACCGTGCGTGGCTTCAAGCTACTCTTCCCATTCGTTTTGGTGGCCTCGGCGTCCGCAAAATTTCTAGTGTTAGTCTACCGGCGTTCTTATCCTCGGTCTACAGCACTGAAAGTTTAACCAGGAAAATTTTAGCTCCATCGCTGGTTGACTCTGAGGTGCCGTATTTGACTAATGCTATGAACGCCTGGAAAATGGCTTGCCCAAACACAGCTTTACCTGACAACCCCGCTTCCCAGAGACAATGGGATGAGCCGCTTTGCAGGTTGGTACGAAAAAACCTTATTGAAACGTCTACCAACACTGCTGAGCGTGCTCGCCTTCTGGCTTTGGGAGAGTGGGAGTCTGGTCTTTGGCTTCACGCACTTCCATCACCCAACATAGGCACTATGCTGGGTGATACAACATTTCGGCTCGCTACATGCTTACGCCTGGGCGCTCCCTGTGGAGCTCCGCACCGCTGCCAATGCGGCGAATCCGTGGACAGCCTTGGTCACCATGGTCTTTCCTGCATCAAGAGCGCAGGTCGCATAGCACGGCATGCCAGCATTAACGACATCATCCGCCGTGCTCTTGTCACCGCCGGGGTGCCAGCCGTTCTAGAACCCAATGGTTTGGCACGCGACGACGGCAAGAGACCGGATGGGATGTCTGTAATGCCATGGAAGATGGGAAGGTCTTTGGTGTGGGATGCAACTTGTGTCGACACCCTTGCTCCATCCCATCTTCCCAGTACGGTGGGCTGTGCTGGTGCAGCTGCCGCAGCTGCAGAAAACCTTAAACGGCGCAAATATATAAACCTTAGTGGTAATTATATATTTGAGCCGTTTGGGGTAGAAACATTAGGGCCATGGGGTCCAAGTGCCCGTCTACTATTTCGTGATATAGGCAAACGTTTAGTAGACTCCACGCGTGATCAAAGGGCTGGCCTATATTTCGGTCAAAGAATCAGCATTGCCATCCAACGTGGCAATGCAGCCAGCCTTTTGGGCACGATTCCCGTTGACAGCGATGCGGATGAATATTTTGATGCCTAATTATATTAGTATAATTTATTATTTTTATGTTTTTAAACCACAATCATATTTTTCAAATAAATAATATCAAAATCAAAAAAAAAAAAAAAAACTATTATCAACTCCATTTCTAATCAGGCGAAATAATACGTTACACGGTCATTGGTATAACAACGCAAACAAAATATAGCAAAAAGGCAAAAAAATCGCTTTTTCCATTACAGCAATATTATTTTTCAAGTTTTTTGATTTGCTATACGCATAGACAATATTTTTTATAATTGATTTAAGGCTATAAGCATTATTAGTTACCGAAATAATCGGCTATGACAGACAGACAGATGAATTGAAACCATAAGGGTTTTTTACCATTTTGACTCGACCCCTAAAAACTGAATAACTCAATATGTTTTGCCAAGGAATTTTGGCGTTAAGCTATTATATTTAGTTATGAACTAAACCGATATTTCTCGAGTGTAGTTACACAGAATCCTCTCCATAAATCCGTCTCGGAGGCATCCAATGCAATCAAGGCCCTGTGACGTGCTCAAAGACTCTCAAAGCAAGTCTGCCGTCAAAAGAAAAAAGGCCGTAACTACCATTTTTTTTTTTACCATTGAATTGAGTACATATTATTTAAAATCAGGAAAAGATTCTGCTTACGAATATGTATTTAACTCAAGTCGAAAAAAATGGTAGTTACGACCTTTCTTCTTGTGACGGCAGAAGTGGTCGATAACAGCACCTGTTACGTGTACAATCAACTGACCGTAACAACTAGATTAATTTCTGTGCCAAAACTATTTAATGCTGGCAGTATACATCAAAAATTTGAATGTAAAATCAAAATTTATAAATTGACACAATGAAAATGAACACCCTACTCCAAATGAAGCTTGTCCGGGGAACATGGATGAGTTTTAGTCAGTATGAGTCTGACACTCCCACCTGCTTCACCGGCAACGGGGGTCATTTGATGATTTCCCATCCCTTAAAAGAAAAAGGTCAGATATATTATTTCAACCTAACTGTTACCCGCGGTTTCACCCGCATCCTGACCGAACTACTTCACGCTCTCGAATAAAGGAGTCTGGCTAGGGAGGGTCATTTGATAATTTCCCATCCCTAAAAATGCGCTTGCAATCACTAAGCCAACAAAGCAGCTTTAATACACAAATCAACATATCAGAATAAAAAATCTTACTCCAATAATTTCCTAAACTCTTAAACCTACAGACGTTGGTTTAAAAGCGATGACATTCATACAAAGCTGGAAAGAAGTAAAAGACTATAAAAGTTCGGAACAATATTTGACACGTATTATCGCGACACGTACCAAGCTAAGAATTACTACACGTCTATGAGTTATGAAACGATCGACCATCGAAATGTTATGAAAAATTTTTCGTAGCGATTTTCATGCGTACATCCAGCTCCATTTTATTTAATGAAAGAGTTTATATACTGCGACAAAGATCTAAGAAACGTTTATGCCAATGAAAGTACTTTGCACACCCGGATAAAAAGTGCCCTATGAGTTAATGTGCAGGTTATAAACTATTGGTGTACCAAAGCGTGAGAGACGCACATGCGTATATCGTAAAGAGTAACAAACACACATGCGTATATTGTCACAAATTTCAATATTTATAACTAGCTTTTGCCCAGGGCTCCGCTCGCGTTAAGAAGTATTATTATTAATTAGGTATATTCTATGCGGCTTTACTTTTGTTTAGCGTGTGTAAAAAATTGCGGACGTCTTCATCATACTAGCTCCAATCTTTAATATCAGTTCAATCATCAGTCGAAAATCTAAGAAGATTTATACAAATTTCATCCCCTATTTTATCCCCTTAGGGGTGGAATTTATCAAAATCCTTTCTTAGGGGATGCCTACTCATAGTAGCTATATGCATGCAAAGTCTCAGCCCGATCGGTTTAAAATTGACAAAGTTTCATACAAACTTTCATCCCCTATTTTATCCCCTTGGGGTAGAATTTATCAAAATCCTTTCTTAGCGGATGCCTAAGTCATAACATTTACCTGCATGCCAAATTTCAGACTGATCTCTCCAGTGGTTTGGGCTATGCTATGATAGATCACTATGTCAGTCAGTCAGTCAGTTAGATTAGATTTAGATATTAGTTTGCCTAGCTACTTGACTCCATTTCACTACAAAAAATATTTCATAAAAAATATGAATACCCAGATTTAAATCTAGCTGCATACCCTTCATCGAAATCAGTTTCACAGTTCAAACGTAAATGCGCAACAAACTTACTAACTTACTTTCACATTTTTAAATACAGAACCCTCTTTTTAAGAAATAGGTTAAGAAAATAATATAACCAGATAAATAAATCAAGGGAGGTGTGATTTCCAACGGATATCGGTGTGGGCGTCAAATCGGCCATCTTACCCGGATTGTAAGTTTGGTAATCGGATCACGGCGGTGTAATCTTATTGGGACAGCTTACGAAGACCTGGGACAGTTTGTATAGACGTTTAGGACGAAAGTATGATTTTGTTATCAACTTATTTGAAGTTTTTTCTGTGATATAGCTTGTAAGGAGATGCTTATAAATGGGTTTCAATGTTTGGTATGCGTGTGAATGTAATATTTAAGTATAGTGAGATATGTATTTTTTTTTACAATACAAGACTTATGCTTTGGCAGTAAATACGTTTTTACTACCTATTAATTCGCTCACTCGGATTAAGAGTATCCTGTCTTAATCCAGGTTATAAACTATACCAAATGTAACTTACACCTCACTAACTTTCACTTTTATAATATCAGTAAAATGACATAGCTTCATGCCTCCTATTCAAGTTTAATAATAAATGAAGACTAAATAGCTAATTCCCACCGGCTCACTCGCTTCTTAAGTATACTACTTTATCCACCTATAAAAAAACAATCCAATGGCCTTTCCCAATTTTTAAACTATATTCAGCCGTTTTAAAGTGAAAGCGTAACAGATAGACGAAAATCTTCGCGCAGATGCCGGTAGCATTGACTGGATGCCTCTTATTACATCGGAGTCAGTGGATGAAAAAGTTGATCTGCTTTCAACAAAGTTATTGGCATTGTACGACGTCCACGCTCCTATTCGCGCGATAAGAGTGAGACACTTGCCATCGCCGTGGCTTACTGCCGAAATAAAGTTGATAATGGCTAAGAAAGTGGCAGCTAAATCACGGTAAAAGGCTCGTCCTTCTTCTACGAATTGGGATAAATATGTTGATATAAGAAATCACTGCCATAAGGTGTGTAGGAATGCTCAGCGCCATTTTACTCACACGTCGGTGGAAAACGGAGATCCAGCAAAGGTCTGGAGGTTTCTTAGAACAATGGGGATTGGAAAGTCACGTTATGATAAAATACCTCAAGATGTAGACATTCATTCATTAAACCAACATTTCTCATCGTCGTCCAACTTTGATAGGACAACAAAATTAAATACTCTAAATTATCTTTCTAATCTTCCATCCCCTAGCTACTCCTCTTTTGTCTTTAATCAATTTGCCGCTTGTGATGTTAAGAAGAGCATTGTATCTATTACTTCTGATGCAGTTGGAA
The DNA here is from genome assembly GCA_963891755.1 of Pyrrhia umbra. NCBI lineage: Eukaryota > Metazoa > Arthropoda > Insecta > Lepidoptera > Noctuidae > Pyrrhia > Pyrrhia umbra. The sequence continues at coordinate 12,532,161 of OY982934.1, forward strand.
GTGACTGTGTCAGCCGTAAGATGATCCTCCCTGTCCTTGATGAAATCCTTCCCGTCATATGTCACATCCTTAATTATTCTTTATCCAGCAGTGTATTTCCAAGTGCATGGAAAGAGGCCCAAATTACTCCTTTACCAAAGAAATCCAATCCCACATCCTTTTCTGAATATCGTCCAATATCCATACTGCCATTCCTATCCAAAGTCCTAGAACGTCTTATTCATAATCAGTTAAGTTCATTCCTTTGCAAGAATAGACTTCTTAATCCTTTCCAATCCGGTTTCCGTCCTGGTCATAGTACTGTAACCGCCTTGGTGAATATTACGGATGACATCAGACTGGGCATGGAAAATGGGAAGTTAACGGTACTTGCACTACTTGATTTCAGTAATGCCTTTAATACTGTTGACTTCGACATTTTGCTTGGCATACTTAACTCAATTAACATATCTCCAACGGCAATTGATTGGTTTCATAGTTACCTGTATGGCCGCCGGCAACGTATTCGTATTGAAGATACATACTCTTCTTGGTGCGATACGACCGCGGGTGTGCCGCAGGGTGGCGTTTTATCCCCATTACTTTTCGCAATATTCATTAATTCAATCTCTCACAAATTACTTTCTTCCTATCACCTTTATGCAGATGATCTTCAAATCTACTCGCAGGCTTCAGCAGGGCAATTATCGGAAGCTATCGGAAACATTAATAAAGACCTTTCCCAAATAGCAGAGTGGAGCAGGTGCTATGGGTTAAGGATAAATCCACTAAAAACTCAGCTCATTGTTATCGGTGGCTCGCGAATGGTCTCGAAAATAGAATGGTTTCATCTCCCGCAAGTTATCTTTGATGGAATCCAAATACCTTTTAGCGAAAAAGTCAAGAACTTGGGGATATATATGGATAGCAGAATGTCCTGGGAACCACAGATGCAGGTCGCCGGTTATTTGCATCTGTAGGATCTTTAAGACGACTGCGGAACTTTTTACCTACTGCTACCAAAATTGCGCTTGCACAATCTCTTCTACTTCCCATCCTAGACTATGCCGATGCCAGCTATCTTGATCTCACCGAGGACCAATTCAATAAACTTGAGCGACTTCAGAATGTTTGTATAAGATTCATATTTGGTTTGCGCAAATATGATCATGTGTCAGAATTTCGTGCTAAGCTCAAGTGGCTTCCAATACGACTTCGTCGGAATGCTCATATTCTCTCCTTGCTTTACTGTATTTTTTTCCACCCTATGACCCCTTCTTATCTCAAGGAACGATTTGAGTTTATCTGTGATACACATACACGATCTCCTTTTTTAAGAAAATGGTGAAGGATTACTATTTGGAACATTAGTTACTACTTTCTCATATTTTTAAATTCTATACATTTATACATATATTTTTCTTTGTGTGTATTGTTTGTATACTCTTGTATTTTATATATCATATCATATTCTAATGTACGCCATTAATTACCCGTTATCTATTCTTTTACACTTTTACTCCATCCAAAGGTTGTCTGTAAGAAATTGCATTTAGCGATAAGACCGCCTATTGTACTGTTGCATATTTGTTTGTAATCTCCTATTTTGTTTGTCCTATTGGTGTACATACAATAAAGAATATTCTATTCTATTCTATTCTATTCTATAGACATAGTTATATTCGAATTTATGATTATTAAAAACATTTTTGTAAAATATCTTGTAGGTACATAATATTGATTTACACATTACATTTCCATCACAATCAGACATGGATATTTTACTGCAATACACTGTTCACATTCATTTCTGCAATACAGCATGTAGTGTATATTGCAAAATTACATCAACCTGTGAATAGCAATATTTTCTGAATATTCATTTTAATAAAAATGTTTGTTCGAAGGAAGTAAGGATAGCAAAAGAGAAATAACAGACTATATATTTTTTTTTTTGTTTTATCGCGAAAAATGGTATAAATATCATTACTTGATATAAGAACTTGGATATCAATAATCTTGGAAGTTCACAATGATCTCTCCTACGCCAAATGGCATATTATACACATACATACATACTAAAACCTAAGGAGCTCGTGGCTAAGTAATAGCCGCACGGTTCGACCGATCAAAGGTAAAGCTGCGCTTAGCGCGGCCAGTCCGTGGATAGGTGACCGTTTTTGTCATATAGCGAGACTCCTCCGTGCCTCGGAAAGCACGTTAAGCTGTTGGTCCCGGTTGTCATTTGTAGATCTTTGACAGTCGTTACGCGTAGTCAGAAGTCAGAAAGTCTGACAACCAGTCTTACCAAGAGGTGTGTATTACCCGGTAACTGGGTTGTAGAGGTCAGATAGGCAGTCGCTCCATGTAAAACACTAGTATACAGCTGCATCCGATTTAGACTGGAAGCCGACCCCAACATAGTTGGGAAAAGGCTAGACAGATGATGATATATATACTGAAACCTACCTTAATAAAATTAACATTAATAACGTCATAGAAGAAGTTTTAGTCCATTTCCAACATGATTCATGTAGCCAATTGAACTTGAAGCCGTTAAATAAATTACACGCGAAATCACTATTTCAAATCAAATGAAATATGTAGGTTTCCTTACGTTTAATAGAAAATCTTACTCCTGGATTAAAAATGATAGAGAAAAATGTGTTTGCAAACAGATGGTCTCGTCTGATTTCTCACCTGGAGTAATAACTTCAAGGAGTTAAGGGACTTTCAAGATTTTTATCGTTTATTCAAGGATTTATTAAGCTTGATTAATATCTCGACTAATAATCGAGCAGACTGAAATATTAGTCTAGATTTTGGGCGACAATAAGTCAGTCTGCTTAATAAATTTTGACGATAAAATCGCATTTGATTCGGTTAGGTAGATGTGTTTATTGTAAGGCTTAATAGGTCAATACTGACGTTTTAAAAAAACGCTGTATAATGTTCATATAGGTAGGTTCAAAAAAGATGAATCTGAAACACGTTACTGCCGAGAGCTACGCAAAGAAAGGCGCGTGCTGTTGACAGGCGCGGTGAACTAGGTTTTGTGTTATACTTTAAACTATGTAAAATTTATATACCTTTGTAGTGTGTAGATTATCGCAGTTCTGTTCAAATTTCGCGAGTAAAAGTCAGATAAATATTATTTTTGTTGTACATAGGCATCATTATCAACATACTAGGTTGTGGAGGTCAGATAGGCAGTCGCTCCATGTAAAACATTGGTACTCATCTGCATCCGGTAAGACTGGAAGCCGACCCCAACATAGTTAAGAAAAGGCTAGGCAGATGATGATGAAGCGATCATCATCTACATCTCCAGGAATACTCAAGCGATTCTATAATAATTTTCACTTATAATTGAAGATACTAACCTACTACTTCTTGGTAGTCTTCAAACGTAACAAAACTATTTGCAGGTTAAAAAAATATAATTACTATAATTCGAAAGTCGGTTATTTAATCTTTTTTCCAACGTTACCTACTTTTACGAAGCGGTGTCGTAGACGCATGCTAAGAATGCGGTACAACCCAACACGTGCTACAGAGACGAGACTTTTACAAGAAATACTCGGTAGTACTCAGCCCTTAGTCGATAAGGTAAACTAAATTTACTATCAAGTAAAATATACTAATATTATAAAGCTGAAGAGTTTGTTTGTTTGAACGCGCTAATCTCAGGTACTACTGGTCCGATTTGAAAAATTATTTCAGTGTTAGATAGCCCATTTATTGAGGAAGGCTATAGACTATATATCATCAAGCTTAAACCAATACGAGCGGAGCACCACCATTCAACGCGGACGAAGTCGCTGGCAGAAGCTAGTCAAGTAATATGTACGGTATTAATTAATTCACTATTTCCCGAAAGGTATGTACTTAGTCCATGACAAAGAATCTGTTATGAGCGTTTATTCATCAAAATAAAAATATTATTAATAATAATTAGCATCCGGACAACTCCTTACATGCCGTGTTTGTACGGTATGCCTATTTTTTTAGTTTATTTTTAGTACTTAGTCATGTAGAAATTCATTATGTACCTACATACTTTTCGGGAAAACAATAAATTGAGACAAGGGCTGTATAATGATGATATTGATATTTCAAAATCAAGAAATAAGCTAATACGCAACATCTGATCAACCCTGTTTTTCTCCACAGGGTTGGCTAGATATATATGACGTGAAAAAATGACGAAATCGAGCCTGTGAGCGACTTATATTTGTTTTGTAATAAAAATAACACACTATAGTCGATAACAATTGAATTTAAGAAGAATGTAAAAAAATATATAATCTATTTCGTTCTAATTATCCCACTCATATAAATAAAACGGCATCAATCGTGATGTTTAGAGCAGCATCGTGATGAAATTGGCATAAATGCGCCATCCTTACGCCATTTTGTTGATTTCTGTGGCAGAATTAGAACAAAATTGGTTACGACTTTATTTACATTTTTCTTAAAATCAATTGATATAGACTATAACCTCAAACTTAACAGTCTCACCAGGAACCAATCGACCAAATAAGCAATACGAACCAATGAATAAATAAGAAAATAACAATGATCAGAAGTGTACCTAATATCGAAAAAGACAGTATAAATGCACAGTATAAACTCATAAAACTCTTCAAAGTACTCAATGAACAAAGAAAAACATCTTGACAAACTCTTCAAGCAAGTTATTCGTTTTAAAATTACTTTTCGAATATAATTTTTACTGAAACGGCAAGTCAAACGCATTTTAAAAAGCATAGCAATTGTATTCAATGGAGTTTAAACTTTATGTTCAGGCTATGGAAATACATGGAGGGATTATTATCTTTAAATAAATTCCGTTTTTTTTTTTTCTAATCTTCTATCAATCGTGAAGAAATGGCTGGAAAGATTTGATTGAATTTTCGCGCATAGATAACTCATGATCTGGATTAACACATAGACTACCTACTTACGACTAGACTACTTACTATACTTTATTTTAAGAAGTAAGTTATAATTTGTATAATTATTATAAACTAGCTTTTCATACTTTCTTGTAAATCTTCTGTAAACTTCGCTACAATATTTTCTCAAAATAAATATATGCTTACGAGCTTGAATCTTTGAACAAGCGAAAAATAATAACTTCTTTCACTTAGAGTTGATTCAAAAAGAACACTGAAAAAGCTAACTAACGATTGAAATACCCCTAAAAAGTGCTAAGTCTTCTCCACCCCTCTTCTTTCTGATACTCGAAGTTAGTAAAAAGTAAACTTGGCGGCGACGGTGGGTGATTTTTTTGTTCATTTTGCGGAGAGCCCGCGGCGGAGCTGTACTTATCAAGATATCGTCTGAATATCGGCTCGCTTGTGATTTTTCACGATGTCGTTTATATTCTTATAATATAGGTGAGTTAAAGAATAATGTATAAGGAAAGTAAAGTTGTGAAACCAAAGGTTAATTTTCTTAAATAAGAAATTGATTCAGCTTGAATGGGACAGTTCAATAAGTTAGCATTGAAAGACATGTTTTCTAGGAACAATAAATATTATTATTTGATTATTTCTAATTCTTGATACTGCCTAGTAGGTATACAACCTCGGAAAATGTTGTACTTTTTATAAGTACACACAAGCAGTCAGACATATGTATATACAAAGTTACTTTCTCACTTTTAATATTCATCAGCAGCCTATATATTGTCCCACTGCTGCACAGGCCTCTTCACATACAAAGAAGGCATGAGCATTGGACACCACGCTTGCTCAAGGCGGTTTGGCGATTTCAGACTTTTAAGTCAAGGTTTCCTCACAATGTTTTCCTCCACCGTTAGTCAGTGGTGTCTAAATATGCTTAGAAAGTACATATGACTTTAGAAAAATCACATTGGTACTTGCCAGGTTTCGAAACCGCACATTCGTACACGAGAGGTAGGTGCCTTAACCACTAGGCCACCACTACCACTTTTAATATTAGTAAGAAAAAAATAGAATTATCGAAAATGAAAACACGAAACCAAGTACAGTCCATACTTAGCTAACACATCGCATAAATTAACTAGCTTTTAACCTAGAACTTCCAAATTTCTAACCTCCAATTCCAGTTCCCATTAGTACGGATTAGTATTACCAAGGTGCAAAGTGCATCTGAAGTAATAAATCTACACTGCACTGAGCAAGCACTAATTTGTCAAAGTGCACCAGCGACGTACCGCTTAGAGATTTGTCTGCTAATTGGCCTGTATCTACGAAATAGGAATTAGTGGTTGAATTAAATTAAGAATCATAGATTATTCGAAAGCAGGCTGGCGTGACAATCATTTGTGTAGCTACAAATTATTTTTACGCCAGCCTACTTATATTATTATTATTCTTCTTAGAGGAGCTCGAGGCTAAGTAACAGTCGCACGGGTCGACCGATCATAGGTTAAGCTGAGCTTGGCGCGGTCAGTCCGTGGATGGGTGACCGTCTATATAATAACGAGACTCCTCCGTGTGTCATAGCTCAGAGGTTAGTAACACTTAAAATTGTATGGTAATTGCACATTGATTACACCGATAAAATGGTATATTTTTTTAATACATATTTTTAGGGTATCTCCCATACATGTAAAGTGCGGATGAATATTTTTCCCATAGATCCCGTCGTGTGCGGAAAAATAAAGCAGGTGTGTGGAAACAATTTTTCAATTTAGGGTGCCGTTTTCGAAATATTAAGCTTTAAAATGCATATTTTTGTTAAGTTCGAGAGACCCCATTCTAATTTGTGAATGGCTGCACCTAATAATTTATGAAAAAAAATACAGACGTAGTATATTATAATAAACTTATAAGGAAAACATTCACTTTACGATGAGAATCTAGCATTTAAATGTTCCTTAGTATAGTGTGATACTCTCATCTGTATCTCAAATAGTGTTAAACAGAACCACATTATTGTATTCCATTCGCGAGCGCTCTCGCGATAAGAGTACACAATTTGTCACTTTAGAGGCGAGGACGGTCCCAAGAATATGTTACATTTTAAACTATGTGTTACTCAGTGTTTAACCGACTTCAAAAAGGAGAAGATTCTCAAAACAATTGGTATTTTTTACTCATGTATGTTCACCGATTACGCTGAGATTTATGATACTCAATACTCAATACTTTATTGCATTCCACAATGTAGGCTTAGGTGGTAAAAAAAATATTTGGTAGGTAACAATCGTGGACCCTGTCGGGCACAGCAAAAGGTATTATAAATAAATGTGGAGAGGACTTATCATTTAAGTAACTTATAGCAATTAAACTTATTCTAAAAACATACCCATAACACTAACATTAGAATCAAAATTGTAAATATGTACTTTATTTTTCTAGTTTTAGAGATCTATCACTTAAATATTCGTCGACACTATAGTACGATTTTTTTAGTAATAACTTTTTTAATTTATTTACGAATAAATGGAGTTTTTTTTCTTTTTTTATTGTTTCTGGTAGCACATTATATATTTTTACTGACATTACCAGAGGACTTGTAGAATGTATTTTTAAGCGGGATGACGGTAGGTTGAGTCGTGTTTTGTGTCTGAGTGTGTACCTTGTTTGTATGTTTTCTCGTTTAGTGTAAAAGTCTTGGTGTTTGTGAGCAAATTTGCATATTTCTAGTATGTACATACAAGGCAGAGTTAAGATATTTTGTTCTATAAAATGGGGTTTGCAGCTATCAGTCTGTTGTATATTTACCAGGATACGGATAAGTTTCTTTTGAACGGTGAATAGTGTTGGGGCATCTGTACTGTATCCCCACATAATGATACCGTAGCTAAGCCATGCATAAGCATAGGCGTAGTACATAACCAGAGCAGTCTTTAAATTTGTGGTTTTTTTGACTTCCCGGAAAGCATATAAAAACTTCGATAGTTTTGATTTTATGTTTTGTATGTGTAACTTCCAATTTATGTTTTTGTCTATGGTTATGCCTAATAGTTTGAATTCATTAACTGTTTCTAATTTATGGTTATTGAAGGAAAATTGTACATTTAGAGGAGTTTTTTGGTAGGGATGGAAAGCTATGAGTTTGGTCTTTTGGAATGATCCGATTTACGTGATTCTTCTTTAGGTTGATGCGAATTAGTTGCCATTTTTGGTCCCATAAAAATGCAATATACCTTTTTATGGGACCAAATGGAGTTTTGCCCAATAGTTTTCATTTTATGAACATTAACTTTTATCTGGCGAAATGCTTGGGGACCAATACAACGTACTAGAAGTCGATGGCGAAAATACACAATAAAATACTTAATTTAAGACACCGACTTCCGATTATCGTTCGATGATGGTTATCAATTTTTTTTTCTCAAAAATCACATTTCTTCATTGTCGAATAATTCTAAATAAAAATAAAACATAGTGACTATACTACTCGTGCAATTTTCCTCAAGTAATACTTTCAACAGTAAACTAGACAAGCTCTTTCAGGTCAGCTTGCAACCCCAGCGCCATCTGTTGGCGCTTACGTCATAAATTGCACGATAGTTACCTATCGACGCGTAGCTCATGCGAATATGAACTGTATTTTATTGACTTAAAATACAGTTTTGTTTGGCAATGTCTGTGATAATTTTCGCTGGTAGTAAACCTCTTACTGGATAGTTATTGAGGGTGGATATGTTCTTTGGTGTTCTATGCCAAACAATTTTTTTTTAATGTAATTTTATGCTTAGTGGGTCTTACAAAATCATGCTAATTTTGATCCTAAAATTGATTATTAAACTGTATTTAAATTAAAGGTATTGAATCAAATATCCACACTCTTGTCCCCTACAATCTATCTATATCTATACTTATAATAAATCTGTAGAGAGGTAAATTCTGTACATGAAATATATTTCCAAAATAACTATCAGGGGGTGATTAGGGATCGATACTGATGCCAAAAATGCAATCAGTAAAATTTTTGTCTGTCTGTCCGTCTGTCTGTCTGTCTGTCTGTCTGTCTGTCTGTATAAACTCTATAGAAACAAAAACTACTCGACGGATTTTAACGAAACTTGGTACAATTATTTGTCATACTCCTGAGATGGTTATAGTATACTTTTCATTACGCTGCAATCAATAGGAGCAGAGCAGTGAAGGGAAATGTTGTCATTTTGTTTAAACGCGCTAATCTCAGGAACCGCTGGTCCGATTTAAATAATTATTTCAGTGTTAGATAGTCCATATATCGAAGAAGGCTATAGGCTATATATCATCACGCTAAGACCAATAGGAGCGGAGCACCACTATTCCACGCGGACGAAGTCGCTGGCAGAAGCTAGTTTATAATAAAAGTGTTGAGTTATAATTCACCTTGCGAAACAATTCAGCTTCTAGGATGATCTCTACCATGCATGAGATTACAAAGTCCGGAACCTTTAGAAGATAAACTAAGGGCCGAAGCCAACACGCAGAAGCCCTTTGAGATAACTTTAATGAAATTAATGGTATATATATCCACAAACAAAACGCAATAATTATAAGGATTAATTATTGGATTTCTTTAACCAATCATCTTATTCCCGAGAATAACATTGTTGCAAGGGGTACGACCCCAAAACGTGCTCCTACCTCACTGGCACATACAAGCTCAAACAGTTGTTAAGCTATGTCCCCGGGTTAATGTGGCCATAAACCGGCCATATTGTCCCGCTGCAGTGACAGCGCTACACTGTGACAATAATATACAATGTACCTGTTATTACTGACAAGTGGGAGTTGACAAAGCAAGCAGTTGATAGAATCGAAAGTTGATTTGAAAAGAAATCAATGGACTGCCTTGTTGGTCTAATGGTCGCAAAACGCGACTGCTGTAAACAGGTTCTCGAGTTCCCGAAATCGCTTTGGTGTTTTAGAAAAAAAAATACAAAAGCAGCATGAAGTCAGGAAGTTGGTAGTGTAATACCTCCGTGCCTGGGAGGGTACGTTAAGACGTCGTCCCCGGCGTCCTGAATACAGTAAAATGCTCACGCCTTCTTTGTATGAGAAGAGGCCTGTCCCCCACAGTGGGACGATATACACTATACAGACTGATGATGAACACAGTAAAACATTTAATTTTATTATTTCAAAATTACTTAGATCCTCTAGAGTCTCTTCTAGTCTCTCTTTTCAATTCCTAGGTTTTTCTGTTCAGACTAGTAACTTGTCGGTTATAACACTTATGGATACTTGACCTAATTTGATTGCAGTTCGGTCCGCGACTGCACACTGAGTGCACTTGCTTCAAATGCCATTAATTAGTGACGTTTCAATCAAAAACGCCTACACCCATTGTCTGTTGTTTTTGTACAGATTCCGTAAAATTATATATATAGGTTATTATACTTTTGGTACTTCGTCTGCATATACTGCGTCTAATTATAATTAGATAGATACCTGATAATTATAAGATTATTTTGTATTTATTTTTCACTTACTGTATCTGTTTAGTTGTAAGTCTTCCTACAATTAATAAAATTAAATAAAAAGTATCGTATGTGTTAATCCAAGTCATAAACTATGTGTTTATATTAAATTTCGTCCAAATCCAATCAGTAGTTTATGCGTGAAATAGTAATACATACATAACATACATCCTCACAAAGTTTCCCATTTATAATATTAGTACGATGTCTAAATATGTAGATAGGATCAACACATATGTAACAAAAAATACCTGCGTCATTGTCCCCAATTCTAAGACAAAGTCCCTCCTACTCCCAAACCTAACTCCGTCTGAAGGTCGCACATATCAAACAAAGAAACGTCAAAAGTTCCCAAAAACAGCATTAGCAATAAATACTAACATCGAAGTAAGCGTCTAGATTAGTCTCTCTAACTTGCTACAACTTTTATTATTACCTAAACGTCCGAACTTAGTCGAACTTTGCCGAAGTTACCCGAATATAACCGAATTTTGTTTGGGGTTCACAAAAACTTGGCTCGACGAGTGTACTTAACAACCGATGTTTATATTCGCTTCAGTGTTTAGTTTCGTTGTTAGGGACTAGATATATTGAGGTTTCTGTTTTTCCTTTTCGGAAAACGTATACTGAACTTACGGTTGCGTAAATATTTGTAGCAGTTACTAGGCTTCTATTACCACGCATGTAATTAAAGATATTACGTGAGTTGGTGACTTGTCTTTTTCTTCGCGTGTTCTCCACGCTAGAAAAAGGTATATCTATCAGGTTTTAGACACTATTTTCCTTTAATTCTTAAATCCTTATAAATACGAATGTTTGTGAGGATGTATTGTAATATAATTCTATGTTTGAATGTATGTATGTTACTCTCACTCGTAAAAACTGCTAAATAGATTTGAATGAAATTTGGTACACACATAGTTTATAACCTGGATTAACACATAGGCTACATTTTATTCGGGTGAGCGTAGTAGTTCCCTCAGGATGCGGGTAAAACTGCGGGAAAAAGATTGTAAAAAATGTAAATGGAATATAAAAAAAACACCGCGATGATAAATCCTTCTACCAATCATATTGCCATCGGAAAATCTTCTTTGAAAAGGACTACGAGAAAGTTCTAAAATAGTTATTTTGGCGCAGCTACGGACTATTAGTACTTTCTGTAGTCCGAGGAATATTTATTTACAGAAAGTATTTACATTATGTACATTAGAAAACTTAAAAAAAATATAAGCATTCTAATATAAAATTACTAAAATATGGCGTCAAAAAATTCTTCCTCATCGCGGTCAACTGGAAGTGTACCCAAAAGGCTGGCAGCATTGCCATTGCATTACTTTCTGTAGTTGCTGAAAAAAATCCCATTGCATCATTCAGGAAATTCCTTGGAAAAACTGGTATTTTTCAAAAGTGTTTGGGAAGCTGCCTCTCGTAGTTTTTTATTCATTTCATTCGACTAACTGTGTGCGTTGGACCATCCCGCGTCGCCCGAAGCTAGGGAATAAAGTCCGCAGTCGAAAATTCGGAAAAACCGATAAATTGGAAGCACATACAGTTCTTTTTCATATGGAAATGAAAAAAATTTACCAATTTCGGCATGAAGGATTTTCCGATTTTTTACACGAATTACGTGGAACCGTTTTTTTAATAGTGCCTTTGGTATAATTTTTGTGCCTACGAAGTAAGTAGTAACATGTTATAAATATCAATCAGTAACTATAAAAATATGAGGTTTTAATTTACTGTAGCTATTAAAAATCTTTGTGTCGCGCTAGATTTTACAAAAACCAAACTATTTGCAGATTTCGAACAAATGTTTATTCCGCACCAACGAACGAGACGGTTTAGTGCCCGTTACTACACCTAGGTTGACCTAAGCATCTACATAGGTAAGTATATGTACACCTATACATCTATACTAGTATTAATATTATCAATGCAAAAAGGTTTGGCAACACCGGCCTCCTATAAACATCGTTCCGCGTAATTTAACTTCATAAAATTCTATTTTTTTACTAAAAACCCACTATGTGTTATTAAAACAATCCTTTAAACTTAGACTAACCAGTGACAGTGTTATCTCTATAAATAAAAAGTGAATTTAAACAATAAAACAAAAACAAAACCATTTGTTACAATACCAGTGATTATTAAAAAAATCGTTATTAAAGGACTATAGTGAAATAAACTTTAAGTGGTCATCAAAACATACACGAATTACACCGTTTATTTCCGAGGAATTACCTTGAAGAGTGAAAAATAATAAAGTAAGAAAAACAGTTGCATTTAAACATTTTCATAACAAAGTGTAAACAAACATCATCAAATTACTTTAACCAATGAAAGCACAGAATAAACATTACGTAAAGTTGACAGTGAAATTTTCGTTCAGAAACATAAACAATTTACATTTAGATACCTGTGTTTTGAGCCTGAGTTCCGTTTCATGCAAAAACTATTCTACTTTCTTTTTCTGGTGAGAAGATAAATATTATAGAAAATAATAAAATTAGTTCTTGTATTAAAATTTTGGAAATATAAATACAGAAATGAATTTCTTGGAAAATATAACTTTTCGAAGAACTCGCACTAAATCCGACTCAAACTTATCAAACTTATTAAATGAAAACAGCAACATGATTCTAAATGAATCAACAACGGATGGAAATACGAGCCTACCGGATATGTCTGATGATGAAGATGACCTGGTTACTACTTTAAAACAACAAGTTGAGAAACTAAAACTTGAACTAAATAATGCTCGTAGTGAAATTGAAACTTTGTCACTTGAAAATACTGAGTTAAAAAACGTAAACCTAGAGTTACAAAAAAATAACAGCCATTATAAAAAAAATAATGGCAGTTCAAAAAAAGCCAAAGGTCATTCACCTCAAATTAAAAATACCCCAAAGACACCATCAATAAATAAAGAAGAAATAAATCATCGTATCGAAAATAAAAAAGTTACTTGTAAGCATATCACGAAGAAACCAAAGAACAAGATTTGTATTATAAGTGCCAACAATACCAATAACATATTACATAGTGCACAAGAAAAATTAACTAATTTTGAAATTTGTCACTACATAAAACCCCAGTGTGGGATAAGACAACTGCTACAAGAATTAAAACAAAAATTGATTAATTACACCATGAAGGACTATTGCGTAGTGCTAATTGGAGAAGATGACTTTAAGACAACTGGCAATTATTTCAATATAATCTACGACATTAGAAACACACTGCAAGATATAGATAACACAAACATAGTTTTATGTCTCCCTAATTTTAAATTCAATAATTGGTCGAACATGTTTAACTCTCGAATTGAAAATTTTAACAACTTACTATATCTCGATGTAATGACACATCTACATGCCTATATACTTGATTCCAATCTGAATCTTACTTATGACAGCGTAATGTTTGATCCACGAACAGGAAGAATTAATAATGATGGGATAAACATAATTTTTGAAGACTTAAACCAATTAATAGAAGAAATTTCAATCACGCCTGACCTTGATAATGTAAAACCTAATGACTCTATAGCAGCTGATACATGCAAAGTCAATGATAATTTTCGCAACACACCCAATCTTTTTCTCGTATAATTATTTATCAATCTTACACCAAAATATAAACGGTTTAATCAGTAAATCGGATTTATTAGCATATCATCTTCACGAACTTTCAATTCAGAGTAAGTTTATAGATATAGTCTGTCTGACAGAACATAACATGAAGAACGGAGATGATATTCATCTCTCTGTACCAAACTTTACACTTGCAGCATATTCCAGTAGAAACAACCGAAAAGGAGGGTCGTGTATTATAATAAACAATAGACATAAGTTTCGTAGTATAAACCTAAATGATTACTGTCTTCCGGGCACTATGGAATGCTGTAGTGTCGAACTCATAGAGCACAATGTTACTATAATATGTATATACAGATCTCCTAAAATGAATGTTGATTCCTTAGATACGTTTTACTATAATTTTGATGCCATACTACAAAAAATTTGCAAATCTAATAAAAAGAGAATTTTAATCTGTGGCGACTTTAACATAGATATCCTTAAACAAAGCCGACCTACTAAACACTTTGAAAACCTCCTACTAAGCTTTAACCTAAGATTTAGCATACGCGAGCCAACTCGACTAAATAGCGGAACATGCATAGATAATATTATACATAATATACGAGGTAGTACGAGTGAAGTTGTAGAACTAGCAATATCCGATCATACAGCTCAAATTCTAAAATTTCCAGTTAAGAAGACGTATATAAGCTCACATTGGTTCAAATTAAATCGCGACTACTGTTCGGAGAATCTTCTAAAGTTTAAACAAGCAATTCAAAGTCTTAATTTCTCTAATGTCTATGAGTGCACGATGCCGAATGAGGCTTTTAATGAATTTATTGAATTGTTTAAACTTTTTTACGACTTATGCTTTCCGGAACTGAAAATAAAAATTCCTATTTCTAAAACACTCACATGGACAACAAAAGGAATTAAGCTATGCTGTAAGCGAAAAAGACAAATGCTATGGATTTCAAGATTACAACCTAATAAAGAAAATACTAAAAAATTTAAGCAATATTCCAAAAGACTAAAGAAAATAATCCATCTTACTCAAAAAGCACAAAATAGTTTCTGTATTAATAAAGCACAAAATAAAATGAAAGCCACGTGGAATATTATTAAAGCGAATAAACTGAATTGCCCTAAGGATAGTATTACAAATATAATACATAATAATAAATGTATAGACAATCCCCTTGAAATTGCAGAAATCTTTAATAATTACTATATAAGCCAAGTCCAGCCCATTTGCAATAATACAACCCCAAAATTGTCATCCATTAGTAGAGTATCAGAATCAATGTATATGCCACCCACTTGTCCTGATGATATATTTAGAATTATTAATACCCTTAAGAATACCGGCAGCACAGGATACGATGAGATATGCACAAAGGTAATAAAGCTTGTTGCTAAAGAAATTTCTCCAGTATTAAGTTTTATTATTAATTTAGTAATAGAAAATGGAATATTTCCTGACGTCCTAAAAATTTCTATCATTAATCCTATATATAAAAAAGATAATAAGCTAGACCCCAAAAACTATAGACCCATTGCATTAGTGCCTATTTTATCAAAAGTTATAGAAAGGGTAATATATAATAAATTGTATGCATTCTTAGAAAACAAAAATATTCTAACTGAAGTACAATATGGATTTCGGAAGTGTAAAGACATTAATATGGCAATATATAGACTACTTGAAAAAATAATAACCAATATGGATAAACGAACACCAGTATTTGCCTTATTTCTAGACATGTCTAAAGCGTTCGACTATGTAGACTTTAAAATACTTTTATCTAAATTAGAAAGATATGGAATAAGAGGCAATATATTAAATCTGATTGAGTCTTATTTATACGGCAGGCAACAAATAACCAGTGTAAAAAAATTGTGTCCGCGCACAAAAATTGAATACACCTATAAGTCCAAGAGTAGTAAAATAAATTATGGTGTACCACAAGGAAGCGTTCTTGGTCCCCTTTTATTTCTCGTCTACATTAATGACATGCCCCAAGTCGTTCAGCATCCTATAACACTATTTGCTGACGATAGCACAATCATATTTACTGGTCAAAATTTACAAACACTTGAGACCGAAATAAACCAAAGTCTTAGCCAGATAATAGACTATCTAAACAAAAATAACCTCAAAATTAATTTAGAAAAAACCCACATAATGTCTTTTAAGCAACGAAATAGTAACGACACCTTAAATCTAAATATAAAATATCAAAATACAACTATAACTGAAACAAAGAACACCAAATTTTTAGGATTATGGCTCGATATTAATATGAGATGGAGTAACCATACTGATCACATTATCAAAAAATTAAACAAGTACCAATACGCACTCCATAACTTAAGTAAAATTGCTTCTCAGAAAGCAGTTTTAACTGCATATCACGCGTACGTGACCTCCACACTACGCTACGGTGTTATCTTCTGGGGTAATTGCACAGATAGAGAATTAATATTTAAAACTCAGAAGAAATGCCTTCGAGCCATGTGCCAAATTAAAGTAACGGACAGCTGCCAGCCTTACTTCACTAAATTAAAAATATTGACCTTACCATGCCTGTATATTTTCGAAATGATAATGTTTGTCAATAAAAATTTCTATCTCTTTGAAACACTTCGCTCTAAGCGCCATCAGAATACAATTGTTGTCAAATCTCACAAAACCGCACTCTACTCAAAAAGTTTTCTAGGTATGGCACCGAAATTATTTAATAAACTTCCCAATAACATACGAGACGCAATGCATTTAAATATATTTAAAAATAAACTTTTAGATTTCTTAATAAAAAAGGCCTACTATTCTGTAACTGACTTTCTAAATGATAAAATTGACTCTGATTTATGTTTTAAGGTAGCTACCAAATAATTTTACTGTAAGATTTATTAACTTATTCTAACATTCTTGTCTCTTTCTGTGTTGTTTATTTAAACATGTTGAGTTTATTTTAAGTTCGTTTTTTTGTTCTATGTCTATAAATATTGATTAATTTAGTAATGTTTTGTTTTTAAATTTCACATTTTAGATATTTGCACGCCATGGCAAGTGGCAAACATGTCTAGCTCTAATTTCTTATTGTCATCTTACATATATGAATAATAATCTGTATATGTACACACATGTTACGCAAATAAATAAATTATTATTATTATTATTATTAAAACTAAGACTATACATCTGTCCGACATTCTTTCAAGTTAAAATGCCTGAACCGATTTAAATTAAATTTAGTATAAAGATAGACTAAATTAAGTTGAGGACTAAAAAAACTTGGTTAGATTACCAAAAACATGTATTTTTTCTTTACGTCACATTTGAGTTAAAATTGAGCCACTTTTCCCCAAAAGTATTATACCTATGTATATGTAACAAGCCTCCACTCTGAACTTTGATGCATTTTACCTTTGACATGTTTTTTGTTTTTATAAAGCAAAAATACTTGTCCAAAATTGTTCAATAATCTAATAAAAAATATATTTTTTATTCTGGAATCATCCCTATGACCATCAAACAGCTAGTAATAATGCATATATTTCCACCCTGTTCCTCATCACTATTCAGTTTATTTTAAGTTACGTCGGACAGAGATCTAATAAGTGGTTGACTGTGGTTGTACTTGGCTCGCTAACTTACGTCGCTTGCATGTCAAAATGTTTTGCTAGCAAACATCGGCTAACTTCAAGCTACTGCAAATGGACGACTGCTATGTCGGTTCTAAGTAAAAAGTTAAAGTGAGGAAAAAGATAAAAGCTTCAAAGGAAAGTATACCTTTCTCTTTGCGTTTAAAAGGATTCTAGGAACGAAAAAGGGTTAATTGACGCCAATGTCTCGCTTTTACAATTTTTTTTTTTTTTTTTGAATAAACTGAACATTGTTTAACAAAATAATCTTTGTATTATAATTTTCTCGTATTTTCATGATTTGTATTTTCACTTGTCGGTGGTTTTTCTTTTAAATTTTCTTCTGAAAAATATCATAATCACCTTTGTTACACCTATTATAGGACATAGACACTCATATAATACGAGTGTCTAATATGAAATATTCTTATAGTTTTCGTGCAAGAACTTATCATTAACAACAAACTACTAATTTAACTAACCTATATTTCAACTTTAAAGACAATCAACCATTATCTTCGCCTCTTCAGCAAACAACTCCTGAACCGCCAATCAAGATAAACGGTTCAGTCCTAAATAATCTTGACGATACAGTAATTACCATTTTGCAAAGTTAAAGTGAAATAACAACAATTAATCAATCAAAAGCCTGGGCACATCGTTGAAGGAGGCAGCTGTTTAAAGATGAATTATTTCGAGAAGACGTTGCGTTTTCATTAATTTTAGCCAACGATACGCAGAAGATAATATATTCAGAAGGTTTGAATTTAAGTTAAATAGTAAGTACGTATTTGTATATTGTGCTTTTTATTAAAAAAATATCTCCATTCCATTTTCCTTTTATTCCACAGTTAAATCTCATTACAGGATAGTTATATGTTTTTAACGCGCTCTTTGAGTAAAATGGTATCAACGCTTTTCTGGTGGTCGACCCTGTTAAGTCTGATTTTAACAGTTTCATTGATTATGAAAAGTGAGGTAAATTTATGACTACTGCATATATCTATTAAATCAAAGACAGTCTTCATCTTCACTAAAAGGTAAAGGTAATTTTACAGTTTTGTTTTGCATATTTTTTTCGGATTGGAAATTATCAAATTAGTTTCCCGCCGTTAGTATCAGACTCTTACTGACTAAAACCCATTCATGTTTCTTCCTCAGCCCTTTGTATGACTTTTATCTTGGAACACAAAATAAAGTGGACCTTCTGTTCTCCAATATACACGCCCTACATCTTTATCCGAATAGGACCACAGTTTGCGGGCATATTAATTGACTACCTTTGTTTAAAATCTTTTGCAAACGGATTTTAGCTGACTTTTGCCTATGTGTGAAGTTTTAGAACGAAGGTCGTATTTGGAAGGTGTGTGTGTCATTAGTGAGGGCTTCTATGTAAATAGGTAGTTGGGTAACGCGTGTAGCTAATGTTTGCTAATTAATTTTAATTGGAATAAACGAAACATATCTAGCATAAGGAATAAATGGTATAGTGTCTTTAGCGGTCAGATATTCTGTACGATTGTTCAAACTAGTTACCGTGGATTCGGAACGCAAAGGGCAGGAAGGAAGGGACATGGATGGATTTTAGTCAGTAAGAGTATGATACTTCCTCTCTCTCCTCCCACAGCGTGAGGAATCATTCGATGATTTCCCACCCAAAAAAAATTGCTAATATTTTCATCAACGTATGAAATACATACTCTCTTACTAAAGAAGACGATGTCGGATTACGTGGCTCATATCTGTATATGGGTAACGAGCTTCTACCTGCGACTTGGTTCGCGTACAATAGTGATGTTCTGTTCCTATTGGTTTTAGCGTGATGAATAGCCTATAGTCTTCCTCGATAAATGGCCTATCTAACATTAAAATATTTTTTCAAATCGGACCTGTAGTTCCTGAGATTAGTGCGTTCAAGCTAAGAGGTGAGGACACAACAAACAAACTCTTCAGCTTTATATATTAGTATAAAAATATAGATATAGTACGATCACGACACTAAAGTACTATTTTCAAGCTATCAAATATTATTTGCTACGTGAGGTGATCACACAAGCCACCCGCATTATAGCATTCAATCACTAACAGGTCGTTTTATTTAAATTTAAATTCTGAACAATTATGAAAGCAAAGAAAACTTCGGTTTTTTTTGTTCTATAACACCATGAACCCAAATCAAACTTTTTTTTTAGTATTGGGTTTTTTTTCTTTTTTCAAAATGACACCGTAAACTTTTATATATAAAATACAATTTCGTAGTACAACCTAATCCCTTAACCCTGCGACAAACAATTGGGTATTTTAGTCCCCCAGTAAAATTAAATCTAAAATAGCATGTAATTGGGGCACAAAAGATCGTTAGCCGCCGCCATTTTGAATTAAAATGTTGTAATTTGAGGCGCGTGTGTATAATTTATGACTTTTATTAAGTCGCGTGAGGCGTGAGGTCTTGTGGGATAAGTTTTAAGGATTCGAGATATAAGATGTGTAGGATTATCTTAAGTATTTTGGGCGGAGTTAAAATTTAAAGCACCAATTCAT
The DNA here is from genome assembly GCA_963891755.1 of Pyrrhia umbra. Taxonomy (NCBI): domain Eukaryota; kingdom Metazoa; phylum Arthropoda; class Insecta; order Lepidoptera; family Noctuidae; genus Pyrrhia; species Pyrrhia umbra. The sequence goes on from OY982934.1 coordinate 12,552,336, forward strand.
AATTTGTTTGTGTGAAACATTCATGTTTCAGTTAAATTATGATGTAAGTATCAAATAAATGCTTAAAAATATTGTTTTATTTCAAGGGTTTACTTTTATATCTTCTTTCCTAGAACCAAAACCAAAACTACTGACTTTGAGTGACTTCTCTATATCTTTCAGACTCTTCACTATGAGTGTCAGACACTTCATTATGAATGTCAGCAACTTCGCAACGAAAAACAGACAGTTGCAATCAAATTAAAAATAAAATGAAAACTAAAACTTTCATAAACTACTTCGTAACGAGTGTCACCAACTTCACTATGAGTGTCAGTCACTCCACTATAAGTGTCAGATACTTCATTATCAACTCCGCAACAAATACCAAAAAAAAACTAAAACGAAAATTGCAATCAATGAGTTTCAAACACTTCAATTTGAGCGTCAGCAAAACGAAAAGAAAATAAATCTATCGTAAACCACTTCGTAACGAGTATCGGCAACTTCACAATGAGTGTCAAACACTTCATTATGAATTTCAGCAACTCCATAACGAAACTGGAAATCAAATTAAAATTATAATGAATAATAAAATGAAAATGTTATGAGTGTAAGCAACTTCATTTTAAGTGTCAGACATTTCAATATGAGTTTCAGACACTTAAATATGAGTTTCAGACACTTGAATATGAGTTTAAGAAACTTCAATATGAGTGTCAGACACTTTACTATGAGTTTCAGCAACTTCGCAACAGAATTAAAAATTTATTTTTTCTTCTTCTTTTACTTCACCTTGAGTGTCGGACACCTATGAGTGTCAGACACTTTATTACGAGTGTCGGACACGTATGTGTTTCACACACTTCACTATGAGTGTCAGACACTTCACTATGAGTGTAAGACACTTCATTATGAATATCAGCAACTTCGCAACGAAAACTAAAACGAAAATGACACCTACACCGAGGCCGACTTCTACACCGAGGCCGTTGTCTACCCTAGGCTGACGCATATTCATAATTAGCATGCCTAAAACTTTACTAGTATATTTTATACAAAGATACGATTAATACCTTGTAGTTGTGCTTTTAAAACAAATCTTAAAACGACTTGAAAAATCACTCGTAACTCATTTGGAAAGCGAGAAAGTTCATGAACAAAACAAAAATACAAAAACGCTTGTCAGACAAACAATTCACAACAGTTTGAGAAACTTTTACGTTTTTTCAAAACTACTTTTAATAATGAAAATTCTTACCAACTTTCACAGTGCTTAATACTGAAAACATTATAAGCTAAAAACCTACTTTGTTACCAGGCTGTAAGGTTGATTTTAGTGAATTGTATTTTATTTGCGAAGCCCATAATGTTTTAAAGTGGATACCTTGTAAAATCAACAGTGTAGCTGCGCCGTGTAAATACACGCAGATTAATGACGTCAGAATGCAGCTACTCAAAAATTTACGAACATAATGTATTTTGTATTGCGAGTACACTGGCGGACATATTTATTTGATGATCATGATTTTTATACACACATGATTATGCTTCCTTTCATGTATACCCTATTTTTGTAATCAATTTTCTTTAGTATTTTATTTTTATTTTTGTAAAGGCCCATTTCGTTTCACTGCGAGTCTTCGTCTATCTCTTTCTACTGTAAAGGACCAGCCCTTGTAATAGGAATTCAAGTTATAGTACCATCTTCCGCGCCAACCACCTGGGTCCGTAATAATTTAAATAAAAACACCACTCCTCTATTCCTTGCTTCGTTCTTGCATTAGTGTATGCTCGCAAATAGCACTCTATATGCATACAATTTCCGTTAAAGTAACCACGAAATTGCCGAAGAAAATCTACGTCTTTTCGAGAAAAATGCAACGAATTTTACAACAGCCATTTTGGAGGATAGCCACGTCTGAGTTAGGCGTCTGGGAGCCCACTAAACTTTTCACTTGACTCGCGAAAATCACCATTTACAACTCTATACGTGAGCTGAGTTTAAAATTAAACTTTTGCAAACTTCAACGGCTGAATTTTATGTGAATCCGTTGATATAAGTTGCTACTTGTAGTGTACCCCAGAAAATAGATAACACGAAAAACACCAAACGCTTCAAAGTTAAAACTGATTGGGTCGCTGTGGCAGAAGAGATCGCCAAATCTGATTGGGATCCTGTGTACAGCTCTTCGTGCGTTAATGCTTCATTACACTATTTAAACAACACCATCACTAATGCCATCAATAAAAACACAAAGCGTGTAAAAATCTCTCGGAAACTGGTCAACATTAAGCCTTGGATCACGCCCGGTTTAATCAGGTGTATGAGGCATCGTGACAAATTACATCAAGAACATAACGATAATCCTAATGATCACACAAAACATTTAATATACACAAGGTACAGAAATTACGTGTACAACTTGCTACGAAAACTCAGAACGCTACACAACAAAAAGGGAATAGAAGAAAATATAGATAACCCCAAAAAACTCTGGACTGCAATTAAAGACATATGTGGAAATAAAAATATTCAAAACTCTGCTACCCATCTAATCACATCAAGTACCTCACCTACTCAAGCACTTGACAATTGCAACCAGCATTTCGTTAACGTAGGTGAACATTACGCAGCCAAGATCCTCAATAAACTTGCAATCACACACAACTCATTAATCGATTCATATAGATCTCCTAACATCATCTCACAATCTTTCTTTACGAACCCAATTGACGAACAAGAAATTTCTAACATTATATATAATCTAAAAATAGACAGCGCACCCGGACCAGACCAATTCACAGTTCCGTTACTTTTAAAATGTCTTGATACCTTTGTTAAACCATTAACTCATATATTTAATTTAAGCATTGAACACGGAGTTTTCCCTGATTCCTGGAAGACCGCTTCCATATCCCCCATCTACAAAAATGGTCCAAAAGACGATCCCAAAAATTACAGACCAATTGCTCTGTTGAGTATTGTCTCTAAAATACTGGAGAAGATAGTCAACAAGAGACTGACCAACTATCTTGACAAAAACGACATAATCTCAGACCGGCAATTTGGGTTTCGTCAAGGAAGGTCTACTGAAGATGCGGTGTCGCTTTTTACTGATCAGGTTTCCCACCACATTGAAAACGGAGAATGCTGTATCGGTGTATTTCTTGACCTGGCAAAGGCGTTTGACACCGTATCGACAGGGCTTCTATTGAAAAAATTAGAATCAATAGGTATAAGGGGAAACTCGTTGGAATGGTTCCGCAGTTACTTAACATCTCGGAAGCAATTTGTTAAAATAGGTAATCATCAAAGCAAAGTACTTCCAATTAATTTCGGTGTACCACAAGGCAGTACACTTGGTCCGACATTGTTCACGCTGTACATAAATGACATAGTGAGTCAGCCCCTCAATGGCGCAGAGGTAATCTCATACGCTGATGATACAGCTATTTTATTTCATGCCAAGTCTTGGAAACGAGTTTATCACCTAGCTGAACAAGGCCTCTCCCAAATGGCGTCATCCTTAGATATTAATTTGTTAACACTAAATGTCAGCAAAAGTAAATACATCGCCTTCTGTAAAACCATCTCTTCAAACCCTCCTCATACATTTACCTTAAAAATACACACTTGTTCTCAAGCTCACAATGTCTCCCATCAATCCTGTGAATGTGAATCTCTTGTACGTACTGACACAATGAAATATCTTGGAGTAATCATAGACCACCACCTGAATTACAAAGCACATATTCACTCACTTTCAACTAGAGTTCGCAAACTGATACACGTGATGAAAAAACTCAGAGATTGCTCCCCATTGGAAATACTTAGAATAGTTTACTTTGCTCTTTGCCAATCGATCATACAGTACTGTATCCGCATATGGGGAAGTGCTGGAAAGAGTATTCTCATAACTCTAGAGAGAGCGCAACGAGCCTTGATCAAGGTAGCATTAAAACTACCTTATAGGTTCCCAACGGACTTAGTTTACCAAAAATTCCAAGTTCTGAGGGTTCGACAACTATTTATTCTAAAAGCAACACTTATTACTCACGCTCTTATTAAAAAACGCACTGACTACCGCGACATATTAAGCAAACGTGTTTATAGAATACCCTTGCCAAACGCCAACTCGGAAATTGCTAGACGCTGCACACATTTTTCACATCCAAGTACTTATAATAAAATTTGCAAAATCTGCGACCTAAGAGACTGCTCAATTAACACATGTAAGAAAACGCTGACCAGCGCCCTTCTTAAACTATCATACGAAGATACCGAAGCTCTGTTATAGCAATATTCTCACACTCACTATCACACCCTATCACCCCAACACCCTCACACTCTCACACACACTACTAACACCCCAACTTCCTCACACTCGCACACACACTATCAACACACTACAACACTTTCACGCCAGCCCGCAAACTACAATTTTTGACTATTCATTTATTACCTTTTGTACTTAATTTTATTAAGATTTCAACTAGTTTTAATTCATTTCTAAGACAAATGTAACTATATTCTACTGTAAAAATCGCACTCAGAGCCACAAGATACAAGCTATGCTTAGTTTGTGGCTCAACGATATGTCATATAATGTAATGTTACTTTTTGACTAATAAACTTTTATTATTATTATTATTTTTGTTTGTATTTCTCGGCTAATATTTTAGCCGGGCAGAACTGATGACACGGGCCTAAGCCAAGTAGTCATTCGTTGGGTTAAGATTGGTGGTGACTTGGTGTATGTGTGTTTTGGTGTGTAGTATCTGAGTCACATTGTAGAAACTTTCTGACTAACCTGCAGGTGTTTAATATAACTGCTTTCTGCAAAAGCTGGTAGGTGCTCGGTGGTAAATTGAGGGAATGGAGAGACTGATGAAGTTGTTTGGGTATTATTCCTGTTGTAGATAGTACTATGGGGACTATTGTAACTTTCTGAAGATGCCAAAGTCGGGTTATTTCATCTTTTAGTTCAATGTATTTGGAAAGTTTTTCTGCTATTGTCGTCTGTAAATTGTGAGTATTTGGTACTGCAATGTCAATTAAGACTCCTATCTTGTTGATTTTATCTATCATTGTGATATCAGGTCTATTGTAGTGAATTGTGCGGTCGGTAAGGATGGCTCGATCAAAATATAATTTTATGGAGTTGTTTTCTAAAACGGTTTCTGGGCTGTATTTGTAGTATGGTACTACTGCTTCAATAAGTTTATATTGGTAGGCTAGTTTCTGGTGTATGATGTTGGCTACCTGATCGTGTCTATGCTTGTAGTCTGTCTGGGCTATTGATTTGCACGCGCCGGTTATATGTTGGATGGTTTCTGGAGAACTATTGCACTTCCTACAGCTATCGTTAGTTAAATTCTTAATAATATATTTTCTGTAGTTTTTGGTCTCAATGACTTGGTCTTGTATCGCGATCATGAAGCCTTCAGTTTCTGGGAAGAGGTCGCCTTGAATAAGCCATGCGTTCGACGCTTCTTTGTCGACATTTAGTTGGCTTAAATCTTGGCGGTGTCTACCGTGTAGAGACTTCTGGGTCCATTCAAGCAATTTGATTTTGTCATCCGTGATTCTTTCATTTTTTTGTTCTGTTGGGTCTTTTAAATTTAGAGGTGTAAAGTGTTGATCGTTTTGTGTTATTAGTTTGTGTACTATAGAAGATGCTGTTTTGCCGAAAAAATATTGCCTAAGGGTAGTTATCTGTTTATTGTGTAAGTTAAATATATCTATGAGTCCTCTGCCTCCTTCTTTCCTTGGTAATGTCAGTCGTTGGAGACAAGCTCTTGGGTGGTGTTTGCGGAATTTCGTAAGTGTTGTGTTAATTTTGCGTTGTAGGTTTTTAAGATCTGTTTTAGTCCAGTTAATTATACCGAAAGAATAAGTCAGAACGGGTATGGCAAATGTATTAATCGCTTTTATAGTGTTTCGTGAGTATAGTTGGGTTTTCAAAATAGTATTAAGGCGGTGTTGAAATTGTTGTTTTAGCTTGTGTTTCGTGTCTTTAAAGTGTATCTGGCGTGATTGTGCGTAACCTAAGTATTTATAACTATCTTGTTCGTCTAGAGGTTCTATTTGTGATCCAGACTCTAAATTGTAGTGGTGTTGATAATTCTGTCCTGCTCTAACTGAGTTTATTTTACACTTATCTATACCAAATTCCATCTTTATGTCATTAGTGAATTGTTCTGTCAGGTTAGCTAAATGATGTAGCTGGCTTTCGGTTTTAGCATAAAGCTTAATATCGTCCATATACATCAAATGGCTCAGAACGTTGTTTTGTGATAGAGTTTGTTCGTCGTTAGCATAATCATTTAAGGGAATTCCTAGTGAGGTTGAGTTTAATATGTTAGATAAGGGGTTGAGAGCAAGGCAGAACCATAGTGGGCTTAGTGCATCTCCTTGAAAAATACCTCTCTGAATTTTAATTGGATCGGTGTGGACTGTTTCCGTTGTGGTGGTAAGCCTGAGTACAGTAGTCCATGTAGTCATCATGGTTTTTAGAAATTTGACTAATGTGGGGTGTATTTTATATATTTCTAATATTTGTATAAGCCATGAGTGGGGAACAGAGTCGTATGCTTTTTTATAATCGATGTACATGCTAAACAGGTCAGATTTTGTTTTTTGTATCTTTTTTAGTATTACGGAATCTATAATTAACTGCTCCTTACAGCCTTGGCTAAACCTTCGACATCCTTTTTGTTGTTCGGCTAGGATGTTATTGCCGTCGATGTGTTGGTATATTAATTCAGATATACAAGATGTGATGATTTTATATAAGGTTTGCAAGCATGTAATGGGCCTATATTTAGCTGGATTTGAGAGATCATTGCGATCTTTTGGTATCATAAAGGTTGTACCTGACGTTATAAATGAAGGTATTGTTTCTGGGTTCTGAACAAAAATGTTTATATAAGTGTGTAGATAACCATGGACGGCTGTAAACTTTTTGTACCAGTAACTATGGACATGATCTGAGCCGGGTGCTTTCCAATTGTGTAAGCGAGATAGGACTTTATGAAATATTTGTGGGGATATGTGTTCGAATACCATTGCCTGGATGTGTGTATTAGTATTGTTAATTTCTGTCTGTATCCAGTCAGCGTGGGTGTTGTGTTCGATTGGTTGCTCCCAGATTCTTGCCCAGAAGGTTTGTAATGCCTTTGAATCCAGGGTGTTATTGTCTTCACCGATTTGATGATTCTGAAAGTTTGATGTTTCCTGTCTAATAGTGCGATAGAAGAGTTTTTCATTGTTATTAAATTGAGTGTTCTGTTGTTTTCTTTGAGTACATGCTTTATATCTTTTTAACCGTCCTGCCACGACTGAAAGTTTTTGTTGAAGTGTGTCTAATGTGTGTGTAGCTTGTGTATTTGGTTCTTCGTGTATAGTGTGAATTTTATACTGTTCTATGATTTTATTTACATGTTTTATTACTTTTTTGCTTCTGTTCCCTTTAATGTATTGTGTCATTCTGCCTATTTTTGATCGTAAATCATTTAATTTTCGTTCTAAACGTTTCTGCCAATTGGGTTTGTACTCTTGTTTTACACTTCGGTTATCTTCTTTCGGCTGGAGTGTTATTTTGGCTCCATTTACCTTAGCGGCAGTCCACGCCGCACAATATATCACAGTCTGTAATACGTCGAACTCTATTTCGGGGTTAATATTTTCTGGAATAGTTGTTTTGTTTAAGTAGTTAATTATTTTTGCTAGATTTTTAGATGGTTTTTGTTTGGGAATATAACTTCGATCTACAGGGCTAGTTTCTTTATAAAATTGGAATGCTTGTTGGAAGGTATTGTCTATTAATTGGTCTCTTTCAAGGTCTTCTGGGTTTGGTGCAATTTCTGATGATTCAGTATTTAATTCAGTTGTATTGGGTATTTCTATAATAGGAGTCTCTACTGTAGCGTTAGTATCTATCATGTTTATGGATTGTGTATCAGTGTTGGTATTGGGGTGAACATTTCCTACAGTCGTTTCACTTATATTGTTTAGTAAGTTTTGGTTATTTAATTTTAGTTCTTCAGCTATTTCTATTTTAATTGTGTTTAGTCTATCACTTTTAATATATTTGTTGTTTATAATGGCTCTCCTCTGATCAGCTATTCGCTGCTCACTTAGGTGAGCGAGGGAAGGGCAACTGTTTATAAAATCTAGGTACATGGGCTTTCGATATGCCGTTTCGTTTCTGCCTAAATCTGTAACTCGGTAGTATGACCGCATGATAGCTTCATTGTGTTCATTAGTCCATCTCATACGAGTCTGTGACCGGTTTTGTGTGTTATGTGTTTCAGAGGTTGTGGGTTGTATTTGGATTGTTTGTGATGGTGTTAATTCTGTATATGAATTATCAATGCAAGTTTGAGTATGTTGGATATGGTTTGATTGTAACTGACTAAGTTCTTCTTTGACTTCTTTGTGTAACTGATCTATAATGTTCTGGGGTATTAGTTTGTTACGAAGTATGGCTCTGCGTTGGTCTCCTATTCTCTGTCGGCTAACTTGCATGTTTGGAAATTTCTCCATAAATTTTAGGTGGAGTGGTTCAAGATAAGTTTTTGTGTCTGTACCTAACGCAGTTAATTGAAGGTAAGTACGCAGTATGAATTTATTCATTTCAAATGTCCATCGTCTGCGCGTAATAGAAACGCTCGCAGTGGGTGCAAGCTCAGAGTCAGGATTGACATCTTGCACAACACTAGCAAGCGAGCTGGTGGACAAGGTCGATGTTCGCCTTGTCATGTAAGAGGGGCGAGTTGAAGGGATGGAAGAAAATAACGAAATAGTGTCTTCGCCAATGGAATCGGCTGTAACCTCTACGCTGTGAGTCCGCCTGTTCAGCTCACAGTGACCGGCTGTAGCTCTATTTTCGGTGAGAGTCCGCCTGCTCAACGCCTCACCGCCGATGGTTCGCATGCTGTGGCATCCAGCATCGGCTCCAGATGCGCCCCGGCGCTCCCCGGGAAGCGACCGTAAATTATATCTTCTCATATTACTCATCTCCATAAAGGGTTACCTTTGCCTTGTTAGCCGCGTAAGTTTTTTGTACATTTGCACAGTACGCGTGTCCGCCCCCCACGTGGCTTGGTGTTCAGCACGGACGTAAGGTAGGAATTTAGGGGGCTTATTATTATTATTATTATTATTACTATTGATAATATAGGATATTGTGAATAAAAAGTAGAATAGGGTGTTGAAATCTGGATATTTCGGAGATTGTTTTTTTTTTGTTTCTAGTTGTCACTTTTTTGCAATTATCGGTCCTTTTTCTATTTCAGTCATCGACCCACAGCTGAAAATCTCAGACATAATGATCATGCTTTCATCAACACGCTAACTCATTACTGTATTTCTTTTAACTGGAAAGTTTGTAAACAGACGATAAACTTAGATTGAGGATTGAAAAGTTTTTACTCAAAATAGAAGAACAATTCCTATTTTTTTAATAAAGAATTTCTTAAACTAGAACTGTTTTTCTTTCATTTGATATACTCTGCACTCTTTACTTAAAAAAACAAAGGAAAAGAAAAATACATAATGCAAGCTTTGCACATCCGTATTTAAATAAAAAATAAACCTTTTTTCTTGCCTGTGTCCACGTTTTAATGAACGCGCGTGTACATAAGGTGAAGCAACTTCAACATTTTAAAATTTATTATATTTTAATTAAGTTCTCTAAAGCAGAGTGAGTCTCAAAGTGAAATGCATAACATTTTAATGTTTGTGAGAGTGGGAGATCTGTTTCACTTATATACAGTACGATCTCATCAGCTGCTAAAAGCATACTCTTTATTTAGAACTAGTTTCTGCCTTCGGCATTGTCCACATTACAACATTGAATTAAGCTGCTGAGCAATTTTTCGACGCTTCAAAATTTCATCAATTATAATTAAGAAGAGGTCACGCATTAGTAACAGCCGCACAATTCGATCGATCAAAGATTGAGTTACGCTTAGCGCGATCGGTCCGTGGGTGGGTCCATCTATGGGATGGGACCATCTATGACATAATAACTTCCCCGTATCTCGGAAAGCACGTTTATCTGTTAATCCTAGCTGTCATTTATAGACATTCGTTTCGGATAATCAGAAGCCAGAAAGTGTTACAACCAGTCTTATCAAGGAGTACCGTGTTAACTGGTAACTAGGTTGTAGAGGTCAAGATAGTCGCTTCAAGTAAAACACTGGAACTCAACTACATGCGGTTTGTCTAGAAGCTAACCCCACCATCAATAGGAAAAGGCTAGGCAGGTGATGAGTTTGCTCCATCTATATGCAGAGCAAGAAAATTTATAATAATCTTTTCGATATACTAGGGTTATAAATTATATATTTTTTTTGATGTTTCGTCGCCATAATATTAATAATGGAGGTGTTCTGTTAAAATATCAGTTGTTTCACTTTACGCAGCAATAAAAATTATCTAACATCAGTACGAGGCTTTTACGGCACCAATTTGACACGTTTCGTTTTATTTTACATTCGGGAATATTTTTTTTAGAAAACGTTTCTTTTTTTTATTTATTGCTTTCATTTGTAAATGACACGTAATTCATTATTATTCTTAAATAGCTGTTTCCTGCGGTTTTGCCCGCGTCCTGATTGAATGTCTTGACTTACCCGGCTAAAAATAAATATTCTGTAACCTTCACAGGGTTCAAGCTATCTCCGTACCAAATTTCATCTACATCGGTTTAGCCGTTTCACCGTAAAAGCGTAACTTTGTTACGCTTTTACGGTAAAACGGCTGTTACGTTTTAAAAGTTGACTTTGACTTTAATAAACTCACTTTCGCATTTTGATTTAATTTAAGGATAGCCAATTCTTTGGGATAATATGACGAAATACAAATAATCTTCATACATTTCTTGTTTATATCTACTATAACAAATCATTGTCAGTGTGTTCGTTTATACAAAAATTACGGGGCTAATTATGATGCAACAGTTTTTTTTTTTTAAATCTATACATATAAAATGCTTTATCCTGAATGACTGACGGATCAACGCACAGCCTAAACCGCTGAACGTAGAGACCTGAAACTTGGAGGGTGTGTTCTTTGTATGACGTAAGCATCCGATAAGGAAGGATTTTATGAAATTCTATGCCTAAGGGGGTGAAAAGGAGGGGCAACTTTTGTATGAAACTCTGTCATTTTTAATTTGAATTCATATAGCCCACACAAGCGAAGCCCCTATCTTATGATAATATTATTTACAAAATAGTTTACGCGTATTTATTTACGCAAGCGGATCCACCGTAAAAGTATGTTATTCAAACGACCACAAAATCCCGCATCCATTAAAACATGGAATTTCCTCTTAACAAATTTACACATCCGCATAGCTACAGGGTGTTCTTGTTTAACATACAGACCTTCCTAATCTTGTTACGTTTTCTCAAGCAACGTTTCTCCTACCAATTTACTTTCATGAGTGATAATTAAATTTGGACACAAGTTACGGCCCTTTTAAGGCAATAAGGAAACTTACAAACCTACAAACATGGCTATTTTAAGACAGGTTTTTGAGGGTAAAACTACAATAGAGAAATATTTTTAAATAGCTGGGTTGGTCTCATCCGTCTTTCTTTTTCTTATTATTATATTTAATCCAAATCGGTTTAGCCATTTTACCGTAAAAGCGTAACAAACAAACTCTTCCGCATTTATAATTATAGTAGTTTTTGTTTGTTTAATGAATTAGTGATCTCTAGAGCGATTGAATCGATTACAAAAAATATCTCGATAATATATAACTGTTTACTATCAAACTATGATAACACGTAAGAAGATTTATTGTACTGCTTTACACCATAATCTGTCATAGACTAAAAAAATATCTTATATTAAGTATGAGTATAACATCCGGTTGCACCAAAAAAACGATCTTTAAAGATCTGTCAAAATGTAGGATAAAATTTAATAATTTTGCTATTACTTTTTGTTTTTCGTCTCAATATTTATAATTATTATATCTTTGTATTAATATCATAAAAAATATTAAAAGTATGCTAATTATTGATATTCATGTTTTGTGATATTCGTAAAAGTATAAATGATAAAAGTTTAGTACAACCGGCTGAATTGTCCGCTTAGGCAGGTCGAATGCTGTTAGAAGCACCCTGCAAGAGGTCATGTAGAAAAAAAATGCAACCGGCTGTTAGTGTATGTAATTTTTGCAATAAGGCCAAAGAATAATATGTCTGTCCAAAAAAAAAACCAAAATATTTATTTTGAGGTATTTTTGTCCCGACTGAATGAATTCCAAAAGCGTAAAGACCCACTCCCAAAGTAATCCGGGGCCTATTAAATTTCACGATCCCGTTTTTACGGCGTGACTTCTGACAGCAACCCTTACATAGTTTATTGTTTATGCTGATTTTTATCACTTAGATTACGAGTAACGTCTTTTTTATTCTTTATATTTATGAATAAGTCATCATTTGGGACATTACGATGTCTTTTATTGTGCTTTAACATAACCGTGAGGTGTTCGGGTGATTTGGGTTTAAATGTCGCCACTTCGTACTAAACGAGTGAATTACGTAATACTGGAAAAAGAAGATGAATAGTTCATTCGGATATGATTAAACTGACACCTTGAACTGTTCTATAAGGAAGACATGAGATCGTTTATTTTATAACTAGAATTAACACGTTAATATGTTTGTTTTCTTTAGTGATGTCTATAGCGAATGGAGTGTACCACAAATTGTCAATTGTGGCCACCATTAATATTTAAGACAAGTTTTCGATATAACTGTTCATTGAGGATGGAAGTAGTAAAACTAAACCAACACCATAAACTAATAGGTTACCTACTGACATACCTACCCTCATCAACAAAGCGTATAGTCTTTTGCCAAAGACTATATTGAATTTCCTAGCAATTCTGCAAGAGTTTTTCAATGTTCTATCTTCCTACTCGTAGCTTGTCTTAAGAATTGAACTTACCAAGGACTTTATCATTTCCTCTACGACCAAGGGCAGGCTGTCCAGTGTCACAAACACAATGTCCAGTGTTTTCAAGATAAGATAAAAAGGTCATAAGCGCATATCCGTTGACGGCGACATTTATAATAACTTCTCTGAATCAATTCCATTCATAAAGACATACGATATCGTTCGTCGTTTAAACAATTAATATTACTAAACATATCTTATTAACCTCAATATTTACAAATACTTTCATTGTTTGTGTGAACAGTAATAATTCTGTACCAAACAGTCGTTCTCACATTGTTGGCTTGTTACTCAAACTGTGAAGACTGCCACATTTAAGTGAAAGTCTCTAAATGTGTAAAACATTGCTAAAACTTAATCAGATTCAATAATATCAAAAAGTGGTGCGTTCAAAAAAAGACTGAAAACAGAACAAAACTCATGGAGTGCAAAGACATTGGAATCAGTTTAAAATTCTGGCAACGTTTCTGTTTAAAGCCAATCTAATATCAAGCATCGTTTAACGTTCAAACTATTCCCAGTTCCGTAAAAGTGCAATATCATTTTGACCCTATAATCCCGGAACGGATAAAATTTTCTGACCGTTTAACATTTTAAATAAAAGATGAGACTTTACCCTTTTGTCTTTATAATAGTGAGTATCGAAGCAAAACCTAGAACCAAATACTGTGATGTTATCTCTACGGATCCGACAAAACACTGCTATGTGAAGGAAACTTTGACTTCTATCGCTCACAGTCCTAACCAGCTATCCGTAGACAAAACTACCAACACCCTGTACTTCAGCTTCGATTTTGGCCAAGGGGAGTACGTGCCAGCTATACTCCACATTGACAGCAAAAACATCAGCGTATTGAAAGGAGTCAAAGACGCATTTGCCATATCCAATGATCCGACTACGGGAGAAATGTATTTCGGAGGCAGTCACGGAATCTACAAATACAGTTCCGCAAACAAAAGCCTGCAGAGGCTGAACATCAACAATTTGGACATCTGGTGGTTGTTCATCAAGAAGAGGATATATTTTATTAAGTTCCCTAGTCTGAGTGCGTATTATTATGAAAACAAAACTATAAAAGCTGTTCCTGAGTTAAAAGGTGATATTGTTCATCAATTTGTCTTGGATAAAGACGATAACATTTTCTTTATAAATGGTACTGGACTTTTTGGGATTAAACATGATGATAATAAACCAGTCTTACTGAGAGATCATCCAAGATTTCTGGGTATTGCGACAGATAACAATGGATACGTTCATGTTTGCAGTGAAGATGGTATATTCGTTGTTACCAAAATGGTTCAGAAAGTAAAGAAAGTCATCAACGTACAAGGAGTGTTAGGTATTACTTTCGACAATGCCAATAATATAATTTACTCAGATTCTCATGAAATCATTAGGTTAGTTCCGATGGCTAGGGAAAATTATTACGATCATGTTCGTGGGCAGTAGAACTTTGAAATGTACACTAAATCTATGAACAATCCGTTTATTGTGCATGGATATCTCGCATCATCTCACATTGCTGTTTTTGACGGCTTGATTGATAGGCGTAGTGGCTAAGCGTTCGGCCTTTTCACTATGGTTCGTGGTTTTGATAACCACTCGAAATAAATTAAATGCATGGATCACAGATTGTTGAACACTTTCTACGTTCTCTACCAAAGATTTAACTAAAGTGGCATTCTTTTATTAAGAAATCATACATTTTTGACGAATATTTTACTCATAATTGAAAAGAAAAGTTGTGTTTTTCCTTTAGAGAAACTTGTTAATAAAGAAGGAAGTGTTAAATTATTCAATCTAAAAAAGTTAATTATTTTAGTGGTATCGGTCAGTGATAGCTACAGCATAAATCATACATATGTATATAGACTATTCTTGAGGTCCGAGTGATTTTTGTTTTGGATGTTTATCCGATAAGCCCAAAAAGTTATCTTTTTTTAAGAATAAAGAATCTGACAAAACAGTATTTTGTATTATTTAACCCCGTAACTACTTCATCTAGACACATGGTAGTAAGTTAGATAAGTTTGAAAAAAAAGGAGACATGCCAAGAGAATCAACAGAATATTCCACGATAGTTCCCTTAGCCAGTCAGGTAGGTCAGGTTAGGTTAGTTCTATACAAGTTTTTTTTTACTCACTTTGATATTCGTCACATAAATTGACAAGTTTCAATTATATTAGATATCTATTAATTACATCCTACAAGGTGATAGTAATGGTTCCTGAAATAATCATCTATTATAGACTAACAGACAGATAGATTTTGATTTTGAATGTGAACCCTAAAAACATCACAAAATAATAATAAATAATAATAATAAATAATGAATAATAAATAATAAAGTTCTCGAGAATGACCATGTCACACTATACTGGGATCGATCTATCATCACTGACAGGACTATTATAGCTAATAAGCCTGACATAGTGGTGATAGATCGATTAGAGCGCCGCACAATGATTATTGATATCACTGTGCCACATGACGAGAACCTCGTGAAGGCTGAAAAAGATAAACAACTCAAGTATCTTGATTTGGCACACGAGGTTGTCGATATGTGGCATGTGGATTCAGCAGTCATTGTGCCGATAGTCGTTTCGGCCAATGGACTACTAGCCAAGAGCCTCGACCAACATCTAAAGAGGCTCTCGTTAGGCAGCTGGATCAAGGGCTTGATACAGAAAGCAGTACTCCTAGACACTGCGCGTATCGTCAGGAGGTTCCTTTCTCTAGAGCCCTGACCGCCGGTAGCTTGGACCCTGTCTCGTTACCGGTGGGATACTATTTTTTATATTTTTAAATGTTTTTTTTTTATATAGTTTGTAAAAATATTTAAAAATATAATTGATATGGTATAAAATGAATAAACGGAATAATAATAATAAATATCTTTGGACAATTTCACACAGCGCCATCTAGCCCCAAAGTAAGCAATGCAAGCATGCTTGTGTTATGGGTGCTAGCTTAACGGATATACTACTTATATATTTTTATAAATACATACATATTATACATAGTAACACCCAGACCCGCTAAAGAAATTAAAATTCATCATTTCAATTTCTGCCCGGCCGGGAATCGAACCCGGGACCCCTTGCGTGGCATTCTGGCATGTTGACCACTAAACCACTCAGGTCGTCATAATAATGAACTTTATTATTTTCAGACAGAGTTTAAAATTGCTTGACATTGCTCAGAATCAATTGATTTTTAAGTCCTATTATTTATTGATTCCAAAACTATTTTAATGAGCTTTTAGCATGAAACATGCTCCGCGGTTTAAACCACACTTAGCCGCTAATTGAATACAGATTCAATTAGCTTATTATTCCAGTTTCCGTGTATAACCAAACAAGTCTATTTGCGTATCGCCCAGCAAATCCGGATACTAACCATGCCCTAGTAAATATAAATAAGCAGTGATACAAGTAATCACCAGTGTAATGTATTTCAACTCAATGTTTACACACAAGTGTTGACGTGGCTATTTCGCAGACGCAACCAAATAAACGTACTGCTATTCACTGGTCCGGATCGGGTGTATATTGTGGAATCGTGTTTGTGTTTGTCGGATTGCAAATTGGAGAGACTTTGATATGATGGTGAATAATTGTGGTATGACGTCACAATATAGTGAAAGATCGTTCCAGAATAGTTGAAACTTCGCATACGTAATATGTCGGAAATTTATCACATGACTGTGTATTTTATTATATGTAAACAAAAGATCTTAGCAACATTTAAAACAATAGTTGTTGTTTTTAAAGTAGATATTGCAGTTTTTTGCTATCAGAATGAAAATCCTCGTGAACAGGGGGGCTAGACAAGTGGCAAAACGCTTATGCTATAGAATAGAAAACAAAATGTATGGGAATGACATATAGCTAGTCGTAAACGAATGTCATTCCCATACATTTTGTTTTCTATTCTATAGCGTTAGCGTTAGCGTTTTGCCACTTGTCTAACCCCCCAGGTAGCCGGACTTCTACCAGCTTCGACAATCCCAGATATACTAACCCGGAATTGTACAACAGTCACACTTGGACTAACACTAGATCTGCCGAGTCATGACAACTTACCCATCATTCATCATTTTCTCCCTTCATTAAACCACTCTTGTCACAAACTACCAATTTCCTTACCTCGTTACAACAATATTAATCATGTTGTTCAGTCCTATTCAGGTCATGGCATATCAATGGCGACTAGCTAATGCAAGAAATATTATCAAAGTGAACATGCCTACACAGTTGCACTCAGACTTCCATCATTATCATAGTCTTCTTCTTCTTATCGTGTGGGCTGCATTTTTTACTAACCTAACAAGCCCTGGTGTCAGAGTTTTCTCAAATCCGCCTGACAGCCTCTGACATGGAATTGTAACAACAACTGCTATCAAGATAACACATACACTCCCGTGCTCGGGGGTATTACACCAACAACTTCCTGACTCCGGGCTGCTTTGTAAAATATTCTAAAATCCACAAAGCGATTTCGGCCCGGTCTCTGCCGAGACCCCGATTACAACAGTCGCGTTATGCGACCACTAGACCAACGAGGCAGTCATATATCATTTGGCATAGTTCTAGAGATGAGCAGAAGGACTTTAGATGCTCTCTGAGAGACAAAGGTGATCACAAAGACAGCTTAAAAAGGTCACTCATCTATGAACCGACCAGCTTAATCCTTAAGCCCATCTGCCAAACTTCACGGCTATTACATAGCTACTTATACGACAACATTCCAATCAACACAATTCCCTTCAAACAATGTACCGGCATTTGATTACAGTAGTTCACCTCATTTAATTCAAAGCACGAACATTGACAGGAACTTTATTAATTAAATACCAGAACACGATTGTACGATTCAATGTCCAACTCACATTACAACATGGGGTCAGTTGTAGAATGGGGTCATATTGGACTATTTCACCATTGTCATCTTGAACTTATTAGCTTTTCTATGAGTGTGCAAACAGTTGGATATGAAAGAGCTAGAACAGCCTCAAATAAAGATAGAAGAACACAAATGTTTGATAAAAAAATTGAAAATTCTCGTTCCCGAAGTTATACCCTTCCGCGTGTATGTATAGTAGGTAGTACTAGAGTTTAGCAATCACTTTGCTAAATACCTATACGTAGAAATATTTGGCAAGAGCAATAAGAATATTCATATCATTAAAGTTAAATGTATTACCAACATAGAAAAAAATCATTGTCATCATCACAAAATTTGCGATAGGTATATGATATGACATGTGTATGTAGGTAATATTTAACGCTACTAGGCATGAAGCCCATGGGGTGATGTTATGTATGATCTAGAAACAATAGAAATTAATAGACTTATAGTAGTTCTATTTTAATTCCAATACTGATATCAGTTTTAATATAAAGTGTAGCGCTGCCGATAGTTCAGCAAACAGTTATTCAGTTGGATCGTGCTTAATCTGTTTTCAAAAGCATTACCGGTTTCATTGTACCTATCAATAAATATATTTGTATTTGAACGCTGCAAACATTTGTTTTACGGACGTATTTTATTATCGTATATTATCGTATATAATAATTGTGAAATGGAATAACCAAAGTTACAATCACAGTAAGGGCGTGCAGGTAATATACGTTGATACCAAGTTAAAAGGTTCAAGTTCCTATGTAAAGTAAGCGGTCCTATGATAAGACTAGGTTCTAATCTACCTCCATCGGAAAAGGGCGAAGGAAGGAACACGGCTAGGTTTTAGTCAGTAAGAGTCTGACACTCCCTCCCGCCCCATCCACGGAGAAATGAGTCATTTTATAACTTGCCATCCGAAAAAAAGAGCGAACACAATGAGCACATGTGATGCTAAAGAACCCATGCATCAAGAGAATTAAAAAAAAGTCCATATTTACATAGGTATACATTTTGGTAATTCGTAATACTCTAAAATGAAAGTTACATCAAATGTGAAGTATTAAGCCTCCTAATCCGAGTCGAGCGGACAACAGCAACAAAAGGCGGTCCTAATAAATTTTTATATTAACGAGAGTCGTTTAATTAAAACGCCATGACTAAGGGCCGGAAAACCTTTGTGGAGCTTTGCAGATGGTACATACTAAAATACGATGGTGATCATAAAAAAAATTGTACTGACAACTTCAAAAATATGCGTATGTTCGTCGAAATTCTAATATGAAATTGTGGAATTCTATGCTACATTTTTATTCGAGGAAAATGCTCAATTCTTGTGGGATGGACAACGGAAAAGAATATGGAATATGTAAACAGTTAGGTACTGTCAAATACAATCTTAAAAAGTAAATAAACACAATGACAAACTATGTCATTTATTTGTTCGTGCAATATTCTTATGGGTCAGTAACTCGTGGCTAAGGAACAACATGGTATATAGATGAAAGGTTAAGCTACGCTTGGCGCGGTCTGTCCACAGATGGGTGACCATCTATGTCATACAAAGACTCCTGCGTGCCTCGGAAAGCACGATAAGTTGTTGGTCTCGAAACTTATTTGTGGAGCTTCGATAGTCGTTACGGGTTGTCAGAAGTAGGGATATCATGTTTCCCTGGTAATTGGGTTGTGGAGGTCATATAGGCACTAGGCAGTCGCTCCATGTCAAACAATGGTATTCAGCTGCATCCGATTAGACTGGAAGCCGACCCCAACATAATTTGGAAAAGGCTGGACAGATTATGTTTTGGTGAGTCACGCAACATTGAGAAATACTTGCCAGCAGTTCGCAAATAAATATGTTGCATATTTGTTTCATATAAATTCACGTCACTGCACTACATAACTATAACCTTAGTGCATAATATATTGCTGGCATTAATAATAAATCATCATATATAAGGTGCATCTTCTAATGCAGTTAGGCGATCATCTGGTGAAATTTTTATTTTATTTTAAATCTTTTTTAAAAATCTTTCGTGCTCTATCATCGCGTATATAAGTTCGCGGCAGCAGAAGGCATCAATAATATTGACTGACAGCGTCTAACATTACATAGCCATTTACACTTTTCTCAACAAAACTGACTTTATAATTATTTTCAATAGGTTGATAATTAGAAACAAACTTTTACCAGAGCATCTCAAAATACTGCATTGAAAAATCTGTCTTAAAAAGTGAGTATATCAAAACATTTTCTCCACTGGAAACACAGAAAAGTCCTAAGAAATCTTACACACCTACCAACCATTACCCATTAACCCCCATTCCATCGGGGAAATATTTGCCAATGCCAGGTCACGTCCTCGAGTCGATGGCGGCCCTTCAACTTCGCAAAACTTCGCGTACCTTGCGTAATTTCACCGGCACGACCGTGATAGTACCGACGGAAATAGAACAACCGCGATGGGCTAAGATCGTGGCTCGTGGCAAGTATTCGGAGAGAGTTGTGCGTGAATTGACGATTGGAATGGAAGTTTTGTAGATAGATGACATGGCTTTGAGAGTTAAGGATGGTGGATACTAACTTTTGGAGGTATGAGTTACTTATAAGAAAAATATGTTTAGATGGCCTGAAGGTTGGCTAGCCCACTTTTTGAGGATGACGAATCGTTTGACGATGTGGGTTCGAAATATTGCAAGTCACAATAAATAATGACAGAAAAATCAAAAATAGCTAGTGACTTTGAATAAGTAACGTGATGAACGCTAGTGCTGTCTAAAGCACAAATAGGCTATAAAATAAGCCATTGATGTTTATTTTTATTTAAACTGACGTACGCTCTTCAAAAGAAGGAAACATTTATGGCTGCGGATGGACGAACTTTAATCCTTAATTTTTAATATGAAGTCCTTGCATTAAAGGTATTCTTGTCCTGGTAATAATAACCTGTTTAATTAGTTATAATGTATCATTAATCGCGTTTTAGAGTCCCGCAGCCTACAGTCTTTCTATCAGCCGATAGATGCAAGTGCGACAATTGATACGGTTCACATCTTCATACTGATTAAGGAACTTAACCGACCAAACTATCGGTCAATATAAAGTCTATGGTCTGCGGGACTCTCATCAATTTCATATTGTTGTCTAGTATTTTTTATATAAGTGTATTAGTAAATACATTGTCATACTTTTCTTATATCAGTATTTGGCATCTTTTTTTAAACTTGTTTATCAATTCTACAATAAACCGTTTTTCTATAGACTGCCAGCCCTATGTTCGCAACGAAATGGGATTCATGCACCAACAGGCTCTTTAGAAGCACACGATTGAAAACGCACGAGTATCAAACAATACAGAAAATAGAATATGTGCAATGGCGGGGAAAATGCCCGCAGATATAACAATGTATTATGCCCATGTCCGATTGTCCGTCTGTGTCACGCATTGTGTGCGGACTTATTTTATTTTATGTGGGATATTTTTTTAGATAGATAGGCAGACTTGTCTGATCTATAGTTTTAAGAGTTACGAGTGTAGGTACGTACATTTATTATCATTATTTTTAACTATTTGTAGTCTTATAGGAGGGGCAAAAAGTAAAAGAACACTATTATGTTAATGTTTATAAGTTTTGCTTAATAAATTAATATTACAATTACGGTCCATCATATCAAATAACTATAGCACGTACCTTTATAAGGGGGAAAAGGAGGGCAGTACATATAATGTAGCATTACATGCGGATAAATACGGAAGTCTCCGGCTTAAAAGACTTCCACAAAGATGTGGACACGGGTTTGCATAACGTTGCTCTTAAATCTTCAAGAGAAAACGAAGTAGGTACAATCAATTTCAACATGTGTGCTTAGTTTTTCATAGGAATAATAACGCTTTAAACAATATCTTCCGACTCTCTCAAATGTTAGTCATCTTCTTGGGAAGTAAATATCCTAAAGATATGACTTCGTCCTTTCCTAACATCAGGTTATTTTATCTTCTAAACTACTGACTAACCTACTCGCCAACAAGAAAATTAAATTTATTTTACGAAGATTATACGACTCTGCAACGGAAAGTTGTAAGAACCAATACAGAATTAATTTAAAATCCAATTTCTATTAACCCATTGAAAAAAGCTAATAATTTCAGCTATTCTATAATATGAGCGGCTTACGTCCGGCTTGCGTGGTAAATAATCGGCTTACCGCTGTCGAGTGGCGAGTCGATCGCCGCGAAAGGTATTAGCCCCGTCGACTTACAATAAAGAGAAGCTTCAATGGGGATTATACGCAGTCGATTTAATTTTCTTCAAAGATATATATTCAAAGACAAAGTCGAAGACGTCTTCAGTCCACGGTCTGGAAGAAAAGATATCTTTGCAGTACGTTGTATCTAGTTAATTCGAATCATATGCTACATGAAGTTCAGTCTCTTATAATTCCCTAATCTGACTATCGACTGATTTATCCGATTTAATTATGGGCCATGTCCTAAATAATACTGCAGTTCTAACCAAGATTGATGGAGTGTCTTGATGCCAGATGGTCTAAATTAGAAATTATTAATTATTTTGCTAAAAGCATTTAGGATTAAAATATGGTTATGTTTATCCATAGACTGGCTATTACAAGTAAACCTCGCAAGTTGATTGATCCACTAGGATCAATTCGTGATGCTATTATTTATAACCCGAACACTATCAGGAAATTTTAAGATAATGCTCGAATTTCATCTCTATGCCATTAACTTATAACCTTCGCGTATGAAGGTGAGAATAGATATAAAATGTAACAGGACCATGTGCACAAAGAAATGTATGTTGACAGGGAATTAATGGGGGACTTTTATCATCCACCACGTATAGGCTTTCCGCGGTAAGAAATATGAGCCCTTTGTCACACTATCGCTTCAGTATCGATCGATAATTCTTTGAAATTACATGGCACCTCGGGAAACTCAATCCTTAGTCAGTTTTTGTTTTACTTTGTAGGACAAGGCGAACGCAAAATGTTTGTATGTGAAAAAGCAGTTCCATTGAATACGAGTGGCAGGAAAACCTGTGCATATATAATGACAGAAGTTTTTATTCTAGTCCTGAACGTCATCGCATTTATTTGACGAGGTAGGTTCATCTCTGAAACAAGCTCCTGTAGGTGCCACTTGAATTAGATAGAGGCAGAGTCTGCAACCTGTTTCATTTCTTCGACCCAATTCGAGATGCATCGACTCGGAATTGCAACGTGACAGGCATGCTGCGGTGTAATGCAATAGAGAAAGAAAAACACATATTCAGTAAGGATACAACACAATCATCTACACAATACAAAGTTACAGCAAAAGTTTAGTACTGTTTCTTGAGGAAACTACTTGATGCTCCCGGATAAAAATAAATAATATCCTTTAATCTTCCTCAAGGTTCAAGCTATCTCCATACTAAACCCATTTTACCAGCATACCATTTCATTTAAATCAGTTCAGTCGTTTTGCCGTAAAAGTGTGACAATCGAAGAAACTCACTTTCGCATGCGAAAGTCTATCTCTCGGTCTGTTAGCTCATCACGCTTAAGCCGGTGAACCGATTTAGACGAAATTTTGTATGGGAATAGCTTGAACCCTGTGGAAGGAGATATGACAGTTCTTATCTGTCTGCGTTAGGTAAAATCCCTCCGAAACAGCGGGAAACAACTAGTAGTAGGTTCTAGTAGTACCTATGATAAATTATTATTGCGTGCAGTAGTTATATAGCAGCCCTGACGCTGGTTTACAACTAGACCTTATATTCAGTTGGTACCTATTACTTTCATTTGCATAGAAATGAGAGAATAAATATAATTAGTAGCACACTAAACTGTATCTAAATACAACTAGATTAAAATAGTTTCTTATTCCCTTTGAGTCCGCGCGACAGTCTGTTTCGGACGTTCGCAAGAGTTATTCAGTACCACAAACATTATTCACATTTATTTATGCATGGTCTGTGCTGCGATAACACAGCTCTAGTGTATTTTAAATGTAAATGCTTTGATGGCTATTTAGTGTAGGTTAATCTGGGAATTGTCTGAACCACGGACTGACTAACATGTTTGTCAAGTCTGCAATTTGGTGACAGACAACTGAGGTTTTGGCAAATAGTTTAACAGATCTAAACTGTAATAACAATATTACAAAATTAAGCAGATATTCCTTGAAAGTTCTGAATTTATCAAAATATTAAAATAGATAAACATAAAAAATTGCAAGGCATAGATAGGAGAGCTGAAGATCTAAGTCACATGCCATCATTTTCTTTTCTGTATCTTAACCGATTTTCATTACGTTTTAGAGTTTACACGGCCCTTAGCTTTTGAGAAACTCAAGCTTTGCAAAATAATAATTAAAAAATGTTTTATTATCGAATTTCAACCAAATGACATTCACCAATTATAAATATATTCTTAAAAACTACAGTTATTCCTAGAGCCAAAGGCTAAACTTTCAAAGGAAAACAACTATTAAAGAAATAAAAGTTTGCTTCTTTTAAAGGTGTAGCCTAAAAAGCAAATCAAACTCAACACCACAGCAAGACGGTAAGACCCGCAACAAGATACCAATATCGAATCGAAGGTAAAAGTTTTCGAAAGGCCACAATAATAAGTGTCAGTAGTGCTGCACAAAGGCCAAGTTCACCAACAGATGGTTACCTAATCAGCCCGTTAAATAAAAACTTTTTTAACCACGCAGAGGGAATTTTCGAACCGATTCCGAGCGAATTAGTAATTAATTCGACCATTTTAGTAATAAAAAACCCAAATGATAAGGTATCCATCGCAAGACAGAAGTTTTAATTTATGGTAAACAGCTGTTTTGAGTTGATCGGACTGTTATCTTGTTGGTGAACTTGTGCCTAAGTGCGGCTGCAAATCAAAGCGGCTGCAGTTCTCGGTCATTGCAGTCGGTAAAACCTCCCCGAAGACTTGATTTGTGGGACCGCAAACTACATTCAGGGTTTTTTTTAAAACGCTATCGATGGCCGGACATTTTTAAATGTCTAGACTGGTTATAGATATCTACCTGTTATGTTTTACCTTCTAGTCTTTAAGTCTTACGTTATGTTTTTACCTTCTAGTCTTTAATTGATGAAAAACTTTTAACAGATTAGATAACTAGCTCCAAGTGATGAAAAATGTAAATGTGTTATTTTTATCAGTTTTTTTTTCAACGTAATATATTAGTCCAAAAGTTCGATAAAAAACAATATAATTATTGCCAATAAAAGTTACACCCCCGTGCCTGGGAGGACACGTAAGCCGTCGTCCCTTACTACTATCTTGATAGCTGGCAATTGTTGTTATAATTCCATGTCAGAGGCCGTCAGGCTGATTTGGGAAAACTCTGACACTTCACTTGTTAGGTTGGCCTGCAAAAACCTGCAGCCCACACGATAAGAAGAAGAATTAAGTATACCAGCTAGTCTGATGCAGATGAGAGATCACTACAGGATCTATTCTGGTAAATAGTTCTGCTCAATTTTTTTTCAATACACTTCTACTAAATTTTATATGGAAAATTAATCTCCTTTTCACATCAATAGTGCTGAACATATAAATAGGTGGTATTCATACCTAATCTAGCGTAGATCTAATGAGCATAGTAACGGAATCTTTGATTCTAGTTGACTGTACTAAACTCACGTGATATATTCACGTAAGAATGAATATGTGATAAATATTTCGTTTCGGATATATTTTAAAATATTAATTAGTATACAAGCATATATCGATATTTCCTCGACGGAGTCACCATAGTGTTTCGGAAATTGATATAAGTGAACACAGCCGCACTCAGCA
The DNA here is from genome assembly GCA_963891755.1 of Pyrrhia umbra. Lineage (NCBI taxonomy): Eukaryota > Metazoa > Arthropoda > Insecta > Lepidoptera > Noctuidae > Pyrrhia > Pyrrhia umbra. The sequence continues at coordinate 12,578,034 of OY982934.1, forward strand.
GACGTGGGCATAAAATTCAATATCCGTTCCAGACGTCCTGAGCAAATGCTCTTCTCATTGTTAGAGAACTGAGTTTTCGTTCCAACGATAATAATTACAGTTACTGTGAAGAGAATAAAAATTTTAATGGTTTTCTAAATGAAACTAATAAAGATACGTGGGGAGAAACGGTTTTGGAAGACTACGCCAAAAGACGAATTCTGTCGACATCAGAAAAAAGGCCACTAATATTTTTACATACTAACATTTTGTTTCGGTATTCAGCCAAGTACATGTTTGGAATCAGGAAAAAAACTGATTACGAATATGTATTTAGCTCAATATCGAAAACAAATAGTTAGGTACAGGTTTTTTCTTATGACGGTAGAATTGCACCCATTTGGCACCAACTGCACCAAGATAACTGTTGTTATTACACGACTGCCTACAAACAGGAGTACCTATTTTGTTTTTATTTAAATTTTCTTTTATATTTTGCTGCCATAAAAAGACACAATTCATTGGCAACTAAAATCTTCTAAAATATTTTATATAATAATTATTGACCAACTTTTAATAAATAAACAAACAATATCCATGGTGGACCATTTTGTCAAAATATACTGAAAAAAAAAATCCCATGAAACCCCATAGTCACGCCAATCTCAGCCAATCCAACGTCACGTTGTCACGCGCCGCCATTTTATTTGGCACGCACGAGCGTGACCAGTAGCCGCCATCAAAAATATATATTGCCGGCACGTCAGTCGAACATTTTTTACGCTTTTTTGAGCAAAAATACATTGCCACTATGCGACAATGTTGCATGTTTTTTAAACTTTTTTATTTATTTTGATAGGTAGCCTGAATTCCTAGTGATTTATTCTATTCATTGCCGGGCTCGTTAGGCTAGTCGTAAAGGCTATGAGTAAAAAAAATCCTAGATCTCACACCCAGATCTCGTCTGATTTTCAATAAGAATTTTTAAATCCTAGCCCGAAATCTGAATAATCGCCTACTCTGTTTTCTACAACAATTGAACAAATTCCATATAAAACACACATACACATGGATATAGAGAAGTCCTACGGTATTCTGCTGTGGGGCAAAGCTGCAGATATTGAGAATATATTTATTCTTCAAAAACGAGCTGTTCGAGCAATATACCAGTTAGGTAGTAAACATTCGCTTAGAGAGCTTTTTAAAGAAATTAGTATTCTCACTGTGGCATCGCAATTCATATTTGCCAACATATTATACATTAGGCAAAATATACACCTGTACACCAAAAAAAGTGATGTCCACAATATCAATACCAGAAATAAACACAAACTTTGTGTACCTATTCACAGGCTTCACAAGGTTCATGGGTCATTTGTGGGGCTAGGTATCCGCTTTTACAATAAACTTCCAATATCTTTATTAGAATTGCCGTTTAATGCATTTAAATTAAAAGTTAAATCTGTCCTTTCACAGAAGGCATATTATAGCATTAACGATTATTTGAATGATAAGAGTAGTTGGTCGCTATGTTAAACGCAAGACAACTTCAGGTTATCATTATAGCTTTATATTGATTGACATTATTATTATTTTTTATTTTAAATTCATTGTTGTTGATGGTATTGACATAGTACACTCATTATTTGTTAAATAATGATTTGTATTGCAGTATGCTATATGGATTACTAGTGACTTCAACACTCATTAGTTATTATTTTGTTTGAATCGCAGCAAGCACGTCATGCTCCCTTAGACGGCATGGCTAGCGGTAGCGTCGGGGGTCGGGTCGCCACCTTCCCTCAAAGATGGCGAGGGAGGCGATGGCTGATCCTTGCGTTATACTCGTGAACGGGTGCTGCTAGCGGTGCCTGGTCGTCTTGCTGACAACGTTTATTTCATTAAGTTCTAGATAAAAATGGTGTGGTCCTAGTTTACCATGGTCATGTTGTACAAACACGATTACAACCCAACCTTACACATGTAGGTGAGCACGCCCTTTATTTCCTATTTCTCACTTAATGGAGGCTTTAGTTATATTTTTAAACAAGAGTAAATATTTAAGTAATTCATTGCTTGAGTTCTTGGATATAGGTACTACTAATGGAGTGTGCTAGTCAACATGTGTAAAAATGTTACCTAATTAAATGTATTTTTTTTACAATTATTTAATGTTGTATAAAGATGGTTCTTCAAACCTTACAGACAGACATGTGTTGCTGGGGAGTTTGTTGCGCCACTTCTTCTTCCCAGCTAAAACACATAGGAAGTGGTGAAGGGCGGGCATTTTGGGGGCTGTCTTTTGTAAATTTGACGTTCAAAAAGTGCTGATTTTCAGCCTAACTTGAATAAACGATTTTTGAATTTTTGAATTTGAATTTTTGACATATATACGTCTCTATATAGCTATATATCATGTGCATACAACGCGAGTGATGCCACAGGCTGGCTTGTAATTTATTTTCGACGTGAATACGAGTACGCCTGTGCTCTTTCATAAATATTAAATATTACTTAACTGAGTGACAGGAAAATTCAACGAATTCTACCAAGTTACCGACCTTTTTTCGTTTTTATTTGTGACTTTTTAGATAGACAGACAGACGGCAGCTTTGTCATTGCCACACACAAACTTTTGCAAAGTCTTATGCCAATGCGTTGCTTACTTTGTGGCAAAGTAAAAAGTAAACTGTAATTCTTAACAGCGGTACTGTGAATGGCAGAAGTATTTAGATACCTGAAGTAATTTTTCACTGATGTTTTATGGATCGCAAAGAAATTTAATTTGGTCACAGTTACCGGGTAACACGATACCCCTTGGTAAGACTGGTTGTCAGACTTACTGGCTTCCCGTAACGACTGTCAATGATCTACAAATGACAACCGGGATTCCGAGGCACGGAGGAGTTTAGCTATGACATATATGGTTATTCATCTACGGAAAGACCGCGCCAAGCGCAGCTTAGTCTTTGATCGGTCGAACCGTGCGCCTGTTAATTAGCCACGAGCTCCTCTCCCTTCATCCTTTTAAGGTCATCAGTCAAATTATCTGGTTGTCCATCCAGCGGTTCCACATTATGTTTGTAGATCTACTACTACAAGCTTAATAGCACGATCGCCAATTACCATACAAATGTATTTGAACACATAACGTTATTACCGCGAACTGCACGTAAATCTAGCCGGCGCCATGAATCCAGGTAATTTATTAGAGCCCATGGTATCTCTACATGTATTACTGGGGCAGTAGAGTGACCATATTGCTGTCTATTTAAAAGGAGGTATAAATTTTATTTTTAAAAAGTGAATAAAAATATTAAATTTCTAATTGAAAATGAAAAGTTAATTATTAAAAAATAGATAGAACAATAATTGTATCAGCTTTTTGCACGTTTAAAGTAACACAAATTTACCATAATACCCTTCAACGTGTAACATATTAACAAAATTAAATGTGGTTCTGTATAATCGCCACATAGCCACATACATACGAATATGCGTCCTGTACAAAAGTACCTAATTAAATAAATACAGTTCACTAATTTGAAACTCAAACAACAAAGCAATAATTCATAGTTAATGAGAAAATAATAGCTTTGTGGTAGTTAATTCTCTCGTTATTAGCTAATTAAATTGTGATCGGCGATGTGTGCATATTTACTAAAACACAACGCAGCACTGGTAATGACATAAACACTAGCTCAAACTCATTTTATGTAATGAAATATTTAGTTTCTAATTTAGCGTTTTATTCGTTTCATTTGAGATGTGGATATAAACGTTCATTGTGTTTTGTAAAGCGTAGGCGTGTAGTTTGCAATATTTATTCTTTATTGCTTTTAGGGTTCCGTACCTCAAAAGTAAAAAAACCGAAAAAAAAACCTTTATAGGATCACAGGCTGTCCGACTGTCAAGACCCTTAATTTAGGGATCGCGTGGACCTGTTGTTTGTCGAGTTGAAATTAAAACCGTACACTCAGGTCTACAATGCCTTGAAGCTGTGAAAAAAAAACTAACTTCTAAGTTAACGTAAAAAAAAAGAAACGGCAACTTATTCCACAAAAAAATATATTTCGACATTCTCAAAGGAAACAAAACGTACTACTACTCCACTACTTTCCGTTGACCTAGAAGTTATGAAATTTGACACGCATCTGTATCAAAAAATCCAAATTACATACATAATAGTCTATGTCTCTCAAGCCTCAAGATGAATCCGGTATCGATCCACCAAGGAGCAGAATTAAAGAAACGAAAAATTTTATCAAAGCCTCATAAGCTAAGCTCCAAAAATGTACAAAGAATCTTTACAGCTCTTAAAAAATATTATTGGCTAAGACTTTTTCTAGATCAAAAATGAAGCAGGTAAAAGTTTTATTACCAGGAAGTCCACCATCCTCCGCATCACATGGCCACCCTACATATAAAGTAATGTCTTGGTGTACGCGGGACGCATACGTTCGATGCACGCCCTGCTCACCCACTACATTATGCGACTCGATACGCATACCTAACGTACACGTCCATTTGCCTGGTAGAAAAGGAGGGTAGTGTTATATGGTATGGACAAAAGTACAATTTCTATTATGATTTGGTACTTAGTTTAATCGCTATTAATTCTCACTAATATTAAAAAATCGAAAGTCACTTTGTCTGTTTATCTTTTAGGCTTTCATGATTAGGATGAAATTTGTTATTAGATAGTTCAAGCTATCTGGGCCCTGAGAAAGGATATGAGATAGTTTTTATCTGGTTACAGGTACTAGTTCCTCAGGATTTGGGTCACACTGGAAAAATCTAGTTAAACTACAATTAAGTAATATAATATCTAACTTGATTCCAATAATAAGTAAAACAGAAGCGTACCTATACAATCCACACAAATATTTCAAAGTTATTTTGCAAGTCATGACAGACCTCGATATAAACTTGTTGGTCGTTATAACTTCATCTATTTGTTTTTTAATGTAGAATAGCAACGCGTAGTTGACTTACAACATTGCTAACACACATTGCACAGGCGCTAAACTCCTCACGGATGCAAAAACAACATACCACTGTTGAATAAAATACACAATTATATCGTATTCTTTCTCAGTTTTCAAACATTTAGGAATACTACTTGACTACATTCCAGTACATTCGCAGTTATAGCTATAAATCAAAATAATTCTGAACAAAACATAATATTATCTTGTTTCCAATGAAATGTTTCGTTACGTAACCCTAGAAATACAACAAATTGATATTTCATCAATAGCTTTGCTAACTAGTGTTATAAGCAAAATAAAACATAATAACAACTAAATTCTAAGACTTTGGCTCCAACGATAGCTCGTGGCCGGCTATCAATATTAATTAATAAGTAAGCTCGAGTTATCAAAAAATCTTATGTCCGAAAACGTATGTAACCATTATGCTACTTTATTGCGTACTAGCTTTCCGCCAGTGGCTTCGCCCGCGTGGACTATATAAATTCAAGTTAAAAATGACAAAGTTTCATACAAAATTAGCCCCCCTTTTTCACCCCCATAGGGGTAGAATTTTGGGAAAATCCTTTCTAATCGGATGCTTACTTCATAAAAAGAACACATCCTCCAAGTTTTAGGTCTCTACGGTCAGCGGTTTAGACTGAACGTTGATCCGTCAGTCATTCAGGACTAAGCATTTTATATGTATAGAATAATATTTCTTTCAAAGTTCGAAACATTCAATGCGTGAGTCCGTCTCGCACTTGGCCCGTTTTTTATTATATTACTTAGAATAGGTAGGATAATCTACTAAACCTACTAATATAACGGTTGACGACACAAAGGCTAAACTAAAAGTAATCTAGTAAAGTAGCCAGGCACTTATATTCTCAACATTTACGACAGTCACTGCGCGGTGTAATTGCAGAAATTGCGGCGAGCGTTTGAACTACTCGCGTTAGACACATTCGAGAGACTTCGCTGTGCAAGGTAATCTAATCTGATTAAAATATCGATTTAGATTTATTACTTTACCATGGTTCGAACTTCAGCAAGTGTTCCGATCGATTAGGTGAACACTTGCTGAAGTTCTAATAATGACGTTTGACGATGCTTGAGCGTATATTTTTTATCAGCTTCAACATTTGACCTATGTTTTAGGTTCTCCATAAATCCTCTTTCAAACATCCCGCAGTCCCAGGCTGCAGGATGTTCTAAATCAAGTTACCGCACCTCCGGAACATAAAGGGCCGAAGAAGCACGAATAGTCTTTAGTGATAAAGAGTATGATATCCCTCCCGCCCCACCCACGGCAGGAGGAGTCATTTGATGATTTCCCATCCGAAAAAAGGAAGGTTCTCAGTGAATAGTATTCATTCTAGGTAAATTGATGCTCTTAGGCCGGTATTTTACAATCAGACATACATCTTGTACTGCAAATAGAATTGAAGAAATGGATTGTTTACATGAAATCCATGAGTGATCGCTATTATTAGCCTAGAATCTTTATCATTAGCCTATTTAACCTATCAATAGTAGTCCTCTTTGAAAATAGGCCTCCTAACGTATGCCATGTAGCTCAGTTTCCAGTTCGTCCCGGGAATGCTTACTTCGAAATAAGAAGGAAAAATTGCTCGCTGTATTTAAATTGTGTCAAGTCATTTTAAAGTTTGTTTAAAATGATGCATGACATCATCTTTATCGGAGTTGAAAACGGTATTAAATATTTTCAGTTATCGTGCGACAATAATCTTAATACCGACTTTTAACACCACTAAAACTTCTACCTATCCCCTTAACATTGAGCGTGAAGATAAGATAAATAGCTACGGTTTATGCACGAGCCCACGAGTATCATACGGCTCAAGTGGAGTTCCTATTGAAAACTTCTCCAATATTCGTTGCGAGACTCGTAACAGTTCGTGACATTTAAAAGCATGGGGTTTGTTCTGATTCTAATTATTGAAATTCAGGTTTATGAGTGAATAAAATGAAAGGTACGGCTTGTCTTTTTGACCTTCAAATACTAATCCTACTGTTGAGATTTTATTTCAGAAAATTCGTTAATTTGTCTTGTTTAGTATCATGTTGCTAGATCGAAATCCGATAGGTACTTTTAAATAGTCCGTTTTAAAACCTTTTGTCTTGAATGTAGGTACTGCTAGTTTTCGTATATATATATATATATATATATATATATATGTAGATAAATTTCAATTGCGATTTAAAAATGACAACCCAGACCCTCTAAAAGAATCTTTACTTAGATGACTGGTTTTATCATGAACTACAGTGAGTAGGACCCTTGCAACTCTGTCATCTATTGTCCGGGCAATCTTGATTAATATTGTCTGCCTGAAACTGCCCACGGCCATTCTACGTGCATGCTCACAAGTGGCAGGAATTTATTAGCTACAAGATTTATGCTGCTGGTAATTGATTAAGGTTAAAGGAAAGGTTTATTCCGCTAAAATGACCGGCGCATCTTGGTGTTCTGGCCAAGTTCTTAAAGCCTTGTTACAGCAGTTAAAAGAGCTATAGAGCTTTTTTTCGTATGGGAAATCATATAAATCGAAGTATTTGCTCATACAATATTGTGTAACACATTCTCTTCTTGTGGCAACAACTGCATGATTCGATCGATGAAGATAAAGATACTTTTGCCCTAGTCGGCCCGTGGATGGGTGAACATCAATTTCATACAGAAATAATGTTAAGCCGTTGGTCCCACCTTGGAGGTCTTTGACGGTTATTAGGGATAGCCTATAGACCTAGTCGTATAGTGTCGTTCTTCAAATGATAATAAAACATGCCCTAAAAAAAAAAATGTACCAAAACAGAACAAAAGATACACAAAAGAGTTAATACGAGTATTTTTCATGCAAGTTCTATCTAACAATTTATTATGGGTACGAAAAATCTACACATAGCACTAACCGCAGTTTTGATTTCCCGAGGGCGCTCGAAAATTCTCCCTAACATTAGCTACCACTTGAAATAATAATGATCATACATTTTAGCCGAATTACTTTTGAAGTTGGGAAAGCAACGTATTTTTGGAATAATATGGTAATTTATGATAAACTCGTGTGGAGGAAATTTTGTGAAGAAATCTCGGTGAATATAGAATTTTTAGATTTTCCCGGTATTGAAAATTGGTATTTTTTTTATTTATTAAAATGTTTGAATTGAGGACCTTTTTAAAAGTCGGTTAAAAATATGATGTTTTTTTTTGTGAATGTGATATGTATAATTTTCTATATTTCTTCAAATGATACAGCAAAATTCGGTTTTAGGATTCCGTAGTCGTCAAGGAACTTACATATGACATGTCATATGTAAGTTCCTTGACGACTACGGAAGCGAAATTTTCATAAATATCCATATGCATATTGATCACGCCGATAAAATATTGTTCAATTCAATATTTATTACATGGTATAATATATATATTTTCTGTTTCTGTGATAATCATGTCGTTTATGTGTCAACAAATGTCTTACGTAGTTGATAATATTATAGATAGTATGTTCAAACATCTAACAATATTTCCTCGCTAAAGAATCGCAACACTTTATTTATCGTTTTTAAAACTGCCTAAAAAATATAAGTTTATTCGAAACAACTTTAATACCACAATCTTGTTTCAAGAATATTTCACAAGTTCCTCTTGTTACCTTAAACAAAACACAACCAAGACTGTGAATCGACACACATAGCACTGGGATTACCTCCTCCTAACTAAGCTACAACTTGCCAGCGATGCCAAGCTGTGAGGGCATTAAAACTTCTCTCCACGCTCCTACCTAAACCTCTGTTCGATATGTGAAAATAGTTAGGAACATTCAATAATGATGTGCCGAATGTGAGTTCTATAACTAAGTAGTAAAGCTCGTTGCAAACTATGCTTGAATTTCTAAGCAGATGCAGCAAACTGCACGACGGAAATGCTACGTTTTTATCTACGCTTTGGAGTTTTAGACTGAAAAAGAGTCACTGCATTTTTGTTTGATGTCAATGAGACAGACAGCTGTTGAACTGTCAGAAAAACGCCTTATTATAAAAAAAAAACTATTTAAGGTATTGTAGTTATTCCAGGATATATTAATAACAATCGATCATTTATAGAACAAAGATTTATAGGTACAGCGACGGAGTATAAATGTATAAAAACATTTTGTATTTTGTTGTAACACGTACCTAATGAATACGATAATTGTTGGATTAAATAAATATCTGCTGTAAACATCACAGTTCTATTTGTATACTAGCTTTTTCAGTCACCCGCGTGCCAGTCCCGAAGGACTACTTAACCCACCCGGATAAAAAGTAACCTGTAACAGTCTCCAAACTTCATCCAAATCGGTTCAGCAATTTTATCGTAAAAGCGTTACAAACAAACTAATTTTCGTATTTATAATATTATTTAGGATATGGTTAACGGTAATGAAGAAGTAAAAACAGAAAAAAAACAAGTATAGCATTTATACAGATCGTAACAACAAAACTAACATACCCACTGCCGTTGATACCGCCTAATTAATACATCACAAGTTCAATTATATTAATTAAAGGTAAACTATCAAAGAAACTTGCTTTGCTCCAAAGGTGAAGACAAAACGTAGTCTATTCATTAGTAAATAGGTCACGATCTGAATACGTCCAACGTTGATAAGTATTTGAGGAAAACATCAAAATGTACACGAAGCTACAAAACCATTACAAATTGCCTCTTGATTTGTTGAAGGGATTTTGGAAAGAAAAGGACACTTAATCGGATTGGATACAAGATAACAACACGAAAAATAAGATAAAAAAGGAGACATAAAATTAACTGTGAGACTTTTTGGTTTATTATTGCTATAATCTCTGTTAATAAGTAAGAGTTTAATTTATATTTTATGGTAACAATTCACAATCTTACACCTAAAAAAAGTCAGAATAATAACGTTATTCAAAATTCTCAACTCTGTTGATCATAACTCCGATGTTCTCAATCTCACTGACAATCGCGTCACCAGCCTGCAGGAATTCTGGGGGGTCTCTATACACCCCCACCCCACCAGGTGTACCCGTTAGAATGATATCACCAGGCAACAATGTAAACAGGTTTGATAATCTCTCGATGACGTCAGGAATCTTATGAATGAATTGATCTGTATTACTCTTTTGTTTCTCAACTCCGTTCACGATACATCTTATGCCTAACGACTGAGGATCACCAATCTCATCACTAGTTGTAATACAGGGACCAACGGCACAAAATGTGTCCATAGATTTACCAAGCAACAATTGTCCAATACGTTTGTTCTTGTCCCAATCTGTAGCTCCTATATCTTGGCCAATAGTATACCCCAAAACATATTCATAAGCATTATTTGCCTTGATTTTGGAAGCTGTTTTCCCAATAACAATTGTCAACTCAACTTCGCAAACAACTTTTTCTGTGATTTCAGGTTTAAGTTTGATCGTTTCGTTTGGCCCAACAACTGTGCTTGGGAATTTGTTGAAGATGACTGGGATTTCCGGCGGTGGGAATTTCTGTTCTTCGCAATGGTCTTTGTAATTTAATCCGACGCAGAGAACTTTGTCTCCTCCGTGTATCGGTGCTTCTAGTATCACTTTTGATATTGGAACAGTGTCTTGTTTAGTAGAATGTAATTTTTCAACTTTACCAATAACTCCATTCCTCAATATTTCTATAAGAGTGCTAGGTATTGATGGATCAGCTTTATTTACATCAACGACATCGTCACCAATTAAATACCCTGCCCGTATTTCTTTTGGATTATCTTTATAAACAAATTGTACGAGCTTCATTCTTCAAAACTTATTCACTGCACTAAAAACGTTCAAGAATTCTCTTAGTTTAAATAAAAATGTCACCGGGACTGACTGGGATTAAATAAAATGTTTTGAACACTGAGACAAATGGTTGCTTTCTCTTGAAGATCTCTTGTTTAGCAACAAGTGGCGATAGGACTGTCGTCTAGTTGAGATAAACGTAGTGTTTTATACACAATATCTCGAGTCTTATCTACAATCTTACTCTGAAGTGGAAATATCAGATGATAGCGTCTAGTATGATGGATTTTCGTAAACAAAACGAAAATGTTATGTAATATTATGGTATTTCACTAGTCGTAGGTATAGTAAACAGTATTATAAATTAAAAGCAATATATTCACTACACATAATAATGAACTTGATTTCATTCTCAAACATACAAATATTCGGTTAGTAATTTATCTTCTAAGAATATTATATTATGTATTATCAGAACTTAATAATAGGTACATCAAAGGTCGCAGGTTTATTAAGTTTTCCGAGAAATTCTGATACTGCCCGTAGCAATATTAGCAATTCTACTAAATTAATAAAACATGTACGAGTACCTACTTGTAATATAACAGACAGGTAAAATAGTGAAAGAAACATTTCTTGGAATTGTACATTTCTATAAAGGAAAATATGTAATAATCCTATAAATACTTGAATTGTCTGCGTCTTAAATATTGAAGTCGTAAGACGGTTAAAAGCAATTGTCCTATAAAAACCATGAGTAAGGTAGCAAAGCGCTTTGGTGGGACAGTAGACCAAAGAAAATCAGTTGAAAATGTTGTTAGGAAAACTTACCTCACTGGTATAATTTAGGATACTTATATGAAATATTCCGGTATAGTATTCATACTAATATTATAAATGCGAAAGTTTGGGATGTTTGTTACTCTTTCACGCAAAAACTACTGAATGAATTTGGATGAAATATGGTATACGAGTAGTTTATAACTTGGCTTAATACGTAGGCTAATTTTTATCCGGATGCGCGAAGAAGTTCCTTTAGTATCCGGGTGAAACCGCGGGAAATAACTAGTAAATAATAATTACAAGTATAAAACAAAGTCGCTTCTTGCTGTCTGTCTGTCCCTATGTATGCCTAGATCTTTAAAACTACGCAACGGATTTTGATGCGGTTTCAATAGTCGGAATTCAAGAGGAAGGTTTTAGTATATAATTTGTGAAGTTTATGTATCCATTAGCTAAAGTATCGCGGGCGAAGCCGCTGGCGGAAAGCTAGTGTGAATAAAATCCAATTTGAACTAAGTTACACAACGGTAAGATGCTGTGAAAATTATTGATCAGAAATTTACTTCTCAAACTTGTCATTCACAGCACTAACTGAGCTAAGTAAACCTTTTAGCTAATTATTAACTAAATCTTACAGTCTGAAACCGTCGGTTCTACGGCAGAAACCAGTAATTATTGACGAAGCTAATTTAATTATATTCAGTTCGCAGTTCCCTATCAGTTATGCATCAATCCATCATGGTATTAATTTATTATTGTGTCTGGGCCGCAGACGGGATTTATTATTAAAACTAATAATATCAGCTGAATTACAAATTCTGTTACTGATGTTCACAAGGTTTCTATTTAATTTTATTATTAGATATTTGTAGTAAGATATAGTTGTACCTATATAGTTATTCATCATACTCGGCCTATTTCACGCGTTTACTTGTACCGAGATATTATGCGCGCGCGGCTATCTGATCGACCATGAAGTCAATACAATGTACGAGGTTCTCATAAGAAAATTAGTATAAACGTACCTACTACTTTTCACTTTACGTGTAAGAAAAGTAAATCTCATGTGGGTAGAGACTATTAAAGGATCGACTTTTTGAATTTCAATTTTCGAATGCGAGTAATGAGTACAGATGGAGGCATGGAGGGTAGATTGCGAGTTGAAAATATGTTAAACTGATGAAAATTTTGGCTTACATGAATTTTACTATAATTAAAAACACAACAATATTAATTTGGAATGCAATGTTACATAAAACTATATTTTACGCTTTTATTGTAGATATGTAGGTACTTCGGTTTAAGGAATGTTTGAGATTATACCCGCGGGTTCAGGCACCACAAATATATTATGATAACACGGTGGTTACAGAAAAAAAACACTGTAGTGAATCTGTATCGGAGAACTTCAATATTTGGTTTTCGCCGTTGAATATGTAAATGCCAAATAGTTCGCGAGGCTGGTGGCCAACTATAAGTATAATACAACATCTTACCTTGGACTGCCAGGCTCGTTCACACGTCACATCACAACACTTCACAATTCACATCACACTATTGCACTGCACACTCACATTGATTCAAAATAGAAAAAGGTTGAAATTAGTAGTTTCCACAAGAACACGGCACTTTTCTCGGCTTGAGGTCGCTACGGCGCCGGCGCCGGCGTTCCAACCAGAGACAAGGCACTAATCAGGTGGCGAGATGCGCATCACCGTCGTGGTGCCCGACAAGCCTTGCTATTGGTCGACTCGCACCCCATGACATTTGGCGGTATGTTTCAAAATTTGAATTAGAACAATCAATTGACGCACTTTTTATGTGCTGTCAAAAAGCGATTCTCCCATTAATGGCAAAATAAAAAAGTGACGTGACTTTTATTCCTTGTCAATTGGCTAATTATTTTGTGGATTTCAAAGCTACAAAATATATAATTTTAAAGTCAATAATTCAAAATATTTCTGATAATCAGTACCTAAAAAAAATATGTATCTAAATAAAATAAGGCTAAAATAAAGTACCTACTTTTTTAGAGAAGTTGTGTCTTGAAAATATTTAATACTAGCTTCTGCCCGCGACTTCGTCCGCGTGGAATAGTGGTGCTCCGCTCCTATTAGTTTTAGTGTGATGATATAAAGCCTATAGCCTTCTTCAATAAATGGGCTGTCTAACACTGAAAGAATTATTTTTCAAATCATACCTGGAGTTCCTGAGATTAGCGCGTTCAAACAAACAAACTCTTCAGCTTTATTGTATTAGTATAGATTTTGAAATTATTATTATTTTAAATTTAATTCTTGCTGGGCATCCTACTAATACCAAAATCATAAATTCTACTAATATTAATAACGCAAAAGTTTGTAACAATTTATGAATGTATGTTTGTTACTCTTTCACGCAAAAACTGCTGAATGGATTTTGATGAAATTTGGTACACAGGTAGTTTATAATCTGGATGCACTGGCCATAGGATACTTTATATCCGGGTGCGAGAAGTTGTTCATTCGGGACGCGGATGAAACTGCGGGAAAAAACTAGTCTATTATAAAGGTATTTAGGTATCAGTCCGTTCTGCATGTAATCAGACACTGTTATCCCACAGTATCGCTAACAGGCCATTGTTTCGATCCAATATCCATTAGATTATTGCAGCGTGATTGACCACGATAGGGGATATGCTCAGGTGGGATTACAATATATATTATTTGGGTCATGTCTTGGCTGTGTTCAGATGTTTCAACTTCAATGCACTCAATCAATGTAAGTTAATGGGGGTTTGGTGAAGGAAAGTGATAAGTAAATAAGTAAATTCCATCGATGATGTGATTTTCCATTGATGATTTAGACCATGAATTCCTCTAAGTAAGCTTAAAGTAAAAATTATCTGTTTATTTTTGTTCGAAAATAATTCGTAAGTGAAAGATAGAACGCTTACACTACGCAAAGATACTATTATACACTGAAACTGAAAACATTTTGCCTGATTACATATAGTTAAATTAATAAAAAATAAGCAGAAAAATTATCAGAATTGACCACAACTCCAACTTCCTGACTCCGGGTTGCTTCAATTGTGATATTTTCTAAAATCTACAATGATATTTCGGCTCGCCCGGGAATCGAAACCGATGTCCCATATACGGCAGTCGCGTTCTGCGACCACTGAACCAATGAGGCATGACTCGTTGGTCGCTAGACAGCAGAGTACAACTGTCTCCATTGAACCAGTCACTTTTATCTATCAAATACATTCCCCGCAAACCCCGACATAGATTCCTAACCTAATATCGGTTTGTCCTACATCTAAACAATAACGTGATCAGTAGTTACATCTCGATACGGCGCCTATTGTTGCCATTCCAATAGGTATTAGATTATTGGTCTGATTGGCGAACGCGGAGAATACCATTGTAACTGTTCTACGCGGAGTAGGGAGGTATATAGTAATAGATACAAGGTATAGGTAGCTTTCCGCCAGCGGCTTCGCCAGCGTGTCTATACGAATTCAAATAGAAATGACAGAGTTTCATACAAACTTTGCCCCCACTTTTCAACCCTCTTAGGGGTATAATTTCGGGAAATCCTTTCTTATCAGATTCCTATGTCATACAAACAACAAACCGTCTAAGTTTGAGCTCTCTACGCTCAGCAGTTTAGGCTGTGCGTTGATCCGTCAGTCAGGTAGTGTTTTTTTTAAATCCACAAACCGATTTCGGTCTGTCCCGGGGTTCGAACCGGTGACCGCTCACGGCAGTTGCGTCATGCTACCACTAGACCAACGAGGCAGTCCTTTGCCGTAAATCAATGGTATCTATGATACACATAGAAAATATATAACACTTAAAAAAAATCTCATTGGTACCTAATATGGTCAGGTTTCGAACCTTAGATGAAAGCACCTTAACATAACGAGTAAGAAATGCATGTACATACTCAAGTACCCCATTAGCACTTCCATTAACAAGGTAATGCTGTTGTAACCGATGTTACATTACATGTGTATACGTATGTTATCGTAGCATGTTATGTAACATGTTACAGGCCATTAAAGCAATCAGCAATAACCATATTACCAGGTATCGATGGCCCCCTAATGGCTGTTCAAGTGCGATCTATAATTTAGACTAATACTAGCTATTTCACGTGGACTCTCCCGCGTCCCCAGGGAACTACGTAATACCTACACCCGGATAAATAATAACATGTAACCATCACCATGGTCCCTGTATCAAATTTCATTTAAATCAGTTCGAAGCGTAAGAAATAAATAAATAAACTCACTTTCGTACTAATAACATTAGTAAGGATTACGAAGTGGTGGGTTTGAAGTTAAGATGCCTGCTTTCAAAGTAGTGGTTTGAAATCTAGCCAGCACATTATCAAAGTCGTAGTCTTATTCAGCCTTGTAAATTATGGCTATACTACTATAGAATATTAACGTTGTAGTTTTTCATCTACAAACCAATTCATGTACTAAGTCATTAAACGAACTTTAATATTTCTTTGTAGAGTTTACATACATACCTATGTATAAGTCCTATTTATTACAAGTATATAACAATTTAATTAAATAAAACACATAATTTATTATTGTCTGGGGAAGAATAATTTAATAAAAATATAAAATCACTTTTTTATAAATGCATTTTTTTACAACAAGTAACAAGAATAAATAGAAAAAATATATTTAATTATTTACAAAGTTATCTACGAGCAAACCTCAAACATTTTACAAATACAGTTATTTTTTTGGTTAGCTACTAAATATTTGTCTACAATGGCACAACTAACTAATACAATAACAATAAATAGAAAATCAAAAAAAATAACTTTAAAATTTACGTATATGATACAGACTTTCATATTTTTAATTTTATACCTCCACTAAAAATAGGAACTTACAATAATTATATTAAACTAGAAAATAATTTTAATAATTTTTTCACATAATTTGAGCAATAAATACCATAACGCTTTATCTACAAAATAATAATGATTATTCTTTTAAATAAATAAAAGTTGAGCAATATTGATTGAAAATGATTTGCTATCACTATCTTAAAATTTCTATACAAAGGTCAACATCTATACTTTGAGTATACTCTAATTACTAGAGGTAGGGAATCAACACAACCTACTCAAATAATAAAACAGGGAATTGCACTACCAAGCAAAATAATTTATACAAATACAACCAATCAGCATAGAATATCTCCAAAAATATTTGAAAAATGGGGCAACACTAAATCCAATTTTCATTACAAAGTTCCCACGACATTTTATATCTGAATTGGTTCAATCGCTTTAACGTAACAGCTTAATAGATAGACAGAGTTAATTTCTTAAGTATGAAGTAAAGATTGTGTGCATACTGAGATGCGAATTTAAAAAAACATAAATATTATTATATAGGAAGGTCACGGTGAAGTCAACCCTATAATGTTTTTGTAATTTGTGGAGTCCATTACAAAAATTGATATATTAAACTAGCTTGTCGCCAGCGGCTTCGCTCGCGTGGGCTATACGAAATCAAATAAAAAACGACAGAGTTTCATACAAATTTTGCCCCCTTTTTTCACCCCCTTAGCGGCAGAATTTCGGAAAATCCTTTCTAATCAGATGCTTAATACATACAATGAACACACCCTCCAAGTTTCAGGTCTCTACGATCAGCGGTTTAGGTTGTGCTTTGATCCGTTGGTCATTCAGGATAAAGCATTTTATATGTATAGATGTATATCGTATATCGCTCTGAATATATTTACAAAACAATTGTTTAGAAGTCCTTGTGGGTTCTAAATTATCAATAAGTTTTATAGGGCTACGACAAATTTAACGTTAAATCCTCGACTAGTCAGTAATAGAATAGATATCGATTAATTTGTATTCAGCGGCCACAAAGTTCCAAACTGATTTGCAAATAATGTAGTTGTTAACTGGAATTAATTTTTAGAGAAAAATACTTCTATTGTTTAGAACCATTAGACTTTGTAGACAATGATGTTTTCATTGTAGAATAACAAATATCTTTATTTCTTACATTATCAAGTGTAGACAATTTTGGCAAATACCATTTACAACAACAAACGTATCGAAAAAAATCGTAAAAATGAAGTTCCTTTTAAATATCGTTAATATTTTTTTATATGCAAAATTGCTCTTATACGAAAAATAAGAAAGATATAGTGTGTACAAAAATATGAGCAACATTTTTTCTACAACGAAAAACACATAACAGATGAAAATCTACAAATTCACTGCACATTGATAAATTGTAAACATTTACTTTCATGAACATGTTCGCTGGAAATATTTCGTATTCTTGTCATGAGGGTTCGCATGACACCCGGGGGAGGTCGTTCCCATCACGCCCTTAATTTCGCACCCTACGTCATATGAAAACATTTTGATCGCTTGATCGTCGTCTCGTTCTAATTCAATTCATGATCTAACATCGTTACTGAAGAAACAACATTGTAATTGTTATCTTCTTTAAATAATAAAACATTTTTGTATCCGTATCTATAGACTTTTTAGATGTCTTTTAAGAGCGTCTATTTCATTTACAAAATTCTCTCAGCTCGAGTGATGTTCAATAAAGATATTTGTAAAAAATTAAGGCGCACTTGCACCATTATTAATTAAATACATTTATATTCTGAACATAATAAATAAATACACTCCTTCTGCCTCTATCAGCTTCAAATGATTGAGAGAGATAGAATGATATTTGAAATATATTTAACGCGTAACATATTTAGTGAACAGTGGTACAAGTGTGCTCCCCAACACTCAATCAACCCTTACAAATGTTTGAATTAAACGGTGACAAATCGATGTATAATTGAAGCTTTAATTGTATTTAGTGAGCAGTGGCAAGAGTGGGGGCTTATATAATTTACTAGCTTCTGCCCGCGACTTCGTCCGCTTGGAATAGTGGTACTCCGCTCCTATTGGTTTTAGCGTGATGATATATAGCCTATAGCCTTATGGGGTATCTAACACTGAAATAATTTTTCAAATCGTAGCAGTAGTTCCTGAAATTAGCGCGTTCAAACAAACAAACAAACTCTTCAGCTTTATTATATTAGTAATAGATTGTATCGTTCAATCAAGCATCACAAGGCAGCTGCGTGTACCTCAAACACATTCCTATATTTTCCTCTGGGCTCCTCTTGATGGTCGGTGGTCCGAAGTGCACGGATACCGCGAATGGTGTAATGGAAGTCTCGACGTGGCAGTCCTGGCGCTGCCGGCCAGGACAGAAGGTGTTGCCGCAGTGGTGAGGGTCACATACTCCTGCACCGAAATATGAGCTCTGGAAGAAAGGAATAGACGTATTGTACCATAGGTGTTTAGAGTATGGAGTGAATAAACAATATTTCTTATTCCCCATACTTTGAATTGACAGATTAATTATTTTTTTTACATATTATATTTTTTATTATATTTATTATATTTATTTTATTATTAAATCGATATCATAAGTTAAAAGCTAAAGGATATTTTTTTACCGTACGTAGGTCGTATCGAGAAGTGAAAATAATATAGATATACGTTTACTTTGGCCAAAGGCTAAGCATTGCCATCCAACGTGGCAATGCTGCCAGCCTCTTGAGTGCACTTCCAGTTGACGGCGATGAGGAAGAATTTTTTGACGCCATATTTTACTAAGAAAGAAATAAAACCAAATTTTAATAGCAAACGAAGAATAAAGTTAATTAATTACTTCAGCTCAACCAGAAATAAACCCATTTTGAGGAACGTAAGCATTTTAAAGCCGCGCTAATTAACATGAGATCAATTTCACCTCTCTGCAGTATAAACATGATAGATGTTTACATCCTGCAATTAAAGTCTTACGTCTGCTTGGTGTAACATTATCGGTTCAATCTTGCGCGGGGAAGCTTTGCAAACTTTACCCTTGAATTATGAATTAATTATTTTCACGTCGAAATATAACGTATCGTTTGAAATATTTGAAATAACGAGGTGAAAATTGAAGATTTTTATATAAAGAGGTATGTCTTTAGATCGTAAGGCTGCTTCTAAAATGTTCGAAAGAGTTACCGCGCCCCCGGAATAAAAAGTGCTGAAAAAGGAACATGGATGGGTTTCAGTCAATAAGAGTCTGACACTGACGGGAGGAGTCATTTGCGATTACCCACTCGAAAAAAATAGGATTGCTTCTGAAAAATATTGTTACATTAACTTTTTTTTATTGCTAGTCAGGAATGAAAGTGAGACGCAAGTATGAGGGACTAATGCCATTTTTTTCGCAACAGAATTTATTCTACTTTAAGAATTCTTGGACGCTGAAGATCGAATCCAATACCCCATAATTCAAGTCACGCTTGAGGCCATTACACCTTCGAGGATTGCGTTTTTAGTTCCTATCGACTGAAGGAGACTGCCCACTACACCGTCTCATACTATGACCATACTATGACCGAGGACCGTGCTAGGAACGTGACTGCCAAAAATAAATTTGTATTGTTGTCAATAAGTGTATAAAACAATGCCGTTGATTGTTCCGTTGCCGACTGACACCAGACCGTGCCATGACCATTTTACATGGGTATGATGCATTCTTAGGGCATTGTAGTCCGTTTATGGTTCCTTCTGTGCCTAATACATTCATAGCACGGATATGGAATGGTACGGTGTAGTGGGCAGACAGCTTTAGACCTATATTAATTTGATTTGAAAGAAGCTATTACCATTCATAATAAATTATATATTATGAATGAATGAAATATTACTATGAATTCAAATATAGTATAATATTATATATCTCATCACCTTCTACTGAGTGTATAAGTCTAACCCAACCCTCTATAAACCGGGTCATTCTTAAGAGAACTTTAACAATATTACTTCCTTGCCTGATTATTAACTCCACAAGTACTCTCTGAAGTTTCTCTTTTATATTCCAGCCTTTAATGGAAATCCTAAGCTTTAATACTATTATAATTAGATTCTTCAAACTCAAAGTTATTAACTTTAAGAAGAATTTGAAATTGATATTGAAATATTAAAGCGTTTTACTTTAGCTAATGGTTTCTGGAGTGCTAAAGCGTCTTGTATTTGTAATTGCTAATAATGGACCGCATATGACCAGAGTTAGTCAGAATAAGCATTAGGTATGTACCTATTGTTTCCATAAGTAATTTTAAATTTTGCTTTTACAATAATACAAATAAACAATTATTTTTTATTTACCGTAAGGTATAAACAGAGGTGTAGGTACCTATTAATTTCACCGGTTATTTTTAAATCCTATGAAGGAGTATGTTATAGGGGCTAAGTATATTACCAGCTACCGGACAGTTACCAAATTAACTTAGAAGTCTCTATCGATAAACAAAACAACAATGTAAAAACTCAACACTTTGTCTAACCCAGGTATCGAAATCAAGACCGTATGATGAGCAGTCAAGCTTGTGACTACTAGCACTATTTGCTTATCATTTATCATCATCATCGCCCTATTTTATACACGCCTCTTCTCTTAAGAAAAAGGTCATGTATCAGCTAATCACTTTAACTTCCACCAAGAAAAAATAAGAAGAAATATGTAGGTATAACACACATAAAGAACTCACCGATACAAAATACTCGTTCTCACACGGAATAGTAATCCGATCCTCACACCGCTGCCTCCCGTAGCCCGTCAGGCCGATGCCATAGTTCCCGTACCCGAAGTATCGGAACCGGTCGTCTTCGGTCCCGTAGTGCTGCGAGTAGGGTGACCACCTCGGCCAGGAGGACGCTCGGCCCTGACCCCACATCCAAGACGAGATATACGTCCAGATCTAGATGTGGTTAGTTGTGGTTACACTAGCTACGGGGAACTGGGTGTATGTATACATGTATAGATATTATGGATAAGTTCGATTTGTATTTTAATAGACATAATGGAATTTTTCCTATAAAGTATGACGAATGCAAAATTTCTTTACCCTTCATATCCTATTCAACTCCTTAGTAACCTATTATAATTAAGTAGATATACGAGAAAATTCTCGTCTACACAGAACATGACCTAGATTAGGAAATAGGATACTAAAACCTTTACTACAGGATCTTGGGGTAGTTCTGATCATTAAATTTATAATATTAGTATATTATGAAATGGAATAAATCTCTTGGCGATATTAAGATGTTTTTTTAACGTACGTAACGTATTTCTCCTGTATCGTGGGTGCGATTACAAACATATTCCACATGCAAAAACACCCAGACCTTGCAAGCCCGGTTAAGCAGTAGACAACCTTCTAGGTTGACCATGCAAAAAAAAAACACCCAGACCCCGAACAATTTTAGTTGTCCCGTACGGGATTTGAACCCGCGATACGCAGCGCAGCAGCCAATTGCTCAGCCACTACGCCAAACGTGCCGTTTAGAATAAAAATACTGTATGAGAAATTTCTAAATATCGACAACAAATTTCATCAATGTCCAACGATTCGTTGAAAAGGACTCGAGATCAAATACACTTTACCGAGTAAATAAAACGGTATGACGTCACAGACTGGATAAATATAGGATTTCATTTTAAATATATTAAAATCTAGTTCAATGTGGTATAGGGACCAACACGGTTGGTTGCCAACACGCCAATGGAAAATCTTTTACAAAGGAGTTGAATTGGGCCGTCTTGAAAGGGTAAAGGAATATTTGCTTTGGTACTGAAAAACTTACAGTTTCAATGAAAATGTAAGTTTTATTTAATGATGATGAATTTGGAAAATATCGAACTTCTCCATTTTAGTAATGAAATAAAAATAATACTATAAAATGTAATAATATTAAATAGCTGTAAATATCTATAAATAATTTTAAGATGCCTAAAACATGTGATTTTTTTCCCAATATTGTTATGATATTTATAGGACATAATTTTGATTATGAAGCTATATTATTCGATTTGGAATTAAATGTTGCATTATTGTTCTTCGTGTTTTAGTTGGAGTAGGACGGATAAAAAAAATTATTTAATAATACTTGTATTATGATATTAATGTGTTTCTAAAGCTTTGGATATGTTATAATAATTATTTTAAGTCATTATTATGAGATTAGTTGCACACAATGTTCAAAAATATTATCAATATTCTGAACAGATTATATATAATATATCATCTCAATTAATACAAGAATCATAATATCATCAGCCTAGCCTTTTCCCAACTATGTTAGCGTCGGCTTCCAGTCTATCTGGATGCAGCTGAGTACCAGTGTTTTCCATAGAGTGACTGCCTATCTGATCTCTATAAGTTACTTACAAGTTCTCTACCAGTTACTGGATAATACGCTACACATTGGTGATACTGGTTGTCAGATTTTCTGGCTTCTGACTACCAGTAACGACTGTCAAAGATCTACAAATAACAGCCGTGACCGACGGCTTAGCGTCGTTTCCGAGGCACAGAAAAGTATCATTTTGACATAGTTGGTCCACAGACTGACCGAGGCAAGTGCAGTCGACCCAGCCGGGTGTTCTTAGCCACGAGCGCTTCCACTAACATAAAGATCTACCGTTATTATTATTTTTACTCAAAAAACTAAAAACTCATTTTTTTTATTTCAAATAGGTCTTTGCAGGCACTTATGAAACGTAAAGCTAGTTGCACGGTTCCAAGGAGTGGGTCTTATGGAGAAGAACCGGCAAGAAACTCCATAGACACTCTTTTCAAAAAGAAATGTTTACAGTCTTTTTACACTTTTTACTTTGAAGGAACCCTAGAATTTGTAAAAAACTGTATGCAAAACTTATTTAAGATTTCAAAACCTTACAGCAAATAGTTCGTGTGTAGTTTTTAAGGAGTCAGCAAATCATATCGTAAGTTGGTTCCAAAGTGTGCATGCTGCAGAGTTGGCCAGCAATTTATAGCTCAGTTGAGACCGTGCGGACCAGTGCAGCTTGGTTACACTTTCAAAGTTATATGAGTTCTCGTGGATTTCAAAAGATGAATTGGATGAGGAGCGCAAAATTGCAAAGAAGTATTTTTTTAACTATAATTAGAAAAAAAAACATTGCACTGTGAGAATGAAAGGTATAAATAAATAGGTGTAGTTCGACATGGATCTATATAAATGTAGTTGGCATACCGCTATATTTTTACGTATGAATTTGATTTTGGGTATGAATTTTCCCTCAGTCGTTATTACCAAATATTATATTTCAAGATGGTGGCTAGCATTAGTTTACCTGTCAGCCCGATTCATAAATAGCCATGTCGACCTATACTTGAATAGGTAACTGAATATATTGGTATTTTTTTGTTCTATTTAGATTGAGATACCTTACATTTGACAAATCAATGATATACTTGTAGGTACATTGCGTTGATCATCTAACCTACGGAAATGTATATTCCTTTTTAAAGGTATATAAATTGCATAACCGTATATGACATAATTAGGTAGCTGGTCTGCCAGCCGATGTATTTCTTACCCTGGACATGAGACTAGGCTGTTCAGGCGCGGGGTCGTCCATCTGAGGATCGCTTCCAGAACCTTCCATTTCGTCCTCTTGCGTCTGTGTATCATCTGCTGGCATCATTTCTTCTTGCTGCATATCTGTGACGATGCAGTGCATTTTTAATACTTACATATACAGTTATGGCGTTCCATTGAGTTCGATAGTGTCAGAGTTTAGTCAAGAAAAGTAAAGAATGATCGAAACGAATAATTAACACACCAATAGAGTAATTTTATGCCCCGGGAATATCTCAGGCTGCGGCCAATGAGTGTGAACGAAATCCCTTTTTCGTTTCAGCTAAAGGGCATTTATTCCTATAAGGATTTTTAATCAGAAGCAGTCTATTCGACAATCTTTCCTCCTACTTACTCTTAGTGGAGAAACAGGACAGAAACAAGACGTTCGTGAGGACTCAACGAACAAACAATTACTTAACCAATTAAATTCCAAAGAACTTATTATAATTTTAAAAAGTGTGCCCTAGTGGTTAAGGCACCTGCATCTTGTGAACCAGTATGCGGGTTCTAAACCTCGCAAGTACCATTTTGACTTTTCTAAAATCATATATAGTTTTTAAGTGTAGAGACACCAGGGATTAACTGTGAAGAAAATTCCGTGAAGAAACCTGGACTAACTAAAAATACTAAAATCGCCAATTCGCCTTAAGGAAGCGTGGTGATCAATGCTTATAACTTCTCTGTATGGCAATAGGTTTTTATCCAACCCACTGTGAGAAATAGACGGATGATGATAATTTACATAATAATTCCTGACCTTATTCAAATCGATATCAAAATAAATCATTCCATAAAAATCTTGGAGTCAAGAATTTCCTACACTGACTGCAGTCTGCAGTCAACACACATACAAAATGTACGGTAATCGTTGCACTAATCGACTCGAAAAATTAAACGAGCAAGTTTTTAAAGCCATGCTCTAAAACAAAAGGAAAGCTGTGTCGTAATAGGCGATAACTCAGCCAGGCCAAGGCTCGGAGGTCACGAGTTCAAATCCGGACGACGTAAACTTTGTGACGAATGGCCTTTGTAGGAAAAGTTAACTGGAATATGAATGGCAGAATAATAAACATGAATAATAATGTGGAACAGAACCTTCTGTTTTTACGATTTGCATGCCAAAGGGTTGTCTGTTGGAGGTCAGATGACGGTCACGCCGCGTACGATCGAAATATCACGGTTTATATTTGATGTTCGGAAATATGATGGACTCTGTTCTTGCGGAGTGAAAATTTTACAACCATAAGCCAAAAATATATTATACTTATAGATAAGCATAGATTTTAATATACATAGGTACTTGCACAGCTGTCCCACTGCTAGGACAGGCCTCTTATCATACAGAGAGGTCATAAGCATTGATCACCATGGTTGCTGAAGGCGGATTAGCGGATTTTATATTATACTCGTATGTTTCCTCACGATGTTTTTCCTTCACCGTTTATCAGTGACGTCACGATATACTTAGAAAGTATATATAACTTTATAAAAACCACATTGATTGATTGCTAGGCTTGAAACTCGCACACTTTTACACGAGAGGCAGGTGCCTTAACCAGTAGGCCACCACAACACAAAACGATAAAAATCGTAACTATTATTATAAAATGTTGAAAAAAAAACTCTTTATAAATAAAACTACGATATACCAGCAGGGTCTATGACGGCTGGGGTCCCGCTGCCGGGTCCTATCCTGAAGGAGCGGCTGTCGCAGGGCGAGTACCTCACGGAACAGAAGCCCGAGTTCCGTCTGATGCAAGCCTTGTACTCTTGACTGGCTAAGTGGCGGCCGTTGGAGGCGTAATTGAATGTTTTTATTGTTCCTGTTAAGACAGAGATGAATTAATCAAATGAAATTTAAACACCAGTTTCTTCTCTTATTCCCCTTGTATAATACGTGCTAGGCTTATATTCGATTTCCCTGCAGTCTAAAGGCGAACTAGAACAAGTCAAAAGTATCATACCAAATGGTTCGTGGTTCGTGATTAAGTATCGACGAGTAATTGAAAGTCAAAATAATAACACATCATATCACCGGTTGGTTTGGACTATAGTTCGTCAAAAAATCTAAAAAATTAGTTGCTTATGTGTAACAACACCCGAAAGCTATTTTATCCAAACACAAAGATTAAAAACAATACAGGGGTAAAGTATTGTTAGAAGTTCTATATAATATAGATACTAGCTTTATGAGTATGATGTAAATTAAGTGGTGTAACCATTATCATTGGTGTAGTACTGCAGGCAGTGGTGCGGCGCGGTGTGCGCGAGCGGCAACTGCGCGAGCCGCATGAGCCAGATGCGCGGCATGTCCCCGCCGCGCACGCGCATCGACAGCTTGATGCTCTTCGTGCCCGGCAGGTCGCCGGCCTCGCGCCTCTCGCTGCCCGTGGATACGGTGTAGTATACTGGGCAAAATATATCAAAAACCTCAGATGGGCTAGACAAGTGGCAAAACGCTAGTAGAATCGAATACAAAATGTATGGGAATGACATTCGTTTACGACTAGTTATCTGTCATTCAATGTCATTCCTATACATTTTGTATTCTATTCTACTAGCGTTTTTGCCACTTGTCTAGCCCTACAGAAAGTCTTGAAATAAGTTTTCTTTCCTACAGTTCAAAAGAT
Source organism: Pyrrhia umbra (assembly GCA_963891755.1). Lineage (NCBI taxonomy): Eukaryota > Metazoa > Arthropoda > Insecta > Lepidoptera > Noctuidae > Pyrrhia > Pyrrhia umbra. The sequence continues at coordinate 12,604,705 of OY982934.1, forward strand.
CTTGTGGTTTTGATATTCTGATCGCGAAAATTGCTTACAAAAACAGCGAGCGAGACCGTTCAATTTCTATTTAAAAAGGTGGAACACCTTTCTTAGAACACCTATTTTTCACTTCCAAAAATACATAAAACCTTTTATTTAAAGATAACTGTTGGCTTTGCAGACAGTTGATATTAAAATATTTAAACGGCGACTCCAAGAAGATCTGAGAGACGAAAACCCGAACCCAGAATCCTGAACTTTTCTACCTAGCAAATTCTCACGCATTGATCTTTTCAACACCACACTACTCACCATGTTGCCCATGGTTCTGTCCACACAGCGTGAACTTGCTGTCTCCGTCCCCTAAGATCATGGCATCTTCATCGCACTCCCCTGTAGTTCTATTTGGTTGACCCTGGAATTGAAAAACATTTTTTTTTTTCAAAAAATAGGGGTTCAGGCATCGTCCTGCGTTCTTCTTCTTATCGTGTGGGCTGTAGGTTTTTAACAACCTAACTAGCCCAGGTGTCAGAGTTTTGTCCTAGGTTCATTATACACGACAAATAAAAAAATGGTTCATAATTTCTGCACTATCGTCATCGTCAGCCAAAAGACGTCCACTGCTGGACATAGGCCTCCCCCAGAGAACGCCACACTGACCGGTCCTGCGCCGCCCGCATCCTGCGGACTCCAGCGACCTTTCTGCAAATATTATATCAAATTTCTGCACTATATCAAACGTAAATAGAGACTGAAAATTCCTTATCGTTAAGCACGCCACCGGATGAAATACAATTTCGTGTAAAATCACTTGCAAGCTAGAGACCTCCGTTTGCGTCCATCCAGTAGTCATAGACTAGTCTGATCTGTGGCCGTTCCTATTAATAGAAGATCACCATCATCGTCCGGCCTTCATAGGTAGGTAGTATATTAGATAGAAGTACCAGCAGAGTTACTCGTTTCTACGCTGCGGCTTACATTTCTTTTAGCTGAATGATGATTTACTCACAATAGTAAAGTGCAGGAAGTCAATCCTGAGCTGCATGATGCCCGCGTGGGTCTTCTCTATGGTGATATTGCAGTCTTCCTCGCCGCTCCACAGCTCGGGGAAGCCGGGAGACATGAAGTACGTCAGGTTATTCTGCACCGCGCCACCGCACGACACCTCAACTGCAACCGAGGACATGGAGTATTATGTTCGTATCAATTTGAAAATGCTTCTGTTGTTGGAAACTCTTAAGAGAAATCATTATTATGATGTTCCTATTATTTTATAAACGAATGTATTGAAATAAGACAGAGCATTCGCAAATTAAAAAATATACAGCCATCCCTTAACATTATCCTACTGTTTGTACGAGTTCATGATTTTATTCCACTTATTTTACGCTAAGGTGAGGTGAGTTATTAAAGAATTTAGAATTTATTTATTTAGAATTTATTTATTTGTGTAAAGAAATGTCGCCATTTCTGACTTATCCATTCTGCCATTAAAAGAGTCCTGCCATTATATTCTAGGCTGCTATACTTACCCACTGTATTATTCTATTATTCAAAAAAATATATAATATTTAAAATAGTAGCCCGCAGCAATATCCTGAATTTTGTACAAGATTTTTAGACGATCCTAAAAATACATTTAAAAAAAAAATCAGCTAGAACATGCTTCTTCAATCTTGTAGTTACGGCTAATGAGAACACGATCCGTTCCTTTAAAAATATTTTTCATAAAACTGAATAATTTGATGGCACTAAATATGCTGTACACAGAGGGTTTTTCTTTCGGAAAAAGTGTATCCTAATATCAGATCATGTTTAAGCTACGTATGTGCCAAACATCCTTAATTCACAAATTAGGATATGAGATCCTAATTTTCATTTTAAGTATGATAAAACAAAACCTAGATAAATATATGAAATATTCAGCTCAGCTAACTCATTAGTCTACCGCCCAGGGTCCAGTACCTCTTTAATATTCTCCTCACAGAGGGACACAGTAATAGGGCACGTGTAATCGAATCTCGGTGTTTTTCATAATAATATGGGTCTCATCACGTCATTATGCCGATGTTATTACATCAGCTTTGAAGCTCGCATTTATTTTCATTCAATTAAAATGGGTTACGTCTACTCGGGAAATTGTGAAGTTGTACTGAAAGCTAAGTATGAACGTACTTATGAGAGTTAAAGATAAAATATAGATTGAAATAGATATATAAATGACAACACATAGCACTAAAATTAATATAGCTGTAATGAGACCTTTTTAACCGACTTCAAAAAGGAGGAGGTTCCCAATTCGATTTGTATTTTTGTCTACGTATTCATAGTGATGCTATCTGAAAATACAGTTTATTTTATTTGTGTGTAAGGTAAAATGTAGAACCATGGTTTCCATTCAAATAATCATGTCACTAATCTAAAAGCCAATCCTTGTGTGACATGGCAATGTGATGCATGATACCAAAGACTGCCGACCGAACGAGTGAGTATTGAGATTCAAGTCGACCTAGAATCTTTTGAAAATACACAACGGCAAAAGCTACTTGGTATTTTATAAGTCGTCCACTTCTAACAGGATCAAATGTAAATACGTATCTATAACATTATAAATAAATGTCTTATTGAATAATTAAGTAGCATTAATAATGTTGCTCGCTAATTCCTCTTGATATAAAGTTTCGGCGCTCGGAAAGTTCACCTTATGTCTTTATTTATGCGAAGAAATTTGCAGTCGGCGCTCCTTAAACTCAAGTACTGTTTGCATGATTTTTTTTTTCGTAATGAGATATACGTTGGTAGTTTTCCGAGCACGTTTTATTCGTATCAATATACTATAGAAGTCTAAAGTAAACATGATTGTAACAAGACTGTAATTAGCGAATACTTTGGTTTAGTTGGTTATCCTGGTCGGTTAATGTTTCATGCGAAAATTCTCCTTCGAATTGGTGATTTCAGCATACCTACCAGATATTTATTTTTATAAGTAGGTATAATTTTCTACTAAGTAGAAATATGTATAGGTATTGATGTTAACTATGCTATTTATCAACAAAATGTACATCTGCTTAACTAGCGTAATACTTTTATTAGATGTTGCCAGTAAAAAGTCATTTTAATAGTCCTTACAGAATCCTCATTTGTCACAGATTAACCTAAAACATGACGACAAACATATAATATTTAAATAATTTGACCGTCATACAAACCTATTCCGCAGTAGGCCAATGAGTGTGTTTTTACACTGTGATTATTAACATAATAATTTATGCGGCGACAATTTTGTTAGTCTTTTTAACGAAAGCGGCTTTATTATAATAATTATGCATTAGTCATAAGATTATTTTACTGTCCTGATAAGACTAATTCACTTTAGTGAGAGTGCGCTTCGTTGTCGTATGTGATCGAGGCGCACATCTCAGATCACCATGCCGTTGGACTAGCGCTGGCTACGAGTGTAAGTAACAATACGTGTTTAAAGGTGATTAGTGGTAACAAAACACGAGAAATTATTAGTGAAAAACTTGTAAAACAAAAGCTAGATGCATATGACTGGACGCAATTACTCGTAGTGTCATGCCCATTATTGTTGTTTCAAAAATTGTGTGCAGTTTTTTGCCAAATTTATAAAGAGAGTATTGTTACAGTTCCAAATTATGATAAAAGAATAACACAGCCGTGGATAGATAAAAAATTATATAAAATGTTGTGTCGTAGGGATAACTTATTTAGAATATGGAAAGCATCACCAAAAAACATGAATAAGCGATTAGAATACACAAAATTTAGAAATAAGGTAAATAAAATTGTAAATGAAGCTAGAAATAGGTATCAACAAACAGAAATAAAAAAGTGTAATGGGGATTTTAGAAAAATATGGGTAAACATTAACTTATGGTTGGGTCGTAACAAAACTAGTCTAGACGATGTAATATTGAGACATTTAGGTAAAACAGACAGCATTGCGGAAATCTGTGCAAATTTTGCAAAAACCTTTACTGAGGAAATTAAAGGTATTAAACACAGCTGTGACATAACATTCTTTGACAGAAAGAATTATGTTAAGCCGAGTGAGGTGAGTTTTAGGTATGTTCCTGTAAGTTCGTCAGACATAGAAAAAGTAATAAACCTGTTGTCGTGTGAGAAAGCACCTGGTCTGGATGGAGTGAGGGTAAAAGATATTAAATACTTACGAAAACAACTTAGTCCTATTTTAGCAAAATTCATGAACATGTGCTTGACTGAGAGTGTTTATCCTGACGAGTTAAAGAATGCAATTATACGACCTATTTATAAATCTGGAAGCCACCTGGAATATGTTAATTATAGACCCATAGCCATACTGTCTGTCATTGATAAAATAGTGGAAAAAAATATTGTTAGCCAAATTAATAAATTCTTAGAATGTCATAGTATATTGTCAGACACACAGTATGGATTCCGAAAAGGACGTAGTACTGTAACAGCCTTAACAGCGTTTAGTGACTATGTTAATGAGTGCCTAGACTCTGGTAAACAGCTGATAGCACTTTTTATTGATTATAAAAAGGCATTCGACACATTGGATCACGACATACTACTACAGGCGATGGATGAATGCGGGATACGTGGTCCGACGAACAAGTGGTTCAAAAACTATCTGAATAACAGAAAAATACGCACGATTATAGCTGGTGTGATAGGTGAGGAGGTGGTTGTTGATCTCGGTGTGCCGACCGGATCAGTGTTTGGACCAGTAGGTTATATAATGCACGTGAACAGTGTGTCGAATGTTGTAAAAAAGTGTCGAGTGTTTATGTATGCCGACGATATGTGTGTAGTTTACGCTTCGAAGGATATATCGGAGGTACAACAGAACGTACAAGAAGACTTTGAAAGTATCACCAAATGGGCACATGACAACGGAATTATTTTAAATCTGTCCAAGACGAAATGCATGCATATACACTCGCCACACAATCTACGAGCTAAAACTGTACACAGAGAGGATCTTGATGTAATCGGACATACATACGAATGCCTACATAATCATAAGTTCAATTGCATGTGTATGAAATTGGAGTATGTTAGCACCTTTAAATATTTAGGCCTTAAAGTTGATTCCAATTTGAATTGGAAAATGCATGTAACTGAGATATGTAATAAGTTAAGATCTGTATTGGGGAAGTTCTATCAGTTGAACAATGTGGTCAATAAACAAACGCTGTTAATTGTATATTATGCACTTGCTGACTCGCTAATTAGTTACGGACTTATTGTATATGGGAGAACGTTTAAAACGTACTTGCAAGACATAAAAAATCTACAGGTAAGATTAATTAAGTTTCTAGTCAGCAAAAAGGTTAAGAAAAAATTTAACAAAGAATATGAAAAAATATTTCCCATTTGTAAAATCCTACCAGTAGATAAGAAGGTCGATTATTTGATAAGCCTAGAACACTACTTTAGTGATGAGTTTAAAGTACCTGTTAAAAATAAATATAATACAAGAAGTGTAAGAGAAAAAAGGCTAATCCAACCGAAAATAACAAATTATTATGGAAAAAGAACCTCAAAATATTTAGTGCCGAAAGTATTTAATAAAATAGATATATTAAGACAAAAACCTAAGTTAAGCAAAGGCATGTTAAAATCAAAATTATTGGGTCTGTTTCTCGATAGCGACGATTCTGCCTATACCGAGAAACAAACTAGCACCGCAAAAGGATCATTAATTAATAAGTGGGTAGTCTGTGATTAGTTTTGGTTGGTCGGACGCGGTTCCGGTGTGACTAATCCTTGAGTTTGATAGTATTTGAATAGTTGATATAATAGTTTTTAAAGTTTGTTTTTTGTTTGTTTACATACTAAAAAAAATATATTTGTATATTAACAAGCGCGCTTCTCGCCATCAAACTAATAAGTTTGGCGAGTAAAATTGTAATGTAACAAATAGTGTAATATGTTTAAGAATAATAAAAAAAAAAAAAAAAAAAAAAAAACTTGTTTTCATTCATTCAATTAAATAAATTCAATTCACTTGTTTCACAGTGAAAAAATCATGGGTCTCAAAACATTTAACATGAAGAGCCTGTTATTTTCCCATTGATAGGTCTTGGAAATCAGGCAAACTCTCTGTTTTTGACTGTACCTAGTCTATCACGCAATCCAAGAACGAGTCTGTACACGTGTGTTCTGTTTTTTGTGGACTAGTACCTATTTGCTTTGCCAGTTTCCTAACAATGTTCTTCTTTATTATATTTATTACTAGCTTCTGCCAGCGACTTCGTCCGCGTGGAATAGTGTTGCTCCGCTCCTATTGGTCTTAGCGTGATGATATATAGCTTATAGCCTTCCTCGATAAATGGACTATCTAACACTGAAAGAATTATTTAAATCGGACCAGCGGTTCCTGAGATTAGCACGTTTAAACAAAATGACAACATTTCCCTTCACTGCTCTGCTCCTATTGATTATAGCGTGATAAAAAGTATACTATAACCATCTCAGGAGTAAGACAAATAATTGTACCAAGTTTCGTTAAAATCCGACGAGTAGTTTTTGTTTCTATAGAGTTTATACAGACAGACAGACAGACAAAAATTTTACTGATTGCATTTTTGGCATCAGTATCGATCCCTAATCACCCCCTGATAGTTATTTTGGAAATATATTTCATGTACAGAATTGACCTCTCTACAGATTTATTATAAGTATAGATAGAAGATAGAAGATAGATGAGCTATACTAAAAGTCTGCTAATAATCTATACATATGAAATACTTTGTCCTGAATGACTGACGGATCAACGCACAGCCTAAACCGCTAATCGTAGAGACCTGAAACTTGGAGGGTGTATTCTTTGTATGACGTAGACATCCTATAGTAAATAATTTTCCGAAAATCTACCCCTAAGGGAGTGCAAAAGGGGGGCAAAGTTTGTATGAAACTCTGTCATTTTAAATTTAAATTCGCATAGACCACGCGGGCGAAGCCGCTGGCGGAAACCTAGTTGCTAATAAGACTTTTCTAATCGATATCGTTAACCACTTTTCCCAATCTAGGAATGCAGGACACTTCATCTGCTAACTCTGCATCTACAAAGAATTTCAGAGATACCAAAAAAATCTGGCTTCACAATCATTAATGTCTTTTGTCACCAGTTTTTAAGTATACGCTCTACCAGTAGAAGTGAAAGTGGAATACTTAGAAATACTGAACTGGTACCGAATTGCGACTAGTTTTGATATTATCTGTCACTAGGTACGTGTTACACATTATTTTTGAGCCGTTACTCGACCCTGTCCTCTATACTAAATTATCAAACACTACTTTTAAACTGGCTGTTCAGGAGACTAGATAAGACTTACCAGTTATATCAAAATTTTAAATCTTTAAATGTAATCTGATCTATAGTAAAAATTGGTCATACAAGTAATTAATTTGATTAGAATGTAAAGAGAGTAGGTACAGAAGGCCAAAGAAAACAATTTCTATGATAAGCGCATATTGGTACTAATACTGGCCAATTGAGTTTATATTATGATGGTAATGACCTAACAATGCAGAATCTATGTCCGGCCAAGTAAACCATTATCAAATTCTCTAACTCCATGGACAAATACAACAGTTCAAGACTAAAACGCATGGCCAGCGCTTAAGATACCGAAATAACTCCATACTTGATTGTCTCTATTGTCACCACGAGGGTAGGGCCAGAAGGTAAGGATAGGTTTGACATAAACATGCATACTAGTCTCCAAAGGCGTAAGCAGAGATAAAATTCATACTTTCGACAGCTTCAACGTGATGACTAAAGTGTTTGGCACCCAAGTACACTACCATGACAAGGTCTTTAAATTAGCTTGTAGTATACATTTAGTACTTTTCCTAAGATTTAGAGAGAATAATAAAACGATATGTTATGTGTGGTAGCACCTCGCCCGATGTTGCTGAACATGGATCACACAAGCTCAAATAGTGCTTATTAACTCTCGTCTTGAAGACTCCTGGATTATATGAATCAGGGGACACAGACGCCGACAGCGAATTTCCACTCCTTAGCCGTTCGCATGGGAAATGAAAAAGCAAAACTCTTCGTGTGTATATGGACAAATTTTTTTTTCGGATGGGAAATCATCAAATGACTCCTCCCGCCGTTAGTGTCAGACTCTTACTTACTAAAACCCATCCATGTTCCTTCCTCAGCCCTATGTATTCCGGGGGCGCGATATCTCTTTCGAACGTCCCGCAGCCCCGGGCGTATATGGACAATGGACCGATAAGTTAGTAGTTTCCGTAATATTATGCAGGTACGTACACCGCAAGCTTTTAACAAAGTAGCTTCCCCCCCGTATAGAATAAAACTTCTGAATCCTTTTAGTTGATGCTATTACGGTCTCAAATAACTGGCATAAATTCCGGCTGACATAAGCTATTACTGTCCGAAGTCTGACGTTAACTTCTCCAGCACTATTTCAAAGCGGTTTAGTTTAGAGTTATTTGTGGGGAAACGAGGAAATATTACGTACAGTTGTAGTGTGTGTGGTTTTTATTAAATTTTATAATAGATAGTTCATTAACGGGTAATATATCCTGGTTGTACAGAAAACAGTTCTTTAATTGCGAGAAGGGGTCATATTACGCCGACGCGTCGTCCTCGGCTGCCTTGACAGTAGTCGTTGTTACAATTTCATGCATTAGATGCTGTCAGGCGGATTTGATAAAACTCTGACACTGGTTTGTTAGGCTGGTAAATCTGCAGCCCACGTTATGATTAGCTATGTTTAACATATAACACGCCTTTAATTTCTAAAGGGACAAACCGAGGTAGCATTCACGTAACATTCTTATTTACATCATTAACTATGTTTGACTCCCACGCAATACGTTATTTCTATGTTACATTGTATTATCTATCTATATCTATCTATACTTATAATAAATCTGTACAGAGGTCAATTCTGTACATGAAATATATTTCCAAAATAACTATCAGGGGGTGATTAGGGATCGATACTGATGCCAAAAATGCAATCAGTAAAATTTTTGTCTGTCTGTCTGTATAAACTCTATAGAAACAAAAACTTCTCGACGGATTTTAACGAAACTTGGTACAATTATTTGTCATACTCCTGAGATGGTTATAGTATACTTTTCATCACGCTATAATCAATAGGAGCAGAGCAGTGAAGGGAAATGTTGTCAATTTGTTTTAACGCGCTAATCTCAGGAACCGCTGGTCCGATTTAAATAATTCTTTCAGTGTTAGATAGTTAGTCCATTTATTGAGGAAGGCTAGAAGGATAGGCTATATATCATCACGCTAAGACCAATAGGAGCGGAGCACCACTATTCCACGCGGACGAAGTTGCTGGCAGAAGCTAGTGATAAAATAAAGGTTACATGTTAATATATCGCAGGTAACAGTTAGTCATTATATAAAACTGTCACTTTAATTTTGATTGTGATTTATTTTTAATTTCTATCTCTATATAATTATGTTCGGTGAGCACAAGAACTCGCCTTATATTTTTAAGTAGGTACCCACTCAACAAATAAGTAATGCATGGTGTGCTTACCTATAAGAAATTGGTACACTAGTCTTTAAGCCTATTGGATGTATCTTAATTTGTATCAGTGTATTCAATTGTTGGTGAGCCAAATAAATAAATAAACCTGCATGTTCTAATAACTTTCAATCAACTACCATAGTCAATTCAGTGAACGGCTTTCGATAGAAAATGCCACTCTAAATCGTAACGGAACAACAGCCAAGTGTCGTCGACACAACACGACCGAACAGCACTTTGTTCCGGTCACACAACGACAGTCGGGACATTCAGGACATTCGACACTGAATGGCAATGTCCGAACTCAGGGCATAACTGAAATCGGTCTGTACCACAACCGCGCTGACGACTACGATAACAGTTCGCTCAAAGATGGAGGCTATCATATAAATTACTTTGTTTGTAGTCAAATGTTTTACGGTTTATCGTTAAATATTAAAGGCTGGTGCGCATCGAATATAAGCAATTTGTATGCGATGTATGCAACTCTACGAAATGTAACACCAAATGTTTTGCATGTGCGTTGCACTTCGTGAGAATTATTCATACCCATGTAAACTCTGTCGTTCCTAGCCCTAGGCAAGGGTTAGCGTGTAGCGTCAAGCTTCGATAATTCATCTACAATCGTATTGATGCAGTATGTCATAATAGTAACTCATTTAATTTAATTGTAGAAATATTGCTAAAAATTGGAGGTTACAACAGCATTTAATGCATTTTTCGAGTAGTTGGCATGAGTTCTGTGGAAAACCTCAGCTTCCCAATGATCAGCTTCAGTTTCACTTGTCATTGCATACGTTCGCAAATCCACATAACAACATTCAGGTGAAATCACAGTGAGTGTAGGAACTTCTAAGAAGCGTTTTATAACAATGCGTCGTAAAATACAGTCCGTCAATAAGTTTCGAGTGGTGAGAAAGCGGGGCTAGGTGATAAAAGCTGTCAACTTTACCTGCAAGGTGTACAGAATTAGCCATCATTTTTATGTGTAGGCATAAATTAAAGTAAGTCCGTTTCCATTTGATGGCTGTTGTCATGTTTTCATGTTATAACCTACTTTCGACTGCGTATGGTAGGCTAGCTTTGATAAGATCTCCGAAATCTAGGAATAATGATAGTATTAGTGCGCAATATAAAACATTACTTTGTTGACGATATTAACACATTCCTTTCAATAAAACATCTTTAAAATAAAAATATGAAATTATACGTTAGAATATATTTTATCTGCTTGATAACTGCAGCACATTCTAGACTTTCAAAATTGTTAGATGACAACTGACACTCAAAATGGCCACTCTTCATCATTTCTTACTACATACTTATTGATTTCCATTTTTGCTCTTTAAGGTTAAGGCATCTTGTGTACGCACCAATGTGACTTTTCTAAAGCGATATATACTTTCAAAGTGTATCTTAGATACTACTAACAAACGGTGAAGGAAAATCATTGCAGGCAACTTAGACTAAAAAGTCCGAAATCGCCAATCCCCTTTGAGTAAGCGAGGTAAGGCCTTCTCTGTATGAGAAGAGACTTTTCTGAAATTCTATCCCTAAACGAGTGAAAAAGGGGGGCAAATTTTGTATGAAACTCTGTTATTTTATATTTGAATTTGGAAAGTTAGTAGTTAATAAATCACGAAAACTACCAGCTCTAAATTAAATGCTCCTTAAACCCAGTCAATCTTCACGTTTCGACCTACATACTGGTTTGGTCTGCAGTTCTCCCCCTTCCAATAAAACGTAGAACATATGACAGGAAACTCAATCGTTGTCTGCCATTCCAGATCTTTTATGGTAAGTGGCCGTTAGCTCGAAGACTTGACGTTACTGCGAAACACAAATCTGATTCCGCACTCAATGTTTTAGGTGGTGTTGTAGGTATTAGAAATATGTTATGTTCTATAAAAACACGCTTTTATTGCTGACCGAACTAAAAAGTAGAAAATATTTTTTAAATAATTCAATTCAGAGTAAAAAGCGTGGGGTGCATTTTCCTATATTTTCATGACTCTCCTCTCATAAATGGTTGCCAATAGAATAGGTGTAATAATTAAAATATCAAGCACCCCTCGCTTTTTACTCAGAATTGAATTATTTAAAAATTATTTTCTGCTTTTTAGTTCGGTCAGCAATAAAAGCGTGTTTTTTTAGTTTTTTTTATCGGATTATTGCATTGTCATCGGCCTTTAACACGTGTGCAAAGTTCCAAGTTGATCAGACGTCTAGAAACCAGTGAAAATTAGGTTTAAAGATTCCGTTACATACATACATACATACATACAACCCGAGCTAATAAAAGCGTGTTAAAAAGTATAAAATTGTCTTACGTATTATTTGGGTTTAGGAATTTATGCTCATGCCTTCGCTGTATGAGAAGAGGCCTGTGCCCCGCAGTGGGACAACATAGAGGTTATTGTTGATTGTTTAGGTACTAGATTCCTGGTGTATGCTTACTTAACTTATTATACCCTAGTAAAAATGAGTAATTACCAGTGTATCAATGAAAATAAATTATGATCGTTTAAAAGATACTTTAACCTTTACACGAGTAGGTATGTCATTAAGTACTGCTATAGAGTAACTTTAACTGAAAATCATTATATACAAATACACACACACCTTTATATGTATAGAATAGAATAGGTACCGTACCAACATTTCATCTTTTAAAAAAATATCATATCAACCGAATTGGAATACATTTCTAGCAAGTGAATGTCGTAGTTTTCATGGTTAACTTTATTATGTTTTAGCTGTTACTACCAGTCAGACGCTGTCAACTTTTCCTCATTAGTAAGCACGCGACAAGTTAAGCGTCAACATTCTCTTCAGAGCGGGAGATTTTTTTCACTGGAAGCAAAAACTCTATCTGGCTCAATGTTCATAATTTTGCTGGATTTTGTGAAGGCTTTTTGGAGGTATGGTTTATTTTTAGCTAATCAAATATAAACACTTGTATAAACAGCTTGTTAGCGTAGTACACAGTCGGACAAATCCGTTTTCTCTACTCTTAGTCTATGGATTTTGTACTGAACAAAGAAACAAAAGGAGGAGAAAACACTTTTTCCTACCGCCCACGCTAGGTCTTCTGCTGGTCTCTCGTAAGTTTTGTGCGACGTGGGGATGGAACGGTCTTCACGTAAGAGCGCGAGTATTTTTATACACAGTTTTTGAACCTTGCTCTGGTCTTTTAATTTAAAAGTATTATTCATGTACGAAGTGTTTTTTCTTTACTGACCGCTGAATCGCTAATCCGGACTTACGTAGCCAATTAATGTCCTTTTCTTCTTTTCCCAAAAGTTTTTCTTATAAAGATAGATAGATAGAAGTTGTATGACCTAAGGATACACGTCTTAAACTTCGAAAGTTTCCAACAAAGTTAGTTCTCTTAGTGAAACATCACACATTCGCTATCTAAGTTACATTTGTTAAATGACTATCTTTGCTTTCTATACTTGAATAGTTTTACTCGTCCCTTGATTACATCGCGGAACTTCGATTGTGAACAAGTCTCCAACTTTACCTAAGTCGGTATTGCTACATCTTCGCAGTAAGGTTTTTATAAGTAGGCCATCTGGGTATTAATTTTTATTTCAATATAAAGTATTCTTTCACACATATTTTAACATAACTTTTCTTTTAACTAATTTCTATATGACCTTTAAGTGTATTTTTCTGCTATTTGGCAAATAACACACTTACCCATGCACATTCAACATCATAGTACCAAAGAAAACTTACATAAAACCCTTTATAAATTTCTAAACTTTTCCGACATACTTGCAATGCCAGTTTCTACAGTCGCATCCTTTGCCAGCCCAAATCGAAACAGTGGTTTAGGATGCGTTTCTAGAAGACGACTATACAAACATTCATTTTGATATATGTACTCGTAGATAGATTACTACTTACAGACACAGCAAACGCCAAGTCCCTGCGCGCAGTCCCCCGAAGCCCTGCCGTCCCGCTGCCGGCAGTCGTACTGGTTGATGCAGATGCCCGCCTTCGCGATGCTGTGACCCTCAGGCTGGCACTCCCGCTCGCCTCCCACTGGGAAGAAGTTGAGGACTTTTCCGAGAGATAAAAGCCCTCCTGGAATCAAAAGCAAAAAGTCAATCAATTTACAGGTCAAGTAAGAACCATAGACTACAGTATATAAGAATTCTTAAAGACTGATTTTGATTGATGATATACACAAAGTAAAGTATTACAAAATTATTTTCTGCTAACAACCCTTAAATATAGAAACTCAAAAGTATCTTCAACACTTCCAAAGTTTCAAACGAAAACTAAAATAGAAAAAAAATGGAGCATCTTGATAGAAGTATTTAATTCACGCCTCTGAGAAATTTGCATAAGAAAAACATCTCTTTTAGAGGCAAAGTAAGACCATGTTTTAAATAAAAAAAATAAAACAACATTTAAGGCCCTTGGGAGATACTGGAGCGCGTGCTAAGCTAAGGAATATTCGCGAAAAATATGGGTGTTAACAGGGCCGGCTTAAGGCAAGCCGACGCCATCTTGGAACAAGTCAACGCAAAATAAACAGACGCCGTGTTGTCGTAAAATATTTTTTATTCGTAGCACCTGTAGCTTGGTTAGAAAAGAAATATAAAATCTTGGTTTTTCTCTGTTATAATATTTGCTTGCAAATGTGAATATATTTGAGCTCAACAATGATTTGATACAAACTCTAACCAACACAAAAGCCTAAAAAGGTTTTTCTTTCAAATTGTTTGTTGTGTGGATTATTTTTGTAGCTCCGACTGCTGCAAATATGTATTAATTTTGGGTGATGAATGATATGAGTACGTGTGATATTTCATACTTATCTAACAAACAGACGCAGATGGGCCGAAAGAAAGAATTCTAATAGAAATTTCTTTATACAGAAACTTTACGAGCAATTTAATCAAAGTAATTAGGACTCCGTTTTTTGTTCCTACATTTTTCTTCTTAAGACAAACTACTGTACTAAAAATATCTGAAATGCTAATATAGCCTTTATACCCAGTAAACTTAGGCCTATTTTGGAAGCGAAATTAAGTAAGTAATAACAGTTGGGTCTACATCGCAATTAATATAAATGAGTTCTTTTTCTGAATGTACTAAAGTAACATAATAATACATTAAAATAAGGCTTTGTGATTTAATACAGTCTCTTTTTAATAATAACACAATCAAACTAATTAGTTTAGTGCCATCTATTTATCAAGGCGACAATATTGAAGATGATGATTGGGAGCACATGGGGAGTACTAAATATAGAATTCTTTTATTCACGTTATATTTTTTAGAGTTGTAGCAGTTCATCAAACCAAGTCCAGCACTATAAACCTCGTGACTGACTTAAAGATAAAGAAGGTTAGACTATAGTTTTACTGAACGTGTTTGGTTGAAATCTGGTAAACATATAGTTAATAACTTTTTTTTGACGTGGGGAAATCCTCATGGACGAACCCGGCCTGGGGAGGCCGGGAACAGTGCCGGACTCTTACCGGCTAAAACCACCCCGGTGTCACTTCTCGCACGTGCGCGCGGGGCCGCGGGAATCCAGATCAGATTCGTCCGCAGCCCTGCACTGGTGCCGGCCCATCCTGCCGGGCCTCGTCTCCTGCACGAGGTAGTAAGGTGTCCTACCCCATCGCCTCGGGGGTGCGCGTGGACACAGACGCACGCCGCCGGCTCGGGTCCGATCATGGGGGGCGGGGACTTCCCCAAGTCCGTCGCCCCTGGACCCGTTTATGGGGGACGGAAGAGGGCGTTGTCCGCCCTCCTCCGGCGCCCGGTGCGCCTGCTGCGGGTGGGGTCGAGAATGGAGATCTCCCTTTCCTGCTCCGCAGCTTCCCTCTGCGACATCACGTCCTCGCAGAAGGACACCACCGCGTCCCACGATAGTTTATAACCTAGATTAACATATAGGACATTTTTTACCCGAGTGCGCGAAGTAGTTCCCTCAGGATGCGGGTGAAACCGCAGGAAACAGCTAGTTAGGTTATAAATATTATTCAAACTTCGAGAAAAGTCTGCACACATCACGAAGTCCGTCCCTGCTTTTATGCAAGTAATGCCTCGAGGTACTCCTTGGCAATGCATGTCGAGCGAGTCGCCGGAAAATGTTCACCACATATATAGCTGTACATAGATTTTACTTCTAACATTACCAGACCAACGGTTTGGCACATAGAGAATGAAGTCAAAATGCCAGCTTTACTGCTACGAAACGTTGTGGGAAATTTTGTTAAGAAATAAATAATTTACTTAAGTAGAATTTTGTTTGCATAGATTTTGTTGAGAGTTTAATAATATTAGAGAAGCTTTACTTTAGAAATAGAGGCACAAAAAGAGTGAATTACCTTGAGTTGTCAATAGTAGGTTCCAAAAAAAAACAACTTGTGATATGACTAACAGCGATACATTTAATTTATTGAATGACGTCTTTATGATATACTAAGCAGACATTATAATTAATCATAGCTTAAAAAATTAAGGTCACCGCACTACGCACCGCGAAGCGTTAACTTGTAAAAAGTAATCATAACAACGTTAATTAATGTATTTGTGTTACATACATAATCAAAACGTACTCATAGTAATACCACAGAATAGTAATAATGCTTTAAATTGGTATACTTATTCTCTAATTTAAGTCGATACAGGTCCATAGTTTAGCCCGGATATAATAAGCTGACTTTTGAAATCAGTGAATCTCAACTTGAGCTAAGACATTTTTTAAATATAGTTAAACCTTATGGAGCCTTATAGAAGGACTCATGCAGGCACACCCATGGTTCTTATCATCCTAGAGAATCGGTGTCTTCGTAGTGTGTATACTAATATAATAAAGCTGAAGAGTTTGTTTGTTTAAACGCGCTAATCTCAGGAACTACTGGTACGATTTAAAAAATTCATTCAGTGTTAGATAACCCATTTATTGAGGAAGGCTATAGGCTATATATCATCACGTTAAACCAAAAGGAGCGGAGCACCACTATTCCACGCAGACGAAGTCGCGGGCAGAAGCTTGTTTTAAAATAAAACCAGATCGTGCGGTAAAATATTATGCATCACCAAAATACATTAATTTAGGTTTAATATTAAACCATCAATACCACTCTAATAGCTGCGGTTTTTTGTCTAAAAGTAACTAAAATGTTATCGACAGATTAATTATTTGCAAAGCACTTTCTAAAAGTATCGAAAACTGATTATAAATCAGATTAAATGTGCTGATTATCATTGTAATGGCGATAAAAGGCACATTTTGGTGTTAAGGCTTTACTCAGTTGACACCTTGAAAGTGAAAGATGAATAAATCAAAGGCCTTTTAAGATTATGTACGTGATATTTGATACCACTGTGGAAGTTCTGTTTTTGTATAAAACAAGATATATTTCGAAGAGAAGTTTGACATTTGAATAACGTTAACTTATTCAATTTTGGCGACATCAATAAATTCTGTTTGCATAATTTTGTTGATAAAAATCTGATGATGACTCAGACTTAGATGTGACCACAAAACAGCTGAAAGGTCAAGCCATGTCTGTTTTTGTATCTCTGGCATATCCATCACATCCACCTTACAATAGCAGTTTATCTTCTGAGTAGATAAACTTTGACGAGGAAGAGGAGCTGATCAGGGGCTGTACCACCACGTGTTTTTGCAATCACTATTCAAGTTTGAGAGCGTGACACAGCTACTGACGTCGTATCGCTCCGTCTCTATTTCATAACGAAAATAATCTTGTTTTGGCACGTCATGGTAAGGCCCAGGAGACTCCTCAAGTAAGGTCATATTCTATTCACCTTCAAGGTTTATCATAGAACATGCTTGCGTCTTTGTAAATAGGTAAGTTTAGTGCTAGTCTATACAAAATACAAATCACCAATCGATAAGGCAAAAAGCAAAAAAGCGACTCACCAATCGATAAAATAAAAAATCTGTTTCAACTGTAACAGAATCTAATCTCTATCTAAAGAAATAAACTTCTAATACAGTGAACGATTTATTTATAAAAATGTTTGCTCTAAAGTGAAATTCCCAATCAAAACAGACAGTTAGTTGGAACAGTTATTTTTCTTTTTAGGGTTCCGTACCTCAAAAGGAAAAAACGGAACCCTTATAGGATCACTTTGTTGTCCGTCCGTCCGTCTGTCAAGACCCTTTTTCTCAGGAACGCGTGGAGGTATGAAGCTGAAATTTATATCAATTACTCAGGTCTACTGTCCCTTGAAGCTGTGAAAAAATCAAACTTCTAAGCCAACGCAATCAAAAGATACAGCCGTTTATGCCGCAAATTTTCGACACTTGCAAGGGAATCAAAACCTACAGGGTGCTTCCCGTGAACTCAGAATCTTGAAATTTGGTACGAAGCAACGTCTTATAGCATAGATAAAGGAAAAATTACGAAAACCATAAATTTTTAGTTACATCACATAATATATTTTTTTTTAATAATTTTAACCTTACTACCCATTTCCTCATAAACGCGTAGAGGTATTAAATTGAAATTCATACCAAATACTCAGGTCTATAATACCTTTAAGCTGTAACAAAATCAAACTTCTATGTCAACGCAATCAAAAGAAACAGCAATTTAAACTGCATATTTTGAAACTCGCAAGTACTCGCAAGGGAATCAAAACCTAAAGGGTACTTCCAGTCGACCTAGAATCTTGAAATTTGGCATGAAGCAACGTTTTATAGCACACATAAAGGAAAAATTCCGAAAACCTTAAATTTTTAGTTACATTACAAAATATATATTTTTTAATAAATATAAACTTATTACTTTTTTCCTCATGAACGCGTAGAGCTATCAAGTTGAAATTCATATCAAATACTTAGATCTAATTGCCTTTAACCCGTGAAAAAAAAAAAAATCTAAGTCAACGCAAAAACGCAAAAGTACAACCATTGATACCGCATATTTTGAAACTCGCAACTATACGCAAGAAAACTATAAAGAGATCTTTGTCTTAAATTTATGCTCCTCCATCTTTCCCCATTGTAATGTTATGAATTTCATTTTGCAATAAAAATACCATAGTTATGACTCGATTGTCGTAATGAACGAACTTTGTAAACCTTGCAGGTTTGTACGGAACCCTCGGTGCGCGAGTCCGACTCGCACTTGGCCGGTTTTTTTGTTAACTTCTGGCCAATTGCGCGCCCGTGGACGTCGGATATCACATGCTGTGTAATAGGGTTGTCACCTTGTCAACAATGTTGTTAAGTTTCACGATACTATTTTTGTTACGATGTTTTTATTTTTTTTTTGTTATGTTTCGTTGAGTTTAACTTTGTCACAGAGGGTTTTTAATCGTTCTGTTTTTTGGCAGTAGTGGATGTGACTGTTCCTGGTCAACCCTAGGCTGTAAAATTTTTCGATTTTCCTAAATCATAACTACGTCGGCTTCCCCCGAAGGGGAAGGGGTTGCGCCCCGCCAGTTCCGCGCAACCCTGTAGAGCTCGTCACCAAACTGGTCACTCTTCCACCGAATGCTTTTGATATATCAGCGCTGTCCCGACTTATACAAGCTAGGGGACAGGACTGGAAAGGATGACAATGAAGAGTGAAGTGAATAAACACTGAATTGTGACAAGGTTAGAGTTGTAATACAAATATTGGACATAGAGAATCGGAGAGGAATATAAAGGACCTAGTCTGCGTATCTTAATGATACTTATAAATATAACGCCAATTTGAGATAAAACAGAATATGTTGGATTCCAGGTTTGACTTATTTGAATTATAAGCGTTCCAATAGGACGTTGTGTAGAAGAGATATTGTGGTATTGCCTCGTGCAAGCACTAGATAGTCAGACAGCCGCTACTCACACGATACCTTACATCTGCTCCTGAGTGACGCAAGTTACACTTCCAGGATTCCCTAGCAATCCCTGGGCGTGACGCTTGCGGCTTTCCGAGCGGCAACCGTGCGACCGTCCTTGTCTAGCAACGGGGCGGCTGTTCTAGCGGCATCACGTCGGCATCATGCTCCAATCGAGACATGGTCCCTAGCAGTTCTCACGAACTGATAAATTCATTCGTGACGCTAGCGGCTTTCCGAGCGGCAACCGTGCGACCGTCCTTGTCTAGCAACGGGGCGGCTGTTCCGGCGGCATAACGTCGGCATCATGCTCCCGACGAGACATGGTCCCTAGCAGTCCGTGGGACTGGCGTAAATATATAGATATGTCAAATAGGTACGGTGGTAGCGCCCCCTTCTCTGGAAGTGCACATTACGTACAGCAAGCTCAACTGCAAGGCACATGCTCGTGACGGTCAGTCCGAGAAGTTAATAGTGAATATACGCCTAAGCGTTAACTGACGTAGTCATTTGTCGGCGTTGATGTTTATTTGGTAACACAATAAGCTTAATCATGAGGCACGTGTTCATATCGGTTAGCCCGAGAAGTACATGCTGAATCTAGGCTTAGGCCGTGACTGACATTGCATCATTTATATGTCGGGAGTTGAGTACGTGGACGCACAACAAGCTTAACTGCAAGGCACATGTTTGTTTCGATCAGTCCGAGAAGTTCGTAGGAGAGCACGCATAGCGTTGATTGACATGGCACCTGCATTGTGTGAATTCTTTGATAAGGATATAATTGAATTGGGTACATTAACAGCCTAAGGTAAATTGTATAAAGCACTCACCCATTCGCTCACCAACACTCACCCAGCCATTCACCGTCACTCACTCACAGATTCACTCGACTTACATGAAGTAATTAGACTGATCTTACTTTTGATCTAAGCTTAACAATAACTGTTAATCTAAAGAATCATCACTTAAGACCACGGGATAAATACAGAGACTAATACAGACATGGTATGTCGCGGGCTAGTTCCATGTCTACTACCGTAAGACACGTGTCACCTATCGTGGTCTGAAACCAACTCCCCCGATCTTCAACTACCTCCAGCCCATGTGCCAAAACCATCCCTTCCTATGTATTTTCGATCCTCCAATCAACATCGACCTAATCGTGTTCCCATAGTTTTTGCACAATAGATTTATTAGTCTTTTTGTAGACTTTCTCAATTGTTCTAAGGATCGCTTTTGGGTCCTTGCGAGTGTTTGCAGATGTGGCACTTGTATTCAACACTGTACTTTGTTATCGGATACTTTTACTTTGTTCTTAAGATGTTTTGTTAAATTATTGCGTCCTAACTGACAGCTGGCAATTATCCCTGTTATGGTTCCCATAAAATAGAAACTTAATGTATTTCTAAGAGGCCCCATATTGTGGTGCGTTGTTAAATCAAATATTATTTTATTATTTACTTAGGGTACGTGACAGGCAGTCACATGGACATTTGTTATTCTGCTATTTATGGGACATGAGTGCAGCTTGATTTGACATTTGTTTATTATAAGTAACGAATCTTATCAATAAATACAGCAATTTTTTAGGTGACGTTAATCCGCCGGGTTAGTATATATTTTTATTTTATTTTTGAACCGTTTACATAAGAAATCTTAAAATCCTGCTACATATTTAGATTTAATAATTTAATATCCCATTCATAAAGAGCTTATTCGAAACAGAAATTGACACAGTAGGTAAAGAGGAAAATAAGAAATATCATAGCAAATTTTATTGCGTTCTGCGAGGTTCTCTAATAATTACATTAGATGTGGTATTGTGTTACGAACTAATTGTGTTACTGTGTGAGAGAGGAAATTAAGTTATAGCAATAGCAATATATAACAATTTTCTTAATAACATCTCATATTTAAAGGTTTATTTGGTTCATAACATAAATGCTTTGTTTACTTTCGTAGTCTGCAAAAGGTACCTATACTAATAGATAATTTTATTTTTTGCCATTATATTGTAGTACCACTAAACTAAACAACAATATGGCATTATTAAAGAATAAAAAAATATAATTAGACTTTTCTTTTTTCGTGTCAGTGGCATTAAATGAATTATGAAGCGTTTAGTGGCCTAATATGAAATAGCCTGATAATGAATTGAATTTAATAAGAATAGGTACAGTAACTTAACTTGTGTAGCTCATTTGCCAAACATAACGAGAATATCGATAACGTTCGGCACATCCCTATCCCACCGAAATTAGATCACAGAAAAAACAAGATGAAAAAAGCAATAAGCATCGGACTTTCCGAGTGGCTTGCCTTAGGTGTCTCTTAGAGTTTCGTACCTAACAATTAATATGCAATTACATACTAGATATATTAAAACACGTGTTTTAATAATTTGCTGACCGCAGGCAGTGTCCGTAGCTCAAACAAAAACATGCGGTTTTGTAACCCGACAAGAACCAACGTAACGTTATTATAATCTCATAATGTACTTCGCTTTATCTAACTTTATTGAGGAGAAAGTAACATATACCTATTGTGACTTTTTTCTAACTAATCTTATAAATGCGAATGTAAGTTAGAAAAGCGGTTTTAGACTGCAATATGATAATATATAATAGGCTAACATTATTATCATATAAAAATTTAAAATATAACAAATACAAAAGCTATTTCTACAACATGGAGCAAGATAACATCTGAACTTGACTTTAATTCGCGCTGGAAAACGTCTTGTAATTACGGCTAAGTTCTCACATTTGATGCGTGTCGATGACGCTCTGTTGAACTCGGCTTAAGTAAAGGTTGAGGCGTGTGATTAAATTATTACTCTGATAAACCTTATCGTGTTGATA
This sequence comes from Pyrrhia umbra, assembly GCA_963891755.1. Lineage (NCBI taxonomy): Eukaryota > Metazoa > Arthropoda > Insecta > Lepidoptera > Noctuidae > Pyrrhia > Pyrrhia umbra. Next base: position 12,626,939 of record OY982934.1, read on the forward strand.
GTCCGCATAGATTTTAATGCGTGTCACTCGTGATACATTGACGCACGGTTTATTTTTAGGTCTAGTCCAACTGCCGTTATTGCCACAGAGCTAGAACGAAACAGAACAGCATTTTAGTATTGCCTAAAATATCTTAGGCAGACACCACTCTGTATTTTGCACAATTTAAATTCACTTTCTATATACTCAATATTCAAATCTTTATTGCATATGTATATACATATAGTTAATATTATAATAGGATCAATATGAACCCTGTAGGGCACAGCACTAAGCACACACCTAAGTTAAGAGGTTTTTAAACCCTATCCTAATTCTTACTAATATTATAAATGGCAGTGTGAGTTTGTTTGTTATGTGAGTGGTGTGGGGGTAGATGGGATTATTGAGACGGATATAGGCTATTTTTATCTGGGTGTGTGAAGTAGTAGTTCCTTCTAGACGCGGGTGAAACCGCGGGAAACAACTACTAGTTACTTTATAATATACCAGTTTTCATCTTAGGCATGAATCCAAGGATTTACTTTAGTTCCATCTAAATGTTTCCAGCTGTTTTAGAGAAACAGAAAAAAAAAACAAATATAGTACATTTTCAACAAAATTCCACAAACAGTCTATTTCTTTGAATATTGCTGCGACGTTAGGTTAGGTTAGTAAAGGATTATGTGGTACAAGATTATCTAAGCGTAAGCCTTTAAAGCAAAGCAAGCCGTGCAGCTAGTGATTGTCATCTCAACTAATAGTAAGTGCATGTTCCACTCATAGCCGTGTCCAGCTGAGAGGACATTGTGCATTCAATGTGACACGTGTTTACTACACGACCTTATTTGTAGGGTGTGTAAATATTGAATTACTCTTGAACAGCTACTGAATAATCGCATAATATATTTGCAATTTGCGAATTGAAGATTTGGTATAGTTATTATTCATACTTTACCAATATATTATGTCTAGGCTTTTAGCGACTATTTTAAATTCGGCTTCCATTCTAACTCGATACAGTTGAGTACAAATGTTTTACATGGAGCGACAGCCTATTTGAATTCCACAACCCAGTTACCGGGTAACACGATACTCCTTGGAAAGACAAGTTATCAGACTTTCTGGCTTCAAGTCTCAAGTCGGAAAGTCTGAAGACGGGTAGCGACCCGTAGAGACTGTCAAAATCTACAAAGGGAAGCCAACAAATATCATTCTCTAGCAATCAATTTATAATTAATAGGAACATAAATGTGTTGTTTAATCACAATGTAAGCTACTCCGACTACTGCAGCTTTCTAGAGTATGGTCAGATCTCTTTACGTATATTATGGTCACCTACCAGTGAATATAATAATACAAAGGGCTTAACGTGGTTGTTCGGGAGCTACCAGCCCGATAATACATTTGTTCTACTTTAGAAAAAGATTAGGAAAGTTATGAATTCGCTTTCCATTTAATTGGCCTTCTGACCTCTATGGGCACATAGGCTTACATCAACCTTTTTTGAATGCTGATCCCTCAACTTTTTTAATTAACTTCTCATAAAACGTCAGAAAGGTTACTCGTTATCATCAGGCCACGATGGGTAATTAAGATGAGCTTACGACTTCTTATCTCTGTCAAACTCAATGTGAATTAGATTACCTTGTCTGTCTGGTTGTGATTACTTGAAAGCTTAGGCAAATTAGTTGGATGTATGTCTACGTAGGTATGGTATACTGATATACGATACGTACAGTTCATTTTATAATTCATTGATCCAGTTTTGTTGTACGTGTCTATATTCCAAAGCAGGTATCATTAATGCGAATATTTTACACATTACGTAGACAAAGCAGTTTGTTCTTATGTTAAAAATAGTGATAATCTGGGAACACTGCAGATTTACATATAATATTTTCAACCTATGTATATATATATATATATATATATATATATATATATATATATATATATACCTTTTAATACTAATTAATAATATGGTTTTCTAATCATAGGTATAAATGATAACAAAAGCATATTATTAATGAGTACATAAAATAAAATGTTAGAAACGCATTCTATATTGGACAAATCGAATTGACGGTAGCAAGATCTGATAATTGACTAGTTCATAATTCTTAACCAGGTACTCTTTTCTCCCTTCTTCACCATTATTGTACTGCGGAACCATGCACAACTTTATCAGACTTATTCTTATTTTCCCGGCCTCACTCATCATCTGCTTAGTACGTTGTGTTGTGTATCACTTTCACTGCTATATACTTGTTCATATTAGGTTCAACACTTTTCATTCATTAAGGTCTGCTCAGACGTGCTACCGGAACTCCGCTGCGGCAAAACTGACCACCGACCGAAACTGTATAGATATTCTCACAAATTTTGTAGGCGGTCACATTTTGCCGCTGTTGTTGATCGTCTGGTTTGACCTTAATACCTTTGATTTGTTATACTATTTTGAAGCGTAATATAACTTAAATTATATTCTGACAGCTGGAATGTTAAAAGCATACTTAACTCTTTTTGGACGAATGTTTCTCAGGTATTTACTCTCGCTTTTCTTTTTGTATTTCGATGAAGGAAAGATAAACCAATGCATCTTCAGTTCTGCTAGACAAGTATCTCTTTTGGCATGACAACTGTGTGAACCTTACCAATACTATGAATGCGAAATTAACTCATTTTGTCTGTTACACTTTCACGCTAAAAGGGCTGAACTGATGTAATTTAGTATGGAGATAAATTTAAATCTAAAGAATTGACATATAGTTTTTATTCGGATACTAGAGGTAGCTCTCTCGCGGAAAACAGATAATCGTAGGAAGTATATATTTTTGAATATCACAAGGGACCTACAAAACTGCAAGAGAAATACCGTGCCTTTCCAAAACTCATTTAAAATGATAAAATAATACTTCATTCCAAAATTCAATTTTTACATATAGCATTTATTTATACATACAATTGTATCTATAAACCTTAAAATTGTAAAAGAAAACACCACTTAATTAGACCTCTGGTACCCAAGATAAGATTCAACTTGTGGTATGATGAGTGCCAGGACTCTCTCCTTGAATATTACCACTATTAACATACAGATTCGCAGTTACACAATATGATTCAATTTTAGATAAAAAAAAATCATTCTGAAAGTTAACTTATGATACAAAAGAAATAATAATTTTGTAATACATTTTAACTAAAACCTATCTACACAAAAAAACAGATCAGCATGAAAACCCACAGTGCGAGACGATAGCCACGGCACGATGACCACGGCATAACATAAAAATAAATTTGAATTTAAACCGAGTCTCGTCCTTTACTTCAAAGCGAAGCATTCCATTACGAGTCTCATCATAAATGTATTGCATATTGAATGGTGTTGATCCCTAAAGTTACTGTGAATATTTTAATGGAATTGAAGATGTTGTTGAAGTTTAAGAAAATGTATTTAAATTGTTTAATACAGAACAGGGTTTTTGTTTAAAACGCGTGTGTGTTACAAGATATATTTATAGATAAAAATATTACTTTCAGCGTAAGAGATCGAATCTAACTAAAGACATGTATCTTAACTCTGTTCAATGACTTTATTCTTCACGGTATAACATAAAATCTCAGGGTAAGTGACTTCAACTGTCAGTCACAAGCACAGTTCCTACGTTATAAGTCCGTACCCTGCGAGGTTGAATTCTATTAAGAAACCCTTTACCCAAAATTACCATACTTTTAAACGGGAAACAATCAAGCTAAAATCTCTCCGTGGTCGTATTCTGTTATTTTAACATCGTACACGAAACATTAAGCTTTATGTAATCGCGTTGGTACCTAATGTAGCCCAACGATTTAGTGTTCCGTGTGCCCTTGGGTACCGTGACTTTTGTAGTTATTTGAAAAAAATATACGTGGGTCAATAGGTCAAGGCAAAAAAACCTATGGTTTTCTTCTTTTACGTCGTCACACTCTTAGCAGAATGGTCGTAGTCGTAACATAAGGGGTGGTAGCAAACATCAGAATCCGCCGCCACTCCACCTGTACTGAAGCTCTTCTTGTACACTCGTGTAGTGGCTGATTTGATTTGGTTTGGTTATAGTTATGGCTTCAGGGTCCTAAAATAATTAAATTTTTACCTGGAAGTTAAGTTTTCAAAACCTGGAGCTTGAAGATTATTGCACAAGAGGCCTTTGTGCCTAAGTTGGGCAATAAATAGGCCAATGATGATAAAAACAACTATCTAGCTAAAATTAAACTTTAACTAATTTGGGATATAGTATGTTTTGGCTTGTATAAAATATAGGTGAAGAACTAAAGTATTTAGTCCGAGAAGAAATAGGTATACGACCCCAATAAAATTTAGCGAGGTTAATGACCCTGAATACACAGGTTGGTGGCGCCAAGTCAGGTTAGAAACAACGAGTAATATGAATAGACGTTTGCTGTACAGCTTAATGGCATATTTAATTAATGTTACAGGTTAATGTTACAGGACTTATTTCAGTTCTGCCTTTGGAGTAACAGTATACTGAAAAACCTCTGGTATTGCAAGACGATTCTCGGCTTCGTCATCACCATCATCAGCCTATTTCATATTGGTCCACTGTTGGATATAGTCCTCTTACGAGTGCCATATCACCCGGTTTAACGTATACGTATTGTATATACCCTTTTGTTAATCTCCTTATTCATCGTCTTCAGATGACCATGTATATCCTACTAATCACTCGTAATTCCACAACCTGTCTGATGCTCGACTGCTGCATAATTTGACTCCTCAAAGTGAAGTGAGACGTCGCCTGAAGCGATGCTTATACTACAGTAATGTAAGAGGTACAGTAATGTATTATTACTTCAAAACTGTAGCCATTGTACAGATGACAGGTTAGAACATTGGCCTCGGTGGGCTTTAGGCTGTATTAAATACATATATATTCAAAGTAAAATAATATGTAGCAGGTGCGTACTAGGTATTAGTTAGACTAGATTCGAAAACTAGATGAGAAAACAATCGGTCTTCTAGTAGATTAATTGTTGAATATAAACATAAAACTTAAGATTGGCTCACGAGAAGGAGGTCTAGATTTCAAAATATTTGTTCATATTCGTTTTTGAACCACTGAAACACTGGTACTCAGCTGCATCCGGTTAAGACTGGAAGCCGACCCCAACATATTTGGGAAAAGGCTAAGCAAATGATTCGTTTTTGAATCCGCACTAATAGAACTTCAAAAGTATGCCTATAATATGAATCCTTGGACATTGATAAGTATTTTAATTTAATACTTATCAATTTCCAAGGATTTAAAAAAAACCCCCACACAAAAATGCCTTCAATTATTTTGGAAAAGAGCTAATACTGTTACACTGCCGGACCAATATTAACCAAACATACTCGTAGCTAAAAACCACCGCAAGGAAACTGGATTACAAATGAAAAAAACCGCATCGAAGTCGATGCATCCGTTTGGGGGCTACGATGCCACAGACAGACAAACATCGACGTCAAACTTATAACACCCCTCTTTTTCCGTCGGGGGTTAAAAAAGAAGTGGCGCAAGGCCCCAGCAACAATTTTAATAGTTATGCAAATATTTGAATCCATTGAATACAGTGGTATGATACTCTACATTTCTACCTATTTCTTTTGGGCATACAAGTTTCAATAAATGTTATTTCTTTTCAAACATTAGGTATGCCAGACAGAGCTGTCGGTTTTCGCGCATTTTTCTAGGGTTTCCTAATACATTATTTTAGTGCGTGTCTTTGTGAAAGAAGAATGAGACTTACGTGCTATATCGACAGATACGTCTATCAACTATATCAGTAATACGGCCAAATAAGATCTGAAAAATAGTCTTCTTCCATTTTATTTATCTAGTACACTGATGTACAAAAACAAATGTTGTTATATATTCCAGGCGTGTGTATGTGGTATACAATGTGCACGAGTCATGCAATAAAAGCTACATTAAATACTATGTTATTTAATCTGCACTAACCCTAAAAATAAAAGGTAATATAAGGCTTTCTCCCAATCCTCGTAAGCCATTAGGCTGCGCCCGAACTGTTACGGCATATAATTTCAAACGTCTGTGCGTTGCCAGTGTGATTGTAGCCTTATAGTTATGGTTAATGCTTATGTCTGACTTTACCCATAATTACGTATGTATGATTATGTAAATATAATCTTTGCAAACTATTCTATGGAAGAAAATTGAATATTCTTATCATTTTCTTGAATTTAAATGTCCATTTTACGAATATTATTAGAATTTAATAGTCTAAAACACAGTTTTAGATATACATTTATGAATGAAAGCATAAAAAATATACAAAGAGGCATACTACATAACAAATATGCATTCTTACGATATGAGTTTATTTATGAAGTGAGTGGTTAATCCATTTGTGTACATCGACGATGTTATTCTACTAACTTAGCAAGTAATGGCACACCAACTGGTGAAAGTGATCGACCTTAACAATAAGCTAAAAACGAAAAAAAATACACTAGACGAAAGCGAAAAAGAAACAAATGAAATACATCTGATCTGTGTATCTTATTCGTAGGTACATTATTTAGCTTTTTTATCATTTTGCCTTAATGCCTTCAAATTGTGAAAGTGTAGTTTAATTGTTCAGATAATTAATGTATCTTCGGCCAACCAAATACTGATTCAAAGTCTACCAAAAATACTTTCTACAAAGCAGAATAAAAAATCATTCATTCAAATTAAGCTGTGAATCAGCTCTTTTTAAACGTCATAATTACACCACCACCAATTCACAATTCATCAATTAACTAATGTTTATGTTGTGATCAAGAAAAAAACCAGCAGAGTATAAGACGATACCCAATCTTAGCAGATAATCCTACTTCACTACGTAGTATAAAAAAAGTCGCTTTCTCTGTCCCTATATCCCTATGTAAGCTTAAATCTTTAAAACTACGCAACGGATTTTGATGCGTTTTTTTAATAGATAGAGTGAGTAATGAGGAAGGTTTTAGTATATAATTTGTTAAGTTTTTGTATCCATTAGCTAAAATATCGCGGGCGAAGCCGCTGGCGGGAAGCTAGTATATTATTAATGCGTAAGTTTGTAACGATTTCTAACTCTATTTATGTTGGCCTTTCACGCAAAAACTACTAATTGCATTTGGATAAAATTCGGTACACACATAGTTTATAACCCGTGTCAACACATAGGATATTTTTATCCAGGTGTGCGCAGAAGTTCCTTCATGACGCGAGTGAAACCGCGGGAACAGCTAGTTAGTTAGAATGAACTGTGACTTCTTACCCGACTCCAAAGAAGGGGTTATGTTTTTCGCGCCTATCTTTGTTTGTATATTCTTTATTCCCTCATATCTTCCAAACCAGTCGATGGATTTCTTTAATTAATGTATCGATAGATTTGTCTACTTAGTCCATTTTTTTTAATCTTCTTATTTTTTAGTCTACTTATTTTTAACCGTGAACATCTGTCAATGAATTCGCATATCTAGTTCAAGTGTGTACATTCACGTACAAAAGTAATAAGTATTTAATACTTACCTAAATTCTCAAATCATTAATCACTCAACACCGAATCGCCGTCCGCCACTTAAGACACAATAACGTCCCCTCAGGCAATAACGACTTACGAACCATTACGGTAATGCCTATAGAAACCACTAAGATAGTTTCGAAGACCACTAATCCGACAGCAAATAGTCTGAATATAAACGGATCGATGTAATTTGGGGGATTCCGAAGCTCTTAATTGTTCTATATTTGTTGGTGGGTTAATTTAAGTGTTTGTACTGTTGATATTTTTAAAAGACGCGTTGTGATTTGATGTTTTTTTTTGTCGTGTGTTTTTTGAGGTATCCTTAATTTAAAAAGATTATGAATAATTTCGTACAGCTACCAACTCAATCATGCGTGATAAGTGGAATACTTACAACACTAGGTCAATGTGCTATCTACATATCTATATTTATATATATATAGTACACATCAGAAAATACTTATTTAATTATTTTATAGGTCTCTGGTTTTTAGATGTCTAAAGTTAAGTGAGTATTCCAAAGTTACGGAATATATAATTAGAACCAAACGAACGTCTCACTGGAACATCGATCGAACTTCATCAATAACTAATAGATCAAATTCACTAACTAATAAATTAAAATGTATTGATTACGTCCGCTGCTGACGATACTGGTGAACTTTCAACACAGCAAGGAATGCCATTTTATATAATTTATGTATTTTATTATTTTTTATGTAATTAAACCACTGGACATCAATATTGTTATACCGACTTTGTATACATGAATGAATAAAATAGTTAATTAACTCGGCTGCACTTATCGAAAGGGCTAGCAAGGATAAACAGAGAGCCTATTTCTCTTTTGATAATTATGTACTCAAAATACACAGCATATAATTGAATAATAGAGTTTAGATAGAATTTACACTTTACAAGACAAATAGATCTGTTCAACCTCGGAATTGCGCTTGAGCTTGTATTTAAGCTGTCAGGCTCCACTGCTTAGCTATACTTCGCAAGTAATGTAAATATTTCTGAAATAAACACCTCAAAAGTGAACTATTTTCTCAGGAAAGCCCAAGAATAATTCTTATATCTTAACAACTCAATACAAGAAAGTCTCCTCAGCCCACCGGTCGCGTTATCTCATTATTTTCCGCTCGACATTTATAAGGAAAACGTTATGAAAATACTTGAGCCTACATTCTATTATGTGGTTAGAAAGTTCAAATAAGGATGTCCATTGTCCAGTCAGTGACCCCGAGATGATAGCTCATTATAATAGGGCCCTTATCTAAAGTTGCATGCCATTTAATATCACAAGTCTAAAGCCACGGAACCTATAGTTCATCAGGTAGGACCCATGTCGACCATGTCGTTCATGGTGGTCTATTACTTTTGATTATAGAGTCTACTTCAATGGCATGACTACAATAAATGATCTAAGGGAAGATCCTACTAATACACTGACGGACTAATAAACTGCATCAATGTTCAACACGCACCTACCTTTGAAAAAAACATTTTAACCAAATATTCCAACTTTTTTTACAAATTTAAATTGAAACCTATAGTTTGGTTCGTTAACTTCTTAACAGCGTAGTATCATTATCCCTAAGTGTATGTTTGTATACTGGAAAGGGCCATTAAATTTTTTTAAACAAAAACTTTGATGCAGTTTCTTTGTCTGGGGGTATATTATAAACGCAAAAGAATGTATGGATGTACATGTTTGTTACTCTCTTTCACGCTAAAACTACTGAATGGATTTGGATGAAATTTGGTACACAGATAGTTTATAACCTGGATTAACACATAGGATACTTTTTATCTGGGTGCGGAAATACTTCCTTCGGGACAGGGGTGAAACCGCGGGAAGAAGCTAGTGCTCAATAAAACGGTAATAGGAGTGGAGGATCGTAATTTGTTATTATTAACTGACCTTTCCCACAATGAGATGGCTAACCGCAGAAACTACCGTTGTACGATGTCTATCATTTTGATATACGTTGCTTCATACGTTAGAAAATTTCATGTAATTAGGTATTTGACCACCAACTAAAATGGACTAAAATGCTATTTTATTAAGAAGATTCCATAGAAACAAAACGAAGTGTCGAAAAATAAATTAAATCAATGTTAAAATAAACAACGTCCATGCTTTAAAAGTTTTTGGAAGGGGAATTCTCCATCCTTGTCACGCGAAACATAATTTGTTCTAGGAAATGTAGAGTTATACAGCGTTTTGACATTATGACGTCATAATTGCATCGTGCTCTCTTTTTCTAGCAATGACTTTTTAAATGCTTATAACTAGGCCGTTTTTTTAAGATAATACATTCCTATTTTCACTGTTGTTAATCTTTTCGTTCATTAGTTATGTATTTCTAATAAAAAAAATAACCAATTGTAATTCCCCGCTTACTAGTTCAACGCAATGTATACGGTTATATTGTCTCGTTGCTGGTTTTATAGTCTTAACGGACCAAAGACGATAATCACATAAATATAACCATCGCATAATTGACTGCTAATTATATTTTGAACTAGTTGTTTCCAAAGTTTCACCCGCATCCTAACAAAACTACTTTACGCACTTAGATAGACGTGAGTACTACATTTCATCCAAAACCATTTAGTAGTTTTTGCGTAAACGAGTTACAAACATATACATACCTACTACATCCGCACAAACTTTCGTATTTATAATATTAATAGGAAGTTACTGAACTCCAAAGATAACTGCTAAGTTATAAATACCTATAGGCTATAGTAATTTGAATAATATTATTTATAATTTATTTCAAATTAAATAAATATCTAATTAAAGTACTACACTAACGGAATATTACGAACCCAGTGACCTCAGATCCTATCAAAATAAATAAATGTCAATTTCCCGCAATTTATCTGCCACGTTTATCTTAATTTTATGCAAAATACTAGAAGAAACTATTACGATCCTCATTAGGATGGGCATGACGAAGCATGAGATACACACCCTTAGCTTGCGGCCACACTGTATGAGCGGAAGCGATAATAGCATCAATTGATTTTATTGCAACGGATTTATCTACCACAACGTAGTTTTGCAATCACTGTTCAGTTGTGAGAGCGAGACACAACTACATATAGCACTGTCTTTTTCACAACGAAACTATTCCTACTTTGGTTTGTCATGGTAAGGCTCTTATCTGACTCCCACGCTGAACTAACAGTCTTTCTGAATATACGAGTAAGATAGTCTAGAAGCTAGAGATTAGAAGATTAGCGAGCACTCTGTGCCATCTAACCCACTGTACACTAATACCTCGTAAAGCAACTCTCTAGAGCAGTCTAACTTGTACACACGATAACACGATTATTCTAGCTGGAAACACGAGTTTGGACACACTAAGTTCGTAGCTCTCTATAGGCGACACCCTTATTAATCCATGGTGTATGACGTCACTAGCATATTATTTTTAAAATGGAATGGCTTTTTCCTGCAATTTTACCAGCATCCCGAAGCAGCTACATATCCCTATAAAACCACCATACTTCCTTCCCCACGTGTCAATATCTATCTCCATACTACATTTTAACTAAATTTGTTCAACAATTTTTTCAGTACTTTCGTATTTATAAGGCAAGCTGTTTCCGCGGTTTCACAAGCATCCCGTTGGAACTACTTCACCCAATCAGATAAAACCAACCCTAGGTTTTAATCTACCTCTATCTAAACATATAAAATGCATTGTCCTGAATGACTGACGGATCAATACACAGCCTAAGTCATTGATCGTAGAGACCTGAAATTATGAGGATGTATTCTTTGTATGACGTAGGCATCCAATAAGAAAGAATTTTCCGAAATTCTAACTCTATGAGGGTAAAAAAGGGGGCAAAGTTTGTATGAAACTCTGTCATTTGAATTCGTATAGACCATGCGGGCGAAGCCGCTGGCGGAAAGCTAGCACCAAATACAAATCATCATCTAAATGTGTACCAGACGGACAGACATCTACTTTCACATCTATAATATTAGTAAGGACATCTTCGGACGCTCTCCGCTTTGTTGCACTATACCCACGTGTGGTCTACCTTATCGGAACCCTGTCCTGTTTGTGGCTAAGGCCGTGACGGCATTCCTACATTATTACTGCCATGGACAGGTTCCGTCAGCTCACCTGGTACACTTATGAGATGAGTCCGTGTGCCGTTTACCTTACTACCGGTTACAGTGTTGATCATTTTTTATGGCTACTTCAAGATTTTATTAATGTTTTCCCTTGAAGAGCAAGGCACTTACTTGCTTTTAACACCTGTTTTTTCTGGTCAAACTGGAATGCTTGAGTCATGTCAAAATTTAATAGGCAGATGGACTTGTGTTGACGGTTGGGAGGTAGTGTTTTGCAACAAAGCGTGTGCCACTAATGGAAATTACAATTTTTAATTCGTGGAAGAATTTTCATATTTTGTCCGAAGATGATTTTCGTTCAAAAGATAATTCCGAAATAATTAAATAAACTTATCAGTCTTTAAAATATAAGTTGTACATCTAAAACCCTGTCAAACAAAAGTTAGATAGGCATATTCAAGTATCATTAACATCTAGGTATCTAAGTTTGGCTTTTTGCCATGATCCTCCGAGCAATTAACCAGGCCATCCACTCGTTAACAAGCACTTAGCAAGTTCCTTAGTTATCATCTCATTCTCTGGTTGCACGTGAGCAATTAAACTATTTACCTCAACTATATTTTTTTAACAATGGAATATTTTGACCCCATCATATGGCCAGTTTTAAATTGTCCGGTTAAGTCGAATGCTGTTAGAAGCACCCTGCAAGAGGTCATGTAGAAAAAAAAAGGCCAGTTTTAACACTTCCACAAAGATCAAAAACTAGAGATATAAAACCAATTTATATCGTGTAAAGGACACGTGCGTCTTCAAGGCTACCACGTAAAAAGGAACAACTGAATTTAAAAATGAAGTAGGATTGCAACACTTCACTAAATTCTTTTATCTTTATAGATATCCTGAACAAGTTACGGATATGAATAGTTGGACAGAACCCAGATCCAACTTTTTTTTTATTGGTTTGCTCTTTACTCTAGTCTAGATCAGGGGTGACTGAGACAAAGTCGAAGATGGCGCGAGCTTACCCCGAAGAAGCTTGTTCACTCTAACTATCAACGTTATCATGCAACAAGACACAGTAAATAGTACTCTATTGACCATCCCCAGTGACCGCACTCCTTCCACTTTCACTACACGATACTGTGCTGTGGAAACTAGGACAGGAACAAAAGCTTAGAAGCGTGACTATGCAAAAAATATGCAATATTTTTATACTTACTAAGAATTATTTTGAATATTTATAATAGAAACGTGAGGAAAAAGTTTGCTCGTTTAGATATTTTTTGGAAAGGTCAAGTCTTTAATGCTTTCTCTTAGAAGTAATCATAAAAGGATACAAGGTTTTTGATTCGTAATGATTTGAATTATTTCATTTTCTAATATTATTTGAAAGTATCCTCGAATCTTTTGGATTAAATCGCCAAAGAAGTATCGACAAAAATAAAATAATGATAAAATCTTTATAAATGATAATTTACATTAAACTTTATATTAAATAGGTAATCGGTAATATATCATGTCCGTTTGGATTGAGGAGCCATTTTTTATTTTTCCACGAAACTTTGCCCAGATTTAGTAGGTCCTGAGAAAATTTTGTAGGCCAAATCCTGGAATTTGTAGTAAAATATAAAAAAAGTTATATCAATTTAAAGGTAGCTCCTCAATCTAAACATTTGAACTGAGGAGCCACCTCGTAACTCCGAAAGTATTGAAGGTACATTTATGATTTTTTTGTATCATTTAGTAGTAATTTAGTAGAGTGCCTACAAAAAAAATGGATTGTGTAGTGCTAATATAAAAAAAGATACAATACTTTTATTGTGGCTCCTCAATCCATACATAAGACCTATAATTTTACACGAAACTAATCGACGGATTTATACAAAAATTTAGTATCATTTAGTAGTAGTTGAGTTTGAATTTGTATTAAAATAACAAAACAGTAGGACTGACAGTTTTAAAGAATTTAAGAATTTTAACTGGCTCCTCAATCCAAACGCTTCGCATATAAATAATTGACTGTAGCTACCTGAGGTCACATCGGAATCGGATAAAAACTACGCCAATATTTAGTAGAAATTTCTACTAAATATTGGCGTACAAATCAACACTGTACATATTCGGTATCCGAAAATCCAAGCTTTTTTCACTTTTCCTTATGAACTCGCTATTGAGGGTGACCATGCTATGTGTAAACGAAAGTAGGACAACTTGTTTTAGAAAATTGATTCAATTTCTTCTATGCTAACAAATAGGTACTTGATTAAAAATAACTGAATGGCAAATTTTAGATGGGTTGTTTTAAAATAAAAAGCTTGAATATTAAGTTTTTTGAGGTACAAAATTTATTAAGAAAATTGTAAACATTAAAATATCTCGCATATATCATCATCATCATCCTTCTTGCTCATTAATAATACAATTAGTAAATACTCATTATAAAATATTCTTTAATTAAATAATGTTATACAAATCGGTTATTACCAAGTAACACCATAAGTTGGCAGTGGGCCCCTTTAGGGCCGGAACATTGAAATCACCGGAAACTCATTAAGGGGTGCCTAATAATTAATATAATGGGCTTTAGTGCCGTGTGTTACAGATTTATTTTCAGTACCATTGTGAGAAAATAAAATAATCCCATGCATCTCTTTTTGAGGGAAGCAAGCGACTCGATCCCCGACACTACCGGTAGCAATGCCGTGAAAGACAGACAGAGCATGAAGTGCTTGCTGCTAGTCAAATTAACAATAAGATTACACCTGATTTGTGCCGCCGTCACTAAACTCAAAAAACTCAAAACTCGAATGTTTTTATTTCAAATAGGTCTTTGCAGGCACTTATGAAACGTCAAGCTAGTTGCACGGTTCCAAGGAGTGGGTCTTATGGAGAAGAACCGGCAAGAAACTCCATAGACACTTTTCAAAAGGAAATGTTTACAGTCTTTTTACAGTACTTACAGGTTATCTCTGAGAAAGTTATACAATTCAAATGATGCTACACAAAAAAAAAAAAAAAAAATGAAACTGCTTAGTGCTGACCATTTTTTTTCTTTTTATAAGAATCATGCATTCAGCCTAATGCCTTATCGATAATCGAATACCTGAATAAGTTGAAACTGTATATAAGCTTATATGAAAGCTCTGATTCATTTTAGCAAGTTTTTTTAATAAAAAAATATTAATAAAATAAAAGACAAAATAATTCGGTACTTGAGACAAAAAAAAACAAAAAACTTTATGAAGTCACGTAACTCACAAAACGAAATAATTTGATTAATTTAATTTCGATTTTAAAAACAGATTGATAAAACGTCGCCGTCGACCTTAAAACAGATTGAAGAAACGTCACCATCTCTTTGAATTAGGTAAAAACATTGTTTATCTTGGCCTTTGATAATCACCAATATTTAGAATCTACAATTTTAAAAGATATAGCATTTCAATCTATTGTAATAAACAAATATTTAAATTCAACAAGGAACTAACTATAAAATACTAGCTTTCCGCCAGCGGCGTCGCCCGCGTGGGCTATTTGAATTCAAATTAAAGATTAACCGCTCGACCGATTTTGTGTAAATTTCACATAAACCATCTACTAAATAGTCCGAACAAAGCCTAAACATTTGGTTTGGATAAGTGAGCCCGTTCTTAAGTTATAAAATTACAACGAAAAGTGGCATTGATTTTTAAATACTTATATTGATTGATATAATGATAAAAAAAATCGATTTGTTATTTGATGAATCGAGTCGATCAAATTTTCAAACATTTAAATAAAAAAAAAACAACTAATGCTGTTTATTTTTTTTTGGCGGCAAAACAGACGCGGCAGATTTCGAACACCAAATTCAAATTTTAAATAAGTACACTATTAATGAATTTGTTAAATAAATGAACATAGATATATTATGTTAGTAAATTAATAACGACTCATTCACTTTCCGTTTTATGATGTTTGTTCCCTAAAATGAGCACTGTTCCAAGACTACTGACGACAAATAGCGATTAAATATTGCATTATTTTGTTTTATAATTCAAATCTGAAAAAGATGAACAGTAAAAGTGTAACGTTTGTAGCGTTAAAATGATATAATTTTTATTATTGTGTACACAGTCTTAATTACACACACAGCCACAAGATTTGTTATGAAGCAAAATAATATGATAGTAACTAATAAGAATGGACTTAATTCTCGGCGCAAAAGGTCCATATAGGTAGTTTCTGTGATTGTTTGTTGTTAATTTGACTAGCAAGCACTTCATGCTCTGTCTGTTTTTGACGGCATTGCTGCGAGATATTTTAATGTTTTAATTTTCTTAATAAATGTTGTACCTCAAAAAACTTAATATTCAAGCTTTTTATTTTAAAACAACCCATCTAAAATTTGCCATTCAGTTATTTTTAATCAAGTACCTATTTGTTAGCATAGAAGAAATTGAATCAATTTTCTAAAACAAGTTGTCCTACTTTCGTTTACACATAGCATGGTCACCCTTAATAGCGAGTTCATAAGGAAAAGTGAAAAAAGCTTGGATTTTCGGATACCGAATATGTACAGTGTTGATTTGTACGCCAATATTTAGTAGAAATTTCTACTAAATATTGGCGTAGTTTTTATCCGATTCCGATGTGACCTCAGGTAGCTACAGTCAATTATTTATATGCGAAGCGTTTGGATTGAGGAGCCAGTTAAAATTCTTAAATTCTTTAAAACTGTCAGTCCTACTGTTTTGTTATTTTAATACAAATTCAAACTCAACTACTACTAAATGATACTAAATTTTTGTATAAATCCGTCGATTAGTTTCGTGTAAAATTATAGGTCTTATGTATGGATTGAGGAGCCACAATAAAAGTATTGTATCTTTTTTTATATTAGCACTACAAAATCCATTTTTTTTGTAGGCACTCTACTAAATTACTACTAAATGATACAAAAAAATCATAAATGTACCTTCAATACTTTCGGAGTTACGAGGTGGCTCCTCAGTTCTAATGTTTAGATTGAGGAGCCACCTTTAAATTGATATAACTTTTTTTATATTTTACTACAAATTCCAGGATTTGGCCTACAAAATTTTCTCAGGACCTACTAAATCTGGGCAAAGTTTCGTGGAAAAATAAAAAATGGCTCCTCAATCCAAACGGACATAATATATCATTCAAAAATATGTTAAATAAATCAAATAAATACAACTTTTATTTTAATGATGATGAATTAAATTAGGATTGAATCATGAATCTATTCATAAGACTGTCTAGCCTCGGTGCTTCAAATTGCGGTTGAAATGAAAACATAATAGACCTGAGTCATCCTCTCAAAGTAGGTTTAGAGTCAATGAAATTGCAGATTTTTATCGGTCAATAGTTCAGCTGTAGCAGACTGAGTCCCCATTTGTTCTTGGCCGATTTGAAACCGGTAACGACCTAGGTATGGTTGACCAAGCTATAGGAATTGAACTAAAGAAAAAGCATTGACGTGCCGAACAGTTTTCTATTGAATTCACTGGAAAGAAAAGTTTCTAAATTATTGCCTGTAAATTAACATTCACAGCGTAAGTATCAGATTTCTCCATATTATAATGAATACTTGATTAATCTATGTATGACATTACACGTTGACGTATATAAACGTTGATTTCTATAAAAACCTTAGTCCAAAGTCGAAATCTCTATTGACCATGTTTGGTCAAATTCATAATTATTATCTATTTATAGACGAAAGTGTGTGCTATAAATAATATCTTGACGCGTTATTTAAACTTAAGTGGAAAGTCCGAATCTCTAACTAGTTTATGTCGGTTATCATGCCATAAATGGTGAAATAACTATCATCAACTTAATTTACATAATCCCCGTACATGGTTTAACAATTAAATTGTTTCACGCAGTATTATAGATATACATTTTCTAACAAAATTTTCACACTCCGCGCGCTATTTGGATTGTCCTTTCTCTAAGAGTGTGGGTCAGGGTCGGTTAAATAAATGATATTGTATGCGAGACTTTATGTAATCCCACTTATATTCGATTATGTTAATAAGATACCAGTTTACTCCATTGATAATATTACAACAGAAGATTGTGATGATGTCATAGAATGTAGAAATTATTGTCTTTAAAATTGGAGAATATTGATTCAGTATTGATTTAGAGCAAATTCACTAGACATACCAGAGAAAGATTCTAAATATAATCCTTACTTAATCCTTACTTAATATTATAAATGCGAAAGTAACTCTGTCTGTCTGTCTGTCTGTCTGTTACGCTTTCACGCCAAAACTACTGGACCGATATAAATGAAATTTGGTACAGAGATAGAATAGACCCTGAGGAACAACATAGGCTACTTTTTATCCGGGTGCGCTAAGTAGTTCCCTCGGGATGCGGGTGAAACCGCGGGAAACAGCTAGTCTAATATAAATGTGAATAACTGTAAAAATTGAGAAAGATACGATGTTTGAATTGTATGATAGACGATATGACTAAAAAATGAATACTGACATTAACGGCAGGTAGTAACCAAATGAGATGATCATAATTGGACAAGCCATATCCATATCAATATATTATTTGTGAAACGTTATTAATCACACGAAGCATTAGAAAGATATCATTAAGAATAACCAGGATAAATAATGATTAATCTTAATTCGATGTATTTAGATTTTATTCAAAACATCATTACAATATTTTCAAACACGCCAGACGAGAAGACGGACTAATATATCCAACTTAATTAGCACAACTTTCGTCTTTAACATACTACACAATTATAATGTTACACATTTTTTTACGACAGTGAAACCGTAACCACGATGCATAGCAAGTGTAACAAAATTAAGATAGAAAGATTAGCTCATTTTATAATTGTTTAACTACTGTTCTTGCACGCGTTTACAATACTAAAAATCCGTGGCATACAGCTATCTTTTTATATAGTAGTACTACTTATATTAGAAGAATTACAAATAAGGGAACTGTGTCACTTAATATGCTTAAAGCCTCATTGGCTTTAATAATTTAGCTTAATTTAATACTTAGCCTAATTTCGTACATTTACATAAATCTTAATTATTTACATTTATTACTCTGTATACATAAATAAGATATTTGTGAAGAATTAAAGATGCTGTAAAAACATTAATTACTTATAACCGTGGTAATTAATTCCCTTTTAAATATTAATGAATCAGGCAGATCAAACAGGAAATAGATGAAATTGTGTAAAAGATGAAATGAAGAAGAATGGCGCGAATGAAAACACGATAGCTGACTAAGAAAAATTCAAACAATAAATGAAAAACACCGAGGACATAGCTTAAACTAAGCTCAGAACCCTCCCCCAGGGCCATAGCCTGCGGGATGTTCGTAAGAGTTACCGCGCCCCCGGAATAGAAAGGGCTGAGGAACATGGATGGGTTTAAGCCAGTAAGAGACTGACACTCACTCTTGCTTCACTCATGGCGGGAGGAGTCACTTGATGATTTCCCATCCGAAAAACAAAGAAGTCTTAGCTCAGAAAAATGCCAAATGCCCACTGTGGCAATAATACAGGGAATCCATAAAGATTTTCAAACAAAAACAAAGAAAACATCTTCATGATGAGATTAAAAAGAAACTATAGAAGTTTACTCGACTAATTTTAAAGAAATAAAGTTGTAATTGGCAAGGAGACTGGCAGTAGATCGCGGGCAATGCGATTAGGTGTGCGAGACACAAGCGAGTTCAGCTGCGAAGGTAAATCTAATTCCGAGCTGATTGCAAAAATGAAGCCAGCGACAGTTTACAACTCCGCGGAGATTGTTAATGAACTATTGATCGGTTAGAAATGAGTTTACCTTGTTCTTTTGATTGGGAAGACTTTAATATTGCTGTGTTCAAAGTCTGCGATGCGGGTTATATTACACTTTATTTATTATTTATACTTAATGTACTGCAGTGGAACATAGGCGGACTTAATGCCATGCTTTATACTATATTTATTTATTTAATAGTTACGTTATTATCAGAAGAAATAGGAAGTCAATAACATTCGCTCTCCAATAAGACCTAGGAATTATTTGATTATATTTTACTTTCCATTATTAAAAGGTAATAAAGTTATAACTATCTGTCATAGTTGTAGAAGCCATGGAATAAGTACGCACAACAGTGAACGAATTTATGATTAATTAAATTAATTAAAAATTATGTTGTTCTGAAATTCATCAAAAGATTGAGGTACGAAATAATATCATGCAATCTATACATATAAAATGCTTTGTCCTGAATGACGGTCTAACCGACGGATCAACGAACGGCCTAAACCGCTTATCGTAGAGACCTGTACTTTGAGGGCGTGTAAAGAAGACGTATAACGTAGGCATCCGATAAGAAATGATTTTCCGAAATTCTAACCGTAAGGGGGCGAAAAACTGGCGGAAAGCTAGTTTAAAATATATCTTAATGATTTTGTAATAATTTAAATCTTACATGTAAAGCTGTAGTTACGAAATTTTAAGAAACGAAGGTTTTTATACACCGACAAAACAAATACTGAACCCAATTAAACCCCGATAGTATATTTGATCTGCCACAGCGACTAGGGCGCTCGACATACTAAGTTAGTCTACCATATCAGTTGAATCGGCTGACCTAGACTACCCAGAGGCGATGTTACATAGTTCCCACCAAGTTTAGCTGGTTCGCATGTAAATATGCAGTGCTCGAGTAGCCCGGATCGTATAAGGAAGGGATCTTTCATCAAATGTGCAGGCAATTTGAATTCGAGCGAGTCATGCTGATGACTACCAATATTTACAAAAAATCATAGCAGGAATAAAACCGATAAAATGGAAAAAGGAATTTTATTGTAAAATATTGTTTCTGATTCTATTAATTACTCAGACCTTTTTCCTTTCTTTTTTTTGCTTTGTAGATAAATAAACATAAACAATTGAACCTTATCTAAATATAAATTTTTATCCAAATCATTAGAGCAGTTTCCAAAGATATTCTAGATGTATAGTTTATAACATGAGGGCAAACGCGTCGACTACACGCGTGACGGCGCCAGCGCTTGCGTAGTTCCCTCGACGCGAGTAACACCACGGGAAATATGTAGTATTTAAAAAATATCTAGCACATTATGTACATTATACCCACAGGTACTTGGATGTTAATTTTGAATAATGGTTGACTCTTTGAACATCTCTCTTGATAAATATTCCAGCCAATCTATAGGTATCTACATGAAATGTGTTAGTTTACCAATACAGTAACTTCCCTTTGATTCGAGCTCGTCTTGAGTAAGCGCTAATTAATTAACAGTTTTAGAACTTAATTAAGATGGTAGTAAGTTGACTCTGAACTATACTAGCAAATTAGTTACAGGATTTTTATGAAGTTTTCTAAAGAAAATATAATTTCTATGGCATTTTCAGGAATTTACTTGCAAACTGAGATTCTACGCATACACCTAAATAAAAACTATCTTTTGTGCTTCCCTGAGGTTCAATCTATCTCTGAGCCAAATTTCATCCAAATCGATCCAGTCGCTTTATTGTGAAAGCGTAACAGACATACAGACTTATAATATTAACTAGAATGATTGCACGCTCAATGCAATTGCAGATTTCAAAATAGGGATACCAATTTAGAAGCAATAAGATTGTCTTCAATCAAAATTTTAACTTGAACTTATAACTCAATGACGACTACCATGTGTAGCTTCAAATGATCCAACGTCCTTTTATGTAGAAATTGATTTACGTATGTACCTACCTAAATACAATAACTCGCAAAGAAAGCGATGAACGTAAAATATCCCCAATATGGCCTCAAGTAGGTGTATCCCTGCCAACGATATATTAAAAACAGGTACAATATCGTAAAATTGCAGCTCCATACATTACACAACAATATTAATGCATGAAAGTCCTTCTTTAATATTTAAAGGTGCGCGCACATTGTTTCCGGGCCGCATTATCGTAAAAAATACAAACAATTTTTTTTTTTATAATCTGCACGGTGTAATTTTGAAAAAGCAAAAAAATATTACTGAGCATGAATTTTTTGATCGCTTAGTTGTTCAGTGAAGATATTACAGTTTCATACTGGATAATAAAGATGTATTTGAAGAATTTTAGTGTATGATAATTCTTTCATAAAATGGATACTGTTTTTTGGTAAAAACATCATGAGCTCTAGACTTCTATTTTATTAACCAATTTACCTAATTCGCTGTAAGAATTCAACGCAGTTGGCCAAGAGCTTGAATTTAATAATCACTTTCAAATTGACGCATGACGCATCCTTATCGAATCATGCGTCGCGATAATGGGATCCCACCTTAACATTTACAACATTATTTATTTGACGTTTTCAATACTTTTTCGGTACAAGGCATTCTTACATATTTATGGGCAGGTATGTCCTTGTTGGACAACCCCGAAACCTCGATACGTGCCCGTTTCGGGTTTTTATTTCTGTTTGTGTCACATTGAAGACGAGCTGGGAATACTAATCTTGGATGGGAAACGGGTCGTGACCTTCATAAGTTGCGCCAGTGAATTATGGCGATAGGATTTATTGTTAACTTCGTGATTTATTGGCAATACCGATGCTCCCTGCATCGGTATTGCCAATAATAATATCTAATAATGATTAAGGGATAAATAACTTCCGGGTACAATACGGCTTATGACAAAGAGTAGAAATATTGATTTTAAATAGACTAAGGTCTTTATTATTCTAAGCTCAATTATGGCCCCAACTTAGAACTCGGCTCAATTAATTTAGTGGCTTCGAATATATGTTTATGACAAGATCATTGCTTAAAGAGTTCTTATCCAATCGTTCTATAAACAATATTTTTTTTTACTCTCCTCGCTATAGACGTAGCGGGAGGTAGTGTCAGATTCTTACTGAGTAAAACCCATTAATGTTCCTTCCTTCACCCTTGCGTTCCGGAGTGTGGTAACTTTTTAGATCTGTTCCGCAGCCCAGAATTAAATAAAGTCTTAGAGTGTATAGCATACCTAGTGTATGCTAAGTAGTAACTCCATTTCACAATTACAGTCGATATATTGCAACCTGCCCCTATACGTAGGGGGTAGGAGAAGTAGTTATTGCATTAAACAAGTATATTTTATAGGCACTTTTAAATTATCTAGGAACAGTCAATTAGAAAAAAAATATAGACCTACATAAGTATACATTATGCAATTTAGCAAAAAATTCCACATAATAACAGAGGTTTTTGTGGTCTTTAGCTATTTACCGCTTGATTGCACGTCGCTTTACGCGGTGCAGTTGCACTCAACGTTATTACCCAGTCACGGTTACTATGAGAAAAGTAACGTTGACCTTAAACCTTTCATCATAGATTAAAATTGTTTAGACGCAGAAATCTTTCTCGTGAAATTGTACGAGCACACTCTTTACCAAAATGCAGTAAGATGTGTATTATTAATTTTTCCGTTTTTATTGCAGATAACTTGATCTACTAACTCTATGTAACAATTAGATTTGCAACGAAAAGCTTATAAACAATTTGGTATGTGTTTTAAATTATTACGGAGAATCCTAACTCCTTACTAATATTATACTCGTAAATCGGAAGGTAACTGCCTGCCAGTCTGTCTTTCTGTCTCTCTGTCTATTACGCTTTCACGGTAAAACAGCTTAACCGATTTTGATAAAATTTGGTAAGGAGATAAATTTAAATCTAGTGAAGGACAGGATATAGTTTTTTATCTAGTTAGGTGAAGTAGCTCCGTTAGGATGCAGGTGTTACCGCTGGAAATAACTAGTACTGATATATTTGCAAACAGAGTGCATTGTCTATTGGAGAACTTCAGAAAATCGATATTATTCAAAATCTATTCAATCAATTGATAAGTTTCGGAACTAACATGAATCATTAATTAAATATCAATTCAAGTTTATGCAAGTTCTGATGAAATGTATCAATCTCTCAATAATTATTTAGTAAAGCACTCAAGTGTAGTTATTTATTAATTATCGCATAAGATGAAGTACTAAATCCACTTTCTCGTCTAAATAATATATGATTACTCGGCGTCTGAAGTGAGTACTACAAACGCAACTCATTGGAATTGATTTGAAAACTTTTGAAAGTGGTTTACTGTGAAATTATCTGTAGAAACTTTTCGTGATCCCATTCTAGTCAATGCTATTGGAATTTTATCGTTATTTAGATAAAATATTAGAATGTAATCAGTTTAGCACTAAGTTGACTTCTCATTGTTTTCAATCACAAATGAAATGAGATATTTGACCACCTGTCTGAGCATTACCATGAAATGTATACTGATTTTACAAAGAATATGTTTCTTTATCGAACTAATATTTGTTCTTATTTTACAAAACTTTCTGATTTCCAAAATAAATAAATAAGATACAGAGTAGAAAGATTCGATTGACTGCCGCTGGTCTAGTAGTCACAACGCAACTGCTGAGTGTTCTGTGTTCGATTCTCAGGTTAAGCAGTATTATATAGATTTACTCGACTCGCCGCTATTACATGATTACATGGCACGTAATTAGCGTGCAAAAGTACATCTCTGCGTAACTCAGAAATTTAGGTAGGTACCTTCTTTTGGCAGTCGGGTAAAAACATGCGTAATTGTGTTTTGAAGATTCCTGACTCTCTTTACTGATATAATAAATGTGTATGTATGTCTTGCTGTCGGTTACGAAAAAACGGCTGAACTAATTTAAATTAAATTTGGTATGTAACTTGTTTGTAGTTTTTTGGGAAAGGCATGTCATAGTTTATGTCCGGGTATGGCAGGCAGTTTCCTCAGGATGCATTGATTTTTTTTTCTCAATAATTTTTATTCCAAAGAAAAATTAAAAAGAAACGTGAATATTATAGAATCGTCCGTTTATGATCTACGTTAAGCATTTTACTAAATTCCACACCTACACGATATATTTGTGCCATATAGGAAGGTTACTGCATTAGCAATTGGCAGGTTTTAACGTAATTTGCATATCCCATCACATCGCATACATATTCAAAGACATCAGACATCGTTTAAGTACATTGTTAACCTGCAAAATCTGTAAAGGGAATCTGTAAACAAGTTTACTGAGTAGCAAGGCGTCATAACAAATTGTCTACAAACTTGTTTTCAACGCATGTCTAAGACTGACGTTTGTCTTTAGAGTTCGTTATCCTAGTTTTCTATGCTATAAAAACACAAGTTTCATTATTTACTAACTGTTTCCCGCTGTTTCACCCACGTCAGAACTTCTTGACCCACCCGGAAAAAAAATGGGGGCCTACAGTATTAATATTCCACCAAACTTTATCATGAGCTTTTGGTATCGATAATTTCAAATATCAGCCTGGAATTTAGATTGGAGCCTGGTTGATGGCATCAAGATAGCTCAGGATATTTTAACTAAATGCAAACCGTACAACGTGTGCGCGGAAGCCAAAGGCCGTAAGGCATGTAGGGATTAGAGAAGGAGAACTGAAGATCGAGCTCAGTGCCATACCATAGCATAGGTCTATATACACATATATGTTGCAGTGGAGTTGCAAGGGCTGATGATGATACAAAATGTAAGTAAATGTAAGTAACTCTTTCTAACCCTTTCAGAACAGACAAATAGATGTGACTTACTGTAATATGAGCCACATTATACTTGGTACATTTTTCTACGATAGTCTACGATGTTTCCGTGATGGTATCGTCCACACTAAACAACAATAATGTCGCCATCATCGTGAGCCAAATCCAGATAATAAATTTCTTCAAAGATGCAGATATAAAAACAACGATACTTTTTCAACTATTAAACAATCTCAACTTTCTCCTCCACGAAAAAGGAAGATGAGTATTTTTATATTTTTTTCCATTAACCGTGTCCGAGTGGGCGGCGTGTCTCAAGTCTCATCTCACTGACCCTTTGGCACAGTAACAACTACGTGGACACTTGGTCGGTAAATTATAGCCTTTTAAAAGTTCCTTGCGTATTTAGGACAAAAGAAAAAACGGCGTCTTCTTTAGTGGGAATGTTATGTGGGTCGTAAAAGTGCTCATAGGTAATGATGTGACTAATGTCTGCGGGGTTTGTACTAGGATAACTTAAGTACAGTGTTATATGTAATGAAGGTATTAGAAATTTAATTCTTTTGTATACCTAGTCTAGAAACGTCAATTGGTTTTCAAAACTTCCGCACAGTCACCGAGAAAAGATAAAATTAAATTTCATTTTGTAATTGTTTTTCATTTTAATTCTCAGTCTGAGCACAGAATACATAATAGGTAACCGCAGACCATTTAAGTTATTTTGCATGTACTGAAACAGTACTAGATAACTGTATTGATCAGCTCATACCTGACCTAAGACTGACTGGGCAGGGTGCAACAGACGTCAGTTCAATTTTGGACAAATGATATAGAATGATATTTGTGTTCTGTAGTGTTATATGTTCACGCTTTATTAATCACTATCCAATATATATTTTTTTTATTCGAACCAGTGCTTCCTGAAATTAACGCGTTCAACCGAATATACAAACTCTTCAGCTTTATAATATTAGTGTAGACTAGTGACTCGCCCCGGCTTCGCACGGGTGTAATGAGGATATTTTATAGAATCTATCAGCCCATATTACATGTACCTATTTTATAGTAGACATACAATACCTACATGTATCTTGCTCTTGAATCACTCGGTCTATTGATGAGAACCGCATTAAAAGTTGCGTAGTTAAATAGATCTAAGCGTACAGGCGGCAGGAAGTGACTTGGTTTTGTACTTATAAAAGGTATTTTTACGTATTTGTAATAGGTAGCTAGGAGTAAGGTATGATCATAAGGTAGCCTGTCTTTCAGCTTTCTGCAAATAAATTAATCTGGAATCAGTAAAGTAGTTCCAGATTTTATCCATTATATACATACAAACTTACGAACTTAACCTGTTGATTATTAGTGGAGATATGAATAAATTAAATACCAGTTTAGTAATTCATTAAGTCCTAACAACTTGAATTGCACACAGTTATTCTCAAGAAAGATCCGTATTTCAATATTTTCAGATATTCAGTATAGGTTTCAAATCTGTTTCTCTTATATTTCTTAAAGTATGATTTTAACATGTTGATGAGACACCTCACAGTAGATATCTAATCGGTACGTAGGTAATAGATCTATTGGTATTTTCTTACAAATTAGAATTTAAACTTACCGCCAAAGAAAAATCCTCTGCCCTGTTCCTTGATAGTTGAGTTTTTTTCCTGACGCAAATGGTTCCCCGCATTTTGCACTGCACTGGTCCTTCTAAACTTATTCGTAGTACTCCTACAATCGACATTACGTACCAAAACTAATATCACTAAAAATATCACTTTGTAACAATCCGATTGCGAGCACATTTTAATCGTTTCATAATTGCAAACGAACAATTCTTTGGTAGAAATAATAATTATTAAAATCAATATTTATTTGCGTAAATATTTTTTACTTTTACTCTCGATAAATATTTTTTCCGTTTCGCGGGTAAAATTCGCGCCGGCCATTTTCGCGGTACGCGCGGCGCATGCGCTGTGTCGACGGTCGCACTGTCAATTGGACGCGCCGTTTCTGCGTTCAAAATTATTATAGAAACGCCGGGTGATAGTGATCTTATTTATTTTTATTTGCTTTTTTAACGGCCTTGGATTTATTTTGGGAAAGGTTATGGTCTAATCATAATTACGAATTTACTCGAATTATATAACGACAGCATTATTTTTAATTTATGAGTTTGTTTTCTGTTTGCCGTTTTACTTAGGTATCTAGGTGGGTACTTTTCGAAAACATCATCCTAAATGTGATAGTCTACTTTCATTCATTTTAAATCCAGCAGATGGGCACATATTGGCAATTATTAATATAAATTGAGGATGTTCCGCCACTTTGCCAGTGCAAAACCTGCTTGTCCTGTTCCGTAACTCCCAGGCGAATACATCTTATCAATTACGTACGAGATGACTACGCCTTAAAAGGTGTGAACATGCGCGAAAATATTTTTTGTACTTACCTTGACCATCAATCACGTTCATTTTGTGTGGGCATGTCAATGTCAGTAACCATTCGATTTTCCATCGTCTTTTCCATTTTTATTTTTTATTTAGATTACCTACCTAATTATGGCAACAAGACAACCTTATTCACTCTACAATTAAATATTTGGAAAAAATTATAGGCACATGTTATACTTAATATTCTACGAATTCCCCGGCGTGATGAACTGGTAGCACGAGGGGCACGAGCCGGCTTTACTTCAAGTGTGGCGGATAGTGCGCACAGCTTAATTGGCCTAATTAGTTGTCAAGTATAGTTGCAGGCTGACTTCATTAATGGCCCACCTATATTCGTCATCCTTCACACTATGTACACTGCTAGCTAGGTAGGTGCTACTGGTTATTAGATTATGTATGATAAGCTTTAAATTTCTGAAAACCTAAACCTTTCTGCAATAAATAACATTGTATTTCTATTATTTTAATCAAAAAGAGAAACTGAATAACCACTACCATTCAAAGCGTACCTATACCAAAGAAATCTGATTCACCTTTGCCTCAACAAAAAAAAGTAAACAACAAGTTTGTATCGAGTCGACGCGAAGCTTCGGAGAGCATATCAGTTTTATTTTTCCTATAGCGTGCCGTAGAGCGCACGCTTTCTCTAATTACTTTGGCAACTCGCGTCCACAGGATGTAGACGTTTGCATTTGTGGAGCGAAACTATTACATAGATAAGTATATCATTATACATAGATATGTTACTTAAGCATGTGGCAGATATGAAGGCTGTCCAAAATATTAGGTAAGGTAGATAGATATCTAAGATGTAGATGACTTGAAAAACCTCTTTTATTTAGATCGGATCGCCTCATCCTTATTTTAATATGCTTAGGCTGTATCATAGTATTGATAACATGTTACTTTACATAGGTACAGATCTAAAAAAATATACAAAAAAACAAGCTTAGGCAACATAATTTCATTCATCCTGTTTTTTTTTTACTTAAGCATCAATGAGTCGTAATCAATTCAGCAATAACCATTAATAATATTTTGAATAGATTTTAATGTCTACTTCGTCAAAATATTTCATAGATCTCAACT
The DNA here is from genome assembly GCA_963891755.1 of Pyrrhia umbra. NCBI lineage: Eukaryota > Metazoa > Arthropoda > Insecta > Lepidoptera > Noctuidae > Pyrrhia > Pyrrhia umbra. The sequence goes on from OY982934.1 coordinate 12,655,714, forward strand.
ATTCTCAACATACAAGTACCCTAGACTAGTCACAACACTGTAGAGCTCTTGTTTGCATCGTAAGCCGGATTACAGCTACATGCCCCTCTCGATAATTTATTCATTCGAACTTGTAAAGGCTTCGACACGACAAGCACTTTATAACAAGACTAATCTGTAGAGAGGTCAATTCTTTACATGAAATATATTTCCAAAATAACTATCAGGGGGTGATTAGGGATCGATACTGATGCCAAAAATGCAATCAGTAAAATTTTTGTCTGTCTGTCTGTCTGTATAAACTCTATAGAAACAAAAACTACTCGACGGATTTTAACGAAACTTGGTACAATTATTTGTCATACTCCTGAGATGGTTATAATATACTTTTCATCACGCTACAATTAATAGGAGCAGAGCAGTGAAGGGAAATGTTGTCATTTTGTTTAAACGCGCTAATCTCAGGAACCGCTGGTCCGATTTAAATAATTCTTTCAGTGTTAGATAGTCCATTTATCGAGGAAGGCTATAGTCTATATATCATCATGCTAAGACCAATAGGAGCGGAGCACCACTATTCCACGCGGACGAAGTCGCTGGCAGAAGCTAGTAGGTAATATAACGCACTAAACTTATGAAGAAGCAAAGCTACCTACCAGAAACAAATAGGATCCTGATATTATTATGCTTCTATGGTTACCTATCTATAGTAATTATATAGTGTTAGTAGGTAGTTGACTCCATTAGTAGTAGGTAGGTCATACTAATCTGCGAAATTACATAACTTCAATAAACTATTTCAAATCATTTAAGTATGTCAATTGGGTTCTACTAACCCGTTTTAAGATGCTCTTTAATACCTATATATAACAAAAAAATATTGTACCTAATTCCTTCATGTCACAAACTGAGTAGATTTCAGCCAGCAACCGTTATGTAAATCTAGTTGCGCGTAGATTCGATGGCACCCCTAAGGATTTATCTGTCAGCTTACGTTTCAGAATTTCGGCGCCAACTGTTAAAGGCGTGAAGTGAGAACTATTTTATTTAATAAACGGTTCCTCGATGCAAAGATACGACTGTTGGCAGGTCTGAATACAGTAATACCTTCTATAGATAAGTAACTAATTTATATAGCTTAAAAACAATAGTAGATACCTAATACATATCAAGATGTTAACAACATAGAAAGTGAAACAACTTTTTACTACACATCTTCATTTAGATAATGTAAGCGTGCGATCCAAGATCATCATTATGCGTTCATTAGTGGCATCGCGTGCGGTCAGCCCAACGCATTACTTTCTTGCAGCCATGCGTACGTTTGACCCGAATTAAATCTAACGCACTTCAACGAAACTATGATGCAAAAACTTTTATTCTAATTATAAGTACCTAGATCAATTCCAGCAGGCCTATGACGGGGGTGAATAAAAGGACTTCAATTCTTTCCCCACCCTTTGTCTATGGATTTAGTATGGAACACGATGACAATGCGTTGAGAAACCGCGTGTAATTACAGTATTCCGTATTTTTTTCGAGATAACTAAGCAGCGGGAAAGATCATGAAATAGTTTAATAAAACTCCAGTCCCTAGTTTCATTATTTATTGCTTCGTTTTATATTGTAAACAATTCGTTGAATTATCTCTTAATCACCTACTTGGCCGTAGAAATATACATGGGCTTAAAAATAAACAAAAAAATAATACCAATGCAAATACAGAATAGTCAAACATCAACAGATAATATAAATATATCACCAAAACAAGAAAATTGAATTACACGTGTGACATTTTCGCATTATTTCCACAAAACACGATAAAACGTAATCGCACCGAGTGAAAACAAAATCTACGAAAATGTCACACGACAAAAATTTACATTAAAGTTCAATAATTTAAATACTGCTTTTATTTTATTGTCAAATTTTTAAAATACATCAATTAACATCACTACAATATAATTTATTTAAATTTACAAATATTGTATATATAGTATGTATAGTTTTAAAAATAATAATAATGTTAGCAACATAGCAACCAACTAATGTTTAACTTAATCAGATCAAAATTATAGTTAATTATAAAAACTTAATAAATTGAACTGTTACTTTTGTGCAATGGGTTTTTGTAAACAAATTATAATATGGTAACTATTTCTCCAAATCCAACGCAAATCCGTTTAAAAGTTAACAAAATCAAAACAAAGGAGTTTGCTTACAATCACTTAGGTATTGCCTACAACAAAAAAAAACACAAAATTTAAAGGATAAACATAAACGTGTACCTAAAAATTTATCCAAGAGCCTGAGATAAAAACCATCAAGAGATATAGCTGGCAATACAAACAATATCATCTGTAATGATTTTAAAAATTTTGTTTTAAAATTATAAACCGGTTGACATCCAAAACATTTTTGATACTAAATTAAGAAATTTGATCAATCTATAATCTTTATCAAAAACAAACTTCATTATAGTCGAAGAAAATTATTTTTTAAACACTCAAATAACTGTAAACAAACCCTTCACGGCTAAAACTAAGTTAACTTTAACCTCAGCTAAAATTAACTTACCAGTCCAAAAACCAGTAACTGCGACCTATTTCGACCAGTGTTAATAAAACATTAATCTTCTTAAAAATGCCGTTAGGCTTAACTAAAAAAAGCTGTAAGCTGGAATAAAAAAAAACTGCAGAAAAGCTTATTAGGAATGTACTAAAGTTGACGATGAAGACAACATATACTTGAAAGTCTATATTTTTCTAATTTTGCTTAGGGATTCTTTTTAAAAAAAATATCCTTTTCCCAATATCTTACGTCTTTCATTTCATCCATAGTACATTCATAATCTTACAGCACTGAAACAACGTAATATCAAAAAAGTCTGTACAAAAAAAATCTTAAAACTAACAAATATGTGCTGAAATTATTTTATAAAATCTGTGTCAATAAGCCTCATCACACGTTAATATCAATGAGATCGCTTTACATCGCGTTACAAAAACACTGGAGTAATCAGCTCAGTTTTAGTAAAAAAAAAACGCAAATATGTCAAGGTACTTCGAAACTTTCCCTCGAATGTCGCGTTCTATCCGTTGCGGTATTTCTATTGCGCAATAAAACTTATTGGAGAGATTGATGCTGAAAAACCGCAATGGATTGTTAACTCGATTCGTTTTAGATACTTGCGGTAAACACCCGGATACAGGAATCGATCGACATAAAAGTACATTATAAAATAAAGTCGTCGGCCGATACAATTTAGTCGATACTGACTATTATATTTTTAAATCATTTGGCACCAGTAATAGGCCTTTGATTTTGAAGGTTTCATTAAATAATACTTAAAGTATGCTAACACCAGATTTCACCCCGCTTTGTAAATAATTTTGTTATAAATTAACATATAAGACATATTTCAAAGTAGTAAACATGCAAGAAAACAGTAGACAGGGGCATTGAGAGAGAAAAACATATAGAAAAATACTGAAATCGGGTTTTAGCACACGGTACAAAAAGTTCATACAACACATAGGTAATATAATAATGTATACTCTCTATAGGAGACGAAATATGTACATAAGTGGAAACTATAAAAGAAATAACACGTGTTCAGAAGACGGCTTCGTTACAATTACAATACAAACTACTTCACACGTACCACTACAGTCTTAGGGAGTCGTATAATGATGACTTTTATAAGGAATAAAACCAACTTCATCAGGAATATTATACATACATATTGACGTTTAAAAATAGATTCATTTGTGATGTTTACCAACATTATTTCTATATATAGTATCTTTATGTTTGCCATATCATGCCTAATTTAATTGTTGTTTACATAAAACAAAGAATACTCAAAAACATCTGATTCAAGAGGTTGATAAATCTCGGTAATCAAATAGTAGGTAGATCTGCTAGAATGGTATAAAGAAGCTAGTAAACAGAGAGTAGCCTTAACAACACAATTTGGATATATAATAATCCTAAAAGTCGGTTTCATTCCATCGTCTAACATTGACATAAATGTATAAGATAATATTAAAACTAGAATTGGGGCGGAAATGATACAACAATGTGTTTAAATCACACAATTACTAAAGTTCTTGTTTGTATAATTTTAAGAAAAATTGTGACGTTCAAAACGCCTCGAAACGTAGAGACGGATTGAAACTAAAATATTTCCGTGTAAAGCTTTTTAACGACCACAGTCTACCCATTTAAAGATGGCAACCCCAAAAAACAAGAATATACTATACAAATAACTAGGACTTTGAAACCACTTCACCATTTAGTTACTAATTCATGCATATAGTGACTATATAAAAGTCTATATATTTAGCTAAAACACTATTATGTATAAACATTTATAAACAACAAAATGTAACTATATCGTCACTAAGTGATTCAAGATAATTCGCGTCATATTGTAAAATACCTCAAAAGCTGAGATATATATTTTTTTCACTTCATATTCAATCTACAACAAAATCTTTCCATAGCACGACTTCGTACCAACATCATAAAGATTAAATTAACATGTCATATCTTACTCAAAACAGCGACCGATATACATTCGGTTTTGATCTTTATGGGGTTATTCATAGAGTGTAAATTTACTTGTGAAACGTGCGCTCTTGGCCACTACATCATGAGGCTTTCCTTTAAACTAACACACGATTGTATTATATTCCTACAAGCAATGAGATCCTCTGTAATTTTGTCAAAGTTTAAATTTTTTAGATGCTTGATTCATTTTAGTATTTATTTAATAAATTCTTTCTCTGACAATATCACACCGATTGTTCCCTTTTGTTTATTAATGACAATAACGGTAAATTACAATATGACGTTCTCAATCATGATGTAATATGATATAATAAGAACGCATGCACTTACTAGTGGCCCACTAAGTTATACTCATCTATCAAGACCTGCTACGATGTACAGTCAACTGCATATTAATGGTAACAAAACGATTTTAGCAGAACCCGACTTGTACGAAACTAGCGTACTAACGACTGTTTTCAATAATCTATCTATCTTTAGATTTGCTTACTCGAAGTTTGTGAAAACACTACAGATAGATGGGTTTTTGAAATGTGCCAAGTCAGTGTCGCTTGGAAAGTCTTTGTTACCATTAATATGCTGCGAGTGTACCTAACAGTGCTAGTCACAATTCAGATTGTCTAATTTTGACGATACAATTAAACTTCTCAATAGTTTTTTTATTTTCTAATGTTTTTTCCCGTTCATACATCTTCCCCTTTTCATCTTGATAGACATCGCAATGGCTCGTTATTCGAAATATCTAACTATTGTGACACTGGTGCGTAAGAGTAATAGGCCAAGATTATTCATATATTCTGTGCATTAATTTCATAGTAGTTGTAAAAAGTGTTGATATTCAAATATCTTATATAATATATATTTATAAGTATCAGAAAAACTGTTTATTAAAAGGCTCGATTCAGACTGCATAGGGAATAACGACTTAGAAAACGACAAGATAGTCGATAACAATTTTTAGTTTAACACTTGTTTTGTCGACATTTCTATCATCACTATGTCAGTTGTTTTAAAACATAAAATAAACTCCGTGGTCATTCCTAGCAATTATGGGTCCAATGAAATATCGAATCATATGTCTGTGGACCACTTTACGTCCAAAAACTCGTATCAGGCACCAGAGGACGTTAGAGTGGATAATCAACTTGTTCATTCCCTAATTCCCGATGCAATACGAACCAATCATATAATATACAAATTATTGCACACATACGTATATTTGTCTATGTATATATTAATTGGAGTATATTGTGAAGATATAATACATTTTGTAAAGTTGTATATCGCTTTCTCCACTAGCACCGAAACCTTGGATTTCAGTTTCCTTTAGACCAATTATGAACACTTACGTTTTTATAAGAAATATATGAACGTCGAGTTAATTTTCAAATCAGTGTGTTTTCAGGTTTCCAAACACTATTGATTGACAGCAAAAAGATTGTCCAGAATCAAATATTCCTCACTGATTTCAAAAGCAGCTCTATAAAGTCATAAAAGCACCAAAAAATAAAATAAATAAACTTAGTACAAAGATCGACAGTTTTAGTCAATACACACTAAAGTATCGAGACCGCTCTATTGCTATCGACAAATTTTCCCTCCGCTCCGGTATAATTTTAAAAATAACAAACTTAGAGCCAGAGAAATCGATTGAATATTTGATCGAAACTATTACTAATCGATTAGAGCGAAATCGATACTAAATCACCATGAATCTCTTGTTGTATTCACAACGTCAGAAAAATCTACGAAAAAGTTGGCACAAGTATAAAAATTTAAATGACTTCGAATACTGTGTCAATGCTCAAAAATCATATTTTAGTAAGACTTCCAAAGACCTTTTATAGCTTTGAGTTTGGGCGACTTTTTAGTCGCTTCGAATTCCTGTTTGAAACTCGTAATGAATTTATCACGTAAACTTTGTCGCGGCGCCGACGGCTTCAGCAGAAACTTTTTCAGATCATTCGTGAAGCTTTTTGCCGTGTAATTCGGTTCCTCCCTAATCGATTCATCGTTACTCGATTCAAGGAATGATACCGATTTGTTTGATTGTATCGAGTTTTTGCGTTCGCGGGAGTTTCTTGGTGTTGACTTCGAGCGCGATGTGGCTCGGGGTTGGCTGTAGCTTTTCGATACCATCGAGTACTGGTCGTCATCGATGGAGTCGAGGGTGTCTGTCGAGCGGTTGCAGACCCTACAGCACAGCTGGCAGTGTTCTTTGTCACTGTGGTACCTACCGTTGCAGTATACATAGTTCTCTTTGAGCCGAGAGCTCCTCGGTGTCTTGGACTTATCCTTGGATGTTTTCTCTTTGTAGTCGCCGCGGTCGTTCCGTCGGGAGCGCTTCCTGCGGCACTTGGGGCAGTTGTTGCGGGCGATGCGGCGCAGCTCCTTGAGGAACTCGTAGTCGATCTCGAAGTACTTGGCGTCGGGCTCGGAGTAGTAGCGGATGTCGGAGTCGGTGGAGCCGGAGCGCGGGCGGCCGGGCCGGGCGGCGGGCGGCGCGCGGCCCGGGTCGGAGTAGTAGGAGGGGGGGCGGTCGGAGGGCGGGTCGCGGCCCGGGTCGGAGTAGTAGGACGGGGGGCGCGGGCGGGGCGGCGCGGGCGCGGGCCGGTGGGCGCAGAAGGTGACGGCCTTGCGGCGCGGGCGCGGGCGCGGGGCGCGCGGGGGGCGCGGCGCGGGCGGCAGGGGTCAGGCCTGCACGGACGGCACCCACAGCGTCTTGTTCTGCTCCTCCTCCACGGCCGCTTTGATTTGCGTGCACGTGTACGCGATGTTCACACCCGCTGGAATCTCCGCTGTGCAGCACATAATAAGGTTATCGACGTTTATTTTGATGTAATTTTTTAGGAGCATGTATACCATTCGCGCTGATTGGATTGTGTAAAAGATAACACGACTAGGAAGGATACTTTCCAACCCATAATGAGCTGACGACTGATAGAGGTCTGTTGAAGGCAAAGGTATGCTGCTTTGACTCCGAATAATTTGGGATAAGGGCAGAAGAATGATAATTTTTATACATAAAATAACATTGATTAAACAAACCATGTGAACAAATTACAATGCACATACCTGATATATAACTCCTGTACTCATTTTCCACCTTCAGTCCATGTTCATACATCTCTTTGGCGGCCTTCGCGGACACCTTGTCAGCGTGTCGCGTGTCCTTGACTTCTTTGATTTGTTTGAACGACTTGAACTTTATGAAGAGGACAATCGGGTAGATCTGCTGTTTGTGCAGCTTCTCTATTGTGGCTACGCTTATGTCTAGGATGCAGTGGATACCCTGAGAGAAGACGAAATAAGATTTTTGAACTATTTGAAATTTGGGAGTGGTGAAGAGCAGGATTTTTAAGGATATCTTTTATAATTTTAATACTCAAATATTTATTGCATTATAACATAAGATTAATATGAGCACTTTAATTTATATTCATTAAGTGCTGATTGGGATCTGAAACTGTTTTTTATAAGTTTTAAACTTCAGACGGGTCGACAGTGTACCTTCTCAGCGAGGTCCTGTATGGCGCTGCGCGGGATGCAGTCGATGTGCGTGCAGTCGGGGCGCAGGCGCGGCTCCAGGTGCGTGCCGCGCGCGAGGGCGGGCGCGGCGCCGGCCACGGGCAGCGCGGCGGCGCGCGCCAGGCCGAAGGCGTGCGGCCAGTCCGACGCCAGCCGCGCGCCCACCGCGCCCGCCAGCGGGCCCAGCACCACCACCGGCCGCATGGCGCCGTCTGCGGCACCACACAACTCTTATTGTCACTCAGGAAAAACCATCTTTTGAAGATAGTATACGGAATTTTCTTGTGCGTTCTTCCTCGTAGAATTTACTTCATGAGACTATGCTATTCGTGTGACTTTTAGAAAAATCTATGTGAAAAAATCTAACTCAAAAATAAGACTATTAGGTAAGCCTAACTAAATAAAATATTCCATGAAAGGATGAGACAGACTGATATACTTATTCGATCTTAACGCACACACATTAGCCTATAGCTGTTTCCCTTCGAACTGAAGACAAACTCAGAATGAACACGTGAATTATTACACGTTTATATATGTACATAAACACAACATGTTAGTAGATAAAGTACCTTATTCGTCATAGAGATATGTCTATTATTCTCAAAACATCTCAACACCCACCATGATTATTGGTTAGTTCACTCATTAATAAAAAGTTCAATAAAAAAACGACCTACTTAAATATAACTCACAGTGCAGTCTTTCGACTCTCTGATAAGACAAGACGGGCACGTCGTCGGCCAGGGTGCCGCTGTCGCTCCAGCAGCCCAGCTCCGTGTTGGAGAAGGAGGCCAACTCCTTGCTGTCGCGGTGCTTCTTGCGCCGGAAGAACGAGCGCCGGGCGGTGGTCGACGCCCGCCGCTGGGCGTCGCCTTCCAGTGTGCCCATTGAGCGCCGGAGAATTTCTTCTACCCTGGATTTCAAGTAAATGTTATGTCAATTTTCAATACGAAATTATAATAATAAATCCGCTTTCCATAAGTATAATACGAAAGTAAATTAAATTCAACTTTCCACTCCTCACAGCGTAACTTTTCGCTTTCCATAAATGAAAATAGGATGAAATGCCGTCACTCACTTGAATTTACTAGGAATAGTCCCCCACTGCCGCTTGGAGCCCTTGCAGTCGAGCTGCCACGCCCGCCAGAGTCCCGGCGAGCCGTTGAACAGCGTATTGTCGACAAACAGCACCTCGTCTTTGCGGAACCACAGCGAGTACTCGTCGATGGTGTCCATGCCGATGGACGTGATCTTAGCGCAGCGGTCGAAGCCGGCGCGGATGTAGAACGCGTCCCCCGGCTTGTCCTTTATGTCGTGGTACTGTTGCAGGTCGTGCCGGACTAGCACGCTCACCTAAGATGATAGTTTATGTTTTAGCATTTAATTTAATTAGCTGATTCATAATTTTTTTGTATATTAATATATATCTATTTTATCTAAATGCTTTTTTTTGTCCATCAAAATGTTATACAATTAATATAATATTTAAAATAAAACCTACCTTATCCGCCGGCTTGGCCAACTCCAGCGCAGCTTGTTCAGCGGTAGCTCGTCTGAGATCAACATTATTATACTCCAATATCTGATCGCCGGTCCGCAAGCCCGCGTTGTACGCCGGCGACTCTATCTGCACACTGTGCACAAATATACCCACGGCATTGCCTCCGACGAGACTGATACCCAGGTCCGAACAATTCCTCATCTCAATGAGAAGAAATCTAGGCAAGTCTTTGTTATTTTGTGATTGTCGTAACGTAGCCACTTCAGTGGACGGCTGTTCTAATCTGATAGATTGCTGCGGCCCCGGAGAATTCCTCGGCGTCGGTGACCCAGACAAAGAAACTTCTTCATCGTGCGAACTTTCTCCAGATGACGAACTTCCTGGGACTTCTACTTCGTCCTTATATTTCTCAGGGCTATATTGCACGAGCATAGTTATCGAATTTCCGATTTGTCGGAGAACTCGAGCGGCGAGCGTGTAGGTTGCTGAACGCATGTTGATCCCACAAACTTCTAGAAGTTGGTCTCCAACTTGTAGACCAACTTGACTGGCAAGAGAATTGTCGTTGACGGTAGAGACGAACACTCCACCGCTGCTTGGAGGACAGTATATTTGTATACCAAGCGGCTGCTGGCTCTTATCGATATGCACTCTTCTTAACTCCCCCGGCAAAGGTTTATTCCAACCCAAACCACAGTACTCAGGCATTGAGTTTCTAGTTTTGTGCGTCAGTTGCTTCGCTCCTCGTCCAGGAGATAACACTTCAACATGAAATGTCGGCATAGGAGAGTTCCGTTCAGAACTTCTCTCTATAGACCCTGTGCTTAGTTTTCCCGCTGAGTTTTTTGACGTGACGCTTGGGTTGGATGGGATACGAAACCTCTGGTTATCGTTCTTACGAGGAAATGTTCCACCTTCGTAGGTGTGGTGGTAGTCGCCCGCCCTATTCGTTCGGGGTACCGGTTGGAGGTCAGACATATTGTGCGTGTGTGAGGTGAACGAATGCATATCGTAACTTGTGCCGATGCTTTCACCCGATTGGCTCTGGGGGATGTTGGTCGGGCTTGCTAAGTGCGGGTACCGACTTGACGTGTGAGGGTTTGAATTAACAAAAGGCCCTCTATAATACTGAGAAGCTTGAAGCCGCGATTGTGACGGTAATGTTCCAGTCATCGGAAAATTCGCGTTACTGTTCAAACTGTCGGGACCAAAACTATCACTGTCCGAAGGGTATTTATTCACAGTTTTTGGCGACGATGATTTCTTATTTGAATAATATTGATCTAATAAGTCTTTTCCCGGGTGATTCTTGATGGAGTGGTCTAGCGAGCTGGGTGATTTCCTCGTTACGAAATCCAGAGAGCTTGGGCCCTTGTTCACCATGAAGTCCAAGGAGTGAGGGCTTTTGGTCCTATTGCGGGTCACTGGCTGATAGTCCAACGAGTCGTCGGAAGGATTTAGAACTAAACTCAGTCTGTTTGGAGTGACGTCATGTTCAGAATAATCGCTGATGGACATCTTATCCTTCTCTAAAGTACGAATTTTCTCGAAGTTTATGCTATTTGGCGAAGCGAAAGGGTTGTGTATGGCTAAAGGGGCGGGTTTGGGAAAGTGCTCGATAGCAGGGGATGATTCAATGGACTTGTACACAGAGTGCCGAGCTGGGGTGGTGGCTTGAGTGAGAGGGGCGTGTCCCAGGGGTATGGGATTCGAGTTTCGGTTGGTGTTTGATCTCTGAGGTTCTGGGGGTAGTTTTGTAGGCGGGCTGAGTAGGATGGAGAGAGGCGGCCTTTCTTTCCTCGACCTCGGTTGTACGATGGTTCCAGTAGAGTTATCTTCTAGAATGAAGTTGGCTCTCGCTTTGGGCCACGTGCCGCCATTTTTGGAGTCGCTCTGAGACTCTTTGTTCTTTCTCCGCGAACGTTTTAGTACACTGCTTGTTTCTTTAACTGGAATAGACAATTTAAATTAAGTTTCTGGCCATTAAAAAAAATATCTTTTAAAAGATGATGTTTCATATCAGATTGAAGTAATCCATTAACTCACTTGTTTTTCCATGATAACTGTCGATAACGGAGTCCAGCTCCGCAATCGCATCGGATTCCGGCACCTGTTCAAATACGCATACATCTTTACTAATATAATAAAGCTGAAGAGTTTGTTTGTTTGAACGCGCTAATCTCAGGAACTACTGGACCTATTTAAAAAAATCTTTCAGTGTTAGATAGCCCATTTATCGAGGGAGGCTATAGGCTATATATCATCGCGCTAAAATCAATAGGAGCGGAGCATCAATGAAGAATGTTTCAAAATCGGGGGTTAAAGTTAGCGATAGCCCAAAGTTATTTTTCCACGCGGACGAAGTCGCGGGCTGAAGCTAGTTAACTATAATAATTTCTGAAATATCTATCTTTGAGTGATATACATTTTATTTTAGCCGAGTTTTGTACTGTGACGTAATGATGCACTAGCACGATTGAAACAAAATTTATTACATCACAAGTTTAAAAGGCTCTCGTCAAAATATCTATATAAAAGTATTTGAATTAAATGTGGTGTGGTTACTTTACTAATTTCTACAATCGCATTAGATTTTTTGTTGATAATGTTTTACTATGAAAGTTAAAAGCATGGACTTTAAACTTCTCAATTTTAAAACGCATTATTTTCTGCGAAATAAATGTTTTTACTATATATTATAAAATTTACTCGCATTTGTTATCTACATTCAGATATCTTGATAAGCTATATAAATATCGGCAAGAATCGTAAACAAAACTCTATGGACTTCCCCTAAAAATCTTTAGCTGTAATCACGAAGTGATTTTAAAAAAACATATGCCATATAACAGGACATGATATTTATCGAAATTAAAGAATATAATCGATGCTCTCTTGATGTTATCGATCTATGACGCACGCGCACGCTTAACATATATTCACGTATTGTCATATCATATTTGACAACAACTTCAGAAGAAACCGCACAAGACAATCACGCTAAGTACATTCGATAAACTCATAATTGACGTGTTATTTCAAATAGACTTGAGACTACAAATATACAATTAAATAAAAGAGATCAAATTGTAACCACATAAAGTAACATATCCTTCACCCACATTTTTAACTGACAAGTTATTCTGTTTGTGGTAATACTAGAAAAAAAACGTTTTGTATCTATAACAAAAACTGAATGTAAACAAATAATTGAAGATTTAATAAGACTTTGAATAAGACGCTTTTATAAAATCATCTAGCTGCTGATACAAAAAAACAAGCTACCATTACATTGATGACTACATCTCTAAATACTCGATAACGTTTGAAAAATTCACACAAAACTAACAAAAGAGCATCGACCAAATGTACACACAAACACACAACACTATTACCTTATTCTGTTTATCCTTCGACTTGCTCCGGCCGGTGACCGCCTCGATCTTACCGAGTATCATGTCCCAGGTGCCTGCGAACATCAATGGGCTCTTATCTAATCTAGCGACTTATCGTATCGATACGTCCGTCAAGTGGGGCTAGTTTGTTTTCATGTTACGCTGCGACATCAACAGATTACCTATACGTTGTGTGTGATGTCAATATTTGGTAATATACAGTAGTACAATGCTGGAAGAATTGCGTAAAGGAACTGATACTCGAAAGGAGATGAATAAAGTGATGTATGGGAGTAAATGACATGCTGACCACCAACAGATCACGATAAAGAGTAATGTTCGATAATGATCTTCTATCATTAAGACCTTAGTAGAAGAACTCGTTCGGTGACTAATTTTTGTCGGTAAGCAGTGAAGAAAACAAGGAAGCGAAATCATAAAGAACAAAAACAATATTAATCTAGTTTCAAATTGATCTGGATACTTCACCTATAAACAGATACTTTGAATAAAATTGTCGACTCTAAAGAAAAAAATAATAACTGACTACATTTAAGTTAAAATTGTCTGTTAACAATCACTAAAGACAACAAAATTCATCATTCTATACAGTTTAGCCCTTTACCATGGTAGGACAACATTTTCCTTCGGCACGCTTTAGGCGCCTTTGGTTTCCATAAAGATCTACGGATACCTAGAGGCAACGGATTTTTTAAAATCCAGCGACAGTGCTTCCGCACCTCTCAAAAGGAAAATATTCAACGAGCATTACCTCTCTCCTGTGGTATCTTCCCCTGACTCCCCGCAGCCACGTGGTACACGTATCTTCTGTCGAAATCTGGCATACCGTGGTCTATGTGGACCTATGGGATAATAACACGCATTAGAATTGAGTGTAGACCGCGTATCGGCAAGCGTAGTGTAGGACGCCCCGTAGCTAGGTGGGACGATGATATTCGTAAGATAGCGGGCAGGGATTGGAGGAGGAGAGCTGAATGTCTAGCTTAGTGCCGTGTTATGGGAGACGCCTTTATGTATAAGTGGACTGACACGCGCTGATGATGATTAGATCAAAATAAAAATCTCAAAAAATAAATATTTTTAGCACCATAAGCACCTGTCAAATTAACAACTACATTTATCGTAGCTTTTCTACGGTTTGGGTAATGTTAGCGCCTTTTTAAGTTACACGTCACCAGAAGCACTGAACATGTATTAAAATTTGTGACTGCTACAAATAAATTTTGAATTATAAAGATAATAAATTTTGAAGTAACTACGTGATGTAGCAAACGTACAGCTCTTGTATATGATGTGACCAGCACCAGGCCTTGCAATGGACTGCTGTTCTGTTGCCTAAATAATAGTGATCATAGCCAATATCTGGCGCCAAATGATATCTTGAGTGCTATTCTACCTTTCCTTATCTCTCTTTCATATCTCCCTCTCACACATTTTTGTTATATTCAAGCTAAAATTGCGTATAAAATTGTATGTTACCTTAGTATCGGAGGGAGGCTGTACGAACTGGCACCAAGACTCGTCAGTCTGCGAGCAAATGTTCACCATCTTCCCATCAGAGTACGAGCGAGAGTGATCATACATCGACACCCTGACGAAAATACAAAAAAAAATAGGTATTAAGTAAACAAACTGAAAAAACTGCAAACTCCTCTTGTTCCAACTGATTCTAAAGAGTTGAAAATCTTGGCATATCTTTTATACAGAAACTACATCCTATCTAATATTATAAATACGAAACTGAGTTTGTTTCTCTTTCAAGGTAAAACTGCTGAACCGATTGGGATGAAATTTGGTAAGAAGATAAAGGGGACCCTGGGAACGGTTATTGGTTACTTTTTGTCCGGGTGCATTAAGAAGTTTCTTCGGGACGCAGGTGAAACCGTGGAAAACAGCTAATTTATTTAATAAATTCAAAACACCTGTGGAAGTCGTGGAAGCCTATTGGTTCAGGCAACGACATCTCTTATACAAGCGTGAGGGTTCGGAACTTGACAAGTAACAGTGTGAATTTCCAAGCGTAGAAACCACTGCCTTCTTATGAAGGAAAACAAACATCGTGAGGAAACCTGAACTAAAAAAACTGAAATCGCCAATTCGCCTTGAGTAAGCGTGGTGATCAATGCTTATGCCTTCTCTATAAGAAAAGGCCTTTGCCCAACAGTGAGACAAAGAGAAAAGACCTAACAAGTTTCCATCGAACAAAAGGTGATCTAAATATAGTCTTGCCATAGTACAAAATTCGTCTCATATAATTGAAAACAGATAAGGCTTATCAAAGAAGTCAAGGACACAAAAATAAGGACAAAGATTCTAGAAAATAAATAAATTATTTATATTGACACTGGTATCAATTTATCTTTACATATAAAATGCTTTGTCCTGAATGACTGACGGATCAACGCACAGCCTAAACCGCTGATCGTAGAGACCTGAAACTTGGAGGGTGTGTTCTTTGTATGACGTAGGCATCTGATAAGAGAGGATTTTCCGAAATTCTACCACAAAGGGGGTGAAAAGGGAGGGCAAACTTTGTATGAAATCCTGTCATTTTCAATTAGTATAGCCCACACGGGCGAAGCCGCAGGTGGATAGCTAGTCATCATTAGATGCTTACGAATTCACAAGGAACGGATAACTCTATCAACATTTAAAGAGGCCTCAGAAAGCACGTGCCGACTATCTTTTTAATATTATATCACTAATAATATCAATCAGATTATTTTCTTGATAATTCTATTTAAATAAAAACTACAAGAACGTTTCCCCACTCACCATCGCTAATCAAATGCCACTACAGATCTATCGAAGTATATTATCTCGATTCCCGCCCTTTATCTCAAGTATTTGTAACGGAAATCGTCCGCCATTGTGCGATCACAAAAATGATCACAAAGTTACTTGTGTTGGTAAACAAGAGTACTACTGAATATGATGTAAATGTTGTTACGAACTTAAAATTATCATTACAATGTAGAATTTAAATAATTACAAAGTTGAAATTCATTTTTCATTAAAGGAATCATCTTAAATAAAAAATCTATGAAATCAAAAGTGATCTACCAGATTCCTTATGTATATCCTAAATACTATAAATGGACACACAGGAACCGATTTGGATGAAATTTAGTACGGAGATGGATGATGCCCTGGAGATGGTTATAGGCTACATTTTTTCGCAAGGCGCGCTTGCGGAATCTACTTAACGCACCCGGAGTGAAAACGCGGGGAAAGCTAGTAGGCTATATTTAAAGTGCGCAAAGATAATGGGATTCAAGTCGACCTAGAATTGGATGTTCTTAAACATAACGCACGCGAGGCTGCGGGCGTAAAGTATAAGGCATATAAGTTAGTATTATAGTATTGAATATTTTACCTGTCCCTGTTATTATTACAGCAGGTGTACAGGGGCCTCAGCAGGGTGATAGCCACAGACTCGTACTGGCACTCGTTGAGCAACGCCATCGCTTCCGATACGCTCTTCACTCCTTCCAGTGATACGTTGTTTATCTGCAAAATATTGTATATTCTAGAAATATGCTGTCTCTTTCTCTAACACACACAGAAAAAAACATGCAGAAAAAAGGGAAAATTCAATTATGACTCCTTAAAACTTCAAGTTTTTCCATCGCGCTACCCATTTCTGGATCGTGACGTATAATTTGGAAAATGCTAATGTTCAAAACGAACTGATAGACTTCTAGCGTTTGCCAATACTTTGTTTAATTTGTGTAGTATGCTTTGATAAAAATGACTTACACTGACAACGCGGTCGCCGATATATAGGTTGCCTTCCTTGGCAGCTGCGCTACCGTTCGCTATTTTGCTTATGAAAATACCTGTAAAGAACATTTCGCTGTAATAAAAGAAAATATGTCATATTTTGATTTACGTTAAGAGTTAAAAGCTAGAAAGTTTGACAATTAGTCTTACTAAAGGATACGTGTTACCCGGTAACTGGGTTGTTGTGGAGGTTAGATAGGCAGTCGCTCCATGGTTAGACTGGAAGCCGACCGAACATAGTTGGGTAAAGGCTGTAGATGATATGTACTGACCGTGCTGCAGCGCGAGTCCCCCGGCACCCGGAAGCCGCAGGCGCAGGCGCTTGGCGCGGGGCCGCTGCAGGCGCAGCGCGGCGGGGGCCCGGCACAGCGCGGCGCGCAGCCCGGCCGCCGCCTGCGCGCCGCTGCCCCACACGCACACGCCCAGCGCCTCGGCCACGCGGTCCATCACCCTGCAGGCACACACCGGTGCTAGAGCCCCTACACACAGTACCGCCGGACAAGCCGCGGTGCGATCGCCGGCTTTGCCGCACAAAGGAGCTCCCGGCACGACTGCCCGTGTATGTCGCCGCGTGTATCACGAGTTTCAAGGTCATTCCTTCCTCGGCATTCACGAAGTAATATTTTGAATGTATGCAATGCATTTATTTTATTTTTAGCCAATTATGTCTCACTGCAGGACAAAGGGCCTCCCTCCCTACTTCTATTTGTTCCGGTCTCGTGCAATCTGGGGCCATTCTTTTAGGTAGGAAATCCAATACATATTTAGGAAAAAAATTGTTATGCCATTTAGTTAGGATAATAAGGTATAACCGCTAATAAAAGACTCATCATTGCAAATTTCCACTCACTTGATCTTGCCGTCAGCGATGGAACCCTTCTTGACAGCCGTGACGTATATACTGCAGTCGTTAGGGTAATACGGCTCGTCCCGCCCGCCCGCCAGCTCGAAGCCCAACTCTCCATCCTTGCCCAAGCCAGGTAATTCCACGTCTATTAACTCCCATTCGTAATCCTGTCGAAAATATTAATATCATCATCATCATCTGCCTATTTATTGAATAAGCTTAATAGGAGATAGCTGCCAAAATAATTAAGAACTCTTTGTAGATATAAAGATATGCTAAGGACGAGCTCGTGGCTCAGTGACAGCCACACGGGTCGATCGATCAAAGGTTAAGCTGCGCTTGGCGCGGTCAGTTCGTGGATGGGTGATCATCTATGTCATAACGAGACTCCTCCGTGCCTCGTAAAGCACGTTAAACTGTTGACCCCGGCTGTCATTTGTACATCTTTGACAGTCGTCCATGTAAAACACTGATACTCAGCTGCATCCGGTTGAGACTGGAAGCCGACCCCAACTAAGTTGGGAAAAGGCTAGGCAGATGATATGTGGATATCAGGATATCATCATCATCATTGATGCATACCTGCACATCAGCATCAACAGCGGAGTCCCTGGAGTGCGCATGCCTCCTGCAGTCTTTCCGCTCGTCATCGTCAGCCATTGTGGAGCGTTTATCTTTGCCTTCCTTCTTGTTGCCATGGCGACGGGCGTCCGCTAATTCGCCCACCATTTGGTCGCGTTCCTAAACAAACGCACGATCATAATCATCGAAATAGAAAAATCAATGTATCGATAGAAACATATCGATATAAATATGTATCGATAAAAAGATATAGATAGAAATGTTTCTATAATAAATATACAATATTCGAGTTTACTATAGCATATTCAATCAATCCAGAATTTAAATTGCAACTTAAATATATTATATAATAGGTTTTAAAATTCAAATTCAAACTCATTTAATCGATCGACGTACCTTTCTCAATCGATTACAGAGTGCTTTAACACTCTCTCGCTCTTGCAACAGCTTGTCTCTTTCTGAGAACGCCCAATCTCTCCGCCGTTTCGATACCTGAAATGCAAACACCAATTGTTTACCTAATTACTTCAAAAAAGAACTCTGTTGGTTAAGTCGCATGCTTGAGTGCTGAGTGTAAGGTTCCTAAGAGTTTCGAATAAGAGTTCGGCCAGGTCAGGCAGAATATTATTGTTTGTTTCCTTTGTGAAATTTTTCAGTAGCAGCCGGATTTTGTATACGTATCCAGTAAATTGTGTAATAGGAATATAATACATGGAGTCTTCACGTGACAGACGAAAAATGGGAGTTTTATGGGTAAAGACGAAAAATTTCAAGAAAAAATCGCTTCTGTTATAGTATATACCTCGGCCTCCCTCTGCGCGTCGTTGAGCTCGGCCTGCAGGCGGTCGATCTGCTTGCGCAGGCGCTCCAGCTCCTGGTTGGCCTGCTCCAGGTTGTCCACGCGCTCCTTGTCCACGGCGTCTACCACCATGCCCACTAGACCTGCGGGAGGAACGACACAGTTCAGCTTAAACACATTGTAAACACAAATCCTAAAATTTATTTGGTCAATAAAGATTGAAATAGAAAACTAAGGTATTAAGACTTTTTAACATGAAGTTGTCAAACAAATCTGTCATTGAAAATAAACAACAAAATTCAGTCTCATTTTAAAGATGTTATGGATTTTATAAAATGCTTGAGTGCTTTTAAATTGGGGTTGTTACTATAATTGCATCGTAGCCTTACCTTGCAACTTATCCAATGATGGGTCATTGGAATGTTGACCGTTCAGAAATCCGTCATTGCCCACACCACTTGCTAGCCCCAAGTGGTGGTACGCCGAGGTGTCTTGTCTGTCAAAGAAAAACAACATTCACAACACATTCTAACAAAAACATAAAATTTTAGAAATTTTACGAAAATAATCTATATTTTGCTTTACATATATTATGTTGGCATAGATATATTGAGATGTCACAGTCAGAATACCAATGTCCTTAATGTCATTGCTATCATATATCATGTATAGGTAATCCATGGCTACTAAAGACAGCGGGGGGCGGTTGAGCGTGAACATAAAACGAACTGTGTACGCATGGTATCCGAGTTCGTAAATCAAATAATCCGTGGTCGATGTTCGTGTCCACGATATTTTGTTTAACCGTGCGTACACGACTTAAGATCCAAATTCCCGTGGCACATCCAAGTGGTGGAACAGTACATACCTGGACTTCCCTAGTGTGGATGTATTCTGTGGCGTCTTGAGATCGGTGCACTCTTTGATCGCTCGGTCGCGGTCCACCAGCGCCGACTCGATCTCGCGACGAAGACTCTCCGCCTGAATAGCAGACATAATTATGAAATATTGTAGGCGCGCCTCGACTAGCGACAGGCGACCGGAGGCGGTGCGGAGGCCGGGACTTACCCCGGCTGGCGTGCCGTTTAATAATAATATATATATAATTAAAGTAAGTAAGTAATAAATAGAACCCTTCAAATATTGTACTAATATTTTGAGTGCGACTTCGTCTGCGAAGATTTTAGAATCAAGTACACTGGGACATTAGTTATCCTGTGTTAATATAGGATTTTTTTAATACGTAGTTTTGGGTAACAGAGAAACAAACATACCTACATAGCTATAGCACTATCAAAGTTTTTAAAATAAAAATGAAATCCTATCTGACCTGTAGCGCAGTGGCCCGCTGCTCCTCGCGCGAGGCTTGCAGCGCGGACTCCAGTGCTGCGACGCGCTTCAGAGCCGCCTGAAGATCATCTGATAGCTTCTCCATCTCCTTGTGAACTGTGTCCCTGGTAATACAAAGTTGATACTAAAATTTTTGGCTTGTAATTTTTACACATTATTTAAATAGAACGCGTAGAATATAATTAATTATCCTTACTAATATTATAAATGCGAAAGTAACTTTGTCTGTCTGTTACGCTTTCACGCCAAAACTACTGGACCGATATAAATGAAATTTGGTACAGAGATAGAATAGACCCTGAGGAACAACATAGGCTACTTTTTACCCGGGTGCGCTAAGTAGTTCCCTCGGGATGCGGGTGAAACCGCGGGAAACAGCTAGTGTTTACCATAAATTAAACATGCAAAGACAAAAGTAAGGACCATTCCTTAAACAATAATAGACATTGGCATTTTCCTCATCTTTTACTCTTCAGGAGAGATCGAGGTTAAGAGTCAACCCATTCATCATAAAAAAAACCACCTTCGTAGTCGTAGCGCCACCAACTCAATAAGTGATATCACCTTCCTGAATGACTCGTAGCTTAGTAACAGCTGTTTGAAATGATAGATTAGTAAGATTAAGGTGGATGTTCCGATAGTCCGTCCATACATTTTGGGATTGAGCTTTATCCTAAACACAGCCACTATTTGTTTCAAACTAATAATTTCATCACTTTCTACAATGAAATGTGTACGCCTATCAACTTTTTAGAGAATAACTTACATTATTTACTAAGAAAAATAATAGTAAAATTCACGCAAAAATTGACATTTTGTTTATTAGTGTGAGTGTCTTTTGCCATAAACAAAAATAGAATAGGATAGAATAGACAAGCAAACCAAAAGCGTAGTTTAAACATTAGCACGCTAGATGGCGACAGATGATGAATCAATTTCTTATGTACAATATTTATTTATTTCCTTTTCTGCAATTCATAAACAAAAAAAACAATAAAATAACATAAAACTGTAGACCCTAGATGACAAATTTTACAATTTTATTTTATTACATCATAATTATTGTTGTCTGGCAACATAAACCATTTTGCGTAGGTAGGTAATATAAGCGACGCTGCCACTCTTGCAAACTTAGACCTGACCTTCAAACATTGACGAAGAAACAGCGTTGCCAAACTTCTATCACTTGTTTGACTGTTATAAAATACATTCTGAAGTAATTCTCAATTGTCCCGCGATAGGATTTGCGCGCGGAATTTCTTGCGTGTTATATTTTGTATGTTATGCATTTTCATTGATTCAAATTGGAATATTTCTAGTATGTTTTTGATTTCAATTTAATAGAATATATTGTAATTTATGGTAGATATAGTAATTAATTAAGTTGGCCCGTGATTTGCTGAAATCTCGTCACAATACTAATTACCTATGCCGTATGAGTCGGTGTTGAGTGCTAAGTCAGTGTTTCATGTTATTTTAATGTATTTTTATTTTTTTGGATAAAATTATTATAAATCGGTAAGCTACCAAAGTAGGTACCTAGTCACAAAAGAAAATTAATAAACATTTTCAAAATATGGTTTTGCCGGGTTACGTAAAAAACACTTTTTACGAATTTTGCAAAAAGTTTCAGACAGACGCACATTATTATTATTTTGTTTTATTTTGTAGTACCAAGAAGCTCAAGGTCGCGTCCTAAAATTTGTCTGGTGCGTTCAATCCTTCGAGCAACACAGGCTTCCGAACGAAGGTTCAATCAAATAAACGTATAATTATTTTTATAGTTATTGTAGTTTATTGTTTATAATACAGTTTTTTTTTCTTATGCGTCGTCTACCAGGAATATAAAGACAACATTGATGTAAAAGATAACTAAAATTTTACTGTTACATTTTGTTGTTCTAGACTTTTTAATTTTCGAACGAAACCTAAAATTCAAATAAGAATTATTGTATTATCTATGATCTGGATTATCTCTCAGACTCAGCAGATCAGAATTCAGATGACCACAGATGACCTGCAGTAGTATTGTGCAGTATTGTATTGTATTCTCTTGTGATCTGCGATCACTTTCATTACATGGTTGTGAATTACAATACTATTAAATTTTATTCAAATATTGAGTGTTTAAAAGTAACATGCGCTTTTGTTGTTCTTTTGAGATTCATTGGCCGCAAGCTGATACTGAAACTGATTCATTTCAAATTGATTGTCGAAACTGCTCCAAATAAATGTTTATCTAAGACATCTGGGTATCGCATTTTGGACTTGAAGCATGTAATTGAGTGAGCATTCCTTTTGAAAAGACATCGAAATATGTGTGAATCTTCGCAAATTGAATTTGTTAGTGAAAGACTTGATGGGTTTCGAAGTGAATTAATTTTCACGTGCAGTATGTGCGATAAGTCATAAAGCTTGGAGGCATTGTACGGAGAGCATTGATAAAATAAACACTGCATTTGTTTGGGCAACTGTCAATTCTGGTAGCTCTAGTATACTGAAGCAGCACACATAACAAGTCATAAGGATGTTCCAACACTGTCAACTAATAAATTTCGACGTGTTGTAAAAATCTTGGGCAGTGTGTGGTTTGAACATTTGATAGAGGAAATTAAAACTGCTAGTGAACAAGAAAGATCAATTGCTATTCAAAAAGGTCATGTGTCTTCAGACGGTGTTCCATTTGTTTACTGTACTTATATGTAGATGGAGGATGGTTGAAAAGATCGGGTATGACTTTGATTTATCATCTGGTATGGTAGGTTAATCTAAAAAAGGTTCTTTATATTATTTTGTGTGTTATTTCTTATTTTGTGCAATATTTACAAGTGTCGTTTTTCATTTCTAGGCCTGCATTATTGGTAAAGATAGTAGGAAGTATCTATTTCTTGGTGTTAAAAACAAATATTGTTATACATGTCAATATTATGAGAGGAGAAACATGGATATAAAAGCACATAATTGCTGCAAAAAATTCACTGGACCGTCTACAGTTATGGAATCAGAAAGTACTGTGGAAGCCCTTTCAAAAGACTGAAGAATTACATCAACGTCGCTATTTGAGTTTTATTGGAGACGGAGACTCCTCTGCGTTTGCAAACTTGAAATAGAAAGTGCAATAATGCATGAATCATGTAGTAAAAAACTATAGCAGTGCACTTTACAAGGTATAATATTATATGAACAATTCAAATTTGTTTAGTTATCTCAAGATCAGTGGATCTCCACATTATAATTTATTTTAGTGTCTTTTTTCTTACTATAATCAAAAACTATTTCAGGTTCAGGCACCTTTGACTGTGATAGAAGTTTTTCAAGATAATGAATGTATCCGCAATATGATGACAAAATGATTTAGACTTTTTTGAAAACTATTCTGCTAGAAAACATTGAGACATGTTCAAAAAAATGGGAGAGGTATAGATTTCAATGGTATGTACCAGTATGTACAAAGGTTATTACTTTTTATTTACTTTATAAATTATCAATTTCAATGTCTAAAATATATTATTATGTTATTCTAGTGAAAAATCGTCTTTCATCATCAGTTGGAAATTCGAGCAAGAAAAGTAAAGTTGATTTTTGAGCAGCTTTGGAGATGGATGGTAAATAACATTTTGAATTGAATGGTAAATAATATTCATCAAAAAGTAACTAGTATACTAAATAAAGTAATTTTTCTTTGCAGCAGCCGTGTAGCAGTGGTTTCAAGACAAGAAGACTCAGAAGAGGGGGAAATCAACAAGTCCAATGATTTGTTTTAATTGTATTTTTGTAGTAGTTTGTTTAGAATCTACATCATAGTTGTATATTTCATACTAAATCGTGTTTTAGATTTGTTGTTATCTCTTGTTTATGAATTGTAATTTCTTACGAGTTATGTTGTCTTTGTAATAATTGGTTATGTTACAACTCATCAGTGTTATTAGTTTTGATTGAATAGGCATGTGTTACTTCAATTACTTGTGATTTGAAAAATAATTTCAATAGTGTGAGATAATAAAGTAAACTGCGTTTTATTTTACATAATTTTGTCATTATTTATTTCCTAAAATTATAAATCAATTAAATAGTTTATGCCTACAAATATAACTTTTATTTTTATCACATAATCGTACATCGTACATAATAAATATCGTAGAAGGTGGCGTTCTGTAGTTGTGCCTACACCCATACAGAAAAAGCGCCATCTAGTGCTCAATTTTCGTAAACGTAAGGACTAGGCACTCGCCCACGTCTGTGTGTGTAAAAAATACTATATTCAAGGACAATGTTATTTTGGAACTTTTTTGTCGAATTGGGTGGATTTTGAGGCAAGGAAATGACCCAGTTCAATAAAGTGTAAAATCCGCGAACCGCCACAGCTACTCCTACGACTTAATATGTTCGAATTACACAATAAACTCAAATAAACTAAAAACATTGACTTCAACGCCATCTAGCGGGAAAGTGGCTGGGAACAGACCGTATGTTTCACCTTAATCTGCACTAGCTGCTGTCAGTCCATGGATGAGTGACCATTTTCTTAACACAGACACATTTAGTCCATGCTCTGTGAGAGTGTGACAGTAAACCTTGTGTAGTATAACATGTCCAGTACCTCTCGCTCATGATGAGCGTGTACTCGGCCATGGCGGCGTTCCGCTCGTCGGTGAGGCGCTTGATGTCGGCCCGCTCCCGCGCGCCGCCCTCCCACTGCCGCACCACGTGCGCCACCTGCTGCTTCAGCGCGTTGCGCTCGCGGATCTGCACACGGACACTGAGTATGCACGGGCTGGCTACACTGTGCAGTATTAGGGGCAGGGGTAACAGAAAGGCTGGCAGAACGGATCCGAAAATCCTCGTCTCAGAAAGCTATGGGGCTATGGTTTTGTTGGAAAGAATTGCCTAGACCGTTGAATGCAAAGGGCAATTGAAGGAACAAACACAGAAGGGGTTTAAGCAGTAAAAGTGAGAAAATAATAGAGTCCAAGATACCAAAAATAAATCGACTAAGGGCCAAGTCACCGACAGATATCATCAACCCGTTAAACGAAAAAGTTTTTTAACCACGAAACGGGAATTTTCGTGTTGTCATCTTCTTGTTCAACCCCGGTTTGGTAATCGACCGTTTTAGGTACAAAAATCTCAACTGGTAGGTTATCCATTGCATGGTAGAAGTTTAATTTATGCTAAACAGCTGTTTTAAGTTAATCGGACCGTTATCTCGTTCGTGAACTTGGGCCCAAGTCTGTAGTAAATGCGAAAGTTACCTTTACCTTGTTTTTAAGCTATTGCATAGCTTCTATCGCGGGCCTTGAGCGTGGAGACCGAATTCAGAAATTCCGTAACGAAAAAAAACCTAACACCCCCCACTCCCACCGGCACAGCGGTGATACTTTTTAGTTTTGCCATTTATCGATGAATAGCAGAACTTTTAATGACTTTTTGAAATATCACGCTTGTCTCTTTAGTTCAGCAACTCGCCTCTAGGTGGCATTGGTTGTATCGGCGTTATTTATTTTTATTTAATTATAATTGCATAAGTTGATAAAAAAATGCTACGCAATAGCTTTACCGCGGCAGTCCCCGAGTGCCACACGTATTTTTTTTTTCTTTCACGGTAAACAACTGAGTCAATTTAGATAAATTTAAATACGGGGAAGGACATAAGGAAGTTTTTAACCAGTTGTGTGAAGTACTTCTGTCAGGATGAGAGAGAAACCGCGGGCAAACAGGTAGTATATATTAAATACTGACTTTGGAGTACATTGTAACTGCCTACACTGTAAAATTCTTGACTTAAAAAGAAGAATACATAAATAAGCCTTACAACAGCGTTTCTCTCTTGTGTGAGGTCGTGGCATTGTGTTTTCAGTCTGCTGTTCTCTTCTTGAACGATTCGTAGCTTCTCTAGCGTTGTGTTATGTGTTTCTATTAGGTCGTCGTATCTGTAACAAAATATACCTGTTTAGGGAGGAACCTGATTTATTTTTCAATCATCTAGTAACTAGACTGAAGTTTTTCAGCATCATCTGCCTAGCCTTTTCCCATCTATCTTGGGGTCGTCCTCCAGTATAAACTGGACGCACGTGGACTTAACTTATCATTTTTTATCTCTGTCTATCTGACCTCGGAAACCCAGTTACTTGTTAACAACATTTTAAGGCTGTACATTTTCAGGCTTACAATAAAAATACTCACCTCTTTTGAAAACATTCAAGCTCTTCTTTGAGAACTTCATATTTCCTCAGTGTGTGAACGAGGGCGTCGGAGCTGCCCTCGGGGTTGCTGGTCTGTTGCAAGTGTTGGACCTCGCGCTCCAAGCTGGGGTGTATAAGACCATCATAGCATTTTCGGCATTCATGTTACCAACAGATTAGATCTTTTTATAAAATGCATAACAAACTTTGCAAACAAAGATAAAATGTCTTATTAACTTGAATTTTACTTGTACTATATAAACTGGATCGCGGCAATATTTGCTTAGTGTGGTGTTAGTATTGAATATAGAACATGAGTACTTATTATTGGGTAATAACATCATTATACAATTCAAATACTTTTCATGAACTGTCAAAACGCGATTCTGCCATATTTGTATTGACCCTACTTAATTGCCATAAGTAAATTGCTTTTTATGGTTAAGCAACTGAAAATCTAGACTATACTATCTAGACCATATAAGTGAGATATTTGTTGGATTTATTGGTGTCAAATACCCATTTCATATAGGTAGTAAAAAAAACATGCTGTTACACAGCTGTTACCGCTGGTTGTCGTTGAGCAGGTCGCCGTACTTGCCGCGCAGGCTGCTGGCCTCCTGCGCCGACACCTCGAGCTGGTTCATAGCTGCTCTGTGCTGCCCGCGGAAGTACTCCAACTCCTGATACAATACGATTCATATTTGCTTATCGTATGGATTAATGAGTCTGGTTCTTTAGTATGTTACCCTGCCATTATGTTCTGTAGCTAGGTTAATTATACCAAGAGAACAATACTATTCTAAGTAAGGAATCTCTCATAGTGATTGTAGTGGTTACTCTTTTAATTCACAAACAATATTCAAGCTACCCTTTGCGATGTACAAACCCTAAAACCAAAACGATTCTGGCTATAAAAACTTACTTTCATAACATGTTCACACCTCCGCGACGTCTCAGTATGCTGTCGGCGCAACTGATTGAGATCATGCAACGCCTTTTCGCATTGCTGCTTCAAGCTCTCATTGGTCTGTTTGTTGATGACGTCATACTGGAGCGGCTCGTACGGGCCGCTCATTACGTGCGCGCCGTGCGACTTGACCGTGTAGTTCTGCTTCTCGTAGCACTGGTTCGAAGTCAGGACGTCATAATCGATGGGGATCGGGATGGTTGGCAGCTGAGCTGTGTTGTGTCGCTCTGTGCTTACGTAATTGTGGGATATTGATTCTGGAACAATCATTTATTTATCAGCTGATATAAATAATTTGATTATACAAAATTAATAGTGTCGTGGTGGCCTAGTGGTTAAAGCACCTGACTGTCGTGTACAAGTGTGGGTTTGAAACCTGGCAAGTATCAATGACACTTTTCAAAAGTCATATGTACTTTCTAAGTATAATATCTTAGACACCACTGACTAACGATGAAGGAAAACATCGTGAGGAAACCTGGACTTCAAAGTCTGAAATCGCCAATCCGCCTTAAGCAAGCGTTCTCTATATCAGGCCTGTGCCCAGCAGTGGCACAATATACAGGCTGATGATGATGAAACTAAATTACTGATTCTAATGTCCATATTACAGAAGCTGACATAAGCACTACTTAAAATTGGATCCAACCACTCAAATGGCTACAAATATATGATTGAGTACCATGCTAGAATACAAGCCTTTTTGCCTGAGTTAATACAGTGCATTACGAGTTTTTAAAACTATATTAGAACTTACATAAAAAAAATCATACTTATGAAATTTTGATGTGGTAAAGACATATTTTTCAACAAACCTAAGGTAGAAAGGTCACACTTTAGATAAGCCAATTCAATGTTATTGATTATCTGGGCTTATCTAGTTGTTGAGGGCTTGTTCTTATAGCAACCATGTGATAACTAGGTACTATATTTGACAAACACCTTTAATATTTTGAAATAGAGATTTAATGAGATAAAAAATGAAACTAAATATATATATATATCTATTCTAGAAACCGCCACACTTAATTTACTAAATAAAGGTACAAATTGAAGCAATTAAAGATGATGATGAGTTGTCTTTTAAATAATTCTAAAATGTCCATCCAAATTTTAAGAAAACATTTTATTTCATGTTTTGGAACAAATCTTGTGTATAAATTGTATATACAACTAATAAGTTTTATGAAACTATATTTTTTTTAGCTAAATTAAGAAAATACATTAGTACTATGTCAATTAATTTGTTAATAAAGTTTGTGGATTTAAAAAAGTATGAGTTCATCTTTGTACCTTTTGTTTTAGGCCCTATCTATCAGTAGCTAACAAGATGGATGTGATAATTAGTAAAACCAAGTTAATAGATAGAATGTAATGTAATGAAAATAGTGCCCACCATTACTGCCATTACTCTCTAAGGATGATGTCCCAGATGCCATAATATATCTGAAATGTAAAACATTAACTTTTAGTAGCACTAGAAGCATTATGAAATGATGAATTCGTCAATACAATTTATACCTTAAAATAGTGTAATAAGAATCAAAAAGGCATAATCATGATCACATACACATAAGAAAAATTGACAATAATTTTTACATATTTTTTTTTTTTTACATTAAGTCTGTTTCACTTTCACAGTTAATGACCAATTCAGATTAAATTAAATATGGAAATGGTTTCAAAGGCACTTCTATAAATAAATTTAAAAAAATGTTACCTGTTTGCAATTTTTGTATAGACTATTGCTTTTTTTAATATTGAGTCGAGCTCAATACAATGCGAATACTTTAAACCTCTAGAACTAGAAGTTATATTATTATTAATACAATGATTTTGATTAAATCTCAAACTTATTGTATTGTTACAAAAGGCTGGTGTTACGTAATGAAGTTGGTAACATATTATTTTCCAATAAGAGCTAGGTTACGAGACTGACCTACTTAGTCATGCAGATCCACTTCTTTAGTTCCTTACCTTTGTAAGACTAGTACTTACACATAAAAGTCTAAATAAAGTTTATGTTTAGACAAAAAGGTTTTATGTCATCAAGAATATCTCTTAATAAGAGGTTGCCACTAAATCAGACCTAATAAGACAGCATTGCTATAGCAAAATTATATTAAATATAGCTGTTTCTTGGAGCTTCACCCGTGTTATGTGGAAACTACAACATTAGAATAGAATAGAATAGAATATTCTTTATTGTATGTACACCAACAGGACAAATAAAATAGGAGATCACAAACAAATATGCAACAGTACGATAGGCGGTCTTATCGCTAAAAGCAATTCACCTGGATAAAAATCACACTGTGAACAACATTCACCTGGATAAAAATCACACTGTGAAAGTGTAACAAACAAACCAATATTTTCATTTTAATATTAGTTAGAATGATGGAGTTTAAGCAATTAATATTATTTTTAAGGTAATTACAAATTATAGGATAACTAGATTTAATGGAATAAGGTAAACTTTCACCGTCGGTCATGCAAATAAAAGGGATGAAATTCTATCAAGCTGTGAAATAATGGTTCTAGTTTATATTTTATAATGAAAATAATGAATGAAAATATACAGGGAAATTAATTATCAACACAATAGTATATAGATCATATTACTATTCTAATTCATCATAACAACTGCAATTATTTCCTCCTATGCTGTGTACATAATAGGCATAACAGCTCCAAGTAGTTTTTTATTATTATCTTTGTGACAATCACTTTCTAAATGGTCATTTATAGTCATTGTTAGTGACCCTAGACCCTCAATACAATCAGAAGACAATAATAACAAAGTGATATTACCTTATTGATTAGAATTTTACATCCATTGTTCCTCTTCACAGCTAAAGGGCCCTGTTGAAATGTAACAAGATTTAAGTCAAATTACATTTGCATGATTATAAATAGATAAGCAGCATTGCCTAGTTAACGAGATTACTTTAAATTTAGAATATTTACTGGGGTCAATCCACTTGACATATTTTCTACGCTCTAATGACTATTACAAAACTGCACCGCAAAGCGGGGACTATTGCGATTGCATACGAAGCTAACAACGAAACATGAAACACCTTCGCACCACACAATTATCGACTAACAGTACACAGACACGGTCTATCAACGTCGCCGCACACCCAAATCACTTATCAAACACAGCAAGTGCAACAAAAACTCTCCTTTCGCTATGAATATGGTTTTCACGGCGACAGAACTGTCTACGAACTTATTTCACAATGTAAACATATTGAGTATTACCAAAGCGGCTCATAATCAACAGCGCGCGTCCCGATTCACAAATATTTATGTGAAACAAAACCAATAATAACTTGAACAAGAAAGATAACACGTATTATCGTCACTAATTTGCCAACATTTCTCGTTTCTATACCTTTTTTAGCAAGGCAAATGAATGAATGAATGACGGACGTCGGACATATTGAACCAGTGTCACCAGGAAAAATCGGATAAGCATCCTTGAAAATAATACATGGAATAATTATAATCAAAATGTGGAGCTGATGAATAAATTAAAATAACATTTTATAAGATGTTCTGCCACTTAAAAGATACTCTTGGTTGGAATCGTAACCTACTGACACTGTAGGTTTAAGACAGCATAATAAACTCCTACGAAAATCTGTACTCTTAATTGTGTATCCAAACACATGAACCGTCAATGCTGTCAATCAAAACGTTCCAAGTCACAAAAAGACATATTTTGAGCATAAACACAAGGAGAATATAATTCAAGAGTCACGAATCTTTATTATTTTATGTGCTGAATAAAAAACTAACTCGACATAGGGCGTATGATCAACGATGCTTTGACATTAAAGCTGTCAAAATAATCTGGGATTTATGTTTACACTTGTATATAAATCTGGTTTCCCTTCAAACAGCATGTTTACCTAATTTCTCTCAATTTTGAATCCTTCTTGGCGTTATTTTTAACGTTCCTCCTACGGAGCACAAATTTACGATGCCACTCGACATAGAATGTCGGTCGTTTAAACGCCAAGAAGCTTGTACTTATAGATAACTGGAGACCGACTTTTTTTGTAACTCGTTTGTAAACTGCTGAATCCTCAATTTGCATCATTGCTCATGTGTTGTCGTCTAAACAAAATACCACAATTTTATCAACATAACAGATTTTTTCCCGTTCTATTGACCACATTTCACTAAATCCTGAATGACCGACTAATGATGAAAGAATCCACTGCACGTGTATTTAAAAAAAAAATTTTTTAATTGAAATAAGTCACACGTTAATTTTGCATCAAGTGCCTACCTCTTTCCTTCTTATCTAAAATCAAACCCAACTCAAAACCAACCAAATACTTTAGTACTAGTTACTTTATTACATTCCAAGTCCGTAGTGGTAGGAAAAAACAGTATTCCAAGCATAAAATATTGCATGATATCTTTGAATCGTAAAGTATCTTTTTATTTTTATTAATAAAATGATAATATTAAGGCTGGGTAATAGGCCAGTTTTAAGAAATTGAGGGGGTGAAGCAGGGGAAGTAGCTCCGCCCACTGCGGGGCGCCCCTCTCGCAGTTGTCGTATCGCGAGGCCACTACTGTAGTCACTGCTAGGAATAAGTAACTCAAGATTTTCAATTTTAAAACATGTAAGAATCATGTATAATAATTAATTATAAACATCGTGTTCATGCACAGTATTTTTATTTAGAGAAGTAAGTATTAGGTAGTACCTAATTTTTAAACCTAACCAATTCAAAGGACTGTTATATAAAACCAATCGATTAATTTCGATAATACTGTTACTATCACATTTACATGTAAAAGGTTATTATTTATAAATGATTTCTGACAGGAAATTATCAAGACTAGCTTGTTTTTAGTTCTTGATCCCATTCAGACTTAAATATTAGCCTTTATTAATTTTATCTAGAGAAACTAGCTGACACCAACGGCGCCGCCCACGTCTTCTAATTTAAGAGTTTTTTTAATTAATGCAGCTTAAGTAATTACTTACGCTATCAGCTATCTTCCAGTGAAAGTCCCATCGAAATCAGTTAAGCCGATTCACTTCACTTTGCATTGAAGATGTGTAAGTAACATACAACTCGACAAATCAACTTTTTCAAAAAACTGGCCAGTGCATGACATTTGCTTTCGTGTCTATCCAATCTAAAATCTCTTCTAATCTGTCTTTGCTTACTATACTTATTAAAGGAATTAAACGAGTTTTCGTTTTTTGTCAGACTTAATTCTTTCAAAGACCTATCGAAGTCAACACTGCCTTAAAGGTTTTCGTTGTTTTCGCTTTAAAGTTCAAGTTTTGAGTCTCTAAAAATACAAAAAAACTGTAATGGAAATGATTTTTCATTCCTGCCATAATGTGTCTATAGATATATGTCAGCATAAGACTATGAATAGTGTTTGCTGACGACAATTCGTGAACTGTACCAAGTTTTTAGAATATTATGTATTCATTTTCGTTGGTTCATAGTCGCTGTGTGTCAAACCAAAAAAAATGTGAACAAACATGTACTTATCACTCGTAAATCTGTAAACCATCCCTGATTAGTCGGTTTGCAGCAGGTCATTCTGTGTCCAATAGCAAACAAACGATGGGAACAATTAACACTGGAGTCAATTAAAGGAAAATAATAATTATTTGAGATCAAGTTTCATAATCTACTACATGGTATGGTATACCTACGTTACATGGTAAGAAAATAAAATTCAAAATAAATAAATAGAAAACAAAACATAACTATTGATTGTTACATTTGTTTAAAAATGTCTTAACATCAGGTATCCACAATTAGCGCGCAAGGTGTATTTTGATACTTTGTAGTACCAGCTTAGTACCAATGTTTTATATGGAGCGACTTCCTATACAACTTCCACAACCCAGTTACCGGGTAACACATGTATTATTCTTAGAACTACTGATTGTCAGGCTTTCTGGCTTCCGACTACCAATAGCGACTGTAACAAAAAATTTTCTGTTCGTGGTCAGTCATCGACTACAAGTTCAAGTTCTGCTATGATTCTATGGATTTCCGTTTTATATCTCCGAAGTTCATGATAAATTTTATAGAACCACCTGACAAAGATATGCTATCTTTTCAAACAAATAAAAAAAAAATCAGAGTAACCGGGAAACATACATCAAAAAGATTCCGACGAATTAAGAACCTCTACTTTTTTAAGTCTGTTAAAAAGGCAATGTCCTGTAAAACATATCTATGCCCAGCTTAAACTGCTAATGATAGAAGTTTGTAATTTTGACAGAACATTGACTTTATATACAGTGGGTGTAATTTCAGAAAAAATGTAATACTCGAAATAAACATAAGTTGACCGCGACTTACCATCGTATGCATAAAGTAGACGGTTCGTTTGCGCGGCTTTGTACACGCATTTATAATAAAATTGATTGCCATATACTACTTTTAAAATTAAAATTAAAGAAAATCTTATAAAAATAAGCCTATTATAATTTAAACCACTAATTAGCTATAAAAACAGATGGCAGCTGTAAAGTGGATAGTATAAAAGTGAACACATTTGTATTGTAAATTCGGTGTATTATAATTAAAATTGTAAAATAAATATGACATAATATATAAAGTTAAACTGTAATAGACAGCTGTGTTGCTGGGAAGTTTGTTCATCACTGCTTCTTCTTTGCAGCCATAAGACTAGGAAGTAGTGAGTGAGAGTGGGTGGGCGTTTTGGGGTGCTGTCATAATGTATTTTGACGTGAAAAAGTTCTAATTAATTAGCCTAATTTCAATAAACGTTTTTTGAGTTTGAGTTTTGAGAAAGGCTTTTTCGAAATTCATCCGCTAGAGGGGAAAAATAGGGGATGAAAATTTTGTATGGAGCTCAGTCATTTTTTATTTAAAAGAAATGTGGTAATTAGCATCTAAGTATAAAGTAAAAACAATCTTTAATTATTTTTTAATTTCACTCCTTAGCGTAAAAAGTGTGGCGTACGCAAGCAAACGTGCCACCAGAATTGGAAAAACTAAACAGCTAAAATTATGTTTTACACGCGAGCGAAGCCGCGGGCGGAAGGCTAGTAATATATATTTATACCAAGCTACCAGGTTGTCGTGTATGACAGCGAAACACAATGAAATACAAAAATAAATTATGAAAATAAATGTATTTTATAAATGAAAGCACATATATACCTGAAGTATGCGGCCATTGTATTTATTTTCCTATTTTTAATTCCTTGTTACGGCCTCGTTATACTCTAAAACAGGGGTTTCAAAGCACAGTATCAACAACAGCTATCAACAACAGCTATCATCATCATGTTTACCATTCACCTGCTATTTACACCCCTTCACAACAGTTAGTTACATTATAGACGTTAAAATAGATTCCCTTTTACATATGAAATTTTAATTACGTACGTTTAATTTTTATAAATCAATTTTATATTTATTTTCTGAATGCGAAAGACCAACTGTCATCGGATGACAGAGTGACATAGACCACCCGCCTCTACGGCGGTGCGCCGTCTGGTCGATGAAACAGATTTATGCAAATAGTTCATTCAGAAAAGAGATGCAATACGAAGAATTTTTGAAATGAAATCGACGGCAATTTTTACACGGTTTTTTTCAATTTGCTCGATAAATACACCATATATTTATATAATATTGCAGTTGTACCTTGTTCACGGAATTCCCTTTCTTTTGGTTATAAAAAATGTGATGGTAATCATTGAAAATTTTGAGAACTACGCGACGAAAAATTTTTTCGAGAGGTTACTTTACGAATTTTTTTTTCAATGTTCTAGATCATTTCTTTAAGATTTTTTTGGGGTTGTACCTGGATCATATACTTAATTATACATGGTATTTTTTTCTGGTTTGTAACTTGTACCAACGTCTCAATCTAGGCGACGAAAAATTGCCTATTTTATAGCTTTTTTCGCAAAGGAGCGCCTTAACAATATTTTTTAGTTTACTGATTTGTTTCAGTTACACAATACCTACATCCACTCTGTATGATTCGCAATATTATCTTTGGATTAATATTACACTTTCAATTTTTTTCATTTTCATCCTTAATCTTTCCTGTTTTAAAATAAATATCAATTTCCATATTTTTAACCTTTCATACAGATTTACATTAAGCCATTATGTCATAGGTTGCGTGTCTTTTTAAAAAACGCGGGAGAACGTTCCTAAGGAAGTGTTCAATGTACTTAAATCGTCTATACTTTTGCAGTATACGGTCTCATCACAATCGATGCTACAGCTCTGGAATCGTGGCCTATGATTGGCTAATAACAAAATAGCACAGACAATCTATTAGAAGATATACAACATGTTTTATTCCGTAGCGAAATACTGCGCTATGATTGGTTAATAGTTACGCGACAAACATATAAAGATAACACGCCGTCGCGTCGCCGTATACATAGTTAGATGGAGTACTATTTCGTCGTACAAATAAATGACACGCAATAGTGAAGAACCAATAAAAAACGAGGCGCAAATACGTGTTTTTTTATAAATTAAGTGGTCAAACACAAAAACATTTCCTCGTATATCATTTGTAATGGTTTGCAAAACAGTGTTGTGTCGTAGCAGTGCGTGATAACGTGAAAATCGAATGTTTTGATGTCGCGAGGCATGACCACGGCATGACTTCCATGCCCTGCGTACCTACGGAAGGGCGTGCGGTGCGAATTACGTTTACTATGAATGATTTTATCTCTTTCTAAACTCGAGTGTCTGTGAATGACCGAGTGTAACAGCGAGCGTACCAAATTATGGATTGAAATAGTGTTTGTTTTTGGTGTATTATGATTATTTAGCGAAGATAAGATTTTTAACATTAGTGTTATCGTGTTAGTGAGGAATCGCCGCGGCTCTGCCCACGGAATAAATTTCTAAGGTACTACGTAGGATTCGTAACGCCGTTCGATTTATCATAACGAGGTACTATTTACGCACTTTATGGTGATTATTATAAGTATTTTTAGTCGTGGCGCGTGTCCGCCGACGTTGTTTCACTATTCGTCGTTTATTAGGGTGACTTTCATCATTGGTGTAAACAACTTCAAGGTTATCGGTTGGCATGTGCCAGAGTCGTTAGGTGCGGGACTGGGATGCAGGAGTGATGTCGGCGGCGGGAGGAGGGGGCGCGGGCGCCGTGGTGCGCCAAGGGCAACTGCGGAAGCTCAAGACGATGAAGAAGAAGTTCTTCGTGCTGCGTGCGGAGACCCCGGAATGTTCCGCGAGGCTGGAGTACTATGAGTCGGAGAAGAAGTTCCGCGCGGGGGTGGCGCCGCGCCGCGTGCTGCCGCTCAAGAGCTGCTACAACATCATGCGCCGGCTCGACCTCAAGCAGAAGCACGTCATCGCGCTCTTCACCAGGGAGGAGCAGTTCTGCATCGTGGCAGAGAACGAGCAGGACCTGCATGCGTGGCTGACTGCCATCCTCAAGCAGCACAGCTCGGATGACGCCAGCGACGAGCTGCTGCACCCAATACGTAAGTTGGAACACTTTTCTATTGCACTTTCCCACAATGTTTACTAAAACATGCTGGAATGTTTAAGGTTATGTAGGTAACAATGTCATGTTCAAGTGTAAACCTCTTTGAGCAGTCACTGTTTATTAGTTGCCTTGGCATATGTAGACCATGTTAATATTTCCTGTTTAATAATTTTTTTATAAATCTAATAAGATCCCAATGATTATTCTGTTTGCTGTTATTCAAGGAACAACATGACTTATTTATAAAACTTGCTATTTTCTAAAACATAACAATTTCTAATATAATATGTTAACAAGTAATAGTATCACAGTTGTGTAGATTCAACTTGAAATGTTTTGTTAGTAATTATGTTTTTTAATGTCTCGATTTATAGTTTAAATTTGCAGATAATATTAAAAATCTCAATTAAATAATAGTCATCCGTATCATCAAAGTTGTAGTAGGCCCTATGTTAGTATTACCCTGTTATAATAATAGCCCGTAAATAAATACAGTATTACAGCTTACAAACTATGAATGGCCACACAATGGTAATTAAATGAATAATAATATATAATTCTAATTTTTGCTATAGAATATGAAATACTGAAGAATTACGAGCTATTAATATGAAATACTCATTACAACAACAACAAGCACCAACTTAATTTATTTATTATATATATATTTAAATTCATGAATAGGTAGCCAGAGCAGTTTAAGGCTTTATGCACAAATAATATTTTTGTTTAAAAGTGGACTAAATGCCATAAGCTTTCCCTCCCTGTCAAGCTTTGGGTGATGAATTGATATTCTATGATTGGTGCAGTATAAAGATAACTGAGGCGATTAATTTAATGCTATAAAATAAGGATAACTAAATAAAAGAAATTTGTAGTAAGGAGACTTAGTAAATAATATGCACAATCTCTCCTTTTTAATACACATTCTGTTAGTTTTCTCCGTTATTCAAATTTGACAGTGAGTTTCAAGTTATATGATTACGTCAAGCGTTACTGAATGAAATTCTGTGCTTACTTAACCACTTAACAATGCCATAATTTGTAATCTACATATTATCTGAAAAATGTATCTTATTATCATCTGACTTCAATTTCAATGTTAAAAGTGTACTCTGTAAAATATTTAAAATCAATCATTAACTTCAGTACTTTAAACACATGAAATAACCATGCACAGAAGGTAATATGGTATCCTCATAATGTCAACTCAATCAACATTATGACATGGACTTTGTTGGTTCTAATAATAATGATTTCTTTAAATTTATTACATGGACATGCATTCATCATCATTCTGTGTGCATTATCCAGTTGTTTTTTCACCTAGACGAGGAAGAATAAATATGTATTAGTTGCGAAATAATGTTACAGAGTCTAAAAACCCGAATATGAACGATAACTGCGTACAAATTTAATTCGCAGTTTATTACGTCTTAACGGTAAAGCATGAAGGTCTGTACTGGGGCGAATACAGGTGCTCGCTAGCTAAACAATAAACCAACATTGAAGCAAAATCCCAATAACTAACTTCGCATATACATACGGTAATAAGTGACTATGGAAATTTAGGCGCGTACGTAAGAGCCGGTGTCGTTGACCCCCGTTAATATTGTGATGCTGTGGGTAAACATACGAATACAATCATTAATCTTAATAAGAGTTGTTCGTCGGCAGCGAGTGACGGCCCTTTTCACACGTTACGATTGTAGGGTTGTTAGGGTCACCGGTTGTTTTGATTTTTAGACGACTTTTGGCGTGTTTAATTTCGCAGTCTTTGAGGTTACTGAAATATGCTGATATCATTATATATTTTTTTCATGATTAGTCATTACTTAGTTTGCTTACGTTTCGCGTAGAAGTCTACAGGGGATTTTTTTAGAGACTTAAATGATGCGGTGCGGTCGATGTGTTGTGGTTATTTTACTGTTTTTGCACTCGTGACGTAGCTAGCGGTGTAGCCTCGAGGCTTCACGGTTATTCGATCGTATGAACCAATCAATCAACTCAGCCTACCGCTGACCACGAGTCTATCAATTCTCGCCAAAATGCTAGATTTTTAATAACTTTCTACAACTTTTTTAATAAGGGCAGCTTACTCTTTTCTTGCGCTGACGTCAAGATTGGGTAGACTAAAATGACTTAAGATTTGTTTAGAATACCTTATCATTACTATAAGCTAACTGGGTATTGAGCTGACATAAAGTAACTCCTCTTGCAACTTTACTTTACCACTCCGCCGTAGCATCTTAAGAAAAACCCAGCTGTTCGAGATAGTGGCGAGTGCGCGCGGCACCTCGACATGTAAACACCATGAGATCATAGTCTGGCTCTTAGTGCACGATGTCTCATACGCAGATTATAGAAGTTGAGTGTTTTTTATTAGATACTAGCTTTTCTCGTGATTTCACCCGCGTCCTTAAGAAACTACTTCACGCAACCCGGATAAAACGTAGCCTATAACCTTCTCCAGGGTCCCATTTATCTCCATACCAAATTTCATCTAAATCGGTCCATCCATTTTACCGTGAAAGAGCAACGAACTCACATTCGTATTTTTAAAATACTGGCTGTTTCCCGCGGTTTCACCCGTGTCCCAAGGGAACTACTCAACGTGCCTGGATAAAAAGAATCCCAAAACCGTATCCTGACTTGTCATTCTGAGTAAAAGGACGGGTACTGTTACGCGGCCGATGCAGGGTTTAACTAACGCTTGAGATTGAGCCTTTTCCGCGATTTTTATCCATCATCATCTGCCTAGCCTTTTCCCAACTATGTTGCGGTCGGCTTCCAGTCTAAACCGGATGCAGCTGAGAACCAGTGTTTTACATGGAGCGAATGCCTATCTGACCTCCACAACCCAGTTACCGGGTAACACGGTACCCTTTGGTAAGACTGGTTGTCAGACTTTCTGGCTTCTGACTACCCGTAACGATTGTCAAAGATGTACAAGTGACAATCGGGACCAACAGCTTAACGTGCTTTCCGAGGCACGGAGGAGTCTCGCTATGACAAAGATAGTCACCCATCCACGGACCGACCGCGCTAAGCGCAGCTTAACCTTTGATCGGTCGAACCGTGCGGCTGTTACTTAGCCACGAGCTCCTCTCCGCGATTTTTATCCAAACCCACATAATATAATAGAATCACTTCACTTCTGATTGCCGATTTGTTTCGGTCTTTTTCACACTGAGAAGTTTCTCTATATACTTTTCACCGTATCCTCTCGTAGGTTTACAATACTGACACAGGGTAGTCATATATTTTTCCTCTCCGGGAATCAAAGTCGTGACACGGAAAGCAGAATGGCATCACTCAGTCTTTTTCTGCCAGTCTCTGGGGAGACTGACTTCTTTGATTATTTAAATAATCAAAGGTCTCCTTAAACTTTGAACATTCCTATATAATATTGGCAGGTTATTCGTTATTTTCGGAGAAGACTAAGGCCTTTGCTAAAAAAAAACTTTAAATCGATGGTTTTCCCTATACCCACGCTGTTATTTTTTGTTTTCGAAGAAGTTTAATAATTTTCGGGTTCTTGACGAGCTTATCCTGGTCGTAGCCACTTGGTTTTCTTCTGCCTTAGTTTGCAGTTGCTTAAAAAGATTTCAGCACGAGATCATTCTTCCAACTTCCGATATTCATTGCTTCCTGACAGACAGAAGCAGCATGTATATTTATTGCGGATGTGATTAACGTTCTTCCAAGTAGGTTACTGTAATTTTAAGAACACGCACACAAACGGTTTTCTACCCATAGGTCAACGCGTGATCTCATATTGTTTGCTAACTAATTTGTACGTTTACTAGTGCTATGATTAATTGTATTGTTTATTGTGATGTCCGTAAATGATTGTGTTTACTGATCGTGGCACGTGAACTGCAAACATAGCAACGTGTAGTACATGCTACGTTTACTGTTTCAATTGACGGCTTGAACGTCATGTTTTTCTGCAGTTTATTATGCTGTGACATCGTATGTAAACAACTATGGGATTGTGATAGGAATACTGTTGACCTTTCGACTTAATTATGACGTTTTTGTATTAA
This sequence comes from Pyrrhia umbra, assembly GCA_963891755.1. Taxonomy (NCBI): domain Eukaryota; kingdom Metazoa; phylum Arthropoda; class Insecta; order Lepidoptera; family Noctuidae; genus Pyrrhia; species Pyrrhia umbra. Next base: position 12,696,794 of record OY982934.1, read on the forward strand.
AAATAACATTTCAACTAGATTCAAATTCATTGATTATTTAATTGGGAGCTGGGGAGGTTGATGCGCTTCCCCCCGTTCTTTTCAGCAAAGAATTTCCTCCCTTTTCAAGTCGGTAAAAAATACATAGGAAATGGTGAACAGTTGTCTGTCTTTTGATAATTGCCTATTGAAAAGTGCTGCTTTTCAAAAGTGTAGCGGCTAGACGACTAAATACACTTCTCATCAAAAAAATCGAAACACCTCGCAGTTTATGATTTGATAAGGATTATCAGAAAAATGTGTATATTTAGGAATAAATGTAAAATGTCATTTAATAGTGAGTAGTATGAGGTTTTTAAATCCTAATGTTATTGTTCTAAATTCAAATTAAGTCTTCATAGATTTCGTATTTTGTATAATGAGTAATTTTTACCCTGTATGGAATATGAAGGAAATGGGTAAAACAACACGCGTAAATGAAAAAAAAAATTAAGAAACGTTTATTTAATAACTTGTATTCCCTCCGCGAGCTCTTATTACTGCTTCCATACGGTTCTTCATCGATCGGATGAGAGTCACGATCACATGTTGTGGTATATTATCCCATTCCTCTAGGATTGCATTTTGCAGCTGGCTAAGTGTTTCTAGGGCTGGATCTCTTGCTCGAATTCGTCTCTTTAATTCATCCCATAGATGTTCAATGGGATTCATGTCCGGGCTTCTTGCTGGCCATACCATAATGGAGATACCGACTTCGGTAAGATAATCTCGTACGACGCCCGCGGTGTGAGCTCTAGCATTGTCGTGCATGAATATGAAGTCGTTGCCAATAAAATGTGCATAGGGCATCACATGAGGTTCAAGACACTGTTCGATGTACCGATGAGAGTTTAGTGCAGGCAGCCGTGGCCCAGACACAAAGGCAAGTTCTGTCTTACCGTCGGCGCTGATTCCTCCCCAAACCGTCCACGAACCGCCACCATAGCTGACCTTTTCTTCAATGCAGCATTGTGCAAAGCGTTCTCCATCTCTTCTGTAGACCTTGTTCCTTCCGTCGTTACCATACAGCATAATTTTACACTCATCAGAAAACAGTACTTTGCTCCACTGAAGGTATGACCAAGTTAGGTGCTCGCGTGCAAAGTTAAGGCGCGCTCTTCGATGGTCTGCAGTTAATTTCGGCCCATTCGCTGGCTTATGCGGTGCCAATCCGCGTTCCTTCAACCTTCTTCTTATTGTAGAGTCACTTACAGCTACTCTTCGTACAACGCGAAGCTGCTGCTGCAGTTGAAAAGCGTTAAGGCGTCGATTTCGTAAAGAAGTTGTTACAATAAATCGATCATCTCGCTCAGAAGTGACCCGATTCCTGCCAGATCCTGAACGGCGCGTGAACGAACCAGTCTCCCGATAGCGTTTGTAGACTCTATGAACAGATGATAAGCTTAGATGCAATCTTGCAGCCACAACACGCTGACTAAGTCCAGAATCCAGCAATGCCACCACTTGGGCGGCTTCTGCGGGCGAAGTATCCATATGTTTTAGAAAAAAAAGTTTTTTCAGACGTCCCAAAGTCACAGTAAATGAAATAAGAAACAAAAAGTTTAAAGACAAGCGCTAATTTTTAGTTTTTAAACGAGAAACGTACTCCAACCCTAAATACACATTTGTCTCAAAACAGTGATTAATTTCATTTTAGGATAAACAAATGAAATTCTAATTTCGAATTTTGATTTTTTTCTTCTTACTGTAATGACCAAACTGCCAGCTACACAATAATGTTTTTTTTTTCATGGAATTAATTCTCTTTTGTAAAAAATTAGGACAAAAACAATAAAAACGAAAGTGTTTCGATTTTTTTGATGAGAAGTGTAAATGTATTTTATATATTGTTGAATTGTCAAAATTATTACGCCCTTGATTTATGTGTGTTATCCTGTTATCTATATCCTTATTATGTTCAGTTAATGTGAAATAACAACACGGCACTGCGGTTACTATTGAAGTGCCGTGTGTGAAGTTCCTGTCCACTTACTCATGCAATCAGCTGCTTTGTGTTCTGCATTTAGTTCCGTGCTTACTCAGCCTACGCACTACGCATCAGACGACCTTTGCAGCGAGTTGCTGCGCACTAGTGTTTGCAGTTTATTACTGCGCACCAGCCTTTTTAGGTGATTACTGCGCACCAGCCTTTTTAGGTGTTTAGTAAATAGAGATCTGGGAGATAGCTCGATCTGTTTTCCTTTCATCAAATGCGAAAATAACTGTTTTGTCGCGAAAGCGGTCCTGAGCTCGCTGGTTCTCCAGTCAGTCGGTCGGTCTTATCGGTTTAGTGAGAAAACTGTCTGCCTATTACAAGGAATCTTCTATGTCTAAAATAGAAAGAAAAATAACAACAAATTACGAAAACAAAAGTGCATTAGCATCAAAACAATTTTGATCATTCCAGCAGGTCTACCCCTGTTTGTATTTATTCCTTGTTTGTATATTTTATATGTTTACGACAGTTACTACGCAACCACGCAAACACCCTTCGTCATTTGTCATAAAAGGTCCATGTTTAAAACGTTTATGAGTTGATAATATTATGATGATAATGAACTACAAAAACAAATAATTTCCTCCAACAATTTGTGCACAAGGACAATCAGCTGATACATTGTTATCTTATCACGCGTAACTCACTGTTACGATTTAGTCTCTGTACGAAGGTAAGCAAGCAAAGATCGTAAGCTTGACTAAAAATCCTTAAAAACAGCAATAACAGAACACTAGGCATGACCTCATTATTATTCGTGGTTGGGAATCCTGCGGATGCCTTATTTAGCGCTAGTTTATAAATAATGGGTATTGATGTTAGACTTTCATGGACTGAAACTCCATAGTGTTCACTTCAGGCCGTGTCTGCAGGGTTGTTAACGTCCTTTACCTCTTTGGGCAAAGGTCTTGCGCTAATGTCTTGAAAATGAGATCATCCTTGGGAATAAGGACGTATTTCCTAGATAGGTTTAAATAAAGATAATCCTTTGAATAAAATATTGCATCATACTGATTATTATACTGTTTATCTGTGAATTACCGTACCGAACCATAAGAATTTAAATTAAAAGTTAGGAATGTAAATTCGGCTTCATTAGCCACTACTGGTGGAAGTGCTTAAGTATATGCGCAGCGTTGACCGCAGACCTAAAGAAGTGGGCGAGGTTCTGCCAGATTTTCAGATCCAGTTGCATCTATGCTGAAGGCCTGGTGCTATGATGATGATGATTTCAAAAAGAATTTCTAGAAACCGTCCAAGACTTGCGCATTTCTAATTCACGATAATGCCTCGAGGTCAATTCGGCAAATACAGGAATTAGTCCCCCGTGAAATATTTCCTTTGTTATTCATACTACTTAACTAATATTGTAAATACTAACATAATGTGAGTTTGTTTGTTCCGCTTTAACGGGTAAACGGCTGCACCGACATAGATAAACTTTGGCATAGAAATAGATGGGACCGGCTAGGCTATAGACTATTTTTTATCCGGGTGCATTCAATGAAGTAGTTTTCTCAAGTTATATGAAAACACGATGATGTATATTTAAATCAACTTGTAGGTCATTAGGTCATAGCTGAGCTAATGACCTAGGCATTGTATAGTCGTATCAAGATTGGCGAGCTTGGGAATATTCTGTTCGGTATCAAAGCAGTGATTGTATGCATGCTTCAGATGTTTAGATCTTTGTTTCCGTACATTTCTTGCTAATAAGTAATTACTTAACTGTGTAGCTATGATGTTGTTAGCTAAACTGTGCGAAGTATTTTATGACTAGTTGCTTCCCGCGTTTTTACGCGCATCTTGAGGGGACTACTTAATATAAAAAAAAACCCGGATAAAAACTTTTCTTTGTCCTATGTTCTGCGATAGGTCTTCTTCCCAGCGTCTAAGCTACCTTCATACATAATTTCATCGAAATCGGTCAGCAATTTTAACGTAAAAGCGTAGCGGACAGACAGACAGAGTTACTTTCACATTTATATATTTTTTTTAAAAACGTTGCCACACACTAGGAATCACTCCTGTGTCGTGGGTGCGTTTACAAACATTCATTACACATACACCCAGACCCGGAACAATTTTAGATGTCCCGTGCGGGAATCGAACCCGCGACACGCCGCGCAGCAGCCAATTGCTCAGCCACTACGCCAAACGTGCTGTCACACAATTATTAGGACTGTCTCGCTATCAAGACTGCCTCGTGGTTACGCGACCGCTTCAAACGGGGTATCTTCCGGGTCGGGGTGCAATAGCATTGTGGATTTTGGAAAATGTCACAAAGCAGCCCGGAGTAAGGTAGTTGGCGGTGTTAAATCCCCGTGCCTGGGAGGGCTCGTTAAACCGTCGTCCCCGGATGCTACTTTGACAGCAGTCGTTGTTACAATTCCATGTCAGGGGCTGTCAGGTGGATATGAGAAAATACTGACATTAGATTAGGTTTATTTTTGACTTGAGTTGCGTTAAATAACTTATTGAGTAAAATCACTTACCTACCTATAGAGCTTCAAACATACGTCAATATCATCATATATGGGCATCAGGTAAAATGTTATCATTTCCATAGGGGCATTATGGCTTATTATTCATTATTTTTCATGCCTACAAAAATACAAATAGGAAAATAAACAAATATTGAAGGAAAAAAACACCAGTATTAATTTCATTAATGTGGAAACACCGTGTTTTCCCAAGTAGGTCTGTAGATTATCCCTAATATGCACTTGTTTAGAAGTAAATAATTGGCATGTGACTGCTTCGTGGTACCTACGCATAAGATATTTAATTTTGTAGTCAGGACAAATTAAACATATTGTTACTAGCTGTTTCCCGCGGTCTCAGCCGCGCCCTTAGGGAACTACTTCATGTATCCTGATAAAAAAGTATCCTAACTCCTTCCCCAGGGTTTAATCTAACCACATACCAAATTTCATCTATAATGGTACAGCGGTTTATCCGCAAACAAACAGATAGACGGAGTTACTTTTGCATTTAAAGTAAAGATAACATTTGTGCTTTTTCTTACTTTTCAGAACACGTATGGCAAGTTAATGTCCAGAAGAAAGGCCTGGGTGCCACCAAGAACATCCAGGGTTTATACAACCTGTGCCTCACCGACAAGACGCTGAAGCTGGTCAAGATCAAGAGTCACAACAACGTCATCAGCGATCTTGGACTCCTGGAGCGTGTCGAGTACTCCCTAAAGAATATTCGGAGGTTTGTATGCTCAACTTCTAAGGTTGGATCCAGTTTTCCGACTGCACGGAGCAATTTTATTAATCTTAATTATGCCAGTTTTTCCTGAAGGACTAGAAATGTGGTTTCTCATATGTAGTACACCCATTCTTGGCCAGTTATTTTTACGTCCCATGTGATGATAGGTCGATTTTTTTGCATACAACCAGGGAATAATCTAGACTTTTACTACTGAGAAATTTGTGATGAAAATCTTTACCTAATCAGCCCATCTCCATAATATTTTAATTCTAAGTCAGGCTAACTTATAGAATGGTATCGAATTCTTTTTCTCTCGCGATGTATTAAGCTCCGGGTTATCTTAAAAATACCAATGAGGATCAGTAATGTAATAGCAAATTCAATAAAACTAGTATCTATGTTATTCTTTATGACATAAGAATGATATATCTTTTTGAATTATCGAAATCGGACCATTACTTATGAAGATATTAAGTAATAAACATTTGCCGTTCCGGCCGCTAAAAATTAATGTCCGCGGGAGCGTGTGACGTCACTCCAACGGAACCGAGCGCAGTCTGCATTCATATTTCACTATTCGGCGGAGCTGCGACGCGGTTGGTCACTATATTTGGCAATTTATTTTACGTAAAGTGTTGTTAGAGTGTGTTTTGTGATATTTGAGAATAAAACGTCCTAAAATATGAGTACTAATAAAGTAGAGGCTGGTTTTGTGCGAGCTCAGTCAGATAATCTTCCAAAGGTGGACGTTACTTATTAGTAATCTTAAGATATTGATTTAAAATCTTTAGGCCTCCACACAATCGGCTATTATCGCGGTGAATCGCTGTACATTGCTGTGAACTCTCAAAAACTCTTGAGAGTTTTTCATCCAACGCAGCAATGTATAGCAAATCACCGCGATCATCGGTGATTGTGTGGAGGCAGCAGTAGGTAGGTGTAAAAAATAATGAATATAATGTATTGGTACAGAAATCTTGATAAACAAATGTTGTTTTCGTTCATTCCTATGCGGATCATTTCGCGGATGGCTATTTAACCAACTTGCGCTTTATTTAGTTCATAGTTCCCTATATACTTGTCGATCTATAACGGAAACCTTAATATTGGTTTTCAATGGCTATTTTTTGCCACCTCGTTCATTGTTACAAATAATTCATTCAGTATGTACCTACTTAGGATGGCTTGAAAAAATCATCATCAATCATCTCTTTACAACAGGATACCATTTTGAAGAAGTTTTGCGTTTTTCGGCACGTTAAAAATAATTTTTCTAAGGTAATAATAGAAGTATTTGTACATTTTGGCACTATACAATATTAATACATGTTTGAAAAGGTGAATTAGACACAAATCGGACACTTAATTTGTTTGAAAGTCACAATTAATCAAACAAAACACTGCGCGCCATACTGCTGCCAACGGCTAACCGTTGGAGTGACGTCACAGCTATCGCGGCGACCGCTCGGTGAACTTCGCTAGTAATTTGGTCATAACTTCGTCAATTTTTATCGTAGATCAAAAATTTTTGCACTGTATGTTAAGGATTACTTAGCTCTACAAATCTGCATTGTCAACTAAAAACGTTACGGATCCTCATTATGACCAAAAATTTCAAAGTATATCCGGTCACGTTTTATTCTCACTAAATAACGTAACTAACTAGTATTACATACACGAATTAATATAGTTTTAAATGTAAAATATTACTTATCTTACGTGTAATAAGTGATTAACGCTTGTTCTGAGAATTGTAGATATTTTAATATACTATTTGCGGTTTTACCAGTGTCGCTATCGAACCAGGATAACACGATATTGTAAAGGTTTAAGAATTTATTACGGAATAGGTATTTTGGAGATTATTGTTAGTCGAAATGAGAAGTATAAACAAAATATGATTACAAAAAAAAAATATTTTTTTTTGTAATCCCTTAAGTCATTCTAGTGGAAAAGGGCCTGCAGATGATGCATAATGCTAAGGTATTAAATTTGGTGCAACAGGCAGGGTGCGACCCCTCCCAAGCTCTTGAAAACTTATCCGATCATATCGCAATAACTGCGTCAACCTATTTGAAAACTTATAAAGTAATTTAATTAAAAGTGTTTCGTTCAAGATTAACCCGAGTAATACCGAGTATATTTTGCAAACTAAATTGCGGAAAAAAATATTTTGTTATATAACCTTATTTGTAAGGTTTAACCTCATAAAACCCCAGCACTGTAGTGGTAAACAATCAATTAATTAAATTATTTTTGTTGACGCATATATAATTATTGGCTCAGTGTCAATAATTATTATGCGTATAAATAATTATTAGAGGCAATAAGTAGTTGGTTAGATGCGGGTGATTGCATCTGTGGCCGATCGATAAAAACAATGTATGTGATGATGATATAAGAGCAATTTGTATGCAATTTAATGAGCAAGTTGATTTACTTAATTGATCATTATTTCTGTTACCATGGCTCCCTGATATAGCACGTGATGTGTCGCTATGTGGATTCTGTTATGATTGAACCAATTGCTACAACGGATGATGGCCTGATGGCCAAGCACCTCAACCAACGGCTCAGGAATCTCTTATAAATCACGGCAACCTTTGTGTGACGAGCTTCTGTCATAATCATCTTCTGCCTAGCCTTTTCCCGACTATGTTGGGGTCAGCTTCCAGTCTAACTGGATACAAATGAGTTACAGTGCTTTACATGGAGCGACGGCCTATCTGACCACCACAACCCAGTTAGCGGGCAACTCTCTTGGCATGACATTAACTTACAGACAGACTGTGAGAGTTTCTTGCCTTCTCTGTTCTACATTCAATAGTTTTAGTTTCATGTCTACAGTAAAAAACGCTTTAATAAAAAAAAATAAAAGTAGCAAGTTAAATAGTTCCCCGAATATTTTGAATAGGTAACTCATATTTTTCAAGGAGTAAGGCTATCAAAATAATATGTTCTGCAAAAAAATCTTACAGTAAAACTTTGCAAAAAATAATAAGTAGTAATAGCCTTTGTACTATGGACAAAAAACGACAAGTTTATTTCTAGAACTTAGATTCACAAATTATACAATATTATGCATTTTTCTCGGAATGATGATTAATTGTTTTCAAATCCTTGTTTTATTTTTGTAACAGATGACGTTGGTATTCTCGGAATGGCACACTCGTGCGGTTTGTTGTGAATGTATACATTTTCTCACCGAGTTTACCTGCGCACGGAGTTGTGGTTGCAAGTGATTCAATTAAAATTGCTAATATGGGTAATTCAGATACCTAACGCGAAGCAAAATATTATTAGAGTCACACCTTGCAAGTTTGGACTTTGGTCTTCGAATTTCAAGGCAAGATAGTTTTGATAGCCATTCAATATTATTAATTATTACATTATTTGATGCTTTATTCTGGTCATATCTGCCGCATGTCTGATAAGCTATGGACGAAAACAAGCACTCGGTCCCAAACAGCAGTAAACGACATCGTGGCAGGCCCAGAAGGAGACGGCGGGTTGAACTGGACCCCTGCCTAAAAGAATGGCCCCAGATCGCATGAGACCGGTACAAATGGAAGGAGGGAAGAATAGCCTTTGCCCTGCAAGTGGGACCCAATGGGCTAAAAATAAAATTAAATAGTAGTAGTTATTTGAATTGATATCCTCGCCTCGGAAACCCGTAAAGCTGCTCCTGATCTCTCCCCAGTCGTGACGGATTGCCGTCCCATCTTACTATGAGAGTGGGGGAAAATATACTGCACCTGTTTCTGCACAAGCACTCGTGCACTATAATGTCTCCTGCGTACTTGTCCAGTATCCTTTGAATAAGCACCATGATTCATGGTCCCTAAAAATACCTTTATCAATATTAAAAGTTGTTGTCATGTTCCAGATGTGGCGATTCCGAACGCTTCTTCTACATGGAGGTGGGGCGGCAGACCACGACCGGCGCCGGCGAGCTCTGGATGCACACCGACGACTCCAACATCGCGCAGAGCATGCACTCCACCATATACCAGTATGTTACTATTTATAGCGATAGACTTTTATCTTGTGCTTTATGTATGGTAACCCTGGTCTGAGGGCAATGGCGAACATCGTGGAGGAACCCATAACCCAATTATGCTGGGGCCATACTAGCTTTTTCCAGCAGTTCTACACTAATTCCTGCAGAAACCATACAAATATTCGAGTGCTTATCAATTTTGGAGTACAGGAAAGGAGCTGCCTATGTTCTCTAATCAACTGTAGTCAACTCTTTGCTACCTTCTTTTTATCACATAATGAACCTTCCAGTGCGATGCGCGACTGTGCGAAGGAGACGGAGAATGAGCGCGACCACATCGTCCTGCCGAAGGGCCCGGGTGACAATGCCTTGCCCGCGCGCAGACAGTCCTATTCCGACGGCCGCGGCCGCGCCGGACTCACTAACGGTACGTTGGGTGCCAGCTGTGAAGGGATGGGGCTTTGTATATTGAGCGAGATTATGACAAATAAATTATGGTTACCCTATTCATGTTTAAATATAGTTTTTTGATTTTTTATTTCATAAATCTCGCTCAACGCACAAATCAGAAAGTGGCCACGTATTTCGTACCTCATTTAGTTAGTCCACATTAGTTCTTATCATTGTAGATTTAAGGGCTACTTTTCTTTGACATTACATTAGTACATGTAGTTTAGTACCTTTTTGCTTGCATTCATGTCACCTGTAGAAGTTGATGCTTGTTTAGTTTAGATCTCTCGTAGTGAACAGTGACTAACATTTTGTTCAACGTCAATAATTATACTGTCAATAACTTGCTTAAAGAGTGATGATCTGATGAAGTAGATCCCATGAACTTAAAGATAAAAAATCTTAAGTCTAATGAATTAGAATCTAATTGGTGCTCGTTTAACGGATATTTTAAAAGTGTCATAAAAAGTTAGACATAATTATGTGAGTTGAGTGTTACGTGACGTAACGCCGCGTGGCTATGTGTGACGCACGCGTGTAGCGCGGCCGGGGCTAACGGCGCTTGTCTTGCAGACGCGGGCCTGTGCGTGGGCTCGTGCATTAGGCAGTGCGTGTGCAGCGCCACCTACTCCATCGACGAGCCGCTGCCCCCGCCGCCGCCCTCCGGTACACTCCCTGTATATTCTGTACCACTCTTACTGTTACTCTTGCCGAAACACCTATATACAGAATTTACTGGCTTCGGAACTCGACATTTTTCTTCGTGCCATAAACTTTAAATATTGCATTTTATTAAATCTACCATGATAGTAGAGAATAATTACTTAGTTGAACTAAAATATTTTAAACACATTTTTAGGTAACAATATTTTTTTTTATTTTTTATTATGGAATGATATCTATGAAACCACAGATAATATATTGAGTATAGACGTAATATAAAGTGAAACCAGTATTATCTGCATATGGGGTATTTCGCCAACATGGATGGGTTTGTTGCCTGACATAGTCAGTTTGGCGTTAGGTTCCGACGGGACTGGACGTGTGTTGGTTTTGATTTATTGATAGTTGAATGATCAGACTCTTTTCCTTTGTGATTGTCCGTCTTAAATCGTGGACAGTATGTTTACAATTCTAGCAATAGTTTCTGTTTTGTGTGAAACTGTATCTCTTGCATTTAATTTTCTGTTTTTTTTTGTGTTTGTCATTTTAATTGTGACTTCAATTTCGCCGTCATCATTTTTTATGGCCTGATTCAATTCAAAATTACACTTAGTATATTTTTTTAGTTAAATCTTCATTCAGTGCAAATACCTTTACGCATTGTTGCTGTCGACTTATTTATATAGTCATTCTTCATATTCATATTTTGTTTTTACAGCTTCTAGACATTTTCACTTTTCTTTGTTCTTGTCTCAGTATGACTTGTTTATTCAACGTTTTGAAGTTGAAGGACACCTACGTGGGGGTGTGGATTTCACCCTGCAGTCCTAGTACGGGGGTAGACATACCCCTTTTCTTCACCCATTGTTTATGGATGTTGTATTGAAGAAGGGGACAAAAGAGTCCTTCGACTTTACCTCAGTCTCCCCCCACGTTCCCCTCATACCACGAGTGATGCGCTAAATAAACAATAGTTCTACATTCGACTATCATGTATCAGAAACTGCACTCAACCAGCCGCTTGCCCCGCTTTCCGATTCGGAATAATTACTAATTAATTTGCGCTCTACTAATTCTGTTATAAAAGCTTTTAGGGTCAATAATTGTAAACAGTAATCTGCTTCTTATGTAACTAACGCAAACCAGCTCAAGAATAGATTAGAGAACTCTGAAATCCGGCGTCGAATATTAACTTACGAATATGATTCTTATAATATGATAATTGGAATATGACTGATGAGTGAGTATTTAAAATATTAATTAAATGGCATGTTAACATAGGAATTATTGACCCATCTGTAATTAATAATTCGCTCGCTCTAATTAACAAGAAAAGAGCTTTAAGTAAAACAGGAGTCGTATATACATTAATAGCGTAGCTTAAATGGATCGCACGAAAACTGTGCTTACCCAATGTTTAATAATATAGTTTTAAAAACTATGTACTAATATGATCCTTAAGACGGTGGAATTAGGTTTGAAATGCTGTAAAATCTTTTTGATAATAAGGTATTGTAAACTGTCCACTTGAGTGAATTGGAAGTTATTTGAAGTCAGTTAGATTGTTTTAAATAATTAAATAATCAAAAATGCATTATTGGGGTTTTAAAATATATTTGCTTATATTTTAATAGAATGTTGTACTAGGTGAACAATATTTCTTTAAAGAACAGATCGATCTGTTTCTGGATAGTTGGCTGCGTCACTACTTCTTAAATCGTATTTATGACTTTCTAAAAGCACTGATTTTCACCTAATTGATATTGAACTTAATTAAATAAAGAGTTAATTTCGTATTATTTAAAATAACAGCTAGTTTGTGTAAAATAATTGAAGATTGAAGATCACTGTAGTGGACAGAAAATATTTCTCCATAAAACATGAATTGGAACTCAATGTTGTTTGAAATTAAGTTTTATTTTGCTTGCATGACATTGTCGGAACATCATGTACGGTTGTTGTTGCATGACGCGGGGGTTTGGCCACGGTGTCGTGTTGTCTGCGTCTTGTATACATCTTCATATACATACATATATACATACATTGTGTATAAGTTACTAAAGGGTCTGGCAAAATTTTGAGTACCTATGTATCAAACGAATTTGAAAAATGTAGGTCTTTAAGGAGTGTTTAATTGTTCTATCCATTTTGTATGAGCTTTTTGGAAGGGTGGTGCATGTAGGAAAATTAACTTGAAAATAAGAAGGAATTATAAGTACCTAAAGAATATAAAAAAAATATATAAAAAAAAGTTTTGTAATTTTGCCAGACTCTAAACATTCTTCATAGTAACATTTGTAAAGATGTGGCATTAAATACTTAGTTTTAATTAGACTTTTAGTTTATTTTATTTTTTAAATTTTAATGTAAATATGCCACAGATTTATAAAACCACTATCCTAGTGAGCTATGGCGCAAAAATAATAATTTCAATCATAAACGCTAAATAAAAACTTTGACTAAAAACAGCGAAAATAAACTGAAAATCATCACATTTATCTAACACTCATTTAAGTGATACATGAACGTGCTAAACCGCCATCGTTCACAGCCACACATAACATCATAACCACCGCACCGGGTGAGCTGGGTGCCATATGTTTTACTTGTCGCTTATCATTGTCTTCCACAGCCGACAGCCAGAATAACACACTAACAGATAAAACAGAGAACCCGGTACGGGTGATCAAACATCACCGGACAGAGTCCTTGCCTGGATACCCTCTATTCCAAGAGCCCTTGAAGATATCCCACGGGAGGACGAGATCCGAGCCTCTGACCGGTGAGGAGGTAGATCGCGTGCTCGTAGAGAAAGGCGTCACTCACTCGTCGTGTAAAGCGATCAATGGCACGGACACGGCGGTGAAGAAGACGCAATGGTCGCGACGCGCGAGTACGGGGACACGGTTACATAAACTGTCACCGGCTCATACTAAGAGTATGTATTTTTTGGGAGCGTTCATACAACATTATTGTTTTTTAAACGTTTAAAATTTATATTCTTTTATCATTATTATTTTTCGTTAAAAAATAATAATTATTCGATTCGTATAATTATGAACGCTCCCTCTTCTCACGCATATCCATATTAACTGTACATTGCACAGCACATTACTAACCTCGTTTTGTTTCGTCTGGAGTTGCCAGATGACAATATTATTTTGTTAGCTGGCAACCCGCTTGTGTTTGAATGATTTCGTTGCGTTGTGTGAGCACGCTTACAAACAGACTGACAGACGAACTGTGTGTGTGTGCATGGCTTTGACTGTCTGCTTTCTTGTGTAGTTTTAATGGGTTTTTTAAATTCAATATTGTACATGCATATGAGGTAAGTCTAAATAAGAATGTATTTAAATTATAAATAGTATTTATTTTCTAAATAAATCGTGTATACGGATTAATTGCTTTTGGCGATAATATTTTTTTTTATTATGATGATCAGTCTTAATACATTTTATTTTAATGCCTTTTCAAATGTTCCTTGTTTACTTATATTATTTTAAATAATACTAAATTCAATATGTTGCCGTACGTTTTATTCTAAGGCTTTGCTATTTTATATATAAATTTAAAAAAAACTTATCTTTACAGTGTAATACAAAGTTACGTGTACGATAATTATTTGTCTCTTTTAATTTAGCTGGTAAATATACCTTAACCTTCAAAAATTTCATTGGAGTGGGCTTTAAAATTTTAAGTTCGAATTCCTAAAAATATCTTAACAATTAGTAGACTATTTCACACTAGCATAAAGTTGCAATTTTCTTTGGTAAACAAAGTGGTTCTTAAGGCTTTTAAGGGCACGTTCCAACAGCATGATGACCAGGAATATAAGCTTTTACTTTTTAATAAAGGTGTTATTTGTATTTTATAAATCCTAGCATTAAATGGATATTATCTTCTTCACTAAGCTGCATTTGCCTGCCCACAATCCTTCTTTAAAAGTATAACAATCACAACACACGAATATTTCTAAACAATACGCATATACCAACAAAATATAAAACAGACTGAATTGAAGTCTATAACATTCAAATAAAGTACATTTCACGTCGCCAACACTATATCAAAATGCATATCAGTTTAAACCTTACACGAAAGACATACAGTATGCTTAGTGCGAGTTTCATACAAAAAATCTAGTAACGCCTCGATCGCGTAAATCGAGTTAACGTCAAACGCATCGACTGTAGTTAACTTGCGAGTGTGAGTTTTGTTAGAGTTTACTATTCGCTTGGAGTTTATTCACCGTGACAAGTGACGAATGGTGAACGACAAACGAATGAACGTTGGTAATCCGCCTAAATAAATTGACATTTGCATATTGTATTCGTAATAGAAGTGACTGCCTTTTCAATTAGTCGTGGTTATACGACAAGTTAGACGTTTATTTTGACGTGTTTACAAAAGTTTGTATTATATTGTGATTTGGATAAAGTTTTAATATTATTGCTAAAAATGAAGACTAGTCCGTCCCAATTTGAAATATTGGTGACATATATGGAGCAGTAAGTGTAATTTATATAATTTGGTGTCTAGTGAATTTGTGATCCAATCTGTGAGCTTTGTAAAACTTAGTTTGTTTTTGAAGACAACAATTATTGTTGACAATATTTACCTAATTACTTTTATTATATTTTTATAGAGACGGGCTTGCTCTCCCCAACTAGGCCGTCATCTCCAAGCTTGCTCCATCTGTGCAAACCACTCCGTCGTGCAAAGAGAAGTCGAGGTTTACCTCGTAGACAAGCGAGGCTAGCACACACTGAGCAGGCAGCACAACACTTTCTCCATGCTGATTCGTTTTGGAGCAATTTCAAAGAACAGCAGCACAGAGACAACGTCGAATTGAGAAGAGAGCAGAATAGAACAAGGGAAATGGAGGTACAGGCTCGGAGGGACTGGCAAGCAATAGGCGGAAGAGTTGTGAATGTTTTGGTAAAACTAGCTGATAAATATTGTAAAGATTAATTAGTTATAATATTTGTTACCTTGGTTCCATAAGTTCTTTTTAAAGTAAAGGCCTTTACTTAAAGCTAGCCATAGGTCAGTTAGCTGATATTATTATTTTATTTAGAATATATTTATTATACACTCAACAGTACAGACTCGCGCTTATCTCGCTTAGTGACGATAGCAAAAACTTGAAGTGTTTCCTGTGTTTGTTTCTTATGAGGGGGTCAAAAAAATGTTCACATTTAGTTCAAGAGGCTAATTCATTATGTTTGAGTGCACAACTTTTAATTTTTATCAAATTGTGTCACTCAGGTTTTATATTTTGGTATTCCACATGATGCAATTTACATTCTACAAATTGTAGGTGTTTTCTTGTTAACTGTTTATGTTACTTTAAAAGCTGAAACTATGATGAAGTCCAACTCCTCTGTGATAATCGTAATTTCGGACTTATATTGGTTTTCACTCATCTTATGTACCTAAATAGTCTATGTTAAATGCTAGCAAATGATAAGAACCAATTGACTGATTATATTGAGCTTAACTAAAGCAGGTGTTATGTGTGAAGATTTTTTTTCCCATGTCTGAATTAACTTGTTTTTATTAAGTTTGTAAATATTTGTCCAATAATTTGTAAGTATTGTAAAAAAATAGCAAAAGAAAGTTCCCGGTTTGAACCATAATTTCAAGAATGAATGAAAATAATAAAAGTATTGCAAACCTTAGTATTTGGTCTTTTAATTCTGTTCCTCTATTACATATTAAAGTGGCTTAGCTTCATTTTACTATGAGCTCACTAGGTATTTATTCTTGCAAAGTCTAAACATTCCAGTGATGTTAAGTATTATTAATTTGACTTAGTATGCAGTGTGCAATGTTACACAAGCAGTTGCTCTATACCTATAAAAGTACTATTGGTATTTAACATCACCAAGTTTTATTAGAAACCAAACTCGACATAGTTGGAAAAGCCTTAAGGTCTGAATTGGGTTAGGAAAACAAGATAATATTGTTATTCAAGTGTTTCATAATTTTATTCTAGACCAATCAGTAACTTATTACAATGCCTTAACTTATGTAGACGTCTAGTTTATGATTAAATAAACTAAATAACAGTAAAAAGTTCTCAACCGTTTTAAGGGTTCTTCAGCAAGATACATTCATATATCTAAAAAATAATAGCTTATAATAGGAACATGATTCCTACTCACACATGTGCTATGCAATTTTAAAATTATATACTAAAATACTGAATTTATGAAGTGAAAATAATTAACAGAGACTCAAAATATGCTAAATACAATAATATGATTATGAGGTATTTTAAAACTAATGTGATCAAGTCTTCTAACTGATTGTTCCCTTTGAACCCTTCCTCAGACGTTGAACCGCCTATGACTGTCTCTGTGGGAAGAGGTTCATCGATTTCATGTTCTTCATTTTCCAATCCTAAATCCATTACATATCTGTAAAACATATACAGTTAGGAAAATAAAATACTTCTATGCAGGTAAGAATAAATCATACCCAATTATTATTTACCATTTGAGCCTTTATTGAATGATAGTGCTTGCGGCAATAATACAGATGTTCTTCATCTTTTGGAGGTCCAAATATTCTAAAATGGCTACAATCAATACACCCAATTACTCCGGGTATTCCATACTTGGCACAAAATCTGAAACAAACAAGAAACTTATGTGCATTTCAAATTATAATGATATTTTGCAATGGTATATGTACAAATCATGTAGGCCATACCTTTGGGTAATTGCTTGCCTAGAAATTGAAGAAATGGGAAACGGGATATATTTTCTTACTATGTTCTTATGTGTCAGAGCCTTGGTAACCTCTTCAATGTAGACTCTGCACATTTTTTGTCAGATGTTTTTAGAAACTCCCACTGAGCGCTGGTAAGGCCCAGTTGCATAAAAAAACAGGGCTGTGAGTACCTAAAATAATAATTTTCATAGAAAATAAGCACATTGTGCCAGGGGCAGGTGGAAAAAAGTGTGTTTCAAAAGTACTGATCATACATTACCTTATCTTCCAAGGATACCCGTTGAGAAAACTTTAAACCAGAAAGCTGCCTCAGCTCTCGCCACAAAACTTGACGGCTGTCTTGGGAAGCCGATATCTTCTTTTAAATTCAGCCTCTGGAAGGTCTCTTGGCGGATTGCTCGAGTTACGTGCTCTTGCACGACCAAAGGATGTTAGATTACGCTCATCTTGTGTTCTTGCGGTCTCACACATCCTCCAAGCGAAATACATACGAGATGCCATTGTAATTCTTATTCACAATATGAAATTCAATTAAATCACTTTGTTATTTCACCACTCTCACAACGATCTCACAACAAAATCTTAAGTGACAACTTTACGCGCTCGCAAGTGACTGCGTTTCGAACTCGAGCTGTCAAAACTGTCAAAATTGTAACTCGCACTCGCGATAAACGTGCAATCGTTAGCGTTTGTGGTCGAAACGTTCCTCACTTTCGAGAGCTATTCGATCGTCACTAGTGACGGCGTTAATTTTAAAACTGACACTCACAAAATTTAATTCTCACGTATGACGCTAGGTGGCGCTTACCCAGCGCCATACAAATTGGCGTAAAAGTAAACGCGTTCGATGCGTAAAAAAAACTCGCACTAAGCATACAGTTCAAATTACAATACCGACACTCATTTCTAAGTATAATGACGTTTGCCTACAGACGCGGAAACGCTACGTAACCGCTGCGTTAGTATGCCTTCCCGAGCGTGCTCGTCGTTTGAGGTGGACAGAGCTCCGCCGAGATACACTGATCTTGATGGTAAGAAAGTCGCTGTATTGGTCAATTTTTTGAAAATTTTATTTGACATGTAACTAAATAGCAGCAATATAGCAGGCATGTTCAGATTTTTTTTCAGTCTTATAATCATCGACATGTTTGTAGGTTTAGAGGTGTCCCGCGATGAAGCTGACGCGGTATCTGATTGGTACCGGACGCCGCGCATTCCTGAGGAACCAGACTGTTGCGACATATCCAGAGATTTTCTGAAGTGAGTATCCTGGTGATATTTTATTCAACTTTTTAGCGTTAACTCATCGTGCTCCTATGCTCGCACTGTATTGTTGTGTGTTGGAATAAAATTAATTGCCCACAAGCAAAAATTTTGAAGAGGTGCGAAAATGCATCTTTCTGTATGATACCGTGGTGGGTTGCGAGAGCGCTGTCAGTGCGGGCACGGTAGAGCGGGGAGTGAGCCGACGGTGTGTCCGCAGCTCGGCGCTGGCGGGCGGCGGCTCGGTGGCGCACTCCCGCACGTCGTCGCTGGGCGAGGCCGGCTACCTGCCCATGGCGCCGGCCGGCCTGGTGTCGGCCTCGTCCGGCTCGCTGTGCAGCGGCACGCCCTCCACCGACCCGCGCTTCAGCGAGTACCAGCTGGAGCCCGCCACCTCGCACATCGGGCTGGACTGCCGCCCGCCGCGCGCCTACAGCGTGGGCTCGCGCCCCGCCGCGGGGCCCGGCGCGGGGCCCGCCGCCGAGCCGCGCCACCGCGCCTACAGCGTGGGGGCCCGCGCGCGCCCGCCGCGCCACCCGCACGCCCGACCCACCAACACCGACGACCACATGGAGATCGACTTCTCCAACAACTCGCCCGCCAACCGGGTAAATACACTTTACGTTTGTTCCTTTTTAATTGTTGACAGATTGTTTTGATAATGGAATTGTAAAAAAAAAATATTTTAACTTTATTAGATTTTATCTACTGTTTTTATACTTTTCTTGTGTTCCGAGTATCTACATGAATGTGTCGGTTCGCCCAGATGATGTCGCGCACCCCTCCGACGGCGTGCTTCATCGAGCCGCGGCCGAAGACCAACGTGGACGAGTACGTGGACATGTCGCCGCGCAACGCCGGCTACGTGGAGATGCGGCCGGGCGAGCGGCCGCGCTCCCCGCCCATGCCGGCCCCCGCGCCCCCCGCGCCTCCCACGCCGGACGGCTACGTGGAGATGAACTACGGGCGCGCCGCCACCCGGCCCATCGCCATCGGCTCGGCGCGGCCGCCGCCGCCGCTGGCCGCGTCGCCGGACGAGCGGCGCCGGCCGCGCGAGCCGCGCACGCCGCACGGCTCGCAGACGCTGTTCGACATGTCGCTGGACTCGCCCGCCTCGCCGCAGGACGGCGACGCCGCCGACACGCTCGAAGAAGACCCGCCTCACCATCCCCTCACTACGGTCAGGGAGATATCCGAGGACGGCCGGCGGAGCCCCGAGGCGACGGTGGTACCGCGGCGGAGCCCTGAAGTGTCGGTGTCGCCGCAGTACGTCACGCTGGCGCTGGTCTCCGCGCCGCCCAAGACGCCCGAGCCCTGCGGCGACGAACTGTCCTGTAACCCCACCGCTAACAAGACTATCGCGAGGGTGCCAGATCCTATTGAGATTCGAGGTTAGTGATTATTTTATTATTCAATTCTGAAGACTTTAATGATCCTTAAAGAAGGAGTAACTAATTCGTACGACGTATTCGTTTAGCGGAAACGAGCGGCACGGCGACGCTGGTGCTGGCGGGCGGCGGCGCGGCGGCGCGGTTCAGCGTGGAGGAGGGCGGGGGCGCGGGCGCGGCGCCGCTGAACTACGCGGCGCTGGACCTGGAGCCGCGCCGCGCGGGCGCCGCGCCCCCGCAGCGCGCCTACACGCAGATCGACTTCCTGCGCAGCGAGAAGCTGCACGCCGCCGACGCCACATAGGCGCCCGGCTGCCGCACTCGGCCGCTATCTGTTTCGACGCTGACGGTTTCAAACCGGCTCCGAACTGTAGTGCCGGCCGAACCGTCGAATGAGATTCGACCGCTCGGCCAGTGACGAGTGTGCGCGACCTAGCGACAGGGACGCTCCTACTTACGTAGCCGACTGCCATTTAAGTTAAGCCTAGTGACATTAGGCCCGGAATGGCCATAGCGATAGTAAAATTCGGTTGCCGTATTGATAAGCTGTGAATGTGTCAAATTAATGCATCAGACTGATTCTTTTGTCGCGGTTTTGACGTTTTATATCGATAAGTCAGACTGTACGGCACTATTTTGATTAATAGTTTCATCGATATATTTTGCTTTATTTTTCCTTCACATTATTTTAATTTCATCAAAAGTCAATCAAAATCAGCTATTCAGCCAGGACCACCCTAATTTTCTATCTAAACGTGCTACTTCTTAATTCCTACTGTTTTATGACTTATCGATATAGACGAGTAGGCACGCTGTGCGTTATAGATGCAGTGTCGATGGAGAGCACTCACGACCGGCGTGCACGCCGCATTTACAACTGTGTCCCTTGAGGTGGCTCACTTGTAATAGTCACAATTAAAATTAAAACAAAGGCTACTTCAAAAAAACGTTAGAACTATAATATAGATAACTAAAATATTTGCATTAATGTAATTATATTCGGATTATTATTAAATTATACGTTACCGATTTTCAAATTCCTTGGTTCAATACACAATAAACAATATTGTGTAAATTTTTCGCAATATAAGTATAATTAGAGATGATCCACCTCAATGGGCACAAGTAACAAGATCACCGCTGCTTTATCATTCATCGTCAGCCTGTATCTTAAAGGCAGTTTGATAGTATATGCAGAGCGATATCCTTCACTTATTTTCTGGACTTGTCTAGAAGATGTATACTCAAATATACCTTCGTATTAAAAATGTATAATATAGAATACAAAAATTAATTAATGTATAATTTAGTATACAATCTTCTACGTTCGTCTGTATCTTGTATTAGACTCGATGTCGCTTGCTTCTGTTACTATATGATAGTAAACACATTTTGTTATTAATTTTATTCTTATTACATTTTTATAATTATTGTTATGAGACTTCAGTGATACGTTTGTATAGCAAACATATAAATATATGATATGACACTAAAAGAAATTATACTAAGTCTAACTCCAAAAGTTTTCACTAAATTAATACATTATCATGTTATTATATTCATTTGTAATTAAATATTTATTTCCTTAGATCTTAGTGTATCTCTCTAGTACAGTCGCGGAAAAACATTAAGAAATAAAATATTCGTGCACGGGAATGTTTCAGTGAAGTGTTGACACGTTGGTTCCGTCGTGAACGTTTTAAAGTAAATTTTATTGTAATATTATTATAAAGCCACGGTTGTGAGAGAGGCCTAACAGTAGTTGGTACAATACACGATTATGTTCCGGTGACATACTGCCTACTGTGTTCTTAGAATACTCTGTGCAATTTTAAACATAAATGTTATTTCTACACTGTTATTGTTTGTTATCTGCCATTTCGTGTTCCGTTTGTGGTTACAGCCAGTTGAAGTTTATCACTATTTTACACCATTTACACTAGCTCACTTTTTAAGCGAGTTATCGTAGCCTCATCATATTTTTAGCTTATATAAAAATATTGTTCAAAAAATAAAATTGTATGTATGTTCATATTTGAGTAGATATCTGTTTTCACTATGTTGTTTAGATGTTTGCTAAGTAATCCCGAACGGAACATATTTAAGATTGATAAGTAATTGTTTTCATGACGATTGCTTGTCAAGCTGACAGTCAAGTTAGACAATCATATAGACTAAGTTATTTGAGCTTGCCAATTCAAAAACAGAGTTATTTTTTGTTTACTTATAAATAAAATTACTGTTAATTTCCGTCAAAATAAATAAAAAAACCCCTAGAGCAAACGTCTCCCTCCATGCTACATAATGTGTTCAATAAAGTTTTTATACAATAAGTTCATATTATGATATCTGAGACATGTATGTATGTAATATTACACATATTATTTTACCAGCAAGGCAAACTCAAATAACATCATCTACGTAAATTATGTGTTCAATACAAATCTGTTTTTATCTTACGACTGCTGTTTATATCCGAAAATATTATTATAGGAATATTTTTAAAAGAAACAAAACGTTGACATTTTAAACACATAGGTCGATATTACATATTATTTTTAACTATTATTATTTTCTTGTTACGGGGCTTCGCTGTTATATTTTAAATGTACGTTTTTTTAAACTGAAATCAATATTATATTAAATTTTGTTGAGTAAAGTATTTACGTTCAAGTTATTATTGTTTTATGTTTTAATTGACTTTAATCTTTGAAGTTTTGTGTAGTTATCAAATTAGATGTTTTAAAAAAAATATGGCGCGCACCACTCATGATTTCAAAGTGATTAAATCCGATGGAGATATGCTCAATTTTAGTTTCTAATATCTGAATATGATGAGTAAATCATGACTGTTTATGTATGATATTTTTTTGTTGTTTTTAATAACATTCGTATACCACGTATTTTTTAAAATTATCTAATAATATATTGTTAAACAAATCCCCGCGAAGCTTCAGTAACAAGACAGGCAACGACAACGCAACCTCGTTGTCGAGAATATGAAATTGTATTTAAACTGACTACTTACGGACTTAGACGTAGAGGACGATCGTCGTACAATAGTTCAATTTTAGATGATTTCCGTTAAATAAGTGCAAATATTTATAAGAGTGGTGTGCTCAGAAAAGTTGTCTTATTCGCCGAAATGTAGTAATAATCCTCCTGTGTTTATTTTAAATAACCAATATATATATATATATATAACCAATATGTATCATGTACTCCTGTAAAAGTTCCCAAAACACTTTCTACTTTGATCAAAAGTTTTCATTTTCTATCCCTTACTTCACTGTATTTATAAAACTTTGTCTTTTTATGTGGCATAGTAAAATAAAGGTAGTAAAGAAAAACTTTTCTCAGCACACTATGCAAACCTAAACAATCACTCCTCACGAAAATAACTCAATTGAGATAAAAAAAAACAGAATGTTCTACATTCCGACTTATTAGCAATTGACTAGCCTCCTGTGTTCAAATACTTCCTAAAACCTATTTAACCTAGTAATAGAAAACAAGCTTCCTTTGCCCGCGCTCGATTTAATAGAAAAAAGAAAAATAAAAAACGTAATGGGACCTGTATCATAATGCGTGACTGAGTCAACACCAAATTTTTTATATAATAAAAAAAATGTTATTTATTTCCGCGTAAGTAAGCGAGCGAGAAGTCTTTGGTTGAACGTGAAACGTTAGACTTTTCTCTCTGATTGTACTGTAACGTGTAAGCTTTAAGTATGCCAGATGGAAATCAGCACAAGTTTTTTTTTATAGGATAATAGTTGTCGCTTAGGAATGTGTTCGTCTATTGTGATATGTGGGAGTATTCTTTATTACAGAATACGGAAGAATTTGAATATTAAATGTCACTACAAAATCATTTTTTACATTCAAGAACAATGTTGCTATATGTTAGATTTTAGTTTTGTTTGTGAAGAATACTCCAACATAGAGAAATTATTCCTGAGAGCCCAAACGATATTAGTCCAGATTCATCGCTGTTATCAATGTTGTATTAAGCGGATCGTATAGTAGTATAGTACAATTTGGCAAGGCCACTGTTTTACATTTTTGTATATTAATAATTTTTAGGAAGAAATACGCTCCCAGTTTGAGCGTTTTGTAACAAACTGGTTGAGAGTTGACATGAATGTAATAAAAGTACTGAAATTGTGAACCGAGATAGCTAATTTGAAACCATATTAGGTGTGATAGTAGATATTGAAGCTTTTAAAACATAAAACCTATGGAATTGCCAGTGTAAAAAATAATAATGATAATGAAGAAGTGCAACATTAAAGTTAATGGATAATTAAACCATTGCAGTTTTGTTTATTTCAAGTTATTATTATATAACATCCTGACATTTAATTTTTCTAATCTTGCTTTAAATTAAATTTATAACAAATAAAGAAAATATTCAACGCGACATCTCAACCAGTTAATTTTAATAAGCCAATTTGCAGATTGCTAGTGCCACCTCGCAGTTACGTAGTACCATGTTTAGATACATAATATATATTGTATATTATATTATACATTTACTTTATTCCACGTAGTGTAAGAAGTGTTGAGTTTAACATAGGTGTAAGGATAGACGGGTACAGTTGATAGCGGTATGTAGACGATTGGATAGAAACTCCTTTTAAAATATGTCTGTCACCTCCTATGGTCTGAATAATATGAAGAACAGGGCGTGTTGGGGGATTGATTTTAGCAATTGCAACATTGATTTTTATTTGGTATTTTTAATTAATGAATATGTTATTTTTCATTTGATTAAATTTTATGATAGTTTTGTTTTACTTGTGTCATAAATAATCTCAGTAACACTTGTGGTTATCTGTGTAATTATTCCTGAATTACGTATATAAAAAACCTAGTTTTAACTTAACACCCGAGCTTGCCCTTTTTGCAACATAGCAAGGTCGCAAAACATGTAGACACGAGGAATTCATATGAAACATATTCTAAAAGGAGCTTTTGGCTACATTTACATTGGTGAGACTTGTATTATGCGACATCGAAAGCTAGTGTGAATGCGGCCTTATTTTAATATATTTATAATTAAAAAAATATACAAAATAATTTACCAAACTCCGCGTGTTACGTCATGACAAGATGGAGTTGTTTTTTTTTTAAGAAATCTATACTAGTCCCATTGCAAGTTAAACAGAATTTTTGCATAAAAATGTTCCTGTAAACGGCGTAAAGGTTTTTATAAGGTTTAAATATAAGTTTAACTATTGTAACGTCTAGAACAGTTTCTATAATAGTGGTTTAGTACCTGGGGTGAGTCGCCACGCTACGCTGCGAGCGCTTGCTGTGACGTCACAGGCGTCACTCGACGCGATCACCACACGATGAGGCAAATTCTGTTGTTTTGGAATGGAAAAAAATATTATATTTTTTTACAAATGGTGCTACCGTTTTGTGTTTTAGTCGATGATAGCTTAGCCGCTCGTACTGCCGAGCACAGTGTGGCGTCGCTGCGTGACGCGTGGGACGCGCGCGCCTGTCGCTAACTGTACGCGGGCGTCCTCACTGTACGCGAGTCTGTCGCTCACTGTACGCGAGCCTGTCGCTCAGTGTACGCGCGCCTGTCGCTCAGTGTACCCGCGACAGCCGCACTCGCCGGCAACTAGCTGTAGTCATAGCTTTTGTAATTGCAACGTTGTTCGCGACCACGCGCTTGTAACTTGCGACCTGGCTTCAATGTTTGCCCTTACTCGATCATTTTAAATGCTTCACAGTGCTCGGTGCGTTCGCCACGCGTGCCGGCCAGTACAGCTGGGTATGTTAGGATCCACCTCGCAGTTACAAGTAGTGCACTTTTAAAGTATCACAATGTCAATCGTGTTTATAACTCGTTGATCGATGCGTGCCACTCGGTCGGCGTGTCCGCCGTTAAATTATATTAAAGAAATCTAAATCTAATTTCTTTGGTACATTAAAATTTTGTTTACTTTCATATTATTGTAAATAAAAAAAATAAAAGCTTTGGATTTGCGCATTTTTTTATTTATTATTATTTATCACCCATTAATAATAAAATGATCGTTATTATGTCAGCTTAACAGAAAATAAAACGATTAAATAAAGAAATACTGTTTATTTTACATAATTACCTACATATTGATCACACACAAATAATAAAACAAATGCATATCAACACCGAACCCGCCGCTAAAACAGTGTGCTAAATATTCAACACTAATATTATTTAAACGTAACGATCGATCTCAACACATGCAGACATAACGAACAACAGAAATGATGCAATATGTGTCCACAATACTCTACAACAATCTACTAACCATTTTAAATCAATCTCTACAACAATCGTTACAGTGAGTAGAACTATCAACGGATACAGTAATAAATATAAAATATAGTATTAATTAATTTTATAATTAATATAATTGAATAAGTATCTAATTGGGTGGGAAATCCAATGGCATGGTAATGTCACGCGTTTTCAGATCCATGGGAATGATTTTTTTTAGCAATAGAAGGCAGAATTCAGTATTGTTTTTAAGAAAATTCTTACCAACCTCAAGTGAACATCACTTCTCATATAGATTCTATCTATCTAAGATTGTTAAACACGCGTGAAATTCAGCGACACTAGATTTTGACTCTTAAAACTGATACAAATAGTATTTAAACAGACTGATCTATAAATAATAAGATATTACGGTGGAAATCGTTAATTCTTAATTGATGAAAATATTTTGTGCACTTTATAAACCTTTTGCTCATTTAATATTAAGGAAACTACATAATATAAAGGAAGAACCCTAGTAGTTCATATAATTACGTTATACGTATTTTCGAAAGTTATAAAAATAGTTAATAGGTTTAATAGGTTATAAAAATGGAAATTCCTATTATTATATTTTCTTAAAAATCATTAGCATTAATTATTATCCAAGATTTAACACTAGATTTTAATAAAGGAATCAGTGAATTGCGAACAAAAGATATAATATAAAGAGCAGTAATTACGTTAAAATAATCTCAGTACCTACTTCAAAAAAACAGGTCGCGTTGAGTTACAGTATAATAACTTAAAAGGTACAGTTAGCTATTATTTTATTTATTGGTAACAGACTTAACATTCGCTGAGCTGACAGCTAACCTCTAGCAATAAAGAGCCACCAGATATTTTTTACTGTAATAATATATTATTTAATTTGGTTTTATTGCAATAATTTACTTTATGAACTTTGCTGTAGGATTTTTTAAGTCTGTTACCAATTAATACATATCAAGGTATCTGGTAGATTATGGAAATATTTTAAAGCTAATTAAGTGGGATTACAATGTTTAATGGCACTGACTATTCATAACAAATTTACCAATGTTTCAGTATTAGTTACTTAGCATGTATATCGAAGAAAGACAATCGTAACCTGATAAGTCGTTTTAAAATCACACAAGACTTAAATGGTCAAACAATTTAAAGTGCTTATTACGCATTTGCTTTACTTCTGAGAAAACAACATTCCATCAACACTACATAACTCGCTTGCACAAACAATAGTAGATTTCAAAATTACATATGTGACCATATAAGTACACCATAGACAACTTACTTCGGTGGCGACCGTCCATTTACAACTGTAGGAGTGTCTTTCCATGACCTGCCAGTTTTCAAAGTGGTCACTTTTTTCCTAACCCTTTTGACAGTGACCTCTTCATTCGCCAACAATTTTCTCTTAGGCTTAACCTTAACCCCTTTCATGGTGAAGGAGTCATCGAATATGTCTCCGCTTGAGTTTATCGACTGGCTGTCATTATGTCCGTCGCCGACGACTGCACATATCGGGCTGTCGAACGACACATGCCTGGAGGTGTTAAGTCTAGGACTGTATCTTTGTTTCTCAACTGAGGTCTGTGTGGCGATGTTGGTGTGGTTGTCTTTGGCGGGGGGTGTGGCCTCTGGGTTCATCCTCGTCTTCTTAACCTTGACCAGCACAGCTGGTTCTGACGATTTCCTTTTAACCTTTTTCTTGGTTTCCTTCTCCTGTTCAGGGACCTTATTTTCTGTGTCAACATCGGTGACAACCTTGGGTTTCCTCCCTCGTTTCTTTGGCACGTCTCCATTCTGCTTGGTAACCTTCACGGGTACTTCTGCTTCTCCATCAGAGCCACTGTCTTCCACAATGATTCTGTTTGTTCTGCCTTTGCTAGGTGATTTAGCCTTTTTTGGTGAAAAATCTAAGGTACTATTTTTAGTCTTGCCTTCAGTCTTTAGGTAGTCCTCAAATAGTTTTCGGCACTTTTTGTAATCGGGGACTTCTTTAGGTTTCATCGTATTTATATATTCAAAGAATTTGATGAGAGCTTCTGTAACATTATTAGGATAATATATATTTTAAGTTATCTTTATTATAAATCATACAATATTATTTTAATACTAATGAATGTTATAAATTTATAAAATGCACAACACTGCAATAAATAAGCATCGTAAAATGCAACTCACCAGGTACATCACTAGACTGGTTCTTGATGTTGGCCCTGACATTCTTCATGAAAGACTCCTTCATGGATTGCACAGTTTTGGGTTGCTTGAGTGACTTCTCCCAGGGCAGCTTCCCAGTCAGCCAATGCAGCATGTTGTAGCCGAGGATCTCGAGGTCACCACGCATTGTAGGTTCTGGAGCGAAAGTATACAATTTTAGGGTTCCGTAGTCGACAGGGAAGCCTTATAGTTTTGCCATGTCCCTCTGTCTGTTTTATCTGTCCATGGCATAGCTAAGAGGTTATTAGTATTAGAACGCTGAAATTTAGTATAGATAATTATGTATATTAATCATACGGACAGAGCGGTAAAATATTTTTTTTTAGGTTACCTCCCATACACGTAAAGTGGGGACGATTTTTTTTTCTCACGTATCCCGTCGTGTGAAATATCGTTACATAGGTCTTTTAAAAATATAGCAGGTTTTTGAAAATCCTTTTCCAATTTAGGAATTCGCTTGCGAATATATCGAACTTTAAAGGAAAACTATTACGGCCAAATAGGCTTTACCGGTTGCAGAGTTATAGTCGCCCAATTACGGAAACCTATTGCGCGTGGCCGTACACGCACATGGCCGCTTTTTATAATAAACAATACTAGCCGTTGTAACCTATGGTTTCACCAACCTACTGAGGGAACCAAGCAATGCATCCGAACAATAAGATATCTTAAAACAGTCTCCAGGGTCCCAATCTGCATACCAAATATCACTCCAATCAGTTATCGTGAAAGAACTATTCCTGGCTAAATATTACTAATTATAAAACAATGTGTATTAGTATGGATGCGCTAAACATCCTCTTCATAAAGAGGATGGTCTGCCATAAAGCTTTGTTAAAAAAAACCAGCTACGTGTGAGTTGGACTCGCGCACCGAGGGTCAGACCTTTGGAAAGAATATTACACGCAATAAAGTCGCAATTATCTTGTTCTTTTCCGACCGCATAATTATGTTTGAAATAATAAGCAGTGACACACGGACAAACAAACGAAGTGAAACCATATGGGTCCCTTTTTACCATTTTTAGTATGGACACTAAAAAAATATCATGTTTAATATTTACCTCCTAAATGTGCATCTCTGCTCGTATACTCAATGGTGCCATTGTGTGCGCTCTTAGGGTCTGGGTTAAACGGTTGGCCCTCTTTCAGTCGCGTGGCTAGACCGAAGTCTACTAGGTACACCTGGTTCTTGGCACTCTTCAGACCGAGCAGCATGTTGGCGCCTTTGAGGTCGGCGTGGACGTAACCGCGGCTGTGTATATACTCTAGTACGTCTAACTGAAATGAATAAAATTAAGCTAAATAACACTTGAAGTAAAAAAAAAACAGTATTTTACATAAATTATTCAAATGTATTTTTTTTCAATTTATGCCTCATTGAATGTTTCCAGCCAAGGACATAGATATACAAAAGAGATGATGTTAAAATGATGCGAAAAAGTCAAGTAAAAATCAAGCATACTAGTAATAGCAATTATACTTCAGTAATTTAAGAATTTGGAATTCTTACACAGTAAACCGCCACATACAGGGCTAAGTACTTCGGTTACCCAGGTACTATCCAAGAGAAAGTAGACCAGGCATCTACTGGCTTTTCTCGAGGAGTTGGGGTGGATCGAATAAATAATCTAATCCTCCCTCTCACGCAAAATACGCGCCTTGTCGTGGAGTTGCGGAAAACAGCCCACCTAAACCTAACCTAACCTATACAGTATTGATTTTGGAATTTAATCTTTATGATAACTATGCTTGGTTAAACTGACTCCTACCAAAGTGTAGTACCAGTGTCTTACCATTTGTAAACCTAATTGGAAGACAGTTGCAGCTGGAAATGACTTCCCGGACTCGGTGAACAGGCTCCAAACATCTTTACCAAACCGCTCCATTACTAAGTATCTGTAGGTCATTCCATTGCACTCATGGGACCCCTTGCCGAAGAATGTTGGCATGCCCAGACTTTTGAGCTTTTTGCTTTGCATGAATTTTGCAACTGAAATAATTAAAAATGGAATTTATTGAAATATAAATTACATACATATATAATTGTATCCTATGGATTTTGTTTTTTTATTGTATTGTATTGATTGCCTTACGCAAGGATGATTCATGCTATTTTGAGGTTAACTCAGTTTCCTAGATGTGTTCACAGGAGTCAAGAAATGCAATTGGAGTATTAAAAACTTCAACAGTATGTTACTGTTGAAATAAGTGTTGGGGTATTTGTTTTAGCACTCAGTTAACAGAATATACAAATAAACACAATGGGGTCATCACGCTGTAAATATACCTGTTAAAGTAACTGATTATTTGGAGCTTCCTAATAATGTACATTTGAATTGTTTTTTTTTTGTGTAATTTGTCTCTCACATTCTTACTAACACTGTCACTGGAAAATGGCTTAACCAAATTAGATGATTTTTTTTATGGCGATAGATTGAAATAAGTGGAAGGACATAGTTATTACATGGGTGTTTGGGGAAGTTCTTTAGGGATGCAAGTGAATCCATAAGAAACCATTATACTCCATTTACAATAAGCTTATACATTAAAATGCATCCTATTTACCGCTTGTTCAAACAATTTGAGCTCTATTGATATTTATTTATCTATAAACATTTACCATTACAGGCTGACCCAATTCGATAAATGCACCTTAATTAACTATAATTTTATTTATACTTATAACTAATCTATCTATAACTAATGATGAACAATGCATTCCTTTATTTTGCTTACAATACTATCCTTATTTCTATAAAATAGAACTCAAAATCGGTTGAATGAGCTGCAAAAAGAGTTTGGAAGTTTTTCTAATCTTATTGTAAATGAAGTATAGTAGTTTATAACTTAGAAACTACATAGAATAGGATGTTTTTTATCCCACTACATGGATCCAATTCAAAGTCTACCCGACAAATCTGCAGGCAAGAACTAGTAAACTCAAAATTCAAATTTTGATTCTAGAAAACTCCAGTATTGACTGGATAAAATAGTCATTAACAAACTATTTACAAATACAAATTTCTTTTAGCAAAAGTACCTAATGCATAACCACATGAAGTGAACTAAACAAATACAAGATATAACTATACTATACAGTAACTGTTTACTAACTAGTAAGATAACTACAGTCCTAGTAACTAATGATCATGTAATAAGAAGAAGGAATCATTGTTAAATGTATTTCCTTAAACTATTAATACAAAACATTGTGAATTTTAGTTGTATACTCACTGTCATCTTTATTGGCATTCCTGAGATAGAAATTGATTTCAACAAAAAGCGGTCCATTCTCATGTGGTTCCTGATGGAAAAACCGTTAAAACAATTATTATTTGCTTACTTTACAACATATAAATAATGCTTTTTATTTAAAAGTTCAGTTTACTTACAATTTTGATGGCGTAGGGGTAATCCGATCCTTTGGCCTTTAATGTGTGGTCGCACGCAGAATATATTTCTCCAAAGCCTCCGACGCCAATCGAAGGTCCTATCCGCCATTCCTTTTTAAAGAGATTGTCTTTAATAACTTCTCCTGTAGGTATAGGAGCTGGCATCTTGTAGCCAGCAGCTTTTCTTTTCGGTGCTGCCTTTTTAACTCGTCCAGCCATTTTTATTTTATATTATTCAGCACTGTTAATACACAATCATTTATCGCCGCTAAAAAGAAATAAAATTACAGTTGAAATTCGTTCGAGATAACTAATAAATAATATTCAACAATTGAATTGAACGAATGCGACGCTACCGTTGTGACTTTACTTTGACTTTTGATTTTGACAGCACTTTGACTTTGATACAGATGATACGGAATACAGAACAGCAGCCTGAAAATTAAAAATCATAGACAGTCAACCACAGACAACTGAAAACCCATTCACTCTAACACTCTTCGGGGACCATGTTCCTTATATAATTTAAGTGTTAAGGACAATGTGTATACCTAGTATACGGGGTAGTCAGAAGCCAAAAATTATGAACACATTATCTGAGAACTGAGTTGTGGATAAAACGTTTAAACCGATTTAGATGAAAGTTGGAATAAATATCGTATCTCTAGATCTTGAAGACGGATATAGAATTTATATTCGGGAGCGCGAAGCAGTTCCGTCAGGATGCAAGTGAAACCGTGGGAAACAACTAGCTTGAAATATTATGTAACCTTCGGGAGCCTTTCGTCAGGACTTAAGTTCCTTTTTGAGGTTAGACGGTCAAACGGCCACGAACAAGCCTCGTCAGCACGTCTATATTTCATACTAGCTTCTGCCCGCGACTTCGTCCGCGTGGAGTAGTGGTGCTCCGCTCCTATTGGTTTTAGCGTGATGAAATATAGCCTATACCAATATAGCCTTCTTCAATAAATGGGCTATCTAACACTGAAAGAATTTTCAAATCGGACCAGTAGTTCCTGAGATTAGTAGCGTACGCAAAAAAGTAACTTTTCTGGTTGATTTCTTACACCTTGTATCCGAAAAACCCAAATATCTTACGGAACCCTATTTTTTTCCAAAATAAAATTTAGCCTATGTTACTCGTGGATAATGTAGCTTTCGAAAAGAATTTTTAAAATCGGTCCAGTAGTTTTTGAGCCTATTCATTACAAACAAACAAAGTTTTCCTCTTTATAATATTAGTGTAGATATTAGGAAGAGAGGGATAAAGATGGGGAGGACATAACTCATATTCATGTGATTTTTTTTTCACCTGTAAAGTAAAACTAGTATTATAAAAATATATCTTTAATGATAATAATCTTTCATATAAAATCAACGCGTATTATTATGTTAACATTTTCACTAGCCTTACAAAATAAGTGTTATATTTTATAAAACTATTTATATAATTACAACTACAATATTTTATTTACATTTATTAAACTATCGAAAGAAATAACAATTAAAATAATTTAACTGGGCATGTAAGAATCACAAATAAATAATAAATTAAGTGATAAACGTAATATGGGCACAACAAAAAAAAACTGTTTATATTTGTTTCTAAAATAAATCCTGGTGGGCTGCCATGAAAAACATTTTCTATTTTTTGTATCAGTCTGATTGAAGTAAAATCTGAAAAAGATAAATACAACACTTTATTTTCAAGTTTAGTCTCTCTGCAGTTTCATAAACTTTCAGCATTACATAAACGAAGTAGTTACAGATAATTAACAACAAGTTAACAACGTAAAGCTAAGTTAGTAATGTAAAGATAATGTGTTCACCTAATAAGTAAAGTGCTGCAAGAAGATTCGGAGCAGCATCTTCCACATGAATTATCATATTAATATCGAAAATGTTTATTGTCTATCATACCGGAAGATTTCAGTTTAAATAAATTTACTTTTAAAACTTACATTAAAACAAATCATCATCGTCGCCGTAAGCGGACATGGAGTACCAGTCTCTCGCCACGTCTTCATAGATCACCCTTTTGACCTCCTCATCGTACTGAGGGTGCAGTATTCGGGGGGACCGGGCCCTGAACTCCAGGGGTACATCGTAGCACTTGCACACGCAGCAGGAGGGGAACTTGAACCATTCGGCAAAAATGCCACGGCACTCGTTGCGAGGGTCGTACGCCAGGAGTCTGTGAAGCCGGAACTGTTGCTCACACCTGTAATTATGGGTTAAAGAATCAGATTAAGAACAACTTCATGGTTCTTTTTCTAGTACAACATTGTAAGATTGTGAATAAAACCGCTGTTGATGTATTTGGACACATTTTAAACGCTGATATGTTATGGATGTGTGACCATTTATTTAATTCAAATACACCTTGTACTTGTTGTTGTAAGTAAATAAAAGCTGTTGGTTCCGGCTGAAATTTGTAGATCTTCACCGTGTAGTGAAAAGCCCAAACTCTTACAACCAAACTTAGCAAGGGGTATTGTATTGACCAAACCGTAACTGGTACACCATGTAGGTTACACCAGCAGTCGTTTTATGAAAAATGCTAGCATTCTGCTACATTCAATTGCACTGGAAATGGTCCTTAACTTTATTGGGCAAAAGCTATGCAAAAAGATTTGTCCCAGTACCTGCATCC
Source organism: Pyrrhia umbra (assembly GCA_963891755.1). Classification (NCBI taxonomy): domain Eukaryota; kingdom Metazoa; phylum Arthropoda; class Insecta; order Lepidoptera; family Noctuidae; genus Pyrrhia; species Pyrrhia umbra. Next base: position 12,731,100 of record OY982934.1, read on the forward strand.
CTCCCGGCAGTACATCTGCTTGCGCTCGTGCACGCAGGTCTCCAAGTGTATGTACTGCTCGTAGGGGTACATGTTGAGCAGGGCCAGCTGTTCCCCTCGCGTGCTGTTCGCCCAGAATGGAGCTGCTATCTGCTCCTTTGACTCGCATGCGTTACTGGAAAGTTAAATTGCATTAGTCAGCATTTAATTATGTTCTTTTAGATAAATCGAATTCTCGACAGCATATACCTGCATGTAAGTCATTCATTTAATTGTGAATAATCTCAGTGAAAATATTACAGTAATAAGGGAACAAAACTTACGCTCCTCGTAACTTTATGACAGATGGCCGCATTGTCTCCTGATGCTGCATCGGCTTTGGGTGGAATTCTTCCTTCTTATCTGAAACTTTAGTATCAATCCGGTCGCTTATCTTGACTTTCTCATGCTCCGAGAACAGGAGTGTCGGCGGTAACGTCGAGGTGTCAACGTTCATGGGTCGCCAGGCGTCCTTCCCCGCTTCTGTCGTCGAGTCATATTCGTCAGTTGTAGTCTCTGTAGTATTAATACTTTCTGTAGTAGTTGTATTTTTGTCTGTACTATTCTTTGACTCACTAACCGCCTCAACTTTTGTGCTACCGGAAAACTTTGGGTATATGCTATTAGTTTCAATACTTTGTTTTATTACAGTCTCTAAAGTAATAACATCTGGATCTAAGTTATTTATTTCTATATTTGCTATGCTTTCAAGTTTTGTTTTATATGATATACCTTTTTCATTTACCGTTTCGTTGCTCATCTCAGTTTTGGTGCCGTTGTCCGTGTTGCTCACCTTTGTTTGGTTTGTATCAAGGGGTTTCACTTTGAGCGTGTCGTTGTCTAGTTTTTTGTTTTTCTCGCTATTGATTGGTCTGAAATGTGGCTTGTCTCTCATGGCACGTCCCTGACTCATTTTGGTGTACATCATCTTAGTTTTGATGATGTCTTCTGCAAAGTCTGCTGTTTTCCCGTCAAAGTCTTCGTCGTCTTCATCTTCTATGTAGTTATCCAGTTCTGCTTTAATTATTGATATTTGACGTTCCTCTCCATACATTCTCCTCATCAGGCCCTGAAATTATTTTCATTCTAAATTAGCATTTCTTTAATAAGTAAAACATTTTTTATGAAATTTGCCATAGTCAACAATCTGTACGAAAGTTATTCGATTGGGTAACTCAGAATCTGTATTTGAATCGTTTGAATTAATTAATAAATTGAATATAATTTGACTTCTCACCTGGTTCTCTCTAACGAATCTCCTGATGGAATGCCAAGGGTAGTTCTTCCCAGGCGTAGTGCAGTAGTTGTGCTTGGAGAGGTCGCAGGGCGCGTCAGGTAATGCCCGGCCGCGGCTGGACCGGTTGGGCCGCGCACACGCCGACGCGTAGTCGAACCCGGCGCACTGCCCTGCTGTCCATGTCACCTGGAATTGTAAGGATGAAAACTTGAATGACGAAATTACAAAGGAAAGCTTCAAAGGCTTCTCTTCTAGCTATAGGTAGGTATTGACAGAGGCTGACATAAATGTCTTGACTTTTGAATGACTGTATGATCTTTGGCATGAGCTAGATTTGTGTTCATGTTTTATTGAATCAACCTAGACATTTGTACACTCTTAATGCTTGAATGCTTCCTACATAGTTTAATGGTATTTCGTTGAATGCTAATATATCTATATATCTTCTTCTTCTATACTTATAATAAATCTGTAGAGAGGTCAATTATGTACATGAAATATATTTCCAAAATAACTATCAGGCGGTGATTAGGGATCGATACTGATGCCAAAAATGCAATCAGTAAAATTTTTGTCTGTCTGTCTGTCTGTCTGTCTGTATAAACTCTATAGAAACAAAAACTACTCGACGGATTTTAACGAAACTTGGTACAATTATTTGTCATACTCCTGAGATGGTTATAGTATACTTTTCATCACGCTAAAATCAATAGGAGCAGAGCAGTGAAGGGAAATGTTGTCATTTTGTTTAAACGCGCTAATCTCAGGAACCGCTGGTCCGATTTAAATAATTCTTTCAGTGTTAGATAGTCCATTTATCGAAGAAGGCTATAGGCTATATATATCATTACGCTAAGACCAATAGGAGCGGAGCACCACTATTCCACGCGGACGAAGTCGCTGGCAGAAGCTAGTTAAAAATAAAAGGCTTGCCTAGATAAGGTATATTACTTACTAGTAATAAAACTAGGGGTTTTACTGACTTTTAAAGTGGTCGTCATCGATTACTAGGTATTATTTGATGTGCGTATAGATGTGTAAATTTCGTCGCCCCGTAAGTAGGTGACGCACCTGTTCCGAGCCGTGAATGAAAGTTACGCCCACAGACACATTAGCATTGTAAATGGTATTGTTTCAATTTATGTCTTGTCTCAATTATTGAGTGGCTCAAACTATATCATTATGAGGTTTTAAGGTGCCTTTCAATTGTGTGAACAATTACAAACACAACAACATAACAAGTATCTAGTGTACATATTATTTGAGTTCTTGTTGTTGCAGACTTTTGTGTTATAACGAATATATATACGATGCATCACATGAACAATAATCAATATATTACATAATTGTCGCGCTAAGCAAGAAGCTAAGAAAGAAGATTTTGTTCTAGAACTTATCCTTTAGTTTAATGTATAATATTTTCTAATATTAGGTACCCATACAAAAGTGGTTGTGTTTCCGTTTGATTTGTTAAACCGTTAAAATGTAGACCGGAAGCTGACCACAAGATTATTGGGAAAAGAGACAGATGATGATGTTTGACTAAAACCAGATTGGTTCATTATCATTACCTTCCCTTCAGTTTACCTACATGAATTAAGAGTTGCCACATAAGTTTATGAATAACAAAAAACTATTTTATATAGTTTCACAGCGTTTGTAACGACATCATATCTTATCCAAGTAATACAGCACTGAAACGATCTTCATCTTCTTATCCTGTGGGCTGCAGGTTATGCCAACCTAACAAGTCGAATTGTAACAACGACTGCCAGCTATCAAGATAACAGCCGGGAACGACGGCTTAATGTGCCCTCCTAGGCCAGAGGTATTACACCACCAACTTCTTGACTCCGGGCTGCAATGTGAAATTTTCCAAAATCCACAAAGCAATTTCAGCCCGACCAGGTAATCGAACCTGAGAACCCGTTGACAGCGGTCGCGCTATGCGGTCGCTAGACCAACGAGACAGTCGCCAACGATGACGCTGAAACGATGACGTCTGACGATGATAATCTAAAAAAATATAGGTAAGTCAGTCTGTAGCCTGTGAGACACGACTGGTTTATTGGTGATACTAGGCAATGGGTTAATAACCTCCCACTATTTCACTATCGCGATCTCTTCAATCTGTACGATATGGCTGTGTATTCTCTAAGCCTATCAAACGTAGCTCTATGGCCAAGTCAAAAAATACGCTAAATTGGTACTGCAATCTATTTGTCGCCAAGTAAAACTTTATTCGTAGCGGGATATATGTCTCAGGGTGTAATATTTATACTGTAATTGCATACCACTTGGCCCTAATTACTACTAAGCTTTAATTAAACAACTCTTTGTAAAATCACCTAACAGGGACAAGAATATTTTGTGCTCCTTTCTTTAATATGCAGTATGGATCAATCATCACATTTGAAATAATGATTATGATTAGGTACTGATTTGTGCACTGCTTCAGTATGAGTTCCTCAGTAGTCGCCTGGGTACGATTCCCGGGTCCAGTCGGATCCTCGGTCAAAATGCTATTGAGTGTTTTCCGTATAGGAATTCTGAGTCGGAATTCTGAGTCCCATTTCCTATTACGTTCCTATAACTTTAACTGAGCTGACTTTAACGAAAACAGGCGAGTTCTAACTTTATTCAATCTATCTCAAGACTTAACAAGAAGGTAGACGGATGGTACATTTGCATTTATAATGTTAGTAATGATTAAAAGCATTTTAAGAAAAAAACATCTCCGATCATCAATAGTTGAGGTTCGAGAAAGAATCGGGAGAGAGCACAAAACGATCGTGACCTGCCACACTTAATCCGGATTGAGCCGTTCTTTTTTAGCAGACAGTTTTATCATTGCACTTTTTTGATCCATCAACTAAAACCACTACTTATACTGACAAACGGATGTGGAGCGATGCCGCCGTGGGCGTTCGCACGTCGCGTCGCTTAATGAGATCCTAGCCGTTTTCACTTTTGCACGGCGACTTTCTACCTACTCTCTTCGACAAACTCACGTACACACGCTTTTAGGGGTGCAGTTGCGTAAGAAGGATTATCAACGCCTCTGGATATGGGTGCGTGAGTAATAGTCGAGGTGTTAAAGAGAAAGTCCATGAGGCCATTGATAGGGTTACCGAATACCGTTAAGGATTTCCAAATATGGCAGGATTGCAGAGCATAAGTTAAAGCTACTGGAAGGTGGTAATAACAAAACACAATATCACTTCTGTTTTCGAAAGTTAAGCAAAACATCAACTACAATCAACATAACCGGCCTATTCACTATCCCACTGTTGGATAAAGGTCTCTTCTCATACATAGAAGGCATAAGCATTGGTCACCACGCTTACTGCTCAACGCGGATTGGTGATTTCAGACAGTTTTGTTCAGGTTTCCTCACATTATTTCCCTTAATCGTTAGTCATGGGTATTTAAAATTCGTCAAGCTGCAAGTGCCTTAGGCACCAGGCCACCACGAGTTTTTTTAAGCATCTTAATACATCTTTGCTAAACTTTTGGAAGCAACAGAACCTTTTAGCACATCTCTATTTCGTCATGTTTGCATCACACTTAACCCGCTGGAACCGCATTCACAGTTAAAGTGACATTCGCGTTTACTAAATTAGTCAGGATTTTTGATTCCGCTCATGGGTACCATCAATCACCACATTGTTCCGTATGTATGAAATGAACTATTAAAATTCTGACACAAGCTAATGTAACTTGTTATCCTCGATTGTGAACGAAATGAAGATGTTTATGACAATGATCTTGCCCAAAAATCGCTACGTGTAGGCATGACGGTACCGTTAGCAAAACAAACTGCGCCAGGGGTACCTGTGGCTTTTATATACAATTGATTTGTTTTATTCCTACCTTAGACATGAAAGTAAATGAATACATCCTTATTAAGTAATATAACGTGTACATTTCTCTAGTTTTCAAATCTGCCGAATATTATCTGGGTATTATTATGGCTACATCTGACTAGAGTTATATAAATCTTGATAAGAAAATTCTACGTCCTCAATTAATTTAGCTTAGGCATAGCTTATAGTAACTAATTTTTATCTGTTTGGATGTTTATATGTCTGGCTGAGCTCCTTTACAAAAATACTTGCGATTTGGAGTGAAGCTTCAATTATTTTTGTAAATGTCTATTCTAAACAAGGTCAGGCTTCAAGTTATTAATTTTATTATCACGCTAATCTACAATGAGCAGTAAGGCTTTGCTTTATAAGCGAAAGTCCAACACACACCTGGTCGCAGACAAAGTGCTAGTGTACTATGTTGATTGATAGGTACTACTTCATATCCTATCACCACGTGTATCTTCGCCTCGTGGCCTAATTAGTCTCCAAAGTTAACGATTATTACAATAATTAGAGTTTATACCGTAACTGAGAGCAAGTTGTGACAGGTTATCTCCGTCGTCTACAACCGAACCAGTTCCACATCTTGTTTATTTTTACGACCTGCCTCGTGGTTTTGCGATCATAAATCTGTCTGAGTTGGTGATTAATAAATAAGCCATTCGAACGTTTTCTTTTGGTGATTTTTTGTGGCTGTTGAGTATCAGGGATAGATGGCGTTCTTCAATATTTAAAAAATGTAAGTTATTTAAAACTTAAGCAGAAGGTATTTATAGTAGAACCAATAACAGTGGCGACTCGAAAGGTTTCGGTGCCAGAATCGAACGATCGAAGTTCATCTCAGCATTCGCACTTACTACCAGACCAACGAGGCTGCCTATTTATATAGGACTTACATTATTTCATTGTTCACAATCAACTTTACATTCACCACAAAAAAACCGTCTGTTAAAATTACATTGCTAAGTAACATATTTCCCAAAAACAGCTTATATCGCTTTCCCAAGCCAACGAGTTCTAACAACAAGCAGTCCGTCTGTTGACGATTTATTAGCTATTGGCTTTCAGCCAGCACGTAAAGCATACGTGACCCATCCTGAGAAAGATTCATCGCGTGAAACAGTTCCATTCGTATTAGCATAATCGTGACCATTTCCTCTCAACGCTGTTCAAACAAAGAAAATTGGAACTGCAAATACTACAGGACTGACTGATTATTATTAACCTGCTTCTCTAGTAACGGACACTGCCTAATTCTGGAAGGGCTGCCTAATTCCAGTGTTTCTACCTACTGTTTTGTATTTGTATTTCGATCAGTATTATCAGATAAAGATTAAGCCTTCGGTACGGGTTGAGTAGATTATATGATTACAAGTGAATGAATGATCGTCATCTGGTCCAATTTCATGAATTCTGACTTACCTAGAGGTTTTTGAGTCTCTATATTTATTGTAGCTGGCGGCAGTTAAGTAGGCTAGTTTTAATAAAATTGCAAGCGCAAAAACTCTCAGTTAAGACTTTGTGGCGTTTTTCTAGTTTTATGGTCTCTCTTTTAATATTTTGAGTCTCCGAGATCTTTTTAAGTTGTAAATGCGTTCCTCAATCAATTACTTGTATAAATCAAAGAAGGTAGGAAGGAAGGTTTTCCTACAATTCTTAGAAGCCCTAAATCATATTAATAGTACGGTCAGTCAAAAAGTCTTGAGTTGACAGATAAATATAATTTTAAGAGCCACAAAAAATTCGAAGTGTTAGATATTATCAGTTGATCGCAATGGCGGACGGACAGGCATGCGAGTGAAAGTGACTGATTGTATTTAGGAGCAGGTTATGTGACGTCATCAGTCGTGCGTGGCTATCTGTTATCTGATCGAGTGAATTGTGTGACGTCATGTCGAATGAACGACTATCATAATAGATTCATGGTGATTCTTTAAGGGATCAATAGAATATCCGTCTTTCCTTTCCTGCGAAAAAGAATTCTCATGGTTAGGATCTGATGATGCAAAAATATAAAGAAAATTATTAGTTTTCTCATATTTTTTAATACTTGAGTCCCTTTTTGTCAGCTATTATATCAGTCGCTTATACTCGTAAATACTACGATCCCAAACTCAAGGGAACAGAACCTCTATTTGCGAATTCAAATTCAACTTTATACTTAGTGGATAAAACGTGGTCAGATTGTGGTCAAAAACCTTCAAAACAAAACCGAATAACAAACAAATCTTAGCAGCAGCAAACGTCGGTGAAATCAACCTAGTCAAACTTTCCCCTAGCATGTGGCCCACCTGACGTAAATCACGATTTTCTCGTCCAACGCCAGTTATGCCAGTTATGTCATTGTAAACAGTGTTTAGTGCTGTGCTAATCTAAACTTGACATTGGACGGAATTTTTGAAATTTTGGGAATGTCACCGGTATGCCGTTATGCTGTGATTATGCAGCATGCGGGCTAGATTGTGGTTCTTTTGTTCTGTGTGTTGGTTTTATTTGTTTTTTATTAAACTAAGTATTTGTTAATGGAATTACTTTATACTTTTTGGCTTCAAAATAGCCAATTTAGGAACTATTTGGAACAACTTTTTTTTTGGCGGAAGTCTCATTCGTTCCCATTTATTTTTTACTAGCTGTTTCCCGCGGTTTCACCCGCATCCCGAGGGAACTACCTAGCGCACTCGGGTAAAAAGTAGCCTATGTTGTTCCTCAGGGTCTATTATATCTCTGTACCAAATTTAATTTATATCGGTCCAGTAGTTTTGGCGTGAAAGCGTAACAGACAGACAGACAGACAGACAGACAGACAGAGTTACTTTCGCATTTATAATATTAGTGAGGATCATTTCACAACCAATTCATTCTCTAGTTGTTATCCTTTCAGAAAACCTAAAGTTATCCAGAGATTAACTATGTTTAGCATTTCCTACCAAACCAATAGCCTAATAAATGGCGCCCCACTTGAACGATATTACTTAGAAACAATCAAAGTTATTTGCATTGCAATGGCGCCGCGGTTTTTATAGGCACAGCAGTCGCTACATGAATTTTAAAAATTTAAAATCGTTATGCCCCAATTCTGAGTTAAGATTTATTAATTAAACGTGTTGAATTTATGGATGCCGTAGGAAAAAAAATTAAGTCATTGATATTGTGATCCAAAAAATACTACTTTACTCTCTATTTTACTATTATTGTGAAGTATTTCAAGAGTCAAATAAATACATGATACATCCATATATCCATCCACATTTCAACGTAACTCTTGCTTTCAAATCTTGCCCATTGCTATTAACTGAGAAATAGACAGGAGCCTAATAACATTTATGGAGAAGTGAAGAGCCTAATACTACTTGAAGATCAAACCGATGTAACGCCCAACCTCGCTAGCACACGACCGATAACGCAATCATCATCAATCAATAAGATATTTACAGCTGCTATAATATGAATTTTAATGATACCTATTCCATGTGGGGTATCATTAAATACTGACTCGATAGTTTAACGATCTTTGGATTTGTTACAAGTGTAACGATCCACATTTTGCAACTCATCGAGTTCTGGGCGGTCCACGTGTAAAATGAATGATAAGTTCAAGCTTCCTTCATCAGCACAAAGGTTCTATTTGTCTATCGAATCTGATGGGTTGTTAATGATAATGACAAATAAATTATTATGATTATACAGATTACTTAGAACGTATGAGAAAGTAGTCAAGGCACTTGTTTAATTAGTCAATTCCAGATACCTAGACTATTGGTGCTACTAGCATGAATTAAGTTGCAGTCAATACAATTTCCAATAATAAACCATTTCAGTAACTGTTCCCATTGATACCAGCCTCTGTCTACCTGAAGAGACTAACAAAGGGTGTCGTCAATGCTGTACCAGTACCTTTAGATGCAAGTTAATGCAGTCGGCATCGTGTAAAGTGGAATAGATCCATCAAATGTTAGCGAGCATGTAGGTAATTCAAAGAATATATTTACTGATGCACTTTATTATGATTACGACGTCAAAGAATTTAGATTACAATCTTCAATATAGTAAAAATTCTTCGCAAAATATAGAACTCGTGTAACTCTTTGCTCCTCTTGATAACTGCTATTTAACTTTATATTTTCACACTAAAATGTAATTTCTTGCCAATTATATCAGTTTACATGATCGTCAGAACGCCAGAGTCGGTTTCACGGCAACCAATTATAAGATTTTGCTTTTCCGAGCAAATTAAGCACGGTGCTAAGGTTGTCACTATTATTTTTAAAGAAAATAGAGGCATTGATGATCAGTCTATTATGAAATTAAGTTTATTAGGAGCCAAGTATGTTTTCGTAAAAAGTTTTGAAGATTTATCTGCTGACGATACAAATGAATATCGCGATCACTCATCTATATTTATACAGTGTGGTTCATAAAGTACGGTTAGCAGCCCTACACGGTACGGTTTGTGTGAAAAGCAATTAAAGTGGGTGAGGCACCCGGCCCGCTTCCCACGCGGCACTGCTCTTGTTGACGGTACCGCTCGTCCTGGTTCGCTTGCCTTTACACTAGTTTTTACAACCTTGGACTTGCCATTTGAGAATACGAATACTTAGCAGAAAGCTTTCGTTTTTTCTTAAAGGAACAAGCCATCTTTTTACCTGGCAAACTTAAAAATTTCTCATATCCATAATTCATATTTTAATGGACCATAAATTATTTGCTTTTCTAGAAAGATTCTTATCTGAAGCACCGCCTGTTTAGTTTTGCATAATTTTGTACTATAGTTGACCACTGTTTGTGTTTATTTTGTCTAGATCTGTTAAAACATATTAAAATATTATCTTTAAACTAAACAGCAAATTCATATATTTTAAGAATGATTTAAAGCTTCTAGGTAGTAGTAGTAGTTTATAAGCAGTTATTTATGACTTTAAATACTTTGGACGTTTTCCTAAGGACGTTTTGAAAGAGCCCGGTCTAACATATTCAGCTCATTTCACAATACACCAATAGCTAATTTTTCAACTCATTACAGACCTACTTACGTGTGGGTTACCGGTTGTTTGACAACAATTGTTCGTCTCCGCGATAGGTTCACTAACCTCCTGGTCTTCGGAAACTCTTTAAATATTCCGACTGTTATCTCTAATTATTATGAATGTTTACCATATTTTATGTGTTACTGCTTTATTGATGGAAATTTCTGGATTATCACGTGTTTTTGTGAGCAAAAAATCTCTGTACTGACTTACTAGTAAACTGAGTGATTAATAACATAAAATTTCATCAACCACAATGTGAACGACATTGCATAGCCTCCAATTTGCCAATAGTCGTTGAAAAACACAGGTTTTTGGAATAGTATTGATTGGATATTGTTTGATAATGAGTTTTCTATGATATCATTAAATGCTATGGTTCACTTTTTTTTTATTCCATAACAGTTGTGTCTAGTCTGTCTAATTTCGTAGATGCCCCCGTTTTGAGGAGACGTTCAATTTTTGCGCGTTTAAACACGTTCTACTAATATTATCACAAGGCATCATCATTAAGACGTTTGCTACAATAGCCAACTGTATTTTGTAATACTTCTGAACATTTTGTTTCTTAGTACTATTTATCCGCAGATCTTAATAAGACCTAAATGAACACTCCAGTTCCGAGCCGTCAAACATACCACCATCATCTTCTTGAAACTGTAACCCTACATTAATCACACGTAGCATCCATTTGCAAAGAGAGAGCACCCTCCATTAACACTTTTAACGTAATTAGCACTCACCACAAACAGAAAGGCGATAGCAAACCGCATTTCGCAGCCTAACGAACTTTCACTGCGTACGCGCTTACAATCATCGTGGAGCCGACCGGCCGTCACCACGGTTGCTCACCGACTAACTTTCCCATCGCCAATCTCAAGGACTGCATCTGTTGCACTTTTCGATGTCAAACGTGGTCCTTGAAAGGTTGCTGGTGCACTTTTATGGGTTTTATGAGCGATTTCCGAGGAAGCGCCGCCGGTGTAGCGCCTTGATCGTGCTCTGAATTCTCAGTTTAAGAACAACCAGTTAATGAAGTGAACTGTTTAAGGTCTTGGACTTGTAGATTTTAACCAGCTGATACATAAGACTTCAATTTGGTTTTATGGTGGTAAAGTACCTACTTTCAATTCTTATGCAGCACATAAAATGTGATTGAAGATATGTTTTGGTGTCATTAGTCGCGCGGCGAGTGCGTTATCTAGACCTTTTTTTACAAATTGAACAGATAATAGAATAATTACAAGTGATGACTGACGGGATATGGTTTATTCTGTAATGCACTGATGTTTCAGTTAAACATGGGTATAATTAACGAAGCAACACTTCGATATTTTATCAAAACGTTTTATTCATACCAATCAAAATCTAACCGAATATCTTACTCAACAGTCCTATCAATCAATTTCTAAACTCATATAAAACAGCGTTGCATTAAAGAATTCGCAGCGACCAATCATCAATCATTATAATTTCTGTTATTTCACGGTATTAGATCCACAAGAGCATCGCGTTACATTGCAAATTCACACGATATAAAAATTAGGTTTCGTTTGCAGTCGAGAAAGAGTGTGTGCTATTGAGTGGGTCAGTCGAGTAATCGTTTGCCAGCCACTGTCTGTTGCCTCTCTCATTCTTGCAAGAAAAATGTGTGTAGGAGAAAAAGAGACCGAGCACAAGCGCGTGCGCCGCACCGTTATCCCGCGACGATATCTTGAATGAAGATGGTGTTTTCTCCCGCGCCAAAACAAAGGCGCCCAAGACTTGCCTTTAAAAACGAAAGGTGCACTAATTGAGTTAATTGAATGCGTTTAATTTATGTCGAGTTCATTACAGCGTCGGTGGCCATTTTAATTGCATACTTAATTGTTGTACTTTTTTACTGTCTGTACAGTTTCTTGTATTTCGGCGTTCGGTTTAGGAAATCGTGTCTAAAACGGTATTTGCAATACATTGTGTTGCCGCCTGGAATATTGTGAGCTTAATGAATAAAAGCAGTCGTGTGTGTCACATTTAGATGGTAATTAATTTAGTCGATACTTTCCTGGAGAGAGAAGGCTGGGGTTGGAAGTTTGCAACTGTTAAAGATTGCGCTAAAACAGGAGCTTTAATGGTGGACACGGTGACTCAAGCTCTGACACTAGGGTTTGATGGATTACCTAGTAAACCTGCAACCCACACGATAAGAAGATGAATCGAAATTCCGATCAGAGGTCCCTAACCTCATCTTATTCCTATTTTGAATTTATACATTTTCAACGTATATTTGATACTGGTTCTACTTTCGAGACAGTCATATTATAGTTCTTCCCGACTTCAGAAGTAAGCCTACATAAGCTGTTTCACTCTAGACAGTGAAAGAAGAAAAAGAGACCCTAGGTACACTTAATCATTCAGATGATATTCGAAGAACTTTCACTATACTTATTGATCAAGAAACACACAAGGGTTTCAGTATTGCCAGTTACTGGCACTCCATCAATACGCCAATCTACGATCGCAATAAATATCCAGGTCCTGGATGTAGGGAATATTAAATACCAGGTATTACCTGATATGTCACATAAATACCGACCTCTCGATATGTTCAAATCAAGGACTGTTGACAAAACGTATGGTCTTAATGTCGTCTTGACTGTTAATGATTATTTTGCTATCAGTCACATTCCTAAAAGGTTCATCAGAGATGCTACATAGTGCAGGCATGTGTTTTCAGCTATGGTTATGTCCCATTTAATAAGTGCAAGCCTATTGTCACTAACCACTCATAAGACTATATGAAATTAATCAATAAACATTATTTGCAAGAATAGAATACAATAGGTGTTCCAAAAAAAAATATTTTCAGAATGGCCTGCACCCAATTCGGGAATTGAAAGCAAGGCCTTTATTCTTAGCAGCATTGTTTCCAACTACGAGACCAACATGTTATTATTATTAGTTATATGTTTTAGAGCTACTCCGTAGTTCAGATTCTTGTTTTCTTCAACTACAATAAAGAATAAAACATTATAGCAGTAATCACTATTTTCAGAAGGAATTTGCAGATGTATAAGATCAAACGTTTCCTCAGCTTTTTAACTTATGATCGATAATTTCTATACAAAATATTATCTGCCTGAAAAAAACTATAAACCTTCATAAAAATAATTCTACAGTTACGTTTGCAATTCCACTTAATACCGACGTAATAATATTTCTTTGAGATACTCACGCTAACTCAAAATTTGCAAAATCGTGGGAGAGTCTTAATTCACACTTACTTTTCTAAAGTTAATATTTAAGTTGTACTATTTATTCTTTGTTTGGCCTACATTTTAGCAATAATTAATTGATTAAACACTAAATACGAATGAGTGTCTAGCGAACGTCTGAATTCTAATGTAAACAGACCCACTTTCCTTGTTAGAGAAACGTTTGTTACGGCAGTTACGGCTCCTTAGTGGTTTCTTATTTCGTCGAAATCTATACTAACTGGGTCTGAATCAACATTCAAAATTTAATTAGAGACTTGATTTATTAGGTATTTGCCTCGTTAGTTTATTATTTCAATTATTTATTTCATAACCGCCAAAGGCCTTATAGAAGATCGCTTTTAACGCTAAGACTGCCCATTGTGTCACCTTATGTAACTTATTTTTCAGTGTCATTATGATATGTTTGGTGTACATAGTAAAGAGTATTCTATTCTATTTTATTCTTATTGAGCTAAGGAATAGGAATAGGAATAGGAATATATCTGTACCTAACAGCTGTTTATGAGGTAGGCAAGATATTACCTATACCTAAAACAGTTATTTAGACAGTCTTATAATTAACTAGCTTCTGCCAGCGACTTCGTCCGCGTGGAATAGTGATGCTCCGCTACTATTGGTCTTATTGTGATGATATATAGCCTGTAGCCTTCCTCGATAAATGGACTATCTAACACTGAAAGAATTTTTCAAATCGGACCAGCGGTTCCTGAGATTAGCGCGTTTAAACAAAATGACAACATTTCCCTTCACTGCTCTCTTCCTATTGATTCTAGCGTGATGAAAAGTATACTATAACCATCTCAGGAGTATGACAAATAATTGTACCAAGTTTCGTTAAAATCCGTCGAGTAGTTTTTGTTTCTATAGAGTTTATACAGACAGACAGACAGACAGACAGACAGACAGACAGACAAAAATTTTACTAATTGCATTTTTGGCATCAGTATCGATCCCTAATCACCCCCTGATAGTTATTTTGGAAATATATTTAATGTACAGAATTGACCTCTCTACAGATTTATTATAAGTATAGATAATTAATCTTTACCGTCACTTACAAGTTAACTCACTGCTAACAATAACTGCCTACTTACATAGTGTCGAACTATTCGCACTAATCGATGTAGGAAGGAAATAATTACTAGAGAAATCTTCAACTAAGTGTCTAAGCACTATTTATACAAGTAATTAGAAATTTAACTGACTGTAAAATGGATATGATTGGCATGCATTTTAACCCATTTGAGATTGAGTGTGAGCTGCGCAAACGTCGTGAGTAAACGTTTAAAATGAAGACGTAAATAGTAATGAAGAGGTTACTTAATGTTAGAACTCTGTTTGATATTGTGATTTGCTGTAACGAGAGCCCTTGAAATGGCAGTGATGCTAATTATCTTTATAGTTTTCGCGACTTTCTTAGAAATGTAATTTAAGTAGACTGTTTATTTGTGAAAAAAAACTTTTGCGTTAAAAAGTTCATTCGAATAAAATTTATTAAAATTATTGGATTATTATTTTATGATGGCTAGGAAAAAAAGTTAGATTGTGCTTCCTTCCGGATAAAACAAATATTTGTTCTTATTTGTTATTCTAATTTTCAGCACAATAAAATTAAATTATTATAAAGGTACAAATGAAAATGCAAAAAGATTGATTGACAGGTTATTGTTTTATTTCGATTTTCCGTAACATACGCATCTTGCCCAGATTCCACTTCTCCTCTTACCTTTATCATATGTATAATTCCATATCATTCGACTATCGCGGATAATTTAAAATTTCCTTCATCTCCGGTAGAAAGCTGAAGTGAAACTGTACGTACCTATGTACATATAAGTCGTCGATAAATATTAACTTTTATGCACCTCCACCGACATTACTGATATTTGACTTTCTCAAGGATATTACGATACACAACTTTCGCGGCGGCCAGCTGATAAGAAAGCGTGCGAAATGAGGAAAACTCAAATGAATACTGATGGATAGTAGTTTTTACAAACTTAAGTAGGTAGGTATTAGTAGTGAGTGGAGTGAAATAGATTGACTTTAAATTACCTATAAGTTTCATTGGCTGTTGAGGCGCTACTCAGAGAAAACATTCGTCTAGAGCTATTTTGACTGATATGATGATAATGACAATCAAGACTTTTCTATATGAACTAGGTGTATAGACGAGTCTTTAGGTTTTAAGTCAGTTTAATTTTTGAGTTTTGTATTGAGTTATGCTAAATTTTTCGGCCTTCTTCTGTGGTACGTAGGTAGCCATTTTCTGTTTGTGTTTAGCTGAGTTCAGAATATTTACTTTGAAAGTTCCAGCTGTAATGAAATTCAGCATAATAATGATAATACATTGTATACAAGCCTACATGTGCGAGCGGCGGCTTTGGGAATCGTATTGGGAATGGCAAAAGATTTTATATTGCATAACTACTTTTACTTTTTATTTTGGCGTTATTTCAAAAGTTACAAAATTAAATTATATAACTAAAAAAATATAAACTTTTATACCTAATTTCTTAGAATTTTTTGTTTGAAGAAAGTTGTTTTTTTATTATTAAATATGAATAGGGCCATCAATTAATATGTGCATGCATATTTGCCTCAGTAATTAACGAGAATAGAAAAGCGTGACAGAAAGTCAAATATTCTAAATAGAGCAAAATAGTAAAGAAAATTAAATAAAGATAAAAGGGTGAAAGCATACTGCTTAATTATGCATTAAATTATTTTAATAGATTCTTATCTGTACCGTAGTTTTCTTTTTTTTCTCTATCTCTTAATTGTCTTTAGTTTATTGTTTGATATTATTTGTATCTAAAAGTATGTTTACTTTAGCGTCACAACTTCCTTATTTCCATAGGTCTTTGAATATGAAAACAACACGTAAAACCTCATCTCTAATAGAGACTTTTCTAACGGAACAAACAACACAAACACATACTAAAGAAAAGTCAGATTATTTAATTTAACAATGTATTAAAAGTAAATTTACACTATAATATTTACATCACTTCACTTCTTAACAATAACGTCTCTCAATTTCTTCCAGAAGTCCTCTTTATTCCTCTGGTCCCACGAGTGGTATATTTTAGTCTTCAACAAGTATTTCAGAGTCGTCGTCAGGTACTTAGACTGGATCTCCCCTATTCTTATCAACACCAGGGGGTCGTACGAGGTCCCGTCCTCTAAGAATATCCTGTGGTACTCCGCCAGTTGCGTCTCCCAGCGACACCATTGCGATTTAGCAAAACTATTGCTTATAATCAAAATAACATACTTGCTCTCATTAATACTGCTTAGAACTGCTTCTGATATAACCGAGCCAATCTCAAAGTCCCTCTCGTAAACACACAGCTTCAGAAACGGTGGTTTTGATTCAAGCTGTTCTATCATTTCGTGAACGAAATCTCTGTCTTCATTACAATAAGAAACAAACGCGTCATATTTATATATTTTTCCATTATCTGATTTTGCTTGTTTTTTCTGTAAATTTCTTCCTAACTCTATCTTGGCTATGAACATCCAATAACGTATGTACATTCTATATTTGTATATAACAGCTATTATTAATAAGACTAGAGAAATTGTAACCAGCGACGGTGCCGTCCACACGAGCAACATCACGTTTGATATCTTCTCGTACATCAAGCAATGTAAACTCTTCACCGAATGCAAATACTCAGACACTCTCCTATCTTCCCACAAGTCAGGACTACTGCACTGGAATTTAGAACTAAATATATATTGTTTTAAGGCCTTGGTTGCGTTGGCTTGAATCCAGCGGTAAGTAGTAAACATTGAATTGCAGTCGCATACGAAAATATTGTCCATCAGATCTATGACTATATCACCTTTACTGGCTTCCAATAAGTACCCGATGTCCTGAATCATGCTGAGTGAGAAATGTGATATTTTGTTGTTAGTCAAGTACAATCGATTAGGCTTTACACCTGAAGCCAAGAATATGGGTTTCCACCATGACATCAGTAGGTTCTCACTTAAATCCAAAAACTGTAGCATTTTTAAAGGTTTTAATATCTCAGCGGTTATGTAATAAAGTTGATTATTTCTAAGTACTAAGTGAGTTAAATTTGGCATCATTTCGAAAATGTTGTCATCTTCATAGAATTGCTTGATCCCACAATTTTCTAAAATGAGAATTTTTAGCTCGTTCAGTCCGTCAAATTGTGAGCATGTTAAATTTTGATTAGCTGTTAAAGGATTATTAGCTAAATTGAGTACTTCTAAGTGTTTTGTGGATTTAAAACTGCCGGCTCCTAAATGATATATGGTACCATTTTCCATACTTAATATTTTAAGACTTTCTAATCCTGTAAATGTGTAATTAAATATTGCTCTAATTCCATTAAAACTTAGATTTAATACTTGGAGTCTTTTACTTTGTGTGAAGGTATATCTATCTATTTCATAATAAACCGGATTGTTTGCATGTCCTCTATTATCAGACAAATCTAAAAGCAGAAGTTGATTAGCCAAGTGGGTTCCGTGAATTCCTGGCAAGTTGTTTCCACTCAATAATAAAAACCTTAAGCTTGGAAACCTTTCAGGAGTGAAAGACTTTCGATCTATTGAAATAGCAGAAACTTTTCTTAAATCCATTAATTGTATATTTACCATTTTAGGAAAAGCATCTTCGACTATAATTTCAAATTGATTCCTTGAGAGTATCAAACTTTGTATTGTAGTGTTTGCTATAATATCCATCAGCCTCCTGGGTGGTTGTTTCCTGAACCCCATTCCTGACAAGTCTAGGTGTAGTAAATTGATATTATTTTCAACCATTCTAGTTAAAAAGTTTCCTATTAATGTGGAGTTTAGATCGTTGTCACCAATATGAAGTTTTTTTAAATGCTTTAATGGTAGAAAGCTGTTCGGGTGTATGTGATCTAATCTACATAAATTAAGATCAAGTTTCCTCAAAGAAGTTCCTTCCATAGGCTTAAAGGCATCTTCTGGGATTGTTTCTAAAGTATTTTCTGATAAATCCAGTCTTTTCAGTGATGGTAGTATACTGGGTTTAAATGATGGTGTTAATTGTAGTACTGAGTCAAATCCATTGTTGACTAAAGTCAAGTTGTGGAGGTTCGTGAGTCCCTGAAAAGTTGTTTCATGTATTGATTGAAGCAATGTGTTGTAGGATATGGAGAGTTGTTCCAGGTTGGTCAAGTTGGCGAATGCTCCTGGTTCTATGTATCGCAGCTGATGATTCGCTTCTATTTCTAATACTTTCAAGTAGTACAGAAAGTCTAGGTCTCCTTTGAGGATTTCATTGATGACTGTAGTTCTTACTCTTAAAACTTCGCTCCGTATTCTAATAACCTGCAAGGAAATAAGAGATGTATATTAATATACATTTACTTATTCAGTAACTGGCGGAATTATAAATTATAAGCATAAATTATGCTTGAACAATTTCACCCTGACCGACATCGATCACTCTATCTATCTATAGTATTATTCGACTTGGCCTTTCTTTTGTTTATTTAGTTTAAGCCCTACATACTTTACGATGCGATATTCGATATAGCAATATATGTCTCCAAGACTAACATAGGCTACTTGTCACCAATGAATATTGTAAAAAGGACCTTAAAGTCATGCTAACACTGGCCAACATACGGTCCTTCTATAATTCGAGGGGTAACGGGTACTCCTCGATATCATTTTGTATTTTGCTTAAGTCTTCGGTGCGCTTCATACGTAAAATTTTGTTTGTGCATCTAAAAATAAAAGACTTCTATCAAACCTTATCATATGGCACATTATCAAACGACTTAAGTACATTAATAAAACCAAATCTCATCGCGGTATTTAGAACCAGTTTACCTTATTATACTAAATTGTTGTTTTTATCTTGCTACGTCTTAAACAGCCAAACAATTTTTACTATTTACTGTCAGTATTTCATCTTGGATGCGTGTGTACGTTTATATGACGACGGTTATGTTATGAAACACATGCATGAAGTGACACTGTGTTTGCATGAGATTAATAAGTTTTCACAGAGATAACTGTGTGTTGATTGTTCTACGTCTTTAGGATATTACGATAAGTTAGATCAACTAAAGGGCTATTACGTCGTAAGATGAATTTAAATAACATAACATATCGTCACCCTTGTTTTCTTTCTTAGACAATGTATCATTACAATGGGTCCAGCTCAACCAACAAAAGTTCAGACTCCGAGATACTACTAAGAAGAATTACACATGGAAAAATCCGATAATACTTTTCCAGAACTGGGAACCCAAGATAACAAGATGACACCAATGAGGCAGTCAGTAGGGTTATGTTTTTAAAAATTATGGAATCCCCTTACTTTTGCTGTAGTTATCTTACAAGGTATTTTCCAACAAAATAATATAGAGAACCAGTTCTGTGATATTTACTTTAGTCTTACTAATTTTAAAATAATACAAATACAAGGCAAAAACTGAAACAAACCTTCGGAAATCTCATGCACTCATAATTCCCGAAGCAGACGACGACTGTCTGGTGGGAGGTAGCTCTGCAGATGCAGCCGGACGCCCAGTCCTTGCCCAGTTGGATCGGCAGCTCTTCAGTTTTATCGTCCTTAGGGTAAAGGAAGTTGTTGGTGAACTCTTTGTACTCGTCCATGAGGTTGCTTCTCGCGTATTGAGCGTAGCACAGAAGTAGCCAGATGTAGCGGGCTAGTGACATGTCTTCCTCCCTGTAACAGGAATTGTTAATTTTGAAGATTTTGATGGGCTTAGGACCAATCATGAAATTAGTTCACATTTTCAGAAGAGCATATAATAGTTTTTGGGATTGTGTTTCTTTTAAGTTTTAAGTTCAAATAAGTAATAATAAAATTATAACAATTGTAAGGAATACTTTTCATGATTTACTATTACAGTAATACTATTAGTTTCCAAATTCCTAATATACATAATATATTTGGTGATATGGATGTGTACAAGGCAGCTTCATACAATTGACTAATGGCAATTGTTTCCCTTGAAGCAAATCTTCCATGATAGATGATCACAACACATGCAATCTCAGGCGAACTGATAACATTCTTGTGACGCCGTCTCAACAAATAGCGATGCAGCTGCTCAATGATGATAATGTGGGTTAATTGTGATTACTTTTGAATTAATTGTTTTTGTTAGGGATGATATCAAGTGATAAGTTATGGTTGCTAGCCAACCATCTTGGAAGGTTCTTCTTCTATCGTGTCGGCATAGAATTCACATAATTGCAGTAGATGTTGTGGTAAAATGATTTCCCACTGAGCAGGTTGGTATTGCAACTGACTTCCTAAAGCGTGCTGGACGATCAATTTATATATCGTCACTGACGGGGGCTCTTTTTATGCATACTTCTTATACCATCTCCTATTTACGGTAGAACATAAATTTTAATCCTAAGTGTAAGCAGTAGTGTGCCCAAATGGTTCAGGATAAGTAGTAAGCAACAGACGGATTCTACTTTGTAAATCAAGATTTTGGAACAAGAATATTTATAAATTATTTTTGCATAGTTTATTTTTCTTTCACAATGTGGTGCAACTAAAGTATCTTCAAATAACTCACTAATACGGTGAAGTCGATAGTTTCAGCACTGACGCAAAACTGTTTTCCTCAATATTGTGGTTTGTTTTGTGTTTAACATATTGATGTTAATTTTCATATCTATCTGGAAGTAAAGGAGTTATAGATATTCTTGCCGATAATATGGAATTTTCGCTGAACAAGTGTGTGTAGTTTGTGTTACAAGTAGCTTGACCTGCTGCTTGCCAGTTCTTGCTGTCTTTCATGTGAGATGCTTTGAAGATTAACGCTTGAGTAGTGTAGTAATAAGGATATGAAGACAAATAAACATCACCGTGTGTGTCTATTGTTAAATTTATTATTATTGCATTATAAATATGAAGATACGTATTCCTTCAACGTTAAGATATTGCGCATAAACACTGCTAATCTCACAATTGAATTTTTGACATACATCTTACTTAGCCCTATTTTTGACTAAGTCCCAGCCTAAGTTTCATTGCAACAGAAGTTTTTCTCCTTTATCTTATAGTGTGGACTATAGGTACTAACCGAAGAAGCCTTCGTGTTAAAGTTTTCTCAAATCCGCCCGACGGCCTCTGACATGGGATTTTAACAATTACTGCTATCACTGTTACATTGAGGTCGATCACTTAACGCCCCACCATCACTGAGGTGTACCTAATTTAAATATACACCGCCAACTTTCTGAAGACTTCAGAAAGTTGGGGTTGCTTATGATTTTATCAAAACCCCATAAAGCGATTTTAATCCTATGCGGAACGCGAACCCGAGCCTCGTTCGTAGAAGTTGTAACTGTGCTTATAATAAGTAATAATAAACCGCAGTTTGATTGGCATGACCTCCGAATTAAGTCACCTGCATAACATTATCTAATCAGTGCCACTGCACTAACATTGCTCTGTAGTATCTATCTTCTACAACGGTTTGAACTGTGCGGGTTATATTTAGTTGCCTTTGAACGTTCAGAATTTGAACAAAAGTGTGCTACTTAGTTACTGTTAATTTCCATGCGTGGTGAACTTGGTTTGGATGTTAATTTTGGCAACCGCAATATTTGGAGTTTTCCCACATAACACCTTATTCTATAATTTCTAGAGCCATCTCAAAGTTGCGGTGCAAAGTCCAATTTTTATTATTATGGTATGGTTGAAAATTGTTATGGGTGTTATTTAGTGCCTATCCTAGATATAGCAATGTATTTATATTCATATTTTGATTGTGTATGTATTATAGCCAGTTTATGCCTTATGGCCAGTCTCACCAACTTCAGTAAAAAAATCCGAAAATTTTCATCACTCCTTCTTTTCCGCAATGATACTAGGGAGTAGTGAGAGGTTGGCGGTTTTGGGGTGCTTTCATAATGTATTTTGACATCAAAAGTAGGTACTAAAATAATTAGTCTAATTAAAATAATCCTTTTTGAAATTGAATTCTGTAGCGCTTGAGAATACTACACCAACGAGGCAATGATGATGGAATGGTACCTACATCCTAATACACCTATTCATAACCCACTAGCATGAATTTTCGACTAGACAGTTTTGTCATCATTTTTTGAGACATTCATCCTAAAAATGGTGTAATGTGTGTCTGTTTATTTATGGATTAAAGCAAACAAGATTATGTCGAATAATTGTTATTTATTTAAACTATTATGTCTTGGGTTTCAAATTCGTGACCGAAAGATCATAGGAAGACATCATGGTGTGACAATCATGTCAGTACAGCGTGGCCCATGTGCGTAATCACTCCGAAAGTAACTCTGTCTGTCTGTCTGGCACGCTTTCAGACTAAAACTGAACCGATTTAGATAATTTTTTGTATGTAGAAAGACAGTTTTTATCCGTGTGCGTAGAGTAGTACCCTCAGGATGCGATGCAAAAGCAATATGAAGATTTATGGAATAACAAGCAAGTAATGGATGAATTGGCAGAATTTTGCTGATTCTAAGAACTATGTTGGTTGGTTATGTCAACAAGTAAAGGTCATGACACTTTGTTGACAGACACTGATATTTACCTTGGCTTTAGTTTAGCCTTCTATTTCCTTAAAATATTAAATCAAGTTGATGGTCTCCCAGTGGTCGAAATTATTAATTTAATGTTTGGTTTATACACACCTTGTTCATATAATAAACGGCAACTACGTTAATCTTCGAGCGTGCAAATCACTTAAAAAGGTGTAGAAAAAAGCTCTTCACGTATACTTAGAGGTATTTCCTTCCACTGCCTGGTCCAATAACTAATTTCCTTTCTTTCATTATTTTAAGGTATGTTTTTAAGTTTTAATAAAAATCAAAAAATATCTCACAAACCTTCAACACGATGTACGGCGCACACAGTCTATCTGTTAATATAAACAGCAATCACTATGCTGACAGACGCCATTCGCTACATCGCACAGCAGCCTTATATGAAGTTATAACTTATTAGGCTACTAAAATGTTCCCACAAGTATTCACTCACAACCCTCAAGGCATATTTCGTAACAAACTAGATAAATAAATAAACACTTTTGAAGGTTTTTCCACTTTTGGCAATAGCGTACGATCTCCTCCGATGTTGGTAGAACACTCGCGGTTTGTTTGTCCGAAGATTTTCGCGTGTCTCCGTCATCGGCTGCGATATTTACATGTGATAACTACTAAAGATAACGAATCGCAGGACGATCCTAATGGAACGGTGCTAGGCGTGAGGAAAATTTAACATTTTCACGAGACTCGAATATGGTATTATTTGAAGATAACTGGACGGATGACGTGGATGCCCCTTCACTAGGGGAATACAGAAGAATGTGTTAATTCAATATTCACGATAATAAAACGTGAAATGTTTTTTTTTAATGTATTTTGACCAACATTTTCTTGAGTGATCATAGATCAGTGACAACAAGACACGATTGTAGTAGTGGTGTAGGTTCATGTGCTTATTTACATGCAGCTTCCTTATTTCCTTCTTCAAAATCAGAACAGGTAGTATTGTTTTGGATATTTTTATTATTCTTAGACACTACTGACTACTAACGGTAAACCTGGGGCTGTACCACCAGGTGTTTTTGCAATCACAATTCAAGTTTGAGAGCGTGACACAGCTACTAACGTCGTATAGCTCCGTCTCTTTTTCATGACGAAAACAATCTTGTTTTGGCACGTCATGGTAAGCCCCCTGGACGTAAAAGAAGCCTGGTAAAAAAGTTCATTCCAAAGTTTTTTCGAATCTGATGACATTTAACCTTCCTCCAATCTTAATTTAATGTCTCATTCTTAAGTAGATGCGTAAAAATTGACTAGTACCACGTCAATGTGAGTGCTCTGTACTTTCTATGTTGTGTGTGCGTCAGCGTTTATGAATGTATTATTATCTGTGTGTCAAGATAAAGCACGCATTAGCGATCTTGTGTACTACGAAATATTTTGGAAATTCTATGAAAACCCAAACTTATTATAGTAGTCTCTGTTGTGTTTGTTTGACTTATTACAATAACAGACTTTCTAGCAGAATGGAATTTTTTATTCGACTGGTGAGTTTGAAAATCTACAATAAGTCTAATCTATAATAACATGAAAATAATCCTAATATTTGCAAAATTGCTGTATAATTTTCTCTAAAAATATTAAAAAAAGCAATATTCTGAAAAGAGCATTCATAGACTTTTTTGCCGGTTCTTCTCCATAAGACTACTTGGAACCGTACCACTTTTTTGGTCTTTCATAAGTGCCTAAATATTTGGAGGCCTAATTGAAATAAAAAAAAACCGGCCAAGTGCGTGTCGGGCCACACGCAATAGGGTTCCATAGTAGGAGTTAGTTAGTCGACTATAACTCTGTAACCGGTTAAGCCTACTTAGCCGTGATAGTTTTTCTTATAAGTTGATTACATGTGCTACGTCTGTGAATTTTTTCACATTTCTAGGTACAGCCATTCTAAAGTTAGAGGGGGGAGATGCTCGTATCGAACAAAAATTTGCACTTAAAAGCTAGATATTTCGCAAATGGCTCGCTTAACCGAAAAATGTCTTCACACACCCATAATATTTTTGAAAGACCTATCTAACGATACCCCACAAGAAAGGGTACGCGAGAAAAAAATGTTCATCCCCACTTTACGTGTTTGAGAGCTACCATAAAAAAAAATTATTTTACCACTCTCTCGGCGTGATCAATATACATATCCATACCAAATCTCATCTTTCTAGTATCAAGAACCTCGGAGCTATGCCGCGGACAGACAGACAGACAGACGGACATGACGAAACTATAAGGGTTCCTTGTCGGACTACGGAATCCTAAAAAGACTTGCGAAGATCAAGAAGACGCAACCATACTGATAACCTTATATTCGCGCTGAGTTCTAATCTGTTGTTCTAATCTGTCGACGGCCACCTTAAACTTGACACTGAGTCACCTCATCTTGTTATACTAAGGTTTAGGATATAAGATTATAGTTAATTAGAAGTATTATAGTTATTAGACATAGAAAGTGGTACCTATTGAGATAAATGAAAAGATCCGAATTTTTAACCGACTTTATCATCAATAAAATATGCTATTGAGACTAGAGAGAAGCAATCTTTATGTATTTAGTTAATTTACATTAGGTATACGTATTTACATTATAAATAATGTTTATCTGTATGAGAGATTGGGAGGTAATAAAATCTTGGATCTTAAAAATCTAGTCCAATTAAGCGTTTCTCTTAATAATTACCAAGCAATAAATGATACCATATTATACCGTATACCTAAATAAGTGTTATTTTTGTTGTAATAGGTTAGATAGTTTAAACTGTATGAACAAATGAAAAAACTGACTGACATCTATTTATACATATCCTGTTTGATCCATAACTCATCCTCTCTACCGTAGATGGGAAAAAGAAATCCTAGCCAAAGTATTTCGTTGCTGTAGACTCAGTGACAAAATATATCCCAATAAGTAATAGTCTCTCTGCAACAGGTTCGATTCCATGAAGTATCGATATCGCTCCAATTTAACGCGTAGTTCGCGGAGCTCCCTTTATGTCACTCAGCAGCCTGACTCGAGCGGCGCAGTGCAGTGGGCCGCGGACACTTTCTTTTGCTAATTTAATTAATACTTAGGTACTCGTTTGTCATCTGATGTCCGAGATAATATATGTGGTAAAGTAGCCTGCGTACTGGTAGCTCTTGGCATTTGTTATTCCCTTCTAATGGTAAGGTTTCTAGTTTTACTCCTTCGCTTCGCTCTATCAGACGTGGCCTCTTGGTAGGTACTAAAAACTACGTATCCAAAATAATGATCTTTAAAAGTCATTGATGTATTGCGAAGCCGATACATTTTTCATTTTGTATTTTTTAGCAAAATACTACAGGTAACTGGTCTTCAGTTTAAATTACCTAAAATCCTGTATGATTTCAATTCAGCTACATTATCACCTTCATCATAATCTTCCTGGTTCAGTGTTTCGTCAACACCATTAATGATGTTCTCTATTTTGAAGTTTTCTCTTATTCGCTTAGGCATTATTCAATGTCACACTACAAGTCATAAAAATAACCTATGCACGAAGCTACACAAAGCTCCCGCGGTGCGCTTGCACAAATACGGTTATTTTTTACTCCTGTGCTTGCGCCGACCTGCTTTCTCCGCGCTGGGATCGTTATATTTTATATTATGCCTTCAATTATAAGCGTTAAACATGATGCGGATCGAAAGCGCACACTTATGTCATTATGTACCTTTTATATTGCCTTTTTCAAACAAGCTCCGATGTCGACGCCAACTCCAACTCTGAGGACTACACCGACGCCGAAGCCAACGCCTACACCAACGTCGACTCCGACTCCTACACCAATGCTGAAGGCGACGCCGACGCCGATGCCGACGCCGACGCCTACACCGATACCGACAAGGACGCCGACGCCGACGCTGACGCCGACGCCGACGCCGACGCCGACGCCGACGCCGACGCCGACGCCGACGCTGACGCCGACGCCGACGCTGACGCCGTCGCCGACGCAGACGCCGTCGCCGACGCAGACGCCGTCGCCGACGCCGACGCCTACACCGACTCCGACGCCAACGCCTACACCGACACCGACGCCGACGCCGACGCCTACACCGACGCCGACGCCGACGCAGACGCCGACACCGATACCGATACCGACACCGATACCGACACCGACGCCGACGCCGACGCCTACACCGATACCGACGCCTACACCGATACCGACACCGACGCCAACGCCGACGCCGACTCCGACGCCGACGCCGACGCCTACACCGACGCCGACGCCGACGCAGACGCCGACACCGATACCGACACCGATACCGACACCGACGCCGACGCCGACGCCTACACCGATACCGACGCCGATACCGAAGCCGACGCCGACGCCGAAGCCGACGCCGACGCCGACGCCGACGCCGACGCCGACGCCGACGCCGATACCGACACCGACGCCGACGCCGATGCCGATGCCGATACCGACGCCGATACCGACGCCGACGCCTACTGCGACGCCGACGTTATATACGAAGCCGACGCAAACTACGATGGGGTGAGGCCGATTTGATAGTGTGAATGACTACATCGTTGATCTACTGGTCGCATTGATGGGTCGGGCCGAAATTGCTTTATAGTTTTTTTTTAGTAAGTGTTACAACCCCGCACGGGGCTCGGAGGGCACATTAAGCCGTCGTCCTAGGCTCCCTTGATAGCAGTCGTCGTTATAATTCCATGTCAGAGGTCGTCAGGCGGATTTGAGAAAACTCTGACACTAGGGCTTGTTAGGTTAGTAAAAGTATATTATTTTGAAAATCAATTAAAACAACAAAAATCAATCAGTACAACATGTTTATTTGAGTTTACAGCGGCGACGGCAGCGCAGCCGACAGGTTCCTGATGAGTTCGTCCATCTGTATCAAGTTGATCCTCGCCTGCCGGTTCAGGCGACCTTCTGGCAGCTCTGGCGGCTCGTGGCGCAGGAGCTGAGCTGATTCCGACAGGATCTTGCGCGATTCCTGAAAAGTGAAAGAAGTGGATTTATGGATTTATATGGAAAAAAGCGTCAGCAAAACGGTTCGGTTCGTTCGAAGCTAAACAAACCCCATAATATCATCAGCGCAAAGATGACCATACATATAATACGAGTACATAGAGAACATTAGTAGTTCTTGAGTCCAAATGGCAGTCTCTCCATGAAAAATGTTACATTGGAAGTGGATCACACCGTCCACAATTCGGGATAAAACTGGGCAAATCACGAAGAAGGAAGTCGCAAGTTATCCTTGAATTAAAGATAGTGGTCCAAGTCATAGCGGCGTAGAACACACACTCGTATAGATATCCACCCATGGCCAAAAAACTCTATTATGATTCCTCTCTAAGTTATTACGTCATGCATGACCATCGGAATTCCCAACTCTCTGGTGTCCGATATCCTATCTCTATGAATATTTCCTTTAAATTATCTTGTGGTCACGTGCTCCCGAAAGAGACATGTAAACATGTTCGCAGTTTGGCGTGGCGTCTGTCTTCTTACGTGCAATATTTACACATTTTATACGCTGTTATAAAAATCCAGTTAAGACAAGGCAAGACATTGAAATTTTACGACACGAGCGGCACTTACATTTCTATTCTCACTTTGAGATAGTTTGATAGCTCTCATCATTGTTATTATTTTTAGACGCACACGCATATCTCTCACACTCGCACATTTTACAAAAAAAAACGTCCAAAACAAGCATTATTAGTGTCAGTATTTCGGGCGAGTAACTGGAGCGAGCGATGGTCCAGTTGCTGGCGCGAGCAGACACGTACAAGACTGTTTTTGTCTTAGACGTGTTGTCAATCGATTCACACCGGTTCAGCTACTAACAACTTGGCCTGGCTTCGGTTGAGTGTAAACAAAACAGGATCGATTTCGTATTCAAAAATCAATTCAGAACAAAAATAAATTGGCATTATCATAATGATTTCTACTTTTTGCCGAAATTGGGACAAAGTTCTATATAAGAAGATATTGTAGCATTGTATAAGTTTGAGGATACAAACATGTATTTATAGCAAAGATCGAGTTTCTTGTTTAATAGTTCAGCCAAAGTTACGTGACGTAAATCTCAATCACGTGGCAAAGTTAATTAAGATTTAGTATCAAAGAAAAGAAACGAAATTCGTTCGTTGAAAAAATCGCAAAAGTTTTCTTGTTTATTTATTTAGTTAAGTAAATTGATCAAGGCCGTGTATTGTGGTTTGTGGAACAATCTAGGTTTTCCCGGTGAAAACGAATAGTTCATAGTTCAACCAACTTATATTGCTGAGTACGCTGACCTAACTTTAGAAGTGAAAAAATCATAACATTATTTTGCTACACTATTGCATTTTCTTATCATTTTGACAATATAATATTATTTCGACTCTCTGATAAGAATACGATAATAATTAATGTAGTCATGCATTTTGTAACGTCTAATGATTAAGTAAGTAGGTACCTATTTGAATCTTGGTCGCGTGCTTCATGATTAGTTATTTAAATACTATTTTTGATATGAAAAACGTGATGTATCTCTTTATACTCGTACCTACGCCGTTTTCTCAGAATTATATTTTTAAATAATTTTGGTACGGTTACAATCGTATTAAAAGTGTGAAGCTATTACTTATCAACCTAACACAAGTTCAAACTATTTTTTAACCGACTTCAAAAAAAGGAGGAGGTTATCAATTCGACTGTGTTTTTTTTTTTTTTTTTTTTATGTTTGTTACCTCATAACTTGCGACTGGGTGAACCGATTTTCATGATTCTTTTTTATTTGAAAGCTGGTGCTTCCCGTGTGGTCCCATTTAAATTTTATCACTACCGGTTCAGCCGTTTTATAAATATATCGAAAATAACGATTTATCTCTACTTGCTGATATGCCAAATACTTAGATGATTTGGTTATTTACGCTTATTACAACCTAAAAAGTGGTGTGTTTATTTTGTTAAGATAGCAAGACCGAGACACTGAAAAGCGAAAAAATAAAAAAGCTTTTTACAAAAAAATTAAAACCGACTTCCAAAAAAAAACTGAAAAGTAAAAAATAATTTTAATTTAAACGCTTTACGACCAAAACATCGCTCTAGAAGTCGGTGGCGAAATACTAACAATAGTAACTTACAAGACACCGACTTCTAGAGCGATGTTTTGGTCGTAAAGCGTTTAAATTAAAATTATTTTTTACTTTTCAGTTTTTTTTTGGAAGTCGGTTTTAATTTTTTTGTAAAAAGCTTTTTTTATTCCTTGCGAATTTTGTCTTTTTGAGTTGTCGGAGGTAGAAATTATTGTATATATTGTTGGGTTTGCAGAATACTGTTTAAACCTCATTGCAATTTTTGGAAAAAATAATTGTGCAGCCTCGATATAATGAAATGGTAATAAAATTTACTGATTTTATAAGACACTACTTTATTTAAAAAGATAACACGACCTAGGCTAGATGAAGATTGTTTGTGTGTTTAAATCAAAAATCCTATTACGTTTAAGCTTGGGACATTTCAGACGTGACGTAGCGAAGAATTAGCTAACATAACATTTGTTTATATAATGATTACGACCAGGCTGGCTTCCACGTCAGCAGTGCTCCGAAACATTCATTTTTATGACCATAACAGATGCTACAAGATGAATTCTGCGCGTAATAATCACAGTGTTTTCCCCTTATGACGTCGTATTTTTATTCAGAGGTCATTTACATAGAGATTTAAGACTATTAGCCCGCATTTTAGAACAATTTAAGTATTAATCTAGCATAGGTACATGTATTAAGACTCGAAACAATTTGATTGAAGTGAAGATCCATGCTAAATTTCTATTGGTGCTATACCACCCCTAGATGGTCAGAATAGAATAGAATAGAATAAGCATTTATTGTCTCCAGTATTACAGCAGGTAGTAGAGAATTTGTACACAATACTATAATACCGGAAGCAAAAGGTTCAAGCGTCAGCTTTATGCTTAATAACCCGGAATGGGTAGGTCTAAAAAACTGGCGATGTAAAATCAGCGGAAAAAAAATTAAAAAATACCAGAATTTGTTGCTTTTTTGTTGCTAATTAGTTGCTAAAAAAATAATTTTGTTGCTCCGTTCGATCGCAAAAAATCGGCAATAACGCTAACTTTCGATTAAGATAGCGTGGAAATCACTGGATGTAGACTTATCGATCAAGCGAATAGTGGTCAATTTGTTGCTAATTTGTTGCTGAAAGATGTTAGGAAAAAAAATAAAAAAAAAATTGATTTTTTTTCTTACCATAGCAATATGGGTATCAAATGAAAGCTAGTAAAAAGACCAGTTCAAATATATATATATCATATTATGTTTATACTGCTGTTTTATTTAACACAAAAAAAGTTCAGAATAAAAACATAAATTTAAAAAAATATAATAATAATATAATAAGAGTATTTTTACGCAGTCAGGTTATTTGGATTTTTTTAATTTATGTGTTTTTTTTTTTTTAATTATGTCAAAATGGATAATATCCACGCCAGCTTAATTCTTGAGATTTCCGTGAAAAAGTTGAAAGAAAATTTGTTGCTGCTTCTGCTAGATCTTGTCTGAGTACAGAGAGTCAGCAACAAAATAGAAACGGAAAGTCAAGAGACGTTGAAGATTGTTTTAAGAAACACCCGGCCACGCCAACTTAACTCTTGACTTTACCGTGGAAAAACTATAGTGAAAATTTGTTGCTGCTCATACTGCAGCTTGTATCAACTAAAAAAGTCAGCAACAAAATGGAAAAACGGAAGTCAAGAGATGTTGGAGATCGGTTTACAAAAAAAAACGACCACGCCAGCTTAACTGTTGACTTTTCCGTGGAAAAACTATAGTGAAAATTTGTTACTGCTCATACTGCAGCTAGTTTGAGTACAGTGAGTCAGCAACAAAATAGAAACGGAAAGTCAAGAGACGTTGAAGATTGTTTTAAGAAACACCCGGCCACGCCAACTTAACTCTTGACTTTACCGTGGAAACTATAGTGAAAATTTGTTGCTGCTTATACTGCAGCTTGTATCAACATAAAAAGTCAGCAACAAAATGGAAAAACGGAAGTCAAGAGATGTTGGAGATCGGTTTACAAAAAAACTGGCCACGCTAGCTTAACTCTTGACTTTTCCGTGGGAAAACTATTGCTACAATTTGTTGCTGCTCATACTGCAGCTAGTTTGAGTACAGTGAGTCAGCAACAAAGTAGAAAAACGGAAGTCAAGAGATGTTGGAGGTCGGTTTACAAAAAAAACGACCACGCCAGCTTAACTCTTGACTTTTCCGTGGAAAAACTATAGAATAAATTTGTTGCTGCTCATACTGCAGCTTGTATCAACATAAAAAGTCAGCAACAAAATGGAAAAACGGAAGTCAAGAGATGTTGGAGAAAACAAAATAAAAAAAAGGGAAATCAAGATAAGTTGGAGATTGGTTAAAAAAACTGGCCACGCCAGCTTTTGTAAACCGATCTCCAACATCTCTTGACTTCCGTTTTTCTATTTTGTTGCTGACTCACTGTACTCAAACTAGCTGCAGTATGAGCAGCAACAAATTGTAGCAATAGTTATCCCACGGAAAAGTTAAGAGTTAAGCTAGCGTGGCCAGTTTTTTTGTAAACCGATCTCCAACATCTCTTGACTTCCGTTTTTCTATTTTGTTGCTGACTCACTGTACTCAAACTAGCTGCAGCATGAGCAGCAACAAATTGTAGCAATAGTTTTCCCACGGAAAAGTCAAGAGTTAAGCTAGCGTGGCCAGTTTTTTTGTAAACCGATCTCCAACATCTCTTGACTTCCGTTTTTCTATTTTGTTGCTGACTCACTGTACTCAAACTAGCTGCAGTATGAGCAGCAACAAATTGTAGCAATAGTTTTCCCACGGAAAAGTTAAGAGTTAAGCTAGCGTGGCCAGTTTTTTTGTAAACCGATCTCCAACATCTCTTGACTTCCGTTTTTCTATTTTGTTGCTGACTCACTGTACTCAAACTAGCTGCAGTATGAGCAGCAACAAATTTTTACTATAGTTTTTCCACGGAAAAGTCAAGAGTTAAGCTGGCGTGGTCGGTTTTTTTGTAAACCGACCTCCAACATCTCTTGACTTCCGTTTTTAGGGTTCCGTAGTCCGACAAGGAACCCTTATAGTTTCGCTCTGTCCGTCTGTCTGTCTGTTTGTCTGTCTGTCCGCGGCATAGCTCCGTGGTTTTTGTTATTAGAAAGCTGAAATTTGGTATGAATATGTATATTGATCACGCCGAAAAAGTGGTAAAATTAAATTTTGAAAAATATTTTTTTTTAGGGTAGCTCCCAAACATGTAAAGTAGGGATGAATATTTTTTTTCTCGCGTACCCCTTTGTGTGGGGTATCGTTAGATAGGTCTTTCAAAAATATTATGGGTGTGTGAAGATTATGTTTCGGTTAAGCGAGCCATTTGCGAAATATCTAGATTTTAAGTGAAATTTTTTGTTCGATACGAGTTACCCCCCCCTCTAACTTTTGAATGGCTGTACCTAGAAATGTGAAAAAAATCACAGACGTAGCACATGTAATGAACTTACAAGGAAAACTATCACGGCTAAGTAGGCTTAACTGGTTACAGAGTTATAGTCGACTAACTGAGACCTACTACGGAACTCTACTGCGCGTGGCCCGACACGCACTTGGCCGGTTTTTTTTTATTTTGTTGCTGACTCACTGTACTCAAACTAGCTGCAGTATGAGCAGCAACAAATTGTAGCAATAGTTTTCCCACGGAAAAGTCAAGAGTTAAGCTAGCGTGGCCAGTTTTTTGTAAACCGATCTCCAACATCTCTTGACTTCCGTTTTTCTATTTTGTTGCTGACTCACTGTACTCAAACTAGCTGCAGTATGAGCAGCAACAAATTTTTACTATAGTTTTTCCACGGAAAAGTCAAGAGTTAAGCTGGCGTGGTCGGTTTTTTTGTAAACCGACCTCAAACATCTCTTGACTTCCGTTTTTCTATTTTGTTGCTGACTCACTGTACTCAAACTAGCTGCAGTATGAGCAGCAACAAATTTTCACTATAGTTTTTCCACGGAAAAGTCAAGAGTTAAGCTGGCGTGGTCGGTTTTTTTGTAAACCGATCTCCAACATCTCTTGACTTCCGTTTTTCTATTTTGTTGCTGACTCTCTATGCTGAAACAAGCAGCAGTATGAGCAGCAACAAATTGTAGCAATAGTTTTCCCACGGAAAAGTCAAGAGTTAAGCTAGCGTGGCCGGTTTTTTTGTAAACCAATCTCCAACTTCTCTTGATATCCCATTTTTTCATTTTGTTGCTGACTCTCTATGCTGAAGCAAGCAGTAGTATGAGCAGCAACAAATTTATTCTATAGTTTTTCCACGGAAAAGTCAAGAGTTAAGCTGGCGTGGTCGTTTTTTTTGTAAACCGACCTCCAACATCTCTTGACTTCCGTTTTTCTACTTTGTTGCTGACTTTTTATGTTGATACAAGCTGCAGTATGAGCAGCAACAAATTTTCTTTCAACTTTTTCACGGAAATCTCAAGAATTAAGCTGGCGTGGATATTATCCATTTTGACATAATTAAAAAAAAAAACACATAAATTAAAAAAATCCAAATAACCTGACTGCGTAAAAATACTCTTATTATATTATTATTATATTTTTTTAAATTTATGTTTTTATTCTGAACTTTTTTTGTGTTAAATAAAACAGCAGTATAAACATAATATGATATATATATATTTGAACTGGTCTTTTTACTAGCTTTCATTTGATACCCATATTGCTATGGTAAGAAAAAAATTTTTTTTTTTTTAAATTGTTTTTATTATTTTTTTATTATTTATTATTTTTGTTCCTAACATCTTTCAGCAACAAATTAGCAACAAATTGACCCCTATTCGCTTGATCGATAAGTCTACATCCAGTGATTTCCACGCTATCTTAATCGAAAGTTAGCGTTATTGCCGATTTTTTGCGATCGGACGGAGCAACAAAATTATTTTTTTAGCAACTAATTAGCAACAAAAAAGCAACAAATTCTGGTATTTTTTATTTTTTTTTCCGCTGATTTTACATCGCCAGTTTTTTAGACCTGGAATGGGTTACAAGCGCTGGTCGTCGCGCGTCAGCTTGATAAGATCTCTCTCGTCTACGGTTTACTGACGAAATCCTAGGCGATTTACCCGTCTTGGAAGGTTTTTTTTATATCTTTTATTAATAAGGTATACATATTTTTTAAATTATTATTTTTTTTGCATTTCCATGATTGGTTAGCTAGACCAAAAGCCGCGATCGACTGGGTATCAGCAAAGAGTCAATTAAAAGTGCTTATTTATTCACTTACTTTAATTAAGGGATGCCTATGTCCAAAAGTGGACGAATATTAAATTATGAAGATTTTCTTACTAACAGCCCGTAGTTACTTAAAGTTGGATAACATACTTACACTGACATAACCTAGAAGAGTCATGGGTCCATCAACGAGAGCCTGCCTCCTTCCAGTCTCAGCGATGGCGGCGTGCAGTTCAAACAGTAACGTGCCTCGGAGACGAGTTTCAGCTGAAAAAAAATAATAGATTTTTGTTTAGGAACAAACTGCTGTGATGTTAACTCATGTAAGAGGAATTTCATGAGTATTGACTGGAGTTGGAATGCTTAATATTGCGGCATTCGTACGTAAAATCAGCGTTGCACTTACTCTACCGTCATAAGAAGAAAAGGCATAGCTTATATTCGTAACAACGATTTTTTCCCTGATGCCTTTTAATTAAACTCAATATAAAAAAAAAAATAAGTTGCCTACGTCCTCTTTTCTTATGATGGCAGTACTAGTATCATTAAATCAATAACTAACCTGACATTGAAACCAACAAATTTATATTAATTCTACTTCAGCGCCTACTTACTGTAGTTTACCCAAAACGACTACATCTTTTTACCTGGCGCCAAAGTCTCAAGCAACTCAGCGATCTTCTTGCACAGCTGTGTCTTGAGCAGGAGCCTGTCCTCAGTAACCATCGCCAGGCCCTGCTCCACCTCCTGGCCGATCATCTGCGCCAGCGCGAGGCTCACGTCTGTCATGTAGAAGTGCGAGGGATGTAGGTAGCTGCTGCAGTGGCCTATGAACCTGGAAGATTAATTTAGATATAAAATTACAGATATAATTTTGTAATGTAGATATTTTCCAATTCAATATGGTGTACAATATAGTGTAAATAATATTTTTATAAAATTAAGATCGCTAATATGGCAAAAGACTATGTAGGTAGCTGAAACAAGTAGAGTAGATAATTCTTCTCAATTCTGCAGCATTTAAACCGGCATCAATTACATTTCGGAGGATAATACATATTTTTTAACATTTAAAATAATTATTTTTACACAGAATTATATATTTTTTTTACTTTTTGAGGTTTCACTATTATTGTTTTCTGGTCCTTTACCTTTCGCATGCCTCAGGATCCCCTTTAGGCATGATGCTGAGCTCCCTGCCGATGTCCTGCACCAACTGCTGTATGATAGCGTCGGACACCGCGTCCTTGCAGGAGTTGCACTTCCAGAACTTATTGTCCAAGTTGCGCGTCTCGGGGTTGGGGTTCTTCGTCTTGTGTAGGATGGGCAAGATAAAGGTGTCTGGTAGCAGGTAGCCTTTGCAGTCTCTGAAAATTCAACGGAATTGGCTGTAATTAAAACAGTACCAAATCGTCTTGAGGATTTTACCGCAGTCGGTTAAAAATAGACGACGAGACGAATGCTATCGTATGTTTTACAGACATCATTAATAAATCCGTTTAGACAATTTGCAATTCTCAACTGTTTTCTGCGAATTTCGTTTGTTCTTAGTTCCCTTGTGATTGTATGGTATTTTAAGTGTTTCTTTTTGCGTAAGGTACCCAGTCACTGTCACAGTTCTATTTGCCTCAATATAAGTAACTTACTTTTTCTTGCACTTAACAGCACTGTACATAGTTCCCAGCTCGGTGACGTCAGAGCACCTCTCGCAAGTGCACTCGAAGAACTTGGAGTCAGCCAGGTGGTGGCGCCGCGCCTCCGTGCCCCACATCGGGTCCGTGTAGCACACCGTGATGTGGGAGCCCGCCGGGATATTCACGCCTGCACATAGGATCTGAGAAGTTGAAAATAAGGATTACTATTGACACTAAAATATCTTCAAGTTAAAATAATGAATATAGATGAATAATGAATAATAATAGAGTAACTGAAGTTTCCTTGTATTATTTATGTTGTTTATGCAATCTTTATTAGTAAATTGTAATTTTCGCATCATTTGAAAACAGCTGGAATTCTTTTTGTTATGCGAATAAGGTTCTAAGCGTCTGTTAGATCAACTATTCATTTAATAAAGGAAATTACGCACGATATCGCCCTGGGAAGTGAAGCTCTTGTTGCAGTTGGCGCGACAATTGTGCTCCACCATGGACACGCGGTCGAACAGCGCCACGTACTCCGGCTCCAGGAGGGGCACCTCGTGACCGTTGATCTGGAATATCAAAACGGATCAAATAATTCAGAAGTTTCGAGGCAAGTACACTAAAAGCTTTAATGAAAACAAATTGAACTTTTTTGTACGAATTATATACAGTTTTATACCTTTTTAATCAAGGTGAGTTTATCGCTGAATGGTATTTAGATGCAGGCCATGCTTGCCATGCTTGTCATAAGAACATTTTATTGATATTTGTTATATATTGTCAGCCGTACTTAAATCGAAAAATCCTGTTTACATAAAAAAATAAAGCCTATGAGACTTAGATTTACTATCCCACGAATTCATCAACATTGACGTCCCCTAACGAATCCTACGAATTCCTCACCTGCAAAATTCCACAGCACTTCATGATCTCCTCCTCACTGAACTTCCCCTCCAGCTTAAAGAACTTCCAGATGAAGTCTGCGATCATCTTCTTGTCATTATTCCACTTGTCGGTGTCCTTCCTATCTTCGCAGTGTGACTGGAGCGCCTGGATTTTAGTCCAGAGCTTTTCGTTGTGGTCGCGTTGGTATAGGCAGCGGAGAACTGTGATGCACTGGTAGTTGGGGTGAGGTAGGCCAAAAGTGGTGATGTTGACCTGAACAAATGGTAACAAATAGTTTTTGATTAGCAGGAAGATAAAACTATTGATTTGTCCAAATGCTCTGTCAAACGCAAAATCTCTTTTGAAGCAGAGAAGATAAGCGACGATCATACTCGCATTCTAGTTCTTGAGAAGCGTCCAATCTATCACTAAACACACCACGACATGGTATCGGTAGTTCAGTGGTAAATTAATCGCCTGCTCCACGGAATTCTAGCTTATAACTTGCCTTAAACTTTCCCTGTTGGTTCAAAAATGACCTTTGGTTGCATTCGGTTTGTATACAGCCGTTAATATAAGCCGTTCTTTTTACCCGTTCTTTTTACCTTCTCTCCCTTTTCCTGGGTATAGTAGCACTCAGGATCGTGCTCCTCCTTGACGATACATTCTGCTGAACAGAAGGGCCAACCACACTTCTCACACGTCACAATCTTTCCTTCTTCTAGAAGCTTGTAGCAGCCGAGGCAGACTGGCGGTGTGACCTGATGTCGAAAATAGTTATGAAAACAGTAATTGTAATGTTAAATCGAACACGGTAAAATAATACTGCAACGGTACGCTTGGCAAAGATCTCCAGTGTGGACTCCGAGCTTAGGCCCGATACAATGTTTTTAACTTAACAATATTGAATGTATAGCGTTACCTGTGCAGGTCCAGTAATAAGAGGTTTTTCCTTCATCAGAATATCACCAGCTTTGATGTCTCTAGAAGCCTCCAGGTACCTCCCATACTTCTCATTCTCTTTGACCCTGGCAGGAGTGCACTGGAACTTGTGCAGTTTCCAGTCCTGCTTCTGATGGTCTTTGGAGCAGTAGTGGACATTCTGACAGCCGGAGCACTTTTGTACTGCCGGGGATAGGCACACGATACACGATCCTTGTTCTACCATCCTGGAAAGTAGATTGATACAATTATGAAGACTCCATTTCCTCCATATAGTCCTGCATTTATCAGAACGAATTTTTATGTTATACATATTTGTATAGATATATAATCTAGAGCAGCACACAGTTTAATTATGTAGGGATAAATATGTGTATGTAGGCAAGAAGACACTGGACATATTGCTGTACACATGATAGTAGGCGCCAAAACGTCTATGAATTTTACATTTTCAGCTTTGGTTTATTAGGTATTCATTAACGTGTGTTTTCACTTATACTTAAAAATACATTAAATTAAGATTTATCAGATACTTTCCTTATTTTAGATTTTTTGAAGTTAAAGCTAAAAATATCGGTCAACGAATTAATAAACTTCATTACCAAAACATTATTGTATGTATGCACTTACTTAAAAGTTCCCGTGTTTCCATGCACGTATTAACTATACACCAAGAAATCAACACACATGAACATACACTATAAATTGAATTACAAGAGAATATGCCCAAATATCTTCCATGTGCGAGGTACCGCGCACCGGGCTGACTGCGAGGCGCACGCGCCGCTGCGCATGCGCGGTATAAAAATAAACCGCGCTATTTGACACTTGAAACTGTAGCCGTATTCCTGCTGCACTGTGCTCAACACAGTGCATACTTATTATATGGACAAATAATTCGTTTATTCCCCAAAAAATATAATCAATAAGAATTAATTTTATGCGTAGGTATTGACTTTTACTTCTAGACTTCTGTGCCTCTAGATAAGTTTGATATTAAAATGAGCCTTTTGTTGATAAACATTGAGTCAGACGGCTCGACGTTAATGCCCAAATGATGACAATTATGTCCGTTACTCTTAGGGTATATGATTTAGGTGACCTACTAAAGATTCTGCCGGAAAGTAATTCATTTGGACGGAAATGCTTTGGTTTATTTTTTGGTGTACCTATATTGTTTTTCTTCTTATCGTGTGGGCTGCAGGTTGTCCAGCCCTTGTGTCAACGTTTTCTCAAATCAGCCTGATAGAAGAAGCCGGGGACTGAGTGTGCCTCCCAGGTAACACCGCCAACTACCTGACTCCGGGTTGCTTTGTGAAATAAAAACAAAACCAGACAGCGATTTTGGCCCCACTCGGGAAGCGAGTCCGAGACCCCGTTCAGAGTAGTCGCGTTTGCTCCACTAGAGTCGACTGTTTTTAACGGACTTCAAAAAAAAGAAGGGCTTCTCAATTTGTAGAGATCTTGCTTTTTATCTATATCTATCTATCTTCTTCTATCTATATCTATCTATCTATACTTATAATAAATCTGTAGGGAGGTCAATTCTGTACATGAAATATATTTCCAAAATAACTATCAGGGGGTGATTAGGGATCGATACTGATGCCAAAAATGCAATCAGTAAAATTTTTGTCTGTCTGTCTGTCTGTCTGTCCGTCTGTCTGTCTGTCTGTATAAACTCTATAGAAACAAAAACTACTCGACGGATATTAACGAAACTTGGTACAATTATTTGTCATACTCCTGAGATGGTTATAGTATACTTTTCATCACGCTACAATCA
Organism: Pyrrhia umbra; assembly: GCA_963891755.1. Classification (NCBI taxonomy): domain Eukaryota; kingdom Metazoa; phylum Arthropoda; class Insecta; order Lepidoptera; family Noctuidae; genus Pyrrhia; species Pyrrhia umbra. Next base: position 12,771,610 of record OY982934.1, read on the forward strand.
ATAGGAGCAGAGCAGTGAAGGGAAATGTTGTCATTTTGTTTAAACGCGCTAATCTCAGGAACCGCTGGTCCGATTTAAATAATTCTTTCAGTGTTAGATAGTCCATTTATCGAGGAAGGCTATAAGCTATATATCATCACGCTAAGACCAATAGGAGCGGAGCACCACTATTCCACGCGGACGAAGTCGCTGGCAGAAGCTAGTATTATAATAACAACTTAGCTCCCGAATAGCAGTATTGCTACCAGTCTTGAGCATCCGGGCTGCGCTTCTATACCTACTGGTATAGTCAATTTCAGAAACAATACCTGCGTATGTAACAATGGGTTAAGTAAGTAAACTCATTTACTCTTGTAATCGGCGCTTCAAATAGATGAGGTCTTAGGGATTGAAATGCCTACTTTCAAATTGCTTGGGAAACTATCGGGAAAGTATATTAGGAAAGTCCAGTGAAGGGGGGTAGAAAATAGGCATTGAATGATAATGTAAATTAAAACAAATGTTACAGATCAAATAATTTATTTTAAATACTAAATTAGTTTGGAGAAGGTTAAACAATTCATTACAAAAATATTTCACACAATAATAATGTCTTTTAGTGGAAGGAATGAATAAATAAATCTTTAACAAAAATAAATAATTGTTATCCCAACTTTTTATAGAATGATTGTACATTACAATTAATTAAAAATAATAAATAAATTATACAAGAAATGAGTAATAAGATAAGTAAATAATTAGATAGAAAATTTAATGTGTGAGAATCAAAATACTTTATTTTAGTAGAGAAATAGGTAGAATGAGAACATTTTATTGATGAGTATAATCTTTTTTATCTTTTTGGAACAAAAAATAATTACGACGTCATAATTCACAAGATAAACACTACAATCGTATACGTTTTACAAATTACAAAGGTAGTTTTAGGTATACAATTCTAATATCAACATCAACTTTGTAATAAAGAACATTTTTTTTTAAATCATGTACTTCACATGCAGACATAAATAACTTAAACATCAGAAATACATTCTTATAACGTTTAAGACAACTTTCCTTACTAAATAACTGACTTAAACTTTGAATTTTTGAAAGAGTATTTTCATAGTTCATTTGGGCAAACAGTTCACTCCCAATAAATCCATTTAGACAAACATCTCCACATCTGAGTATTTCTATCATCACAAGTCATCATGATATCTTTCCAATGATCTGCTCCCAAGTTTTGATCTTCTTGAGCGCGTCTCTTGCTGCTGACGCCATCAGACCCTCGGAAGACTGGGCCGGCTCAAAGCCCAGGATTAGGGCTGATTCTGTGAGGTATCTTACGATCTGAAATAAAAGTTAAAGTATGATTTACTAAAGTACAATTTAATGATAATACACGCTTCTGACGGTAATATAGATATAATACAATAAAAACAATGATATGTCCATCGGTAAATTTATTTGTGGGACCAATACTGAGTCGAGGGCTCTGCTCATACAGAGCCAGCGAGCATTGAACACCACGCTTGCTGAGGACGGATTTTAATCAGTTGTCATACTACAGGACCTTAGACTTAGTACCTTAGTATCACGTGGTAAAATTATCCACCATTGAATGGTGTCATGAATCCAAGAATCTTATCTTATTTATCATGAATAGTTCTCTGACTGTATTGACACCAGGCTGGTAACCCTTACCTCTTTAAGTCGAGTGCGCAAATTGTCTTTGGTAATCGCCTTCTTTTCAAAGTCTCTCGTAGTCAGGATCATGAGAGGGGCATGCAGTTCGTACAAAGTTACACCTGGAACGAAACACAGAGACACATTAGTTATGGATTCATTTGTGGAATTTGGATGTCACTGTTTAGAAAAGATGAGACTTCCAATTTCCAAGCTCCAAAATGGTTTCTGTATTGCAAATCTGATCTAGTTGATTGAGAAAGTTCTAGTTCCGATCCATACAATATCATTTGATAATGTCAATTTACAATCTCATATCAATATAACTTATATTCACATTTTATTCAATTGGATGTACCTAGCCATTTTGTGTCGTATAGCAGGCAAAGTGAAAAGGTTGAAGATCGGAACTGAAAGCTTAGGCACACGTTTTACAAGTTAATACTATATTTTCTTATTATCAATTATCAAATTCAACTTACCCCTCAGCCTCGAATACCCCGGTTCGATGACATCGAATGCCTTCATTAAATCCCTGCAGATCTCGATCTTCCTGTTGAGCTCAGCCTCCGGCATCTCATGGATCATGTACTCGGCCACCTTCCCGTACAGCTGGCTCAGCGAGTGCTTGGCGGACAGGCACAGGTAGTGCGTGTTGTGGATCACGTTCCGGTACTTGTGCAGGAAGCCTTCGTACCCTCGGACGTCGTTCGCGTCTATCTGCTCATATTCGTCCGTGAGTCTGCAAGATGAAAAGGAGGTTTGAATTTGGGTCTAGCGGTGCAGGTTCTGGGCATACAGGTATTTGCTTTGAGATATTTTGTGTGTTGTTTGTTTTTGAACTGGATCAAACTGTTGTCTTCAATAAAAGAAAAAATTAGGACTACACCTCAGTAATACGACCCTTCACTTCTTAATGTAAAAAATGACCGGAAATAAGAAATGGTAATGAATAAACCTACCAACAACACAACTGTCAACTACATCATTTTTCATCAGACACAGATAGAGTTCCTTTCTTAAAAATCAGTACTGAGAAGAGAAGACAACAACAAATATTGACGTGACCTCTTAAGCAGCAGCTGCACGGAGGGTGCCGTCATGGTGTAGTCGCAGCCGTTGTCTATACACCTCCAGGCGGCGGCGGGCTGCAGCGGCGCGGCGGGCAGCACGCGGCCGGCGCAGCGCGGGCAGCGGAAGGCGCTGGCGAACGTGCCCAGCTCCGTGGGGTCCGAGCAGCGCTTGCAGCAGCAGTCGAAGAACTTGCTGTGCTTTATGTGCTCACGGCGCTTCAGCGTGCCCTATAAAGGTAGACAAGTAAAGATACCCCTGTGAAGGTACATAGGTCCATATAAAATCTGGTTTGGGGAACTTGTCATAACAAGGGTACTTACTAGAAAACGTCATTTTGAAATACATAGTTCCAATCTTAAAGAAGACTGACTGTTTATATTTTACGTACATTATATCATTAGAAAGTTCTTGTGGTGTAGAGTATTAATTGTTTCTGAATCCCAAAAACGTTGTGTTTGGAAAAGGTTTTTCCTGTGAATTCCTCCTTCGTCATATCAAAACCTTTTTAACTTTTGTCTTATCCACCACTTATCAATAAGTTTCTTTAGACCGCACAATTAGTCTGCGGCAGGAACATTTTGTTTTTTTTCGAGGTACTTCCCTAATCATTCTTCATCGGTATGGAATCTATTTTAAAATCATTATACGTATAACAATACCTGCAACGTATATGCATAGCACAGAGATATCAGATCCCCCGCCTTGTGAGGCACCGAGGCTCTGATAGTGAGCGGCCTGCCGGGCACGCGCTCGGCGTCCGTGTGCGTGGTGGACGGCGTGCAGTCGTGCGCGAGCAGGTACGCGCGGTCGTACAGCGCGCGAGCGTTCGCGCCACTGCCGCCCACTTCGAACGCGTTCACCTGAAAATCATAGAGAAATTCAGTTATTTTATGATTCAAAGTTTCAGGACAAGAAAGTACAAAAATATTGACCTACAGAAAATATTGGTGGATGTCCTTCTCAATATTATATTGTACCTAATGTTGCAGGTCTGTTGATTTTTTGGGTTTTTTAAGGTTTAATGATTTTTGATGAAAATGTGTAATTAGCAGAAACAAAATATCTATCGATTAGCACATAATATAGAGAAATAAATAGCAACGTTATTTAATTACCTCCAAAATCCCGCACACGGTATGTATCTCCTCGTCATCGTACTGCAGTTTCCACTTCTTCATCCGCTGCACGACGTTCTTCTCATTGACCGGCCAGATGTCCCCTCTGGCGCGGCGCATCTCGTTGTGGGCCTCCATCGCTGACAGCGCCGCCCATTTCACTGGGTCGGCTTTCTTTAGGAGAAGACATCTGGAATTGGTAGGATAAGATGAAGAGTTTCGTAGCCATAGACTTATGATTGAGCCAATTGCATTTTGGAGATATGGTTTTGCTATTAAGTCAATATCGAATTAATACAAACATTGATGGAGAGAATCCTCAAACTAAGATCTTATCTTGACTATAAATTTGGAGCTTTAGTATTGGATGAACCTTAGTAGACTTAGTTAGCTTTTATAATACGGACCTTAGATTTTGGAGGTCATAAATCTATATCTATACTTATAATAAATCTGTAGAGAGGTCAATTCTGTACATGAAATATATTTCCAAAATAACTATCACGGGGTGATTAGGGATCGATCCTGATGCCAAAAATGCAATCAGTAAAATTTTTGTCTGTCTGTCTGTCTGTCTGTCTGTCTGTATAAATTCTATAGAAACAAAAACTACTCGACGGATTTTAACGAAACTTGGTACAATTATTTGTCATACTCCTGAGATGGTTATAGTATACTTTTCATCACGCTACAATCAATAGGAGCAGAGCAGTGAAGGGAAATGTTGTCATTTTGTTTAAACGCGCTAATCTCAAGAACCGCTGGTCCGATTTAAATAATTCTTTCAGTGTTAGATAGTCCATTTATCGAGGAAGGTTATAGGCTATATATCATCACGCTAAGACCAATAGGAGCGGAGCACCACTATTCCACGCGGACGAAGTCGCTGGCAGAAGCTAGTAGATACTAAAATGATGGTTAAGACTTACCTCAAAGGCATCAGAGCCTGATAAGAGTCTTTTAAATCTTCAAGTTTGGAGTAGTCTGGTGGTATTCCCTTCAATGTTTCACACTCATACGTTGAATGGCCTGTGTACTTCCCCGAGCCAGGACACGAAGTGCTGCACATCGGCCATTTACATCCGTGGCATCTGCGAACAAGGTAGGGATTGATTAGAAAGTTATGTACCCAGGTACTTAGAATTCTTTCAAGGTGGAAAAGTTTGACAACGAAATGTCTTTTTCATAATATGTCGATGACTTACTGTTGGCTTAAATTTTGCTTTAATTTAAATTTCGAGATAGACTATTAAAAAAAAATATAAGGTGGTACTTACTTAACCAGGCTTGTGTCGTCTAGTTCCCGATAGCATCCGAGGCAGATGAGGCCGCAGCCAGTGCAGGGTCCCACTGCTATAGCTGGCTCCTCCACGATCACCTCACCAGGTCTGATGTCACGGTTCGCCACCAGATATCTGGAATTTATACACAAGAGTAGGTACTTTAGATTATTTACTAAGTAAGAAACATAGACTAAGCTTATTACTAGAAACAATGTTCGTTCCAAATAACTTTTACACTTCATGGCTAAGTGCATTTGCACATTTAGTCCAGAAATCCGAATAGTGAATAAATAGAGATGGGCTGCTGGCCAAATTGTCTACTAACACCATGAGCTCTAACAATTGCGCGGGAACAACTAGCGTCATCGCAATCTTTTGCAATGTTGGAGTCGACTTGCAGAGGATAAATGCATCTAGTAAAATTGGTGATACTAAGCCCACCGTAGTCCACAGCTTACACGGTAAAAGTAAGAACAAATGATTACCTGCCCATAATATCTGACTCTTTAATCTCGTAGCAAACATTCTTCTTCTCCGCTGCAGCTGCAGGCTCTGGAGACTGTTCTTCATTTTTACAATCATCAACAACTTCTATGATGTTCTCTTTATTCTTCCCATCGCCTTTCCCCCGTTTCTTCTGCTGCAAAACATAAACCAAATTGAAATCCCATTTCCAAATTTAATTCAGACATACGTACGTTTGTAAAAAATGTGCTCTCACGCAGAATATACAGCGCAGCATCCGTCAGGTAAACAAACAGCTCCTGAGACTGTGTTGAGACAATTTTTTATGAACTCAGACGTTCTGGTGTCTACAGGAGATATACAGATGACGTTGGAGTTATGAATGAATGTGGCTGGATGCTGGTAGGCGTTGTCTAGGTGTATTTTTGTTCACCACTTGACTTGGCCGTGCCAATGGCTCGATGTAAAAATCCGTTTCATAACCCTGTCAATGATTTATATGACCGTGAAATTGAGGTTGGCGGCCGCTGGACTGCTTGATCTGTGGCGTGTTTATATCGATCAACTACGATGGATTGCCGTATTAATAATATGTCTGATTCCTAATATTTTATCGGCTGTAACTACCTAGTATATACTTTTCGCCAATATTAAATGTTAGTTGTTGACTTATCTTAGCATTAGTGCCATGCCAGCGTGACTCGGTTTATAGAGTTTAAGAGATCGGTATCAATTTATCTTTAACAATGGGGTTCGTATTTATACCTAGCCTACCTAATCATTCAACAGATAAAATAAAGACCGGTAAATACCTATTAATACATTATTAATCTAAATGGGAATTCAGAATTGGGTCAATAGTCAGAAAAAATCATCTCGATCTCGGTCTCATCTCAAATTTACGACCGAATCTGGTTTGACCGAATTATACACTGGCACAAGCTATCCTATAGCTATTATAACTAATATTATAAATACGAAAGTGAGTTTGTTTGTATTTTACGCTTTGACTTTGGTAAGACGGCTGAATCGTTTTTGATTAAACTTTGTACGGACATAGATGAGACCCTGGGGGCGGTTATAGGTTCTTTACCCAGGTGCGTTAAATAGTTCCCTTGGGTTGCGGATTAAAACTTGGGAAACAGCTAGTTATTTCATAAATGCTATCATCATATTATTAACTTTTTCTTAAACACGAGATCTCCAGTATATTAGAGATAGCAAGACCATTATTTTACATGGAGCGACTACTTATCAAGACTCCAGAACCCAGTTCTCGGGTAACATAATACCCCTTGTTTGTCAGACCTTCTGGCTTCTGACAACGAGCATGAGCAAAGACTATCAAATATCTACAGATGACAACCGGGATCAACGGCATGACGTGCCTATCAAGCACGTTATTACGTAGTTAAACAAAGTACACGATGGCGATGCAAATACATAGTTAATGATAAACAAATAAAAATAGTATAGATTTAAATACAAGAAGAATAAACATGTTCGCACGACAGAAATCTTCTGACGGACCACTAAGCCGTTAACTAGCGGAAACATTCCTCATCAGCTAATAGAGACCGTCTCACAACTGGTGTGAACGAAACCTTAACGATTTACGTTGTAATTATTGTGTGAAATATGATTGCAATATATACACATTATCTGAATTAAAGCTAGTTGCTAGAAAGAGTTATTATTTCCGCCTGAAAACTTTGGCTGTAATGAATGTAGTATACGAAATACAAGAATTTTGGGCCAAATATAAACTACTAGCTATTTGCCGTGGTTTTAGCTGCGTCTTGAGGGAACTTCATGAACCCGGATAAAAAGTAGCTTATAAACGTCTCCAGGGTAGAATCCCATCTATCTCCATACCAAAATTCATCTAGATCGGTTCAATCGTTTTACCGTGAAAGCGTAACAAACTCGCAAGTACAATAATCGCAAGTTAGTATAAGGATACGCGACATATTGGATTTTACGCCATGTATATATTTTTCTGTCGGTGCCGACATAATATTTATTGCCATTGACTCGAAAATGAGAATGATGTTCCGAAAAGTGACTTGAATTGTGATTTAAATAAGAAGATAACCCACAATTACAAGGAGTGTCAACTGACCAATGTTGGCACAAGATCGAATAATATGCTGTCAGTAATTTTAAGGGAAGCATTACTAGGAATCAGCTAGGGAACAGTGTGTGAATGGAAAGTTCTTCAATGAACATTCCTAATTCACGTGAAGAGATCTAATTCTTACTACGGTGCGGCTTTGAACTAGTTTCTTGATTGAACTACGTTCTAAGCTCCTCTGATAAATCTTCAATATATTTATTTTTAATGACACTCCATTTTCCTCCTCTCCTCTCCCTGCACATCATGGCTTCATCACCTCATATCTCTGCCATCCCCTCCCCCACTAAAGCTAACGTTTCTCAATAGTTCTAATTCCGTCCTAGTGACAATGTATTAATGTTTATTTTCCAACGAATTTATAATCTAAGAGCACACAGTTACCACGGAATTTCTATAAAATTATAAAGAAGAAGTGTGAAAAATCTTGAACAAATGTAAAATTATGATACATTTTTCGGCTGTGATAATTGAAATGGAAATTTTGGAATTTGGTGCTTGCTCGTGTCATCGGACGACGTGCGATTTATTTCAATACTTAAGAGTAATTTTATGTACTATTTGTGCATGAATCTCTCTGCGCAATCAAATACAAAATAGAAAAAGAAGAAGCGATCTTTCTCAAATATACCTATCTAAACTACTTATCCTAAGAATTTAGAATGGTTTATAAAATAAATATTTTTTGTAGATTTAGGCTGTGCTGCGACTTCAGATGAATTACAATGAGGAATTGTGCATTCCCGTTCCCACCCCCTATTCCATTAGCATGCAATTTGTGAGAGTATTCTCACAAATTAAGCTGTAAACAACCATCGATATACTCATCTCATCTCTCTCATAACATCTCATCAGAGTAGACTGTAACAAGGTGTAGTGAATGAACCAAGTTCAAAATAGCTGGAAGCTATTTAACCTCTTATTCTCTTCTACGTTCGGAATGTTACCAACTATTTTCTAACACAATACGAACAAGAAACAAAAATTGAAACATAACTTACGAATGTTTATTTGTGATATTGGTGCTATTATTCTTGGCACAAGTTAAACCCGTTTAGAAATAACTGAGCCTCGTCGACTATTGTTCCCAACGACCGTTGGATTCAGTTCAAATCGTAACTACATAGTATTTAACTGTACTACCTAGTAGTAGCCTGTCTGTGGTTCCGTCTGTTAATTGATGATACAAATTTTAACAAGATATAAGATTTTTGCACCATTTTCGTCCAGAATACATTATGATAGATGTATCATTAATATCTCCGTGAATCACATTTTTTTTCACCCCGAAAGTTTTCTTCCGTTTCTCAAAATTTTCAAACAATAACTGCTAAAAATAAAAAAAAGTAATTGTGATAAAATATTTGTTACTAAATCTCTGTGGAATACCTACATCAAATTTTCGTGCACAAGCGTAAACTCAAACAACATTTACGAGGGCGTGAAATCAAAACGTTGACAAAATGTGAAACAAAGCTGCTAAAATCTCGTGCCAAAAAACGCCAAATATAATTTTAATTGCCGAACGATGGCACTTTGCCAGCGACACAATCATTCTCATTACTGCTCTCTTGTATATTGTGAACATTCTTTTATAATTTTCCACGGTTGGTTTAGCACCGAACAAAATAAACATAAAACGATGTGTCGCAGAAAAACGACCGTCTAAGAAAATACTTGGACGGTCATTTTTCAATATAATTTTTGCTTAATATTATTGAGTACTCAATCTGATGACATGGTGAGTACCTACTTAGAGTGATTTAAACGAAAAATAGTAAGTATATAATGATTGATTAATTTCTAATGATCCACTTCAAAAATCATTTTTTATTTTACACGTGTCAACGTGTAAAATGCACGCTCCTTACCTATTCTATCAGCGTGGAAGGTTTAATCATAATCAACCTGGTTTCATAAATGCAAAATAAAGAGGCAGAAAAATTAAGCAATTGTTGGCCTTACGTCCTTAGATCTTAGAACTTGATTTTCTGAGTCATTAAAATAATTAAATATGTGTATTCGGTACCATAGACCACTATTTCATTGACCTGTCCAATATTATAATAACCTTCAGTTCTTAGGTCCCTACAACATAAACTTGGAATAAAGAATCGCACGAGCTGTGAATAAATTGCAACATGATTTATGGCATATTTCTAAATATAGAAAGTGGTCGTGAATTTGTTTGAATAACGTCACAGAACCACAAAATAGTTTTATTCAAAAGGCCTATTTCAGAAGGGATCTCAAGGGCCTTACCATGATGTGTCAAAGCACGAATAATATAATTGTGAATAAGAGAAACTGCTATACGACGTTTGTAGCTGTGTCTCGCTCACACACTTGAATAATGGTTGTAAAAACACGTGATGGTATGGTACACACATATTCTTTGATGTTGTTGTACCCTACGGTAGAACTTGTACTTTTGCTGGATCCAGCTGCATTAGCATCTTGTCAACGCTAATCGTAGTTCAACAGACGACCAAGACAGGACCAATTTGTGAACCCTTATGTTCCATGGACTCCACTGACCACCATAGTAACTGCTGCTCAGCCATGTAAATCCAGCTTCGTAACCTCCGACGCTTATTATTATTATTTAATTGGAGTGAACCTTCTAAAAATTCATTTGGCGATGGACTGAAGATCTAAGACTTATGATTTATAAGCACTACTATGTTCGTGTGTTTATGACGTGCTAGTACTAGATAGAACGAATCTGTTCGTTGTTTATTATAAAAATAATGAAGATTGAATCTCGTTGAGATTATGACTGTACCTCACACGATCTCTCACTCGCTATATATTAGTGAGAGATCGATGAGGTGATTGGAACTTTTATTTTTGTGTGGGATGAGATTTTAACTTCCACATTCCTCGTTTATGAGCTGACAGCTGTACGTCCGTCTTAGATTCGGAATGCTTAAATTTCCTACTCATCTACTGGATATAATTTATTTGAGTTTAATTTTTAATCGCATAGCAACAGAACATATTTAATTTATTTATTTAATTAACAAAAACGACCATTGGTCAGTTACATTTGCTAACACAATAAAAGTACTCCCACACTCATCTCATAGTACTCCAAACACACTGACAAGATCGTCTTCCAATCGTCCGCAAACACATCACAGTCATGCTTGGCGTCCAAGAGTGCGTTGAGCGCGGCCAGAGTGCGCGGGACTGGAGCCTTATTGGTGAGAGAAAGGCAGGTCCTCTACTTGAATGAACTATTTATTAGTGTAGTTTTCCAAAAGCCACAAGTGCATTGGATTATCTACGTTCCTTTAATGATGTCCAGATTATTTATTTCAAAGACATCTACACCAAAATCCTCAATTTCCTTTAAAGACTAGTCAGACAACAGCGTATTGTTCAGTCGGGTCTCGCCATTTCCCGCACAGCTGATGGCCTGTCATCGAGCGCCGGCGCCTATTGACAGATGCGGCTCGAACAGACGTCTGCGCTAATTATACCAGTAGGTACCACATGATACTGATGCTAACTACCACAATTTATAAATAAATTCATGTTTCTATGGACCTAAGATATGAAACCTATGGAAAACAATTTTAGTACCAACCACCAGAAAGACAATATCTGGTTTAGGTTTAGTTAAACTGAATGTTAAGTTTGGTTGAAAGCCGGACCGAGATTTTTTCGAAAGAATTACCCGGGCCCTGGAACGTGAAGGGCGAAAGAAGAAACATTATAACCTATCCAGGGTTTTAGTCAATACAAGTCTGACACTTCCTCCCGCTCTATCTACAGTGATGTTTTACCAAACAATAAGTTGGTTTAAGATTAGGCCTTATACAAATTGTATAACTTGTTACGAAGATATAAATCTCTGTCTATTGTCTATAGGAATGTTCCTCTCATTGGCATCTTTCATAAAATTTTATGCATTACAGGTTTAAAGCAGGATATTCACTGCGGAGACAATCACATTTCGATTCGTCGATCATTCGACACAATCGAATTACTTAATTTCGTTCCTTCTACAGCTTAAACAAGTTTCTTTCTTAATAATTTTGGATACGAACGTGTCTATTTTTAGCCTTTCATCAAACAGCGGCCGGAACCAGACTTAATTGCATGTCAATCATTCAGATGAATGTTTGACATCCCGTCAATGAATGCTACGGCCACAGAATACGGCAATTTTGATGACAAATGACGTCACGATTTCATCAAACTTAACTGTGAGAATTCCTCCAGCATTACCACTACTTAATTTCATAAAGAATAATATTTTCTTGAATAAAATTTCGGTGTTTCGTTTCCGGTTTTATAGGCAAAGCTTTTTAATGGTAAGCACGTATATAGGTACTTAATGTTTGGCGTCGTTACGTATTTGCAAAACATGGCCGTGGCCTAATTAGCAATGTCACAAAAACTATTTCTGATACGTAACGTCTCAAGAGACAAGACAAACAGCTCTGAAAATTTTCCTTTCACAAACAATCTTCGTATTAATAATCCTAAACATTTTTTTCGCGTTTATCCATTATTCACTTTTTTGGGAATTTCGTACAATTAATTAGAACATAGGTATAATTTCTATTATTTTAATAAAGACCCGATCTCGTGTGTGAAATAAAAAGTTTTTGAAGACCTAGTAAGTACGAATTCTGCAAAGTCTTCCAATGTTTATTTTAGACGCCACTGACAAACTATGATGGAAAACATCGTGAGGAAACCTGGACCAATTAAAAAGTCTGGAATCGCCAACAGCACTGAGTAAACATGGTGATCAATGATTGAAACTTTTCTGTATGAAGAAATGCCTTTGTCCAACAAAGGGACAATAAAGAGGGCGCTGATAATTAAACGAAGTTTAATCCCAGCTCGATCATCATTAGTATCAAATTTCAGTGTAAACGCTGGATTAAATTTGGTGACCAGTTAATCCCCGGTGCTTTCTCTCACGTCGTCGTCAAGGCTATCATTTTAATCGAGTTCTATTTCCATGTAGACGATATCGGTCTATTGTTTCTGCGCGACAGCGGACCGACGGCGTGTCATGTAGGACACACGATCGGGACCCCTGCCAACTGTCGGCCCGGCTGCTATGACGTGAATTATGATAGTGTACACGATGCATTATGTTTTAATGGAGTAGTAAATACTGTTTGTTTTGGTAAACGGATTATTATTACTGTCTTAACTGTCATAATCATCTGTTGAATTCGTGATAGCTAAAGATTTCCAGTTCTTTTAAATTCGGCCTACATCTGTCAAATCATTTGTCTAGAAATCTGTTTAGTTTCTCGTGTTACAATAATCAATCAGTTTTGTTAATATTTAAGCATGCATCTATGCCGTAGCAAAATCTTTTAGCTGAGGTAAATCGCATAATTCATATTATTTTAACAAATAACTAGCTTTCCGCCAGCAGCTTCGCCCGCGTGGGCTATTCAAATTAAAAAAATCAGAGTTTCATTACAAATTTTCCCTCTTTTTCCCCTCCTTAGGTGTAGGATTTAGGAAATCCTTTCTTATCAGATGCCTAAGTCATACAAAGAACACATCCTCCAAGTTTCAGGTCTTTACGATCAGCTGTTTAGGCTGTGCGTTGATCAATCAGTCATTCAGGACAAAGCATTTATATGTATAGACGTTTTTGATAATTTGAGTGCAATTGAGGCTTATAGTGACTTAATAGTTCGACACAGTTGACGAAATCTAGCATTTTCCCGATTCTTTCTTGAATCGGGGACAACTCGGGCTCACCTCACAATCTGCTGAATGACTTTAAAATGTATGTTTGTATCTTTAACAATCTGCGACAGAGACATATGTATGACGTGATAATTAACTAAAATAAAGTTCGTAACTTCTTCGGAAATGATGTCATGACAAATTCTTGCCAAATCACACAGCAGTAAACATAATAGTTAAACCACATTACCTATAAAACGTCTAATTTAATCTTATGGAATTTTGACAGTCGCTACTTTATCGAGCGAGACGCTACAAATAAAATAATATTGGAATTGTTACCTCTCGACTGTAGGGTGGCGTTTTCGACAAATCGATTACGTTACTATTACCGAGAAACCTATTTTAATCATTCAAAAGCTCTTTAGTGGCTTCATGACCAAAGTCTATAAGCCCCTGGTTCACAAGTTTAGATGGTGATGGCTTCAAATAATTCCTTCATAGTTTTTCCTTAAAGGAAAAATATTGCATTAATAATGGGCATTTTTAGTTAAACGTAAATATTTACTTTCGCAACAAACGATTTTACGGATATAAGAATTTAGACTGTAAATATTTGTGTTTTATCGACAGCTGTCATTTCGGAATAGCTATGTTTATGAGGTAGAGACGACACAAAAGTTTTAATCGCTCGAAGTCGTAACTCTAGCAAAAACAACACAGAAAACTAACGCATGACGGAATGTTTATTTTTTTCTAGAAATTGATTTTCTTTTTTTATTTCGGTTAATCCAACTTGACTGTGTGACTTGGTTAAATTAAATTGTCTTTCATCATCTTTCAATGGTGTCCCCTAGGAGTTTAATTTTTAATGATCAATGATCATACAACAAGTATACCCTAGTAACACGATTTCTAGCCTAATAGCGAGCCCATTTCAAGCACTCATTGTCAATATGCTAATTGCAATAAATGCTAAATTTCTTGGATACCCACATTACTTAAAAATCGAGTTTAATATAAATAACATCTTTATATCGTGATCTGCATTTTTGGAGTAAACATATATTGCATATATAGTATTGCATTGCATTGCGGCTGCCAACAGAAATAGCCCATCTTGTTATCTTAAAACTTCAAGGGCTAATTGGACTTATGATGCCAAAACGAGATTATATTTAGACAGCTTTACGTAACGGTATCGAGAATAGCAATTTTGTGAAAATGATGATTTAAAGAATAACATTTTAATTAAATTGTAAAAAAAATAATCATACATTACGTAAAGACCGGGCGATATGACACACGTTACGGGAGTGGTCCAATATTTGTATAGGAAGATGATGGTGATCCAATATGACTTTAAAAAGATATAACGGCCGTTGGCTGTGATTTACAAATTACAAGTATCTTAAAAATACTAGTTCATGGATATAAAAACCCTTTGTGTATGCCAATTAATTAATAGTAGGTAAAACTGAGTTAACTATAGGTTAGACATGATTCATAGCCAAGTCAAGTGTTTTATTACATACATACATTACATAACCATTACTTAGACTTCTCAAGCTCCTAATAAAGACTGGATTCAAGTTGCGGATCAAAGTCCTGACTAGACAGACAGGTTGGTAAGAAACACCATGGATTAAGAGACTAATACCTATGTTTACATACAATGATGATGAAATAAACAAAAAGACAATTTGCTCACTGAAGATAGGTTTTTGACATTAGTTGAACCTATAGGCTTTATGTTAAAATTCTAGCTCTACTAAGAAAATTTACTGATACTTAGGTTGTTAAAAACCATCAAACTTGCAGTGAAACTAGTTGAGCTCGAAAATAATTCGCAACTCAAATCGTCTCGATTAATTGACGGCTCGATCCCCAGCATTCTGGTCCAGATAGATAGCAAGTCGATCTCAGATGAACGAACTGAATGAAGGTGACAGCTGACAGATTACGCGGGATAGATTGACGAGACCAACATTTATTATTGGTGCAGCATGCAGTCTATTCAAGTACCTACTGTATTATGTGGATGTTGATAAATTATTGTGAAATACCTACGGGTTTGCGAATGCCATTACAGCAAAATAATTGTGAATGTTTAGGGTAGAAAATTATTGTCCTGGCTATGAATTTATATAGTACAAATAATACTATTATTAATTATTATAATAATCTACATTATGTATTTAGGATACGAATTGGACATGTATCAATTATGTACCCATTGCCGCCCATTGGTACTTTATATTATACTTTACATTGGGAATCTAGGAGCATTTATTAGTAACTATCTAAATGTATTATTGAAAACTAAAATGAGGCTTGTTCTTTCGGGGTCTACCTCTCGATTTTTCTCACGGTGTCTGAATAGGTCACAGCATTTAACCTTAAAAAAGTACATTTCTACAGTGTAATGCACGATGGGTACCGCAAAAGCAACACAGAAAATTATATCTAACTGAGCAATCAATATCATTCATCCTCATTTTAAAATCCTCCCAACTTTTAAACTACCATTCGCTAACTTAACTAAACGCTAGATGGCCACGATAACCCTCTACTTATTGACACGGCGAGTCCAAGTCTCCACTATCAGCACGTTATCAATCAGTGGCGGTGGCTGGCAGCGCCGGCCGCCTGCCAAGTGCCAGCGTGCCGACAGTGGCTGGCATGCCGCCGCGCGAGGGGCAAATTGCGAGCCACTCGTGTGTGGTACTGGCATTTGTTTTACTGATTTCAAATTGCAATTGTGATGGCTATTGGTAGCACAACACTATTTTAGGCCCAATGTTTTATTCAGTTTGCAAATTCGCAAGTTGATTTATTTTATAAGGATATAATTTTTTTGTTAATAGCCAAATTTAGCAGATAATTTATATTCTACTATTTTCTTTATTGCGTGAATAATGCGTCAATTCAATTCAAATCATTCATTTTAATTAGGCCTAATAACAAGCACTTATGAAATGAAAGTTTAAAAATAAAGAATTTAGTTGCCCATTAAAAGTAGTTTCCTATGGAGAAGAACGGGCAAGAAAGTCCATAGTCCATCTTTTGAAAAAAAAAAACAATATTTTATATACACTGACAAACAATAAAAATATCACTGGATTAATAAGATAGGATATCTATTGTAGGCTACACTACATTGTGTTAAATTTTTCCATACCAAGTAAATTAATATTTTAGATCTAAATACTTCTATCGTTCTGTCCGTCATCTACCAAATGATTTCGCTCCACCTGAAATAAATAAAAACACAACTAAAAAAACTAACCTTTTTCTTATGAGACTTCTTGTTCATAGTGGCCGGGTGTGTCCTGAAACAGAATACGAGACGGTGAATGTTTTGCTACACAAATCACATGCATTATAACGGGTCACAGCTGCTTCAGTCCCGGGTCGGTTCGGAAATATTCGGTGTCGCAAACTGCAACAATATTATAACGCGACTGATGTAAATTGAACACGTCAATTCAAAATAGCCAACATAGCTTTGATGGTATGTTTTTTCCTCATGTTTTAATACAGATTTTGATAAAAAAAACGACTTATGCTCATAAGTACCTAGGTAGTCCGACGCAGGAAAAATAGATGGGATGATTCTTTATGTTCTAGAGTTAAATCGATAATTGGTAAAATTACTAATTAACGCACAAATAAGCTTATAATTATTGTGGGGTTCGTAGCAAAGTCACAGCCGTGAGAATCCCGATGTGCCGATCGATGGGTGACCGTTTTCTTTACATAGCGGGACTCCTCCATGATAGGGTGAGGGAATAGAGAGTGCACCTGTGTCTGCGCAAGCGCTTGTGCAGTATAATATCTTCTGCGTACTTGGCTAGTCATTATTGACATTGGTCACCGCGACCGATGTCGGCCTGGAGAGATTATTATTATTTTAAGTTTAAATCTTCATGACATTAATATTTGTGTCGTTCTTACTTTTCACTGCGCTTGCGTGTGGCAGCCATTGTAACACAAAATTCACTTGGAATTTCTGGCACTACAAACAGTGACAATAAACGTACCTACATACGTATATCTAGCTCACAAATGCCGTACCTAATGACAATAGCTGGTACGTATAGTTGGCAGGCGGTTTGACGAGTGCTATTAAATTATATGAACAGTGCAGACAGATGTAGCTGCTCAACCGGCTAATATTATTCCTTTATCAACCTGTAATACTTTAGGATCACAATATACTGTGAGCAAAACGTCATAGATTAACATTCACTATAATCTATTTGTATTAGTACCCATATTTACAAAACTGTTTCAATTTATGCGGAAACTTAATAATTAGATTTGCATTAGATACTCTCACATGTACTTAATTAATCTCAATGTATGTAACGAGGACGGGAAATATAGTACCTCATTAATAAATAAATACGAACACTACCTACATGTGTAAGTATTTAATTACTAAAATGTAAATAAACATTATGATTAAGTTATTAATAAATAAAAAATTCTACCTACGCGTCGACTTGTAAACCTCCTCTGTTTTTTTTTCGTCGGGTAATAATATAATACCTCTTTTACTGAGACGTGACGAAATCAAACTGTTCGCGCTACACATAAAATCGTTTCAAAATCAACTGCTCAAGCTTTTGTTTAAAAGCACGCTTCTAAATTCCTCCACTCACAATTGAATTTAATGTGTCGTCCATTTTGACACGGAGAAATCGGCCCATTGCGAAATACCAACCGTTACTAATTGAATATAAGAACAGACATGGAAATGGACAAGAAGGATTGCTGTTTGTTTTTCTTTCTTTTAGCGTTAAGAGCTTTTGGCTGTTCTAATGAGTTGGAGTATTGTTTACTAGAACTGTAAGTAGATGGGATTCTAGGCTGTAATAATAACTAGTTAGCAGAACTTCAAACATTGTCATTGTTTAGACATTGGAGCCAGCTATGTTTAGAAACCACATGGGTTTCTACAAATCGATCATCTGTTAAGACTGTTGAGAAGAGGTCTTTCGTAGTTTCTTACGTTGGCTAAACACAAATGGTATTTTTGTTATGACAATTTTTACACTAAGATGCTATGCATAAAAAAGTAAAAGTTCTCCTATTCGACAACGTTACGTAAATGTCCAAAAAAATTACTGCTAAGGCTTTTTTAAGCTCAACTTACATACAGTTCACCCTAATCAAAAACTGTTCGTCCTCATCTCACACAAAAATCTCATCTCATGCAATTAAATAAAAAATCTATTTCAGTCACAATAAATTGTGCCAAATGCGTACTAAAAATTTTAGTTTTGTATTTAAACATGTCACAAAAATATTTTTCACTTTTATCTCGAACAGATTCACATCAATAGATTCTGTTTACGGCCGTAAAGTCGGTTACAAAGAGGCTGAATGATCGTGCATCATTGCTCTGTTTAAAAGTTTGACTTTTGGTGCGTTGTAAATAACTCACTAATGCGAATACAGTTTAAATTGTTACGACTTTGTTAAAACTAGCTGAGATGGGTTGGAGAAAATAATTTAAAACTGTGTGGTACTTAAGTCTACAATTAAATTACATAAATTGGTAAATACTCATTAAAGTATACGTAATTTATTATACCGAGATCAAGTAATACGTTACCATGGTGTGGTTCTTATTAAGTATTTTCATTTAGAGACTTTTCTCACTTCAGCAAGCTTTGGTCATCAAAACACTATTCCTAGAACAAATAATAAAAAGCCTCTGGAAAAAGTGTATTATTAAAATGATAAGTTGGATAGCAATACTGATTCCTTATTCAAAAAATATGTATGTCCGCCTTTATTCTCTGCTTGTTGAAAGTTGACAATCGGCCATGCTCAAAAATGGATGTCTTTTATTTCTTTATCGTCTTTTATGTTTTTATGTCTGTGATGTCGACGGCCCGGCCGCCGCTCTCGAGCTCAGCTTGCCGTACTAGGAAAGTAGGCTGATACTAAACTGCGATATAGGTATAGCTCGTTTTACCGTCTTTCATTTCGACGGTCCACACGTACTCTATCGAAATAGCAAAAATGCCATTTTCTTTTTATTGCGCTAATAGCAAGCAGAGATCAAGATCTATCTTATCTATATTTATCTATATTCTATGTATAGATTATCCATATTTTTATACCCTAAACGGATTTTTTTCTCATTCGAATAGAATCGAAAATGCATAGAACGAGCGCATTAAAACATTACTTTGAATCGCTCTCCTGTAGAGGTTTTGCAGTTTCGATGATTTACGTGGGGGCCGTCGATTTCCCTTCTCACCGTCACGTGACGAGCATTAAAATTCATTAACTGCTGTAATTTTATTACCAAGTTTTATTTAAAACAGTATTCACAGTGTTGATCACAATCTCAGTCCTGATAAACAAGCAACAATCAAATAAAAACAAATATACGATTTTATTACGAACCGACCTGCGTACATCGAAGAAATACAATCCGCCATATTATCATAACCTTAGCCGTAATGTAAATCAAATTTTGGCGTTGAATGTTTGCCAATGCGTTTAAATAAACTGGCCATTGGGTATATTGTCCGACAGGGCCATTTGGCCGGCATCACACAGCGCGCGAAGTTCCCATTTGATCGGTGTTTTCCCTTTCGAAAGTATAAACAAATACTGGTTTCGGAAACGTTTTGATGTGTCAAACAAACAGAATTAATCACGGCATTAACGTATAGAGTGCAGTTACTGAGCTGATGTGTTTCTAGGTGTGTGGTTTAGAAGCACGTACCCCTAGCACCCAATTTGTTATCTTTTGCGAAATAGGTTTCATTGGCTTTATGTGTACAAATAGTAGTAATGTCAGCATTAAATTTTGTCTAATAGCTCTTTCCCGCGGTTTTGCCCGCGTCCCGAGAGAAGTGCTTAGGGCACTCGGATAAAAAGCCTAAAACTGTAACCCATCAGTAACCAAATCTAGCTATTTTATCATGAAAACGTAACAAACAAACAACCAAACAAATTCACTATCGCATTTTTTTCTGAATTACTAGTATTGAAGAATTTCAATACTCGGTGACAGTGTACCATTCCCAGTTTCCGAGTGAAAAAAATCTAAGCCCAAACAAAAATAGTTTTTAAATTTACATCAACCAGATTAATGATATTTGCTACGTTACAAGTCGTATTATAATTTACGCCTATAGTGTTGTGTGAAGGGAAATGATTTATTTATGTCTTCCTCTGACAAATTCTGACGGCAAATATTTTACTTTACAGCTGTTATAAATGTTACAAACAAACATATCTAACTATGTTACGTTTGTGTAGAAAATATATCACTTTTGGAATATGGAACAAGACTTTAGAAACAATTTTCAGCGTGAAATAAGTACTTGGAGTGCACTTAATACAGACGAAATCTTTTTAAAAACCTCATTGGATAATTTATAATTGAAATATACGACAAAAAAATGGCAGTAACTAAACAAAATGATAAATATTCGTTCGGATTAAAATGTAAAGAGGCACTTTGAGATTACAATAGATCAAGGTACAATAGAATATTTAAGAATAAAGCCAAATAAGCATTTGTATTTAATTCTACTTCCATATCCAATTCGATACTGTTACTAAAATATCAAATAGGTTCTGAAACCATTATTAACTCAAGTAATGTCAGTGTCCCTTGAAGCCGGCAAATTATGATGAAGCGATGTTAGTTGTGACGCGACGCGCAATCTGTCATCCGAGCGACGTCTGCGAGATGTCCCTGGCTAGGTGCAGGCAGATATAAACATGTTATGACCGGCTTGTATTTATGATGAAGTTGCTTTCATCTTAGATCTAGGATCAAAAGAACATTGTATCTGTTGATTAGTAGTAAAAACGAAGGTATATTGCGACGGAATTTTGGAAAAGGCAGAGTGAATCGCAGTATGATCATCATCTGCTTAGCGTTTTCCCAACTATGTTGGGATCGGCTTCAAGTCAAACCGGATGCAGCTGAGTACCAGTGTTTTATATGTAGTGACTGTATATCTGACCTCCATAACCCAGTTTTACCGGGTAACACGATACTATACGATACTCCATGGTAAGATTAGCTTTCAGACTTTCTGGCTTCAGACTACCTGTAACTACTGTCAAAGATCTACAAATGACAGCCGGGACCGACAGCTTAACGTGCTTTCCGAGGCACACAAAAGTATTTCCATATTTAAAAGCTATCTGTTTCTAATTATTACAATTATAGGTTGCAGTTGCAAATCTGATATCGTTAAATATCTCTTCGATCTAACCTCGCTTGAGATGAAATGCCTGCTATTGAAGTACTTCATAATAAATCATAGTGCAGCGCTCTTGGCTCTAGCATCAATAGACATGCGCACGCGCTGCTTCGGGTACTATCTGCAGGTAAAGTAATTAATTTTCTGAGAGATATTATCTAACATTTATGGAAATACACTTTGATATAAATCCATATATAAATACGTGTGTTAGTAAACCACGTGTAGTTATTAATGCTGGGAGGTTTATTTATCAAAAATCTCTCTGATACCGACTTACGTGTATAAATATCTAGAAACTATGATTAACGTTATTGTTTAACTTTTTATTATCTTGATCTCCTTTTAAATAGGAGGAAAAGTTTATATTTACGTAACGTAACGTAAAATCATATCTCGGCAATTAGGCATAAAGTGGAAGCACGAATTTCTAAACGTATATTCTATATATATTCGGATATCGACGTAAATAAAAAAATAAATTAGGAAAATTGTTATTTTAGACATAATTAATAAGTTCCTTGATTTCTCACAAACTCAATGATTACCTAAGACTCAGAGAAGAGTAATTCAAGAAATAAAAGATAAAAGTCGAATAATTTTCATACTTTTTATGAGCAGGAATTATTGTACTGATAAATCTTAAATAGTAAGATTAATGATATGAACAGAATGTGTGTTAAAAATTTGTAGCAATATTTTTAAGTAGCGGTCAGAGTTCCAATGAAAACTGCTACGAGCTACGAAGTTATCCTTGCGTGTAGCTCGTAGCAACTAGAAGTACCCCACTGTGGTCTCGTCGTAGGCCGTAGCTCGTAGCAAAACGTTTGGGACCATTATATTTTATTTGGTTGACAATTTGATTTGAAAGGATTCTCCTTTATTTAATATGTGTCGATCATAAGCCAAATTTTTCAAAGTTATTTATATTGATGAATAGCTGTACTGTTGTACTATAATTATGTAGATCAATAAAATAAAAACAATGACTACGATACTACGGGATTTTTTCAGACTGGGAAGTTTTCGAAAAAGAGGCTCTGGAATATAGACGGTGAAGGAAGTAACATAGGGATTTCGTCAATAACACTCTGACACTTCCTCCCGCTCCAATCATAGCGGGGGAGAGTCATTTTATGATTGCCTATCTCAGGGTTCGGCAACCTGCGGCTCGCGAGCCACATGCAGCTCTTTGGATGTGAAGCTGAGGCTCTTTAGTTCCATACGCAAATATTATATTAAAAAAAAAACATTTAAAAATTGTTCTCAATCGATTAACGAAGATTAGGCACCATTTCTATCGCTCAGCCATTTGTAATAATTTCATTAATCTCATTTAATTAAACTATTTTTTTAGCAAATAATCGTCAGTACCAACATGGGCGTATTTACCACAGGGCTGCGAAGGCTCAGTCTTTTCTGGGCGCGTTTTATTGTAAAGCTAACCTTAAATGTTCTTGATTATAATTTAATTGACATTAAAATTAAAAACAAACGCATATCGAAGAAAAGTATTGGAAAAAAAACACAAGGAAGAGAAAATTTACAAACAAACGCATAAAATAGATAGCTTTTTCAATAAAAATATTTGCTTTTTAAAGTAGACCGCGAGCCACGAACTGATTTTGATGACCAATAACCTCCGGCGCTTAGCTTGCAGTCTAAAGCTAGATATTTCGCAAATGGATCTCTTTACCGAAAACTGGTTGACACACCTATAATATTTTTGAAATATCTAACGACATCCCATATAAAGAATACGTGAATATAAAAAATATTTATTCAAACTGTGCATGTAGGGGGCCATCTATACTCAATACTCAAATCTTTATTAGCATTCCATATGTTACATAATAGGTGGTACAATTTACTTATGGTATAGACACAATATGGACCCGATAGGGCACAGCTTAAAGAAGTTTGGAGAGAAATTTAGAAACTATCTATGTAGTCATTACAAAAATCATAATAGTTGTATGTAACATTTAGCAACATTTTAGTGTGCGTGTGTGTACGTCTTAATGTGTGTGTGTGTGTGGGTGAGTGCACGCGTGTGGGTGGATGTGTGTGTGTGTGTTTTTTTATGTGTATATGTGCGTGCGTGTATGTATGTGTTGTATGTGTGTGAGCTTTTCACACAAATTTTATTTTCTTAGCTATAATTAAATGTTTTGTTTCATTTCTTGAACGATTTGTCTTCCATGTATTCTTTTACTGTGTAATAACATTTAGTATAGAGGAATTGTTTTAATTTTTTAATAAATATTGTAGTTTTAGGTTCATCTTTTATGTTTTTTGGAAGATTGTTATAAACTTTGATGGAGCTTACTAAAGGACCGGAAGAATGTAATTTAAGTGTTGATGTTGGTAAATTTAATCTATTTTTATGTCTTAAGTTATATTTATTTTGAATTTCTTCGCGGGTGTTATAAAATTCTGGGTAATTTCGGACAAATTTGCAAATTTCTAGAATATATAAACAAGGAAGTGTTAGTATTTTGTGCTTTTGGAATTGTGGTTTACAGCTGTCTAATTGATCTAAATTTGTTAGTATTCTGATTAGTTTCTTTTGTAGGGTAAGTATGGTATGTGAATCAGTACTGTTCCCCCAAAGTATGATCCCATAGCTGAGCCATGCTTGGGCGTATGCGTAATAGGTGACGAGTGCCGTTTGGAAGTTGGTGGTTTTCTTTATTTCGCGTAAGGCGTAGGTAAATTTCGAAAGTTTTGCTCTAATTTTTTGAATGTGAGATTTCCAGTTTACGTGTTCATCTATTGTCAATCCTAGGAGGGTGAAATTGTTAACCTGTTCTAGTTTAGTATTATTATAAGTGTAGTCAATTTTTATAGGGTCTCTTTGATGTGGGTGGAAGGTAATTAGTTTGGTTTTGGTGAAATTTATTTCTAGGTTGTGATTATTCATCCAATTTATAGCTGTTGAAAGGAGGGTATTTAGTTTGTAGTTTAATTTTCGTTTATTTGATAAGAGGTGAGTATAGATACGTCATCTGCGAACAATACGCACGGACCATTTATTGTTTTAGGAAGATCGTTTATGTAGATGAGGAATAAGAGACAGCCTATGACACTCCCTTGAGGGATTGATGCATTTATGGCTTTTACATTAGATTTTATTTGTAATATTTCTTTGGTTTTATTGTTGAAATATTCTATCTCGACAACTTGCTCTCTATCTTTCAGATAAGATTCGAACCATTTATAGGCATTTCCACGGATTCCGATTCCATGTAACTTATTTAGGAGTATTCCGAATTGCACTTTATCATATGCCTTGGTCATATCTAATAGTAGACCAATAGCGTACTTTTTTTTATTAATTATATTTAAGGCTTCTTGGATAAATTTGTAGACTGCCAATGTTGTGGATCTGTTTTTACGAAAACCATTTTGACAGTCGTCTAATATTTTATATTTTTCGCAATATGAGTATACTCGTTTACACATTGCCTTTTCAAATATTTTAGATGCTGTGGGAAGTAGTAGAATCTATTATTTTTATAATTTTTAAAATTTTATTTAAACTCTTTGTCGGCGTAATCAATATGCATATCAATACAAAATCTCAGCTTTCTAGTACTAATAACCTCTGAGCTATGCCGCGGACAGACAGACAGACGGACATGGCGAAACTATAGGGGTTCCTTGTCGTATACGGATCCTTGAAAATATTAATCCTAATTATTATCATCCTTTAACATGCACGAGATTACAGAGTCCAGGACCAATGGGAGGCGACATGGGGTCGAAGCCGACACGCAGAAGCCCTTTGAGCCACTTTTAATGAAATGTGATCATCCTATCTTCTCATTCCAATTATTATTATCCTAAAAAAAAATATTTTTTGTGGCTCTTTTAAAGCTTTGGAATATTGTTAATTGTAATTTATGACTCTTTAGACTCAAAAGGTTGCCGACCCCTGGCCTATCCCTAAAAAAACTTATATTGGAATAAGTACCTATTGGATTTCTGTGTATCCAAGAGGTGTAAAACAACAATTTACAGAAACTTTATTTCTGAAAATCGCGATCGAAGAATCAAGGCAATAAATTGAGCGGTATATCGAGTGTAAATAAACAATACGTCCCGTTTTTTAAACAACAGCGTATTGTTAGTGTAATTAATTTTATTCAATTCATACTTGCATCACGTCACGAATTAAAAAAAAATACGCAAATATCCGCGTTCGATCATCCTTACTAATATTATAAATGCGAAAGTAACTCTGTCTGTCTGTCTGTTACGCTTTCACGCCAAAACTACTGGACCGATATAAATGAAATTTGGTACAAAGATAGAATAGACCCTGAGGAATAACATAGGCTACTTTTTACCCGGGTGCGCTAAGTAGTTCCCTCGGGATGCGGGTGTAACCGCGGGAAACAGCTAGTATTCTATAATCTGCAATTTGTTTGTTTGTGTTGTATGCGCGTGCGCGTGTGTGCGGTGCATCACTGTGGAGCGTGCATCGGTGTTTGTTCTGCTGACGCTTCTCTCACGTCTTACACTAATCTTATAAGTATTGAGTTATTGTATCCTATTACAGATGAGATAGAGATATTATTTGGACAATAAATTCGGTTAATTTTAGATATCGTATTTATCTTTGGCATCCGAGGATTATTTGATATAAAATTTAGGTTCGCTCGACAGTTTGCTGCCGCAAATTTTGCAACTAGACTCTAGATCTAGATCTTACTATTTATTAATATAATAAAAAAAAAGTTTTAATCTAAAACATAGTGAAATAAATTAATTGGTATTATAATAGGCGACAATAGAATTAGGCGCAGTAAGTTTAGTTTTCTGAGATACTAACTTCCATTTAAATAAAGGCTAATATTTATGTTTGATTCGGTTTCTCTAACAGAGATTATTTGATTTATTAAATGATCAAATGCTGGTAGATTTCATCCATATGTCAAAACAGAGTCACTAATATGTATTGTACTACGCAGTT
The DNA here is from genome assembly GCA_963891755.1 of Pyrrhia umbra. NCBI lineage: Eukaryota > Metazoa > Arthropoda > Insecta > Lepidoptera > Noctuidae > Pyrrhia > Pyrrhia umbra. The sequence continues at coordinate 12,798,249 of OY982934.1, forward strand.
ATTTAATAATTTAAAGTACCCATGTTACACACAGTAAATTCTTAAGTTAAAATAGGATAACATAATATTTTAATTAAATATAATAACAGTATTAACTAACCTTTATTATTGAATCCGATAAAACACTGATCACTTGAATAATAATAACCTTATTTAAAACTTTTATAATTTTTATAATCCGTCATTCACATCACTTTAAAAAAAATGGACGCCGAAAATATGGCGGGAAAAGTTTAGGGTTAGCGCGCGCGACCGTTAACACTGGCACAACAGACTGTTATGCCGGACCGAGGACTGACACAATAAAATTAAGCATTTACACTGTGAACCGGCTCACGAGACGTTTTCGTAATATCCATAGCTGATTGCAATGTGCGGCCATTTATTGGGAGTTAATTTGGCAACAGTGGCATGCCAAATGATTTTAATGGTGTGCCACGCGCTGCCCCGAGCTGTGGTGCCTAATGATGACAAAGAAGTACCCACAGCTCCGGAGAACGAGCTGGCCAACGAAATATGATTCTCTTTGATGTCGAATGACGCTAAATTGATCGTTAAGGTCGTAACCTATATAATTTTGATAATTTTATGCTGCTTTAATAAATTTGAAAAGTGTCTTCTATGTTATTAATGTGGCAGTTTTAGGTTTTGATTTATCGATTATTCGCCCATATACATCTCATCCAAAGTATTAGTTGCTATACGAATTTATTTGAGCAACCGAATATAACACATTGGTGTAACAAATACATATAGAACCAACAACATTATCTGCCTAACAATTAAAGCTCGATGCTGGAATTAATTTCGCAACTATAACCGACTCATTGTCGTCTAATATAAAATGTTACTAGAAAAAGCAGCTGTTAGGTAACATCACTCCTGAAGTTTTCGATGGCGTAGGCTGAGTGTTGTGTGTTGTTGTTGTTTATTGGACGTCCACATTTGGCACATAGGAACTAATAACCTAGGTAGGTAGGCCCCATGTTAGTCCGTGTTAATAAAATCCTTATGATTACATCAGGAGCAGAAGGATTTTTTTCAATTCGCAACGTATTTCTTACCTTTGTTCATGAGGGTTTGCACAGTTCTTTATTGCTATACTAAAAAACAACGTTATTCTAAAAATATTACTCGTGTTTTGTCGGAAGCCTGTGACTGTTATCCCACTAACCGTGTTGTTTATCAAACAAGAGGTAGGGAATGATTCCCAGAAAGATTCGTCAATCTTCTTTAAACTAGAAATAAAATTAGTTGTGCTAACTCATTATTTTTCATACATCATATCCGGTAGGTCTTCCATAGTTCTTGGATAAATATGTGAATCATGATCGTGGAAGCTGGAATAGTTTCCGGAACACGCGGCGGGATCTCCTTTTAAAAATATCAAGAATTCATGAATGAAATGTTCTGAAACTTAAAACGGTTGGAACGCGAATAAATAGGTACCTAAAGGTGTAAACTGCAATTCGGTGCGCTCTGAATTGGGGGTTAACCTGATCCGGTCGGGATTATCCCGACTTAGGGTTGGGACTCATGTTACGTGATCACCGCACAAACCTATTTAGCTAGGTTTAGGTGTAGGCTAATAATCATTGCTGTCGAACAAACGAAGTGTGTTAAATAACAGCTGATAGAGAAGCCTACCTATCTGGTCACGGCAAAACTTACTATTTACAACGAAAAACCTCCTAGCAATAAAATCCACGAATTGTGTATACTTTGATATCACGTGTTGTAATAATTTGCAGTGCGTTCATCGTAATTCTGGATAAAAATATTTGCGTTATAGGTAGCATCCGGTTTTATTACAAACTAGCTTCTTCCAGCGACTTCGTCCGCGTGGAACAGTGGTGCTCCGCTCCTATTGGTCTTAGCGTGATGATATATAGCCTATAGCCTTCCTCGATAAATGGACTATCTAACACTGAAAGAATTATTTAAATCGGACCAGCGGTTCCTGAGATTAGCGCGTTTAAACAAAATGACAACATTTCCCTTCACTGCTCTGCTCCTATTGATTGTAGCGTGATGAAAAGTATACTATAACCATCTCAGGAGTATGACAAATAATTGTACCAAGTTTCGTTAAAATCCGTCGAGTAGTTTTTGTTTCTATAGAGTTTATACAGACAGACAGACAGACAAAAATTTTACTGATTGCATTTTTGGCATCAGTATCGATCCCTAATCACCCCCTGATAGTTATTTTGGAAATATATCTCATGTACAGAATTGACCTCTCTACAGATTTATTATAAGTATAGATAGATAGGGATTATTTTATTACCCTTGTTATCCTCTAGTCAGCCAAGTAAGTAAGACCTAGTTTTAATCCCAGAAAGTTATAACATAAACAATTATGAATATGCCTCAAACTGGCGAAATGATTGAAATTTCATGATTGCTTAACTAAACCATAAGTAAATGAAATAAAGAGATTTTATTTTGAAAATAAACTAAAATTAAATGCAATAATAAACAATCTTTATTTCATAACCGCTGTCAGAAGTCAAAATGGTTCATGAAAATGATCGAATTAAGACGTCAGGCACTATAATCAGCGTGGCACATTCCTCCATCGTATTTATTATAGTCGATTGGGCTGCTCTTATAATAGACCTGTCTCTACGAGGGTACAGGAAGAATAATAAACAAAGGAGGGTCATTAAAACGGCTATTTCGGAGCGTCTACGCGTCTGGTGCGCGACCAACTAGGCAGAGTCAACCGGTGCTACCGCGGGCTTGGCGCAACGCACGGGAGATGCGCGATTTCTGCTAGTCTACGCCTATTCAGCTAAAACTCCTAACTTGGGGATTTTACTGTTATCACTCTTATCACATACCAGTTTATATAAACCTAGTAGGTACACAGCATTTCATGCAGTTACCTACCACCTACCAGAGAATATTTTAATTAAAATGGAATTCGAGTTTACTCTCGATTTTTATAACTCCTGCATTGAAAATTATTATGATATAATTAAAGATTGGCTGCGCTAAAAAGGAAACTATGAGTATCCTTTTTCTTTAATTTGTGGCCTTGAGAGTTTGGGCCACAAGATCTACAATTCTTTTCAGAGATGTCCTGATTAATATTGCCTACTCGTCCACCAAAGAGAAGCGAAGCACCGAAAGCTAGCAGCATGGTCACAATGTTGTCTTCGTTTAGTTGTTGATAGGTAGTATTAACAATACTACTATTTCATTCTATAATTAGTATCGGTCTTCCGTAACATGCACCAAACAATATCTGGCAAGACAATGAGATCAATGCATGCGATGTATTTATATTTGTGAATACTTAAGCGTTATGTAAGTGCACCACGGTACGGGCACTGGGTCGACAACCCAATAATTGCTCTGGCAACACTTTGTAATTTCACTTTTTCTCTTGCTTAAAATTATTTACAGTTAGGAAGCAGTCAAAGAAATAACATAATACCAAAGTAAATCTCTCCTAAAAGATATGAAAATCAAAGTTGGAGTGAACAGGCTTTTTTTGGGTAAGCTCGCTCCATCGTCGACTTTGTCTTTGTCACCTCTGACCTTAAGTCAAGAGCAAACCCAAGTAAAATAAAATAAAAAAATCCTATTCATTACTGTCTGTAAAAAAGCCATCACAATTTTCCTGTAAACTGCAAATTACTTGAAAATTGTCGCGTACCAATAAAACTTTTTCAACTTCATAATTGTGTAAAAGAATTCGTACTTTTTTATGTTTATCTTAGGCATCTCTGGCTGAAGGTTGAAGGAGCATATTGATGACGAAAAATTTAAGTAAATGGTAGTATAATCATTTATTTATAGTCAAACAAGGGGGTACTGAAATAAAAAGCAAAGATTAAGAAACTATAAAACTGTTTTATTTCCAATTTACAATAATAATTAAACACATTAATGACTAACTCATAGATCATATTCATTGTAGCAATTATTGTATTGTATACTATTTAATTAGCACGTTCATAAGTAAGCTTCAAGTATCAGTAGCATTCAGCAATGGAATTATTTAAAGTATTTTAATTACAATATTTCTACCTATCTAAATGTTACAAGCGTTTATTTGGAAGTTTACTGATCTACACAACTTTTGAATAAAATAGAACAATATGTAAAATTGTATTTCGTGTCATTTATTCAGTTAAATAACACTTTCAGGAAGGAGGTTTTTCTTCAAACCATGCTCAAAATTTACAGCAGATCTTTGGATTTTGAACTCTATTTAAAGTAATGTCTGTCGTAATAAAGTTCAAAATACAACTGTCTGACAGGTTTAATAGTGAACAAATAAACTAAGTTTTATAATAAGAGGGCTAAAGTTTTTTAGAATACAGGTACATACATGATTATAATAGTGAGGCAAGGCCAACAATGTAATAAGGAATTGATGCATTTTACTGTCTTGTGCACAGATCTGCACAGTTCTAGTGTTTCTTCCTTCAAATGTTCAGGTATAGATAAATTAATTATCTACACAAGTACAAATTGCAAGAAATTTAGTAACTGGTCTACCATTCACAGTAATATATTTATCTATATATATACAAAGTAGGTGTTACAAGCACAGTGCTGTTGATGCCTTTGGGTGTTCTCTAACATACAGTAATGGAACTTTTTGAGCCTCTTATTAGTTATCTATTAAATTAATGACGGACATACAAGGCATAACAGAGTTTGACTCCAGCAATTTCTAAGCAACCATGAAAATGATAGCCTCATATTTACACAATTTTAATATTAAATTTACTTTACATATTAACACTAAATTCGTGTCACGTGTTCAAATAACAAGTGTTTATTACTATCTATGAAATAAACATTTGGAAATCATCAATATTTAGATGAGCAACTGATCAATAAAATCTACTAATATAGTAGGATTTTTTCAAATAGCAACATTTTTATTATCTATTTTTATTCTTACCAACTCTTAAAATAATAAGTAAGGCACGGTAGAGATGAGCTACAGCACTGCGTTTATTGTATATGTTACCATTGACATGGTACTTTCTTAATAATGGGTAACAGTTCTTCCACAATATTTCTTCACTGTCACAACTATCTTGATGTCACAAATCATAGTTGAAATAGTTGTGCCTCCTCTCCAAATCCCTAATTTCCACAATATCAGCCTTCAATCTTAATTTAAGTATCTCTCTCCATATTGCCTCGCGGTGCTCTTTATTTGTAATACCCATGCGCAGGAGTGTGTTGTCATTTATTCGGACTAAAGCTCTGCCTGTGATGTCATGCTGAAATAAATAATTTCTTATTGAACAATTTTCCCAATCCTAACTTTATATTTTACTATAGAGTTTTTACTGTATAGTAAAATTTATGGTGTATATCATGTTGTGGTAGATGCTGGGTTATTAAATTTTAAAATAAAATTATAAAGATTTCTATCATTTAATTAAAGTGTTGAAACACGCTTTTGCTAAATGCTGTAAATCTTGTAATTAGAGTGAATTTAGTATATAGGTGTAATACTTAGCCATAAGAACTTGAGAAAGATACCTACCTTCTCTAGCATATTGGCATGTGTGCTTAATTTTATAGGCTGTAAGATACGTACATGATTGAATATATCTAGTATATGTATGACCTTCATCATACTAATCATTAATAAGTTATTAATCATGGGATATTAATGACTATTAATAAACGAAAAACATAAAAAAAGAATCTGCTATTATTCTTGTAATGATTAATGTATTTTTATGAACATGAATTTGCGAATATGTTAGCAAATACTCTTAAAAACATACAACTACTATCATGAATGTCACCTACCAACTTCCTGTTGTGACTTTAAAAGTAAATGTGTTTACTTAGTATCTTATCATAAGCTGTGTAATCATTAACCATCTTTGTTTTGTGCCACTATACTTAATATGGTATGTATTATGAATGAGGAGTAATCTTCAAAATTAAAATTTTCTTCTGTATTTCAGTGACCTACTTTTGTTTACCTGCCTTAGTAATTAAGAAACAAGGCAGTTACGTACCTCATGAAATCTCTCCCAATATAGATTATAGTAGTCGCTGCAGTGCCGTCGTAGCCATTTCTGGACGTCGGCCTCTGTCCACAAGTATACCGCCTTTGGGCGGGTTGTTTTTGTCTGGAAAATCAAGTCTACTGTTAGCTTTTTATACGGAATTTAATTCATTTTCTCGAAGGATACGTATATGTACCAAGATCATTGCTCAAAAAAGGCATGCACAATACAAAATACATACACGAGAGACAATGTTTACCTTTGATTTGTTGGAATTCAAGCTCGAATCTTCCACCATTGTCGATACTTACTATCTATATTATTAAAATGAAATGAATTTTATGTTCACATCGATAGCACGTAAATGCACATAAACAATATTAAGTATCCGTAACTTTAGGAGCGACTTATTATCAAAATTATATTATTTTTATCAAAGATCGAGACATTTCGTACATGGAAACGTCACAAAGATTTTGACGGACGAATTATCAATTGACAATGACAGTAATTGTTACGTTTGGAAACATTCGTTTTTCGTTCATTCCTTATTAGTTTCTAATGATCTTAGTTAATTCACCAAACAGGAAATGAAATAAAGTTCAAATTTACGTTCTGATAAAGTTGCTGCTATTGAACTCAATAGCGTGCCATGAGAGAGGACTATGTCCAGCAGTAGATTGACAGGGGCTGATGAGATTGACAGGGGATGATGATGATAATGATGATGAGTATTGTACCTAATTTAGCAAAAAATAATACCATATTTTGGTGGATTTTCTTAACATAACTGTTGTAACATTAATGGCTGTCAAATGTCAAATATGGTAGAATTTGTTCACTTGTCATTTGCAGAAAAATAAAACGATTCAGTGTTAAATTCCAAGCCAAGAGTCATAAAATGTCCATGTAAAATTACCACAATGGCACAAAATTTACAGAAAAAGCCCTCTAAGGGTATACTGAAGACATCGCGGAGTGTCGACGGGCAGGATACAGCGGCTTCCGGAGCGCCGTCCACAAGCAAGCGATCGAAAGAGCAAAGGTTTGACGAGATGAATATTATGGAAACATTTCATCCGGCGAATAAAGATTATGGACATATGAAGGTGGACGAGCCCAAGACGCCTTATTCGGAATCCGTGGACGGTGACTTGGAGCCGGCCGACGAACTAGACGCGAATATATTGGCTGCAAAGTTAGCAGCTAGTATGAATAAGCCACCGAAGTGTGTGGAAGCCGAAGCGTGTGCGAGCGACGAGGACATGGAGGAGCCTGAGGAGGAGCGCCGGAAGAGGATCGAGTTCGAGAAGAAGAGAAAAATGCACTACAATGAGTTCCAGGTCAGTTGACACGGTAGTGCATGTTGTGGGTGTGAGCTAGCGATTAGGTCACCATTTGTTGTATTTGAATAATTCCGACATTCGAATGCAAATCCTGGAATAAGTTGAGTCAGTGTTATTTCAAAATATTTTTACATGCTACTTGTTGTTAGTGAAGCCCCTAGCTAACCTTCTATAACGTCTGTAATAAGCTATTATGTGCTGGCCATAAATAGGTGCATGGCATTGTAAGTAAACCTATTAATATGCTAGTCATGGCCTGCATGCATGGTTATTAGTGCACTCATTATTATATTCTTATCTACTCTTGTTTACAGGTAGGTATAGCTAATAGATAATGCAGCAACTATTTAGTCACATTATTTTTAATTTTGTAAAAAAATATTACTTGCTGTAATGTTGTTTGAAAAAAGACATTTATAATGAACTAGCTGTTTGTTGTACCCACACTCTGAGGAAACTACTTCACACCTACACCTGGTTTCAATCTATCTCCATACCAAATTTCATTGTTATCAGTTCAGCCTTTTAACATGGAAGTGTCACAGACAGACAGAGTTATAGTCTCATTTATAATATTAGTAAAAATTTTATGAAAATCACTTTGTTTTATTGTTGAACAAGTCGTCTACCTTCTAAAGTGCCTTATAAGGAAGACTTCAAGGTTCCAATAAGAAGTGACATATGATTCGCAGAAGAAAGTTGTAACTGTGTGTAAATATAGCACTTGTCTATATAATTTTGTTATCTATTAGTACATGCGTAACCCATTCCCTGTTGCCCTGATAAGCAACTTATGTTGTCAGTTTATCTATAACTCAAATTAGTATCTAAGTAGATATATTTTATGGTTTAAAAATGTATACTATCAGCATGACTCAAATATCTTTGGTTCTAGTAAATGCATGTTGACTTATTATCCTTCACTCTAATTATATTATCAAATACTCAGAAATCACACAATTTCAAGTGACACTTTATGAAAGAATTTTAATTAAAAACTTTAAGTTAAGTAGTATTTGGCCATTATAGTTGTAATTAGTATTTTAAATAAGAATGCATTGGTGATAAGCATGCCATTATAGAAATTGTTTTAACAAGGTTAAAGTTTAAATGGCTGATTAGCTAAGTGATATTTTCAGTTCCTTTGATCATTATTGGTTGATAACAGTGCTAATTATACATTAATATATCATTCAAAGATACATCATTGATTCTGATTTAAATAATGTTACTTATTTTAATTATTCCACTTTCAAATAATGTTTACAAAGGACACAATGTATGGTACATAATGCTTACATTTGCTATGGTACATTGTGTTTATCAAGGCTATTTTATCCTATGTGTATATAAGGCTTCTATCATAAAACACACAACTTTAATATTTGTTTATTCAAAGTGTCCTATAGTATGCTCTTGGCTTAATCCGAACAAAAATATAAGTGTGATGGTGAATGTTCTAGGTCTTCCTATGACAATGAAACATGGCCACTAAAAATAGACTGTTCCCCTCTACTTCCTACTGTTTTAGGAATCTATTTATAGATTCTCTTTATTACTAGTATCCTTTTGTGTACTGATGACAACTTGCATAACCATTGTCTTCTAACTATACTAAATGCTCATCCATTACAATCCATTGCTAAGTGTACTATAATCTGATCATTGGCTAGTCCGTTGTTTTTAACACTGCACTTGCTAATATTTTCTTTGATATATTTTTTTTGATAACGGCATGGTTTTATTTACTGTGTTAAATTGTTTCTAATATTTATAGATTACATACTCCAAACTCATGTCCACATTAGATGATAAGCTGTAGTACCCATCTTGTAAAGATCTTATTACCACTAAAGGTTGATTTATGTGAGTGATCTTTTGACCCCACAATGTTGATGCAAGATATCATGTGATACACATGTGGGGATTAAGAGGTTAACATTTTTAATGCTACCATATCAGATTTTACACTTGAGCAATTATCTAGAAAAAGATATGAGACACTGTGTAGTAACAATTATAATTAGGTACCTACGCTATTTTAAATAGGTAGGTAGTGAAAAGTTTTCAATTATTCATATGGAAACAAGTTTCCTTTTGTTCTGTAATAATAAACAATATACAATTACACAAAGTATTGGAAATATATGCCTACATTTAATATCAAGGAAAATAAATTAGCTTTTAATACAATACTTATCACACAAATACTACTTCCTCGTAATGTACCTATACGCATTATTTTCGATTCATCACTGTGCCGACTTGGTTTTTCGGAAATTTTCGAATCATTAATCTAGAAGTCTAGTCATAATTTCGGCACAGCAAAACTAGATATCAGCCTACCTCAACACTCTTCAGCTTTATTATTTTTAATTAATGTATCAAAAACCATGTTTCAGGCACTACAATTAGCGAGGCAGCTGATGGCTCAGGAGGAAGAGGAGGAGGAGGAGGAACACGAGCAAAAAACCTGACTGCAGCACACACCAGCACTTGTACATAACATGCACCAAGGCTTCGAGCGAGCATCGACCACTGCGTAGTCCATGGAGTACCATCTCGAGTTCACAGGGACACATTCACGACACCCCGCACGTCATCATTGCTCACTTGTTTGTGCCTTCATCTACATTAAATCAAGTGATCAACGCACACGTGCCGGGTGGCCTGGCCTCTCGTCAATGTGACCCTTCCTTTGCATCTTAAACAAGTATTAAATAACTTTATTCAGGGTTAATAAAGGTTTTGGTGAAGTGTCATGTAGTCTTACAATGTTTTGCCTTTAGAATGTGATCAATTTGTGCGAGCAATCCTTTAAGTGTATATTATCTAAATGTTGTAACATCAAATGGATCTGCTATCCTATTTAATGGGGCATTTGTTTGATATGGAAATTATTAGTATCAATATTTTTTTAATTAATACTTGTACACGTCAATAGTGTTTTTCCTTGTTCACGTGATACATTTAATATTCCTGTTGGCTACTCTAATGCATCGCTGTGATTGTCCTGGTTTGAATTTAATTAAATACACTATTGTTTCTTTAAATTCAGCTAAATGTAATTTTAATTGAATTTATCCAGCTTAATATAATTTTAATGCAAATAAAAGTAATCATATCTGTTGTAAATTGTAATGTTTTGTAACATCGTATTGTGGCATTACAAGGTACATTTTTGTAACTTTAAGACGCTTGTACAAGACTTGACATTTATGTCCATTATGAATATTGAGAGTATATTAAATAATGAGTTGCCAAATTGTTCATATATTTGGTTCTCATGCGAGACAAAAAATATAATAGGCTTCCAAAAGTGGCGTTGTTGTTTTAAGAACCAATAGAGATGTGGATAGTATAATTGTAAACTACATTATGGACGTGTTTTTTTAATATTTTCTAGTTATCAAAATCGAAATCTATAAGTGGTCATACCTATAATATGAACGTTATATTGCACTACACACATCTCTATGGTTTTATATAAGTTGCCATAAAATTTTGTTGAAAGTTCTTTTTACAAATGTGACCCAAATTCAGTTTAGACGCTGTTGCAAAGAGCTCAAAACCTCCTTCCTATGTATTTCTATAATGGTAAATGGTACCCTACAGACACATACCGCAAAATACACAAAAAAGATAACCACACTTCAATAATGACTTTTATGTCTCGAATCATAAATCTATAGTAGTTATAGGTAGTTTGTTCAAATTTCAATTTTCACTTCCTAAAGGTTGAGTTTAAAGGGGTAAGAAAGTTTATTGAGCTTAATTATCTCTAAGTATTGTGAAGTATATCAACACTACTATAAACCGAACCCTTATACTTCCATCTTATCTCATTGGAGTTGTGAATGAAGTCAAGTAGCTCTGGTCTCTAGGTATTGCTTGCAAATTGCAGTTGCACAACTTAAATTTTGTTCCATATCTTTGGTTTCTTATACCTCCTCACAAGTATAAGGGTTGTGTTTAAATTACTCACGTTATTTTAAAATTAATGTTGTTCGGTTACAATATTTTCCTATAATAGTAATATTATTAATACGTAATCGGTAAAATAATTATTATAGTTTACCAAAATACAGCACAATGTGTTCTAAATAAGCCATGGGCATCGCATGTTTGTTCCTCTATACGAAGGTAAAAATAAATTTGGGTGTGCTAACTCAGATCAAGGTTGTTACCAAAGCGTATTATTCACGATTTACTAAACATGCTTCATGCGGCGCTGTCTGCTAACCAAATTATTTTTTATCACGAACTCGCGGGGATGAAAGACCGTACCTATTATTTTTTGTGACTATCGTAATGATAATGCCATATTTATAAACTATCTACTGTTGTAAAGCACGGCAAACTTGTGACTTGATGTTAAAACCAGAATCCTCAAAGGAAATTGTCAGATAGATCGTAAAAAATATTCTAAAGTAGCCTTTATGAAACGTTTAAAAATGTTGTGAGCTTGAAGCCAAACATCATTGTATTTACTGATGCTTAAGTTTTTAAAATTTTCCCTGCATATTTACAAGATGTTTAATTTTATAGAATATAAGACAGTGCTCTTAATTTTTGGTTTATATCATAGAAACTATTTTAGTGCTTGCATATCCCCACATTAAGTTAAACATGACATTCGCTTCCATATTAATAATAATAATGTTCATCGAGAGACTTGAAAATAAATCGATGCCTTCACCTAACTTTGTTAATGTTGCAAATTATCTAGTTTATTCTAAGAAAGTTTGTTTTTTATACTGTTCCCGTGACACATTAAATTAAAATCAAAAAAAGCATAAAGACATTTTTTATGTATAATCAACTTTCACTATTATTGTATCCTTTTAAATATAATTAATATCGATAATTCTAAGTTGCACTGGATTACTATACAAAAACAAAAACGATGATATTTTCAAGTCTCATTGTATGGCATGACCACTTAGTTATAATAGAAATATCGTCTTCGTTCACTGGAACAAGACTAATTATTAAGTATTTAAAGTCATTTTACAGAGTATATGTGAAAGAGAAATATATATTTATATTGAAAATATATCTTTACATCATATTTTAGAAAACAAAGTAATACAATATAAGTTACTGTCGTTTTGTACGAATCGACAGATTCGACAAACAGTTACATTTTGATGTATTTTTTTAATTGTGTACTTATCGTCATAAAGCTATGTGCCAAGAAATTATATTTTGCGCTACAAGTACTGTAAATTTATAAATCTACTTGTCTCGAAACAAATATGTAAAATGGCGTTATAGGTAATCTATTATCCTATGCAATTTATTTTGTCATTAGATATCATTTTAAATGTGTAAGTTCAGTGAATTCTCAATAACCATTGTAACTCAAGGGTATTTTAAGGCATTTTGAAAATATTTATATTTTTATGTGCCGAACCCACACGCCGCAAATACTAAACACATCTAACCTAGCAAGCGATATGTCTAAATTATTTATTAAATAAAATGTGACTAGTCTATTAGACTGCTGTCTCTGTGACGTAATATTAGTTGTGAGTTAAGTCTGGACATAATTATGTTTATCACTTGAATTATCGCTATGTCTAGATAGACATAAAAACGAAAAATTCATTAGATGGTATAAAGAAATGAGTGAGAGGTTGGTATAGACTTGTGTCGGCGTCACTTGTGGACTATGTATTTTACTATATGACGTCATATAAATATTAAGACAAAAATGAAAATATATGTAATGGTGTAATGAATTACAAATACATGCAGTATAGCAATACAGATAGTATTTTATTTTATTTGAACAGGTGTTCTCTAAAATCTTTACATAGCCTAAGTCAGGCCAAGTCTAGACCTACACACCGTTATTTCAAAGATGTTAGGTGATACAAAATAAAATGTAATAAAAATAGATGCTTTGTTAAATTATTAATTACAGGGCTTGTAGAAAACTTAGTACAGTTTTCGAATATATTTTTAAATGTACGAATTCAGTATTTTTCGATAGTAAATTAATAAGATAGAGTGAATGGAAGAGGTATTGCCAATTTCATGAATAATAATAAAAATATAATTCACTTCAAAAGTATCAGCAGCTTCTTTCAAATCATTGTATCGTTTTAAAACGTCTAAACGTTGTTCTTTCAGTAATAATTCAGTCTTTATTGCTATCTTATGGATTTCATGTTTGCTATCGTGCATTTTATATTCCTCTCTTACTTTGTCGTGTTTAAATTCGATTTACCGTTTTTTTGCTCATTGGATAACACCATAAACTATGGGCCAAAAATCAATAAATCGCTTTGTGACTTGTGCTTCGCGTGTGTACATCAAATAGTTGTACTTTATTACGTATAAAGGAGATAATAATATACAAAGCAATATAAAATATTGTGTTATTCGCTCACGCATACCGTACATTGGCCTTATTCGAAATTAAGTTGTTGCATTTTGTAATTATAGGGATGTACAGAAGCGGCTTTTCCTAAAATGTATGTGTAAATAGTGAATAAAAAATAAATACTTTATTGGGTTTGTTATTTTAGAATTCCTACAGCATCCAGAATGACCAACCGTTCTGTGGTTTCGATATGGCAAATTGACGTTTAACTTACCATAAGTAATTGCATCGGTAACAAAAATTTCATCATAAGCAAAACCGATTTTGAAGAAATTTAGAGACATTAGCTTAATCTCACCCTGTTGCTTGTCCTTTGCAAATAGTAAGCGTGAAGGTTACGTTATGTTCATACACTGAGTACCGACTAATATATTTTTTTAGTACAGTTTATTTTGATACAATAACATTATGTACTTTTAAAATAAAAATAATAAAACAAGTTAGGTAAAAAGTAAATTACTAAGATCTAAACTTTTTCACTTCGTAACTTTTTTACATAGTCGGTAGTAAAAAAACCTGAGATCATCGATCCAAAAATATTTGTATCTCAACTACTTTAATTAATATTAAATTATTGTAATCAGAGTAAAAAAATATGGTCTTTGACAACGTTTTCAAAAAATTGTAATATTTTAAATAAATGACGTTTCGCTTTGCTTTGCAGTTAACGAAACGTAACTTTTTAAATGGCGTTTGTATTTTGTTTGAATGAGTGAAACGTCGTCTTGACAACGAATTTGGTGGCTTTTTTATGAATTATTCGATTGATTTTAATATGAATTTATTAAATTATGGATGATCCCCATCAGTCTACCCAACAACCGTCTGAAATAAAGGTATGTAAACTAATAATTGAATAGTTCAGATAATGGAAATCAATCTCACCGCGAGATATTTATAATACGTTAAAAATAGTTTGGAGATGCATAGATGCAACACCATACCTGTTTTAATTAAACCCTGCCACCTACCTATGTTTATTAATCTTTCTAACAAATGTTTCATTCAAGAATTCCATTAAACTTTCTACCTTCAATCTACCTGCGGCACCCACAGATTTTTACATCGTTTATTTATATTTTTGTTTATTTTTAGAATATTCTTCCGGATGTCGTACATTCTCAACAGATACCCACTATAGGAAGTGTTACACACGAGTCGGAGACAGGTATAGATGCTAGTGAAAACACGGAAGAAAATCCAATTTCACACGATGTCGACGATAGCAAGACTGAGTCTATATCGGAACATATTCCCTCCAAAATCGAGTATTCTACAGATTCCGACCATGCAAGTAGATCGCAGGGCCTTCTCAAAGTTGAGCCGGTGCAGGAGAAAGCTTCTAAAAATAGTTCCTTAACCATTCCACACTCACCGGCTAGTGAAAACCCAAGCACACAAGATCAAAGTAAAGTGAGCTTATCCTTGCCTTTAGATGTTAATGCTGTTTCTGATATTCAACTTTTAAGTGAAGGGAGTCCTGTTAATTTGCCATTGTTGTCTGATCTATCTAAAGAAAATCCTGACAAATCTCATGACATGTCAGATGAAAAGCTACAAACCAGTGAGCATGACACACCGAACCTATCTCCTAGAAGTGACAAGTATCTGGACTCATTAAATGATGAATCTAGCCATAAATCAGCTTCTTTACTAGATTCTGCTGAGAACTCAGATAAAATAGATTCCCCAGGTAAAGTGAGTTCTGGGTCTGAGGAGATAATCAAGCTGGATATAAGAGGCCAGGGTGCACCTAAGTTCCCTTTTCCTTCTGCAAAAATTATATTTGGACCACCACCAGAGGGTGGAACTGTAATCGACTCTGATATTGAACCTATTCCAGTGTTTCCTAACCTGCTCTCACCATTTCTTGTTGGGGCTGGAGATAGTGTTAAAATTGAGGAGGTGTTTGATGAGCAAGTAATGTCTAAAGACCCATCCCCAGACAAATCCCAACTGTCACCAGAGAAAGAGAGTTTATCCAGTAATAAATCATCAGAAATGTCCCCTGAGCGGCAGATCAGTCTATCCACTGACAATTCATTACAAATGTCCCCGGACAAACAAAGTCTGTCTAGTGATAAAATTGAAGCAGACTTGTTAGTTGAAGAAATAACAGTTGAAGATGAATTGAAGGAGAAAGTGAGTGATAAGCCAGAGGAGAGTTCTATGCCAAAGTCCATCCCACTGGAAGAGACAATGTCTTTTAGCACATTGACTGATTATAAGACAATATGTGAGGAGTATCATGTGAAGGTACTTGTTGTAATACATGGGTTTTGCTTCTGTGTGTGCCTCTGTGTAACATTACTGTGCTTCCTCATCCTGCTTCTCACACCAATGGCATGCTATGTACTAACATTCTACAACATACACTTCTTGATCTATGAGAATATATCAAAATATTATGTTCTTGTGTAGGTTTGCACTTGATTGAGAATGAGAGCTTGATTTAAGTTTTTTTTTATTTTGTTTAAATAAATGGTTTATTTGTCTAACTGCTTTTAAATGTGTAGAACTAGGAAATGTAATTATGAATTGGTTTCTGTCTCAACATTGCACAAAAGTACTAAACTTGTTATGATAAAACAGCACTTTTACAACTTTGTTGCATGCTATTTTATTTGTGAGGTATTAGGTAAATAAAAGTTAGTAAAAAGTATTTATGTTAGCAGTTGTTGCTCACATAATAGACTTTGTTGAAAGTGTAGCTACTTACTACAAGAAGTTGCGTTAAGCATGCTAACATGGTTTTATTTATTCTCTGTGTTCTTACAATCTGACATGCAATTTGTCAGTTTGATTGATATGGAGCTTTTATTTACAACCGTTATTAATCTCATTTTTTATATCTGCAATGTTTTCTGTAAGCATAACAGAAAAATCCAAATATTTTTATTTTATTACACTTAATTATGTTGAATTAATTCAAAACCACAACATGAAAATCCTTTCTAAGACAGGCTACATGTTATCAATGAAAACCAACCCCATTGTTTAAAATGCCTGCTTATTTTGTGCTTTCATGTGAATGTTACGTATTGAACGCTTTCTGTCCTTTCAGCTTGTGCACTTGGAAGATGCTATAACGCAGCGTGACGAATTAATTGAAGAACTGACCATCTCATTACAGCGTTCGGTTCGCGAACGAGAAGGCCTTAGAAATGAGAATGACCACCTTACAAATGAAGTACAGAATCTGCAACACTTGATGGGTGAGAATTCTGAACATGACACCGTCAAGGGTCAGCTTTCAGACTTCATCAAGTACCAAAGCATGATCAAAGATGATAGCACAAAGTTCTACTCTGCTATTATGAGCGGAGGATCTTCAATCCAAAGCTCCAATGGCGAAAAAGATATGGACAGAGAAGAAATTGTGATCAACTACTCAAAATCTGATTTAAGATCGTCAGACGTGTCAGATGAATTCCAGACAGGTTTCGAAAATAAAATAACGACAATAATAAATAAGTTTGACAGTTATATTGAGGAGAATCTGAGAAACAAGCTCAGGGAAAGTCTGATACAAGTTTTGTGTGATGAGATAGGGAAGATGAGGATAGAGAATGATACTGAGATCAAGGAACTGGAATCTCAGCTGCAGCAGGACAAGCAAGCTTATACAGTGGAGACACGGCGACTGAGGGAACTGCTGGCGTCCGTGAAGGCTGGTAATGCCGATATTGAGGCGCTTCGGCAGGAGCTGGGCGTAAAGCATGAAAAAGAGATGGAGAATTTGAGGACATACTTTGAGAAGAAATGTTCAGATATGGAAAGGAGGTGAGTTTAATTCATAAGTACTGAACATTCCTAATTTTATAAAGTTTCGTTCATGTTTTACTTGGAAAGATATTACATAAACAGCTTTTGCCTATATGCCAAGTAAACATGAACTTGCCCTTGATATTCAAAGTATTAATGGCTCAGTCTTCAATTAAGTATTTATATCTGAGTTAGTGCCTGCCTTACTAACCAAGGTTACTATGAAATACTAATTTTATGCTATCTTTGTTGCAATCAAGGCCAAAACGAAGGTGAGTACTTGGTTTTCGTAATTATGCATTTAATAGGTATTATTTTACTTAAATAACGAAGTTAGTATTTTAAGTATGCTATTTATTAAGGCTTATTTTATGAGTTTGAATATAAATTGCAATGTAATATTAATTTGAAACATGAAATGTTATAAAAAATCCTAGCAAGCAATATAGGTACCTACATACTTAATATTATTTATAAATAAAGAATTTCTCTAGAGATCTCTGTAGCTAGTCAATATAAAGTAGCTGGTGGCTTCTTCCGTTCGTCCGTTTTATCTATTTCCCGCGGTTAAACCACCAACTTCTTCACGCACCCGGATAAAAGGTAGTCTATATCCTCCAGGGTGTCATCTATCTCTATACTAAATTCTACCTAAAACGCTTTCACGATAGTTTTATCGTGAATGCGTAACCGACGGGAATCTAAATTACTTTAGATTCGGATTTATTTTTTAAGGAGTGTAGTACCTACCTAATTCTAATTAGTTTAGTATTAGTATATCCAATTAGATTAGCATAGATATAGATTAAAATATAGTTGTAATCCCACAGCTACTCCGAGGAGGTGTGGCGCGACAAGGCGTGTGTGTCCCCGTGCGGCTCGGGCGGCTCGCTGGACGCCGCCGACGCCGCGGGGGACTGCCTGCGCCGCCGCACCCGCAGCGTGCAGCTGCCCGCGCTCAGCCTAGAGGTAAGCTGCGGGATGTTCGAGTTACCGCGCCCCCGGAATATAAAGGGCTGAGCAAGGAACTTGGATGGGTTTTAGTCAGTAAGAGTCTGGCACTCCCTTCCGCCACACCCAGGAGGGGTCATTTGATGATTTCCCATCCGAAAAAAATCTACACGTATATTTTTCATCACACCCACGTATATTTCATCATATCCTAAGTAATATTATAAATGCGAAAGTTTGTTTATAACGCTGTCACAGTAAAACGGCTGAACCGATTTTGATGAAATTTGATATAGAGATAGGACCTGGGAGACGGTTATAGGCTATTTTTTATCCGGGTGCGTTAAGTAGTTCCCTCGGCACGCGGGTGACGCCTCGGAAAACAGCAATAGTCTGTACCAATTGATTTTACGAAAAATGGAAACAAAGTCGTTAGGTACCTATTTTGTTCTAATTCTGTCACAGAAATTAACAAAATGGCGTAAGGATGGCGCATTTATGTCATTTCCATGCTCTAAACATCACCATTCATCATTTAATGTCGTTTTATTTATATGAGTGGGAAAATTAGAACAAAATAGGTTAGGTTATAATTCTGTATATTTTTTTTCTTAAAATAAATTGGTATTATAGACTATAGTAGGACTTATCCCTTGAGTGAGTTAGCTTTTAAAAGCGTATATCTAAAAGGTCCTTATGTTTCAGTCCACACAACACGAGCAGTCCCTGAGGCACGCGTGCAGGAAGTACGAGCAGCAGCTAGACGAGCTGAAGGCGGAGCACGTGGCCTACGTCAGCGAGCTGCAGGCCACGCACCGGGAGTCCGTCGCTTCACTCGACGAGCAGGTACTGCTTTACTTAGTCCACTGTAACACCACTGTACATGTGGAGGTAGGTATACTGATTAAGAACCTAAATACCTATATGAAGAAGTAAAATGTAAGGTTTACGTCCCAACTCAAATAGCGGAAAGAGTTTTGCGTTTTACAATATTGTAATGTCATTTTTGTTTGACCAATATATCCCAAATCAGAAATCAGAAGAGACCTCAACAAAAAGGACAAACAAACATACATAGCATACAAATTTCCTATCACCTATCGCCGACCTGTTACCATAACGGAGGAAGAAACTGATAATGATTGGAAAATAAATACATGGTGATTGATACATCAGTTCCGTTGAATAATTATCAATTGTTTTTCAGTGTGTAATGAAGCGTAGTCATTTTATGATAAAACTAATGTGTGTAGTAATAAATTAAATTAATTAATACACAAACCTGTATTTAAGGATGTAGATATCCTCCCTTGACTTTGAAACCTTGTTTCATCTTTGGGTATAAACTCAGTTATTATTTCAAAAATGGGTAATTAAAACAAGGTGTCTATAAAACTAGCTATAACCCGAGGTTTCACCCGCATCCTCAGGGAAGTACTTCAAGCATTCCATTTTCGGTTTATCGTGTAAGCTTAACAGATAGATAGTTATTTTCGCATTTATAATATAAGTAAGGATTGGCTATTTTCATTCTCAGGATGGACTTCTATCATTTTATATTACCCTTTTTTTCGGATAATCAATCCCGCCGTTAGTGTCAGACTCTCACTGACTAAAACCCATCCTTAGCCCTTAGTGTTCCGCGGGCGCGGTAACTCTTTCGAATATCACGCAGGCCCGGCAAGCTATGGCCCTGGGGGTGGTCCCCATCACTTTCCCTGACATCTCTTTGATTAATATTAACCTTGGAGTCGAAATAAAAAATATTAAATCCTAGTTTATTCCCCAGATAACGCAACTGAAGGCGCACATACAGACGGCGGAGAACACGGAGGCGAACGTGTCGCTGTACCAGCAGGACATCGACCTGGAGCTGGAGAAGGTGAGCCCTGTCTGTGTCGCCGCGCACTGTCGCTGAATGCCGTGTGCTCTTGTACTTGATGTTGTGAACTTAACTCGGTGTTGCTTTAATAACTTGAAAGCAAAACTTTACTGTAAATACGTTTTTTTATAATATAACATAGTCTTTATCGTTTGTAGGACAATGTTTTTTATTTAGTATAGTGAGGCGAATTTATCGATCGAATAATCGTTTGGAACTCGATTATTCTTCATACATACATTTTTTATTAAATTATATGACCTTATAACTCATTGGAGAGACTACAGCGGCAGCTAAACACTGCTCGAAGCTGCCAATATATGTATATTTACTAATAAATAATCTTTGTACATAACCGCATGCAGGGGAAAGACAACATATTATGCTTACGGTAGCCTGAGGTAATCACTTCTATGGCTGTCAAATCTTCCTTCTGGCTATGGCAAATAGTACCTAAGAGCTGAGGAATAAGCTATATTTTACTCTGAGAAAGCTATTTTTGCCATGTAGACAGTCCCGTATCGCTATATTGGATTAATGATCACAGAAAGAATGAGAAAACAATCAGGGCTAAAGCCGTTTATACACTGCAAACTTGTAAATATCACAATTTAATATCACCTCTATGTGTACAGCAAAAAATCTAATTTTCTATAGCACAAATTGTAAATTACGAAGTTGAATAACAACTGTAGGGAAATCAATATTTGTAGAATTTTCGTTTGCTGTGTTAAATTCCTACTAACTAGATTTGATAAACATTTTTTGTTATTTAAATGTATATATGTAATCCTTAAAAAAAATTCATCGCTTTTAGATATTTAAATACAAGTTTCAATAGAAAAATGCCAGTTCCAGTTTGTGAGATCTTTAGAGTGGCGTCTAGCTTCATATCTGACCTAATCTTCTCATATACAATTTACATACTGGTATAAATGTCCATATTTATACTCTTATTACACCATTTCAATTGATCAATTCACACCATGATAACATACATTTTTCTAGTTATACTTATAAAAAACTATTTCGCACCCCTTCACCGTCAGTTGTTATTCAACCACTTATTAAACTCATTCTGTCTCTCTCCTGCATGCATGGAATGCCACTAACACGCTCGTGTGTGACTAAACGGCGCGTGACGTCACCGCTACGTCGTCACGGTAGAAGATGGAGTTGCAGCTGCAAGAGAGGCTGGACGAAGTAAGAGATGAGGTCAGGCAGGAGGTCGTCAATCACCTGCAGGAGCAGTTGCAGGTATGTGAAGATATTACCATTAAAGCTTTCATTCCAAACCAGCGTAGTTTAGGCTTTAGGAGGCTGGCTTGAAAAAGTTTGTTAGCAGAACGGCGAAGATTTAAGTCACTCCTCAAAAACAGACTATCCGCTCTTATTGTTTAAATGTTAGGCTTAAAGTCAAAGCGGCATTAAATTAGCCATCAAGAATGGCGATACTCAAATGTTGCGCACCTTTTAGTCTTATGTAGTTCATGAAAGAAATTCATCCATAAAGAAAGAAGAAGAAAGTCAATAAGAAGTACATTATGTACATACCCTAATTTACTTAGCATTCATTTTCAATTCAGAAACCCGCCGTCCCGTCACAAACTTCGAGTAACATCTTGCAGCTTTTATACATGTAGTTTAGGCAATATACTACGTTAAATATTAGTACCATTTTGTAAAACAAAATACGGCATTAAAAGCTTGCATTTCACTTATGCGGCTTTACAGCTTAGGAAATAGTACAAATAGTTACAGTATTAACGCTTCTTCAAAGAGAGCATAATATTCATACTTGCATTTTATGACTGTAAATATACTATATGAAAATATGTTTTATACGCTTCAAACTAACTAAATCCCCACAATAACCTACACAAATTCGCATAAAGTGTAAAAACACTCTCTTTCATATAAACAGACTAACTAACACCCATAAACATTTTATGGAGCCTAAACTAAATAGAATAAGTACTTCGCGTTGATTCACTTAACCTATATTTTGTGTATACTACTAAGAAGTTATTTGGATGGTGTCACGATCTTTTTTGCACTGATTTATTTGGGTTACTAAGCTTTCTGGTTGGTGCTGGTATTTATCGACATGTAATGATGGGACATAATAATGAGGTCTAGAAAATCTTCTATCGGAATTCGAAGCCCGTTTTGTATTTAGAACTCTTTTTCGACTAATGTGAAGTATTTAATACCAAAAAAACCGGCCAAGTGCGTGTCGGGCCACGCGCAGTAGGGTTCCGTAGTAGGTCTTAGTTAGTCGACTATAACTCTGTAACCGGTTAAACCTACTTAGCTGTGATAGTTTTCCTTGTAAGTTCATTACATGTGCTACGTCTGTGATTTTTTCACATTTCTAGGTAAGGTAGGAAATCCCTTACCGTGGATACGTTTCGTAATATACATTACATATGCAATTATGCACAAACAACCGAAACCGTTTTAGTTGTCCCGTGAGGGAATCGAACCCGCGACACACAGCGCATCAGCCAATTGCTTAGGCACAATGTCAATTATGCCATCCTGCGATTTAGAACATTGTTATAGGATAGGTTCTTTCAGGATTGATAGTGGATGAAAGATACAATATGTTTTTGTAAGTTTTGTATGGCTGTTTTTTTTAAATCCGGTAATCGATGAAATAAATTTAGTTTAGAAAAGCCGTAGTATCTTGTAGTACGAACAGAAGCTGCCCTCTGGCCACGCATTGGCCTGGTGCCATCTCAGTACACCATTAATAAATACGCGGCCGACGCACTAGCAAGCGTGCTCTATGGCTCAAATAGAACGGGGCTGTCCCCACAGTTGGCGGGAACACGCTTTATTCACTACTCTATAAAAAAATATAAACAACCGCATCTTCCATACTTATAAGTGAAAGTTTGACTACAACATAGTGATTTCGCAAAATGACTGTCAAAAAAGTGACGGTTCTATTATTTTCGGTTGTGCTTAGTTTTGTGAAGGACAATGACATGTATTGGTGATATTTTTGAAGGGATTGTGAGATAGTGACAACGACATTGAATCTATAAATATGTACAGAACTTTTGAATAGAAATATTGAATTTTGTGTCTATTTGAACCGCTTATAATGTGAAATGCCTGATCGTAATCATTTGCCATTTTACAAGAGACGTGTAAGTTGTTATTTAATTAACACCCTTAGCTCATTTAACACAGATGAGCTCGCGGCTAAGTAATAACCGCATGGGTCGACAGATCAAAGGTTAAGCTGCGCTTGGCGCGGCCGGTCCGTGGATGGGTGACCTGATTTATGTCATAGCGAGACTCCTCCGTGCCTCGGAAAGCAAGTTAAGCTGTTGGTCCCGGTTGTAATTTGTATATATTTTTTTGACAGTCGTTACGGGTAGTCAGAAGTCAGAAAGTCTGATAACCAGTCTTAACAAAAGGTATCGTGTTACCCGGTTACTGGGTTGTGGAGGTCAGATAGTCAGTCGCTCCATGTAAAACACTGGTACTCAGCTGCATCCGGCTTAGACTGGAAGCCGACCCCAACATAGTTAGAATAAGGCTAGGCAGATGATGAGCTCATTTAACACCCTTGGCTGCTATAAAACACAAAATGAATGTTTAGAACTTTCAACGTAAGTGTAAAGCAACACTTCCCTTCCTCAGAATAAAACAATTTATCGATAACCTAAACATAAAGCTGTTATTTACCCTTTTTCTGGCTTCAAAATATTTTTTATTATCGACTAACTTGAGATTACATTTATTTAGTAGTACCCATTGATCACTTCAACATCCAAATACGACTAAATTTTTTTTTGCTTTTAACAGAGTTCAAAGAAGGAGATTCTGTATTTTCATTTCGCCTATTTTCGTTGTTATTTTTTTCTGGCAATTGTCGCCAATGTATCCATTAACAAGCATGAAAGCTGTAGTTTACAAGAGGTTATGAGTTCGAGCTCCACGCGAGCTTACTTCACATATTATGTTAATAATAATAATAAAAAACCGAAAGACATGTGGAAACACCTTAAAAGCACCTCTACATTTACCGATCCCTGTGAACCGTTCATTCCAGATAACCTAAACAATCCCGACGACATAAATAACTTCTTTTTAGATATGCCGGGGAATGCGGATCCTGATTTAGAAACATTAAATTACTTTAAAAGCAATATTATTAGCCAAAATCAATTCGAACTCGGAAAAACAACGGATAAAGAAGTTATGGAAATTTTAAAGAACATAAAAACTAGGGCCTATGGACATGACCTCATCAACATTGATATGATCCAGCTCACCCTTCCGAATACACTGCAAACGATTACTGATATTATTAATAAATCTATTGAAACAAAAGTATTCCCAGACTCTTGGAAAATAGCTTTAGTAAAACCAATTCCAAAAACTAAAAATATTAACCAGCTTAAGGATTTGAGACCTATAAGTATTCTTCCTGTTCTGTCAAAGGTCACCGAGAGAGTCGTTGAAAAGCAATTTAAATCATACCTACATGACAATGCCATTTTGCCTCAATATCAATCGGGTTTCCGTGCAGGTCATGGTACAGCAACAACCTTGGCTCGTGTCACCAATGATATACTGTCTGAGTCAGATACTGGTAAATGCACCATGCTAGTTTTGTTAGATTTTTCGAGGGCGTTCGATTGTTTAAATCGAGAACTTCTACTCGCCAAACTAAAGTATTATGGAGTTTCTATAGATACCTGTAAATGGTTCAGATCCTACCTTACGAATCGACACCAACAAGTAGTAACGGAAGATAATAAGGGAAATGTTATTAAATCAAAAAGGTTGCTCGTTGAAAGAGGAGTCCCACAAGGTTCTATTTTAAGTCCTATTTTATTCATTGTATTTACGGCTGATCTTCCACTTATTCTCCAACACTGCAAGGTTCACCTGTATGCGGATGATACTCAAATTTATAAATCATTTAAGCCAACTGACACCAGACAGGCTATGGTCAGTATATCTGAGGAGATTGACCAAATTCTTAACTGGTCTCAAAAAAATACGCTAGTGCTTAACGCATCTAAGACAAAATGCATGATTCTGGGCACTAAATCACAGATTAAAGCCGCCGACATTTTATACGAGCCAATGTTTGTGAACGGAGAAGTACTTGAAAGAGTGAAACTAGCAAAAAATTTGGGACTGCTTATGGACGATCAACTTAGATTCGCAGAGCACATTAATGGCCGGATTCAAAATGCCTTTTATAGGTTGAAGGTACTCTACGGTATCCGTGAGTACCTCTCCGAGGATATTAGAAGACTGCTTTCGGATCTACTAATACTGTCACCTTTCAACTACTGTGATGTTGTCTATGGCCCTAGACTCTTTCAAAAGACCAAACAATGTATACAGAGAGTTCATAACGCGTGCATTCGTTTTAGTCTTACAGTGCCTAGAAGAGTGCACATCTCCCCCATTATAAATGAAAAAAGACTACTCAACATGGAATCACGACGCAATTTACATTTGTTGTGTTTCACACACAGAATTATTACAAATAAAAGTCCTGCATACCTGTACAATTTATTATCTTGGTGTAAAGATGCTCACAATTTGTATACCAGGTCAAAAGTAAACGGTACGTTAATGATACCAAGACATAAAACTAAAGGCTATAAGGGCAGTTTTAAATACGCAGCGTCAAAAATCTGGAATAATATACCGCCACCTTTCCGATGCATAAAAAATATATTTACATTTAAACAAAAATGTAAAGCATTAGTCTTAGAATATCAAAAACAATACACAAAGCTGCTATAAAAGCCCAATTATACCTTTTATATTTTGTTTCTTTCATATTTCTTACTATTACTTTTTTACTGACAAAATAGACAGACAGACACCACAGAAATGATAACTTTTGTAAATTCAGGTTTGAATTTAGATTTTTAATGTATGATCATTTTATAATATCCAGTTGTTACTAAAATACCATGTTTCTTTTTCTATTTTGTAAACAGGAGTCAAGGGTTTAAGCTGAAAACCAGCGCTTAGCAAACCTTTAGAGGGGACCTAAGCATAATGCTGACGCTTGAACCTTTTGCTTCCGGTATTATAGTTCTATGCATGTATGTACTGCTATCAGCTGTAATACTGGAGACAATAAACGTTATTCTATTCTATTCTATTCTACTTCGAAGTCAAGGATATTTAGTTATGTATGTAAAACGATATTTAAAAAAATATTAAAGACCCGGTTGCATTTTTCCAAATTAATTGGACTACAATCAAACATAAAATGGCGTGAAAAAAATCTGTTTTGGTAACTAATTTCATATAATAAGAAAATACATTTTCTTAAATGTAATTTTAAGGAAAATATTAGTAGCTTTTTCATACTGACAAGTGTTTATGGAATGAGTTACGCTCACGAATATTTTACTGACGTCTTGACCTAATTCGCATTGATTTATTCTACGGTGGTTAGTATAAATATAAACAGCTTACTTTCTTATTAGTAAATATTGAAAAGGAACAAACATTTACTGTGGTGCCTTTATTTTTTTTGTTATGATAAAATTCCATGTTAATATGTTTCTTCGTGAGATTTCACTTATTCGTATTTTTATTAATAACAAGATTTACAGAATTGCTTAGCAACAACCGAATCTAAAACAAAAATACAATAAATAAAAAGTATACAGAACAGCGCGTGTTAGACAGCATAGGGTTTCGTACAAGGATGTTTTAGATTAATTTACTTAAAAACACACTCAACTGAAAAACATAATTGGTTGACCTTCGCTCAAGAAGGAGACTATCGGAACCATGTCAACAAATATTTACGTCCGTAAAAACCTTTGTCATATTATTGATCCATTTAAAAAAAATACGAACGATTTTAATGCCATACACCTCCCTCCTCTTTAATGTCAATCCTATCTCCCTTCGTACAAAATGGTAGGCTGTAGACTACTTGATATAGCACGTGGATAAATAAATAGCCATAAAAAAGATTCCTAGTTCGAGTACGGAACCCCAATTACTCACTGGTTCTAAATATATGCGCGCATGTACAGTCATCGTCTGGGCGCAGTTCATCGCCATTTACAAATATTGTCAATCCGTCCCTGGCGTGTTTCCAGACTATAGGCGACATTTTTTCGCGCTTCTGACCTCATTATTAAGCTCCACGCTGTCTCGGTACTGGACTTTTTTTCCCCTATTTGGGTCAACGATCTGGTGGGAAAATATGGGTTTAAAATTGTAGAATTTAATTTCGGTTTTATTCAAACTAAATTGTTTAATGAACCCCTTCTGTCTGTTTCGTTGTCGAGGTCACCACTAGGCTTATGTTGAAGAAAATAGAAACTGAAAGCGTAATAAATTCGACTTACACCTTAAATCTATTCATTTGCTTCGAGACTAAAACATCCCAAGGTTAGAAGTACGAAGACACGCTATCGAAATCTACGTCATTCACTTTACCCTTTCAGAATGACAAAAACTTACAACAAACAAAAATGAATGAACATAACGTCATGACCTCTCAAGCTGAGATACAATACTGGGTGCATTTTATTTCGTCATTTATCCATGCTCTAGCTGATTCCAGCGGTTTCGGATAAAAAGTAGCCTCTAACCGTCTCCAAGATCCACCCGGACCCAGCAGGCTTTTATTGAGAAATTTCTGGTGAAAAGCATAATCGTGAACGTGTCAAACAAAACGTACCTAAGACTCCAATAAAATTTAAGTCAATGCATCCTTTGTTTACAGCAACAAACAACATCTTTATAGATGTTATAGCTAATTATAATAATTATCTTCTCACAATAGTTAATGCCACAATAACATTTCTCACTAAATTTAAGAAACTGAAGTATCCATGAATCCTTTTCTAAAGGAAACAATAAGTATAAAGCGCCTTAATAACCGTAATATATCATTAAGTAATGACCAACAAACACATTACTCCCTTTGTTAGACAAGTACCGTTTGGGCTATCAATCTGTGTGATAAGGGGTCAAATGTGCCACTGTACCAGTCATATATTTTCCTTATACGAGTGCAGTCACATTTCTAGTGATATTGTTGGAATATATTTGTATGTGATTTGTGGAGAAGGGACTGTAGTGATTGAGAAACTTTTTTAAACAAAATTGCTGGGAAAGAATTATGGGGGATCTGTTTGTGAGTGCACATATTAGTGTTTGTTTTTAGTGATTTAAGAAAACATTACCTAATATTGTTATTTCACTGTCTGCAATGGAGTTGATAGTGCTATATTAGAATATTCTGATTATGTATACCAATGTACATCGACGCAGAGAGATACATTTGCTCTTTATTTATTTATTGCAGTAGGTCGTGAAGTTTTTCTGAAATATTAACTAAAGTCATGAAAGTTGGAGATAAATGCGTTAAGTGATGCCCCCCGCCATGTTAAGGGAACGAATGAAAGCTACTGACAAAGCAATATATGCCTTATCATTTAGGGTTTTTAAGTGTAAAGTAAGTTGGGTCGTGTTAACCTCGCTGATGTATTGCCAGGTGCTTCTGTCGGACCCTGACGCGGAGGTGTCGAGCTGGCCGCTGGAGCTGGTCGCCTTAAGAGACAAGATACATGGAGACGCCGTCAAATCCAACGCCGAGAAGGAGGTAAGAACAAAAACATTGCATGGTTACATTTTGCTCAGTTGGCCTGCCTTTTATTTTGTCATCAAACTATAAATTTAAGAAACTAGAAGCATCGCAAACGCATGCATTATGCAAGTCTGTGCAATTGTTTGATGAAGTATTTTATCCAAACATATCTATGGATAGAACAAACCATGTCAGTAAGATAATATCTAGCACCCAAATAAGACACACAAAGTAACCGAATAACATACCGAAAATAAGTCACAGAATCAAACATTGTTCGATTCTTGCGTACACGTCTGCTAAGAATGTTGGACAAGTCTTGAGTTTTTTTTTGCCGATTGTAAGACGGACGATGCGTTTTGTAATGACAGCTCGATGTACGTTTATCCTCCGACGTGTCTATAAACAGACTTAGGTCACAACTCCTGTGACCCACTTAGACGGGCCTTTGTCGGGAGCGCCACTGATATCGACGTGGTAGCTGTACCTTTATTAGCCTAGGCGGTAAACATACAACATAATTTTAGAATATTTATTTATACACGGTGTAATTTTATTTACTACAACTACATGACTAAGTACTAAAATAATTTAAAAAATAAGCGTTATTAATTTTATCAAAAGCTTGTCGCGGTACTGTATAAACACGACATGTATTGGGTTGCTAATTACCATTATTCATATTTTTATTTTAATGAATAAATCTCATGTAAGGTTCTGTCATGGACTGCGTACATACCTTTCGGAAAAACAATTGATTCAATTACACAGTGTATAAAGATAGTATATTTTAATTCCTAAAAAGATTATGATAAACTCTAGTGGAACAGCTTTGTAAAGAACGCCATACTGAAACTAAAGCAGATAAGAGTCTTCACAACGTCTCCGCCATTCGCCACTTGAGTTCAAATCACCTTTTAGGTTAAAGATAATACCATGATACCTACTCATAACAAAACAATATGCATCTGTTATTTATTATTGACATAACTTATACACATACGACGCTCAAACTATTAATTGGGTGCATTACCAGCCCAAAGAAATAGTATTCCATATCTCACGTATTACTTTGTAGTATCAGCATCAAAGCACTCCGTATGACTAAGCCCAATTATTTAAGCTAATAACAACTTATAAATATCAGTACTCCGCGTCTACAATTAGGCCAGTCTCCCACTCACGATAATCTTTTTACCCCCAGTCATCGTCGTTCTATAAATCCCTTGCGTGGCTAATAAATTCCCATGCACTTAGACGACATGCTCTATAAATACGAGCCACCCTCGGATTCCCCTCCCATGACTTGCAGCGCCACCACTCGTAAATCTGAGCCAACGTTTTGGTCTACAACACCACTTTTTGTTTGTATTCCTGGTAACGGTTAATTAAAGTAACGTAAACGCGTGCGTTTTTGTTTGTTTGATTGTTAGGGAGAATTCGTGGGTTATTAGAAGTTTGTTTTGGCTATGAATAGACACAGGTCAGTGTGGTTGTCGTTAGCCAGTGTTTTGACAGGTGCAGAGACAATATGGAAGTATGAACGTTAACGTTACTACAGTACAGGGAAATACGGATCTACTTCCTCTCAAAGGGATGATCTCAAATCCCTCCACAGAGACTTATTGCGGGTTGATGTACATATATAATATGTGTGTTGTCTGTCATATTGTATAGTCCAGGATTTTCACTACACGGCTGCAGTTGGCACCACGTCATCATATCTTTGTGTTTTATATTTAACTTGCTGTTTCCCGCGGTTTCACCCGCATCCCGAGGGAACTACTTAGCGCACCCGGGTAAAAAGCAAAGTAGCCTATGTTGTTCCTCAGGGTCTATTCTATCTCTGTACCAAATTTCATTTATTTCGGTCCAGTAGTTTTGGCGTGAAAGCGTAACAGACAGACAGACAGACAGAGTTACTTTCGCATTTATAATATTAGTAAGGAATTAGTAAGGATAATGCTCAGTCTACTAAGGTCAATTCTCCAGGATCTTGATGACGTGAAGGAAAAACTAGTACTTTATCCTTATATCAATGACTTATGTTGCGCCTTTAATATTCCAATTGTGCATCTTAGGGAACTCCTGCCCTGAACAATGAAATGTTACTCAGCGGAGTACTTAGCTCGTTTCGTTTTATTGGAACCCATTATTGTATTCAAACTATGCATGAGTAAAGATTGCGGTAGTGCATGCGCAAAAATAGTGGGAGATTACTAGCACCGTGTGCACTGACACAATGACCTGTTTAGCTGGAGAGTGCACGCTCATTAACATTCTGTATGTACTTACCAACTGTTATAATGTGTTCTATTACATATTACAATGATCATAGTTGTCAGGGTTCTGTAATAATTATGCATTCATATTTTCACACAACTCCCAAAAAAAATAATATAATAAAAAATTAAACCTGTAAAATTCAAAAGTCATTTATTCAAATCAGGCAGCAAATCAGCACTTTTTGAACGTCAATTTATAAGAGACAGCCCCCAAAACGCCCTTAAACACTTCCTATGTGTTTTTGCTGGGAAGAAGAAGTAATTGTTCAAGTATTTTCTTAAAAAGCTTGAAATTAATACTGTGACTTCTTACTAAAGTCTTAAACTTAAGATTTTCTTCTTGTGCGTTTAAGGCCTACATGCGAACGTTGCATAATTCCGCTTTGGATAAGTTTTCGCTATACATCAATATTTGCTAAGCTAGAACCCACAGCCACCTGTTTTCCCTAATAACCTGTCAATAACAAAGTCCTGGTTGCACTGTGCGTTACGCTGATCTATTGGGAGCGATGCGCCGAGTTGACTGAACCGCATTCTAATTTTACCGTTTAACATTTATTTACTATGCGCCCGCGCCGCCCAATCAAATGTCACGTGAGATTGCATTATATTGACGTCAGCTTTTATGATAGGCGGGGCCCTTGCCTTGATTGAAGAAGTGGTGTTCCTCGTGTGTGTGCCAATTTTATGGCGAAGGTTGACTTGATCTTGAAATCTTGTTTAGCAAATTCGAATTGCGTTCTACAAATGTATTAGCTTTTGATTTGAAGTTTTGAAACAGTTATAAAAGCAGATTTCCTGAAAACACTGGTAGTCTAGAAAGCGAAAACTATTAAGCGAATATTAGTATTCTCGTGTAAGTTTTAGACAAATTACGACAAGACTGACTGAGAATATTCTTTTGTTTTTGTGGCGCCTGCCGTAGTAAAAGCTGTTTTTCCAATAATAGAACAACAAAACTGACAGGAATGCGGTATTGCTCGTCTTCCATAAACACTGCACTAAACACGCGTCATAACCCTTTGCCTCGCGCAACTAGTGCATCTAGGATGTCACGCTATCACAGAAATATCGACCTTATTAATGATGTGTAAGGTAGAAATTGGCAGATCGCAGCAGGGTTATTAGTTGTAGTTAAAATATGTTACGTTTCGCTCAAAATCGAATTGTTTCCGTTCGGCGTATTTTACGAAAATATGTGAGCATTGTTTTATTGCTTAACCAAGTTCCTCTTTTATGCCAGCAACATTGACATACCTAATATATGGAGAAAATAAATTATATTTTGGTTTATTTAAGCAAATATGTGTGTGAAAACATCTCATTTTCTTACTAGAGAGTCAAGAACTAATCTCTAGTAAGCAAATCTAAGACTAGATATTAGATATGGTAATGAAAACAGCTGTAAAACAACAACCTTTTCATTCATCCATAATGATTAAGGGGCGTACTGTTTAACAATTTTGGCGATAGACAAATTAATTCATTAATTAATTTCAAAACCTAGAAATTTCTGCAAGTCAAAAATGTGCCCCGGAAGCTGGTTGTAGTTGTTACTACAAAGTTCCCAAAAGGGCGTTAGAACACATTGCCTATTAAGCCATAGTTGGACAGGAATCGTCCGTTGACCTACATTATTACATGTGATTAATTAGTTATCTGTATTATATTACCGGACGCTGGTCAATGCAAGCATAACACGCGCGTCCGGGGTCGGCTTCCCTTTACCATTAATTGGTGATTCTTCCTATATGGAGTAAGAAGAGCATTATGGATACATCTTGGGTTGAATGATTAAAAGTGTACATAGATTAAAACTAATAAAAAATCTCAAAAACGGTTCTCAATATTAAAATTTATTTTAGGCACATTTTGCTCACAGTTCACCGCATTGAATCACGTGTTC
This sequence comes from Pyrrhia umbra, assembly GCA_963891755.1. Lineage (NCBI taxonomy): Eukaryota > Metazoa > Arthropoda > Insecta > Lepidoptera > Noctuidae > Pyrrhia > Pyrrhia umbra. The sequence continues at coordinate 12,831,388 of OY982934.1, forward strand.
TGATGTCATTGTAATAGGTTTCTAATTCAAATTGATCACGCATTCTTTTATATATATATATATATATAAATAATCGTTTTATACATAGGTGTGTGTTGCCTATTAATACCAGTTTATCAAACTTTAGCATTAGGGTATTATATTTTTTCGTTTATTGAACTTTACGGGACACCTGCTCAGCATAGCTTTAAATTAAGTGACACCTAAGTGACTCACCAACGCTAGACGTTTTACGCCGGCTCCTTATTACTGCGAAGGAAAGGCCAAAGCCGCTATATCTAATCAGCGCTATAACATTACTTTATAAGATAATGACTATAAATGGTGGTCGCAAACGACCTTGAACCAAGTAGTCTTAATTTCGATTCCGGGGTCGAGCCGACGTCACTTCGTGGGTTATTAAAAAAATCACAAAGCATCAGGCGATGCTGACCCCGGGGTTCTAGAAAGGCAAGCTAAGCCATTGTCTACGGCTGCTGCTACCTCGATTGCAGTAGTTTTTACTATTCCATGTAAGCGCCCTCAGGTGAATTTGAGAAAACTCTGACAGTAGGGCTTGCTAGGTAAGTAAACCACGCAGCCCACACGATAAGAATAACACTTGTCAAGTACCAATTTCTAATCGAGAATATGCTAATGGAATTTCCATTACATAATACCTGTGCTTTCAAACCATTTCCCCATACCATTCCAGTGTAACACCAACTCTTATAAGTATACCCTTCAGATGGCCACTACACACCACATTCGCTAATGTTCCGCGCACTCGAGATAAAGATGCAAATACACACGCTCTCGCAACCCAGTGTGCTCTCGGACTGACCTATTAATCTCTGTGAATCTCTTCGTTATCATCGTCCCAGTATAAGTATTGGGTTTAAACGTTACGTGTGCTAATTTCTAAATGGATTTTATCAGTGGAATGTAATGCTGATATTAGTTTTATGATGCGGAAATAGTATGGATATTGAAGTTCTTATGTCAGTATGCACTTAAAATGGAATTTTAATTAGAAGAGTATTTAGTCTGGTGCCTGTCTCTCCGTGTAAAATATTCAGTCGCATCTAGTCAAGTAATAGGCGTCTCGACCTACGTGACAAAAAGCTGTGGGATGATGATATGACGTAGTTTGCCATCACGTTCATATCACGCTATGTAAGAAAAGTGTTATTGCAATTTGAGATGTCATAAGTACAACATGTGACAGATATGTAACCTTAAATAATATTACTGAATCCATTGATAAGCTCTTACTGCAACTACTTTCATATTATTTGAGAATACTTACAAGTTTTTTACTAGACATACTGCATCTGTCTAGAAGATGCTAGAATTCCAGAACATTCTCAATTAATGAAGTACAGAGGGCAGCTAAAGTAGGTACCTACTATAGGCCCCCAATAAGCGACAACATCTTTCAAAATTGACGGCACGTTTGGCGTAGTGGCTGAGCAATTGGTTGCTGCGCTGCGTGTCGCGGATTCGATTCCCGCACGGGACAACTAAAATTGTTCCGGGTCTGGGTGTTTGTGCATGTGTTATTGAATGTTTGTAAACGCACCCACGACACAGGAGTAATTCCTAGTGTGGGGCAACGTTTAAAAAAAAAAAAAAAAAAAACTGTGGGCCCTTTGATGGGCATCATCAGTTAATTCTTCGTTACAACTAACCACCATTAAGTATTTAAGTAATTTCCCATTGTTACTGGAGCGAAATGCTAGCCTCATGGGAGAATTTATGACCAGAAACAATTATCCATTTGAAGTTTTCGTCTTTCCAATATACAATTGATTAGGATTACTTTATATAATTTAATTGGCATGGCCATAATTATTAATGCTGTGAGCCTGTGGTTATGTGAACTAACGCTTGTGGTTTTACTCTTGATAATATAATAAATGTCTTGGAAAAAACATGACTAACATAATACGTGTTGTATAAAGTGTCTGGTAGATATATTGTGTTTGGTAGATACGGGAGCTAACATGGCTGACAAAGTGTGTCTTATATATTCTTATAATATGAACAATAAACTGCGCATCGTCGTCCATCCTAATAAAGTTAGGAAATGAATGTAAAATGTGTGTACATAATGTTTTATTAAGCACGGCATTAGCACATCTCCTTACAAAAATTTGGCAAGATGCATGTTTTACTGGAGCCTCGCCTTGTCATTCTGAAACGTCTACTTGGTGTCTAAAGTTATATTCTGATCCAGCCTGTCCCTTGCTGTCCTCCCCCAGCGACGCCCTAAGCCGAGGCCCGTACCCCACTAGGGGGTGCCCTTAGCGTGTAGTCGCTTAGTTTTGTACGTTTAGCCCTGGCTGGAGATCCTAAATTCATTTAAGGCACTTCACAGGCAAGCCCGGATAAGCAGTCGACAACCTTCTAGGTTGACCTGTGAGATGTCATACAAATAAAAGGTTTTTAAAGTAAAACGCGTACAAAGTCCAAAGGGAAAAACCTCGTAAAAACATAACACACGTGTCTTTCCTTGACGCTAAACATCACAAGTTACAAAACAAAACTCAACGTTACGGTCATACGGCCCGAGCTGTACCCCCGAGCATCGCGGAAGAAACACTGCCCTTTGCCGGTTGCCTTTGATAAACTTTGCCATTAAATATTTGTGTATCATAAAACTTGTATCGTTCATGCAACCCGGTTATACTAGATGTGTCCTGTATGTATGTAGTCCTTTTACTTTTGTGTCAAAAAATCTCAATAAGCGTCTTAGTAACTATTGTATAAAGGTTGCTTAGATTAAGTATATTTCGGTAATCTATACTTATAATAAATCTGTAGAGAGGTCAATTCTGTACATGAAATATATTTCCAAAATTACTATCAGGGGGTGATTAGGGATCGATACTGATGCCAAAAATGCAATCAGTAAAATTTTTGTCTGTCTGTCTGTCTGTCTGTCTGCCTGTCTGTCTGTATAAACTCTATAGAAACAAAAACTACTCGACGGATTTAAACGAAACTTGGTACAATTATTTGTCATACTCCTGAGCTGGTTATAGTATACTTTTCATCACGCTACAATCAATAGGAGCAGAGCAGTGAAGGGAAATGTTGTCATTTTGTTTAAACACGCTAATCTCAGGAATCGCTGGTCCTATTTGAAAAATTCTTTCAGTGTTAGATAGTCCATTTATCGAGGCGGGCTATAGGCTATATATCATCATACTAAGACCAATAGGAGCGGAGCACCACTATTCCACGCGGACGAAGTCGCTGGCAGAAGCTAGTATATACTAAAATCTTAAGTCATACCCTTTCTTAAGGCTTGAATATAAACATTGACTTGCCAACGACTTACTAAATGAATAATTCTATTCAGTGTATCTAAAATACCTGAAACTCAGAGGGTACCAGCCTAAACACTGAAATCACCCCTGTTCTTCTAAGATTAGCAAAAAACAAAAGATTGAGACCACACCGCAAGCTTGTTTCACGGCGAACTCCCTCCCTTATCCTGTCGCTATAAAACGGCAGACTATCTAAAAATAAATTGGTGACATCCTGCCTCTTCATATGGACTTTTTTCTTAATTTTAGACATAATTGGTACTAATAAAGTCGGTGCGTAGCGCGGTGGTTGGCTTAGATCGTTAGAGATCGTTGAATTTGAATTGTAGACAGGTTACTATGTGTTGCTGAGAGAACCGTTGGAGCAGATGAATTTCAATTGGTCAAGGGACAATGCCCTACTGTAGTTGTGGTAATGTTCTTAACATTAATAGCACTCACACTTTTTGACGTCTGCCAAAGGGGGAAGACTCTATTTTCTGTTATACTAATTAGATTAAAGATTCATCTAATTATTTAAATATAACTTACATCAATGCATTTATTATTTGTGGATATCATTAACTGAGTCCGAATTAGACTGGAAGCCGACCCCAACATAGTTGGGAAAAGGCTAGGCAGATGATTAACTTATAGAATGAGTATTTTTTTGCTTTTCGCATGATGAAACTGACCTTGATTGTATTGTTTTATGAACTTTATATATCCTCATTATTTTCGTTCACTATTTTATAGACGATATTCGTTTCAACACAGATTTCTTTCATACATATCATCAAAGTAACGTTCTGGAACACATCTTAACACTTGTTGATCTTTATTAAACTGATCTAGATAGGCAGCTGAATCCGATTATGGTTTAGAGTCTGTAAATCTGACGCTTGATACGAATCGATCTCATGCATATCAAGTTCCTTTGTAACATGTGGTAACGCATACTGGAAACTGTTTTAAGCCGATGTGCCAATTGCTTTAAGATAAATTATCTCATTGACTTTACGCCTGAAACTGACGAAAGAACACTCCTTAATACCTTCTTGAAATGATTGATTTCATATTTCTGGAATTCTTCCGTATGTCCGAAATGTATCTATTGCATATTCTGGATGTTCTTTAAATGTAAATCGCCTTCCCTCTTATTCCAGATTGTACCGATTCAAATGTGAATGTTTTCCATAAGGAGTTCCTTTCAACAAGCTGCTGCTTCATGGGAAGGCTATATCTGACAACTTTTTGAAACTCTGAAATAGTTAATACATTATGGCCATGTCCATCCAAGCAAGAAAATAAAACATTAGCTTAATCTTTTTCATTCTATTAACCAATCAAGATTAAAATTTTCTCCTTTTATCTTTCAACCCCATCCCTACATTTAGAAGTAAGAAGATCAACTCTGAATTACGGTAATACCTCACGCATCGCCCCAATAGATAAATATTGACAGTTTTACAGCTCAATCAACCATAAAATCTAAATCTCGTGGCCATTAAACAAACACACGCGTATAAACAAACAAGTGTTTTCAGTGCAGCGCCGGACGCTTCTCGCAACGGATGTGTTCTGCGTACGCGCCGCTCGTGACGTCATTTACGCGGGAGAAAACGCGCACGCAAATATAAACTTAAACGTGACAGATTAAGGTTGACTTCTGTCTGAGTTCGGTGTTGTTTTAAACTTGAGATGTAATTGACCGTTACAGTGTGACCGTTTTTAATTTGTGCATCGAATGATTAGAGCAATGTGATTTATTTGGGGTGCAGTCGGTTTTCTCGGAATTATTAGAGGAAACAGCATGCTGAAGAACAATTGCTGAAAATAGAATCATGTGTAATGGCTCTATCGGCCTGTGGTTTACGCGTGGAATTGTTTTGTTCCACATAATAATATGTAAATAAGGAAATTAGGGTAAAACTGGTTATAGCTAGGTATTATTGTTCGTATATACGCTGCTAACAAAAGCTAAATGAAAGTTTTTAGGATAGATAGATAATAATTAGATCACTAACTAATACCGTACAAAAATCGGAGTATATATTTTTGCATAGTAGGAACTAATAAGTTTAAAACAATTTTAAAGAATATATCGTATAAACAGACAACAACAGACTTAATACAATCCGAGAACACTTTATATTGAAAAAGCATTTTTCTACAAAAGTGTTCTTAAATAGGGCATTAGAAAATGTATTCTTTTCCAAACTATTCCAGCCGTCCGACATCCGTGTGCAAGTATGCTAATCATTTGTTTATCCTAGAATCTGTGTCCCATTTCAAGCTGTCTACACTTAGTTTTAAAAATACATATTCCCCTTGTGTTTCGTCCTATTTTTGAATTGAACTGCACATTTTCTTTGTAACAAATGTTTATGGTAAACTTATGACACAGTTCGTGAATTATTATAATCTAGTATTTCCCGCGGTCACCCGCGGCCTGAGGGAGCCTCTTGAGGTACTCGGATAAAAAAAAACTATAAACTTCCCTTCCTTCTATGAGGGTTCAAGCTATCTCCATACTAAATTTTATCTCCATCAGTTCATCCGTTTTACCGTGAAAGCGTAACAAACTTACTCTCGATTTTTTAATATTAGTTAAAAAATACATGCATATGTTTTGCGTTGGAGAAGCATAATTTTGGATGATCATTCACCTTTTGTTTTTCGAGAATAAGAATAGACTTACACATTTATTAAGGTGACTTGCTAGTTCTCTGTTTATACTCTTAAATCAGAATGGCAGATACATATATTTTTCGTCATAATTTGAAGTCGATGTTCGCTGTCAGCTGCGTGTCATCTCAGCCAAGCCGTAAATGTCAGCGCGGAGTATCATGTCTTAATTCTGAATCGTTCGCCCATTCATCTGTCATCTGAGTAAAATTAGAATAGTTCAGTGCTCACTTTGTGACTGTACTTGCAGTTTTTGAGGTAATATTATGGCCTGGAGATTTCGCATTAATAACGTAAACAAAGATGATAAATTCTGTCACTCTGTGAAAAAGCAAAGGAACTCAGATGCATCCTGTTAGACTGGAAGCCGATCAAAAATGCTAGGCAGGCGATAAGCGAAAATAAAATGAATCGGTGTTTCGTATACGTATATATACGTATTGGTAGGCCATTAATCGTAATAGATTGTTCAATTTTGGATTCGGCTTTGGACAACACTTCGGCAAATTTTTTGGCTGCGACCTCGCCAGCGTAAAATAACCTTTTAAACTACCGCTTCGATTTAAATCAATATCAACTCCACATACCACATAAAAACTATTTCCCCCAAGTTCGATACAATAGAATCTCTCGTGCCCCATTAAGCACATCATAAACATATTAAATACAATGGCTCCCTTCACATTCGCCGGCCGCGGACTGCCACTTGAAGCCCCGGTGTTTACATCGCGATGCTGTATGGGAGAAATTAATGAGGAGCATTGAACTTGACATTTTAATGTACCCCTTGTGTCGCCAGATGGGAGCTTTTTAATGTGACGTGTTTGAACTGGGTGGAATGGCTGGGGTACCAGATGTACGGGAACATTACTGTTATTACTAATTGTTGAAACTTAACACGTGTACATTTCCAGTCAATGTAATACTAGTCGAATTATTGTTATAGTTGGAATTGTTGAGAAGCCGTGTAAAAGTTAAACATACGATTTAAAAAATCTGTCGAATTGAGAACTCCCTTCGTTTTTGGAAGTTTGTTAAATAGTGCTATGAAACCGACTTCAAAAAAGGAGGCTCTGTATTTAAGTCGATAGGTCATATAACACACTTTTTTTAAATAACAGTTTTAACTGGCTTTCCGCCAGCGGTTTCGCCCGCATGGGCTATACGAATTCAAATCAAATATGATAGACTTTCATACAAACTTTGCCCTCTTTTTTATCCCCTTAGGGGTTAGAATTTTGGTAAGTCCTTTCTTATCGGATGCTTACGTCATACAAAGAACACACCCTCCAAGTTTCAGGTCTCTACGATCAGCAGTTTAGAGTGTGCGTTGATCCGTCAGTAACTTAGGACAAAGCGTTTTATATCTATAGATTGCGATGATTATCTATCAAAAGTCTGCATCGAATTTAAATTTAAACCTAAATTGGCGTTAAATGCCTGTCATCTGTTTGTAGTTTGTATAGTGCAAGTGTGAAACATGTGTTTTAATTAATGAGTAAATTTAGCTTTTCATTGGCTCTGACACACTTCTCTCTTATTGTTACCAGCTGTTAACACCTCACACGATCCAATTATCGTATATTTAAACATTTAATGATCACGTTCTAACAGACAGTTAAAACAAAGTTCCTCGTTTATTCTCCTTTCATTATCAATCGGTAACAATAAGTAAACACTGCAACTTAACATCATCAGTTGTTCTGTTTTATAACAATAACATACTGAAATAAACCTTATCGTCCTTACAATAGAGGTGTTGACATGTACTGAACACGTGCATCCGTTTGCCCACACATGGCTATATTTTTTCTCGGCGTTATTTTTGTACGCAGCTGGATTGGTTTTGTGAGGGTAGTATTATATATTTGTGATTGTATAACCTACTCGTGCCGATGTGAGTGGTACTCTCTTTTAAGTTTTAAAAGAGAGTATGACGTAAAGAAGTAATAAATTTTATTTCTATTGAGGTCGACTCCCAATTTCAACCTTGGTGATCTAATTCTGTCAGCGGATCAATATTAACTCATCTATATTACCTGCCTTACATTCCTCATTGAGTGTTTTATTTACACAAACACCGGTATGTCAAAATGTGTATTATGTATTCAGTTTTCATTCTACTCAATAAGTTTAGGACCTATATAAAAGATCGCGTAGACAATCTACCCACACTTTTCATTCATAGTTCAATACAAAGACGGTAATTCTACTAGCATTTACATACGGTGACATTAACCTACGCTATTATCATATCGTCTTCAATGAAACTGGTTTCAATTCATGTAAATTCATATTAGAAGTTTTCATTGTTACGTAGTTACTACGGAAGCTAGTTCCTTGAAACACCTATAAAGCATTCCGCATTTGATTAATTTTATTTTTTTCCCCAATTATTTCATTGTGCTCCACAATTTTCAGACGTAAGTTGAACAATTTACAGTTTACTTTTGACTGACTTTAAAAACATAAGCAGATAAAGTGCATAATGTGTGAACTAACGAGTCGTATGATAAAAGTGTTGCAATTAAAGTTGGAATTATTCAATGAACTAAAGACATAGTGTTTGTGCAGTTGACAATGTGACTTCATCATGGTGATACTGAGAAAGTTTATGGTATGTTCTATGTGAATAATATGGGTTAGCATTGTATCACTCAGTCTATTTGACTAACAGTCCCCTGTCTGCCGATGTGTGTCGATCGTCTAAGCTACAGTTGCCTTGCCTAGACCTATTTTCGAATGTTCGTGTGGCTAATATAAATTTAAAACTTGTTTGGGGTCTGATATACCATTTTTACGGTAAATGAACCCCAATCAGTAAGTGATTTGTCTTAAATATTCTGAATTTCGACGATTATTTCTAGTAACACATATTCTGACCAAATAAATTTCATCAAATCTACTGCTTATCCTCCACCCTTGCTCAATCCTGGGGGTTTCTTGTTCGTCCTGTTTTCATAGATAACTTTGTTCCCAGTGTTCAAGTCTTCGCGACGAGCTGTCCGTCGGCGAGGACAAGTGGAAACAACGGAGGAACATCAGCTTCGACCAGAACAGGCAACTGGAGGAGGTTACCAGGGAAAGGTGAGGTCTAGTGCACAAGTTACTGATCGCATTTTCATCAACGTCAGCCTAAGATTCTTCTTCCAATTATTTTTTGCGTGATAACAATTTTAAACAGATACTCTTGAATTCTTTGACATCCCTACTCTGAATGAATTTAAAAAGTTATTTCACATGAAAGCACAAGGTGTTTGTATGAAGAAACATGTAGTAAAAAGCTGCTGTCGAAAAATGTTACTTAACTCTTCTTCCGGAGCACTTGGTTCAAAGAACTGGTATGATTCGGTGACGTCTAACTGTATCGTAGTCGGCACAAGGACAGATGATTTATGTGATTTGCTGAAGTCGGCAAGGGACCCAAACGTGATTATGTATGTGGGAATAAAATAGGCAAGCATTTATTAGATTGAATAATGCGATAATAGGTTGAGGGCTAGGGTTTCTACTTCCTCTGGTGAGCGCGGATTTAAATGTTTACTACAGATACAGTAAATAAACCCATTGGGCTCTGACTCTTATTCGATATCTGATTGAGTAAAATTATGTATGATTTTACTGTTGGGCAATTCCATTTATATGGCTATTGGACAGTTGAATTGTGCTCGAGAATTTGCAAGACATTTTGCATTGATTCTTAGACACAATTGACATGTTATGACAAACACACGTCTTCGCAACTTTGAAGATGTTATTAGCTTGCCTTTAAATAGTAATTACTCTTAAAACTGCGATTTAGGTTTAAGTGTAACATGTGTTGTTCCGGTTTGCGTCACGTTCACCCGATCATCCAAAACGTTGCAGCTGTTTGTACAAACAAGCAGTCACACAAACCTCTGATTAATTAATATCCCATAATGTTTGTGATACTTTAATTCTTTAAGTGTTGCTTTTGGAACTTTTACACTTTGCATGATTCGAAGTAGACTTTGTTTTCTTATTTGTCAGATGAAAACATGCAGGTTACCAGCTCCACAACTACGTAACTCGACTTCTTTTCATGGCAATGACGATACCTTTCAATTAGACAGTTCTGTAATTCATTGTGTCTGTTACACTTAGACAATTCCTCAAACATATTTTAAGAGAAATATTTTTGAAAAAAAAAAGGAAACTTCTATACCCTAATTTATGTATTTTGGATGTTTGCTCTAAGAACACGGTTGTATTTCTAAAAACCTAAGTTATATCGATTTCTTTACCGTGAGCTTTTTATTAATATTCATTGTACAAACTTGTTTTTAATATTCCAGGGATGATCTAAAACGCGTGGCAGTAAGCCTGCACCGCGTGGTGGGCCAGCTGGTGGCGTACTGCGCCAGCGCGGAGGACGAGCTCAACCGCACTGTACTGGCGCAGCTACTGGCCCGCCTCGTGCCCGGGGAACAAGAGTGAGTACTGCACATTGTGATACCAGTGTCAGAGTTTAGTGACTGCTTTATATTTCTTAACTAGCCGGCCCGGCGACCTTCGTATCACCCCATCATATTTTTTTTTTTCGTAAATTTTTCAATGTTTTTAATAGTTATTCTGCTATTCGGAACGGAGGCAATCAAAACAAATAAAAAACCATAAAAATCGGTTCAAGCCGTTCTCGAGTTATAAGTGTTCGAACAAACCCGACTTCATTTTATATATAGATGTTTGATAGGTTAACTTAGGATTTAGGCGAGACTTGATGACCGACTGATTATTTCAGAGAATTTCGCCTTTTTAAATGTATTAAATTACATCTTAACTATTGTAGAGGAACACTTTAGTCTATAAGGTGCTATAAACAGCACTTTCCACAACAACAATATTCCAAGATGGTCTATTTAAGAAATAACAAGATCACCGCAACTTGTACTGCATGTAGGTGCGCCACTGACACAACAAAACTGTTTGGTCGGCCGCGCGTGCGCTTTGTTTTGTCGCTCTTGAGCCGCTTTGATCTATCAGCTTTGTATGTGATGAATTTAGTTCAGCTGCTTGGGTTACTAGGAATATTACTCATAGAGCCCACACACTGAAAAATAAAATAAATTTGATCCGTTCGATGTAAACATAAAAACCGTAATTCCCATTTTCGAGTTCTGGACTCTGGGACTCACACAATATTTTTGCAGTTCACACCAATCAATAATCCATTTTCAGAAACACTGTATTTTCTATGTATTGTAAGTTTTATAGCCAACCATTTTAATATCGTTTAGTACACTTCCCAGCAAGCTGTTGCATCTTTTTGTATAATAAAAGCGGTAAATAATCTATATAACATGTATATAATTAGCTGAACTAATTAGTAATATCTTAGCGCCTCATTTAGCTCCAGTAACAAACGATAACATAGTCCCTTAGCAAACCAGGAAGATATTAATATAGTCCTTATTCCTTGGACATAGAGACTGGAATACATTTGTTGTGTAACAGTAATAATTGCAAGCTAGAAGGAGTAATGCGGTGATTAAGCGAAATTAGCGTGTATCGGTACAGCGGTGTGCGCTCGCGGAAGCTGCGATTTAGTGCTTACGTCGGTGCTGAGATGTTGGTGACCATGTCCCGCGGTTTAGTCTGGGTAGGGTTGGCACTTGTAGTCTTGGAGGTACAATGCGTGTAGATAAAATTTAATTGATAAAAAATATTCTGGAAAGAGTTGCTCCTGAGTGAATTACATATAGCATTACCGATCGTTTATTTAGTACGCTTTTATCGAACCTTTAATTTCAATCAGTCTTACTAGTCTCAGGTCCGTAGGTCCTAATACCTACTTATAGGTTTTAGCTGTAATCTTTGCCTCCAACTAAACAAACTAAAAAAAAGAGGCCTTTAAATAGTCCATAATAGTGGTAACGATGCCAATGCCAAAAAATATTACGATGATTTGCCTCCTGAAAATCTGCCTAATGTGTGTACCCTAGCGAAACCGCATGTTTATAATTGCTGGGTGTTAAGATTCGCACAAAATTAATTCCCCCGGGAGGCGCTGCCGCGCTGGCGATGCGCCAAACTTCGTGCACTTCCACTAAATTGATGTATTAGTTCGATTTGTAAGCGGGTGGGATTTCATCTAAATGTGTGACGCACACACATTATCTGATATAATGTGTTTAAATTTTTATTCGCACATCGACCACATGGTGCGAATTCGAGTCCCATATTAATTTTATTTCTACATAAAATTTTCTTTAGTTGAAACTGCTATAATTTTATGCGACTGCAGTAGTTTTTAGTCAAGATATTCATAAGATCGTTTCGCATTAGTCCAGTTTCCATTCTGCGAGAAGTAATCTGTACTATAAAGAGGTTTAAATGGCAACGCTCAACTACTAGCTCTATTAATTCGGTGCTTTCTATATAACAGTCGGCGCAAACAGGCCAGTGACCACAGTGTGTTCGGAAACGGCCACAGTATAGCTTGTAGCGTCCCTCATCCCTACAAAATGTATAAAAAGCTTGTGCACTGTTGTTGCTGGCTATCGACTGTGGTCGGTGTGCACCGAGCCTTATTACTTGTCCACTTGGTGACCATACAGTGTACATGTGGAATTAATACTTATGTCCCTAGACACGCTGGCGTCCGGCCAAGTATCACTTACGCTCGTTATTACACTTGTCTCGATGCAGATAAGATTTGTACGACAGAAATTATATCATAGCATCGTTCATTCCTATCACATGCTTGTGTAAAGAACAGGGAAGTCTGGACTCAAGATAAATGTTATATTTGGATGACTTTAAAGATTTTCCGCGTGTAATAAATAGTATTGCAAACTTTATGGCTTGGACACGTAGGGGGTAATATAATTTTGCTGTATCTCTTAGACTTCTGCATAACTTTGTCGCAGAAATACGGTTGTTAAAATAATCTACACTATTAATAAATTAGTACATAATAATCTTGATCTAAAATACTTAGAATATTTAATTGGTCCTCAGCCTTATTTTCCCTCCGGGTCAACTGTGCTATATATATAACATTTGTTTCACTAAGAAAACATAAGCTTCGTCAGAGCTTCAACATTTGAAGATCAGTACCGGACGGTTAAAAGTCGAAAAAGAATCAGATCCTGATGTGTACCTGGCGACGCGCCAGCGCACATGCCCTTTCCATGTTAGTGGTGCACTCTAGCACGTGGGTGGCACGCTAAAGGTGACGGGGCTACACGCACGAGATATGGCGTGTCATGTTAACTAACGCTTAGAAAAGGATTAAACAAAGGTTGACATGTATTCCTGTTTTATGCTCTTTCCGAGTTCTTGAAAAATTTGCGACTTCAATGCTTTGCAATAAGGTTCATTTTGAATATGAAATAAAGACGCCAAATTAACATAATCCAAAATTCAAATTTACATTCTGTACAGACAACGCAAAATTCGCAGTAACGAACTTTTCTATTCTCATACTTTAAATTAATATCAAATTCTTTTTGGTAGTCTGTTAAAAATAATGTATTTGTAGAAAGTGATATCTATTTGAAATGAATGTAATATTTATCTGTGTATTTCCAGTACATTCGTCGAGGAAGAGTCCCGGCCCACGACCCCGAACCTGTCGGGCGAGTTGAACCAGAGCCTGGTGTCCCGGAGCGGGAAGCATGTGCACTTCGCGCCTGATCTCAACGCTATACTCACCGACTTGGATGAGGTGAGGATTGATTGCTTGGAAAATCATATTTTTTTTTTCCCGATTGTCTTCCATGGGATCTATTTTTTAGAAGTTTGTACCTTGTTTTCTAATTTAATGAGAAATTATTTACTGATCGTTGGAAGTGTAAATCAGAAATAGCAAAAGGTAGCCATATTAAAGGAACGAAACAATAACCAATTTATGGTCCCGGTCAGAAGGACGATTGGATAGAAGCTGCAATAGTATATCTTACAATAATAGGGACACTATTATATAATAAGATATTTTTTTTTACAAATAAATCAAAATTCAAATCATTTATTTCAATTAGACCATTTACAGGCACTTTTGAATTGTCAAAGAATAATGAGTCTGTCAGTTAGTCATAATGGAATAGTTGAAGCTATTTTTGTTAAATAATTATGTATTTTATACAGGAGGGTATAGTAAACTTCCTACAACAACAGCGTGATTTGAGTGCGGATATCAAGAAGGAGTTGGAGAACTCTCTGCGACGGCTGCGACATGAAGCCCACTCGCTACTCGACTTGTCTGCTAAACTTGCTCCCAGTAAGTAATGTATTACAAATATTACAATACACACACAATAAATAAGCTGGGGGTGGAGGTTTTTGTGGTATACTTACAATGAGGACTAATTTATTATAAACTGATTTAGACCTAACTGACTGAGTGCGGGGAGAAAATTACTACATCGCCCTAATATAACCCATGCAACAGCAGTTCGTCTCCAATTACAATACATACATAGTGAACACAAAACTTTATCTGACCTGTATCTGACAACTGCCTAGAACTACCAGTATGTATTTCTCACGGTTATTTTTATTCAAGTATGTAATATCTTTTTCATACAGGAATCCGTCCAGACACGAGTAATATGCTGGAGTCCAGTATACAGATCACCGAGCTAGTCCAGGACCTGGATTCCAAACAGAATTGCGATAACTGCGAGCTGCATCGGAAGGTACTCATTTATGACTTATTTATAAGTGACTTTACTCTTGCTAGTTATGTCAGAATGAATTAAAGCAGGTAACTACTTATTTCTTGAAGATCTAAGAATATTTCTATATACCTTATTTATTGGAATAACGACGGTACTTGCAGTATAAGAGGGTATCCTGGATCAGTTTTCAAAAGACGAAAAAATGTCTAGGCTTCCCAATATTTAAGATTTCTAATCAGTTAGCGTTTAATTGTTACTTAAACATTTACATCATTGTTTCAGAATATGGAGGAGGCGATGGCGGAGTGCCTGCAGCGGGAGAATTTACTCCGATCAGACCTGGAAGCTGCTATGATCAAGATCGCTCAGCTCATGACCAGCGGGGAAGTGATCGCTGAGGGGTGAGTTTAGTCTAGAAAAGTTTTTACTCGTATGGAAAGAAAAAAGTAAATATTTCCATAATAATATTATTTCTTCAAAAAATGTGAAACAGGTCCTTAAATATCCAACATACTATCATAGCTCAAGTTTATATTTCGGTGTTTGGTTTTCTCTCATCTCCCGCGAGAAACCGTGTGTTGCCAGAGAGTTTGCTGCACTTCTTCGCCCGAGCAAAAAACATAGGAAGTGATGAAGGGAGTTCATTTTGAGGATTGTCTTTGTAATTTTGACTTTCAAGAATTTTGTCTATGTTAAATATATAATTTTCATTTTTATACTTCTGTATGTGTACCCGTGTGTCTTCGTGACTAGTTATAACCTAGCACCGTGCTTGTGCAGGTACGGCACCGGGCCGCAGCTGGGCTCGCTGCCGGCCCGCGCCCGCGCGGCCCCGAGCGCGACGCACTCGCTGGACGGCAGCAGCTCGCCGCGCCTGCAGCGCCTGGCGCACGACCTGGACTCGCTGCAGCGCGAGCGCGACGACCTGCACCAGCAGGTCTCTTACATGCATATATTAATACTGCTATACTTTAATATTACGGACAGAACAATCAAAATTACTCGACGACTAAACCTAGTGCTACTAACCTATTATGCACTAGCAAAAAGTATCACGAGTTATTGAAGCACAGTGGTAGTTTTGAACAAATTACTACACAATATCTGTAATGGATATAGAAGACAAAGCTTCAGTTATGATTGCATATCGTGCTTAAATACCGAATTTTAATACTATATTTTCAATTTATTCTATTTCACATAGAGCAAGTCGGCTTGTATACAACAATATTTTTATTTAAAGGACCTATTTACATAAATCTTATAGTAACTAACATGATTTATATTTTAGTATGAAATATTTTTTGAACATTTAAAATATTCACTCACGTTAGAAACCCTCAACTGTATTATAACACTTTTATCTGTAAATATGTATTTATAAATACTAACATGTAATTATTTTGCACCGGCGCACGCGCAGGTCAAAAGGATGACAGACTCACCCGTACATAAGATATGTTGCGAGAAGGTAAACGCGCACGACAACACGCTCAAGCATATTATTTATTTATGTAGTCGCATGTATTATTTCATGTCAATCGACATATATTATTATAATATGTTTATGGAGTTTTACAAAAAAAGTTATTCTATGTAATTCAACTCAAAAATATGAATATCGCATGGCTTTAGTATATTCGTAAAATGTCCTTTGTTTAGTGTATTTTTTATATGTATATTTTTGTAATTTTATAGGCTTCGCATGACTGTCGTACATATCCCTACTGGCTAGTGTTTAGTGAAACAAAAAAATACTTCATTGATAAACTCAGTTTCTTTTTGTTCGAATTAAATTGAATCGATCTGTAAATAGAAGATGATATTGCAGTTTGTACGACAAGAAATGAAAGTTAGACCAGTCCATATTTATATGTAGTTTTATGGCAAACGATCAGTTTGCGATATCCCAACATTTTATTTGTATGAAACCGGGTATCAATTGCAATGCTAGTCATGAGTGTATGAGGCGCGGCTAGTGGCGCGGTATGTGACGTGTGCGGCCTGCAGCTGGAGGCGGCCAACCGGCAGCTGCGCGGCACGCGGCAGTTCGTGGAGGAGCAGGCGGCCGAGCGCGAGGCCGAGCGCGACGACTTCGCGCGCCGCCTCGCCGACCTGCGCGCCGAGAACTCGCGCCTGCTCACCCGCCTGCAGAACAACGCCAGGATACTCAACGAGGTCAGTGAGACACACGCTTCTTGTGCGATGTCGCGTAGAACCACTAATCACTCGTATAGCGTTTCTTAAACAATATTAAAAAGAGAAGAAGCCACGACAATCTCTATGGATTATTCTCTATAGACATTCTGTAGTCACGAACTGTGTTTTGATGACTTCTTGTCATTTTGTTAATATTTTAATCAAAAGTTACTGCTCTCTTTAAGAAAGGCTATAAGAATGAATTTGTATTGTCTATATAGCTTGGTTCAATGTATAATTGTTCATCTTTTTTTTTAAATTAAAATCCTACTGTAATACGGCGCGATTCCTTTATGAAACATTTAATAAAAAAATGTTTTAATTGCAAAGAATTTTCAGTAGGATTTTATTAATCCTTTATTTAATTTATATGTGGTTGATGGATCCTTTAACTTTTATTTTTAACTAAATGACAATTGTTTTTTTTATTTGCTATCTTTACACACTCACTAATATAATAGACTTACTAATACGACAAACAGAAACAAAGTACAAACAGATAATAAATATGAAAGCCAGATAAATGTGAGCAGAGTCAAGCTTGAGTACTTTCTACTTGGTTCTAAACCTCATAATTAATATAGCCATGTTCCTTCATAATTATATTCATAATTGTGCTGTTATCTAAAATCCCACTGCTAATCAAAAACTTACTCTATGAAAAAAAAAAGTTTAATTCAATAAAAAAGCTAGTGTTTGTCGCATTGGTTCGTCAGTACTAACCCCCGGCCGCACCCTGTCTATCTACAGATGCACTGCCTCCGTCTCACGTATTGCAACTGTCGTGAACACGACTCGCACGTAAGTCTGCTGTCTGTCTTGTATGCGTCTACTGTTTGTGTCAGAATATGTGACGGTTGATTATGATCTTTAATAGCAGTTGAATGCGTTTAAGTATTCTGTGTGCCTAATGCGAGTGCACACGTTTACTGTAGTCGATACGCACAAATCGACTTAATTAAATAGTTTGTATTATGAATTATTTTGCACTTGTATTTCAATCAATTTGCCTCAAAGCATTGTGGTACCCGCTGGCACCTCAGTATTTATCCTTTTTAAGCTTTTATGTAGGAAATCAGCACTGTTCTGACATGAATGGTATAACTTATGGCCTATTATTTTAGTTTCTGTCGTTTTATGTAGTCCACGTTAGTGTGTAGATTGGTTTACATGTACTTGTTGAGGTTTTCTTGCACTTAACAGCATGTCGAGCACTCTTTTAAAGTAGAAGATATTATTATTGATGTACTTATTTAAAATTTTGAATTTTCTTTTTCATAGTATATGATAAAGATGTAATTTACTCTTCCTCTTGATCTTATAACTATTTATTCATCATCTCAATCTTAACAAACTAAAGAATAATTATTAAATGTTTCACTGTCGGACTCTTTAGAATCAAATCGTTTCCATTTCCTAATTCTAAGCACTAACCCAGTTACCATAAACTCATATGCCACTCAGCCTTTTCATCTTTTCCCACTTTCCATTCAAAAAACAGGTGGAACAGCTCGAAGCCCAAACTCGCGAGATGAATCAAATTATAACCGAACTTGAAACAAGAAAAGCCTCCACAGACGACCAGCTCAAAGCTTCCGAAGAAAAAGTTACCCTACTCCGAGATATCATCGCTAATCTTGAAAGTCAACTGGAACAAAAGACGGCTCACGAAACTGAGATATTGGAACAGCTAGAGCAAATGAAGAACACGATAGAAGAGAGGGATAGCAAGATGAGGACGTTGTTGGGGGAACTGGAGTCGATAAAGAGTGAGCGAATGGAACAGAGTGACGTCATATGTGTCAAGTGTAGCCACGAGGAGGAGAAGACCATGGAACTGATGGAGAGGTTTAAAGAACAGGTTTGTAACTCGATTATGTGATTAGGGACCTTTACATTGCGATCAGTTATCTGTATAATATGTTAGGGTGACTGGTATTTATTGTTAAACGCTTTACACATGATTGTTTAAGAGAAAAAATATTTGGGAAAGTTCTTTGGCATCATGTGTTGTGTTTGAGTTACCAGCCATTCTATTATTACAATGTTAATAATATCAAAGTGGTAGTTAGGTCATTTAACCGAATTTATTAGTGTACAGTTCAATTCTTTTACAGCACTCTATACTTCCTTTATTTCTGATTTCACCACAAAACTCCCTATGTATAAAGAGCAATATTTATTACGTTAGTGTTGGATGTTCATGGTAGTGATGTGGTACAGTGGCAGTTCCTAGAGGAGCAGATCCACGCGCGCACGCTGCGGCTGGAGCGCGTGCACGAGCAGTGCTCGGCCAGCTGCAGCGAGCCCAGCGAGGACGTGTCGCTGCGGGACCAGCGGCGCCGGCAGGTAACTACACGTGTCTACTGCTGAGCGTAGGCCTACCTCAAAGAACAGCCATCTAGGTATAGGACAGCCCACATCTATATATCTATTCTGATTTGTAATATATGTATAGATAGCTTATTCAGCCTACAAACGTTTTCTCCTGTCGAAAACAATGCTTTTTCTCTCACTATGATTCTGTCGCTATACAGTTATGTGCATAGAATTAGTCTTAAATCGTGCGCTCTTGCTTCCAACAACTGTAGAGTAGTACTCATATCGATAAATTAATTCAATATCTACTTATGACTGTATTAGTGTGACATCAATTTTATTCACACAAAATAGTACAAAACATTTTTGAAGTCTATTATTTAACAGTTAGTTGTCCTCTCTCGCTAGGTGAAGTCCCCCGACGCAGGCAGCACCCCCCGCGAGCGCATGTCGGAGCTGTCGGGCGTGTGGGAGTGCCTGGACTCGCACGCGCGGGCCGAGGACGCCGTGCTCAAGCGAGTGGCCGACCTCGAGATGCAGAGGGCGCAGCTCAAGGATATCGCACAGGTTAGTTACACGCAAGATAACCTTTTTGGACATTTTTTAAACGTCGCTGGGTAACTAGGATTTCTCCTGAACATTGATTACACAGGCAGGAACACGCTAAATCAGAATAACTTTAGTCGAGCGAGAATCGACACACAGCGCAGCAGTCAATTGCTGAACCACGTCACCAAGCGTGCCGTCTTCTTGATGATGATGTACTGTAGATACAAAATTGGTAACTGTTTCCGTTCTAATTGTATGTTAATGATATCGCTTTATGGCCGTGTCCAACTGTTCCCAAACCTAGGTTTTGAGCAAGCAAGGTTTTGAATTAAAAAGTTGAAGGAAAAAAATATTGAAACGAAATCAGTATATTCTTAACGAAATCAAAAACCGTTTAATATGTTCCGCAATAAAAACATTTCTTTCACACAGCACTCCGGTAATATACAAAAATATACTTTAAGAGCAAGAACATGGTCTGCTTCCTATGTAATTGAAAGCGTTATTTCTTTCAGTGCCAGATTTGTATACCAAATGTAAGTAAAAGTCAAGGAATAAAGTCGACTTTATTTACTTTCTGTCGACATCTATATATATAAAAGAAAGTCGTGTTAGTTACACCACTTATAACTCGAGAACGGCTGAACCGATTTGGCTGAAAATTGGTGGGGAGGCAGCTTGGAACCAGGAAAAGGACATAGGATACTTTTTATCCCGTTCGACCGCGTTCCCGTGTGACAAATAGGGTTTTAAGGAATATCGCCGTCCCGGCCTGTCATGTCTTCCTGGTACATGAACGCTGACATGACATAAAACATTTGACATGTTGCGTCGCGAAAGGTACTAGGACATCATGAAATGAAAGAGATCTTAACTTCAACTATAGTCCGACATGGCTATTTATGAACGTGGCTAACAGGTGAACTAACGGTAGCCACCATCTTGAAATGTCAAGATTAGACATTGAAAAAAAAACATTTGACGTATTGCGTCACAAAAAGTACTAGGACATCATAAAATGAAAGAGATCTCAACTTCAACTATATAGTCCGACATGGTTATTTATGTCATTTTGGTGATACCGGCCAAGGGAAAATTCTTACCCAACTATTAGTAAAAACATAGCGCTATCAATAAAACTAGATTTTGTCCTTGAAATAGTTTAAACAGGGCAATGATGATCTGCGATGCCTCTGGTGTTGTAGATATCCATCGGCCGTGGTGACTACTTGATAATCAGGAGGGTTTCAGCTTATGAGCCACCTACTAACATCCAAATGTGTGTTAAATGTTTTATTGCATTTTATTGTTTCCAATTTAAGTTTATTATTAAAAAGTAAATGATTAATTAATTAATAAATTGCTATTTATCACGTCATGATTTACTTAAAAAAATGGAAATTTCCATTGATTGGTATCATTATCACTAAAAATGTAATTTCAAGATGGTGGATAGCGTTAGTTCACCTGTCAGCCACGTTCATAAATCCGTAGTATCCGTCAATATAAGAAGGTCCGCATTAAGAAGAGATACATAGCACAATAAATAATATTCAGCATTTATTGAAAAAATCACTATAATTATAATTTTGATCATGAAAAGTAGGTATTAGGACATCATAAAATATAGAGACCACTGTGATGTTTCAACTACCCATCAGTTAGACGGGGTGGTATACCGTATCTTTTCTTTTTTGTAGTATACGAAAATTACCAAGACATCATAAAATGAAAGAGACACCGCAACGTTGGTATTTGTAAAAGAGACATCGCTGTGATTTTTCAACTACCCATCCACCAGTTACTTTGTAATAATACCACGTAACATACCAGGGTTTCATAAAGTTGCAGAAGTCCTCACTGATATAGCGGAACAATTCTACCAAGTTTTGTATGTAGGTTGCGCCTGATATCTATCATATTATGATCTCAGTATGCATATCATCTCATGTCCTGCCTGGCTTTTTCCCAACTATGTAGGGGTCGGCTTCCAGTTTAAGCCGGCAGCTGAGTACCAGTGTTTAAAATGGAGCGACTGCCTATATGGGTAACACGATACCCCTTGGTAAGACTGGCCTTCAGACTTTCTGGCTTCTGAACCAAGTTTTGTGTATAGGTTGCGCCTGTCTTTGTTCCCTTCCCACTGGCGATGATCTAATTGAAGATCTGCCTATCCTTTTCCCAATTATGTTGGGGTCGGCTTCCAGTTTAAACCGGATGCAGCTGAGTGCCAGTGTTTTACTTGGCTTTACGTGCTTTCCGAGGCACGGAGGAGTCTCGCTATGACATAGATGGTCACCCATCCACGGACGGACAGCGCCAAGCGCAGCTTCACCTTTGATCGGTCGAAACGTGCACCTGTTCCTTAGCCACGAGCTCCTCTCATTATGCATATCATATTGGAAAAACACTTAGCTTTAATTTGTGGTTGATTATTTTTTGTGCATGGAAGAGGGAAAACTTGGTGTCAAGGTTACAGAAATTGGTTTCTCACTATCACAAAATCTAGAAATAGCGTATTTTTTATTTTTAGTTGTTGTAAATTGACTGTTTAGGCGCTATGAGGTCGCCGGGACAGCTTTGTAATAATATCCCGTAACATACCAGAGTTTCATTAATGTTGCAGAAGTCCTCACTGAGATAGCGAAATAATTCTACCAAGTTTTGTGTGCAGGTTGTGCCTGTTTTTGTTCCCTTCCCACTGGCGATGGTCTCAGTATGCACCTCATCATCTGACTAGCCTTTTCCTAACTATGTTGGGATCGGCTTCCAGTTTAACTCAGATGCAACTGAGTACCAGTGTTTTATATAGAGCGACTGCCCATGGAACCTCTACAACCCAGTTACCGGGTAACACGATACCTCTTGGTAAGACTGGTTGTCAGACTTTCTGGCTTCTGACTACCCTTAACGACTGTCAAAGATCTACAAATGACAGCCGGGACCAACAGCTTAACGTGTTTTCCGAGGCACGGAGGAGTCTAGCTATGACATAGATGGTTACCCATCCACGGACGGACCGCGCTAAGAGCAGCTTAACCTTTGATCGGTCGTCGAACCGTGCGGCTGTTACTTAGCCACGAGCTTCTCTCAGTACCTATGCATCATAATTATTGGAAAAATCATCAAGCTTGAAAATTGACTGTTTAGGCGGTACGAAGTTCGCCGGGACAGCTAGTAAACGTATAAAGATCTGCTAAATTTGGATGTGCTCTTACATTCCACAGGACTTTTAAATGAGTTTTTTCAAAGTGCTAAAAAGTTTATATTCGTGCAGATAAAATATACCAAGAGTATTTCATACGGGAGTGAGTCAACGATATCTTAAATATTGCAAAGCCTAATATATTTTCACTGAGACAGTACGTGGGTAGGTGATTATTAGCAATAGATTACTCGGACACATCACAATGTGTCAATAGAACACGAATACAGATTGTTCAAGCTTCGTATAATGTTCTAACGCGCACTCACATACACGTACTCCAACGCTACTATTATTTCAATAAACGTTTATCCATCTACCATGCGTTTGTCACGTACGCACAATAATATTCAAACTTGTATTGATTTTATTTTATTCAAACTAGAAGAAAAATTGTGTGCAAATAGATTATTTCAAATCCTAAAATTTATAACTAATATTAATCTAAACTACTGACCGGTAGTTATAAATATTATAGCGTTTAAACAAACAAACTCCTCATCTTTATAGATAAGAATAGCTTTTCGCCAGCGGCTTCGCCCGCGAGTTTCATACAAACTTGCCCCCTCCCCCCCTTTTACCCATTAGGGGTAGATTTTGGAAAATCCTTACTTATCGGATGCCTACGTCACACAAAAAAACACACCCTCCAAGTTACAGGTCTTTACGATCAGCGGTTTAGGCTGTGCGTTGATCCGTCAGTCATTCAGGACCAAGCATTTTATATATATAGATAGTGCATCAGATGTTATTGTTATATCTTCTTCATTATCATATTCATCAGCATATTTGATATTTTGTTGGATATAGTGTTGTATATATATTTATCCCCTAACGTGTGCCATATCGCACGGTCTCATTGGTCAATCTTTTATCGAGAAATATTTTTTCTTTGTGTACCCTACACATCAAATTCGCAACAAAATAACCCATTAGTTACGCAACACTATTGCGACACTCAACATTGAAACCACAATATTTCCTGGACAAAGCATGTCGTATAAGCTGAGACCTTGGTACCGCTCCATTGATGGCTGGCGGATGGCCAAAGATTTATTTTGATAACGCACCGCTCTTTCACAATGACTGGCCAACGCTAGCGAAATGTCAATTTCGCGGTTCAAAGTCGCCTTTCGACTGTTTTTTCCCAATTCTCTATGTGGAGTGATGTGAATGAATATTTTGAAAGTCAATGTTACAAGAAATAATTTATAATTAACTGTTTTCTGCTCGTAATAATCTAAAAAAAAATTATAGTTACATTAAAATAGGCTTTCTCTGCACGATACCGCTAGAGGCCTACAAGTTTTCAATGTTCAAAGAAGAGCTGGCGGCCTATCACACCGATTAACGCGGTTAGAGTAGTTCCTAGTAATGCTTGGCAACGCTGATTAAGACGTCAAAGATTGTAATTGTCACCTTGTTCTAGGAATTTCATTTGTATGCGTCTCTGAGTAGGTATCGACTCGTATTGAGTTGTGAAAGGGTTCGTCCAGGTGCTCTCACTATAAATATGTCTTCCACGAATTAGTGCTGCTAAGTTTTAGTTGACAGGGTAGGGACATTATAGGCTCCTGCGACGTCTTATCTTTTTATTTATCATTTTATGTCAAATTATCTCCTAGGCCTTAAAATCTATACTTAATATAATAAAGCTGAAGAGTTTGTTTGTTTGAACGCGCTAATCTCAGGAACTACTGGTACGATTTGAAAAATTCTTTCAGTGTTAGATAGCCCATTTACTGAGGAAGGCTATAGGCTATATATCATCACGCTAAAACCAATAGGAGCGGAGCACCACTATTCCACGCGGACGAAGTCGCGGGCAGAAGCTAGTATTATATAGACAGCCTTTTCCAAGATCTATATGCCAGCATTTCATCAAATGTGTCGTGTTTCCAATAGGCGATCAATATTTGAGCTGTAAGCAGCCGATGTATGGTGTTGTTGTATTAATATAATGTGTGCACAACCTATTAGTAGCTCCAATATCGATATGGAATAGTTAGCAGCAGTTATAGAGAATTAATATAGGTACTTTGTAAACATCACGTTCAAAGGGCAAGCTACAATGGCAATTGAATACACAGAGCTATTTAGTGGATACGATTCAACAATTAATCGGAGGAGCTCGTGGCTAAGTTATAGCCGCATGGTTCAACCGATCAAAGGTCAAGCTGTGCTTGGCGCGGCCGGTCCGTGGATGGGTGACCATCTATGTCATAGCGAGACTCCTCCGTGCCTCGGAAGCACGTTAAGCTGTTGGTCCGGGTTGTCAATTGTAGATCTTTAACAGTCGTTACGGGTAGTCGTCAGAAGCCAGAAAGTCTGACAACCAGTCTTAAAAAGGGGTATCGTGTTACCCGATAGCTGGGTTGTGGAGGTCATATAGGCAGTCGCTCCATGTAAAACACTGGTACTCAGCTTCATCCGGTTTTGACTGGAAGCCGACTCCAACATAGGAAAAGATTAGGCAGATGATGATTCACCAATTAATCGAACTATAAAATAACACCCACATAAATACAAATGGATTCAGTAAAGATATTTGTACAATTCAGAGAAATATAAACATAAATATACACACTCTATCACTAGAATTTTTCACACATAATCCCTAAATAAAACATCTTAATCGCATGACATCATGCTGAAAAGCACAGTGCACGTTATCAAAACAATCACCCTCTATTTTCGTTGTACACTTTCGCTCCACGACAAGCCACAGATACTCCGCAAATAAACAATGAATAAGCCGAGAATTACAGCCAATAGATGAATGATGTTCACCAGAGATTATTTAAAAATAACGCCCAAGTTCAATGATAAGTGTTTTTTTTTTAGTTGTTTGGTTTACATTAAAGTGCTTGATATACGGTTATTAACATGTTCGGGGGCGGATGTTTGAGGTAGGTAATAGTAGTAGATTTCTTTAGAAATCGGATGTTTTATGCTGATCTAGGAATTTGGGAGTTCGTTCAACCTTTTTTTAGGGTATTGAACTGTTTTTGTGTGGTACACGATATTTGAAATCTTTACTAACACCGTTGAATAATGTGATGCATTTTTTTACTGATTATTTATTTATTACAAACAACATAACCCTTACGTCCTTACGTCTGTCAGATACGCCTTCACGGTAAAATAGATAAACCGATTTAGGTGAAGATGCAATGCGGGTGAAACCGCGGTAAACAGCTAGTATTTCATAAACTGTGATATTTTAGCCAATCCACACTCATTGGCTCGAAATAACTTCACACCATGTAACGTGATATTATCGCGTTATATTTATATTTGTTAGCAAAATATTTTAATAAGAACCAATACGCGCTGACATAGGAATTCTCATATTTTACCAATAGACAAATATTAATCCTGGCACAACCATGCGTGTTTACCCGGCGCCCATACGCTGATCCGTTTGTTTTGACTCGAGCTCAAATTTGCGAGCGATACATCAAAGTTTAGTTCAGCCGAGTTCACGCTAATATTGCAACAGTTAGCCCAGTTCCTAGCAGTTCGCGGCACTACAATTTAATGGATTATATACGTATTTTCACAATAACTTCGACTGCTAATGGGTTGACCTCGTTTACGAGGAAGTGCATTCGGGATGATCGGAAAGACTTACCGATTTTTTTGAAGGACATGTGTTTATACAGATATTTATTCTCTAGTGAAGCTTTGTGTAATCTTAATATGGATAAATTGGAAGCCATAGATTTATTTGTCGAATATTTTATTTCCCCATATTATATTGACCTTACCCAATCCACGGGACTCGTACCGTTCGTCTACTCAGCTATTAGTCACCACAGTCCTAAACTCATGGACGTAGGCGCGCGTCATTCGCAGTAATTTGCCCGACCCTAATATGCGGGATGGACTCTCTCCGCTCTCTCAATTTACATTATGAGTTTTATTGACTGATAGTACAGGGTTGGCAATGCTTTTAACATTATCTTTAAAGATAACTAACAAAAAAGCTATTTTTTTTACGAATCTGACAAATAAGGTATTGAACTTACGAAAACATTATTTTAATATTTATTCAGCTTTTTAATTCTACTATCAGCGTATGAGTCTTCATACTGTCCATATGTGAAATTTTGGATTAAAACGACGAATTGAAATAAATTATAGTTATTTAAATTTCAAAGCACTGTCATTACTTTTTACACATTTCTTTTCACACATGTAGATATAAAGAAAGTGTTTGGCTACGTGCCATAATTATCGTTAACGGCTCGTTTTCCATAACTTAAAAGCTTCACACGTCCGCGTGTCCGTAATACAACACTAACCCAACTTAGTCTAAAATAACTTCGAAACCCAATCTTCTATTTTCCACACTAGTGAAAATACAAGCTGATGTTGTTCAACAATAAACGCCCGTAACCGTTGTAACCCATTTACTGGTTCGCGATTAACCCTCCGGTTACACAAGCAGGAAGATAAACACTGAACAGAAATAGATGGCAACCCTACGTGTCGTACGCGCACGCACACGCTCGCGCGCTCGTGTGAGTTAAATATAGGTGCTGGGGGAATGAGGAAAATGTGTGGATGTGGTATCAGCGAATGGTCATATATTGAGTTTTAGAAATTGTTTTAAGAATGTGAAGAAGTAATCGATGCTTTTGACTGCATTGCATTAATATTGTTTTTGGAGGATATTGCTGGTATTTATTAATATTTAATAAAGATTTATAACTTTAGTGTTGGGTATACACCTATGATTTAATAGTGCCATTTATTTTGTGGCTAATTAAACTTATAAAGTAACTTAACGTGGAATTATTTTTTTAAATATTTCTTCGCTCGTTGAGTCATATCCAACATTTCGCGCATCCACGACTCCCTCTGCCCGCGCATCTAAAACGTCTGACTTCAGTCTCTCCCGATGCTTCAGAGCGTGTTCTGCTGCCGTAAGGTCTCTCTCTCACCCCCGATCAGCCATCAACGCACGTCATCCATTGCACTTCCTCATCAAAATGTGATGTGTAATAATATCAGTTAACCAGCAATGTAACAGTGATAGTTTAGAGTCGCGTTATCGCGTCGATGTAGTGATCCGTGTGTGATGTTTGTTTGGAGTTACTTTACGAAATACGTTAGGATGGGGTTGCCGGATCTTACGGTGAGTGACATTTTATCGACTATAATACTGTCCAAATTGTTGAAATCGTTTGAGACATTTTAATTGGAATTTTAATCTTTTGTTTTAAAAGTTTTGATTGTTTGAAACATTGGTTTATAATTTGTTAAAAAAAAATACAATCCGCGTCAAAACGATACTTCATTTTAAAATGACTTCAAACAAGGAGGTTTTTCTGTTCAGTAAACGACATGTTGCCAACCTTTAAGCAACATTAGCCTGAACCTTTAGCGAAAAGATAAGACATTATAAACTAGATAGGTACATAAGTATAGGTACTGTAAATAAAGCTATCTCATTGTTATCGACCACAATCAACGAAGCGTTGTCTTCCGAATATCATGTAAATACAATCATTGTGCGTCAGACGCTGCCAACTGCGCATCACGGACATTTTCATATAAATATATACATCGCAATGTCGCCGGGAAAGCTTGTTGAAAACTGTGGCGGGAATATGAGAATTTTATGAGTGTGTCAGTAACTCATGGCCGGTCGTTTGCATGAGAACATGAGCCGTAAATCTGAAAAACGATAATGCGATAAGAATTCGGAGAGTTAGTGAAGTGCTTCTTTACAAATTTTGTTCTCAAATTCTATTAGAAAATTTTCTATAACTTGGTCTATGTAATGTCTGATGTTTGATGCGCCAGAGGGGTGTTTTTTGGAGTTCTACTTTAATTCGTAGTGCATGTGGTTTTACCAGGTTGTGTGGTTAATACCATTGGTCCATGACAAGTAAATGTAAATGAGTTTTCCCTAGCGAATTTTTTTTCAAACACTCCTGACGGTGTTGTATCTTTGCCTATAGTTATACCTACACAAAGAAATACATACCTGCTAACTAATAATAAATATATGTTATTCTGTCTTGTCGATAATTGACGGAAAATGCTTCATACAACTTACCCCTGAAATAATTTAACAAGTAAAAGTGCCTTTAGCTACTATCATAATATTCGGACATGCATTGTGTAGTACTTTCAATACGCTAAATTGTTCAATCTGCCGTCATGTGTAGTTTATCATTTGTCAGTTTTATTACATCAATTGACTTTGGCAACGTTATTGTCATGTATCCATGTTCATGATGTCCGTACTAAGAGCCTTTAGGTGCCTTGGGGTGGTAACAAGTTTATGTATCCGATTTATTGCATCCTGTCAGCATTCGAGCCTTTTGAATTATGTGTGTTTAGGGTATTTAGGATTTAGGTAACAGCAAAGAATTTTAACTTGTCCAGAAACCGACACATCATTTTGCACCAAAAGAAGCGTTGTTGTGTTCCAGTGTAATTCTAGACAAACTATTTGTTTCTGGCAGTTTCACCCGCGTCCTGTGGGAACTACTTCGCGCAACCAGATAAAAACACCCAGATATCCACTGACCTGACTAGATGGCAACGCAAATTTCCTTTGGTATTGCCCCACTAGATGCTAAATACCCCGTTAGATGGTAGATGGTGGATTAGCTGGTAATCCCGCGTGATGGTAAATCCTTTCCAAGTGAAGGCGTTAGCTAGTATCTGTTACTTGATAATATTTCCTACCCATCGGGACAAAACTAAACAACATATGAACTATTGCCGGGGCTGCGGGACGTTGCCGGGGATGCGGGATGTACGAAAGAGATACCGCGCCCCCGGAAAACAAAGGGTGAGGAAGAAACATAGATGGGTATCAGTCAGTAAGAGTCTGACACTACGGCGGAAGGGGTCATTTGATGATTTCCCATCCGGAAAATAAAAGCATATGAACTATTAAAAAGCACATCTGGCTTAGGGTTCTCATATGTTGTGTTCTCATATTTTAAAAGACTTCAACTCGATACTCTAACTGCGCGTATATTCGGTATGCTCCAGATTTTATAAAGTAAAATAAAGGTATACCTACCGCAGTGCCGGAAAAATAATTTATGCAAAAATCTGGTAGCAATCAAATGAAAGTCATATGTTTAAAAAATAAAAAAATGCGAAGAAGAAAATCAAAATAGAGGTCAATGAACGAAGTGGTTTGTTTGAACTCAATAACAAAAGCTACTAACGCTTTGTTTAACACCGCTAACCGGCTGAAAGCTCTTCTAAACTCTTGGTATCTTAATGGCTTATTCACATTAGTTTTTGAAGTCGGTAAAATAGATATGTAACTTCCGGCATTCGGTAACCGATTGTTAGTTAAACAACAGATGTTGACTCCATATGTAATTCAACGGCTCAATTGACTGCTGAGAATAATACATGTGTGTTTAAAAGCGCAATTATTTTAAAATCGAATTGCTTGTCACAGATAGAAATTAACATCGTCCGAAAAGTTCGACAAAGTCTGAAATCGACAGTCCGCCTTTAGGAAGAATGGTAAAAGGCTTATATGCTTATCTAAGCGAGAAGCCTTTGCTGGCAGTGCAGCAATAAACAGGCTGATAATGAATGGCAATTCGATTATTTCGGAAAACTTACCGAAAATGTGATGAACTCATCAAAGTTCTAGATTCATAAACGATTATCTGTTATGTCAAAATATCAGCAACACTTCGTAGATACTAGTAATAACGATATAAGTAATTATGTTTTGCACCTCATTTAGTTTCAATTCAATTCAATTGAACCTGTCTGATATCTGCAACTTTACAACCAGCTCCGAACTCATCATTCCTTCAATTCTAAATCAGCATACCAATAAAAACGACTGTTATACAACACAACTGGGTCACTCATTGATTAAACTAGTGAATCCGACCTAATGATCTTTGCAGCCCTGGTTCGTGGTGTCGGAACTGTGTCGCGGTGTAAATATAGCCCCTCATGACTAATGGCGCTGAACTTTGTGTTCGGTTCGTGACACACGTATAGCTGCCAGGCGAAAGGCTCGGCTCCACCAGGTGGACTCACCAGCTGGCTTTCTATCGCTAAATGTCAATTGTAACATGACGCGTTTAGTCGCTACATTTGTTTGACTACGCATTAGCAGCTTGTCTGTTTATTTGCGAAACTAGAAACGTCTAGAAAGGGATTGGTGCTGTGCACTAGAGCAGCATATAGTGAGATAGACCCTTGTTACACATTTTATTTTGTAAAAAAAAAATGCTGTGTGGAAATAAATGGTTTAAATGATTATTAAAATATATCACTACCTTACTACAGTATATGGTAGGCATCTGCTAAAGTTGTTTTACCAACATGCAATCTTAGTTGGAGAAAAACAGTATTTGAAATCGAGTTGATTTTTTAAGTAATATATATTTGAATTGGCATTTTGTGTAATGGTTTTTAGTTTAAAACTATTTTTGTTTCTAAAATATACCTAGCTCAGAATGCGTCGGCCTAAAAGCGCTCACTGTTATACATTTCCCGTATATCTATCGATAACTAAAGCATATTAATCGTAACTATACATTATTAATTGTTATTCGGAATAAAAGCATTCATATTAATACCTACACGAGTGCCAGCATCCCCTGGCCCACTAACACACCACTAACGACGCCCCGTGCCTGGCGCAGGAGGTGCGGGCGGAGCGCGACGTGCTGCAGGCGCGCATGTCGGAGCAGGCGCTGAAGATCTCGTCGCTGTCGGCGCGCCTGCAGCAGCAGCGCAACGACGCCGAGGCGCTGTCGCACCAGGCCACCAGCCAGCTCAGCGTGCAGCTGCACGACGCACTCGCCGAGGTAACTCGCATACTGACCCTCACTACATAGTCCCATACATATCTCAACGGACATAAGACATCACTACTAAATATAAGGGTCCTTCGAATACAGCATTAAAATATTACCGCCGGTTGCACCAAAAAAATATGCTGTAACTTATACGTGAAACTGAAGAACTGTCATTCAGGATCTGTCAAAATGGAGGGTAAAATTGAATAATTTTGCTATTATTTTATGTTTTAGTCTAAATATTTATTATAATATGTTTACTTAATGATATTATATGTATGTATTGATAGCATAAAATATTAAAAGCATGCTAATTATTAATATTATGTTTTGAGATATTCGTAAAAATATAAAGTATAAATGATAAAAAGTTTGTTGCAATCGGCTGAAGTTTTGAGTCTTAAATTATTATAAGCTAACGAAGTTATCCAAAGTAAAACATACGTATTTACGTTGCTGCTTATGGAATTACATGGATTTAGCGATAATAATTATGATTGCGGCATCTTTAGAAAAGATTGGAGATAACCATCTTAATCTATTTATTTCTATAGGTGCAAAGGTTGAAAGAAGAGTTAGAGTCGAAGGACAAACAGTTAATACGAGTCAAGCAGAACCTAGAGGAGAGAGAGAAACTGCACGATGAACATCACTCCTTGTATGGAAACTCATGTAAGTTCAATTATTATTGTCTCATATTGGTATATAAAAGCTCATGTCGTGTTAAACCATTATTGGCCAGTCAGCGAGGTGATTCGGTGACCGACTAGTCTATATAATAGTCTATATGATACGCAAAACTTCTATGATCTTCCACTTTATCAGCGTGATCAGCATATCCATACTAAATTTCAGCTTTCTTGTACTAAGAACCTCTGAACTATGCCGCGGACAGATAGTCAGACAGACGGACGAAACTATATGGGTTCCTTGTTGGCTACGGAACCCTTAAAACTATATCAAAGATCTGATCGTTCAGGAATCAAGTGTATGAGAGCATGGTTTTTACAATTAGCCGCTGAGTCACTTTGATAAAACGTACAGTTTTGACGATGATTCAATTTGTTTGCGCATGATAATGCGTGTTACCTATGTGGCGAAGACTTTGCTACTGGATGTATTTAAATGCGTCAAAAAGACGATACCTATATAGGTATCTAGGTACTTATTCCTTCAACAGTTTACGTTGGTGTTGTCACACTTTTTGGCACTATTATGTGTTTTATGTTCAAAACAAAAATAATTATTACATTATTGGGTAACAGCACCGTTTTCGTCTAATTTGTGCCTGTGTATTTTTTAATACTTCTGGTTTTATCTGCCAGGTAATCCCAAAGACAAGGTGATAATACTAGAACGTGAGCTATCCACTGCTCAGTCACGCATCGCCCAGCTGGAGGGCCTGGCGAGCAGCTTGGAGAAAGATAAGGAAGAACTACAGATTAATATCAGAGACCACCAAAGGGCACTGGCGGAGAAGGAGGACCAGCTACAAGAGTTACTAGGTAAGTGACTTTTGTAAATATTTATTTTTGAAAAGAGAGTATATTGAGTTTCTTGCCGGTTCATCTCGTGAACCGTGCTAGCTTGACGTTTCATAAGTACCTGCAAAGACCTATTTGAAATAAAAAAAATAGTTTTGAGTTTTGAAGTCTTGTAGTAGTCAGCTTTTGGTTAACCTTTTATATGAAACTACAATGAACACACATTTTTAAATAAAGTAATGAAGCATTGTATATTAAACTGTATTATATGGGCGCTAACTTGATAGCTGATTTAAAACAAATGCAATATTATCTAGATCAAACCTTTGCGATTCATTTGTATCAAATTATGCTGCATGTGTCACCAGTTGATGTAACGTCCTATGCGTTATTAATTACATTTTATAGTTGCGGGGCTCCGCACTGGAGACTGCCGCGTCTGAATAGTCATACAGATTGTCTCAATTAAGGCTGACGTGATGCAAATCCATTAGTACATAAATATTTATCAATGTTTATGTCTAAATTGATTGATATATTTTACAATATTTTTTAGCTTCATTGAGACAAACTGACATAACTCATTTAGACAATTTACCATTTTATTTATTTTATCGTCGAAGCTTGCCAAGCGCTCGAGTTAGTAAATTATAAGCGTAGGTATACAAACATGCTCTTAGTTCGAGAAACAGTTCCATTTCGCTCCCATGATTCATGTAGTCTGTTTTCCAGTTTTGTTTTAGGACTTTACATCAGTCTAGACTAATTATACGGAGATTTGGATTTATTCCAACTTCCTCGCAAGTATATAGGTTGACGGTGAAGGATCCGTCTAGCTAACTTGCTCAGTTAAATATGATTTATTGCTCGTTTCACAGCGCTAAAACTGGACGAAGACAACCAAAAGGAGGAGAATGGCGACGTTTTAGAAGGCAAAGCTTCCGCGAGGACTCTTAGTGACATCGTTTCTATATCTGAATTCGACGAACAAGATCTACAGATGCGTAGGGCGGAACTAAAAGGACAAAATGTCAGCCTGATTGGTGCACCCTACGCTGATACTACAAAAGAGAAAACCCTTAACAGAACATTACCACCAGAACTCGATAAACCAAACATGAGTTCACTAAACATTGAATTTATTGACCATTTCGACTTACCCGGCTACACCCCCCGGGCAGACTCCCTACCTGCTCATTTAACGTCTACACAAAATAAAGAACTACTCAAACAATACAAACGAAATGTCAACGAAACTACAATGTTCGGTATTGAAATGAAACATGCTCAAATCATACAAGACAATTGCTCAATGTACCCCAACAGGGACGCCAACGACAGTAAAGACGTTAGCGTCGAGCCGAAGAAAATTAACTTCTCTCTGGAAACTACCGACAATAAAACGCACAATGACTTCACCTCATTAGGAGAACTAGGAATAACTTTAGACGTTAAACAAGAAAACTTCCCAGACATACTGACCCAATTGAAACATGAGATTAAAAAATCTAGGACGGAGTTAGAGACTTGCAAGTCTGAACTTAAAAACGCTGAGGAACAGCTCTGTGAATTCCCTGCTTTGAAAGAAGAAGTAGAAGAACTTAAAGGTCTGCTGGAAAATACTATGGCCACCATGGAACATGACAAAAAGTTTTACGAGAACCAATTGGATAATTTCTCATCAAACAAAAAGTTGCTCGAACAGAGACTCGGGGAATTGACGCAAGAAGTCAACGATAAGTCCAAAGACTTGCATTTGCTCAAAGAAGACATTCTGAGGCGTGAAAATATGATTCTAGAACTCGCTAAAGAGAAACGTAACTTGACTAACAAAATGACTGAACTAGAAGTTAAGATTGACGAGCTACAGAGCAGGAACAACGCTTTGGAAAAATATGAAAGTGAAAATCATCAAATGAGAGAGAAAGTAAATGAATTACAGAAGTTGCAGCAATTGGTTTCTGAGAAGAACCACCAGATTGACAGTTTGAACCAACATTTGGATAGACTGGATGACCTGCAAAGACGACTCAATGACAAAACAGAAGAATTTGACAATCTCAAGGAGGCATTTGAGGAGAAATCCAACGAAGTGTTCCACTTACAAGACACAGTAGAAGCGTTGAACCGTGACATATCAAAACTAAACGAAGATAATGACAAATTGAACACTCATACTAAGGACTTAAAGTTGAAATTGACGAAACTTGAGAAAGAGCAAGAGAACACCTCCCTCAAACTTCAGAGCAACGAGAGTGAATTAGTTAGAGTTAATTCCCTGAACAACGAATTGACAGCCAAGATAGACGAACTAAAACTATTGACAGACAAGCTTAAAGATAAGGAGACAGAGATAGAGATATTACACGAAGACATAAATGCCTTTCACGAAGAGATAGCTTCTCTTAAGGAGCAGTTGAAGATGGTGTCACGGAGTCCTTCTCCTCGAAGCAAGAGTGGAGATGAGAGGAAGTCGCTGGACCGACAAGCGAGCAATGACAAGAAGCAGTTAGTGAAGATCCGTAAGCAGATCTCTCTACTGCAACATGAACTTGACTTCAACAAGAAAGAGTTGAATGACAAGGTAAGATTCCATTTTTTCCGTAAAGTTCTATGTGGGCGGCTGGGAAATAGGGTATTCTGATTCATAAATATTAGTGTTAACATTGTCTGCCGTGCCAATGAATGAATTAAGGCCATTTGACGTCAACAACACAAGTTGCCAAAAATAGGTATTAACGCCACTGTTACCGCTATCATCGAAGCCACTTACTGTGCTTAAAAATTGTATAATGAAAAAATAGATGAAAAATCCGCCCATTTAGTCACCTATCCGCCTTTTTTTGTAAAGATTTTCTTGTATTTTATCAATACGAAAGAAGAAGTAGCCAGAAATAATAAAATTTTTACAGCTTCTGTAATATTTGCTCTAAAAAATAACACTTTGTCAATACAAAATGTGAGGTAGTATTTTCTAGGGGTAGGCAATTAGTATTATCTAGAATTTATTATGCTTACTTTAACACTTATAAAATTTGATAGGCATTCGAGCTAGCCAAAGCAAAGTTAGACGTAACGGAGCTGCGCAACAGCCTGAGCCAGGCCAACAAGCAGACGGCAGACAGGGACGCCGCCAACTTCGAGCTGAAGCAGCACGCCGACAGCTTGCAGCACGAGATACAACAGCTCATGGGGGAGAAGGAGCAGCTGGCGCAGCAGCTCGATGCTGTAGTCGCAAGGTGAGTCTACACATAAGACTCTGCAAAGCTATTTTTTATGATCATTGTATCGTAAAACCGTAATAATTATCTGTTATGGTAGTGAACATAAGAAAAGCTATTGTTTGTATTTCCTAAATATATGAAAATATTTTTGGATTCTAATGATGCATCACGGCTCAAGATGAGGTTCTGAGTTGACCTGAGGTCAGATATGAAATTCGTATTTTTTAAGTCTATAGTAGTAGTTTCAGAAGAATGTACTTAGCAATGTGTTTTAATTGCAGAATGCGAGAAGAGTCGAACGTTAGCGAGTTGAAAAATAAACTGCGACAGAAAATGGAGAGGTGTCAGGAATTAGAGGTGGAACTGGAAAACTTAAGGGAACTTGTGGACAGGTAACTGCGAGCCCTACGATTTGTTGTTGACAGAGTAGTATCTTTATTCTTGGCTTTGTTACAATGTAAATAATCTCCTCAGAGTCCGCCTATCCCCCGGTCGGGAAGTACCGATGTCGGCTACGGAGCAGCGCGCGTTAGCAGTCCGCTCGCCCACTGCGGAGCTGGAGCGGGCGCTGCGGGACCAGCTCGACTACTCGCACACCCTCGACGAAGATATCATGGAACAGGTACGTACTATTATGTTGCCAGTTAATTCGTTGTGACAAGAAGTTCCACGCACTTAACTGAATTGTTGTTATTACCGACTAATTGTATTTTTTTGTGCAGATTAAGTTCAGCTTTTACGCTTCAATTTATTTATGGAAATGTATATAATATAATAATATTATGTATTTTGATCAACAGATTCTGTCGGCAAGCAGTGACGAAAGAGAAGATATCCCGCGACTCGCTTTGAATACGTCAAAGTAAGTTTAACTATATATCTTTTGAACGATGTTAGGTCTGTAACAGTAACATAGTTCATTCATACAAAATACGTCTGCGTGTGCGTGCAGGTCGTCAAGCTCGGTCCACTCGTCGTCGTCAGAGCGCCTGCACCGCCTGCGCGCGGAGAACGACAAGCTGGTGATGCAGGTCAACAACCTGGAGGCGCGGCTGCAGGACAAGGACGCGCTTATTACTGAACTTAACAGGTCACTGAACTATTGAGCTACACCGTAATGACGTCATTAGCTATAGAATTTTTTGATCTTACAAAATAATTCCTTCTTAGAACTTACACGCCACGAAATTTGTGTTAACAAGCAGGCAACAAAGCTTCTATTTGTGCTATGTCTGTTATATTAAATAATAGACCAGTGCCAATAACTTTTGAAAACAAAAAAAATAATAGTAGGATGAAACCCATTGGAAAAGGAGGAGAATATAATAAAAATGATAGGAAAAATAAATTACGGGCGATCTGAGGTCGGGAAGTGGGGGGGAGGGGGGGTCAAAGTTAAAAAAACGGTTTATCTCAATTTCCGGCAAAACTACAAGTCCTATGAAAAAAAGTTAAATGGCAAAGTTGTAGGTAATAAAAAGATCTACAACTTTTGGATTGACACTTTTTTCACATAACCTCAAAATTTATGTGAAAAATTCAAAAAACCAAGTTTTTGGTTTTTTATTTTTATCTTTTACAATAATTAATTTTTTTTCACGAAATTTGGTGAAAACTTACCTTTTTATGTCCCAAACACATTGTAATTTATTTGATTTAAAATAATTATTTTTTCACCCTTATTTTGACTTAATACCGAAAAAACACCCTAATTTTCAAACGAAAATTCTCGCGTCAAAATATCACTTTTTTTTTAAAAGTCGGTAGTCTTTTTGTTCTTTGAAATCTCTACTTTCAGATGGTATAAAAAATATTTACATTGCTATGGTAAATGTTCTCAGAAAATATAAAAAAAACGCTACGAAATAACAGTTAGCAAGGCCTAGATCCTTCTAGCAACTCCCCACTTCTCTATGAAATACCTTTTGATGAGCTAAAAGGTATTTCATAGAGAGGTCCGAGGTTCCTTAGGTCACTCAGATACATAAGTTATCTTAAAATAGCAATAAATAGGCATCTACGCAAAAAATTAAGCCGGTCTAGGCCTTACTACCTGTTATTTCGTAGCGTTTCTTTATATTTTCTGAGAACATTTACCATAGCAATGTAAATATTTTTTTATACCATCTGAAAGTAGAGATTTCAACGAACAAAAAGACCATCGACTTTCAAAAAAAAAGTGATATTTTGACACGAGAATTTTCGATTGAAAATTAGGGTGTTTTTTCGATATTAAGTCAAAATAAGGGTGAAAAAATAATTATTTTAAATCAAATAAATTACAATGTGTTAGGGATATAAAAAGGTAAGTTTTCACCAAATTTCGTGAAAAAAAATTAATTATTGTAAAAGATAAAAATAAAAAACCAAAAACTTGGTTTTTTGAATTTTTCACATACATTTTGAGGTTATGTGAAAAAAGTGTCAATCCAAAAGTTGTAGATCTTTTTATTACCTACAACTTTGCCATTTAACTTTTTTTCATAGGACTTGTAGTTTTGCCGGAAATTGAGATAAACCGTTTTTTTAACTTTAACCCCCCCCCTCCCCCCACTTCCCGACCTCAGATCGCCCGTAATTTATTTTTCCTATCATTTTTATTGTATTCTCCTCCTTTTCCAATGGGTTTCATCCTACTATTATTTAATTCACTTTTTACCGTTTTTAGAGGCTAAAAGCACTGGCCTATAACATATGTGTGAATGCTTAAGTTTCGCAGTAGTTTTTAAAATTTTCTGAAAGCGTGATAAATTAATTTGATGACACAACAGCTAACTCGAGATAAAAAGAAATGTTCGAATCAGGGTCAGAAGCCAGGAGTAGTAATATGTAATGTCCGTGTGGCAGGGTGCGCGACAAGCTGGTGCAGGACTGGCAGAGCTGCAAGCTGCGCTACGAGGCCGAGCGGGATAACTGCGGCCGCCTGCAGCTGCTGCTCGACACGCACAAGCAGACGGCCGAGAGCTTGCAGGTACTACTTCCAATACTGCTTACTCTAAGCTTTTAACATTTAAAAAATAAGTAAAAGCAGGACAAGGTAAAGGCACCAGAATTCTGTGTATTCGTCTATTCTATTGCACTTCATAATTTTTCTTGTACTGAAATTTAATCATGCTTCATTAAAATTTTGAATGTCTTACGCGTCAAAAGCACATTATACAATCGTTACTGTGACGACCGAAGGATGTTTATATTATATTAATTTAAAACAGTGCCGGTTACTGTGACCCGAATAAACAGTTTTTGTCACTAACCACCGCCTTTCATTGATGTCTCAGTTTCCTACTCTCTTTGTCCGCGTTTGTAAGCTCTTGTAATGTTGTCCAGAGTCAGGACTCCAACATGATCCAGATCCTGAAGAAGCGGCTGGAGGCGGCCATGCAGTCGGAGCTGGAGCTGCAGCAGCGCGAGCAGCAGGCGCGCGCCCGGCTGGCGCTGCTGCAGCGCGCGCCGCCCGGACAGCCGCTGCCCGACCAGCTGCTGCACGAGGTACACCCGCACACAGGCCAACGGCTTAACCTTTGGTCGATCGACCCGCACGGCTGTTAATCAACCACAACTCCTCCTAATTCCGACTACAATTATACACCACAAATACTTCAAATCAGTTAACTCACCCATGTTTCTAATTTATTTTTACTCTATCGTTCACTTAGGCCCAAATTCACCGACAAGATAACGGTACGATTAACTTAAACAGCAGTTTACCATAATTTCAAACTTCCAACTTTCGATTAGTAACATATTATTTGAGACTAGCTTCTGCCCGCGACTTCGTCCGCGTGGAATAGTGGTGCTCCGCTCCTATTAGTCTTAGCGTGATGATATATAGCTTATAGCCTTCCTCGATAAATGGGCTATCCAACACTGAAAGAATTTTTCAAATCGGACCAGCGGTTCCTGAGATTAGCGCGTTCAAACAAACAAACTCTTCAGCTTTATAATATTAGTATAGATTTATATTCCTGAAACGATCAATTACCAAACCAAGATTAAACTAGGCGTGGATAAAATTCCAGCCTGACGCTATCGTAGGTTAGGCCTTCAAATTATTTAGGATGGCAGTGTATGTGTTAAAACACCTTTTCGTTTAACGGACCGATTACGAAACCATCAGTCGGTGAACTCGGCCCTTAGTCTGTATTTACCCTTACGCCTGTTTACCAACAGAGGGAAAACAACGAGCGTCTGAAAGGAGAGGTCTCTCTCCTGAAGTCGAAGCTGGAGGTGGAACGAACCAGATACGTGGACTTGCAAGCGATGCTGGACCACACGCGGCTGCAGGCCGACCGGGAGATGAACGCCCGGAACGAGCAGTGCACCGCGCTCAAGAACGAACTCGCCGAGATGAAGAGGTCAGGAATCTCTTATATGTATTCTTATTCTCTCTCTCTCTAACAGACTAGTGAAAAAAAAAACGCAAATCGCGAAAGTTAAATTTTAAAAAATACAGTCACATTACTAACAGTTGTAATGCTGTATTTCCATGTCCTGTTAAATGTCAGTATGTAGTTGTTTCGGCGCTTTTCGAACTTATTTCGCTTGTACTTTCGTCCCTCCCAGTTGTCGTTCTATGTCGTTGACCGGTCAGAGTTGTTCAGAAAAGTTTCATTGACCTATCAGCGCTGACAGTTACATGACTGTCAATCTAAGTTAAGTAAAATTATGTTCAACACAATCACATACAAATTCTGAATGTGTTCCTTAAGTAACGCTTCATTGCAGATTGAAGCACGACGCGGGCGTGCAGTTGCTGCGCTCTAAGGAGCTAATCAACACACAGAGCAGCACCATCGCTGAGCTGGAGAGGAAGCTGACCTCCGGCGTCCACTACCGCCCCGTCACTGACGCGCTGGTACGTTGCTAATTTTGTTCAATATTAAAAGGTTTATTCAATATAAAAAAACTTTGTTTTAAAACTAGAAGCTAAGCTACTTCTAAAGGAACCTCACTCGAAACTCAAGCGCTAATTAAAATTTAGATCCAACCAATCAGATCTCCAATCTATGCTCAAGACAAGGCAGCTTGAGTATAGTTTTCTAATACGGACCTTAAATAAAGACCTTAAATAAAAGAATTTTCAATAGTTTTAAATTATATGAAGTTGCCTTTTGTGTCCTGCCACATGATAATTTGAATAATGTTTCGTCGCAGACTGAAATAGAAAGCACAAAGACTGAGCTAACCCGCGAGCTGGCTGAGCTGAAGAAGTGCCTGCTGGGGGCCGCCAGCCCCGAGCTGCTGGCGCTGCGGGAGGAGAAGCTGCAGCTGACGGCGCGCCTGCAGCGCCTGCAGCGCGAGCAGCCCGCGCCGCCCGACGAGCGGGACCACGCCGTGAGTGACAGACTTATTAAATGGTTCACTTGTTCTGTGGCGTTTTTTTGTTTCTATATTATGACTTTACTTTATTATGACGTCGACAGTGTGTTTGAGGGAGACTTAAGATATGAAGAGTTTCTCTTTTCGGAAATATTATTGAAATGGATGGTAATAGAATCCATCGTACATGCTCAAAATATGTCAAGTAAAATTTTGCATTCGAAATGTGTGGACAAAACTTCATTTATTGTTCCAACCGTGCTCTCTACTGTAGCGCGGCCGTGATATCACACGGCTAAGTTGAAACACAATCTAAAAACAAACTCGTTCTCACTCGCACTCGAGCGCTTGTTGCCGCACTTTCTTTTTAATCTAGGCAAATATGCACATTTAATTATTTGGTACTATTCTGGAACATATTATATGTAACTGTGTTGTTGAGAATCACTAGATTCTAGTTACAGTTCTAGTTTTATTTATGAGTTACGAACACATTTTGGTGCTCACGATTGAAAAAAATTACAAAAGTCAAACATGTGCATACAGATTTAGCATTTTTTTAATGATTTTTTTTTCATAATTCTGTTAGATTTGATGATCAAAAGGAAATCTGAGGTTATATTTGTGATATGAGTAAGAATGTTTTGTGAATATGTTAATGCAAAACTAATTATATCATATTCCGACTTCTGCTATAGAATTCTGTTCATGAGTCCTTTTTATTCACGGATGAGATAAGTGATAAGATGTGTAGCAAACAACCACAGTATTCTGTGACTACTGAATATGTAACAAATAACAACCACTCTTTGGTTTTATTGTTATATTCGTTAAATTTAGATGTTGTGAAGATATTTGAACATTTTGAATGAATATGTGATAAATTCCGCGTGGGTAGTAGTTGTCACGTTACGGCTTGGGCGCGTCCTCGTCGTAGCCGGCGGGGTGCGCCCGCACGTCGGGCCCGCTGCGCTTGTCGTCCAGGTCGGCACAGAGCGGCTCGATGGCCCACAGCACGACGGCGTAGGCGGCGTACAGCGCGAAGTACAGCGCGTACAGCAGCGCCGTCACCAGCGCCAGCGCCACCGGGTACACGCGCTGGTTCAGCTCCGACTCGCCGCGCCACGTCTCCTCCGTCCACGTGCGGAATAACTGGCTGCACTTTCTGCGATACGATTATTCCTTTAGGCATCTATCGAACTACTTTTAGGGATGTTTCGTAGAACTAAAACTAGTTGTTGGTTTTAAGGGGGGTAATCTCTGAAAGCTCTGATCCCATTCAGGCTTTTTCGCTGTTAACCACATATTCCCGATAAAAACAAAATATTACGATATGAACATGATAAAGAAGTATGCAACGATTTTTAATTTTTCCGTAAACTTTCTATAGTATTTTATGAATTTGAGATCTTTTGTAAGCAAGTAAAGTACTATCTAGCTTAACAAACGGCTCACGAAAGCTGTTCACTATAAAAAAAATGTCCAAGCACACAAACTTTTTAGTAATTTACCCCATTTGACCTTAGGACCAAAGAACTACTACTAGCTATATCAATCGTGTGGAAGAATAGTAAAGGAGATCTCGATTACTCGCTTGAATATCAACATCCATATAATGTATCTTTGAACGTATGTGGATAACTTAGAGAATATTTGGTTGGTGTGACGTACCTGAGAGCGGGCAGCGCTCGCTCCAGCAGGCTGACGAGGCAGTGCAGCACGTGCGTGAGCACCAGCACCAGCACCCACACGCACAGCAGGTACGGCGGCCAGCGGAAACTGCCCAGCGCCGCTGTACCAACACGCACACCATGTATGATGGTTATATAATCGGCCCGTTAAACGAAAACGTGTTTTAACCACGAAGCGGGAATTTTTGTGTTGTCAACTTCTTGTCCAACCCCGGATTGGTAATCGACAGTTGTAGGAATTAAGAAACCAATCGCAAGACAAAAGTTTGAATGTATTGTATACAGCTGTTTTGAGTTGATTGGACTGTTATCTTTTCGGTGAACTTGGGCCTTAGACTTCACGTCTTACACATACTTTCGAAAATGATTCTGACTTGGAAATTAAATAGTTCACAATTATGTACAACTTTTTGTACACAAATCCTGATTATGAAATGATTTGCCTGGTTTTCACAAATGAATCATCTTATTCGTAATAGAATAGAGACGTTTTTCTGCGCATATTGATTTGGGATTTCAAACTACTTCATTAATGAATGAATGATCAATCTATGAATGAACGAAAACGATTTATATATGAATGAACAATCTAATAGGACGCGCGGTCGCGATCGCTCCGAAAGGTCAGGAATAATATCTGAATCGTTGCGTGTTCCTTAAGATCTAATCTCAAACTTTTTCGTTTCGGCGCAGCATCTTTGCCTTTCATACGATGAGGTTAAGACTGGGAGTGTGATTTGAACGGAGCGGGTTAGGTGCAAGTAGTATGATGCGTATAATCGTAACTATCTATTGGTACTTGAATGACATTGAAAGGGGAGCATAGTTGACCGTATATGGGCGTCGGTTCGGGCGTGTGGCTCGGCACAGACGGGTACCTTGCACGAGCGCGCGGTTGCCGGTGGCCTGCACGTCGACGTCGGGGCGCTGCACCACCTCGAGCTCGCGCACGCGGCGCCGCGCCTCGCTCAGGCGCAGTGCGTGCTCGCTGCCGCCGCGCTCCGCCCGCTCCGCCC
The DNA here is from genome assembly GCA_963891755.1 of Pyrrhia umbra. Lineage (NCBI taxonomy): Eukaryota > Metazoa > Arthropoda > Insecta > Lepidoptera > Noctuidae > Pyrrhia > Pyrrhia umbra. The sequence continues at coordinate 12,875,830 of OY982934.1, forward strand.
GCTCCAGCGCCACCGCGCGCTCCAGCCGCTCCGACCGCTCCGTGCGAGATGGCTGCCCACATCGTTGTCAAATGTTATTATATTGCTAGCAAACTCGATCGTGGTTTCAACGTTTTTAGAGATTAAACATATTTTTTTCTTTGTGACGTTTTCTTGAATAAATCATACATTGAATTATCTGATATAGTAATAACCCGTTGAATAAAAAACGTATTGTCCACATACCGTAGGCGTTATCTTGGCGTAGGACAAGTTTTTGTCTTTAGCCTTCTCCTTGTCTTTTTCATCCATCTTCGCGTCGGTTTTGACGTTCAACTCCGTCTTTGTGAAAGACGGATGGTCGCCGCACATGCTGTAATAGAATATACTTTAAAATGCCTTCACGACAGCTCTTCGCACTGGCCATGTCAATAGTCGAGAGGTTTTGACTATTGCACTCTCAATCGCAAAAATATAGGGCTGTGCCCCGGCTTATTTGTTCTAATCAACATATGCATAATAGTCTCTGTCGGTACTTACACCATATCGGGCAGTTTCGGCGCATCGTTCTTAGGTGCCTCCATATTTACGCTGGCAATGTACCTTAGTGCGTTTTCATTATAAAACAACGGAATTTTTATATATTAATATGAAAAATATGAAATAAAATGTTATGCGCGGAATATATATTTTTATGTCACATCACAGCGACATTTACTATGTCATAATTTTGACGTTCTATTTTTAATTTGTAGTCGTCTTTTCGGTATTATTTTTTATTAGTAAAAAGTATGTCTATGATATACTTTTCGCGAGAAACTAAAAACTTTTTTGAGTGTCACTCAAAAACTTGTTTCAGAGTTTAGTTTAGATGTTTTTTATCGCGAATAATACTTATATATTTTTTCGTTTTGTTCTCAGATACGCTACCTGCACGGTCGCTGTCTCCGCCTGGAGAGCTGCCGCAAGGCGCTGGTGTGGCAGAAACGGTACCTGCAGCGGGTGCTGGCGGGATACACGGAGTTTGAAAAGAACCTCATGCTACCGTCGTCCAGGGTGCCTGAGGTCAGCAGGGGGAAGAAGCGGTTCAAGTGAGTTGAAAGTTTCCAATTTTTTTCGAACGTTAATTTATTTCTATTTTTTTTCGAGCTATCGTTAAAATGTTTCATAAGTATTTACGAACTTTTCAACGTATCTTATCTACATTATGTACCTTGGGTGTATTTGGTGTTTACACACGAAAGTAACGTTTCCTTAGGTTTTCATATTTACAACATTTTGTAACAAAATATTTGCTCAGCATAAAATATCTACTTGCGAGATAGTAGTGACGTCACCGTGTACAGTATTGGTGGTCCCCCGCAGGTGTATAGCGTCGGTGGTGGTGATAGTGCTGCGCATGGGCTTCCTGGTGCGGCGCCGCCAGCACGTGCGCGCGCTCGCCGCGCACTGCGTGCTGCGCGCCGGCCCGCCCGGCCCGCCCGGCGCCCGCGCCGACACGCCTAGCACGCCCAATACGCCCAACACGCCGTAAGTATTCGTATTTAGATATATTTTTAAATGTTCCGTAACGGGGCCACGTCGTCGTTTGTGTCTAGATCAAAAAAGATACAGATATGCAAAAAAATATATTATCCGTCTAGCACAGAAACTGATTTTATTGATATTTGAAGATGATTACGTCTTGTGGATTCAGCGTTAAACATATTAAACATGACTGTCAATCGTACATGATAATATATTTTCGATATTTTTTTGTATAGTAACAACCAGGCATACGGGTCCGACACGCCGCGGGCGCGGGCGCCGACGTCAGTGAGCGCGCGCGCGGGCGGCGAGTCGCTCGCGCGCCGCGTGCTCAAGCACGAGCTGCGCCTGCACCTGCCGGCCTCGCCCGCCGGTCAGTATACTTGGCCTTTTTAGAACTAATTGCCAATCACCTCGTAGAACAGCCTGCCAAATGATTAATACGAATGATATTCCAATTATACATGAATCTGGTAAATAATTCATAGTGTCCCAAAGTGGTAAAACATACCCTTAATAAATCTGAAATAGATATGACAATATTTTTTCCAACTTTACAGTGGGTGATTTTGTTAGAAGATCGCCATACACCGCGAACTCGCCACACGACGACCCATTCATCCTAAGGTAAGTTGTTATGCTTGCATTCACAGAACTACACCTAAAACCGAGACTACATAGACTATCATAACTTGACAGTTCACCTCGCGGCGAAGTAGCGGCCGCGTACCTAAACAAGTTGGAGCTAGTGAGTCGCTGCCTTAACCAGACGATGGACGCCGCGCGGGACGTGCCATGACGTGACGCGTGACGTCACACGCGACACACTGACGTTCGTCGTCATACTTTGCGTCAACAGCGCGTGTAAAGTCGCCAGGTCGCCAGCAGTCGCACGCACCGCACGCGTCTGTCGCGAGCCATCGCCAGCGCAGTGCCACGCGTCGCCCGGGCGGGACCACGGATTTTATACTGACATGTTAAGTTTGATTTATGCGGGTTTTCGAATCATTTTTAGAAGATAAAAAACTTTTGTGTAAATAATCATCGTTTGAAATTGTTTTTGCAACACAATTCTAGACACACGCACAACAATGATTTACGTGGACTGCACTAAACGGTCATTAAGTCTTTCATTTACAACTTGTACCAATTAAGTTGACTTGTTAAATAATCCAATATAAGTATTCCGACAAATAAATTGTGAGTAATAATGACGTATGAAATGTGAGAGTAAATTCGATTTTTGTAAAGCATTTCAATATTTCAACATGCATTTCATGGCCAGGTTAGTATTAAGTATTAGATTAGTGCCAAATTCATAGGTTTATTTGTGTTACTTAATTTATTGTTTAGATTTATACAAATAGATATATACTTGGACATTGTTCATTGGGATGTGGATGTGTAACCCAAACCGGTATTTAAAAAGTAAATTTTATAATACTAGCGCCACATGACAATGAACGGAGTCACAATATGGAGGACCTAATTTCGGTTGTTGCCACTCCGCCTATTTATTTCCCTCACGTTTGGTATGAGTGAGCTAGCAGGAGTGTATGCCTCGCCTCGAACCCTTGCCTTACAAACCGTAGTTACCGTAGTACCCCTCATTTCAATAGACGTGTAAATAGAAACCTTTAGATGTATGTATTTTTGACACGAATAAATTATTAGGTAAATTGACGTATTACTAGGGTTATTTTTCTATAAATAGATAGAATTAAAAGGATGATTATACTGTGCAATTACCAGCCTTTTAGTTACATTAACGGAACTGGCCCTTAATAATATAAATTAAGTATTTCTAAACTTCCACGACCTGTCTGTATGATATTTTTGTCAATGTAAATTTGTTTGTTTACTCCATTATTATAAAGCTATTAAACCATATTATCACATGGCAAGTTACTTATCTCGTATTAAAAGATAGTTTTAGTTGTGTGATAAATGTGTCGCTAGCTTAAAACCTTAGTTTTTGCAAAGCTGCCTTGATCTATGGAACTTTTTTAAATTAAATTCATATTGTAGATCCATAAGGTGCCTTAATAAATCATTTCACCTATCTTCGAGGCACATGTCCCGAGGCAGCCTTGAAAATAGCCACACGATCCTACCTGGGCTACGCAAGCCAGCACAAACTCATGCCATAAAGTAATGTTTAGCATAATATTGTTAGTTTAACGTTTGACGTAAATCCTTAGTTTTTAATTACGAACGCACAGTACAAGCTAGTTTAAGTTAGTTTAACGCGACACGAAGTCACGACCGATACGAACGTTCCGTCTAATTCGATAGCTCACTTGTTCGCACGAGAATTCCTCCACGAAACTTTTGAAGCTGATGAAAAGTTTTTTTTTTTTACTTTTAATTAGTCCCTGTAGTTGTTTCTTCCATGAATGTTGGGAAAGTTTCCCGTAAACATATCTGTAGTGCAAAAATTGTAAACATTCCTATTGACCGGTGTAGTTGTGAAGTCTAGTGCGAGCGAGAACGAGAGCTGTTTAGAAAGTTATGTAAATTGATTGTACAACAACTGCTATTGTTGATGCGTTATTTGGATAAATTGTAACACAAATATCAGGTAATAAAAAAAATGGGAATGCCACAAGGATTTTACATTTTATTTAATATTATTTAATGTAAATGCAAAACAACAAAGAGAATACAATACTATGTAGACAAAACAAAGGCAGACTCAAATTAAATTGTTACTGAAAATCATGAAATATTTTGACGTAAAACAATAGCATTTGTTAAACGCTAGACAATATTGTGTAAGCCAAAGCCAACGAGAGTATTATGAAAGCTGTGTTTATATGCGATTCCAATGTAAGAGAGAGCCACGTGCATAATACTGTTAGTTCAACTTGTTCATATTCACTGTTACATGTCACCGTTGCGTTCGGCCGCTAAACAGACAATATTTCAATTTTATTTAAATTAGGTATAAATTAACTACGATGTATATTTTTTCTTTTTCGATTAAAGATCTTGCTAAAGTTAAGGGTGCTACGTCTATGCACTTAGCCGCCAAATGTAACAGTGTAAACACCAATTCTGCACATATCTCGATTAACTTCAACACCTTATGAAATAACGTAATATTATTAAAATTATAGAAATACGTGTCTACACTCATTGCGACCAAAGATTTAAATTAAGATCTAGTATTAGTTTCAAAATTGTTATAATTTAAGTTAAAACCACTGTTTAGAACCGAGACAAGCTTTATTACATTTCACTTACAATTTGAGACCACCAATTTTCTAGTCACACTCGAATAGCATCACACACGTGCCATAAAAGCTCTCTAAGCAGACCTCGCACACATTTGCGATTTAGTAGCGCGTCACGACAAAATGTCGCAGGAAACGAACTAAAGCACAAGTATTTTTATTTGATATTGAACTATTTTAATATTTTATATTACTTATATTTAATTCAGTAATTTGAGCGCTTTAAATTGCAAATGTGTGTGAGGTCTAAATTGAACAAAACACATTCTAAAGTATTTGATAATTATGATAATAAAAAAGTAAATATTTTCTAAAAACGTCGTTTCATTTGGCTCCCGGCTTCAGTTCACACCGACAGGTTTCTGTCGTGCAAGGCACCACGGAGATGGGTGGCAGCGAAAACGTTTGCTGGAGAACAAGACCAACTATTATTTAGGAAGACAAAGCACTCTGTTTCTTAGCAAGAATCTATTTTCAAATTCTTCGTTCCTGCAGGCCTAGCACGGGGGATGGACAAACGCGTTTTCTCCACTTTTTGTACCCTTGGTCAACACAAAATCCATAGACAAAGAGTGGAGAAAACGGTTTTTACCACCCTCGTGCTACGCCTGCTGGTCAACTCTATTAGTTGGACGTCGACCATATAAAATAAAGTAGAAAAAATAACTACATTCCAACTCATAGAAATATATGTCCATAATATAATCGGCCTAGAATTTGTGCCTACCAATATAAAAACGTTAATTCCCTGATGATTCAATATACTCACCTCCAAGTTCCTCCTCTGCAGTCCGTTGGCGGGTGCAGCTCTCTTGTAGTCCACGTTGTCTTCTTTCTTCTCTACCTTAGGCTTCGACGGTCCAGGCTGCAATGAAACGAGCGCTTGGTGTCAGTGCTTGTTCAAAGGGACTTCTGATTGCATAGTTCTGAACGCCTGGACCAGTGGGGCTAACACGAATGGACTGCATAGAATTAATTTGAGTGATATTTAATTCTATACCTACAAAAAAGTTTTTTTTTTCAATAGACTTGTTCGTACAATTTGTGAGTCTAAATTTTTTAATCTATCACTGTAAATAATAAGTTATTAAGTTCATGCTATATGTCACAGCAGTGTATCGGTAACCTTGGCAACGGGTTGCAGTCCGTCCTGCCGGGCGGCGAGGGGCGCGGGCGGCGCGGGGGCGGGGGGCGGCGGCGGCTCGCGGTAGCCGGCGTCGGGCCGCGAGCCGTCCCACGGCGCGTAGCCGCGGAAGTGCTCCTGCATGGAGGCCGGCAGCTCCGGCATCGGGTACAGCCGGTACAGCTTGCAGTACGCCTGCACTCAAAAGTCAAAAGTCAAAATTTTTATAACATAGAACATTACTATCTTAGACTCATAAAGAGCCCCCAAAGGGTTCAGGAAATAGACATTCAGGATGTTAGTAGATACCTATGTTTAATTAGTGGCTATAGAAATCCGTTGGCGCTTCATTATAATAATAAAAACATAATTTTCTAGTCACTACTGTTTAGTTAATTGAGTACCTAGAGAGTAGTCTTTCAAATAAGCTAGTAAAATAACTCACAATAAAGCTTGGATTAAAATGCTCTGGGATATTTATCTATCTCCTGTGAAACATTCTCAAGATACAAAAAGAACTCGCTCAGATCTCACTGACATCGATGGCCCTGTGCAGCGCGAAGTCCGGTCGGCCGTGCTCCTTGGCCTCCTGCAGCAGCGCGGCGGCGTGCGTCAGCAGCTTGTTATCAGCATCCCTCAGCTTCTTCTCCGCCAGCTCTCCGTAGAAGTAGCGCGACTCCGCCAGCTCCTTCGCCTCACGATCCTCACGCTCTTTCTGGAGAACGAGTTTGTGTTTAAAGGTCACCTTACATGTTTTTAATTCGTGGTTACGTATGGCGTGAAGCTTACCCACAGTCGTAGAATATCTTCTCTATACTCTTTAATCTTGCGCTCCTTCTCTTGACGGAGTTTATCTTGGAAGTCGTCGTACAATTCAACATTCTTGAATCTGATGATTGATAAACGCAACTATTATCAATTGTGAAAATATAGCAACTGCATAGCATGATTGATGATGGGCCCACTCATAATAAGACATAAAACGATCCAGATGTGAAAAAAATAGACAGTGCTAGTCCTAGTCGTCCTGTGCAACTCCATCTCTTTCATTCTAAAATGCATCCCAGCGCCTCATGATACTTTGTATTCCAAAAAACCTTGTCACACATAAGACATATAAGTTAACACGGAATATGGAATTAATATACCTAAGTAGCTACAAAAAGTCTAGGACGTTCAGTGTGCAGTAATGCCTGTAGGTACCTGTTCATGATGTCCCACTGGCGCGTGGTGTTGAACTCGTGCAGGCGCTGCTGCTCCTCGCGCAGGTACTGCTCGCGGCTCTCCCGCTTGTCCTGCCTGAACTGCTCCTCTTTCTTGCGCTGGGCTTCGCGGCGGGCTTCGTCTCTACGTTATTACAATAACATTTTAATACTTCGCGGCGGGCTTTGTCTCTAAATTTTTTTGAAGTAGGGGTTAGTCGAGATCGTGACCGACTCAGTCTATACAGAGGTATATGTATCAGTATTAAACTTTTGAACTAAGTAGCTGAAGTCAGTTAGCATAAGTGTGGAAGTTAATTTTAAGGAAATAATAACTCACATAGCGGTCTTTTCTTTGACAGCTTTGTCAAAGGCGGCCTGTTCCTTGGCCTCGCGGTCCGCGTCTCCCGACTCCAGTCTCTGGCTGATCAACTCCAGCACACGAAGCTTCTCATTCTTCACCTGAACAAACATCAAAATGCTTTAGCTTTCTCTACTCATTATGAGTAGGTATACATTTTGAATTCCTCTAAAAGTCTCAAGTAGGAGAGAGAAGGCTGTGAGAAACCTAATACCTAACTATCTATAACTACGTGGACTAGATTAGTGTAGTTAAAATCTTATATAACTAATACTTACATCGGCCTCCGTCTTTTTCCGTTTCTGCTCGATCCTGCATCGTGAATTTAGCAGTACTTCGATCAGGCGGTCGTCCATTTTCTCGCGTGCTTCCTGCTCGTGTTTGCTCGCCCTAGCTTCCTCGCGAGACAGTTCTATATCTCTAAAGATGCGGGCTTTTTCCTCTGCTTTCTGAACAGAACATTATTAAGTTTAGTAGTTAGTAAGTCAGTTAGTATGTGGACCTTTAATTTTTGTGCATGTTTAATTTCGTCCACGATAGAATAGATACATTATGTATCCTATAGGTACCTAATGTGACCTGCATAATTTTCAGTAAAATACCGATACGTGAATTGTTATGAAAAGTAACTTACGAACTGTTCTTCAAACTCTTTAATGGTCTCCATCTGCTCGTTAGCCTTAATGTTGTCTATCTTTTGCAGTTTCAATTCCGTCTCGTATTCGATGCGGTTACGTTCCGCCACCTCACGGGCCCTGGGGGACAATACCTATTGCGTAAGCGTTAGGTTCAATAGGTACTTACCTATATTATTTAGTTTTTTTCTATGAACTAATGTTTCATTACCAAACGTTATAAGACTAGATCCTTGCAAGAATTATAAAGTTGCAAGTGATATACCTACTCAGGATTCGGTATTAAGGACCAGAAAATTTGTTGTTATTCAAACAAAATGCCACTCACTGGGCAACAATTTCCTGCTGGTGTCGCTTGTTCGCCTCAAACCGTCTCTTCTTCCGCAGCTCCAAGAGCTCGTGCCACTCTTTAGCCTTCCTCACTATTTCGTCATCTTCTTTCTTTTTGCGTTCTGCTTCTTCTTTACGCCGCTCGTTTATGAACTTGACCTGTTCTGCTCGTTCTTTTTGGATCGCCGTCTCAATTACTGCACTGTAATAGAAAGAGCGCAGCTAGTGCTGTAACTTAACACTGCATTGCGGTTTAGTATCGAAGAAACCTGAGAGAAACGTATTTTGAAGAATTGCACATTTTCAGAAAGAGAGATACCTACGGTCCCAGGAGTAGGTTCCAAAATAGTCGCTCACCTAAGCATTAATTTCGGCGCATCCTTATTTTTAAAGATGACGTCTCTGGCAGAATACATGAGTCGCTCTTGTTCCTCCTTCTTCTTCTTCAGGTAGCGGTTATAGAATTTGGTGTTGGCTTGCTCCGCAACCTGGATTCGCGCTTGACGCAATTCTTCATTACGTTTGTTTACGTTCTAGACGGAAAGAGGACAGGTGAGAGAAGTTTTCGGCTCTCCTCGAGATTTTTGCATTATTTATTGAAATACTGCTTATTACAAAATCAAGCCCGAACGATTTCTTGAGTATCAGTTCTCACTTCAGGCAACACTAAAGTATTGCCATGATGTCAACATAACGGATTGAAAACAGAAGATAAAGCTAATAAATTAAAATACCTCCAAAGAGTTCGGCCAAGACTTAGTCATCTCATGGCTGGTGTGGTCCAGGTACTTGACGTACTCTCGCCGTCGCACCACCTCGGGATCCTCGCGGTCCGTTTTCGTCCATTCGTGAATTCGGCCCCATTCATCCTTGCTCATTAAAATCGGCATTGGTGTTATTTTGCTCCTAATAAAATTACATTTTAATTTTGAGTCCTTTTTTTTTTTTTTTTTTTTTTTTTTTATTATTGATAGGTTCGCGTTTGACCACTATCTCACCTGATGGTAAGCGACGATGTGGTCGACGATCCTTAAGCTATTATACCGGGTGGATAATGTTGCCATTAGGTACATTCATTTATATACATACCAAGTATGTAACATAGGTACCTACATGGAAAAATAAATACTAAAAACATTATATAGAAATTTGGCAACGTACCTTACTTGGATTTACTTTAATATTCCACCTATTTGTTTATTATATAGTTAATGAAAGTTTTAGATAACACACTTGTTTTTGTTTATTGACAAGATTTATTTTGAAAGATGTTTATGTTCTTCTTTTCTTCTTGCTAGAATTTAAAGTGGCCAGAAATTATTTTAAAATCTGACGATTCAAAGGAGGATCAATTTAAAACGCACATTTCTACTGCACAGTATTTTACTGTAAATAAAAACATACAATTTAGCTGAAAAATAATAAACGAAATGAACTTCAAAAAGACATTTTATTGGTTGCCATGGGAATATGTAAGATGTAGTGTTTATTCAAGAGAATCGATAAAGGTACCTTACTTATTTATTCATGTAAATCGCACATGACCAGAAGCATACAACTTTATCAGAGATTTAATACGTAGCCATAATGTAATAATTTACTCTGTTTTTTTAATTTTAAACAAATGACGTGTCGTTTGTTTTGCCTGAGGCAATCTGGTTTCCGAACGTACTGTCATGTCACTTGATCATCTGTCAAATCAAATCGAGAATATTTACGTCAGCCACGTTGGAAGTGCCAAGTTGGTGTTTTTATGGTAAATATTGCATTTTTTAATTGAAACACTCAAAAATCTGCTAGCAAAAAACATTACAGGCCCTATCGGACCTTATACTATAGGATAGTTACAGGTTCTGATTGACTATCAACAGTGGGAAAGGTTCCAATTCGGTGACATAATTTGGTAAATAAAACAGTTTTTCGGTGATATTTAGTATTGGTTTGTGGTTTTCGTAGTGAGCCAGTGTTGTGAAGATGAAAGTGAAGGAGCTGAAGAGGACGGTGAACGTGTGCTGGTCGCCTGCTGACCACTACCCCGTGACGATCGCGGCCGGCTCGGCGGCGCAGCAGGTTGACTCTTCGTTCAGCTCAAGTTCCAACTTAGAGCTCTATGCTTTGAATTTGGAAGATCCTGGACTTGATTTAGAGCTTAAATCTAGTTTGCAGACAGAGCACAAGTAAGTTAAGTCATAATAACTTAGTAGGATTATGGGATTAGTAATCCATACCTTCTCTGCGCATGAAATCATATATAAGAAATGGTATTATGAAATTATGTACTTTTCTTAAGTACAATTTTCATCATAACATGAGTCTAGAATGTCAATAGTAATTTATACAGCATGGAGTCTTGTTATTTTTGAGACTTCTATTTAACCTCTGTGTAAACATTTCTATACAAAAACATCTGCTGAAGCTCTTTTTTATATCAATAAAATTATATGCCAAAATGCAAATAACATAACATGATAGGTGCAATTTATGATATTATGTTTATTATTTACTCCTTGCTTTCAAGTCTCTCATCTATACATCATATTAACCTATAATATAAAAAAGTTGGATTAACATTTAAAAAAAATATTAAGAATGGTTGTTGTGTATTAAATATATTGTTTTTTAAAGTTTTTCTCAGTCTTTGTTATCATCAACATCATTATTTCTGCAGTTTTTAAATAAAAAAATCAAAAATTACTTTTACACTTCATTCATAATATACCCTATAATTTATTAATGCACATGCAATTCATACTATCAATAATAAGAGGTTTTTTTTTATAGATTCCAAAAGATAGTATGGTCTGGAGCCGGTGTGATAGTCGGAGGCTGTGATGGTGGGCTCCTCCAGTTCTACAGCGCTGACAAACTGCTCAATAATGCCACAGATGCACTTCTAGGCAGCAGCACTAAACATAGTGGTGAGACAAAATTTATTTTTTTTCCTGAAAATTAGATTTTAAAGAATAATCTGTGAAGGAGAGATCTCTAGGGAAGAACTACTGAACTTCATTATGCTGACACTAAACAATGGATGTGATCCAATTTTAGATTATAATATTTAAAATGTTGCCAACTTGTAATCTTTTTTTTCATCCACTATTGACTCAAATGACTCATTACATTTAACAAACTTTTCCTCTGCTCTCTTTAAGTTACATTATAAAAAATACTTTTTCTTTTTTTAAATACATTCACTACATACTTCATTCAATACATTTATTCAAATCTCTTATCAGCTTTAATTGTCATGCAAGAGATATAGGCCATTCACCCTGTTACTTACATTATCAAGTCGTTTTACTTTAGTTCATGGTTTGACATGTGAATGTCTCTTCTTCTTCTTCTTTCTGGTCGTTCCCTCAATGCTGAGTATCGTGACTGTATGTCAATCTTCTCCACTCGGTCCGCTTCTGCGCCATATGTACCGCTCCCTGTATCTGGCCTCCAGTCACCTCTTTGTCTGAATGTCTCTAAAGATTATAAAAAAGTCTACACTTGGTCAGTAATCAAAAAGTCATACCTACATGAAAATATATATACATAATTGTATTTATAAACAATTAGATTACAATTAGGTTAGTTACCGTGAAAAGCACACAGTGACACAGCTTACTACTTCCATAATGATAATATCAAATGGTCAACATTAAAAGGCGGCGGGCTCAATAGAACATATTGAGCAGTATAGAAACTGAGTCATAGTTTCAAATGTGTTATATTGACATGAATTAGGTCAAACATAACAGCCAATTTAAACAATTTCATTGCTTTCATTCATTTACAAGCAAACATAGTTTCAAAGAAATACTCATGGAAATAATAAACTGTACATTCAAGGTACATTTTGAACTAGTTCTTTGACATAAGCGTTATCTCTGAGCTTCTGTACGTAATGAATAATGGCTTAAAACTTCATGATAACACATTATCTATGGGCTCCGTTTGGCTGCCCATTACTGATATTTTAACTTTGTTTTGTAACTATAATAATGTGATCATAGTAAAAATGCATCATTCATAATTAAAAGATCTTTTTGAAATTAATTTTGTCATAAGCATTCTCTTATTAGCATTTTGTTTGTTTGGCAGTAACTGTGTACACATGTGTTAAACCAAGCAGAAGTATTTGATACACAAGATAAACAAAAGCTAAAATAATAATGTGAATTCAAGAAGATAAGAATTATGTTATCAGATCAATTTGTAATAATTAAACTAACAATTACTTTTATTGTGAAAAAATAAATATATGTATAGCTTTTGAGTACATAAACTTCTTTATTCGTCAGGCCATGTATCAGCTTTGGACATCAACCCTTATCAGAAGAACTTGCTCGCATCTGGTGCATCAGAGAGCGAGATCTTCATATGGGACCTGAACAACACCAGCCAGCCGATGGCGCCCGGCAATAGGAACCAGCCTTACGACCATGTGCAAGGGTTGGCTTGGAACCAGCAGGTAAGGGCACGATGTCCATGTAGGGTAACTTATTGCCCTCAACCGGGTGAACTAATGCGGGCATTACTTAAATCTTAATAAAAAACCAAAAATAAGTTCTATTGGAATTAAAACCGAATGATGTACAGGTACAACACATTCTCGGATCGACATTTGCGACAAGATGCGTCGTGTGGGACTTGAGGAAGAATGAGCCGATCATGAAACTCAGGTAAAGATAAAAATTCTAGATGAATTCTCTTCGTGTTCTCTTTGTAGTTCATTTATAAAAAAACTATTAAACTGAAAATTCTTTCTTTTAAATTATCTACATACATATTTAAAAAAGCGTTGTATTCCAGTGACTCTCAGTCGCGTACAAGATGGCGGTCGCTGGCGTGGCATCCATCAGTCGCTACGCAGGTGTGCATCGCCTCAGAAGACGACCAGGTGCCGGTTGTGCAGCTGTGGGACTTGAGGTGAGTAATGTGGACAAGTGAGTTCTTGAACTTGTCAGAAAAATAAACAGTTAACCCATCCATTACTCACCACACGGTGAAATAAAGGTCAAAGCCAGCGTATGAATCAAGAAAAATAATTTATTCTGGCTTTCAGGCATTTATGGTGACATTAAATTAAATATATTTCAATGTTTTGGTACCTAAATAAATTAGTCAAAGACATCTCAAGCTATGAGTTTATAAACATCGATATGTGGCAGACTGGCCGCGTCTCCGCTGGTGACGCTGGAAGGTCACCACAAGGGCGTGATGTCGGTGTCGTGGAGCAGGCAGGACCCCGACCTGCTGCTGTCGGCCGGCAAGGACGGCAGGGTCTTGTGCTGGAACCCTAACAACACCAAACCTGTAAGTCATTCACTATTTAGAAGGACTAAATAAATACACAGAACATGGTCTAAAAATCTGCGCAAAAAACCGTCACTGCTGGGTAGAAGCATCCTTTTCTAAATTAATGTGGATGAAAGAGCTAGATATAGTTGCATCTCGATCCACGAACAAAGTTTTCAAAGGAAATTAAGATAGAAGAAACTAAACACTCATCCTTAATTATATTTAAATTTTAAGAAAAAAAATTTACTATAAGCAAAGCTTAAATGCGCTTTATTTACTGTCTTTATGAACCTATAGGAACATATAGGAATAAAATATCCATTTTTATACATGAATTGGTCCGCAATAAAACGTCTCGCATTGTTCCCAGGGAGGCGAGCTGCTGACAGAGGTAAGCCACCAGCAGCAGTGGGTGTTCGACGTGTCGTGGTGTCCGCGCGACCCCAGCCTCATGGTCACCGCGTCCTTCGACCAGCAAGTCGCTGTACACTCGCTGCTCGGCGGCTCTCGCCCTGAAATCGTGAGTTAATTTAACGTTTTGTGGAATAACTATTCATTTCTTATTGTATTACATATTTTTGGTGTGTTTTTTAGTCAAGAGGTGTTTTTCATAATTAAATTTGAATTTGTAAAGTGAATAGTGTAGCCCTGATTCTAAAAGTGATGAAGTTCCACTAGTAGTTGTAGGGCCTAGATCAAATAAGTATCGATTTATGCGTTGCTGTATATATCGATTCTGAAGTTCGAGTTTTTTAATTCCCGTACTTACAGAAGTATAGTTACTTACATACATTTTATGTTAGTTATTTTGACGCTGTGTATATTCTCCAAGTGCAAGACGTGGTTGTCCGCAGACGAGCCACAACCAGAGCAACATCATGGAGTCGTTCGGCGGCGCGGACTCCTTCAGCGCGCTGCCGGCCGTCGCCCGCGCCGCCCCGCCCCCCGCGCCCGCCCCCGCGCCCCCGCGCCCGCCCGCCTGGCTGCGCCGCCCCGCCGCCGCCAAGTTCGCGGTAACACACTGACGCTGCTAGCATTATAACATTACGCATGTATATCCTAAACATAGGCAGAGGTGTAGCTACAACACACCCTTTATAAACCCGTTACACTTATAAGTCCTAGTACCGAAAATTCTGTTTAAAAACTCAATAAAAAATATTTTGTCCAACCTGAGAATTCAACTCCGATTCTCATGTTCAACATAAGCGTACAAACAATCTGAGAACTATTTCTTTGTCGAATCAACTTTGCTTTTAAGTATTTTTTTTTGTGAAATTCTTAGTTTGGCGGAAAACTGGTAACATTCGAGAAATGCCCTCAAGAAGCTGGCCCACAGAAACTAGTTCACATCAGCCAGGTAAGAAAAATACACTACAATATTTTTTTTTAATATTTAAGTAATATGTAGTTGTTTCCCTCGATTTTACCCGCATCCTGAAAAAATCCTTTGGCAACCGGATAAAAAGTATCCTATGTGCTAATCGAGGTTATAAACTATATGCGTACCAAATTTCATCCAAATCCATTCAGTAGTTTTTACTTGAAAGACCAACGAACATACATACACTGCTTTTACCTCACTAAATTTAGTAAGATAATACCTAACATTACACGAACAGGTGGTAAGTGAGCCAGAGATAGTAGAGAAGGCGACGGACCTGGATGCTGTGTTGGAAGCTAGCCTCAGTCACGACCCCTCCGCCATCGAGAGGCTCGCTGAGTGAGTACTCACACCTATACGCTACAGGATATTTTGGCATCTCTACGTGCTTGAAAGTAATTTTGAAAACTAGTTGACTAAAACTGATTAGTGTTCGCCCACTGGAATCTATATCTTAAACTATGCCAAACTCTCACGTGCGCACAGTATTGTTATAAAGAGATCCAAAGTTTTTGCTTCGAAGTTAAGAACACTTGCGTGCTATAAACTCCGTACCTACAATTAATTTTGATCCTTATCTCAATATCACTATGATTTACATTTGCGTGCAGGTACTGTCGACAAAAAGGAGACGCTGCTACAGATCAAAATGAACGCTACACATGGTTCTTTTTACGCGCTAACTTCCTACCGACGTTCACCAGCGAAGTGCTTAACTTGTTGGGTAAGTAGAAAACAAGATGTCTCATATAATGATGATGACGTCACACAGTCTTCACAATACGTCACTAAGTATCGATATTTATCGACCTAAGTGTACCTGATTTGTACTTATCCGGTTAAAGGGGGTTTCTATCTATACGTTGTAAAAAACATCACCAGTTATTTAGTCATGTAAAAGACGGGCAAGTTTACTATCATCAAACTAGCCGGAATCTGGGCTTCGGTAAAAAAAAATGACCGAAAAACCAATCCTTGGGAATCGAAGACCGACGAATCGAAAATTGAAACCAGGACATCATCGTCAGGACTCGTGGTAGCGACAAATTATGTAATAGGTATTTTATAAAAATTCTGCATATTGTACAGGATTCAAACAAGACGAGATTGTATCGAAGTTCAAGAGCTCCAACGTACCGACAGGCGACGCCGCTCCACCCGATGTCGCCGCGTTGAGTAGAGTGAGTCACATCCCCTTACAGTATATATACACATAATATAATACGCTCGTGTGTTATGTACTACGGCTTGTACCTGCCAGGGCTGTGCTGTGCCTATAATATTATATTAAGACTATAATTCTGCTAATTTCATTAATGTATTAACTGATATTTGTCTTCTTGTAGCATGGTATACTTATATGCTAACTGTTCTTACTTCAAAAATGTTGAGCTTTTCACTGCCACATAACAGAATTTTAATAAGAAAAAGACTTGCAATTTTTATATCACAGAACTAGCTTTCCGCCAGCGGCTATACCAATTCAAATTTAAAATGACAGAGTTTCATACAAACTTTTCCCCCTTTTACTCCCTTAGGGGTAGAATTTCGGAAAATCCGTTCTTATCGTATGCCTACTACATACAAAGAACACACCCTGCAAGTTTCAGGTCTCTACGATCAGCGGTTTAGGCTGTGCGTTGATCCGTCAGTCATTTAGGACAAAGCATTTCATATGTATAGATAATGCCAGTTATATGTATATTGCTGTTTTTTATTAAGACGAATTCTTGATTACACAACTTCAAGTTACTTTGATGTTATTGGGGTTGATTTACTGATGTGAAGAAAAAAAAAATATTTAGTATCTTCTGGGTTGTGTCAAGTGATCATATGACCCATTATTTCCATGGTTATAATTTATTTAATTTAATTAATAATTATATTTAAAATTATATAATTCCGTCATAATAAAAAATACGCATATATGTATTTATTTTTGTCGAAATATCGACATCTTGAAAGTAAACGCGCGGTAGTGAAAGGCTTAACAAAACGTATGTATCTAACATGTAACCTATTCTGCTCACTCATTATATATAATATGCCACTGTCTGTCTGCCTGTCCGCGGCTAGGGCGAGTCCACGGAGACGGAAGCCGAGTTGTCTACAGACACCAGCACCGACCTGTCGGTGAGTACTGCTTGTGATGCACTATTTCCATAACAAGAACAACAAAATATATGCTACCTTCTAACCGGCTACTGAAAAAAGTTACGAGTCCGTAAGGCGTGATCGCTTGCCGTAAAACGATTGGTTGCTATAACAGTACTAATGAAATTCTTAAAATGTAATTAATATAAAAAAAAAACTAAAAGAAGTTCGAATAAAATTCTACTGCTGGGACTGTATTCAGTCTATACAGCTCCATTCCTCTCTCACAATGGAACATTGTGACGGATCATAATGCGGGTTCTGACTATTCTTCGAAAAATCTGATGCCAAAGAAAACTGTTTAAAAAAATACTTAAATAAGTATTTCAAAAACCCCATGGACGATATTGAAATTACCAGTGTAGAATTGCCAGACATAGTTTCGACCGAGCACTTACAATGTTGTTAACATTGTTAAAGACATCTTTTCATTTCAGGATGCGCACACGCAGATTGAGAGGAAGCTGGCCAACCTTGACTTGGCACCAACCGTTTCCAACGTGGTCATTCCTAATGGAGAAGGTACTATACTGCTGTCATAAGAAAGGCCGTAACTACCATTTTTTTTTCGATATTGACTTAAGTACATATTTGGTATCAGGAAAAAAATCTGATTACGAATATGTATGAAAAAAATATTGTAGTTAAGGCCTTTCTTATGACGGCAGCATATACAGTCTTCGTAATATGAAACAATTCTAACAACGAAAGTTTAGATACACAAACATTCATGATGTCACGAATTTGTTAGAGGTTAGATGCGTTCGCCGGTCGTAAAATCCAAATTTCTAACTTGAATTAGGATGCAAATCACAGTTCCTCTCTTCATGTATATATTAGCAATACTAGGTTGATGATAACATGAATATTGGTGCTAATTCTGTTGGCATAAAATTCTGCAAACTAAAAATCACTAAAATCGAGAAGACTATACTCATTGAATTAGTACCATTGTCCAATGTCGAAGCTATTTTGGTGTGGCAGACTCGACGAGCTTGATCTGCCGCGCGCTGGTGTGCGGCAGCTGGGAGGAGGCGGTGGAGCTCTGCCTCGAGGCCAACAGGGTCGCCGACGCGCTGGTCATCGCCTGGACTGGTGAGCTGCTACTATACTGCTATACATTCATTTCAGGAGGTTCACATCATCTGCCTAGCCTTTTTTCTATCAACTGGAGATGGGCTTGACATCTAAACGGATACAGTTGTTACGTGTGTTATATCAGTGTTTCACAAGGAGTGACTGCCTATACGACCTCCACAATCCAAAAGCCGAGTAATACGATATCTCTTCGTAAGACTGGTTGACTTTCTTGACTTTGTTACATACAGCCAGGATCAACGGTTTGACGTACCTTTTGAGGTACGGAGGAGTCTCGCTATGACATAGATGGTCACTCATCAACGGATCGACTGCGGCCTTAACTTGATCCATCGACCCGTGCGCATGTTACTAAGCCACGAGTTTTCATTCAATAGGTTTTATAAGATTTCTTTACGGTGTTTCTTTCACCTGAATTTTGTGTATAGTGAACATGATTTTATTGCACGAATTATATAAACCCATCTTATTCTCTCTCTCTCGCACGGAAAACTGTATCTACTGAATATGTACTATTGAAGAAAGCATCTACTATTTTGAGTGTTAATTTCGTTTGCGTCATCATCAGTTATCTTATTTTTTGTAAGCGTTCTTTGTCAACGTTTATTTGAGTTTTCAGCTTCCACGTGTAATAGTATGTTGTTCCGCACACAGCTAGCCCCGAGCTGTTGCACAAGGTGCAGAAGTACCACATCAACAGCACGAGCGGGCAGCCCGTGTCGCTGCTGTGCGGCAGCCTGCTGCTGGCGCGCTGGCAGGCGCTGGTGGCGGGCGCGGCTCCCGCCAGCTGGCGAGAGACCCTCGCCGCGCTGCTCACGCACTGCGACGCCGACTCCGCCAGCACCTACTGCGGTCAGTACACACGCTCTATGTATGTTGGTTGGCCGAGTTGTAATGTAGAAAAATTGTATAAAGTCCTGTTGAATATTTAATTGCTGGAACAGAAATGCTGGGGGACAAGCTGTCGAAGGAGTCCGACCCGGCGCTGTCGGAGGCTGCCACGACGTGCTACTTGTGCGCCATGAGCCCGGAGCAGCTCGTGTGGCGCTGGGCGCGCACACGCCGCGGCCTGGCGCCGCTCACCGAGCTGGCGCTACTAGCGCGCCGCGCCGCCCTCGCGCGGGGCCGCCCCGTGCCGGTAAGTGCTCGCGTCTCAACATGCTACTTGTGCGCCGCGGCCTGGCGCCGCTCACCGAGCTGGCGCTACTAGCGCGCCGCGCCGCCCTCGCGCGGGGCCGCCCCGTGCCGGTAAGTGCTCGCGTCTCAACATGCTACTTGTGCGCCGCGGCCTGGCGCCGCTCACCGAGCTGGCGCTACTAGCGCGCCGCGCCGCCCTCGCGCGGGGCCGCCCCGTGCCGGTAAGTGCTCGCGTCTCAACATGCTACTTGTGCGCCGCGGCCTGGCGCCGCTCACCGAGCTGGCGCTACTAGCGCGCCGCGCCGCCCTCGCGCGGGGCCGCCCCGTGCCGGTAAGTGCTCGCGTCTCAACATGCTACTTGTGCGCCGCGGCCTGGCGCCGCTCACCGAGCTGGCGCTACTAGCGCGCCGCGCCGCCCTCGCGCGGGGCCGCCCCGTGCCGGTAAGTGCTCGCGTCTCAACATGCTACTTGTGCGCCGCGGCCTGGCGCCGCTCACCGAGCTGGCGCTACTAGCGCGCCGCGCCGCCCTCGCGCGGGGCCGCCCCGTGCCGGTAAGTGCTCGCGTCTCAACATGCTACTTGTGCGCCGCGGCCTGGCGCCGCTCACCGAGCTGGCGCTACTAGCGCGCCGCGCCGCCCTCGCGCGGGGCCGCCCCGTGCCGGTAAGTGCTCGCGTCTCAACATGCTACTTGTGCGCCGCGGCCTGGCGCCGCTCACCGAGCTGGCGCTACTAGCGCGCCGCGCCGCCCTCGCGCGGGGCCGCCCCGTGCCGGTAAGTGCTCGCGTCTCAACATGCTACTTGTGCGCCGCGGCCTGGCGCCGCTCACCGAGCTGGCGCTACTAGCGCGCCGCGCCGCCCTCGCGCGGGGCCGCCCCGTGCCGGTAAGTGCTCGCGTCTCAACATGCTACTTGTGCGCCGCGGCCTGGCGCCGCTCACCGAGCTGGCGCTACTAGCGCGCCGCGCCGCCCTCGCGCGGGGCCGCCCCGTGCCGGTAAGTGCTCGCGTCTCAACATGCTACTTGTGCGCCGCGGCCTGGCGCCGCTCACCGAGCTGGCGCTACTAGCGCGCCGCGCCGCCCTCGCGCGGGGCCGCCCCGTGCCGGTAAGTGCTCGCGTCTCAACATGCTACTTGTGCGCCGCGGCCTGGCGCCGCTCACCGAGCTGGCGCTACTAGCGCGCCGCGCCGCCCTCGCGCGGGGCCGCCCCGTGCCGGTAAGTGCTCGCGTCTCAACATGCTACTTGTGCGCCGCGGCCTGGCGCCGCTCACCGAGCTGGCGCTACTAGCGCGCCGCGCCGCCCTCGCGCGGGGCCGCCCCGTGCCGGTAAGTGCTCGCGTCTCAACATGCTACTTGTGCGCCGCGGCCTGGCGCCGCTCACCGAGCTGGCGCTACTAGCGCGCCGCGCCGCCCTCGCGCGGGGCCGCCCCGTGCCGGTAAGTGCTCGCGTCTCAACATGCTACTTGTGCGCCGCGGCCTGGCGCCGCTCACCGAGCTGGCGCTACTAGCGCGCCGCGCCGCCCTCGCGCGGGGCCGCCCCGTGCCGGTAAGTGCTCGCGTCTCAACATGCTACTTGTGCGCCGCGGCCTGGCGCCGCTCACCGAGCTGGCGCTACTAGCGCGCCGCGCCGCCCTCGCGCGGGGCCGCCCCGTGCCGGTAAGTGCTCGCGTCTCAACATGCTACTTGTGCGCCGCGGCCTGGCGCCGCTCACCGAGCTGGCGCTACTAGCGCGCCGCGCCGCCCTCGCGCGGGGCCGCCCCGTGCCGGTAAGTGCTCGCGTCTCAACATGCTACTTGTGCGCCGCGGCCTGGCGCCGCTCACCGAGCTGGCGCTACTAGCGCGCCGCGCCGCCCTCGCGCGGGGCCGCCCCGTGCCGGTAAGTGCTCGCGTCTCAACATGCTACTTGTGCGCCGCGGCCTGGCGCCGCTCACCGAGCTGGCGCTACTAGCGCGCCGCGCCGCCCTCGCGCGGGGCCGCCCCGTGCCGGTAAGTGCTCGCGTCTCAACATGCTACTTGTGCGCCGCGGCCTGGCGCCGCTCACCGAGCTGGCGCTACTAGCGCGCCGCGCCGCCCTCGCGCGGGGCCGCCCCGTGCCGGTAAGTGCTCGCGTCTCAACATGCTACTTGTGCGCCGCGGCCTGGCGCCGCTCACCGAGCTGGCGCTACTAGCGCGCCGCGCCGCCCTCGCGCGGGGCCGCCCCGTGCCGGTAAGTGCTCGCGTCTCAACATGCTACTTGTGCGCCGCGGCCTGGCGCCGCTCACCGAGCTGGCGCTACTAGCGCGCCGCGCCGCTCTCGCGCGGGGCCGCCCCGTGCCGGTAAGTGCTCGCGTCTCAACATGCTACTTGTGCGCCGCGGCCTGGCGCCGCTCACCGAGCTGGCGCTACTAGCGCGCCGCGCCGCCCTCGCGCGGGGCCGCCCCGTGCCGGTAAGTGCTCGCGTCTCAACATGCTACTTGTGCGCCGCGGCCTGGCGCCGCTCACCGAGCTGGCGCTACAAGCGCGCCGCGCCGCCCTCGCGCGGGGCCGCCCCGTGCCGGTAAGTGCTCGCGTCTCAACATGCTACTTGTGCGCCGCGGCCTGGCGCCGCTCACCGAGCTGGCGCTACTAGCGCGCCGCGCCGCCCTCGCGCGGGGCCGCCCCGTGCCGGTAAGTGCTCGCGTCTCAACATGCTACTTGTGCGCCGCGGCCTGGCGCCGCTCACCGAGCTGGCGCTACTAGCGCGCCGCGCCGCCCTCGCGCGGGGCCGCCCCGTGCCGGTAAGTGCTCGCGTCTCAACATGCTACTTGTGCGCCGCGGCCTGGCGCCGCTCACCGAGCTGGCGCTACTAGCGCGCCGCGCCGCCCTCGCGCGGGGCCGCCCCGTGCCGGTAAGTGCTCGCGTCTCAACATGCTACTTGTGCGCCGCGGCCTGGCGCCGCTCACCGAGCTGGCGCTACTAGCGCGCCGCGCCGCCCTCGCGCGGGGCCGCCCCGTGCCGGTAAGTGCTCGCGTCTCAACATGCTACTTGTGCGCCGCGGCCTGGCGCCGCTCACCGAGCTGGCGCTACTAGCGCGCCGCGCCGCCCTCGCGCGGGGCCGCCCCGTGCCGGTAAGTGCTCGCGTCTCAACATGCTACTTGTGCGCCGCGGCCTGGCGCCGCTCACCGAGCTGGCGCTACTAGCGCGCCGCGCCGCCCTCGCGCGGGGCCGCCCCGTGCCGGTAAGTGCTCGCGTCTCAACATGCTACTTGTGCGCCGCGGCCTGGCGCCGCTCACCGAGCTGGCGCTACTAGCGCGCCGCGCCGCCCTCGCGCGGGGCCGCCCCGTGCCGGTAAGTGCTCGCGTCTCAACATGCTACTTGTGCGCCGCGGCCTGGCGCCGCTCACCGAGCTGGCGCTACTAGCGCGCCGCGCCGCCCTCGCGCGGGGCCGCCCCGTGCCGGTAAGTGCTCGCGTCTCAACATGCTACTTGTGCGCCGCGGCCTGGCGCCGCTCACCGAGCTGGCGCTACTAGCGCGCCGCGCCGCCCTCGCGCGGGGCCGCCCCGTGCCGGTAAGTGCTCGCGTCACTCAGATCACTTAAAGTTTTTTCGCCAAAATCCTGTGACAACGCCAAGCCATGCCCCCTTACTTTCTCACACACGTACTATCTGTTTCAATTTCTTTACAATGTGCTCGGTCGACCACCGGCCAGTCTTGTCTTTCATTCGTCTCTCAAGGTCGACGGGCGGAGCTAGAGAGCGCTTCTATTATTTGAGTGCAAGCAACAATGAACTTAGTGGTGGTCAGGTGGGAGTGTCCGCGATAGTACATATCATTGTCACCATTTTTAGAGGCTATTATAGACATTGCAAATATCACATTTATGTCAAAAACCAAGTCTTCAAATCATAGGTTTTTTACGTTTCAGAATTAAAATGTAAATATATTTCAGGCGGGCGGCAAACTAGAGACAGTCCTGAACGAGTACGCGTCCCGGCTGGCGGCGCAGGGCTGCCTGCAGAGCGCGCTCAACACGCTGGAGGGCATCCAGCACACCGAGCTGCGCGACCGGCTCATGCACGCGCTCGGCTTGCTGCAGCAGCGCCGGCCTAGCCATGTCAGTACCGCCTCGCATCGCTCTTGTAATAAGTAGTAAAACAGTAAAATAAAGTACGTGTTTGTCCCCAGCAACCGCAGCAGGCCCGCACGCACTCCGCGCCCCACCCGCAGCGCCGCACTCACCTCTCGCACACCGAGCCCAGCTACGGCTCCACTGGTGAGACAAACTATGCATATCAATCTATTATCCCGGTTAATAATGCTTCTATTTATTCTGACATGTATTTAACATAATAAGCGTTCATCATGCAATATTTGTTTCAAAATAAAAATACAATCTTCAGCCCTCCACTTTCCCGACCTACTTTAAATTTGTATTTATTCCTTATTTATATTGCTCTTTTATTTTGATAAAGTAGGCACTATGTTGGCTGGTGGGAAGTTCTTATACTTCCGCATGTCTGTATAGGCCTACATCTCCGTTGCATCATCGTTGTACTTTTAATAAGTGAATAAAATATCAAATCAAGAGTCACAACAAGCATGAATCGTCATAATAATGAAAGGGCCAGCGGTTTCGCTTTAGCTCTTCAATAATAAACTTTCTACCTTTGGTACCCAGTCCCGTCGTACGAGCAACCGTGGGCGCAGTCCTCAGTCCCGGCGCCGCAGCCGCACCTGCCGCAGCGCGCGGGAGCCTTCCAGCCGCCTCAGCCGCTGCAGCCCCTGCAGCCGCAGCCCCTGCAGCCCCAGCCACTGCAGCCCGTGCAGCCGCCGCAGGCCATGCAGCCGCCGCAGCCGCCCAGGCCAGGCAGTGTGGGACCACAATCGGGTTAGTTATACTATCTTATCCTGCACTTTAGGTGAGCTAAATTGAGCTTACAGACAATTTAGGAATTCTGTTCCGAGTTAGTTTGGTGGTGAGTTAATTTAAACCCTGGTAAAGCCTGAGGTTTTTGAAAGTTATTAAAGGTCACTGATTGATAAATTACTCAAAATACACGGGAGCTATAACTGGCAAGCGGCTTAGTACGCTATTCACAAATAATTACTCCCTTTCCCAGGTATCGGCTCACGTTCCAAGTACAAAGTGGATCCCTCCGTCCAATCAGCTCCCCTGTACAACCAGTACAGCTTCAACAACCCCGTCACCTCTCAACCTTACGGTGGCTTCAACAGCCCCCTCCCCGATCAGTACGGCGCGGCTAGCGTCCCGGCCTATAACCCTGGACAGTTGAACCAGCCGGGTCAGTTGAACCAGCCGGGTCAGTTGAACCAGCCAGGTGTATTGAGCCAGCCGAGCCAGTTCCCCCCGGCGCCGGGCCCGCTGGCGCCGCTGCAGCTGGCGCCGGCAGTGAACGGCGCGTACTACGGCGCGGCGCCCGAGCCGGCGCAGCCCGCGCTGCCGGCCAAGCCCGTGCCGCCCGGCTGGAACGACCCGCCCATGATGTCTAAACCTAAGGTAGGTTATTTACATAATGCTTATGTTTTTTTACGATTTCAGTGCTGAATTCTACTTAAGAGGTTCAATGACAAACGATTAAATTAAAACAATACGATTCTGTTGTTGTACATGAGTCAGTTAATTATAAAAAAATAACATTAATTGAGCCATAGTTGAGCCCTCAATGTTGAGGGCGATTTTATGGGCACTGCCATTTTAACCGCTCAGTCGCGATTCGAGTAATTGTATTCAAATAGCACCGTGTACAGCATATCTAGTATTTGATGGAGTAACATTATCAGCATATAGGCTCGGCTGACATGTCGGCGCAGCACGCCGGCACGCGCCGCTGGAACAACATTATAGAGCACAGGCGCCACGTGGACGAGGTACCCGCCGAGTGCTCCCGTCTTGTGTTCCCTCTAACGTGCTTGAAGTTCATTCATGTTTTATTTTCGCATCCTATCAACTCATCCGCTGATTGGCTAATATTATTTTACAAAGAGCGCAGCCCAGTGATAAAGCCTGGATAGGCCATACTTCACTTTGTTTTATTTAGTCTCCATCACTGTTCTAATGAAATTATTGTAAATGAAAACATCGTGAGAAAGCATGTTCTAGAACATAACACTCGAAGGACAGCGAAGTCGTTACGAGCCCCCGAGATGGTCTACACTCTTTTTAATAAGGTTTTATCGGCCGATTAAATCTTTTCATTTACCCTTTAGTAGCATTTTGCATACTTAGCATAGTGCTTAAATAAGTGAAAAAATCCTAGCTCCAAACAATCTTATTTGACGTTCATTAACATGTTAGCAGTCCGGTGTTCCACAAGTGGTACACGGCGATTGTTTAACTGTTGTGTCTAATAGCTAGTCGTTATAGTTACATGCGTTGTTTATTTGTGTATTAAAGCATAATTAATTAATTTGAGCATTTTTGGTTTTTGTTCGATTGTGAACTCAGCTATATAAGATAGACATGAGAATCTATGTTTTGAGAGACTGATGTATTCAACCCATTAATTTTCAGTTTTGGTTTTGTAATTAATATTGAAATATTTTTCATCATTTTGAGAACTCACAACAAGTATAATTTAGTTGTCTTACATTACTTCTCGGATAAATATAGTTTACCGTCCATTAAAACCACCTAAAAAGTATTTAAAACCTGTATTATAGCCAAAGCAAGAAGTAACAGCGCAGGCCCCCATCACGCACCCGCTGTTCGGCGTGGATCCCCCCCAGCACGTGCCGCTGGCAGGCGGGCAGTACGGGCAGCAGTACGGGCAGCAGTATGGGCAGCAGTACGGGCAGCAGTTCGGGCAGCCCGCGCCGCAGTACGGGCAGCAGAGCGTCAACCAGTACCCAGACTACCAGGCCGCTGCTATGTCGCCCGCTTACCCGCAAAAGGTTTGTATGGCTTGAATATTGTTTTTTAAAATGTTGCATTCGAATGATAAAAAAATGTAAGGATTTAGAACAATATGGTATATAACACGTTCCCGTGCAGCCGGACAGCCCGGCGGTGGCGGAGCCGGCGGCGCCGCTGCAGAAGGCGGCGCTGCCGGAGCAGCACGCGGTGCTGCAGACCGTGTTCGACGGCCTGCGCGCCGACTGCTCCAACAGGGCCACTAACCCGGTGAGCGACATTCAATAAAACATTATTAAATAATATTACATGTCATCTTTTCGTATTTCAATAATACAAGTAAGTAAGTAATAAAGGTCGGAGCACTGTTTTTCTCCTAAATAAATATACTCACTTTTTTTGTAGCCCTATCGATATCCATACGTACATAATATCGACAGTTTAGTATTCTTTTATTATTGAAGCTCCAATTTAAAGTCAAATAATTTTCTGTCTTTCTAATTTATTTTCAAATTACTTGCAGCAAATGAAGAGGAAATTAGAAGACGTCCAGAGAAGACTAGAGACTCTTTATGATATGCTACGCGAGTACAAAGTAAGTTAACTGTGTTAAATTTATTTCCAACAAAATGTAATTATGATCAATCTTGCCTATTTTGTATATCAAACGCTTTGCGGCAGTTTAGCTCGACCAGTACCAGATAAATATTTAAAATATCTTAGAATCCGCAACAAACTAAATCAACAAAGGACAGCGGAGGTCTAAATCCAGTGTCCACTTGCTTACCTATACTATGAACTGTGGTCTCCCAGCTGTCGGAGTCGGCGACTTCGTCCCTGCACGCGTGCTGCGAGTACCTGCAGGGCGGGCAGCCCGCGGCGGCGCAGGCGGTGGCCACGTCGCTGGCGACCGGGGCAGACTTCGCGGCCGTGGCGAGCTTCCTGCCCGGCCTCAAGGCGCTGTGCCAGCTGGCCGCGCAGCTGCAGCCGCAGCGGTGAGCTGCCTCGCACACCCGCACTCACCACCCGCGTACTGCGTCACTGAAGTCACTTGTAAACTGCTGTCTATTGATTCAATGCATAATCAAAACGGAAACATTTATTTTATTTTAGGTGCAATAAATATTTTTAATTAATGCTAGCATAGCTTGCTTGTATCTAGGCTAATTTTGTGGAATCGAGCATTTAAAATTATCTTTATAACACCTCAATATAATTTAAAATACATTGCATTATCCTTCCAAAACCACAGTTTACAAGTGCTGCAATTTTGATAGACGTATTTTCACCTGCATATGTTCTACGTCTATTGACTTTTTCGATAATATTAAATGCCTAATGGCATAGCACTAGTACTCCAATAAATAACGCCACATATTTATAATAACGTCACATAAGGCGTAGACAACGTTGCGATAGTTTTTGATACATTCGTACCGTAACTCGACGCTAAGACTCCACTCACTCTGTGGCCTCATCGTTAGGATAAATTAATAATATAATTATAATAATATATTAATTAAATAATATACACAGCTTATGGATGATTTGTATAACTATTGCTCAGAGTTGTATTTAACTTTTCATATCAAACATAATAATATTTATTTTTACTGTATGAATTATTTTCTACAGTTTTTTTATGGTCTTTTTGCATAGTGTTATTTGATTGTCGACTTAACCCTGTATGTCTATTTAATTGATAAAACACCTATCACGCATAAATCATACTAATAAACACTTTGTTTGGTAATAAGTATATATGCACATATTTTAAGCACTTGTTATTAAGCACAATAGCGAACTACAATTTAACTATTGAGCCTCAAATGAAAAATGTTCTCAACCGTATTCGATAGACCATCGATTATTATTATTCGATTGTAAAAAACGCTACCATATCTCTAATTATTTCAATACTTGGAATAAATTGTTTAACTGTTAACTGTAATAGGTTAACTGTTTCCTTTCCTTGATGTGTTATGGCCAGGTCGTAATGCGGTCCTCCTTAATAATTGTTGATTAAATAATACTATGCAGTAAGTACAACTGGTCTCACAAGAACTGTTTATTCGTTCATTATATTCTTACTGAAACCCAAAGACACACAATTGTATGTTCTAATCGATTAACGGTTTTATATTAATCATCATCATCAACATGATGATGATGATGACGGTTTTATATTAATATATTATATATTAATGTGTGAGTCGTGTACGAGCTCTGTTACTAATATATAACTTAATATAAATAATAATGTATTATAGAATTATATTATGGATGGAAATATATTTTTTAGAAAATTAATCTGCTGTTTTTACTGACGAAAACCGGGTGGTGTATCAAGATTTTTTATTTATGGAACTTGTATAATTATTACCTCTTTATTTATTTACTAGCTTTTCGCCAGCGGCTCCGCCCGCGTGTGCTATACGAATTCTAATTAAAAATTACTTATTTATTTAATTTAATTAATTACAACGGTTCAAAACCAATTACAGTAATAAAAAAAATAATATATATTACAGAATTTTATATAAAATTTTCCCCTCGTTTTCCACACTTAAGGATAGAATTTCGGAAAATCCTTTCTTATCGGATGCCTACGTCATACAAAGAACACACCCTCCAAGTTTTAGGTGTCTACGATCAGCGGTTTAGGTTGTGCGTTGATCCGTCAGTAATTCAGGAAAAAGCATTTTATATAATGTCAATTTTGTTTTTATGTATAGATATCAGGTTATCAACAGTTATTCGAGTCGATAAATTAGAGGTAATATTGAAGATACACATACATATTACTGTGACAAAAACAGATGTCATTTCAACTGTCTCTAGGTTGCGACAACTCTGGTTTTGGTCCGTTACTTGCGACGACCACTTGTCATTAGCTTTAGGCTACTAAATTATTCGTTCTTCCATCATCAGCCAATTTTATGTGTCCACTGTTGGGCTTAGGTCTCTCCTAACGTTCGCCCGGTCTTCAGCGTGACGCATCTACCATTAGTCCTTAATAACAAACAAAAAAAAACACTATTATTTGATGCATGTGTCATAATCTCATAGACGAAGTAGCAAACCAAATTATATCTGTATATTTATCCAAATAAATCTTTTAAAGTAAATAAATATTTCCCCTAGACATCCAGACGAATAATTCTCATCTCAAGGACGATATTACGCTTTTAAATACTTTTAAGCACGGCGAGCACTCACCGCGGGCATAGCCGGGAACGTTTCGAGTGCACCGCCGCGGCTGCGAGCGCACCCTGCAATCACGGGCCTATTTCGATAATTACTATTGCTGCGATTAAAATAAAGTGTTGCAAGGATATTTTGAGAGGATTTTTCGTTTCCTGCTTGTAAATATACTCCCCTATATTCTAGTTGCAGATAGTTAAATGTAGTTTTTTTTATAGGTATGTACTTTTATTATAATGAAATAGCTTCTGCCCGACTTCGTCCGCGTGGAATAGTGGTGCTCCGCTCCTATTGGTTTTAGCGTGATGATATATAAGCCTATAGCCTTCCTCAATAAATGGGCTATTGGCACTGAAAGATTTTCAAATCGTACCAGTAGTTCCTTGAGATTAGCGCGTTCAAACAAACAAACAAACTCTTCAGCTTTATTATATTAGTATAGATGGCATTCCTATAAGTTTCTATGGTGCAATCCGGAACCACTGAATATTATTCCAAAAAAATATTTTACTAATAGAAATCTTTGGCTATGCTTTATCAGTAAAGTACCTAAGTATGCTAAACGGAAGACGTTGGGAGTGGGATGGGGTCTGGGATCTTTTTACACATTATCTGGACTTCTCATTGATATAGTAATAACAGAGGGACTTCTACATTTTTGCTTTAAAATCTTATTTATTTATTCATTATTCATTACATTTTGGGTATTATAAGATCACAATTGATAATTTGTTTCACCAAAATCTGCCTGAAAAGGCGTATGAATTTTATAATATTTAAATTAAAAACATTTAAATTACATACAATACATGTAACAGAAAAATGGAAATAAATTAAAGAGAACTATTAAATTAAAGTAACTAAATAAGATATTAAAATAAATTTAAACAAATACCAATTTCAATTAAAATGTCATGTCAATGTAAAATTCAAATATCTAAGTTTCAATTTAAATACATTCTAAATTATTATCCTTTAAAAAATTATTAATGTTGTTACTTAAATTTTGTTTCAAACTTCCATCATTAAGTTTTAACGTCACCAAGTCGCAAATTTTCATGTTAACTATTCATTTAGCAATGTAAACATTATATACAGGTAACTAATAATGGGGAAGTAGAAAGCAAAAAGTCATAAAAAAAATACCCGTTATAGTCTTCCCAACAATGAGGACACATTTCCCCACAGATATAGACACGTAGGTAGGTTACCTAGAGGCTTCGCTTCGGTAAGTATGCCGCGATAAGTTACAGACGTGCGGGCGAATAAGACTGAACATTGTTATCTGTTCCACGCTCATCGCTGAGGTGAGCGCCGATGCAGGAGTGCGTCTCCATTGCACCAGCTGAATGCACATTTACAACAAGAAATTAATCAGTTTAGTAGAATAAAAAATATAATAAGATTCTTTATTATTTACACTAAACTATTTATAAATTACACTTAACATGTATTTTCTCGATGTAGTTTGAAAGGGTGTGGGCCACTATCCACCATTGTGAGTCGCCAGGATTTCGAATTTTGAATTTAGAACACCGTGTACTTAATTTCACACTTCTACCCGCGCGCGCGCACGGTGCAGCGGTGATCTATCGCTGCTGTTTATAATTACATTTATGGTGTCCCGTGATCATTTCCCGGCTCGTGAGTTGTGTTTTGTAGTGTGTTATTGTGTTCAGTGCAGATACTATTAGTTCCTAGACGTGTTTCCTTCCATTTTCTTGGAAAACTTTCAATAACGTCAGCAATCGGTAAGTTATTTTTTTTCTGGTGGTGGGTGTCACAAATTAAATAGGTGGGTAGGTTCTTCAAGAATCGCGCGCCGCTGCCGTGTGGGATTGTATACACGACCGCGGGCGCTTGATCATGCGGATATCAATTAGGATACTAAACAAGCTTTAATAAAAGCGATTACACCTACAACTGAGTAATGATGGTTTTCGTGTAGTAGCCATGGAAAAAAAATAATTTTGTGTCGTTTGACGTATTGTTATTGAAAAAAAATAAAAATAAAATAGGATCCGTAAATTATTATATTAAACTCCTTGACGATAAGAAAAACCGTAACGTCGGTCGGTGGGTCATCTTAGGGGGTCTGTAACTAGACCGGTGTGGCCTCGTTCGCCAATTACATGACTTCGGGCTGCTTTGTGATTTTTTTATAAACACACTCAATTCCGGCCGGAATCGGGAATAGAACCCAAGACACCGTTCAAAGATCTCACGTTTGAGACCACTAGACCAACGGGGTAGTCAAGTATGTTTAAGATCAATATAGTTAGATATAAAAACTTATTTATGTACAAATCAACTCTTAAACAAAATTACATAATTAAAGTTTATATCTGTTTTACAATCGATATTTTTTGTAGTCGAATAGTCAGAAAGGCGAGATTAATAACAGTTCACTATTACGTACAGTTTGCCAAAAAACCTTATCTAGCAGTTACCTATCCGTATCTCCTGTCTCGTAAAACAATGTTCACAGTAGTGCGGGCCACGGATTAGCCGTGTGCGGCGAGGTCGCATCGCTGCATTGTGTGCCGGATTAAAAATAATACACGCCACGGAGGTAGCGCCGAGATGAGACGACACCGCCGTGCTGGCGTGGCGTGTCTTCACAAATATGTCACTTAGGCTCACGTGAAGCCTTATATGGGTTACTGATTACGCTACTTTTAAAGAAGGAGGTTTTATCGATTATAACGAAACTGAAATGGCTCATGAATTAGTTTTAAAGATGACTAATGAGGAAACCGTTATCATGGAACAGGTGTCTCACTGTTCGACAATCTTCATCTATGATTTGGAATTTTTTAGTGTTTCACTGGTTCCAGTATGTGTGGTAGGTAGGTATTATGTTATCGCTAGTATTAAGGCGAAGTATCTTGACATTTTTAAGGTGTCAAATTGAATATTAATCATTGAAACAAACTGTACTTTAGCTTGTTATTTGGGATTTCTATGTCAAACTACCCTTAGGTTACGTGTGTTTTCCAGGGTATCACATGTACCGAGGAAACTACTTCACGTTAACCTATCTCCATACCAAGTTTCATCAAAATTAGTAAGGATGAGTAGGAATAACTTCCTGGAATTTATAATCAATATCATCTTTTACTATCCCACCATTTCAAAGAGGCCTCTTCTCATACAAAGATGGAATGAGCATTGATCACCACGCTTGCTAAAGCGGATTGGCGATTTCAGAATTTTTAGTCCAGGTTTTCTCACGATGTTTTCCTTCACCATTGAAATTAGAAACTACGTATGACGTAAGACAAATCACATTGGTACATGTCAGGTTTCGAAACCGGTCATTCGTACACGAGATGCAGGTGATTAAACCACTAACACAATAACTTTTTTAATCAATATGCATTGTATTATTAAATTTTTATTCACATTGTTGCTTATTACATGTATCAAGGAAAACACGTTTTAACGAATCTGCATTATTATTTAATCACTAGCAATGACGTCTATGGCAAACACAGATTGATAAGGCGGAAATTACTTTGTTGTGTGATAAGAATCGAAAACGAATAATATAAAAGTAAGACCCTTAGATAAAGTGTCCTACTAACTATTTATAATGTTAATATTATATAAACACTATGTATTACGTAGACTTAGCACTGAAATCTAAGTCCTTGAAGGTCTTTAAATGTTAATGAACTTTTATTATTTTCTGGTTTCTTTTAAACATCTTTTATGTACCTATAAACTCTTATATCATGCACTAGTAGGTACTTAATATTATTTAGTTAGAGTTTGTAAATGTAAATATGTTCATTTCTGGATACGAATACGCTTTTTATTAGTTTTCAAACTAGAGATAATAATATGTCTATAACTATCGCCAGGGTTCCATATATCTTTTCAGCTGCTTTATCGTGAAAGGGTAACAAACAAACAAATAAACAAATTCACTTCTGTTTTTATAATAATGTTAGTTAGGAGATCGACTGTAAGCAAGTTGCTCGTTATCAAAACGATGAAACGTGGACAACAGCGAATCTTAGGTGTCGAAAACTTGGTCCAGTCTAAGCGTGATGGGTTCTAAAAGTACTTTAGAAAACAATATTTTCTCAGCCACATCCAGTATAAAATATAACTATATCTCAAATACAAATATCAAATGAAAGACGGCGTGCATGCAGAAGGCCTTTTGTTGAGTATATCGCAGTGAGGGGCGAGAGCGGGGGGCGGGGGCGGGGGCGGGGGCCTACAGGTCGGTATTGTAGTGAACTACCCTCGTTCTAAAGTTTTAGCTTATTTTGTTGTGCGGCTGCGATCTGGATGAAATATGCCGTTTAGTGGGCTCGATAGTGCAGCGCGGATGACTGCATTTTAATATCTGGTTTTATTCTTAATACTCACTGCCAGCATGCGTTCTTATAAGCGGCCACAATTGCAGGTGCGCGGACACTGCTTATTGGCTTATATCACAGTTTAACTCCTACTAAGGATGTATGTATGCATGTTTGTTAATCTTTCACGCAAAAACTACTGAATGGTTTTGGATGAAATTTGGAACACACGTAGTTTATATGCGGGTGTGCTTTGTGCTTTCAGAATGTAAGTGAAACTGCAAAAAACAGCTAGTACATTTTTTTTTTTTTTTTTTTTTTTATTATTGATAGGTTCGCGTTTGACCACTATCTCACCTGATGGTAAGCGACGATGTGGTCGACGATGAAGCACGCTTACCTAGAAGTAACCTATTCACTCTTGACTTGAAGACCCCTAGGTTATAGCTATCTGGAAATACAGACTCCGGCAGGGAATTCCACTCCTTAGCAGTACG
Source organism: Pyrrhia umbra (assembly GCA_963891755.1). NCBI lineage: Eukaryota > Metazoa > Arthropoda > Insecta > Lepidoptera > Noctuidae > Pyrrhia > Pyrrhia umbra. The sequence goes on from OY982934.1 coordinate 12,910,123, forward strand.
CACAATGAAAGTATTCCCAAACCGTTTAGTGCGTGTAGGTGGGATGTCTACCATGTAACGGTGGCGCATCGCCGTACGTCTTGTAGTCCGATGATGGAACATACATACATTAATACTGGTACGATACGATCTCCATGATAAATTATACGGCAGAAATTATTTTCGACCATCTGGACTCCTAAAGGGCTCACCAAACAATGCTATGTCGAAGACATAAATGGTATGACATTTATTTGGCAGTCCAATATACAGCTCAATACAGATACAGTTAAAGCTTCTGCTTAACTGATTCCTGGATTCTCGAGTAATTTTGTAATGTTTTGTGAGAGAAATCAATGTCAGTATATTATAATATTATTTTAATTTCCACAGTAATAATCATGTACTTATAGTATATATAAGTTTACCGAAAAAAAACTGCACAAATTTCTTCTTATGAAATTCGGCCTCCTAAAACCTTTTTTTAACACAGCCTAGCTCCTGTCGAAAAAACCCTAGATAGAATATTCATGACGTAGGCACACGAGACTGTGTGGTGTTTACTGTGCGTCCCGAGAGTGACGTCAATCAAGTCGATACTACCCGCATGGCGCACTTTTGAGCAGCCAGCGTCGCCGCATCTCAAACAAGGGACGCGATACGTGGGACGGCCTTGTTGTGACGTCAGCGTCATATTGTGTCTATTCCTGAATATTCAGAACTACTTCAAAAGCTATCTTCACTTTTTATCAATTGTCTGAAATTATTTTGGTTTTGAGAGAAAAAAGATGCTTACCATGATGTGCCAAATCAAGAATAGATTCGTTGTGAAAAAGTGCCGGTGCTATATGATGTTAGTAGCTGTGTCTTGCTCTTACACCTGAATAGTGATTGCAAAAACAGAAGTACAGCTCTGTATATAGAATTTAAGTTGCGGCGTCAACCGCGTTTTCGAAATTGACTCGACAAAATGTAGTATTTTTCGCAACTACATCATAATGTTTTCAGAAGTGGGATAGGCTTAGTTATTACTAAACTACACTATTGTGTATAGTCATATGTTTGTTGCCACTAATTCATAAGAAAGAGTGCATGGTAATGTTTAGTTTTTGCCAATAGAACAACTGACGAATTTGATCACCGATTGCCTAGTTATCTCGGTACAAACTCTTTCGAAATATATCGCAGACCTAAAAATAAAACCTCACACGGAATCGATTTCACGAAATTTCCCTCTGACCGATAACAGTCAAGGCTATCACTTATATTTCAGCAATCAGATAACGTAACCATTACATAAATCACTTTCTTACAAGTTTACGTTTCGGCTGTAAATAATTTATAACTGCACTAAGTACGTAAACGTTCGGCCCATTAACTTGTATTAATGCGTTACGTTTGCGTTTAACTTCTAAACGCGTTTCAAATGTACTTGAAATAATTATGAATTAATGTATTGTGCAATGTAGTACAAAGATTTTAGGGGCGCAAAGTTGGTAAAAATTCCTAAGAATATTTCGACACCGTCGTAGAACAAAGTCGGATCTACAAAATAGCTACTTTACAACGTATTGGAAATACAACTTAGTTCGTTTTAATATCTCGGAAAGTACCAGATGTATTATTTTTTTTCTTGTTTATATCTATAGACTATGTTTAGTTGAAGCTGATTTTGAAAAAAACACAATTTCACTGTATTGTCACATCTGACTATGTTCTACGACAGTGTCGATTTATAGGCAGTTTATGGTACAATTAGTGTTAAAATAACGAAATCTTCTTCCGATAATATATAGATCATAGCTACTCTATAGATAGATAGAGATAAAGAGTAGCATTTGACATGTAAAATAATATATTTCAGAGTAGCTGTTTCCCTCGGTTTCACCCACATCCCGAGGGAACTACTGCGCTCACCCGGGTAAAAAGTAGCCTATGTCCTTTCTCAAGCCTTAGACTATCTGTGTGCTAGATTTCATTTAAATCGGTTCTGTAGTTTTGGCGTGAAAGTTCGACAGACAGAAAGAGTTACTTCCGCATTTATAATATTAGTAAGGATTTGGCGTCCCAGAGATATCCCATACATACAGATACAATCTGTTTTTCAGTTTAACTACTATTCAGATGGTTGTATTTTAACTGTTAGTCTTTCAGGTTTCCGAGTGAATACCTCAATTAGGATAAGGCTTCCAAGTGTTTCGAGATACGGCTTGCCGACGTTTAAATATGGGGCCATCTCACTGCTGTCATTATATACTGTTATATCTACTGCCTTTTATATGAAAGATTTCCGTTCTTAAATTAACCAGAAGACTCAAATTGTTTGGGGCTCATCACCTGTCTTGCATATTCAAATACATAAGGCTACGAATCAAAAGAATATGTTTTTAATAATCAAACGCGTACAGAGCGCACCACATACCCTTTCAAGTAAAAACAAAGGGCAGTAATCCTCACACAGTCACTTTTCTCGGCAAAACAATTTCTTGCTCGCCCTGGGGGCTTTAGCAAACAAAAGATATGTGCTTCTTTGTTTTTGTGTTGGACTGTAAGCTGATGTATTGCGCGCCGCGGATCGCCGACGTTCGCGGGTTTACCATCACCACCATAGACTATGGGGAAACTTTAGAACATTTTTATATTAAGATTTTTTTCTCATACAATCAGATTTGTTTTTAAGGTTTTTTAAATCGACTTTGAAAAGTAATCACTTATTGATAAATGATACCTACCTAACAAAATTATTACTTTTACTTAGTAACGAATTTGATACATAGTAACGAAAATATTGCCCGTTATTGATTAGTATTCTATTGATAACACATTGACGTATGCAGTCGCTATAAAAGATTAACGAAAACGTGCCGAAACTAACGAACCAATCGTTAATAACGAGATTCAACCGATAATTCTGAGATAGTCTCTCGCAGTTTCTAATTCCTGGCCGATATCGTCTTGATAGCCTTTATAACATGTTATATACCGATTTACTAACCGATTAATATGTGCATATCAGTCAACCTAATCTTAGGAGAGAATATATAAAGCCTTCGTACTTAGGAGGACATTAGTCCGGTACAGAATTCGTCAAAATGGTGTCCGATTTTAGAAAGAAGAAGTTACTTCATGTGTTTAACGCCTTCTTCGACACCAATAGAAGTGGTGGGGTGGACAAGAAGGACTTCGAGCTAGCGATACAGAAGATTACCGAGCTCCGAGGATACAAACCTGGTGACGTTAAGTACAAGCAGGTAGAGGAAATCCTTCTTAAGATTTGGGATGGTCTGCAGAGTCGCGCTGACGCCAACAATGACGGTGAAATATCAAAAGATGAGTGGATTGAAATGTGGGACCAGTACGCTAAAAACCCAGCCGCAGCAGCTGATTGGCAGAACCTGTACTGCAAATTCATCTTCCAATTAGAAGACGCGAGTAACGATGGAGCGATTGACGTCGAGGAGTTCTCCTCCGTGTACGAATCCTTTGGTCTTGATAAGGAGGAGTCGATTGATTCATTCCACAAGATGGCCAAGGGTAAGAAGACCGTCTCTTTCGAGGAGTTCCAGCAGCTGTGGAAGGAGTATTTTGTGACTGAAGATCAAGATGCTCCAGGGAACTTCATATTTGGATGCTTCATCTGCAGTCTCTCAAAGCATTCCCACTCTCACTCGCATTAGTTGATACACGGATGAAGATTAGTATAATTTGTTATCAGTGAATGACGTTGGCTGTATTGTGAATTAAATGTGAGATTGTTTGTGTTAAGTAATATAATATTTTTACGTTTATTGTATTGCCATTTATTTCGGTCTGCTAATTTAAAATCATTTATTAATGGTGCTTAACACCACATAACTTAATATTATTTGACTTAATGATAATACGGTTATTAGTAATGGTTAATGATAACAAATCTATAGTGTTCATTATTTTTGAACTATATATACTATATTTTGAACTATATGATATATCATACTATCAGTATCAAACATCTCACAGCTGGGCAAAGACTACTCGCAATGATTTCCTCTTATATCTTATTAAAACGAGCATATACTATATTTACAAAAAAAACGTTGTATTTAGATAGGGTTTTACTATTTAAGTTTATCTAGATAGCTGATATTTCTGAAGATAAGCGAATAAAAAAAAAACTCAGAGTCTCGCCCGGATTTTATAATGCTATTTTTCAATACTGTACTATATTATATACATGAAGGTATATAAATCGTACGCATAATATCAGAATAACCGATAACGGTTAAGATCCAAAATGAGTTAGTTTTACAAATGGAATGATTTTGCTATCTCAGATTTTTCCGATATTTTGGAATGAGTTACACCTATATGTCTCTTTCCTTCGCATAAGTTTAAACGAGTATACAACTACAGACTGTTATGCGAACTAAAATAAGGACCTATATTTATATATTGGTTCTGGTACATCTGGTATAAGCACAGAACACTTATACATCTAAAACATAAGTTTGACAAGTTTTTGTCGCGAATCAATCTTTTCCTGATAAAAATCACCACTTATGTTATCGATAAAAAAGCTATTTTTCCATTAATCGTTAAAAAATATTCATGTTAGATGCTAAGATAAATATTCGAAAATTATGAATTATATTGAAAACGAAATCGGCGTTATCAATTTCTGTCTATCCAAAACACTATAAACGCGACAATATTATGGTCACCATCTGGAAGTTACTATAAAAATTCCCATTAGAGATGCAGCTATGTAATGACGGTCATTACTCTAGGCTCGCTTGATAGAAGTGGCTATAAAAAATTCTATGAGTTTGGACAATTTGGCAAATGAGTGGCGTACCCCAGGACCGGCCCCGCGCCATTACAACTCTCTTTTATCGCATTAGCTGGCGGGATGTGGGAAGACACGATTGGATATGTTGGGATGAGAATACGATAACATGAAAAGTACTTTTATAAGTGGTAAATGTGGCCAAAGTTTGTTTGAAACCACAAAACAAAAACAATACCAGATAGTCCAGATCTACACCATTCCTGACTTAAAGGCTATTTAGTGGGGATACAACTAAAGGCTGAGCATTTTTGGCAAAAAGGTCTAATAGTTTTCAGTCATTATCTTTTTATGTTGCAGTTTTGACGAAACTGAATTTACATAGATAAAACAATGATTCGCGGACATATGATGTAGGTGTAAACGAATTTAATATGCAAGTGATAAAATATATACTCAGTTTATTAATAATCTCTTTGATTTTGGTTATCATACTAGTACTTACGTATGTTTTGCGTGCAAGAGTGAAGTCCAGAATAAGTTTTTCTTATCGGAGTCACATAAGAATGTGCTGCATTTTTGGTTTGTAGCAATAATTCCTATTAGGTATTGTTTTCAATAAATTTTGCTTTACTATATTATACGATCATAAGGGAATTAAAAGGTTACATTGCAGTATTTTTCTGTCATAAAAATATCCGCAGCAAGATAAAGCATGGCTGACTGGAAAATTGCATTTACTCATAATTAATTTGTGGTTTCCATTAATTCCAATGAAGGCCCTCTTTCCTGCACATTTTGCGACGATCTATACTCTATTTACAATAAGATTAGACATTTAAACGCACCCCATTTACCGTTCGTTCAAACGATTTTGAGTTCATTTCCTTATAGATAAGGATGGTGTTGAAAGCAAAATAATGTATACAATACCAAATATATTCTAAATTTGTTTTTTGTTATGTCACCTTAGCAATAGAGCCTAAAATCGTTTGGACGAACGGTAAATGGGGTGCATTTAAATATCTAATCTAATTGTAAATGGAGTATACGTTCTTCTCCCGAAATAGTATCATCCACAAACAATTTTTTAAATTGTTTTCAATCTTTGTCAATACCGCATCCATATTCCCCTTTACTCGCTGCAGCGCCATGCATGTCAGAGGGGCGTGTTTTGAGTGATGCGTTGTATCTGTCACGCGGCGCATCGCCCTCAGGCACTCATATCTAACATCATGTTATGTGAACACTTTTCACCAGAAAGTCATTCCTTGTAAAAAACATAAATCTTATCGCACCTGCTTCCTCATTGTTTGTCACTAGTTGACTCCCGCGGCTTCGTCCTCTTTCCATAAACATTAAACGTCGTCAATTGCACTCAGGGATAATCTAGAGTTCTATTAGTGAAAGAACTACCAAAATCAGACCAACTAACTCCGGAAACTCCCAATGTTAGGTAAGGCTTCTTCTCATATTATTGATAAGGCATGATTATTGATTACAACACTTCCTCAAGGCTATGTTAAACATTTTTAAGTCTAGGTTTCCTATCGATGTTTTCCTTCACCATTAGTCAGTGGTGTCCAGAATGTAGTTAGAAAGTACCCCCTATATAAAAACTTACAGGTATTTTTATTATATTAACATTCAGTCAGACATTGCACAGAATTCGTAACATGAATATACGCAAGCATATAATTTTATTTTTTTATCATTAAACTCGTGCAGGTTCATACATGTACGATGTTTGAGGCAAAGCTTTCTTTTCCGGATATTGACTCTTATCTCCTGTTCTCATGATTCAAGGCTTCTTCTCTTTGGTCTGATTTCTAAACAAACTTAATTACTTGTGATTATTGATAATTTAACAACTTATGATTTTTGGGAATTCAAGTACGTTTAAAAAAAATAAGTTCAATTAATTGGAATATGTCGCTAACATCTAAAGAGTATCTAGTAAAAGTGATTTCCAAATTCAAATTCTACTTTTAAGTAAAAAATACATATACTTTTCTTATAACTAGACTAGCGCTAATTGGTACGTTTATAGGCGTTTCAATAAACAGTTGATTATATTATAATTTTTAAAGTATGAAAAAACCATTTAAAAGCAGACTGTATACTGGATATGTTTTATTATTTTAATAATTTCGGAAGTGGTGATGCCGCATCGCGATATCTCAGCAGGTGTATGACGACATTATATGTTACAGGGTCATAATATTCAACATCATCATAAGGAATATTAGCTTCTTTGCTCATATTCATCACAATATTCTCATGTAAAGATATCTCAAACCTCATGTAACGCGTGTGATAAAATCGTAAAATAAATTAGGTGAAATACACTCATGTTGCACGAACTCAGTAAAAGTTTCAAACTCACTCACTTACATAATTTGGATAATTTCATAGTTCGGGAATGTTTGATACTGGAACCCCTCGATACCCCGAAAAAAAAACGTTACACCTGTTGGTTTTAGGTGAAGATTTTTGAGTCATTACGGATAGTCAGAAGACCGAAAAATGTGTCTAACAGTCTTACCAAGGAGTATCGTGTGGCTTGCACAATTGCTGCCTCATGGAGGTAATAAAGGCATCAGTTGAACTTTGCAAAACACTAGTATATAATATCCGGCTGTATCATATTAATATGAAAGCCGACTCTAACATAATTATGTAGTTAGGAAACGGCTAAGCAGATGAAGATTTTAATGAACGCTAGGTACTTACTCCACAATTAACCAACCACAAGCATAACAAACACATCTTCTTTTCCAACTATATGCACGTATATTTATTCGCTATTTATAAAAGTCACGATTACAGAACAAACACCGTGTCGTACCCCGCATTGCAGTCGAGCAGATAATAGTGGACGTCAGTACTATCTCGACAATCTAAGATACCTACCTAATTACTTTAATTATTTCTCTTGATGCGATACGCGGGTTTGTCTGTGAATTTCATATATTTACATTTCTTTCCTGTATTGTAATGTCAAATCAATTTATTTTAAAGATTTATTTGATTTTAAAAATTGTTCATCGAGAGAATTTATTCATTTAAGATGTTTAACGAACAATTAAATATCTTACACAGGCATTATTTTATTCTTCTTTTTTATCTTGGAATAATTTAATAATGAGACGTGTGCATTTCGAAAAAATACAAATTTCTATGCTGTAATTACTCAATAAATCAATAAATATCAAATACAATGTGACAATAATTTTGTATTTTTATCAATATTTTTTGAAAATAAACATTTGTTTAGTATCCACCAGAATCCAGGCGCGTTATAATTTGGTTTACCCAGATATATTGCACTGGAGCACCCGCCATTAGGGGGTGGTGTGATCCATATGGCTGGCCAAGCCATGGGGTAATGTATAATAGATATTTCACCATTAATATGCCATCTATCCTTGTCTTGTGTGCTACATAGATAACGCATCCCTTGAAATTAAAGGCTAGCACTAACGGTTCTGCATTATAGTATAACACTTGGCTTTTCTCCTAGAAGTAAACTATGTGAGAAAACAGCTTCGTGGATAAGTTTTGGCCAAATATCATCCGGACTTGTTGAACAATGGAACCGAAAATATAACACAGTTAAAACTTGAATTACATCATCATCATCTGTCTAGCCTTTTCCCAATTATCTTGGTCTCTGCTTCCAGTCTAACCGAATTCAGCGTAGTAGCAGTGTTCTACATGAAGCGACTGCCTATCCGACCTCCACAGCCCAAACACATTGCTTTTAATACATCGCCAAATTAAAATGCTTCTAATTACTGTCCATTAAAAGACTCCATGTCCCTCATGTGGTCAATACGTTAGGTTTGCTTTACGAGTATATTCCTCTGCCTGTTTCTATCCCATTTAGAAATAAATGCACGATGCAAAATATTTTAGGTAAGCGTAGTGTAGGACGCCTTTTCATGTCAAGTGACGATCTGTTCAAGCCGATGTCAAGCTGAAAACCGGGTGATATGACGTACGCCCATATCCAACAGTGGACCGATGTTCAATATGATCATTATTATAGTTTAAAATTATAACATAGTTTTAATCATACCATACATTACAGTAATAAGTCAACATCTGCATTTTATAATACCGTTTCATTTGGTTTAAACCTACGTTAATCCCAGAACACCTGTATGTTGAAATTAGTGTTTTGCAATACGGCTGAAAAGGTTTACCTTCGTTTCTTAAAAAGAAACTACGAACGAAAAGCTGCTAGAGATATCAAATATGCTATAAATTGTAAAATAAAGTCCGCACAGATTCCCACACCTACAACGGCGCTTTAATGTGCCCAAACCATATAACGATGGTGCCACTGGGAAGCTCATTGCAATAACTGTTCCGTTTAAACATTGTAGCGGCGTGTTCGCGGCGTATTCGCGGCGTGACTGTTACCGTTACTAACCGTTTTATAATTCCCCTATGACTATTGGAACCATTGCCGTACTTATTGGAACAAACATGCTTAAATTTGTATAATTACGCAATCAATTGGTGTTTGGAATGGCTTGTTTATTTAGCAATTGATAGAAAAATAGTAAAATAAATATTTTTATTCATAAACACTTTTACGCAGTATTTATTATTGACAACTGCATAGTCAAATAAATCGGTACAAAACAATACCTAATTAATTTATTTCTAAACGGGTTCTGCAGTAAATTGTACAAACAGACAGAATAAACGACACGCTACATGTAGTGATACTTTAACTTAAACTTCACTAATCACTATTATCTTATGATTCATACGCAAACAGACACGTACCACCGGTACTATGTACATTACAATCGCGCCTATATATAAGGAACACATACACTACAGAGTATTATTTACCAGTGTAACCGTCCAGCAAAATGGTGTCCGACTTCAGGAAGAAGAAGCTCCTCCACGTGTTCAGCCGGTTCTTCGACACCGATGGAAGTGGCAACATTGAGAAGGATGACTTCAAAATGGCCATCGACAGGATCAACAAGAGCCGGGGCTGGAGCGCTGGCGACGAGAAATACAAAAAGGTCGAGGAAACCATGCTGAAGATCTGGGAGGGCATTGAGAAGGCTGCTGACTCCAACAATGACGGACAAGTCAGCCAGGACGAATGGATCGCCATGTGGGAGACCTTCGCCACAAAGCCCTTCGACTGGCAGAACCTCTACTGCAAGTTCGCCTTCGAGCTGGAAGACGCCAGCAACGATGGTGCTATCGACGCCGAGGAGTTCTCCACCGTCCAGGCTTCCTTCGGCCTGAACAAGGACGATGCTGTGGCTGCCTTCCAGAAGATGGCTAAGGGCAAGCCCCAGGTCACGTGGGCCGAGTTCCAGGAGCTGTGGAAGGAGTACTTCTTGTCTGATGACGTCAACGCGCCTGGAAACTTCATCTTTGGCAAGACTAGCTTCTAAGGTTAATGTATAAATTAATTTATTTGAGACAAATCGCATATTTTTGGACTGCTGCAATGTTGGTTTTCGATGAGTGATCTAATGCATTTATTATGTAAGTAGAGAATAAATTAAATTTTATAATATTTATGTACCTGCAGTGTTTTATCTGTTTTCTGAGACCGCTCATTCATTTTAGATTTTATCGTTACTGTAACTTTAATGTTATTATTTCTACCATTTTCATTTTCAATAAGGATTTAGAAGAAATCATTCATCAAAATATAATCAGAATCTTAATCATTTTTAACCGACTTAAAAAAAGAGGTTCTGTATTCGACCCGATACATGCATACGTATGTCCGCGATTTTCGCGAAAACTACTGATCCGATTTGGATCGGATCTTTGTTATTTACAAGCATACTTTTTTACAAGATCATTTTACTGTATACCCGAGATTTGTATTTTTTTACTCATATTTACTCATCAAAATGCTTTCCTAATCTAATAGCCTAACAGCCTTACTGATGAGCGTGAGGTCTAAAGTTCGATCTCTAAGTCAGGTAGCATGTTACACAACGTGTATCACACATGTAACTCTATTTCCCCCCGTAGGAACTGTGAGCTTGACGTTATACATGTAATCGTAATCACTCATTTCTACAAACTGATGGTAATCAACTTTCAATGTGCGTCAGCGTTCCATATTTAATCAGCATTTATCTTCTATCGATGGTTTAATCGTTTAGATGACTCGATTATGAAATTATTTATTTACACGAACAAGATAAATTGGGGTATTTTACACATTGCTAAACTCACTTTTTATCCTGTTAATGCATTTGATAAAAATAGCAGTATATTCTGTGTATTGCATAACTCTTAAGCCAAATACATCTTTAGAGGTACACATAGATACACTCAGGCCCCCATATAATATTTCACCAGTTCTATTCTTGAAAGAAAGAGCATAAGTAATTAGAAATACATTCTAACTACTTGAAAATCTCATTAACTTTGCCCAAAGTAGGATCTAAGGACCAAAACAAGGACCAAAACAAGGACACAACATATAAGATCGATAAATGAGGCAGTAATTATTTTAAGCTACATGTTATCTTTTAACAATATTTTTTTATATTTTAAAAGATTTTCCACGCTCGGTTTTGAAATTTTAATGTTATCCAAATGAGATAACAAAATAGTTGACTAAATATTTAACGGTAGTTGTTTCAGTCAGTTGTTTGTTTTAATTGTTATAAATTATGATAACAGCTGTGGGTTTTATTGGGCTTGTAATTGGGGAACGTAGTGTTTTATGTAATGGGTGTAATCAACGAAATCGCGTTGATGTAATATGTGTATTATATTTATTTGGGTAAGCCGAGATTTAGGTCTTTATATTGTGTTAGCAAATGATTCTCATGTCTAAAGAAATAAGGTCTGTTTCAGTAAACTAGATATTATTATTCCTGCTGAATATTGAATGTAAAACTAGCGGTCCTAAAAACTATTTTTTTATGGCTACAGTCGATCAAGTCTTTGTTGACTACTGCCAGCGTCACGAAACTAACATCATCCTATCGTGTTTAAAAATGACGTCTGTCAAGCCTGATAGGATTTAAAAAGATAAAACGAACCGAACCACTCCCATTCAAAAAATAAAAATATAAAATAAATATATAACTAATTAAAATTATATTCAAGAGTTTTCCCCGAGGATCGAGCGGTCAAGTAAGATCCTCGTTGAGATAAAAAAGCGGGGTGATCATAAATAAAAAATAATTTCACAAAACAGTTGGAATACGGCGGACATTTTTGTTGGAATACGACGAGTGCTAATTACCGGGTGAATTATCGTGTTGAGCGGACGGTACGGGGTCTGTTACAGTGTGGGGCGAGTCATAAGCTGTCGCGGGAATAAAACAATCAGAAAAACAAAGCATATATTTTCTGAAGTTCTTAATTGAGTACTCGAATCAATGTTTCTTTATCAAATCAATTATCTGTGTGAATCATACTTTGGCTAATTCTAGCGGATCTGCAGTTTGAAATCTACAATGTCGAAGAAATTTAATGCATTCAAGATAATAAAACACGTCAAACGGATTAAAAATGCGATAAATAATTTACATATTATAATAAATCAACTGTCACCGGAGACACGGTAATCTGATCATGACTTAGTTTTTACCCGACTGCAACCAAGCCAAGAGGAAGGGTTATGTTTTTACTAGTCTATGTTATGTATAAATTATCCATAATCAAGTGAACTGTATTTGCCTTCTTAGGGCCAATCACATTAATTTATGCGAGACGGCTCATTGTATGTTAGTGTAAATACGAAATAAATTATAACTTACATAGCGATTGAATGTTATCCGACTCACTTGAAATAAGTTACCCTCAGTGGGATAAGTTTTAAATGACCGTGAACAATTGGACCTAAGAAATCTTAGTCATTGGAAGTTTGCTTATGCCTTGTGGCACGCCTTCCCGGTCCCACTCGAGGGTAACCTGGAGTGGCTTCGCGATATTTATTGCGGTGTTATTACGTGTAATCGCCGCTGAATCTACCTCCTTTATAATGTGATCTCTCCCTTATTAACCCGCCAAATGAAATGTTGCGATGTTGACCTATTTACTCGGGAGCCATTTTTAATTTTAATAATTTTTCGTGGTTCCTCTTGAGGAGGCATTAAGATGGTTTTTCGTGAAGTTGTTTTCTTAAAATAGACTTAAATTAGAGTAGTTCATTTGAATATTTTTTTGGGGATTTGGAGATAATATTTTCACATGTTTGAAAGCCCTGCTCTTTTTGTACGTGATTAAGGGCTTCCTTTGTCGATTCAAGACATCGCTCTGGGTTATGATTACCATGAGGAAATCAGCGAAAAGTGTGCACGTTTGCGATTAGTTTTTGGAGCCAAGAGTGACATAATTCCCAGCAGTGGCACAAAAATAATCTAATATTTTATTTAAAACAATGCACCATTCATAGTTTAGTTTGAAACTATCACAAATCCTTATTTATACCGAACTAAAAGTTTCATGTTGCAACGAGTTTTACCACGTGTGGAAATAAAACCTTTACGATACGCAGACGCTAGAAAAATAATCATAGCGAGCCATAAATATAGAACGAACCTGCACGTACGTTCAAACCATAGACGCGACCAATCCATCACAGATTGATGCCCATAACGTCATGTGCTTTTGACAGTCGTCAGTATTTTTAGGGTTCCGTTTCTTAGTTTTAAATCTGTAGAATATTAAATGAATAAAATTATTACAAAGTTAATCGCCTTACCTAATTATATTAGCCATGTTTTTCTTTCCAGCACTATTTCTGTAAAAAAATCTGGCAAATATATCAAAAATCTCAATTCAATTCAAATCATCACTCAGGTTGAAGTTAGCAACTTTCAGATTAAATAAAATAAATTCTACTCAATTAAAGCATACATTTTCCAAAAGGTCCGTGAAAGACCTCATTATCATCACCAGTAGCCTATAGGTCCACTGTTGGACATAGCCCCCATAACCTGAAAGGTGAAAGATCTAAAGACACCAAATAACAGTATAGCCACAATATAGAAAACTGCAAGGTTAGTATTTCAGTGGTAACTTGTCGAAGTAGTTGATTCGAACGTGCGGAACCGTCCGTGACGCGCGCCGCTCGACGTCATCGCTAACTGCATCGTGGGTGAGCGGGAAGTGGGTAGATGTGGTATTGCACTTCCAATCACGTTTCTTGTATTATTTTAGTACAATGTTATCTCGCCAAGCTTTTTTGTAAATGTATTTGTTCATGGTATAGTAATACTGAAGGAATTATTAATTATATTCTTAGCTGGGGAGTTTGTTGCGCCACTTCTTCCCAGCTAAAACACATAGGAAATGGTGAACGGTGGGCATTTTGGGGGCTGTCTTTTGTAAATTTGACGTTAAAAAAGCTGATTTTCAGCCTAATTTGAATAAACGATTTTTGAATTTTGATTTTTTTGAATAGATAGGTATACCAACTAATATTTAAAAATAATTTAAAAAAAATAGTATATAGAATGTGATGAAGTAAAAAAAACAATAGACAAAATCTAGTATGTTTAGAGATGTTTAATTAGCGGTTCAGATAAGAATTTGACTGTTTCTTATTAGCGCAGGAATCTGGACTTAGTGGTCACGAACGTATCAATGTCGCTGTGTCATTATGTACCGCTACACCTCATTATATAAAAGTCAATCATCTTAAATATTGTTTAAACAAACTACCTATGCTCAAATATATTCGCAGCTCCGCGGCACTGCAGGCAAAAGTAGTATCACACACGAGCGCTCGCTCGCGACGCGCGGCGCGGCGAGGAGCGAGCGCGAGCGTGTGTAGCCGCCTTTATTTACACAGCATAACCTGTTCCATTTGTTTCATAGTTTCCTCATAGGAAAAGAGAATTTCGTTTAAGAAGGAAAAATTATGAAAAAAGTAAAGTTATACAATCAAGAGTTTATGAAAGATGTTGTCGGAGAGCAAGCTGGTCAAATAGGATGGAATGAAATTGCAGATGTTTCAGTTCGTCTGACGTCATAATCATCAAATGATTCCTCCCACCATGGGTGGGGCGATTGGGAGTGTCAGAGTGTCAGACTCTTACTGACCAAAACCCATCCATGTTCCTTCTTTAGCCCCTGCGCTCCGTGGGCGCGGTAACTCCTTCAAACATCCCGCAGCCCCGGCACTCAGTCAGCCCGCGATCCCTCTTACAATAACCTTACTTTATTATAAATACACAAGTAACTACGTTTTTTGTTTCCACGATAAAACGGCTGAAACGATTTGGATGAAATTTGATATAGTTATAGATTTTTATCCGCGTGCTTAAAGTAGGATTTCCTTTAGGATGCGAGGGAAACAGCATTTAAATCCCACATACGAAGCTACTTAAAGCTACTCAAGCTATTTATACATACAACAAAACAAGTTCTTTTATGTTATTAAGCAGCTCATTTGTATGAAGTACAGCCGAAGCACTCTCGATACAAAGGGATTATTAAATATAACTCAATATTTTATTCTGCTCCCCTGAGTTGCAAAGATGTGTGACAGTAGTGTGTGGCCATGAAAACAGCGGGGATCGTAAATTATTTATTTAACATCAGAATAACAAACGCGATAGCACTAAGATAAAATGAAAATGTGCTTATATTTTGACAATCAAGAAACAAAATAATTTTATTAATAGTTTAAGGCAAGTATTTAGATTTTTTCTTGCGCTACAGGTCTGTGTTAGCTCAAGACTAGAAAGTTAATCTGCAGTTGTGAAGAGAAGTTAATATGTGTTAATATCGCCTGACAGTAGATTTAACATTTCTTTTTCCTATTGTCCGAGAATACTTACAGTCTAGAAAAGAAGAATCGGCTGCTCATATACAAAACTGAGGTCGGTATTCTCTTCAACGTAAGAATATTAAAAAAATGCATTATCATTCAAGTGTTTGACACAATACAATGAAAATAGTGTAGATAGAAATGGTATCGTGCGGATCAATGCACAGATCATTAATTTATCTGTATCTACAGTCAATATAAATAAATATACCTACTATTATACTCTATTTCTTTCGTATTATAGTGCATGCATCGCCACCACTTTGCTGCGCGATACGAGACCGCGGTTTTCGTGGCGCCGCGTCATAAATTCAATGAATATTTGAGCATACGCGTCCCGGCCCACCTGACGTCACACCGTCATTTTGACGTCACTCGTTATAAACTACACGATGCTCAGTGCATCGGACTAAGTTTATATTTTTATTTTATTTATGGCATGTTGCTGTTTTATACTTTTAGAAGTAGTTATGTTAAACTAGTTGTTACTCGCGGTTTTACTTATCTTGAAGGAATTTCTTCACACACCCGGGTAAAAGGTATCCTTTGTGTTAATCCAGGATATAAAGTATGTGTATATATCAAATTTCATCCAAATTCATTAAGTACTTTTGGATGAAAGATTAACAAACATCCATACCTACATTCTCACAAACGTGCGCACGTATGTTCATCAAATATAAGTATGTTGTGAAATAATACTTGAAAAATAAAATCATCTAAAAACTATTACCAAATCGAAAAAAAAAATGTCCTTATATTCAAATTGTCACGTTCAGAATTGTTTTAGCACTTAAATAATTACTACTATCAAACTAAAACGCAATTTTTGAATAAATTTGCGTGAAAACCAGATAAAAAGACATAAATGTGTGTATATTTATTAATTACATAAAACAGAAACAATATTCCACAGCCACGTCACACAATACATTCCTATCAGCCGTACATGGTACGTACCACGTAAAATCGAAGATATTTTTAATCAGCACATACCTACGTAGCAGGTCGTCGCTGATTGGAGGTATTCCTTTGATGGCGGATCAAAGCGAGGCCTGATTACTCGCTAGTTAGATCGACGAACGTTTTCACTTGCTGGTGAGCTACTTACCTATACCATCGACTATTTTTAGAGCGGTTTGGTCTACTGCGGTTGAACGATGTTGGTTTTTGATGTGAAAGTAACAGTTTCAATTAATTGGTAGATTAAAGACAATTATTGAATTTTGGAGTAGTGGTTCTTTATTTAGAAGTTTTTTTGTTGGATTTTAAAAAAGGTTGAATAGAATGCGCTAACTGTAAGGTACAGTTATGTGGAAATAAAAATCCTCTTAATATTATAAACGCGAAAGTTTGTAAGAATGTATGGATGTATGTTTGTTACTCACGCAAAAACTACTTAACGGATTTGGAGGAAATTTAGTATACACATAGTTTTTAATCTGGATTAACATGTAGGGTACTTTTTATGCGGGTGTACGAAGAAGTTCCATCAGGATGCGGGTGAAACCGCCGGGAACAGCTAGTAGTTTCTATAAGTGTATAAATATTTTATACAATTTTACAAGCCTTAGACATATTAGCATCAGACTATAACATAATATGCCTTGTGAGCATTTAAGTTTATAGCTTAGCTACCCAAATTTATAAAACTGCCAAAAAAGTAAATAGTGTTGCTTTTAATAAGCCATTCCAGGAAAAGGTTCACTGTCTACTAGGTACTTAGAAATTAACGCGGTTCACTGTAGTCCCTTTTTAGGGTTATGAACTAGAATGGTAAAAAGGAAACCTTATGGATTCACTTCATGTCTCTGTCTGTCCGTCTCTCATAGCTGATTATTTTGAGAACTACTAATAATATCGATATGAAATTTCGAACAGTTATACGAAATTATTGTTTTTATTTGGTGCGAATAAAAAATGAAAAACTGAATATGTGAAGTAATTATGGTTGATTGACAATAACTGAAATATTACAGGAGAAAAAAAAGGAATCAGAAATGTTCCTGTACCAACAACCTTAACTATGCGGTCGTAAAAAACAAAATATATGCGACTTAAATGCGTACAATTTTCTTTCCATAGTTCGGGACCTTCGGTGTGTGAGTCCGACTCGCACTTGGCCTGTTTTTATTCAAACAATAATTTAAATATACGAGGTAGCTCCTAAAAGTTAATAATGGTCCTAAGTTAGCCTGGTCCCGTCCTGTTGATCCCGTTAATTGCTTTTGTAAGGCATAAAATAAGCAAAAATAAACAGTTACATTGTAAAAATTTAACATTATAACAAGGTCAAACAAATAAACGGTCTTTATTTTATTGGGATCTTTGAACTTAGATCCTAAACCAGCTAGTATTTTTTTATTTAGATATTTTATATACATATATATATAAGGAAGGAGGTTTTTTATCTTTAAAATTGTGCGTTAATACCGTCTTTAAAATATGCATTCGGGTGATTTGTCCTTTACTCCGGGTAATGAAATGACGGGTAAGATTAATTCTGTCAATCCAAGTAGAGGACTTACCTAATTTGTTATAATTTATTAAATGAGTAGTCATTGAACAATTCTAGTCTTATTGACTACTAATTATTAAAATCCTAATTACATTATAATAATGTCCTGCTTTCGTAGATAATCCAATTAAAATAATATTATTATTACAATAATATTTCAATAACGGGCCACAGTAGCCAAGAAATCGTCTCTGGAAATATGAGTTGAAATTATTCTTTGTCAATATAAAGCAACACCAAACCCGGCGACCCGCCTGCAAAGCTCGGCGACCTTATATCAGCGACCTCATGTCGCCTGAACGTGTCGGAATCTCGTGTCGGCGATTTCGGAATGTGTAACATAAATTGTCAAATTCGACTGTTTTCGGTAGTCTGTCGACTGATGGACGTCATGGCAAATACGAGCCAATCCTCTGTGCTGACGTCACACTATAGATCAAGCGGCAGATTCCAGGACCAATAGCCCCGGTTGATAGACGTCGCTCGTTGACAAACTGACAGGTTCAATTCTTGGTTAAAGTGACATATTGTCAGGGTGGTAAACAGTAAGGTCGGATAGACCTGTATATGATGTAGATGATATTATTGTATTTATTACTGATTGGAGTAGTAAGGCATTTTTCCTAACGCAATGATTTGCGGTTCCTTGGCTTTCTAGTAGGGTAAAAAGACATATTTTTGTACATTTTCGCCTTCCCAGAAAGTTGTTCTCTAAAGTGTTAGTAAAACACAAGCAAAACCACGTGATGTCATTAATATTTTCTAAAAATACCCTAATTACGGTCTAACCCAGCTGCCGGTGGTTTATCCTTTTTAGGTTGTAAAGCTCGTAGGTGAATATATTAGTAGGGCGCTGTATTTTATGTCAAAGACTACCCCAAATATATGAGGTTGCGGCCGCCTCGGCCAGGGTTGCCCATAGACTCAAGTGCAGTGTTAAAATATGTAAAATATTATGGTAAAATTATGCAGAAAACTTCCCTCCTTGATAAAGGTGTGCTGCTTAGGAATTCCACTTTCATTAAATATTACAAACTTTTATTAAGATATTGTAAGTTGCGGGATTTTTTATGATGTAGTGTTGGAGTTGCGGAGTGGACTGAGTTAAACCTCAGTGGCGTTGAGAACTACAATTAACCGTTCTATGTTCAAAACTCAAGGGTATTGTGCCAAGAGTATTTTTAATTTTGTATTCAGCAATTAACGTGAAGTAGGAAGTGACTGTTAAGTTAAAAAAATCTTGACGTTAGATCGCAAAAATTTTGATATGGTCAGTCCTAAACGTATCTGTTTCATTAATAAGTAATAGCTGTATATCAATTCTCATATTTACGAAAATACAAATAAAGTCTATCGCTCTGGTACTACTTGAAGTTCTGCTTACGCCACAGAACACAAGCTCGATGGCGCGCCCTTCTCAAACGTCGGCGGGTACAAAATAATCGCGGCCGTCACCCGCACTCGCTCCTAAACTCGGACAGACACACGGATATTGGATGCAGGTCCGACATATACACGGATTTTTATATAAAAATGCCGTTTCAAGGGATAAGAGTTAGCGAGTTACTTTTGTAGCTCAGATGCGTACACATGAAACTATTTTATTAATATTGGTAAGGCTAATTTAACTTCTTTTCACTGCTATTGAGCTCATTGTAATGTCCTTTACTTTAATCACTCGTACTTTTGTTCAAAACTGGGACTAGGATGAAATCATAGTAATGCACTATGATTTGATCCCACTATAAGATTTTTTTTCTATAATGGTAACGCATCGTATAATCTCTAGAAATTATTAATGTTTAAAGGCAGTGATAACTTGGTGAGTTATTTATTTGTTTAACCTATTGTATGCCGGGTATTATTTAAAGACAATAGAAATTAATTGTGTCTCGCGCGGATCCACGCTCCCGGCATACAAGAGGTTAAACTTCATGCACTGCAGTGATACATAGGCGGAATTATGCCACAAGGCATACTCTGCCAGTCAACCTTATAAGGAATCAAAATACATAAAAATAGGTAGATAACTGTACATGTTATTAGATATATAATTATATATATACAAACAAATGTTGTGCATAAAACGCCATAAACCATTTGCGTGGTCATAAAGAAGCGTATACCTTGCACCAAACATCTCACACGGCCGATTATTTATTGAATTGTACGAAATCTGCCGCCAACGAATATTCGCTTTGATGTGACGCAAAAGGATTGTCTTATTTCGCTGCCAACTTGCCGAGGTCCTATCTACTGGCGTATAGTGCTGGCGTACAGTTACTGGGATACTAATACTGGGCTGTAGCGAGTTCCAGCCAGATACGAGCCAATTATTCTTCTACAGCGTGGAATTAACTTGGTTATAGCATAGCGGGACTTTTACGTACATTTTGTTTTCGGCTTTCGTTTTGAGTACGAGGGAGGGATAGTAATGAAAGTTGACATTGAAGCGGAAATTTCGTTATCATTTCAATACTTTATAGTTTGTACGATTTTGTCACATTTAGTCTTACTTGTCGTATATTTAACAATAGATCAAAACACCGATATGAAAGATTTTCTTCCATTTTTTTATTTTTAAAATTTTAAAATTTCAAACAGCACTGATTTCTCTCGTAGGTTCTGTTGATCTCTAATGCATTTTAACTACGAAAATTATTTCTGCGTTTTCAGTCTTCTGATACCAAACGATACCTACTGCTCAGCATGAGGTCCTAGGATCCATTGCTGGTGAGTTTATAGCGCCACACTTTTCTTACCAGTAAAACACATCAGACGTGGTGAAGGCTGAGTGTTTTGGGGTCTGGATTTTGTATATTTGAGGTTCAAAAAGATCTGATCTTCAGCCAAGTTTGAATAACGAATATTTTTTTTCAAATTGAGGAGGTTGTATTAGAGATTTGTCATCAAGACTTTCTCTGGAGATCAATCTCAATCTGGAGTTAAATTTTAATGACTAAAAAGCTAAAATTAAACACCACTCGTCAAAATTAGATTGTGTAAACCCCTGCCTTACTCTTCCGTGTAAAATATGCGTGTTATCATGTAACCAATTTAATTTCACACTCAGAAAATAACCACCTTCTGGCCAAAATGTTGTTGTCATTCAACCGATTAAATATCCATATCGCCCGACAGTTAAATTGTTATTTAAGCATGAAAAATGTATGAATCAGCCACCGTTTATGATAATTTGCGCCGTTGACTCATTATTCGTAGACCCGAAGTTGCGCACCCCTTTAACTGATGCTTAATAAGTCTTCGCAATTTTAACGAGGTGAAAAGGGCCCTGTTAACTTTGAGGGTCGAAATCATACCTAAATAATTAAGATACACCCGAGAATTATGATGTTTCTGTATTTTTTTAAATTTTTTATAGCGCTTCATTTGGTAGCCCGTTCAAAGGCGGCTATCAGACTTGCCATCTTGGATTCGTTTCTTGGACAGAGTCATTGTGATGGCATATCTTGAGAAAATATTTTAGAACAGCTGCTTATGTTCTGCTATCACCAAAAAATAAAAATAGACATGGTATTAATAGATAAAACCTAATTAAGGGAGTCTGTTATTTTTGACAATAAGTAGACCTTAACGACACTTTGATCTATTTACTATTGTGATGTGCCTTTTGACTTGCGATGTTGGTGTGATGGCATACTGCCATATAGTATGATATTACTGTGTTGTATGGGGTCCTAATAGTAAACCATATTTGTCACCAGCGCCTGCGCAATAAACAATAAACAACTTCACTCACCCAGATAAAAACTACTCTTTATTTATCTCCATTTTTCAATAAATTTCATACCAAATTTCACAAAAATCTATACAGTCGTTAGATCGTAAAAGCGTGACAGACAGACGGCATTTATAATGTTGTGTAGTTGTAAAAAGCAAGATTTTGACTGATTGATTGAAGAGAGAAGGAAATTCAAATTAGTATTCAGACTCTATTCATAAAAAAGGAAATAAAAAAAAACACAAGAACAAGTTCGTTTCGAAAGTTAACGAGAGTCAGTCGGAGGGCACGAGTTTTTTTCATTATCAATCATTCATGAAGTCATTCTTTACGAAATTTTATGAACTTCCTTAAAAAAAGTTATAAATGTGGACTTTTAAATGTAAAAATGTTTAAACTCGTAACTAGGTCACCCCCATTAAAGAGTGGAATAAAAATTTAAAAAAGCTGTTCAAATAATTTTGAAGTTCATAATAAGGAAGGATTTTTTTTGTTAAAAAATTAAGTTAAGTTTTTCCTTTAATCATAATATTTTAGAAGCATGTTGCGAGGGACGAAGCAAATGCTTAAGTATTCGGGAGTAATAGCTTAGTAGATAGGTATTCATGTTTGGTATAGAAATCGTATACCTTTTGTTGGCCTAAAAAGGTACCTGTTCCACAACTTTTGTATATGAACTACAGTATGACTATCTTAATAAATGAATGATTCATAAATGAAACAGCAGTTGTATGATTTTTTTATTATATGCGTGTTGGCGTATTGCAAACCCGGCCATTAATTTAAAACTAGTTCAGGACTAGTTCCTTCAGGATTAGTTACAACTATGTCTCTCTTTTTTACCCGACTGCGCCAGAAGGACGGTTATGATTTTTTATAATTTAAGTAAATTTCAAAAATACTTTCATTTGACTTTGAAGGTAAAGTCTGAACAATAATGTATGTACATAATTTTTATCTCGAAAGCAATATAATATTTATGATGGCGATATTTTTACACGAAGGAGGTGCGATGTGATTCAAGCCACATGTCATGAGTGACACACATACTGGTGCTGTGCAGTCACAAAAAGCGCGTTTTGTGTATCACAGGTTTTTAATAACTGTTTTTTTATTTTCTTTTAAATTGTGTACTACGGCATAACACTGTTTGCAATAATCTTTTTATCTTAAGATTTGCTTACTAAAGATTAAAATACTAAGAAATAAGTTTTAGCATGAGTTGTTTAGACTTTATGTCAAATTTCTATCTCTGGAATAATAATTGCTATAAGTCTCTAAACCGATAGAAAATGAATTGGACCACCATTACCAATGAAATGTCATACGAAATTTCATAAAAACTTTGTAGACATAGGAGTTGTCCAAAGTACCATTGGACAACTCGTATGTGTACATGTCTACCAATTTATTACGAGACTTCTCAAAGAGGATGTTCTTGACAGTTTACTGACTGAAAAAAATGGTTGTATTTTTTTCGGCCTTGCGTATTAATTGTCACATGAGATTGATCAAGAAAAGTATCATGTAGTTAAGTACTAAAGAACTTTGAGAAAACTGCTTTCTAAAACGATTGTTAATCAGTCGATCCCGCCAGTTTTGAAGCTCTACAGTAAATAGGGCACGCGGTGCGACGCCGCGTCTATGATAAATTGCAACAATCACTCATCTGTCCCTGATCCCCACTGATAGTAAATACTTAGCCGATATCCAAGAGAACACGCTTTTACTCGTTATGGGTGCTGAACTAAGCTTACAACTTTTGAACATATTAATAATATTGTGTACAATGCCTAGGCCCTAGTACATATATCTAGAAGATAAAAGAGTATTCTAAAATGATGATTTATGTTTTTATAATTATCTGAAATTGTTCTATCTTAAATTACACCATCTTCTGCTTCATCTAGTTGTTCATCCTATCTTTAATGCATTAGCGAAAAAAAAACAATTAATTATTTTTCGAATATTTATAACCGGAGATATCATTGAAATCTGCGTTTCTGCTCGCATGATTTTGAGAAGATACAGAAATATATAAGAATATAGAAATTGAATGTAAAATCACCAGCCTTGTACTAGTTATCTTAACAAAGCAATGCCTGGCAACATCCCAGAAAAATGCTAAGCTTTTTTAATAAAACCACTAGCTGCCTAAGCTGCTTGAAAATATTTATTTCATCGCAAAAATAACGCAATGAGAGAAATAACCGCAGCTTATTCCTCTTAACAGCTTAAATAATTCCGCGAACGAAGGCAGATTGTGAACTACATTTTTCTTTTGTGAATAACGACAACAAATAACGTTTTTGTTAGATTTTCAATTAGCAAATGGTTCTGAGAGGCTCAATTTAATCAGAGTCGACATTGAAAATAGGTACCTTTTGTTCTATTACGCCAATTGGGTTCGATTTGTTGTTGGCAGGCCGTTTTTGTTTACGAATATTATTGGAAATTCACAAAAAGAAAACGCAGAGGCGAGAACTATTTTTAATTGAAACTATGTGGAAACAATCTAAACAATGATAAGCAAATAATCCTACTGATATTTTATCCTACAGACTCAGATTTACAAAACAAACATCTCAAATTCGATATGCCACACGTAACTGCACCCCAGTGAAATTAAACGCAATCTGAGCGCAATATCTTTGACGTGTGTTCTGTACGCGTGACGAATGATGACTGACGTGTGACAGCGCGCGGGTTACGAGGTAACCTCGGTACCCCCACCCCGGCTGTCACGCGTTCCGCTATATTAAATTCTTTGAAGTGTGGTATGGAAATGTTAGAGGATGTTTCAAAATAATTTAATTTTGGGCTAGGGTGGGTTAGTTCATCTAGTGTTGCTGATTGATTTATAAATTCGTCAGAAAATAGTACCTATAATGATTTAGATGTGTTAAGCACTTAACAGTACTAAGTTAAAGACATAAATATGAGAAAAATAATGTTATATTTTCATTTCTCTAAAAGCGCCAAAGATATTAAAATCTTCTACCAAAAGGCAGACAGCTTCAATAAAAACAGTTGATTGCAAATTGGAAATCATAAACTTGAACAAACGAATAAAAACTGCATTGTAACTGCCCGCAATGGGTATATAATCCATTTATTTCATTAAGTCTATCTGATTCTGCTAGCTATCTATGTTGTGGTAGGCCAATTTGAACTTTAGCCAGTTAACATTAGGTTGGGATTTTATTGTGTGTTTGAAGAATTGCTCTCTGTATTGGCCGTCCGCGGTGTTGTAAGGATTTCAACGTTGGTTGAGCGCTAACTTGAGTTTAGACTTGGATTTTAAAGTTTAGGAATAGTGGATTAACACGTTTTAAAAAAAAGACAGCGGGTATCTTTCTCAAGCTGTTGATAATTAGAATTTTATATATGCTGCATTTATTATTACCCATCATTCATTTAAAGTTTTATTAAAATACAAAAAGACAAAAAAAAGATTCAACAATTCAAAAGCAACTCCGTTTGAACTGGCTAACGAGCTCACAATTATTAAGATTCATTCTGGCAAAAAGCCTAGAAATACCAGAATTAAGTAATCAAGGATAAACCTCTGCAGTTCCCAGCTAAAAAAACGCCTTAATTTTCCGTCTAAGCCTATTATTACCGTATCCTGCATTAACATAATCCAGGCGCTGGCGTTCCGCCAGAAGTCTAAACGCGTTTGGCTGTATTGAGATTTACTATCTGAACGGTTTTAGTTCTGTAGCGAAGAGTTCCCGAATCGAACCAAATTGCTAGCCTTTTTCCACTTTTTGCTGAGAGCTAATTAGTTTCGGTCTCTTTTGAGTCTATTTTAGGTATTCTGGATATAGTTCTTCGGGTCAATTGACTTACTAACGCTGAACAGAGGAGATTAGTGCTAAAATCCTGGGATAGGTTCTCGTTTTCATCGTTCATGTGGTTTCACGTTTTTTTGTATTATTCCTTTTCTTGTCCGTGTACCGGAATTAGATTAACTTGATAAATATATTAACTAACAATATACTAGCCGAAAAACGTCTTGGGGTATCCCAAGCATGCAAATAATTGCTAACGCAAAAAGTGTCGTCAGTCAGTGTCAGTGCGAAAATAAGTCCTAAGTAATATTACCTAAAAAAATCAAAGAACTAATAAAACGCAAGTAACAATTTAAAGTATTAGAAACGTCCTAAATGTAAAAATAATTGTAAAAATGCCTTCAATCATTTTGGAAAAGAGCTGATACTCTGACATTGCTGGACTGATATTAACCAAATATATTTAAAAATTACCACAAGAAAACTGGCTTTAAAATGAAAAAAATCAATCCATCCATTTGAGACCTACAACACCCCTCTTTTTGCGTCGGGGTTAAAAACATAACCCATTCAGACGCTCTACCACTTATCCTATTTATCGCTCAATCATTCCATGAACACAGTATCTTAAAAAAACAACTACACACCGTCCAATATCCTCAATTATTACCCACTACCCACACAAATGGCTAATACAAAGCCCTTTCAGATTTATTTCCACGGCGGTAAGTAACGACTAACGCAAACCAATTACGTGGGTAATTAAAAATGACTTAGCTGATAGTTAGGCCAGATAACCACGCTTTGACTTTATTTGTTTAAGTCCGCGGTAACTGGAAAAAATGTGTTCTCATCTGGATTACAATATAGGCCGGGAGCGAGAAGGTTAGTTATGAAAACATTATTTTAAAATTTAAATTTTTATTCTTAAAAAAATATATAATGCTTAAAGAAAAGGCAAGTTCAGTGTTAATGACTCGATGATCCGAAGTCAACAAACAGGATTTACTGTTTGTTGACTTCGGATCCTAGCAGCTAAGATAAATATATTGAAGAATCTATACCTAACGTCAGAAAGAAAACAAAGCCACTTGCTGTTTCCCGCGGTTTCACTCGCGTCCCGAGTAAGTAGTCCCACTTAATAAACCCAGATAAACTATATATATCCATCTATAACCATCTCCAGGTTTCAATCTATCTCCGTACAAAATTTCATCAAAATTGTTTCAGCCGTTTTATCGTGGAAGCGTAACAAACACACTAACTCAATTTTGCATTTATAATATTAGCTAGGATAATAAGACTTTAATCTTTGTCGGAATTCTCGGTCTTTAGCGAACAATGTTCAGGCTAGTTAAACCCTAGTCACCACATTAGCTGTCGTAAACTTAACCTACAACTCAAAAGTTTGCATTGTATAATAGTTTTTATAACCATTAATTTAAGTCTTATAATGCACTAGCATTATTATTTACATAATTTCACTGAACCCGACCCAATTTAGCAACTAAAACTATAGCATCTAATTACAAACTACCCGTTGATTAATTTAATCATTCAATCAAAACGAATCAAAATTAATGCTGTAACGCGTGCATATCATTCACAGGATATTATTCAGCAATCATCAATCGTTGGCACAATTAATGATTCCGTCACATCCGCTCTTTGTTTCACTATTCTGCAAATTAATAGTTGCCTGTCTCTTAGTCTATGCGGTGCGGCGCGGGCGACTCGTAGTCGAAGAGTTGGGACTAATCGAGAAGGAGGAATCGCGTTCGATTCAAATACATTCACATTCATACATTCGATTCGAATACAATGTAAGTCGTTACTTACATTGTATTCGAGTAAG
The DNA here is from genome assembly GCA_963891755.1 of Pyrrhia umbra. Taxonomy (NCBI): domain Eukaryota; kingdom Metazoa; phylum Arthropoda; class Insecta; order Lepidoptera; family Noctuidae; genus Pyrrhia; species Pyrrhia umbra. The sequence continues at coordinate 12,937,571 of OY982934.1, forward strand.
AATCACTAACTAGGTGGCACCGATTACAATTTGCTGTTGTAAATTGTAATTTGTATGGCTATTATTTAATGTTTTTTTTAAGAAAGTGATATAAATTAAGACATGGACAGGACATCTACGTTTTTGATTTTTTTTTCTAGAACCAATTTCTGTAAAAGGACAATTAAATGAGATGTTTTGTAATTAATTTATTACTAAATCCATTGAAAAAAGTTGCGCAAACATTTCCGAGTAATTATTTTCTAGTAAAAACCCAAGTAACGTACTTATACTTTGGGTTGGAATTGAATATCGATTCTTGACCAGCGATTCGATTAGACTCGATTGCTATTCTTGGTCACGTCACTGGCTCTCATGACAAATGGCCGGCTACAGGGTGCTCCGTTATAATTCGTTTTTAACCGTCGCACGTCAGCGGCTCGCGTACCTGCCGCAATTTATATACAGGCTGCTCTATAATACGATGACGTGATTATATAAGAGAGTGCCATATTAAAATAGTCTAGGTTTTTATTGATGTTTTACTAATTTAGTTGTCTGAGAGATCTCTTAAAATATCGTAAGGACTTAATGATAATCACATTGACTCTGATGATGTCTGTTATAGTAAGGCTCTTTTGTTATGATTTATTTTTAATTTAAGGACATACAAGTAAATCAGCTGTGTGAAAATATTTATTCAATTATACGGTACAAACTTATATCAGGGCTGATGCAGTTCCACATCCAACCTCGGCCCGTGAGCCAGCACGCACCCTATATATACAAAGGGCGAGTACAGGCTGATATTGAAGAATGATGGTAAAACACGCGATCGCTTCATTTGGCTGCCCGCATCCCGCGCCAGAGAGAGACAAAAAATGTTAAATAGAAAGTGAACGCTTTTGCGTATTTTAATTATTAGTTCAGAATTGCGTGTTATGATGTAAATTGGTTAGAGAAAGAAAAATATTTGAATAAAGTCAACGAATTACAATCTACTACTTATTTCGTTATGGGTCAGCATATTTTTACACCATACTATATACTGAGTGATTTCCTTTGTTTTGTATCACGAGTTCGATTCTGACACAAAACAATTATTTTTGTACTAGCTTCTGCCAGCGACTTCGTCCGCGTGGAATAGTGGTGCTCCGCTCCTATTGGTCTTAGCGTGATGATATACATGATATAGCCTTCCTCGATAAATGGACTATCTAATACTGAAAGAATTATTTAAATCGGACCAGCGGTTCCTGAGATTAGCGCGTTTAAGCAAAATGACAATATTTCCCTTCACTGCTCTGCTCCTATTGATTGTAGCGTGATGAAAAGTATACTATAACCATCTCAGGAGTATGACAAATAATTGTACCAAGTTTCGTTAAAATCCGTCCAGTAGTTTTTGTTTCTATAGAGTTTATACAGACAGACAGACAGACAGACAGACAGACAGACGGACAGACAGACAGACAAAAATTTTACTGATTGCATTTTTGGCATCAGTATTGATCCCTAATCACCCCCTGATAGTTATTTTGGAAATATATTTCATGTACAGAATTGACCTCTCTACAGATTTATTATAAGTATAGATAACTAGTAGATTTTTGACAGATTTTTTAGGTGTCTGTGAGATTTTAAGCATTTTTTTTAATTAAAGCGATTTAGTTTTTTTGTCAATATTTAATTGAATGGAAAATAATTTCAGAAATACCATTTGTTTTTATAAACAATTGGATTATACAAATAGGGAGGCAGATACCCACTCGTAGACAAAATGGGATGCAATTTACAATGCATGGATGGAGTTCAATTTGAAATTTAAAGCGGCAGTGGCCTAGGGGTAGCGGCCGGGGAGGAGACGGATGCTAGTTCGAATCCGGTTCTGTACGTAGGGTATGTAGGTACGGAGATATCGCAAAGCACTTAGAGGAAATGCATTGAATTTTCCTTTTGGATAAGACAAAATTTGTAATATCATCTTTGCTTAAACTTTGAGGTTAATTTGTGTAACATACTATAGCTTTCCCGACGATCATAGTATTATTGAGCAAAGTAGGTAAGGCCCAAACATATAATAATAATGGTTTTCACTCTTATACAGCTTGGTCGATCTTAAAGATCAGATAACGACACTGCGTTGAGCAAAAAATGAGCTTAATTAGTTGTGATGTTGACTTATATAGATTAACTGGATACAGGTCAGCTATTTTTTTTGGGTTTTGACTGTTATGTTATTAATACACTCACTCAAAATAAACAGTTAACTAGTGAATCAGTAATTGTATAGTGTATCGTAAACAGTTTAACAATGATTGAAATGATCCCCTATTATTAAATACAAAGCGTACGAAAGGACCAACTGAAAGGACCACAAAGCCTGAGGTCATGCGTCACCAGGACACGACTTGGCAAATTATAATTTATTTAAATAAACCTATTAAATATTCTGGCGTTGTCCGCGCGTCCTTAACAAAAGTTGTGTAAAAACAAGATGGTGGCAAGATTTATTGCTCGTGTTCTTGCCAAGAGCGCTGTGTGTCTTGCAAGTTGACGTCACTTATGGTTAAAGAAACTGTAAGTTATGTGAAGAATATGATTTAATTTTCACTTACATTTATGTTGTGGTGGTTTTATACAAGGTGGGAGAGTAATATTTCTTTGTCTTCGAAACAGCTGCATTTTTCTTGAATTTAGTTTCTGAAATAGGATGAAATTTACAGTTTGCATTTTCTGCATGATTAAATTTTCTTTATAAAACATATCTAAGCATGAGTCTTCGAAAGACAGTTGTATGGAGTTTACATTGAATGCGGTGGTTTAATTAATTTTATTTACTTCCTAAGATTGAACGTACTCATTCTAGGAGAACTGCTTCATACAGTTGGGTTAGATATACATCAAATCCTTCTCCAGATTTCAATCTATCGCCAATATATTCAAAGGTAACTACGCCGACTATGATTAGATTTTTAGTTATATCTTTCAACTATCAATGTCTAAACCTCTCAATATCCCTCACTATAAAACTTAACATACCGTGGCACTGTATAATGTAATGAAAGTCTCGTAAAAGGGCGTGGGTCCTTTGAGCCGCGGGCGGCGAGTGTGCCCGACGCTGGGATAATAGTGGGCATCGCTCGCGCTAATAGGGTCACGGCGGCTATAGCCGATCGCTGAAGTTGAAAGCGTTTTGTGATGAACCTTGAAGTACTGATTTTTTTAATGTTGAGGGATAAGAAGTAATCTGCTCTATATAAAGGTCAAATAAGGTGAATATTATCTTTATTAAATTGTATTGACTTTGATAATTATTATGATACACTTAGATAGAAAATCGTGACCATTTAACTTTTAAATCGAACTAAGGACTATCGAATATTCCTGCATTATAAATAAATACGTAGATTGTTAAAGAACTTTCGAAAAGATTTGTTAAACAATATTTCTTTTATATAGCACCTACAATGTTTGAAATAGTTGTAAATTAATATACTTAAATTAATGCAATTAGTCACATGCATGATGACAAAATAATTATGTATTTAAGTATAATAGAATATACACATGTTTTGGTATAATTTATAAGCATGTGTATTTGTACATATTCACGAAAAAGACACGTTCGAAACCCAATAGTTAGCTCAATAATTAGTTTAACTAACCCATACAGACTATTTTTTACATCCAAACATGACGATACTTCGGTACATACACATCTTCACATCTCGAGAACCGCTGACTCACTCTTACGACAAGGACCCATACCCACACGCGAGGTGAACGCCTCACCGATCAAAAGAATCTTCTCATCGAGTTATCTGGTCCTTTTAAATCCTCCGGTCAACTATATCGTCCAATGATTTGTACTATTGCGTATGGGGTAAATATTTTAAAGGAATATAACTTTATGGGGTTATGAAAATGTATTGGGTTTTATTGGTCAAATGTAATAAGAGTAGTTCGGATGGTGTACATTTTATATATGAAGTGTGTATGAGATTTGAAAATGAATGATATGAGGAAGACTTGGGACTAAGTTTTTGTACTTTATAAATTTCTTTAAACGTTTTGTTTACCTTGCGTTTCCGTAAAATGTCTTTGAATTTAGCTGGTCCTGTAGTTTATTTATTTAAATGGCTATCAACAATACTAGCTATAAATGCAATTCAGGAAAACTATATCTAAAATATCATTCCGTCACTGCCAATTCACCGAGACCGGTGAGGATTTTTTTCAAGAGTATCCATAATAATAAAAATGAATATTTATGTGAAAATAATAATATTTAGTGTTAGTGTGAAAATACCAAACTGTTAAGCCATCCTCGAGCACTTGCATTAAATGTCCCCTGGTAATTGGAACTGCTACCCATCAAAGGTGAAAACTCGACAATACTGTTCCCTTTTCAACCTGATCCGGTCCTTCATAATACCAGGCCGTTAAATCCCTTCGCTAACAATAGACCGGCACCTCACAATCATTGGACTAACAAGTGCACGCACGTTGTAGCTAAGTGATATTAAAACGGTTGCCGTAGCACCGTAGCAGCGTAGCGCTCGTAGCCAGCGGCTACGTCATGCTACGATGTCTCATATGCTGCTAACTAGCGATATTTATAGCATCAGTGGTTCTAATTTGAATTATTAATGTGTGTTTTGGTCCTTGTAGTCGGTATGTGATTACCAGCTGTTTTCCGTGGTTGAAATCACATTCTAACGGAACTATTATACGCACCTGAATAAAAACTTAAAAAATAAATTCCATGTCCTCTCCCAAGTTTTAGCTAAATTGGTTCAGAGTAACTTGCGCATTTGTAATATATTCACGATTTATCTTCCTAAATATCTAGAAGTAGAAAACCAAATAATAATTAACTAATAAATTAATTTTAAACATTTGAATTTTAGCTACTTGCTCGCAAGTAAAGAAGTGATGGGCAATGTTTAAGATCCATAATAGTCCTTTGAAGGTTATATCATTTTCCATTATTATCCTATTCATCTTATAAGAACTGGTCCTTATATACGGAATCAACATTATCCCAACACAAAGGACCAAACAAAACCCATCGATACGTACGAACAATACCTTCTAGTTCGTATTACAAAACTTTTTACGATTTCACTTGAACTTTCTGGCCCATATGGTACCCTCATAAAAGTAACGGGTGTTTTACATAATTTACTGTAAACCCTTGTATAGTGACCGGCGGGTAGGTACTAGGTAACTGCGAGTTAGGTTTCATAAAACAATAATTTACTATAGTTAATTGGCATTTTTAACTATGTATAAGTTTGGCGGTTTCGTGTTATCAGTTTACTTAAAGTTTTACATTGTTGCATGAAGGGTTTATTGGTAAATTATTGTATATGGTTAGAAACCCAAAGTTTAGTACCTAGGTTAGAAAGCAATTTTTCTGTAATGATGTTTTTGTTGCTAGCATTGTGCAGACAAAAATCGTTTTAAAGTCTTATTTAGTGACGACCTGAGTGTCTAGTCAACATGAATGCCACGCAAGAGGTGCCGGGTTCGATTCCCGGCCGGGCAGAAATTGAAATGATGAATTTTAATTTCTGTGACGGGTCTGGGTGTTACTATGTATAATATGTATGTATTTATAAAAATATATAAGTAGTATATCCGTTAAGCTAGCACCCATAACACAAGCATGCTTACTGGCATTGCTTACTTTGGGGCTACATGGCGCTGTGTGAAATTGTCCAAAGATATTTATTTATTATTTATTTAGTAAGATTGATTAAATATTCGTATATCACGCCTATTTACGCAGCATAACAAACCAAGGCCTTTTATTTTTTTTATTTTGATGATGTAGTCCAAAATATATTGCCCTATTATTGACTAATTGCATTCAGAACATTATACTCACTAGACCAATGAGGCAGCGAAAATATTTCATTTTGTTGCTACCTTGTGAGGAATGAGATCGTAATAACCGTGACGTCTTAATGTCTTTCTATTTTTAGAAATTAATCTACATGGAATTGATTACATAAGGTGGCTATAAATAACCTCGCCTATTTGTGTGTCAGTTACCAAAAACGATTGACAGGTTCACGTTGATTTAATTGTACATTTATAACTTTACAATCTGTGTGCTTTAATTATTTTTTCGGTGATAGGTTTGTATTTGGAGTTAATATTGCAATAGCTGCAAATTAAATTCACAATATTTAGCTCAGCAGTTCGAGAATTAATCGAAGTATTTTCGTCGGTTTTATATATTCTTTAATCTAAATAGGAGTATCAGCGCTTTTAATACTTCTAATAAAAACCAGTCGACTTTTATTGCATAACATAAAACTATACTAGAGTACTTGAGTAGCTTGAAAAAGTTTAACAGGAGAAAAAAATAAGTGGGAATTCACGTGTAATGAACCGAAAAGAGCGAGTACATAATCTGTCACTTTGAGCACGAACCGTGGACGTGTCATTAATACATCCACCACTAACGACAGCCCATTATCCGTCTCCAAGTCCAACAGAAAAAAGTAAGCAATGAGGTATCTTTTGCCTCATCTTACAGTGAAAGGGATTATTTTTCCCATCCGAGTGCGTAAAAAAAGTTTAGTACATCAACTGGTTATCGTCCCGCGCGAATTGTAAAAGTCAACAGAGGGAACTGTTTTTACGGATATTTTTACCCTATTGTTCCTCCCTTAAGTAGCTTACCCGACTAAAACAAGAAAAAAAAACTCATAAATACAGGGTTACAGTTAAAAGATTAAAAATTATCGCACTATGGCAATGACCGTAGCATTGCAATTGACCGCATCGCACCACGTGCGAAACGAAACTTCCTATCCCTATCTCTGCCCTACATGTACAATTTTCCGCATTTCAGTTATCGGCGTCCTTGTCTGTCGCGGAAAACTGTAAGGGCTGATTGCCATGCCTCAGTTTACGTCGCGTTGTTGCGACGGTCGGACGTATGTGGGGTGGCGATTTTGTCCCTTCGTGTTTCGCTCGCGAAGTATTTGCATAGTGAAGTGCGTAAGTTTGTAAACTAAAAAGATATTAGAAACTTGGTATTTTTGTTTGGTTGAAAAATTGTTTTGGCTGCTATGACTGTGTAGTGGTGTTGTTCATGGATGTAGGATTATTTATCATTATTGTGTTTTGAATTCAGTGATGTGAAGTGACTCAGTTTTTATTGTAAAACTATTTATTAAGTAAGTATGAAATTGACGTATTTAATATTTGTGGAGAACTTGTGCCTAAAGTAGGTACAAGATCTCCACAAATAAGATTTGTTATGTTTTAATTTCTTATAGTAAATATTTATATAGTTACTGGACGATTGTGGGTATAGTAACATAAAATTATAATCATGCATAAACTGTTTAAGATTCATCCGTAGCATTTTTTTAAATATAAAAAATAATAGGATAAGATAATAAAGTACGGAAATTCATTATTCTTTATTTTTTTAGGTGCGTTCAAATCTTATCCCTTAATAGACAATCTCATGCTTATTATAATTATTTCACAATTATTGACCGTGAACACGGGTCCCGTTCGTATATATACTTTTGGTCTTTGTAGTCGAATTTCCGACATCATTATATTATTTGGTCTTTGTGTACATTCTCTGACACTGGCCCTTTGGAAATTTTCTATGTGCAAAGTGTACTTCAATAATAGTATTTTAATATTATGTAATTTACGATCATATTTTCTAGAGCGTATCCCACACTTTAATTAGGTAATTAATGATTTTAATATTTATTAGTAAATCGTAATATTTTTTTTATCAAAATACTTTAATTACTTTGAAGTACTTACAATTAAATACACAGAATTCTAAACTAACTAGATTAGAACTAGACTATTGACCTTTACTGAGAATTTCCGTATATAATTGTTGTTTTTTTGTACACACAGGGCATACAAATAATTTCAAGTCCTTCGAATCTAGAATATAGAGCGGTAGACTCAACTTGAGATAATGCGACAAGCCATGTGTCTGAGGCTGACAGATCTTGATACAATTTGTCACAGCATTAGGCCATGCGTGCTAGACATGCCGAGTGTGTCCTTGACACTGGGAGGCTATTTCACACGGAGTCTACCTACATGATGTGTGAGATATTACAGTTTTTACTAAGTCAGATATAAGCGTTCATAAGCTTGGTAAACAACTATAGTCTAACATAAAATAATAAATAATTTTCAATACGAATAATTCCTCAAGGTCTTGGATGGGTGATGCATACTCGCTCAAATAGCATCATAGCTCTTAATTTGGGTATTTGTACTTTCTTGAGAAAGAAAGCGACGTCACAACTTACTACACCATTTAAAATCTAGGTACAGCGAATTATTTCAATTGATTGACGGGTTTTCCTGTCCAATTATCCGCATGATTGACAGGAGACAGCTGATCATTATCTTTTGAACAAAGTCTTCAAGTCCCATTAGAAAAAGTTCGAGGTTCAAAGTACCTATAGTTTACTTTTTAATGCCTATAATTCTCAATAGAATACCCACATTACATATTACAGGACTCACACATAAATATATGTTAGCAGAAGCGCCATACTTTTAGCAATTTATTATTAATGCCTAAGTTCCGCAGACATTTTGCTACGCTCGTCGGCGCTGGTGATAAATTTCGCTCAAACATTTATGAATAGTTCACATACGTATAACATCAAACTAGGTTTTTGGAATTAAACTAGGTATTGTTTCTATTTTAATGTTTATTTCGAAGAAAGTTTTTTTATCCTTGTCCAAACTGTCACCTTGATAAGTTATATAAAGTCTCGAAATAATGTATAATAAGGTCATCCATTTCAAGTCAGAGGCCGTCAGGCGGATTTGAGAAAACTCTGACACCAGGGCTTGTTAGGTTGGTAAAACCTGCAGCCCACACGATAAGAAGAATAAGAAGAAGATAAGGTTAATAATATTCGAATAATTTAATAATATTCGTCTAATCTAAAATATATGTAAAAGATTGTTCATCACCAAACTGTGATTAATATAGCGCACATTATTATCAATCTTTATATCTTCATAATTATACATTAAAATCAGTTTATCCGAAGGACATCCTCATTTCGCCAGCCTTAAATTGCACCAGCAAGGAAGCACAGACTCCAATCTGCTTCGTAAAAAAACCCAATATTCAGTGTAGTGTTCAAAAAAAAAACAAAATTCAAAAATCATTCATTCAAAGCTGAAAATCAGCTTTTTGAACGTCAATTTACAAAAGACAGCCCCCAAAATGCCCGCTGTTCACCACTTCCTTTGTGTTTTTGCTGGGAAGAAGAAGTGGCGCAACAAACTCCCCAGCAATGCCCAATTCGACCCTCCTCTTAGCAGTTCCACTAGCAACCACTACACCACCGAGGTAGTCATCTAACAACCTCTTAATATAAAGTGGTTTAATATTATCTATAAGTTCAGAGATACAGCTCGACGATACGTAACATAAGCTTGATGAATACAAAACAGTTCCGCGAGTACTCGCCGGCACAGTATCTGTTATTCGATACAGAAGCCGTACCAGCCAGACTGTATTATTTCCCCGTCGACTGCCAAGTCTGTTCCCTCTCCGGTAATTATAATAATTTGTATGCACTTATCTGGGCCTGTCACCTCTTTTTAAAAGTAAATATCGGAATATTTGGCAAGGACGTCTGTCGGTGTGTGTTGGCGTTCGTATCGGTGTTACGTCATTATTTTGGCTCGAATACACATGTCATTGGTAGATGAAGGTTGAAATGGTGTATCAGTGTTGATACTTCTAGAATCAAGATGACGTATTGACTTTGTAAAGAGTTGAGATCATGACCTATGATTTACTCTGAATTGTTTTGGTTTTATTACCTTTGTTAATTAGTGCTATGAAATATTTCCCGATTATCTGTCAACGAGCTAAAGACAGGAATCTCGTGAGAAGATATACCGCGATACGTATATATCCATTGATCAAATATATCTAATGGAGATCCTTTTGTTTGGTGCGGTTAATCGTAAACAATCAATTATTTGCATTGGGACTAAACCTCAAATTAAACTACTATTTTAACAAAAACCAAGCATACGAGTCGACTTAATAACCTTCTTTTTCGAAGAAAATTAATAAAAATACGTCGAATTAAATTTTGAACTGGTTCACAAACTGTTTAACCTAAAGTGAACACAAATAATAGTCACAACTTCAAAAGAAGCCACGCAAGTCACATGGAGGCATGTCTACACCGCAGTTATTGACTCGTATCAATAAAACAATAATGCTTATTAGCTCCAGCCCTACGTGTAGAGGGTGCATCACACGCACGTCTTCCGCTCGATTACTTCGTATCGATTAACTGCACGCATTACGAGTATCGATTATTTTTTGGATAGCGTGACGTGTGGTTCAATACATGTGGTCGTTTTTGTTGGCTAACTTTAAGTCGATTAAGAGATGTGCCTTGATTGGTAAAAGTCACAAATAGCAAAAAAATATACTGTTTTATAATAATGAATAAGCTGTTTCCCACGCCTTCTCCAGCATGTGGAGGGTACAGGTGAATACGTAATAAACGAATTCACATTCAAATGTATAATATTAGTTAGGATTAGAATGGTCAGTGTACCAAATTTGCATTTAGCCCAGTTGATTTTAGTTGGCGTACCGAAGGACCAAATGTTCTTCTTACCTTAATCTGTAAGTTATATACCGACATCTAAATATACTATTATATAATTTATTTTACTGTAATCCTTGAACATTAAACATTATCCGCATTATATTAGTATCTTTATTTTTTTATAAATTCTTCACCAGAGTTATCGAGATCGATTGGTTGCCAAGCAGGAATAAAAGAATATTGACGCATCTTTACACATAATAATAATCATTGTTTTTAAGCAAAGGGTTAATAAAATTACCAGGACTTCATAAGATAAAGAAGATAGAACCCTCAACGCGAACACAAGGGTGCAACCACACGTAGGTCGCCGCTGCGTCCGTCTTCCACTCGATTGCTTCGTATCGATTATCTGCACGCGTTCTAAATATCGATTATGTTTAGAATATGGTGAGGGATGGCGCGAACTGTGGTCACGGGGACATGCCTCGAGGTAGTTTCGGGTATTTTGGTATTTCACACAACATTTACTGGAAATACATACGCAAAATTATTTCATACTAAATAATATTCCGCCATAGGCATCGAATATTTTTTGTTTACAATTGGATATCGCTCGAAGCTAATAAAAAATAAAACGCAAATTGTTGCACTTTTAAATACATATTATTTAATGTTGAGCGTTTTATTTTTATTTCTTTTGTACCAATTTAAGTCTAAATAACTTGCAACAGCACCCTACTAACACGCTCAAAGCTAAACAGCTATCAATTACGTTTAGTGAACATTGATGGATAGTTTTCCGTTTTACATTATCTTGTATTTTGGGGTAAGTAGTAATAATTAATCGCGTGTCTGTCACTGCGGACATGCCTTTTAAATAATTGAGTGATAACTATCGGAGAGCTTTGGTATGCGGTCGTATTTAAATATAGAAACGTTTTGATCTATCGTATCAAAAGGACCGGACTCCTTGATTAGTTACTGAAATAAAAATTCTAGCCTAAGAATTATAATTTATCGTAGGTAGGTTTACAAACATATATCTTAAATACATAAATATTTAGGTCATGCAAAACTTGCTTCGGTACCGGAATCGAATCCGCGATACCGCTACCTTTGGGTACCTACACCATAGAAAAAACAGTTTATAGTACAACTATTTATATCCCTGCTCATATTACAAATGCGAAAGTAACTTTGTTACGTATGTCAGTCTGTTATGGTGTTAATTTTTATCCAGATGGGTGAATTATTGCCCTCCCCTTGTAGGTAAAACCGCTAAAACAGCTCGTCTTATAACTGGTATTAGTAGTCATGGAGCCAAACCTCCGATATGAAACTATAACCATAACCAAAATAATCCCACAGCCCACATACGCGTCCGCTGAGTACATCAATAAGGTAGGGGTAGGAATGCGCACCCATCATTCCTTAGAAACCTCTCCGAATATTCGCTCAGAGATATTAATAATATCGATTAGGATAACTCCATCGGTAGGATTAGGTTTTTGTCTCTCTCCCACACCCAGGAATACTTATAAACGCATTTGTGAATGGGATTGACTTACTCTCTGTACCTATGTCTGTTTCGAGAATATGGGACTCCTTTAATTGCCAGTCCCTACCTCTCTCCTAATATGATGTACCCTACAGGCCCAAATACCTAGATTTTTATTTCCTTTCTATAAATACTTCACTTAAAAAGTAAAGCACATCGAACAGACAGACAGATGGCTGTACTAAGCGTATTTTATCAGAATTGTTTACCCATATAGTTTGATTCCAAGTTATATAAAACTCTGTTTTATTAAAAGTATCAAAAGTGATCAAACATAAAAATAAAATATTGAGATGAGTGTATCATAAGCAATTTTCTGCAATGCATTTAATTGTAAGACAGCCATAAATAAAATATAAATGAAACACCTAATTAAACGGCTGCATAAATTGGCCGGTTCAACATGAAAAATGGCGGTCTTCCAAAGGTTGCCAGCTCCGTGTGTAGTGTTGCCAAATTATTCGAAACTTTTTCGGGACTTTAAAATGGTGTGCAAGAATTGTGATTATTTTTCAAACTTTTGTTTTATGTGTATTCAACGACAAAGGTATACCTATACGTAGTAATTAATGTAATTATGTAAATACACAATATCGGGAAAATACTAGTAGAGTAGTGAAATATATAAAAAAAAGATATCAGTGTTCGGTTAGTAGGTAGTAATATCACCGAAAGATAATTTACCTGCCTAATAACTATGTATAATATTTACTTTATTTAACATTCCCGAATCATACGTGAATATGGTAACACTACAATAAAGGGTTGTCAGCACAAAAAACGCAACACATCCACGTCACGCGCTTATGATTCGCTGAAATTAGCGAGTTAGCATTTGTCTCTGGGATTGTTTGTTTTTTAAGAAAACGGCGCCTTGTTAGAGGTATGCTCTTATTCACACAAAGTGGACATTTCTTGTTGTAAACACGTATAAATATTTTAGCTCTAAAACGTTCTTTTTATTTTTTCATTTTATAAGGGTTAGCTCTTGAATCTAGTTTTGGTCAGAGGTGACAGAGACATCGTCGATGATGGCGGGAGCTTATCCAGAAGAAGCAAAATTACGCTAATTTTACGAAGATGAATAAAATTGCTAAATAGTTCGATATTTTGGTTCAATAATGAATGTAACAAATGATCTATTAGCTATGATGTGACAATTTGTCTGACAGCACAAAAATATATCCAAAATATTTCAGCAGTCATTGGTGTTAAAACTAAATACGACAAGGTTAAAAAACACCTGTACAAATAAAATACCACAAACTCTATTCAATAAAACCGAAATAAAATGAATAATAGAATCGGCATGACACGATATCCTAAAAATATCGCTCCGGTAAAATGATAGAGGTGGCATCCGGTACGCGCCCATCTCCGGCATCCCGACGTGGCGGAGAGAGGGTTACGTGTGAATAGATTGTACGCTGATAGTCAGGACTGAAGGGTTAAGGATAGGTGAGGGTTATTTGTTGGTGAAATAAGCATGTTAAACTCTGGCAGCAAAATTTTTGGTGTCAAATACCTTGACATTCATTAATTATTAAAAAGTTCTACGATAAACAACTTTGAATTCTCAGCGCAATTATGAGACAATATTTCACAACAAAAATAAAGGGCGATAAAAGAAAATTTATTAGTTCATTTTTAAGAGCAGAGATGAAATGTGAAAGGGACTAACGGAAAAAATGACATATAACGTAGATGCCAAGTAATAAGGAACAGGGTTGCAAGATCATCATATCTGCCTAGCCTTTTCCCAACTATGTTGGGGTCGGCTTCCAGTCTAAACCGGATGCAGCTGAGTACCAGTGTTTTACATGGAGCGACTGCCTATCTGACCTCCAAAACCCAGTTATCGGGTAACACGATACTCCTTGGTAAGACTGGTTGTCAGACTTTCTGGCTTCTGACTACGAATGACAACAGGGACCAACAGCTTAACGTGCTTTCCGAGGCATGGAGATGTCTCGCTATGACAAAGATGGTCACCCATCCACGGACTGACAGCGCCAAGCGCAGCTTAACCCTTGATCGGTCGAACCGTGTGGCTGTTATTTAGCCACGAACTCCTCAAGGTTGCAAGATGATGTTTTTCAAACGCTAAACACCAGTATCACCTTCGGATAAAGACCTGTTCATCTTATTTCCAAGATAATATACAACGCGATGTTACAATTATGAATTTATCTGGTAGATATATCTTATTCAGAAGTTATGACCCTGGACCTACATCTTGTACAGTGGTTGGTAGCGACAATTACCTAAAGGAATCATTATCAGCATCATTGAAAATAAAATATCGATATATAAATAATCGAGAAAAAATAATTATTCGATTTCGCAAAAACTCGCTCAACTGTCTTTGCACGCTCTATGCTTCACCAGTTATAATGGAATATTTTTATTAGTTTTTTTATCGTGAAAATAGTGGGCCGCCATGGAAAATTCCGAAATTATAGTCGTTATTTATCTCACAGCAATTTTCATTTTTTTTTGTACTTGTATTTTTATAACTTGTACTAAACGACTTACAAAATAGGTCATGACTGTCACAAAACAACATCATATCCCCGGATATAGCCCATATAGTAAGAACAGAAAGCCTACGGTCGCCCAGTACGCGTCGCGAGGGTTACTTGTAATAGTTTCCGGTCCGGCGCACGACCCTATTGCGTCACTTCCGGTCGGACAACGACCGCCCAGATGACTGTAATCCATTGCCTACCAGTTAATTGAAAGTATTTCCCAATCAATTGGATCATTAATTGAATTAAAGATTGGTGTGAGATCAATTTATTGGTAACATATTTCTTTGGGTTTCTGGTTCGTTGACGTGAAATATGGTTATGGGTTCGATTCCAGAAATTATGGTCAACTTAATGGGGCTGCAGCAGTTATTATTTTCCTGTTAATATAAATGGAAATACATAAAAAGGATACTTTTTCTGAATGTTCTTATGTATTGCAAGTGCTTTAAAAAAATCCCCAAATACAAAAATACTTTGATCTGTACTGGAATTGAATCTGTGACCTGCGACGATGATATTAGCTATGTAATAGTATGTCAGTGTAGTCAAGATAAGAAATGTCTGTAGGTACTATTAACTGCTACTAAACTTTATAATTATATTTATTTTATAGGCACTAGCTATTGATAATTCACATCGTACTTGTTATATAATGTTTGTATTTATTCTTCCTACTCTAAGATTTTCCTCTATCGTAAGTGCATTTACAATCATACATTACACAAGCGTAAACATCCAGAGCTGGAACAATTTTATTTGTCCCGTGCGGGAATCCAACCCCTATTAGAGCAGCAGGCAAAACTCAACCACTTCACCATACGTGCCGTCAAAAAACGTATGTCATAAAGTCTTAAGTCAGTGTAATCAAGATAACAAGTACACCACTAGCTACCCTCCTCAGAATACAGCATAACGAGCTATATCATCACCAACCTATATATTGTCCCACTACTGGGTATAGGTCTCTTCTCATACAGAGAAGGCATGAGCATTGATCACTACGTGCGCTCAAGGCGGTTTGGCGATTTCAGACTATTTAAGTCTAGGTTTCCTCACGATGTTTTCCTTCACCGTTAGTCAGTGATGTCTAAGATATACTTAGAAAGTACATATGACTTTAAAAAAGTCACATTGGTACTTGAACTCGTACACGAGAGGCAGGTGCCTTAACCACCAGGCCACGACGATTTCATAACGAGCTTAACCCACTAAAAACATTTAACAAACAAATGTAGGTGAAAACTATATTTTATTCCGTTTATTTAGCCGAGCACCGTATTTCAGGAGCGCTGAAATATTTCGACGGCTAACTGAAAACTAACAGACGGACAATTAAACAAATAGGACTACGCTTCGTTAGAATATACAAACGGTAGGTTTTACTGACCGCGGCTTGGGTGCAGGTGTGTGGTGAACTGTGGCCATTGTGATACATTTTTCATTGTGTTTGAAGCTGGGGAATGTCTCGAAGATTTTTTTTGAATTGTATGAATAGATGTCGCAGTTACATCGTGTATGACTGGGTTTGAAACCTGGCAAGTCCCAATGTGACTTTTCGAAAGTCATGTGTACTTTCTAAATACATATATCTTAGACACCACTGACTAACGGTGAAGGAAAACATTGTGAGGAAACCTGGACTTAAATAGTCTGAAATCGCCAATACGCCCTGAGCAAGCGTGGTGATCAATGCTCATGCCTTCTCTGTATGGGAAGTGGTTTGAGCCTAGTAGTGGGACAATATTCTGATGATGATAATGACGATTAACAGAAAGTGTTTTAGGAAATATTATGTGCTGCTATATAGGTTCCACTTTAATTATCTTTTTTTGACTATAATTTTAATTTCTACCTTAAATATACCACACTTAATAAAGATGCCACGATGCCACCCAAGTATCTACGAATTGTGAAAATACTTTTCCCCGAGAAATTAGCAGATTTTAACTTTCAAATGATAATAAACTCAATTAAGAAACGATTAATCTCAGTTTAAATTACAAAAAGAATATAATTGATATTGATTGTCTCGTTGGTCTAATGGTCGCATAACATGACTGCTGTAAACAGGTTCTCAGTTCTGATTCCCGGGTTAGGCCGAAATCATTTTGTGGATTTTAGAAAATTCCACAAAGCAACCTGGAGCCAGGTAGTTGATGCTGTTGTACCCCCGTACCTGCTGCGGGACGTTCGAAAGAGATACCGCGCCCGGAATGCAAAGGGCTGAGGAAGGAACATGGATGGGTTTTAGTGAGTAAGAGTCTGACACTCCCGCCTGTCCCACCCACTGCGGGGGTCATTTGATGATTACTCATCCGAAAAAAAACCGTACCTGGGACGTTAAACCATCGTCCTCGGCTGTTATCTTGACGGCAGTTGTTGTTACAATTTCATGTCAGAGGCCGTCAAGCGGATTTGGGAAAATTCTGACACTGGAGCTTGTTAGGTTACTAAACCTTACAGCCAACGAAGAATTGATATTCACGGAGCAATGTTTATTTCTTCTTAGTATGAGTCGAAAACTTTGCCCTGAAGTTAGATTTAACGACAAATATTATTCTAACATGCCAGATAATACGTCTTAACCTTAACCGCCACTAACCCGTTACCGCCGCCGCCGGCGTCTCGCAGTAAATAAGCAACATATTTACCGATACTCGATTAGTTAGTGATTGCGTATTCACAGCGACGACGGCGCCCTTTGACATACGAGTTAACTATGTTATATTAACTGCACAGTTTTGCTTCTACGGTTAGCGTGGGGCAAGGTATGGGAGGCAGAGGTATAGTTAATTCTGAGTATTTGTTACTTGAATACCTTTGTGGGATTGGAAGCTTGGTTCTTGATTCATTTGAGCTGGTTGAATCAATGCAACTAGTTACTACTTCTAACTGTACTTTATACTTCTACTTCTGCACATATGAACTTTATATCGATAATTCGAAAAAAATGTCGTAAAAATAATAATGAAATCAGTCCGTAGAAAATAATTGTTTAAACCACATTCTCACCATTTTGATCGGCCATAATAGTATGACATTGTCGGCCATTGTATGCCGTAGTTGTATTTTAATGTTGTAGTAAAATAAGCCTATTATGAAGATGTCATGAAATTGATTCCTTAAAAAGCATACATAAAAACACATTAATTAATGGTAATGTCCATAATAGTTCCAACCGTCCCATAACTTGACACCACAGATGATATCAGTCGCCAAACACACGGGATATGAATAGTAATCACGTTAGAAATTGAGATGATAATGTGACAACTATTTGATGTCGGCTTTTGATTATGATGGTTTATGCGGAGACTGCCGTATCGTTCACGAATTATGACTGAATTAACTGAAACTGTGAAGGTATATGTTAACCACATTTTGTGTAGTTAATTTGTTGATTAAAGTAATTATTATACGTGTAACCTGTGCTGGTAAGTGTTGTTTAAATATAAAATTAATGTTGATGCAAAGAAGTCAAAGCTTTGTAAGTAAAATAGTATTCTAAAAAAAAATAGATAGAATATATAGAGATGTAGATAGATAGTCAAAACTTGAAAGACTAAAATACAACATGTAGCTATAACACATAAGCATACACACTCACACAAAATCACATCATTTTCTCATGAGATAGGAACTGTAGAGCACCACATGGCTGATGCCAATTATCAATAACTACAGTAGGTATATAAAATAATAGAAATAAATGACTACTTGTAGAACCTATATGATGCAAAATTACTTCGTAAACCCCACTTTGAACTACCAAGCTCCATGTACCCACAAACTCGATAGATCCAATTAAAAATTACTTACCCTAATTCACTGGATCATCCAGCCATGTTGTTATATTTACCGCACGTTAGCCGGACCACGTGCCTATAAATGTTGAACTGGCTGCATACTGGATGCACTAAACACGATCGATACTCCCTGATTGAAACATTGTGAATAGCGGTCAGCGGTCTTTGATTTTGTAACCTGAAGCAAAGCTTTGCAGGAAGCCCTGGACTTTATGAGGATGCTCAAAGTAAATTTATTTACTCAAAACTCCTTATTTTCTTGATGAATTCTTGGTACCTTTGCAAATTATTTATCTTTCAAAGTGAAAGTTTCATATTTTTTAGAATCTATGATGTCATCAATGCAACATGTAAAAGTTATTTAATAAATAAAAATAATTACTATAATATATGGTAAAACAATTTAAATTCAGAATATAATTTTAACAACGTTTAGGAGAAGAAGTCGTTTACACTTCATCATTCATCATCATCAAACCTCATTTTATGTTTATTAGATGAAACGCCTTGCTTAGATCTACACGAGATGTTTAACGACAAATAGATGAATATAATATTAATACAGTCAATTTGTATACGTTCCCTCTATAAAACTAAAAAACATGTACAACAAATTATAAATTCCAACTCCAAGAACAATTGTATTAAAACATTAAGAAAATCTGTCCAGGTAGTATTTAAATATACATGTCGTTTAATTTTTAACTGAAACTTCTTCATATAAAGTCGTTACATTAAGAGCAAACCGTGCCGCAGCAGACGAGAAAGTTAATTTAAACTGTTCTTTGCTTATACTCAGCTATTTAACTTGCTTCAGCAGCTAACTTGGATCTCAATTCTATTGGATCAAAGCTATTGTATCTTTTCCTATCGTGTATTGTGTATTATGCTCAATGTACAAAGTTTTGCTGAAATGAAAAATAGGTAATTTAACTTGAATAAAACGGTGTGCATGCATTGAATTATAGTACTGCACGAGGAAACTTTATGGAGATCGCGTTTGTTTAGATTGGTTCCCTTTGTTTTACTGTTCGCAGTAATGAGAGCAATAATTTACGATTTACCGTGGTTTTTGTGGTTTAATTAGTTTTTGTGATAGCATTTCTATGCGATAGAAAAATAAAAGATTGCAGATTTAATATCAGTTAAAACTGCATAGATATCTTCAATAACACACCTCACAATATTACAAAGCTTACGAACATTATCACAAATTCAATAAATTGCCTAAAACAATATTATAACATTGCCGTATACATCACAATCAGACAATAACCCGGCTAAATGGCAAGTCGTCGGTGGGCACGCTCTATTGAACAAGAAACTTACCTTCTAGTTGGCCGGGTTGTGCCCGCACGCTTTGTCCTAAACCAATACGTGATTGCGTTCGCTTCATTTGACGACGCCAAACAGTTGTAAGATTATCACCGCTGTGAGTTGGAGCTGAATTTTCTGTAAGAGAAATTTGTTCTTGGGAAGTTGTAGGTTTTATTTGTGTTTGAAAAAGCTACTGATTGTTTTTGAGGATGAGGAAACCTACAAATATACACACCAAGAAATAGTGGATATAGGTTTTCCAAAAAATCAAATATAAAAGAAGGAGAACGTGCGGTTTTTATATAAGTGAAACATTCAACGAAAATTCTACTTATACCTACATGTTAATGAGAGATTGCAATTTCATATTAAAAGTAGAAATAACTGAGTAAATAAAACATTTATTACTGTAGCCACACGGCTTGTTCATGCAAATTTATTTTCCCCACATTTAAAATTCCACATTTTACGAGGTCAACTTACAAGAAAAATTGTGGGCAAGATCTTTCATAACATTTCGCGCGCAAACGAAACACGATCTCTTTATTGCACTCAAAAGAACGTTTTATGGACTTACTGCCAGCGCCACGAATGAATATTTCAAATTAAAATTATTCCATTCGAGCTTTCCAATTAAAAAGGGTTCCAAGCATTTAGAACAAGTCTGAAGAAAGACTTTTCTAAACGAATTGCTATAAAAATTGAATACCGACGAAGCGACCCGTAACGATTATTTTGATGACAGTTCAAAGGGTCCAACCGGTATTAGAGAAAAACCGATGCGTCTCATTCTCTTGGCTGTGTATAGAGATTTTGTTGATGGACTCTGCTTTGTTGGCAAAAATGCCGAAATAAAATGTTCCCAGAATTTATATGTGGGTCAGTAAATTTTATTTATATGTTCAATATGATGGACTAGAATAATACTTTCGGTGATATATTGAATTCTTATAAAGTATTATTGTTAATTAAAACTCTGTAGTCTGATTACTTTTCATGTTATTTTGACGGAAAATCCACCAGCCATAACCAATTCCTAGGTATTCCACAATGCATTCTCACAAAACTATTAGTTCCCGCAAAGCTGACCAATACCGAATAAATTCGCCCAATCAAACGGAAGACGATAATTGAAAAGATAAGTAAAGAATTATCTTCCTTTTATCTTTCTCGGCCGTATGAAATCCGCGAAGATCACCGATATTACACTGGCGAGCAAATAAATGGGGTACTTAGTACCAGCTTAATAGTCACGTGATGTAGCTCTGTCCACATTATTTACCCAACCGCGGGCGAAGTTGGGTAATGTGTTTGGAAGTAGCAGTTTCTTTGTGTAGTAGGTATCTGTTGAACTATCGCAATTGTGTGAACGGAGAAGTTACTGGGACGATTTTTCGTCTTAAAAAGAACAAAATTCTTTGTCCTTTTTGTTAACAAACACAGTTTTAGTGACATTTGGAGGAAGATAGTGTAGGTATTTCGTATTTTTATCTAAGAAATCCAATACGGCCACGGTCAAGGCTGAAATAAACAACCTTTTTGTATTTTGGGTCTTATATATATTATTTACATTCAATAGAACCTCCTACGGGACAAAATTGCAATAGCATACTTGATTTGAAAAATTCGTCGTACATTTTGGCCCACACATTTACTTTGTATCGAATTGTACAACTAAATCAGATTACTGTTTTACAATAAAGCGCGTATCAAAACAGACGATTAAACGCACAGATGTACAGTGCATTGCAAATAAACTGCAAGTGTGAATTAAAGCGAAATTCTCGCCATTGCAAAGTGGATTGCTGTGTAATCCGATCGGAGCCGATTCAGAATTTTGTATTTATTTATTTACGTTAATGAAATAATGTAAGAATGGTGGATGAAGTGGATGTGGTTGTAGATGTTAATTATGTAAAATACTTATTGGTTTATGCGGTTATGGGAATTAAGGGAGGCAGAATAACAGCTGTGTATTGTCTCGCGAAATTAAAACAGAATGTTAAGTGTTTTCGTGTTAATGCGAGATTGTTCAACGGTAATAATATTGCCGGATGGTTATTATTGTTTGTTTATGTACCGTAAAATGAACAGTATTTTCATTATTTGTTGAGTATCAATCTCAATTAAAAGGTTTATTTATGGGATCTGATTGTATATTGAATATGTCACAGCTACTTGTACTATGCTAATTTAGAAATATAAGAATAACTCAAAATTAAAAGCCAAAGTTACTACCAAAAACAAAACATGCAAAGACAAGAAAATTATACTTACATCTTGTTTAAAGAAAATATCGTTGTACCGAAAAATCCCTTACATAATTTTAATAATTTTGCAACATCAAAAAACAAGACTTCAAAATCCCTGTGGTTCCCTTCTACCTGTCAAGTTACATAACGTCACTCACGAATACTATAGCCCGCACGTTGTACAGTAATGTAGTGACAAACAGACGTACACAACGTGCACTACATTATGCCATACATAATTCATGGCTCTAAACGGCTGAGGGTGGGTGCAGTATTGTGGTCGGCAGTGTAATAGCTAGGTGAAGGACCCGTGGCTAGCCGTGCGGATCAATGGATATATGAGGTTAAGCTGCGTTTGATGCGGTTAATTTATGGATGGGTGAATATTTTTTTGTGATTGCAATAGTTCATAATGTCAGTCGCTAGGTGTTATCTATGAAACCGAGTGATTACACAACTTTAACTGTTTAAATTACCTGACTATTTAAAGTACCGTAGCTATTTTTATAGTTAAAAACTTCCCCAATAGAAAGGGATGGGAGGAAAAAGTGGGAGTATACGGAACTTAAGGTAACTCGTTCTTGGTCGTTTCTTTTTAATATTCTAAGTAAAACTTAGCAAAAAATGTTATACTCAACGCAATTTACAAAATACCCGCAAACCCTTCCATAATTCATTGACAGTAAGCATATCATTACCAGACATAAGTAACGGTAATGATGGTAATGACCACCGTTTACCGTTCGCCGGTAACCGGCTTTTAAACGGTTCTTCATACATTATTTATTGTACGTCCGACTGTTTATACTACTGAAGTTCTAAAGAATTTCAAAGAAGTGTTTGTTCAAGTTTCAAAGAAAGATACCCGTAATGGAACTGTGTTGGTTTAAGACGGCTAAAATGTCCAGCTAGCCACCTTAGCAGTGCCTGGTTTTGAGAAAGTTTTTAATGTATAGAGAACATGTTATTGGTGGAGGTACTTACTGCCTACTGGATATAATGTTTTGTATTTTGCATTTTTAATTTAACTTCTAACCACAACCTTCAAAGATAACTCTTAAATCTACGATAAAAGCAGTACATAAGTCGACATTATATAAAAGAATGGTCACCCATCCATGAACTGATCGAGGGTAGTGCAGCTTAAACTACCTGATTTATCGATCCACACGGTTGCTACTTAGCTATACCTAACATGCTATTAAAAGGACTCAATAATAATGAAAATATTTGAAACCATTTCCAGGAAAAAGAATGCCCCATCGCCAAACTTATTAACGGAAGATTTGCATTCTGTAATCCCATTAGAACGAGTAATAAATGATCACGACATACAAATTCAACCCTCAAAGAATTATGAAGACTCCTTAACTTCATTAAACTGAGTTTTCGAGAACCGGTCTCGTTCAAATGTACCATAGATTAAGCTCCCCTACAAATGGGTCGAGATCTATGACCTCTCGAATTATTACAATAAAAGCCTATTTGATAACTAAGAGCGGTAATTTTGAGACGCTTCCGTGGTAGGAGACTGAGTGAAGTCAGTTTTATTATGAAGAAAGGGAAGCAGTGACTTAATTACTTTTAAAATCATGTTTATCTACAATTCTATGTTGCCATATTGCTACAATATCGTGTAGATGGTCCCTATACACTTACAATTATATTTTTTAACGTTATTTGGCAACGATTAATTGATTTTAGAAGGTTATTGCTACCTCTTCGTACTTAAAACACACGGTTATTAATTACGTGTTTATTTCATAATTCTTTAGTTAATTTGATAAGTGATATAACTGTGGCCGGTTGCACCTTTGTTTTTGATCAATTTCTAGTAAAATTAAAGTCAAGAAATGATGATGGCACAAACAATTATGTTTAGAATCGATGGAGTCTCACTATTCATAGATACAGCACCTCTATGGTCGGTGTCACGCCAATCAAATGACAAATTAAAATCCCAGAGACAATGCTGAAAAATCTCACGTGTTTATAATTAAAATGGCACCCATACTTAAACAGGAAAACAGCAACGCAAACTAAATTTTCGTTGCAAAACAGCGTTAGTGTCTTTTCACATAGTTAGTTTCTTCACAAGGATCTGCTACTACTAAAATAATAGTTCTATTTGAACATTTAGTGAACGTACTTACCTAGAAATATCATACACAAAGCAGCAGCAAAACTAAGGCGCGAGTAGATCAAAGTTCTAAAACACTCCTAGTTTAAATACTTTCAATTGAACCTTCTAAGTGTCCTTAATTGTACAATTAAACTGTCAATTTTGTTTAATGAAATTATTTGACTTGGCCCTCGTAAAGTCCTAGTGGCCCAATTTAGTACAAAACTGAAGTTTTGACAGCCGTCCTTCATCTTGTAGACGAAATTCGATGTAAGTGCTGTTGATAAAGAAGACTTAAGGTATTATTTACATTATTCTTCCTCAGAAACAAGAATACAGAACCGAAACTATAAACGTTTTGATAAAAAATATTTGCTTGTATTACCTAGATCATTTTGGTTGATCATGGTTGTTAAATGTTTATTTTCGCTGTCGACGTCGCGATTCAGTTAATGAGGAACAAAGTTATCATATCAGACGGATATGTTGTATTTGAAACAAATGATAATATGTTGTCTGTGTTTGAAAAAAAAATGTTAGTTACCAGAAACAAATAATTGATTTCTAATAATTCATATCTTTTATCCATGTAG
Organism: Pyrrhia umbra; assembly: GCA_963891755.1. NCBI lineage: Eukaryota > Metazoa > Arthropoda > Insecta > Lepidoptera > Noctuidae > Pyrrhia > Pyrrhia umbra. The sequence goes on from OY982934.1 coordinate 12,962,342, forward strand.
TCTGTTATTATTACACCGTTTGGTTTAAAAATGTGACTTAATTTTATAACGAGGGGACGGAACGTACAAAGTAATATATAAAAGTTGAGTTACATGCTCCTAGTTAGTAGATGAAAAACATTGCAATAATACTCTTGCAGTTAAAAATATGAGCTAAGAGCTCGTTATTATATTACATACATATGAAAGATCATACTTTACGACTTAAAGATCTCCTACAAAATAAAAAAGTGCTGCCTTCTCTAACTAATTTTGTAACTTATTTTCTTCTCTTTGCAGATGGAACAAAAGACCAGCAGATGGATTTCGCCCACCAGCAACCTGCCCTGAGACTTTAATACCTTCCTAAAATGGAGAGACGCGAGGAGATCCACCGCCATGGGTGCAGCATCGCCAAGCAGACGATCCTGACAACACACCCCAGTGGCTTACAGACCAGGGTATCAGTAGAACTTGCGAATTTTGATGCTCTATGTCTCCATGCAGAATGCAAAGGCACTCCAAAAAGGCCTTGGGAAGGCAGCCCCTTCACTGCACGCCGTGGTCTTCTAGGAGGTGTTTCGGCTCATGCCACACCAGTCCTGGGTAGAAGAAGTGACCTGGTCAATGAGGGCAGGTTGTCCCAGCAATGTACTCCTGTCATGAGGAGACGGGAGGTCCTGGACAGTCCGGGAGGGTCTCCTCTGCTGTCCAGGAGGGCAGATGTAGAAGAGGAAGATTGCGCGGATGTGGATAATAGTGTCATCAGTGGCTGGTTGAAGTTTCGAGACAACAAAAGGGTGAGTAGAATTACATTCTAAATTTAACTTCGATTGAATTAAATGAATCACTAAAGAGTTATTTAATTTAAAAGAAAGAACAATTCAGCCGTTCATTTAGTCATAGATCTCATAAAATCAAAGTCTAATTTGTAATTGATATCTCAATTTAATAACTTATCTGTGCTGTATCGGGTGTGAATGTGTCTTGAATACTTTTTATGTGTTATTTATTTTCAACTTTGAATGGTGCATGTGGAGGGCGAATGTTAATGTTAATGATAATCTAGTGTTTTTTAAACTCCGGTTTGTCGAACTACAGTATCACGTATGACTACAGCGTGTGACCGTATCATGCCAAAAGATCAACTCTGCAATTCTACCACTGAAGTACTTCAGTAATCAAAGCCCAAGGTCACCTCGCCGCGAGTGAGCAAACATCCTTTGACATAAAAATACTTAATCCGGCTTTTCATATTTATTACAGGAACAAATTAAGTTTCTCATTACAGGGGTCGCGTTTTATGAAACATTTAAAAATTACGGTCTCTGTATCAGCTTTTTTTAGAAAGGTTCTTCGTTCTTGTGGGGTTTTTTTATTTTTTTTCATAATAGTAGTAATTTGTCTTTTTTTGTAAAATGAGGGCATGAAAGTAAAGAATAAGATTTATTATTTTTCTAAACATTAGCTCTGTCTACTTAGGTACTAACGAAAATACTGATACTCATTTTCACGGCTACGGTTGTAGACCTGTCGTAGGCGCTACGATCGTACTACGAAGTCCGTTGTTTGCTACGACGTTCAGCCGTAGCGTCGATACCGAACCAGCCCGAACACTCATTTATAGTGAAACACATCGAGTACTTAGTGATTCAGTAAGGTGTGCACAATTTGGACGAAATTTTGTAGACATTTTGAGTAGATAGAATTACTGGACAGGTTTTGAGGTATTTTATACTTATGGACAAACCATTTACTTATGAACAACCAAGAATTTTATTGTAGGTTATGTAGAGAATGTACCTATTTAATGAATTTGTATTCTGTTTTGGCAATTAAAGAAATTCCTATTTATTTGTTGGTACCAGGTACAGTCGGCTAGGTATATTATGAGGCAAGAGGGTAATTTAGTGGCGTAGTACAGCGCGAGTTGCTTCGAGCACAAAATGCTTGTACCTATTACTTTGATGTGTTCTAGTGTGGGGACATGCGATGGCGGGAATGTCGATAAAGTTTTTTTAATATTATTACGCGTTTTGTGTTTAATTTTTGGAAAAAATAAGAATTTAATTTAATTTATGTCTCTGCTTGTGTTAATTTTTATCCATTTATTATACTCTAATATTTGTATTTTTATCAGTATATTTGAATGCATTTTTTGTCTGGTTCTGTAATCAGGATTTTCTTGAATTTTCATAAACGCTTTTAGTGTGGGAGTTGATTATTTCAAAAAGTCGATAAACTTGCTAAAAGTTTTTTCCAAATTGACTTGGTGGGTCTGTTTATGTAACACAAAGTATAACAACAATACCTATTTTAAAGCTACAGACACTATTGCAAAGGTATTGCTGGTGCATAGTATTATTTTCCAAGACAAGGCGACAAGGCTCACCCCTACGGCCGCAAGGTGGAAAGCCCTTACCCCAGTTGCGGAGGGGCTCTCGTGGAGTCCTCGCGTTGATACCTATGCACTATAGCTCGCTTACCATAGCTCGTTTAGCACGAGCCACGGTGGAAGGTGTTTTTATACTTACCGGTATTCGTGTAACGCCTTTTAAAATAATTGGTCGGAGCAAAGGTCTTGTGAGTAACATAGGTATATAAAGAAGGTAGTTTTTTTAAGGTTCCGTGTAAATGTCCGTCTGTCTGTCTGTCTGTCCGCGGCATAGCTCAGAGGTGCTTAGTACTAGAAAGCTGAAATTTAATAAACATAATATGTATATTGATCACGCTGACAAAGTAGGTACTTAGTACAATAAAATTATGAAAAATATTTTGACCCCCTCTAACTTTTGAATGTCCCTAGAAATGTGAAAAAATTCACAGATGTAGCACATATAATGAACTTAAAGGGAAAACGGTTAAATAGGTTTAACCGGTTATAGTCGACTGACTAAGTGCCAAGTTCACCGATAGTTGGTTACATAATCGGCCCGTTAAACGAAAAGTTTTTTTAACCACGAAGCGGTAATTTTCGTGTTGTCAACTTCTTTTTCAACCCCGGCTTGGTAAAATCAACCGTTTTAGGTATAAAAAACCCAAATGATAGGTTATCCATCGTTGGTAGAAGTTTGAATTTATGGTAAACAGCTGTTTTCAGTTGATCGGGCCGTTATCTTGTAAGTGAACTTGAGCCTTAGACCTACAACGGAACTATAGAGCGCCTGGCCCGACACACACTTGGCCGGTTTTTTTATTGTCAATACAAACTTATATTATAAAATGCTATTGTGTGTTTGTTTTTTTATGCATTAATAGTGTAGCAGCTGAACCATTTGGATAAAAGTTATGGAGACAACGGAATTTGGAATAGATCCTATTATTCCAGTGCGCCAATAGTTCCCTCGAGACGGGAGCGAAACCGCGACAAACAGCTAGTTATGTAAATGATTAGCAACATTTACTAATACTTGGAATCGTGTACTCATTTTAGGTTTCATCTATTTTTAGTTTGATAAAGGTCACGCAAGTTTTATTAGGAAATATAGTCCCAACGTCTAACGAACATATCGAATGGACATAATAATATCATCCTTATTTACCCACTACACCAATTTGTCCCGTTTTGTCCGGGACTTTTCCCGACATTAACACACTGAGTGGTCCGTGTGAATTATCACCACACATTTACTAAGGCCGGGACAAATGCCGGGACAATTTGCGCCATCGTTGGCAAGGACATGTCCTGCGGAAGACCATAAATCATGGGGACCCCAATAAACAATGCTATTGGACCGATGATCACAAGTTCGATGTTTTGTTTGTTAACTTGATTGAATTTCTGCAATGAAAGAGAATGTCTGTTGTTTAGAGAGAGAAAAACAGGACAAATGTCTTGCGAGGGTATTGGGACTATTTCTAGTTATTCTTAGATTAGGCTTAGTAACAATCTTATACAATATATTTATTTCGATTTAGAAATAAGAGTATTTACTACTATAGATTTAATTTTTTTTTATTATTGTTAACGAAAAAATCAGTAATGAGCATAAGCATAGAATTCTAGTTTTATTCCAATTTTGCTTGTATACAAACTAGTGACGTCATTAACCGTAATACCTTCACCAATTGATTTCCTAATAAATCAAAGAGAGCTCGAACACAAAACCTGTTCCCTGCCATATGGCCTGCTCCACAAGCTCAGTAGGCACACATCAGCGGCCAATCACTCACAAAAGGGCTTAACAACCACTAGCAACCAAATTGTGCGCTCGATTGCGGAACCCCAATAGCTTTAACTATGAAGATCTTTGTTCGCGTTCCGTAGAGGCTTGCACTATTTTAATGCCTGGAGAGCGGGCTTATGAGGTTGAATTATATAGTAAGGTTTTTTTTTCTCGCGGTTTCACCCGAATTATAAGGGAACTACTTGATGTACCCAGATAAAAAGTATCCTATAACCTTTCCGGCTCAAGCTATAACTATACCAAATGCCATCTTAATCAGGCCAGCCGTTTTGCTATGAAAGCGTAAAAAACAAATAAACTTACTTCCGCATTTACAATAAGTTATAGGATGTCAAAATTCATTTACACAGGGAGCCATGAATTTGAGTCAGTTACAAAAATCGTAATAATGTTTGCTATTGAGGTTCAAGATACTAATTGCCGATGTGAAATGAAAAATGTAAAATTGAACAAATACGTCTTGATCAAGTTAGTGTCTTTTTTTTCTTGAGCAAAGGTTTTTGCCAAAACTGGTTTCCCTCGTTAGCCTTGCGTTGATCCTGATTCGACGCCAATGTATTATTAGCCTTACTTATATAATTTTCTTTTATTTCTCAGTAGAAGCTCGGAGTATGTTGTTTTTGGGTTTATAAAAAAAGGCTGGTCCTTTCTTCATCTTTAAAAACATATCAAAACTATGTTACAAAAATCTTAATATGTGTGTAGAGTCTTCTGTCTTACCCGTCAGCGAAAACATGCTTGATATTTCTTTATTATCACACAATTTCGTCAAACAAACGATAGCTAGTTAGATTGATTTGTGTACGTTGGAACTTACAGGAAAATGGGCTTCTGTAGTTTTGAGATTCTATTAAAACTTTGCCCTGTCTCGATCGGTTGGACTATAGATTTAGATTCCAATAGCTCACCTCCTGCATCACTTATCTCTGTTAGAATTCACTTGAATGCAAGAGCTTTATGAGGTATGCGATGCAAAATATTCTAATAATCATACTACTAAATGCGCATATTTATGAGTATGTATATTTATTACTCTTTCACGCAAAAACTTCTTCGAAAAAAAAATCGGTACACATATATCTTCTTATTATGATTATATGGAGTCAAGAAATTCTTCCTCATCGTCGTCAACCCTGGGACCCAAGAGATAAAAATAGATAAATAATTTATTTTAAATAATGGAACGCAATATAAGAAGTTTAAACTAAATACACTTTTCTTCTACTAGAATGAACCCCCAAGCGACCTTTTGCTTTCCTTTATTCTAACTCTTACTGCGGATCATATATTATCATAGCGAAACTCCTCCGTGCCTCGGAACGCACGTTAAGCTGATGGTCCCGGCTGTCATTTGTAGATCTTTGGCAGTCGTTACGGGTAGTCAGAAAACAGAAAGTCTGCCAACCAGGCTTACTAAGGGGTATCGTGTTACCCGGTAACTGGGTTGTGGCGGTCAGATAAGCAGTCTTTCCATGTAAAACACTGGTACTCAGTTGCATACGGTTTAGACTGGAAGACGACCGCAACATAGTTGAGAAGAGGCTAGGCAGATAACAATCTAACTCTTATGAGTTAGCCCGGCGATTAACAGCATTCTCCATAGAAAATCCCTAGCTTTCCTGAAACAAGTGCCTGTTGATATCAACATAGCAATCTGACACATACAACCGCACATAACGTTCCCAGGCACACCACAAGCGAATTAAATAATATTAAAGTGTTCGGTTAGCAGAACAAAATGTTCCTTATTAACAATATTTATGAGCCGTCATTACGCGGCTTCATACAGATGGATTATTTCAATAATTCAACAGCAAAAACCAGATAATTTAACTAGCGCGGCGCGAGTTATAGCGGGCAGCGTTTGCAATATATTTGGTGTTACTACTAATAGTATAAATGCGGAATTTTGGGTATAGGTATGTATGTTTGTTACTGTTTTACGCAAAAACTACTAAATTGATTTAAAAAGAATTTTCAGAAGTAATATTTTAAAGCTGTCTTAAAAAACATTTTTAAATATATTTAAAAAAAAATTTTTTTTCTTAAAGCACGTGTTTATACGTCCCTTATTTTTGTAAAGTTTTAACTTGTTTAAATTAACTCGTTTTATGCACTATTTGTTTTGTTTGTCTGTTCAGTACAAATGGAGAACCTAAACAATCACTAACAACATCATGAGTGTTACTTCCAGAACCTAATTAATCTGGGACTAATGTACACACGATAAATACTACCTAGAGTTTAAAACCTTTGTAACGGAACCTATCACAAGGTTCGTATACCCGTTAAATTCCGTCGTTTGCACCGTTAATCGTTCGCGACGTATTTTTACCTCTCCTCAGTAAAATGTTCCGCGGCGAGGTATCGCAGGAATTTCTCATTGAGCGGGACAAGGCCGGCTCCTGAACGGTGTCGAGCTTGTCCCTTATAACGGGTCTTTAATGTTGAGTTTTTGTCTTATAGTGGGTAAAAATAGTAGCGTAGTACGTAGTGTTTTTGTCTTTAGTAGTTACAGAGAGTCTTTGAAGATGAAACGTTCAATTTTCCCTTCCAAATCGGGAAATTTCAGTTAATATAATTTCAGTGAGCTTTTGATTGAGATCTACTTTTAAAGGTGTTTTGCAAAATCTTGTAATATTGTATCTAATAATGAAGTTAATACGAAGATAATAACATTATACATGTTCAAAAGCCGACATTCTAACTTCACCAAATACCAAAAATGGTGTCTAAACATCTCTTTTTACACACAAAATCGTCCGACTCCATTCAACAGAGTGACATGAATAGATACCTCCTTTGAAACGCAAAACCTCAACCCACATCAAAACATAGAATTAATATAACACAACAATAGCGCGAATCTTTCAGAATGCATCAAACGGTCCGAATCGCTTCATTTTCATTCGAGTTTTCTGACCGACAATTTACTTTACAATCAAAATCCAACCTTTGTGCTTTGACATACGGTTGAGAGCGGCGGCAGATGTAACTTTGCCTGTTGAACAATGAGTGAACGTTGTATGACAAAGGCGCTGGAGGTCCGAACGACAAACGTAACAATAGATACTAGTGCTGGGAAAGGTAAAACGATTGCAACTTCGAGTTGTGAGCGATGTGAATGCTCGATTCTTGATCTATTTTTAAAAGTCTTGATTTGCATTCGGTCCTGGAAATGTATTGTGCTGGTTGGTTTACGAGATTGGATGGCCGATTCTACTTTGTAGATTTGTTAAAGTAGCTGCTGGGATAAAACAAGATAAAAACAGGTTTGCACTCGCGCTAGCTCAAGCGGAATATAGCAGAGACGCCTTTCTAGATTCTTATTGCAAATAAGCCCTCTTATTATAAAAAGTAATCATCGGTGACTTCATCAAACGATTTCTGTTTGTAATGCAAAATGCATTTAACTGTTATCATTCATTTTCGTTTAATATTATTTGCATACATATTCGAGGAATTGGGTTGGGCAAGACCCTGTAAGATGATATTAAATTATGATCAACTCTTAGTGGGTTTAAGAGCAAGTCTTATGTAGATCTTTAAACAACTTTCTAAGTTTTTTATTAAATCAATTTCAGTTCATTTCAATATCAAAAAGAAATGCAATATATAATAAAAACTACAGCGTATGTTTAGAAGGTTGTACTAAGTATTTTCCGGCACCAATAGCTCGCCATAGGAAGTCGAATATCGATTTCTATAATGCAATAATAATCGTTTCGCCCCTCACTAGGCGGGTGACCTGTGGTGTTCCCAACTCACGGCCCGATGACAGTTTTGTTTGCAAAAATTATGAGGCTGAGCATCTGCGTGATATTTTAATATCTGTCATTGTTCAGCATCAGATTGGACCAAGCCGGGCGTTAGGTGCCTGGTAATGGGCTCTTTGTTTGAAAACCTCTGGTTAAGCGGCAGTTTTTTAGGTATGGATTTTGATGGGTGTGTAGATGGATGTGAATAGGAATAGAGGCATAAATGGTTTCATGTAACAGGTTTTTATATAGAAGTTATAGGTAATATTCTTTGCCTTTTCTATGTCTAACATGGATAACTGTGTTTTTGTAGAGTTATTATATTTATACTACGCCCGTGGGACGTGCACATCAAGATACCTTTTGGAGAGAATGAAATTAAATAAGTATGTTATTGTCCAATATAAATAACAGTTAACTGAAATTGCAGAATTCATTATAACCAACATGTAAAATGTTCACAACAAATAAACACCCACAGTCCTGCCACCGAAAAATATCCAATAACATATATTCCAAAGCTAATTACGCGGTGACGTCACCAGATCCGTAAATAATGACGTCGACATCTCGGCAATATGGCGGCAATATTTCGGATATTACGCTAAGGGTGCTGTCTGTCCCCAAGAAATGTAGCATTTATCATCAAGACATCGGAGACCGAGGAGGTGCTGTACGGAGCACGTACCTTCCGATATATGTTTTAAATATTTTTAATTATAAGCAAATTAATCGGTTTTAAGAATTAGAACAATATATATATATATATATATGTATATATATATATATAATGTATCTCATGACCAGTACATAAAGGAAAGTTAAAACAAAATCAGTAGAAATCGTGTCGCCCATCATTAAAATCAAACTCCATACATTGTGTAATAAAAAACGTATAATCCAACTAAATTATAATGTTGGCCCCAACTGCGGGTAATTTGAATAAATTAAATGAAAGACGGCCGTTTCGGAAATTCGCCTAAAATTGTACGTATTACATTATTTATGCAAAAGCGTTGGATTGGTTGCGTTATATTTTGTGACACGCGATGATTACGACAATCCTGCGGGTGTTTGTTTCGACACAATCTGATCAACGATTGGCAGGAATAACTTCCATACTGTGTTTATTTTCTCCAACGAAGGCATCTTATATAGAGGCCGTCAGGCAAATTTGAGAACACTCTGGCACTAGTGCTTCTTGGGTTAGCAAAACCTGCAGCCCACACGATAAGAAGAAGAAGTTTATTCGGAATCTTGAGCTTAATTATTTTTTTCAGAATCATTCATCATTTTTTTTCAATCAGTTTTTCCTGTTGCAATCCAAAAGTCAAAGTACAAGGGTCTTAATTAACAACCGATGTTTCTGCAAAATTACAACCATTCTCTTTTCTTAAATCAGAATATATTGAGTTCAAAAGTCAACCCCACAAAATCTCAGGCAAAAACGCAAAAGAAAATTCTAAAAACAATTTGAAACTGGTTACAAAGCGTCTTCATATAAATGTAAATGTATGGGGTGTAAAATTTCTCAACGTATCACAATGGGGTTTGATTCCCACAGCCGCGTCCATCGCCGTTTTATACGACTTTTTTGGAACCCAAGTCAATTTGGTTGGCGTTTTCATTTTTTTGTCTCGCTCGTTCTTCTTTGACGATGTATTGTTATCCTGCTCGTGTATCTACCGGTGTGTTTTTTGGATACTGTTGAGATAAGTGGCACTTTATTTAGGGTATTTTTGATATCCTGTATCCCATCATTTTCTTTATCGCTTCTGACTACTGTATAATTAAAGATGTACAATATCTTACCCCTTCCCTTTTCCTCCTCCTATATAAACCACAGCGGGACGTGCCTAATCAGAGACAATGCGAACCCACAAAGCAATCACATAAGTACTTTGTAACGTAATTCAAAGTATGTACTTATAAATTTGGGAACCACCTCACGTCCAGATTTAACTTTTAATTTTCGCTGCACGCCAGCACACCCGCCAAGTTCTTGATACTTTGTCAATTTCACCCCTAATGCAATTCAAATAAGTTTTAACAAAAGGGTGAGGTAACACATTGATTGTGCCTTATCGTAAAGTAATAAGTGTTTTCTGAATGATGTTAGGGTGAATGTGTTAACTATAAAAAATGGTGGATTTAATGGAAATAAAATAGTTTTAGAAGGGCATTCAGGGAATTCGGATCAAACCTTAAGATCGAAAATAGGCTTGGAAGACTTTATTTTAGTTTCAGAAATTCATTAAAGAGTTCTAAAATTAATATTTTTAAGTCCTTCTATGTATTAATGAGTATTACTGCTTAAATACTTTATTTATAAATCTAGTTTTACCAAAAAAAATCGATGCATTAAAAAAAAAAAATTACGTACGTTATGAGAGAAAAACCTCACGATAACTATAAGTAGAACTTTATATATAGAAACTTTATATATAGAATTCCGTATTCGAACAGGCTGATGGCGACTAATTATATCAACACCCTGACAATACGACAAGGTACAACTTTATCGAATTCCAAACAACAAAACAAATCAAATTTCCGTCACCTTTTCCGAAGAAAATCAACACATACCAAGTAATGATTTACACAAAAAACTAATAAAGGACCCCACACTATCCTCGTAGTCATTATGGACCCTAGAGGGGGATGGGAATAATTTCCCGTCCCCTATCCCGACCCTAGTGACGGATAGTGGAAATAATCGGTCTCTTGATTGAAAATTACTACTTTTTAATACATAATCATTGATTTTGTTATATATTTTCGGCTCATATCCCCTGAAGGGTGGGAAAAGGAAAAATGCCTTTGTTGTAATTACAATTACTTTGACTAGTCGATTAAACTTTTGTGAGGCGGTCATGTAGAACTTGGCTCATTCTTTTCCTTCGTCTCGTTAGGGTGTGACGTGTGATATGTAATTGCATGGAAGTCTATAGTACTCATTATCTGCAACGCGGTAATGTTAGGTTGTGGCACGCGCCGGTGTTGTAAGCTTTTTTTTTCAGTTAGCACAGTTCAATGAATGTTATGGCTGAATACCGTCTGATTTTGGTAATATCGTTATAATGTTACTACGCATGAATTTACAGTTCTATATTAGTGGTATTTATGTATTGATTGTAGTTGCTAATATTTCGAGAAAAAAAAGCAGATATCTTTAAACATTCCTGAGCAATATACTTATTACGATAAAACAAGGGCAGTCCTAGTTAAAATTTCCAAATATTTTTTGTCATATATCGGCATAAAAATAACTTATGCCGTAGTAAAAACGGTCACTTGGTTAGGTAACATGGCTATTTGGTCAGTACAGGAATTATAAAAAGTCTGTAAATAAATAAATCACATATTTAATAGATAACTAAGTTCTTTCAGATATACTTATACTTGCACAACTCTACGAAAACGATAATTCCAAGACAAACCTTTGTACTGTACATTCAAATTCTCTCTTCGTAAGTTAACAAACAGTGCCATGAAACAAACCGGATGATATAAATACTAAACGGTACGACTGTACGACTGACAACAGCAAATTTCAATTTAGTAAAACCGCGCCTCAGCGGTGGGATTAGCAACGCCCACGTCTGGGACACGGAGTGGGAAGGATGGATGTGGTGTGTGTGTGTGTAATGGAATTATTTTTGTTTTGACATATTTTAATGTGCGTTTTGATTGATGAATGAGTGTGATGAAAATATCTGACTGACGTATGTTTTGTGATTTAAGAATGTATGATTTACTATAAGCCTTATTATTGTGACGTAATAGATAAGTGCTATCTATTTGCGGAATCATTACTGAGATCAAATGTAATTTTTACCGTTTATTGCACCAAACATAAAAAAAAATTATACTTTTTGGTCCTTTCATACAGAAAACTGTGTAAGCAGAGGCTTATCTTGCAATTAGAAAATCACAATAGCTGACTTTCCCATTACAAAGAATTATGGATTAGTACATTTCTTGTGGAACTTTGGCAAATACCAATGACATCATAGGTTTACCTATCGATCCTCATAAATAACATCTTCAGCTTTTTATAGCGATACTATTTTTTTTTGTCCTACTGCGTCATATCCATTACATACTCCAAAGCATCTTCCATATGAATGCATCTCCTCGCAACAGAAAGGTCATGCATGTAGTATTACGTAGTACTATCACACTTGACCTTTCGAGGTCATCATTTATAAGGTCATGAATATCCTTTTAAGATCGCTATTCTTGTATTATATAGGTCGACATGTTAAAAATATACGGTAAATGTTTACACTGGTTGGTGTAAAAATAAAAGCTTGAAGGACCAATTTTTTGTCCAAGATTGTACCGTCAGTTCAGCGTTTAATGAACTGTGATGAACCGTTATTTTGTGATTGATCATCAGAGGTAAGCTTGACATGCTTTGATGTCTCATATTATAACATAATCGTCGAATAATTAAGATGAAAACACATTTATATCCTAAGTCATTGAACCACGAAAGAAATCAACTATAAAAAGTGGTGGCCTTAAGCATAATATTATGTATCGAACGTATTGTTGGGGATTCAAATCCAGAATACAGTAGAGCAAAAGCCGATTTACCAGCATACCAGCCGTTCCAGAAATTTCTTGTCTTCCTAATTGAAAATCTTCCGTTTTATTCTGAGCCTCAAGGTCAAGTTATAAATAAAATTCTCTCAGTAGTCTCTACGTTCCCGGAACTTGAAACATACTTCGTACATTAATGTTCGCCGCATTCTCTTGATATGTTAATTTCTTCACTGAATAAATAATTCATTTGTTAAGGCGTATCACTCAGCATTGTTGCGAATTATAGCATGTGTTATAATGACATTAACTCTTATTGCCGACGATTTAGAGCTCAATTTGCTCCGTGTTACCAAATGAGTTTGTAACTAAGATTTATATTTTGTTTGCCGTTGATTTGACGCAAGGTATCAACGGGGATTTTGAATTTTCATATTTATGGAGATGTAATGAATTTAGGTACAAATGAAATATACTTTGGCCATGAAAAGTATATAAACATGGTACACGGCTGAGCTAAGCTAATAATGATTACAAAGTCTTCTCATTTTTAGAAGAAAGCATGTTATAGTTATCTCGAAACCTACCACCAAGAGACATTATATTTAACAGACCAAGAGAACTACCCATTTACAATTGATAGGCTGGATCTAGAAACTTTACTATTAGTTGATTAATATATTAATATAACTGACGTCGATAGAATTAAAATAACAATTAAAGATAAATGGACATCTTCTTTGGCCTACTACAAAAACTCTGCGTACTCTATCTCTAATAGAAGATTTGAAAGATACCAAAAAGAAGATAATTAGACCGTAACAAACACAATTAATACACGACCATCAACCCTTCTGTCGGTCAATGGGACCAACGCAGTGAAAAGTGAAATACGCGCCAAATCGGCCGGAAGCCCCACCTAGCCAAGATGGCGGGAGGCGGCAGACATATTGACGGGCGTCCGGAAGCGACAGTGACAGAACGCGATGGTACGCGACGAGCTTTCCGTTCGGATACGCGCTAAAGAGGCCGATCGTTCCTGTTAAAAAATGAGCCAAGTTATTTTTTGGGAAGTCAAGCTTTATTGTTGACGGATTTGTATGCTGACGCGGAAATATGTGGCCGACACTGATTTCATGGGTTCGCAGTTTATTTTAGTTTCCTCATAAAAAGTTGAACCACCTCCTAATAAAGATTTCGTTATGACTTGTATGTTCGATGGCAGATGAATTACTTGACTGAAAAACTTTGACAGATTTCAAATGAGTGAAAAAGATTTGGGTTACTCTTTAAATTGTTCGCTAAAGAGTAGACACGGCTTTCAAAAACCATTTTTTTTAATAGTAGCAAATTCCTAAGCTGACTAAAACTGTTTATTTATGCTGTTTTTAAATTACGCATTATAATGCATTAAGCAATAAGACTGTCACAATAAGCACCTGGAGCCATATGATGTAATGAGTTATAGTCATCCTGACTAGAGAGAGACAGCTGTACCGGAGCCTTACCATGACGTGCCAACGCAGGAATAGTTTCGTTGTGAAAAAGTACGGTGCTATACGACGTTAGTAGTTGTGTCTCGCTCTGACACCTGAACAGTGATTGCAAAAACAAGTGGTAGCACGAACCCAGGTGGAATAGCACTGTCCTTTGTGAATGACTATTAGTACATCTTAATATGTCCCTGACCTTTACAAAGACTGTGGAGTTATTTAGGACTGTTATTGCTATGCCTAAAGACTAGGCAACAATGGTCTACATTGTATAACTCCACATATAATATAGTTGCCGGTATCTGAACGTCTCACCCTTTGATTGATTCTCTCGGCGTGTCAGCGCCTTAGTGCCTTCTTGAATGCTAATACACAAATTGATCTATTGTGATAGGCTGAGCCTAGTACACGCCTATTCACTTAGTTGAAAGGCTGTATTAGAATTAATTTGTTTTATCGTTAAGGCCTAACCTTAGCAAATAGAATTACTTAACGGTTTAAGTTATACTGAAATCTTTTCATGGAAAGTTGAGATCGAGTACATTGCGTTTAGTTTTGGTAAGTAAAATCGATTACATTGTGTATGCAATAAAGGGAAAAATACATTATATACAAATAAAAATATATTCTTTGTGTTACCTGCGGTAGTATTTTTTTTAATAAAAATAACAACTCACATTGTTGTCTTTCAAATCATGTCCTGAAAATAATCAACAAAATAAAAACTCAGTCAAATTGTTCACAAGTACAAGTTCAGAAATATTAGTTCCCCTATATACGTGAATCTACCATCTTAATAAAATACATAAAAAGAGAAGCCATATTAATCAGAGCATCTTCATAAGAAATATTCCACGAAGCAAGTTCTCACTAAGCATTTTCCAGGAATACTTCAGAGAGTCCATTCAGCTGGGAACTGGGAGGCATTCACCCGCTCCTTTCAAAGTATTTTAACTGTAATACCTACATTCTGACATAAAAACTGTGCAATAAAAACTGTGTCAAACGCGAAGAATATTACAGTTCACAGCATTATTGTGCGCGAAAGTGTTCTTTGTATTCATGGGATTTTATTGCACGTGTTTGAGGAAAAAGTATGGCGATAAACACACTTTACTTGACCCTTGGTGAAACTCAATGACGTAATGCCAGGAAAATTGATGGACCAACAGCCCGGAGTACGATTGTGTACCCGAATACACGAACCTTACCATGCAGGTTTTATTTAGGAAGTTGGATAAAGGTCAATATGTAAATCGAATTATAACAGAATTGATTCGTCTTATATTTAAAACTTTGTTACATTGTGAAGTTACTTTATGTTTTCTGTAGTTAATATTACAGTACCATATTCAACTCCTTATTGAAAAACAGGAAAAAAAAATACATTTACATAATCGCTTACGCTGAATGAAAACCTCATGTAGGTATGTATTGGTAATTTTAATGATCAGTTTTAAATTAAGTCTTTGAATCGTCCAGAAACATGAAGTTTATGAAGTATGATTGCAACAAAATAAAAATCATTGTCGATACTAAAAACATTGAGACGAGAAAAACCTTGGATGAATTGTATTTAAAACGATACTAAGTACAAAATTGAATGAACAGATATAAACAATGTTGCTGTTTTTATGTATTAAATATAAAAACACAGACCAGCTGAACTCCAAATCCTTTGACACAGTCTCACAAGCTATAGGTCCTATCTCGAATCCAATAACGCAATCGAAATAGAGCTTTATCAGATAGATAATAAGAGTGGATGAGGTGGTAAAAAGGTGGATGTAGACAAAACGTCCCCTGGAGAGGACGCTTGGTCGTGATGAAACATTTATGAGCCGGCAGTGACAAATAGTAGAATTGCTTGAAGTATTACCTTCGTTTCATGTATCGATGTTACTTTCTATAGATTGTCCTGTATTTTCTTTTCTGTAGGACTATTCTTTATGATAAATATGTAATGTCAGGTAGTTCAAGTGCGCTGGAATCTTACCTATCCAACCATTAAATCTCCCCTTTCTAAGTAAAAAATTAAAACAATTATAGCCTTTGTTCGTTTACAAGAACTTTTAAAATATTTACTAAAGGCAAAGAATCGCTGACCTATTAATAATCGTGTTTTTTTTATTATTAGATATAAAATATTAACATTCTAGTTTGTATTTATTAAGTAAATAGAACCTATAATTAATCTGCGACCTTTTAGCCTGAGAATAGTGTTATTGCTGGACATAGGCCTTCTCTAACGTTTATGTAGCCTTACCATGACGTTCCAAAACAGGAATAGTTTTGTTGTGCAAAAGAGTCGGCGCTATACGACGCTAATAGTTGTGTCTCACTCTCTCACCTGAAATGTGATTGTAAAATTATTATTGGTACGGCCCCATATCATATGGTCATCGGCTTGAATCACCACTCAACATCATTTTAAAACCAATGAGTTAAGAATTCTTTCCCCTTCAATTTAAGAACGACATAGCTAAAACGTTTGTCAAGAAACAGAACAAGGTACCTGAAGACGCCGACACTCGCGATACGGTTCACATAAAAGGATATTTTAAATTGTTAATGCAGCCTTCATATTTTACGTGATACTTGAGGCGCTCGCTAATATACAATATACTATATTAATACTGGTAACGGAGGCATGTATCATTTTGTTCCGTTACTAAGGAAGTATGTGACGTAAGGAGAGAGAAGGCTCGCTTTATGCGAGTTTGAAGAAGGGATGAATCTGGTTTTAATATTTTTTGTTAGTTACCGGGTTTTGACGTTGACGTTGATAGTTTTATAATAATTATTTGGCTGTGATTATTTAAACTAGGTACTATTTATTCTTAGTTTTAAAATGTAATAAGTTGCTTTTATTTTTATTTTTAAGGCACTTTTAGACTATCTTGAATTTCTATGTATGTGTAGGTTTTCGTCTCATGTTTTCGTTCACCGTTAGGCAATAGTGTTTTTACTAATATGAAAAACTTTGCTTGAAATATACAATTTTATAGAAAATTTTAGCTCTGTCACGTTTAAAGTCTTAGTTCGAAGAGCCGACGCAAGTTAATCCATACGATAAGAACATAATGTGAGTTTTAAGCGTGTTATTAAGTAAGAAAGACCCGTCTCACCACTTCAATTCAATGAGCAACACACTACACCAAGTGAGTTCTAAAGTTTTGTCTAAACGCTGTTCAGATTAAATTCGTTGCGGTGTGCGGGACCCAGCGAGATTTCCCGCGAGACGCTTAAGGGTTATTTGTCTGATGGTTCGCCTAGCTTTGTAGCGGAATCCTAATCCTAGTGCTAGGAGGATACCGGTGTAGTAGTGTATACTTTCTGGTGGTGACCGCAGTATTCCTTTGGACTGAGTGTAATGGTTAATGCAGTTAGAGCTTTTGTTGGTACTGACACTAGTTGCATTTCACTACAATATTTGCATCTAGCATACATTTCGTGAGTTAACTTTTATTTGTATTGTTTTGTTCTATGATAAATAAAAGATCGCACAATGTGGTATGAAGTGTTTGTGAGAAACTTGACTTTAAGGTAGCTAGATAACCTATAAGCCTTTCTTGTAATATGGTCTAAATTATAGTCAACAGACAAGATTCTATCATGTATTTAATATTCAAAAAAATATATCTTCCAGTTTGTATTTTCAACTAACTTCATACTCAAATACTTTCATGCAAACTTCCACGTCTGTATGTCATCGTGTACTGTTATAATGCAGACAGCAATTTGTCGCCTATTCATTAAAAACCGCAGCATACAATAACAAAACATAAGCACAGTCCAATAAAGTTCTTCACTCCCCCCTCAAAGCGTCATACACCTAATGCGGAACGAAAAAGTACTTTTTGTGGTGAAAAAACCCTTTTTTCCGTCGAGTTTCCCGAGAGGCGACAATCCACGTCACTCAGTCGGTTTAATTGCGAGTAGTAAAACAAACGAGGGAGGCCGCGAGTGTGTCGCTGAATCGCGCGTGTTGAGTGCGTCGGAGAGCAGACGGGCGGGTGAAACGAACGTGGCCCACTGTAGTGTGTGTAGCGCGGAATAGTAACACAAACGAGGCATGCCGCGAGTGTGTCGCTGAATCGCGCTTGTTGAGTGCGTCACCGAGCAGACGGGCGGGTGAAACGAGCAAGTGTGGCCCACTGTAGTGTGTGTAGTGCGGAACAGTAACACAAACGAGGCGTGCCGCGAGTCTGTCGCAGAATCGCGCATGTTGGGTGCGTCGCCGAGCAGACGGGCGGGTGAAGCGAGCGATTGCGGACCACTGTAGTGTGTGTTGTGTAGTGCAGAATAGTAACACAAACGAGGCATGCCACGAGTGTGTCGCTGAATCGCGCGTGTTGAGTGCGTCACCGAGCAGACGCGCGGGTAATGCGAGCGTGAGTTTTCACACACTAGATTTTCTCCTGTAGGTTTACAAACATACATTACGCATGTGTTTGAAAGCAGAATATGTTATTGAGGAATACTTCTGTTATTGTGGGTGATGTCATGCGTTTTCCGCGCAATCATGCGTGTGACTATAAAACAACCGTTTTTGTGCATTATCATATAAATTGTTAAAGTTATCCAAGTTGTATGAGAATGAGTTACTGTTGCGCTAAGTTTGAGGAAGTTTTGAAAGAACATAAATTTAATTGCGACTAGTAAAACAAGCAAGGGATGCCGCGAGTGTGTTGGTGAATAGCGTGAGTTTTACTTGCTGAGATAAATAGACGAGCGGGATGATACGAGATTATAAAGCTAGTGATTTTTGACTGTGAAAATTGTTCTAGTAGTAATGATTTTTGTATGTTCACTTCTTCTATTTATTACAGACTCCCAAAAAAGTAGGAGGTACTGAATTCAACTATTTTTTTACTGACGTATATTTTTGTATTGTTTCAGGTAAGCAGTTGTTTGCTAGTATTAATAAGAAGACAGGTAATTATTACACGTAAAATTTAATTGTTGAAGTCAAGTGAAGTTGAATATTTTTTCGACAAAACGCTCGTCTACGCGGCACCACTTCACATTGCAACAAGATATACACATATACACGCGCATACTTTAATCCTACATGTATGTGTGGCGTGACGCGGTTTGCCCACGTTTCGGACAATAGCTGGACAATTAAAATTTAACGATTCTCGTCAACGGTAGGTCGGCAACTAATTGTTTACGGATTGCTTTATTGAGTTTCTCTTTGTGTTCGTTATTTTGATTTCCGTTATAATTGTTGTCGTGATAAGCGGATTGTGTTGTTTTAATTTCGTTTGTTTCATCGGTTTTGGTGGCTGAGATCAGGCATTTTTTCATTAGAAATCGATGCTTGCTACGGGATAGCTACTATTTTGAGCATGATTGTGACTTTTGTTCTATTTATTCGCATTAGGTATTCGTATATAATCAATTTAACAAACTGCCTTGGCTTAGTGGTCGTCATCATGGCAAATAAAGGTAGAGGTTCTGGGTTGAATTCCTTATCTAAAAAAGGGTACATCACCTGTTAATATTTAAATTCTTTTTGTACCTATCAATGAAAATTGGAAAATTAACGCTATAATTAAAGAACTTATAACGCTAAAATTAAAGAACTTCAATTGTTCAAAGCTCTCTAATTGTGAATGTATCCCAAGTATTGTCTAACCTCCCAAATGTATTGAACTTAGTTCGAAGCCGAACTATTGCGCAAACTGAACGTATTATCATACAGTTTGACATACGACGCAAGTTATGACTTAACAGTGTAATTTGTGTGCCAAGTTAGATCACTGACCAGAGGTAAGTTAGAGCTCAACTTAACGGCACCCTATAACTAACTTAACGGAGCCGTGACTTAAGCTCAACTTCAAGTTAGGTTGGCTTCGGTAGTGTAATTTAATAGTTGCGTATTGGTACAAGTTATGACGGATAGCGACAAGCGAGCAATCGATGAATTAGGATCTAGACTTTTGTAGTGCGGGACCTAAGTACCTTCGATCGCGATCCAGGTGATTTAGGGTACCTAACAAAACTAACATAGGATCCCGTCTAGTCCGAATTTTACGTACTATTAATTTTTCTACTTTTAAATGTAGCACATTTATTTTAAATAATCAAATCGATATTAAAGATAATAAAAAATACGATAAAATATTTTTTTACCTTAAGCATCTGACACAATTTGCTCATTTAAGATTAATATCCATTTAAATAAAAACAATTAAACTGTCCCAATAGGCGTACCCGCTTCTTAACCCTTACAATTGCTCAGCAAAACTCATTATGCTCCAACATGGACCAACCCCTACAACACTCACTAAATTTAGTGAGGCGAGAGCTATCGAAAACTGTCTGTTACAACAATACAAAGTACGTCCAGCATGCAGATTAAACAATTACGTAGTTAGCCTCGCTCGCTGCTGCCCCGCTATTGGATTAATTGAGTGGGATGATAGCTGACTACTGGCACGTTAGGGTTACTCTTGCTGGCAACTAGTCCAATATGTTTTATTGGGTGATGTCGCGAGGAACTTCAGTGGGCCAAGGAAAAACGCACTAATGTTCTATATCTATATCTATACTTATAATAAATCTGTAGAGAGGTCAATTCTGTACATGAAATATATTTCCAAAATAACTATCAGGGGGTGATTAGGGATCGATACTGATGCCAAAAATGCAATCAGTAAAATTTTTGTCTGTCTGTCTGTATAAACTCTATAGAAACAAAAACTACTGGACGGATTTTAACGAAACTTGGTACAATTATTTGTCATACTCCTGAGATGGTTATAGTATACTTTTCATCACGCTACAATCAATAAGAGCAGAGCAGTGAAGGGAAATGTTGTCATTTTGTTTAAACGCGCTAATCTCAGGAATCGCTGGTCCAATTTAAATAATTCTTTCAGTGTTAGATAGTCCATTTATCGAGGAAAGCTATAGGCTATATATCATTACGCTAAGACCAATAAGAGTGGAGTATCACTATTCCACGCGGACGAAGTCGCTGGCAGAAGCTAGTGTGTACATATTTTCGAATAATAAATACAACCATAACCAACGTCCAAAAATGTGACTAAAGGCATCAATTTAAATAACTAGTACGTAAGAAACGAGTATATTCTATTCCAAAATCGCTTTCGATACGATTTTTCGATTCGTGGTAGGCCCGCAGGTTGGTTCTGCACGCACAACTATCGAAAAATAATGAAGTGTATTTTGAATGGAATATTCTCAATCCTCACATACTATTTATTTGAACATTAATTACATTTTGCATATTTTCTCTGTAGTGCGACAATAAATAGGTGAATTTTGCTTGTACTTATATTTCCCGTTCCACCCGATAAACGTAATTTTTCAAAAAGCTTGTACTGTACTGTTAAAACAAGGCACTTGAGTGAAACTCGTTGATGGTCTTCCATTATTTGTTCCAAGTTATAATTTACTGAATATTAATTGTTTATTCTGTGTTTTGATCGGCGGCCCATCCTAAACAAACAACTTTTTGAGATTTTCTCTGTAGCCGTTTCAGCCTTTTTGGCTTCGACAAGTATTTTGTAAAACGAAATAAAATTATCAGGTAGAAAGCTATATTTTCATAAACGTTTGTTAGTCAGTCAAACGTTTGTTGTAAAGATGGTATGACAGATATTCAGCCAGATCTAGTTAGAGTGGAAAATTATACCTGTTTAGTAGGGTAGGTGATGGTAATTTTAAAATACTCTTAACTACGAAAACTGTATAGATTTCTAGTTCATCTTAGGGTTTAGCGTTGCCAATAATTTATAAGATATTCAAATATACAGTAGGTATATGTATAAAAAGAAAAAAGTTGTGTTCCTTCTTCGTCTAACTTGGTAAAGTCAACAGCGAGAAGTGGGAAGTGGGTTAATACTGGTGCTCTCGCAGTCGACGTGCCCATGGCCTGCGGGAAATTAAGTCCCTTCGTTGACTTAATGGGAACATGTGTTTCTGTCATTTGCGGGGATATTTACACTGACTTGTCTATCTGTTGGTGGTAGGTGGAACTCGAGTTTCGAAGGTAAATAAACAATTTTTGATAGCCTGATTTCACTCCATCGACATAATATGTATGTATTAAATATTAATATAAATTAATATTAAATATTAAATAGCGTCAAGATGAGCGAAAGTGGTATGTTCCTGGTATAGAAATAAATTCTGTTGAATGATACTGTTTGTACCTTTAGTCTTAAAGTTTCACCTCATCGTCAGCCTATCATGTCTCACTGCTAGGCATAAAACCTCCTCTCTTATACAGAAGGTTAATATAACCTTAAACGTTGCCTATAAATATTTCATTTCCCACTAGCTGATGCCCGCGGCTTGGTCCGCGTAGAATTATATACCTACTAAAATCTTCCTCGGGAACCACTCTATCCATTGGTGAAAACAGCATGAAAATCGTAGCAGTAGTTTATGAGTTTATCGCGAACAAACAGATAGACAGACGCGGCGGAGCACTTTGTTTTATATGTAGTGATTGCTGGAACTCAGCCTTTATGACAAAATGTGGCCTATAGTGTACCCCGGATTCATTCATCTAATATATTAAATTATCTGTCAATACAGTTGTGTAATTTTAACCACGTACAACATAATGGAGGTCTCCATACGAGTGGCACTCAGTGTGATGACAATCAAGCTACATTGTTGGGGGGTATTGTCAAATAATTGGCGACACGCGACTAAACTACTAATAGACCAGGAGCACCGTTGATGCAAGAAATCAAAATGGTAAAAAACTTCAAGGAGATTTTCCATCGACGGCTTATTCCATGAGATTTACTTCCTTAAGATTATTTTTGTTTTGTTATGCCTGTGATTTTTTTCTATATATTGCCAACCTTTCATGATCATCACAAATAGATATAGTATAAATAATTGTGTTTTGTAGCTTTAATATACAGGCTGATAGAATGAACGAGGGACGTGCTCTCGGATATGATCACTACTACTAAAACTAAAAATATTGTTCGACGAGTACCTAGTAAAATTTACAAAAAAAAGTCACTTGCCATAGAAAAGTCGTCAGCTGATCTCTTTTTTTGCCAATTTTATAAACTCGTAGAACAAAAGTTGATAGTTTTGGTGGCAGTAATCATGTATTAGAGCAAGTCTTCGTTCATCCTGTCAGCTTGTATACCAGCATGAGTCAAAACCAATTCTTGTTCGGTATCGAAAATGTTAGGCAACTCTCACAATAAACAACAAAATAGCATACAAGGCACAATTAAGGCACATTTATAGCAACAACAGCTACAAATAGTTCTATATCTGCAGATTTGTTTGTCCAACCATCGCTCCCAGCTCCCGCACTACCAGCACAAGTACTTATGAACAAATAAGAGATTGAGCAGACGAGAATACTTCAAATAATAACTGAGAGGTGTGTGACCAACTTAACCTGACCCATATACCCTATCTTTTATAACGCCATGACGTATCTAAAAAGCTGGTCGAGGGATAACACGCCCAATATAATAAGACACCTGTGCTATACACGCGTATTAAAGAATAATATTCCAATATACATTGGTGGTGTGATTTATACAGGGATATTTACGCCATGTGTGGTTATTCTATAAGTGGCGAAGTTTTCTAAGTGGGCTCTTTGTTAATGAGATATTTTCCTTGAGATTGTTCTCTGTTGATTGTATTGTGTAATGGATTTACTTTATATTTATAAGATTCACTTCGGATAACAATAGTCGGTGGGTTTTTAGTAATCTTTGAAAGTAGTTCCTGTATTTTCCTAATGTTACTTACTTTTTTTTTCGTATGCAAAATCATCAAATGATCCCTCTCATCGTGGGTGAGGCGGCTGGGAATGTCAGTTTCTTAGTAACTAAAACCCATCCATGTTCCTTCCTCAGCCCGGGCCCTTGCATTCCGGGGGCGCGGTATCTCTTTCGAACGTCCCGCAGCCCTGGGATGTTACGTACTTGTTCTTACTAGGAGTTGACTGGTAAAAATCGTCACGCATGGAATAGTAGATAGTTACACAAGGGATGAAAGTGACCTATTTAGGCCCGAGATGGTTTGGCGCACGAGCGTAGCGAGGGCGCTAATAGTTCGAGGGCCTATAGGTCTTTCTCCCGAGGTAAACACTCTGCTTTTCGTTTCGAATATGAGGAAAGGAAATACAAACCTGATTCCATAAACAAACAATATTTTATTTGTAAACGTAAATAATTAGCACTCGACGAAACAACTGAAGATCGATTGTCCGCCTCTTTTTTTTTCTGTGGCATTCTACCAGCCAGTATTTTTTTTTTTAATTTGCTCAAATCTATTTAAATTAACTAATAATTTATTGAATTCTAAATTAGAATTACCTGTATGTTACAAAATTATTGTTAATATTTTTTATTGCAATTTTACGCCGCGATATAACAGAGTGGCTGTATACAGGGACATGGCTTGCATAGTTTTTTTTTTTTGACAGCAGGGAAAATCGCTTCCCCGGGACGAAAAGTACTACTTTCGTCCCTCTGATCAGGTAACTTCAAGCGTACTTTCCGTGTATGAGAAATGAAAAATATATTATGCTACCTTTCTGTCTCGCTTTATCTATTAAATACGAATATGCGCAGTCTTATTTTTCCTTCAGTGACAATTATTACGTAACACAACAGTCTTATTGACTTCACTTTACCAAAGTTTAACATACGTTGCATTATATATTTAAATATTTTTTTTATCGATGGTTATTTCAACGCAATGTATATCACTGTGCTGCCCAAATGAAAGAAATTATAATTGACATTAGGATATATTTTGCTACATAATAAGGATGTGTGGTATAAAGTGGTTATTGTTCCTATAATGTACTCTTGATTGTAACAGTTACATGATATGGCAACTAGACAATATTCGAGATTTTCAGGCCGTCTGGTTCCAGCCCGTTTGTTAGATAGCAAATAGGATCCAAACTAGACAAAAGCTAGTCCTATTTGTAGCCGGACACACAACATGCTGTTTGCGTAGCCTGAATAAATTAGGCCGGATAGTTTGACCGGATATCCGGTCCAAGTTTAGACCGGAAGTCCGGTGTAAACACTGCCCGCTGCATATGACATTCATGTTGATAGTAAGAATCTGTGATTTGCGATGTTTATACCTAGATATGTGGACGAAGAACTGCCTGGATACACGCGGTTCAGTACTGTACATATAGATTTTTTTATACATTTAGACATTCATTTACTACAAGTAGTACAAGTAAGAAGTTATTTACTTTAAGTCAGGTACAAATGACATACAAATAACAAAAGTACAATAAAAAAAAATCAAAATGAGAAATATTATGTAAGTTATTTATTTATTTATTATTTTTAAACATATTACATTACATTTTTAAATATTTTTGCAAACAATAGAAAAAAGATGAAAACATTTAAAAAATATTAATTTAATTATTATTTGTACATTAAGAGCTTAAGGTAAAGTAGATATGTAGGTATAGACGTACGTATGTTATACTTACCTAACAGCAATAAAATAAAATTCATTTATCTAAGGCAAGCAACCGTAAGTACTTGCTGAATATTCTTGACAAGTAACACAGTAACCCACTCCGCTCAATTGAGTTCGCAAACTCGATATATCTCAACTTAAGGAACGAGTTCAAGAGGTGGTGAGCCCACGAACGAAACATCACGAACTCTTAAGAGCTCAACTTCCTAAAACTAATTTGTTATAAAAAAAACTTCCCCACTTCCACCGACATTCTAATCAACCGTCAAATATTTTCGAACAAAAAAACTTTTTTTAATAACATCTCCGTTTTTCGCAACAAGAATTCAAATTGAAATGTCATCGCGTCCCGTCAGCGATGGCTGCGTGGCATATTGCAGGGGCTCGAGAAGAACCAAAACAAGCCTACATTTGGATCAAAGTAATATAGTCCTTACGCTTAGGCAGTAAAGTTGCGGTTGACTGCAAAATATAGTTGAGGGTTTCTTTACTCCTATTAGTGCAGCGGGCCATGCAGCGAATAATCGGTTTTTAATGAAAAGATTAGTGCTCTGAACTGCTATTGTCGTAGCTGAATCAATGGGATCCGGACACTTCGGGAATTTTCCAATTTGGCGCTCTCGCTGCGACACGGTTTTATTTCCTAATGTTTGGTGATTTATATCGCGATTGTCTGTTTGCGTTTTGTTTGAGTAACTTTGTGATTAAAGGTGGCTTTTGAGTAAGGGGAACCTGAATGAGAACAGAGGTGATTTATTGTACATTTTAGAAAGGAGTTAGCAGGTTGCTTAAAATTTGGCTGTGGTACCATCGTGTTCTTGGCAATTATCAGGGCTTGTTAGACTACCTAACAGTCGGCTCTTACAGTGGTCAAAATATTTGCCATAATTATGGAAATGTTGGTAGCGAAGTACAGACGTACTTAGATCTCATTATTCATATACATGAAGAGAGTAAGGAAAGTGGATCGGTAGCCAATTACGCTGACGGAGTACGTATTGTTGAAGGTCGTATTTCTTCTGACACATGTCGCCTTCTTTAGCTTCAACAAAATGAAGTATATGTACCTATCACGTGGCTGATAGGTACTAGTTTATTAAACCTACTACTTGAGGTATCATAGATTATTTTGCCAATTTAGCTATAGTTTTATGTGCTGTTTTAACTTACTTTGTACTTGTACTTGTTTAAGTAATACCTGTGTGATGAGATGAGGTGATTCTGTGTGTGATTATTTATTATCTACATAATATACTTGATTTACATAATTTTCTACATTTCCCCCAAAAACACCTTACAATACGCTTTTCCCTCATTAAAAAAAGTGTCATTCACAGCAAAAACGTCCGTTCAATCTTCCTGTCTGTTTGTCTTTGAGCAGTCTCATCTCCTAATGCATTCTGACAAAAGTAACGTCAATCGCGACTGAAACAATGGCGTATCAAACAAATCGTTGACGACAGCGAATAGCTGCCGATTTTCTTAATTAAAAACGTCTCACTATTGGGACAATGGTGGGGGACATTGATGAGTGAGAGGTCTCTTTAGGATTCACGATTAGGGGACTTTGTAATGACGAATTTGCTGGATTTCTTCCTGGATTTAATGTGCTTTCTTTTTGTAAAAAGAACTTCAATCATTGTAAAGAATGTTTCTTCAATTTCAGCTTAGTATTTTACTTACACGTTGTGAAATTGCATTTTGCTAGGGGAATTTAAATTTTGCCTCGCCTAAAAGAGTTGGTTAGGAATACGATCATTATTTGCCATTAAAGTCACAACGCAGAATCTAGTTTCTCTATTTACGATAAACGTTCTCACTATCGGATTTGGTCGGTAAATTGCGGATTAATCCTCTCCAATTTCGAGAGAAGTATAGTTTTCTTACATATAATGAATTATATACAACAAAGATAAAGATATTTATTTTGTAAAACATGAGTAGATATGGTTACATAGGTCTTATAAGTAAAATATAGAACCTCATGTTTTGCCAGGATGGCGCACAAAATTTAGTTTATTATACAAAACGTATTTATTTCGAGGGATATGTATGATGAGATCCATAAAGGGGTTCCAGTACTACTGGAAAGACCCCCATATACACCATATATGGGGAAACATTTAAGAGATTTAGGGATTTTGTATATCTTCTGCTAGGATGATCTTTATTAGTATAGTCTTTGGAGGTATTCAGTCATGTATTATATAGCCAGCAAAAAACATTTATGAGCAAAGATCTGCCCCATAAGTATCAATTTGATAATTTAAACATCGAATCGTAGTCGTCTCGTGTCTATAAAAAAGACGTTTGTATATTTTTTTAATTAAAAGTGTCGGGATTTTATTGTTATCCAGTGTTCGGAGTATCTCAATCCCCGGGAGGTACATTAGCAATGTTCTAATTGATATGAACATTAGTAGCCCTTATAGTCCAGCAGAGTAGGTTAATCAAAGTTTTGCATGTTCTTGGCAATTATTTTTATATAATGTGGATTGTTAGTAAAAATATGACGTCATCCTATCATTGTTGTCAATTAGTTTCGCTACGAGTATCGATACGTAAATATTAACAGAACTACCAGGTCATACAAAAGTAAGTTATTTTTTGCTATAACTTACTTAATATGCATAGATTTCAACTTTTACCCAATACCATTAACAATCCTTTGAAAAGCCCTCAGATTTCGCTTCCACCAGTTATACATTCACTTTCAAAATTACAACCCTGCTGGAAATCCTCAAGTTTTTTTCCAATATCCCATTAGCCCCTTTCAAAAAACTTTTCTTAGAACTTGACAAAAATGTGACAAAAACAAAACTCGGGTACATTCTGGTTTAATCACATTGAAGGACAAACAAACAGAGTAACTTTCATATTATGCTGCTACACAATAAATCCTTCGCGGACAAGTGGCGAAATTCTAAAGTCGAGATCAGTGGAGGCGTTAGGTTGTTTTTGCGTAAGGGAGGAGCGGTAGCGGGGGATATTAGGAAATGTAAAAGTAGGGTAAGCTAGTAATATTTTTTCAAAAGTATTGATTTCCATAAGAATCACAAAATATCCCAAAATTTCCAGACTTTATCCCCAGAAAGTTAAAATCATGATAAAAATTTCGCTTAAAATTAATACACCCAAATTAGTACGTAGTAACCTTATGGTTATGGGATCTTGTGTAGGAATATGCGGGTTCTAAATCTGGTAAGCAAAAAAATTACTTCGATTCAGTTACAGTTACTTTCTAAGTGTAACTTACACTTCATTGACTAATGGTGAATAAAAATATCGTGTGGAAACCGGGTCTAAAAAGTTTGAAATTACCAATTGGCCTCGAGCAAGCGCAATTAAAGCCTTCTCTGTTTGAGAAGAAACCTTTACTCAACAGTGGGATACTAAATAATCTAGGTATAACGATGATGATGATGATGAAATGAGTACAATTTATTGTTTAGTGTTTTTATTATTAATAAAGATCTTTTATGAAATAACCTAAAACATAATAATCTGACAAGAACATCCAAACATCGCAAAACTACAAGGTGCTTCATAAAGTATGCCTAATTTATTTGATTATCTCCATGGTGCACTTAAGATCTAAAGGACCACTAAGCACCAAAGGACCAAACTTAACCTCTCCCCGCGGTCCTCTCATCACCTGTCCACCGGCGTTAAACTTTTAATCCAGCGTCGACAGGCCATTGTTCGGCTGGCGCAGCTGATTACCGCCAGACGGCCTCCGCCCACATCGCGTTGTTGCCTATCTTTTTGGATACTGATTTTGATGCTGGTTTTTGGGTGAATATGAGTTTGTAACAATGGGTGTCAGTATTGAGGAATATGCAGATGTGATAATTCCGATAGGTTTATTACAAACTTCAGGAATGAACTATAAACTTATTGCATGGGCATTAATAATATAACTTTTGGAGCAATGCATAGGAATTACATCTTTGAGAAAAAAATACAGTTCGTTCCTCGCGGATGATTTTTTTCTGTGCTAAACTTTACTTTTTACCTAGAAAATGGCAAGCTGCTTGTAAAAAATAGGTGCATAGCTATCATACTTATGCCATCTCATAGAATTACCTAGCAATACTTCGTAAGTTTTATTAAAATAACAAGCAAGGACTGTTCAAATGGCATATCTGGTAATAAAATAAAAGATAATATACATAATAAAGATCCTATGTATTCCTTAGCTCGTTATATTCCACAGTAATAAACAAGTAAAACACGATGCTAACGCTCAATGTTGAAACGTTTCACTCAAGTTAGCGCGAGTACAACTTGTCAGATATAATCAGTGTTAGACAGTTATTATCCTATAAAGTTAACAAAGTAGGATAATAATGAAGGAGAATTATTATTTTATATTTTACTTTTATTTTTTTAGTACTAAAACGTCGGCTATTATTAATAAGTAGGCATACGAATTTCGTGAAAGATGTGACGACATTGTGCATAAGGTTATCGATATGTGGAATGTGAACTCGGCTGTCAATGTGCCAATTGTCGTGACGACCAATGGCCTTATGGCAAAGAGTTTTGATCAACATCTCATATGGCTCTCGTTAGGCGGCTGGGCCCGGGGCAGTTCTCCTTGACAGCACGTATAGTGAGGAGTTACCTGTCCCTGGAGCCCTAATCACTGGTAGCTGTGTATAGCTTGTAACCTGTACCCGATATTGGTCGCTTCGTCGCTTTTTTTTATAATTAATAATTAAAACGTTTAATCCTTAAGTGATTCTCGTATAAATGATTTAGTTTTAATTAAGGAAAACAGTAATAAAATCGAATGATAATATTATTTTTACCTGCTCAAAGTTCTTTTCTTTGCAATTTAATATTTTATTTATGTTTTATTTTATTTATTTTATGAAGTCAAGGAACACTGAACAGCGACCTGAAAATTCTTCACGAAGATATAATAATATACCTAAAGAAGTAAAGAGAGCACATTAATCTTGGTTAGTTAAGATGGCGGCACCGGCAGCATTCTACTTAACATATACACAGCTACATACGCGCAGGTAAAAGATACCAAGTACATTTAATCACGGCGGAACTTTGCCTATAAGGCTGACTTGGCGAACTTTGATGAAAAACTTCTGATACGCGATAGTGTGCGATGTATCTGTTCCGTGTGCGACTAGCTTTGTAATATTGATGGAGAGGATATGTAGCAGTCATTTATTTGAGTTTGAAATTTTTTATTGTATTTTTGATTATTTTTTTATGTATGTATGAATGTTATACAGGCTTGTCTTATTGCATTCAATTAAATACAAAATATTTAGGTAAACTATACCCGATAATAAAAGTTGAAGTCAGTAATACGAATAAAACAGTTGTGGTGACAATATTGATGTAAAGAATGACTTGACGAAACTCTAATTTCTAGTTTGACTCAAAATGTACCATTATAAAAATCAATGACCATAGATATTATGTTCATAACAAACAAGTTATGAACGTGGAGCATTGCTCAATTAGCCTCGAGTACGAACTTCGAAATGGCATGCTTTTTAAGCTTTTAAATTTCTTTAATTAAGCGCAGGGATTTATTCAAACCGTTAAATCTGTGAGTCGGGAAACAAAACGTGATTGCTTGCCGACTTATAATTTAATGCAATTTCCTCTTTTATTGTTTGGTGTAAAGGATAGGAGTAGCGGGCGCGAGAGTACATTAGAATATATACTTATGCTTAAAAGGAGTTTCTATTTCAAATATAATGCTATGGTTTAAAAATAATAACAATGTATTTAACTCTATTATTATTTATGTAAAATGGTCCAGTTAAGGTAAAATTTCCCCAATCATCTTTTTCGATGAGGGTTAGCCATCTTTGCTCATTCATTTTTGAGGCACACTACATAAAATTGTAGTTGCTCTTAGCGATCTTCACAATCCACAGCTACATTTTCTTAGACAAGTACTCGCATAATTCTAACTGTTTCCCAAAATGAAAAGAAAAACACCATGAAAATACCAAAAGTATAACTATACACTTTCACTTTCTCCATCCCGCTCCCGCTATAGTTTATACTTTGTACCACACCCAAAGAAGGGTGCAGAATCCTCTTATTGCAGCTCGGTGGGCCGGACTGGGTCCCGCCGGGCGCTCGGTTCGTTAACGCTAATGCCCAAAGCTGACGGATGCAGTTTCGGCCCTATACGCCGATCATTTCATGCTGAATTATTGGATATTTTCTGCAATAATTTCTTTTTTTGGTTTTAAGTACGGAGATTCGTGATATATTTATGTGCTTTAGGTATTCTTGATTGTTAAGATGATTAAATTTTACATAGGTACTTCCAAGCTCCTTGGGGTGGGTTGTTTCAAATAGATAGTAGGTCATGGTAGGTTATGGTATTAAGTCAGTAAGAAGATCCCGTGTGAGCCCCCAATGTTAGCAATTTCACTTATTTTAATTATACGAATTTAAGTCACTATTGTAGAAAAATATATGGTATAGCTCAGGATTCTGATTGCATCCAATTAATGGCAATGGGATCGCTCCCTGCGAATGACGTGGGCGTGTGTGCTCGGTGGCGAATTGAGGGTGAAAGTGTTACAACTATATTATTTGTTTCTATGCTCCTTGAATGACAATGTAATCAAAAATGTAAAATCAAGTTAATAAAGGACGATGCGTAATTTGGCCCAACAGCGATGATTTTCATTGCTAACTATAAAATAAAGGACTTAACTTGTTCTAAAAAGCTGTATAAATCGAATACGGTCAAGCATTCTAAATAATACTGCTGGCACTTACACCTCTTTACTTCTAAACTCTTAAGTCTAACAAATAGAATTCAGAAACAGCACTCATAAATAAACTTAAATCCTTCATACTTCTCCCCAGTTATGAATATTAAACGTTATAATGGCGTTGATTATTGTCTCAAACATTTAAAACCGAGGAAATTGGTCGACGTGACTCCACTGCTGATGCCCCAACTCTTATTAGGGAAGTTGAATGGGATTTTTCACCCTGCGTCCGTGGTGAATGTTAATTGACAAGTTCCTCGTTGGCGGAGTTTTGAGATGATGTCTTGAATAATAGCAGTTTGGTCCTAACATACTATGAAATAAACATGTAATTTAAAAAATATTTCTACGTAGGAAAAGCTGACTTTTGTAAGCTTCTTAGTATTTTTCAGGGATATATATTTTTTTACAAGGTAGCTAAAATTGATCGCGTCTTTTCAGTTCTGTTGCAAGCTTGAACAAAGCGGTGATAAAAAATTGGTCCTTTGATCAGCTTGAATATGCAATTTAGTAAGCTGCGCGCAGTTTTATTGCTCTTCTAACCACTAATATCTTAAAAATAACGTTAATGTCTACTGACGCTATTAAACTAAAAAAATCTTTTTGTCCACTGTGTCACAAAGCAAAAATACATAAAAAGAAACAACATAAGGGAACTTCTAACTTCTCATCAAAAAAATCGAAACACTTTCGTTTTTATTGTTTTTGTCCTAATTTTTTACAAAAGAGAATTAATTCCATGAAAAAAAAAACATTATTGTGTAGCTGGCAGTTTGGTCATTACAGTAAGAAGAAAAAAATCAAAATTCGAAATTAGAATTTCATTTGTTTATCCTATAAATGAAATTAATCACTGTTTTGAGACAAATGTGTATTTAGGGTTGGAGTACGTTTCTCGTTTAAAAACTAAAAATTAGCGCTTGTCTTTAAACTTTTTGTTTCTTATTTCATTTACTGTGACTTTGGGACGTCTGAAAAAACTTTTTTTTCTAAAACATATGGATACTTCGCCCGCAGAAGCCGCCCAAGTGGTGGCATTGCTGGATTCTGGACTTAGTCAGCGTGTTGTGGCTGCAAGATTGCATCTAAGCTTATCATCTGTTCATAGAGTCTACAAACGCTATCGGGAGACTGGTTCGTTCACGCGCCGTTCAGGATCTGGCAGGAATCGGGTCACTTCTGAGCGAGATGATCGATTTATTGTAACAACTTCTTTACGAAATCGACGCCTTAACGCTTTTCAACTGCAGCAGCAGCTTCGCGTTGTACGAAGAGTAGCTGTAAGTGACTCTACAATAAGAAGAAGGTTGAAGGAACGCGGATTGGCACCGCATAAGCCAGCGAATGGGCCGAAATTAACTGCAGACCATCGAAGAGCGCGCCTTAACTTTGCACGCGAGCACCTAACTTGGTCATACCTTCAGTGGAGCAAAGTACTGTTTTCTGATGAGTGTAAAATTATGCTGTATGGTAACGACGGAAGGAACAAGGTCTACAGAAGAGATGGAGAACGCTTTGCACAATGCTGCATTGAAGAAAAGGTCAGCTATGGTGGCGGTTCGTGGACGGTTTGGGGAGGAATCAGCGCCGACGGTAAGACAGAACTTGCCTTTGTGTCTGGGCCACGGCTGCCTGCACTAAACTCTCATCGGTACATCGAACAGTGTCTTGAACCTCATGTGATGCCCTATGCACATTTTATTGGCAACGACTTCATATTCATGCACGACAATGCTAGAGCTCACACCGCGGGCGTCGTACGAGATTATCTTACCGAAGTCGGTATCTCCATTATGGTATGGCCAGCAAGAAGCCCGGACATGAATCCCATTGAACATCTATGGGATGAATTAAAGAGACGAATTCGAGCAAGAGATCCAGCCCCAGAAACACTTAGCCAGCTGCAAAATGCAATCCAAGAGGAATGGGATAATATACCACAACATGTGATCGTGACTCTCATCCGATCGATGAAGAACCGTATGGAAGCAGTAATAAGAGCTCGCGGAGGGAATACAAGTTATTAAATAAACGTTTCTTAATTTTTTTTTTCATTTACGCGTGTTGTTTTACCCATTTCCTTCATATTCCATACAGGGTAAAAATTACTCATTATACAAAATACGAAATCTATGAAGACTTAATTTGAATTTAGAACAATAACATTAGGATTTAAAAACCTCATACTACTCACTATTAAATGACATTTTACATTTATTCCTAAATATACACATTTTTCTGATAATCCTTATCAAATCATAAACTGCGAGGTGTTTCGATTTTTTTGATGAGAAGTGTATATCGCAATACAAAACTAATGCTATTCCACTTTTTTGTTCAAGATAATTCGAAAAGTCTTCTCGTAAGTCCATTTTATTTTTCACTTTCTGAAATAGTTAAACAAATCGTTAGTCGTGCAAACACTGAAGGCAAACATTAAACATCTTTAGCAGGGTCTTAGTGAAATAATCTTAAGTTAAATATACTTAGGCATGACTTGTCTGTCAGTTAAGAGCTCAGATTTGAGTACCCCTCGGAGGGGACATTGTTTTATGAAGGGGACGGTGACAATCTGCTCACGTTTATGACTAAAATCAAATGGCAATGGTTCGAAGCCGTTTAGGGTACGCAAATAAGTGTTTTGTTTTTTGGGAATGGTTGTCTTCTTGTTATAAATATTGTCTTGTGTATTTGTTATTTTTAAATGCAGCATGTTCATGCTTTTTGTGTTGTGTACTGCTTTATGTATTAGGTACTTTAGGTGAAAGTATGTAGTAAGATTGACTTGTGCAAATACATAATATGAGTATCACAGAGTTCTCAGTGAGTGGCAACAAAAAGATTTTTGTATTGGTATTATTTGCTCTTCTGCCAACTACCTAACAATATTTGTGATGTAAAACATCTATTCTCTTATGCCGTGACGTCAAATGACATGATGCTCATTTTTGCCGTGAAGTCCCTATTCCGCCGTTCTCTAATCACTAATGGTGGTCGTCTCGTGCCAGTCACATTTTACATACGAGCATTGAAAAACTAAAATAAATGTGTGCCTACAACTAGAACATTTTCCTAACAAACATTTACCTTTGTTTCGTTGGACCAACTAAAAAAATCTATTCAAAGAACATCACTCACTGTGTATCGGCGTTTCCGCGCGACCGCGTCTCATGTGTAAATGCCTTAATAATAGGCTCGCTCAGGTTGAAAGATAATGTGTCAGCCGAATACTTTGTTTGGGTGTAAGAGACTCGCTAATGTGTTTTGGGTATAAGGTTGAAAGTGGCTTCGTTCTTTTAAGGCAGGTTGTAGCAGTTGAGATATTAACAGCACCATAAAAATATGCGGTTACTTATAAGTGAAATGAAAGAACTGTCATTCAAGATCTGTCCAAAGTCCAAATGAGGATAAAATTCAATAATTTTGCTATTATTTTATGTTTTCCGTTTAAATGTTTATGATAAATGTTTACTTATGTAGGTATATTATATCTATGTATTGATATCATCAAAAATATTAAAAGTATGCTAATTATGTTTTGTGATACTCTTACAAGTATAAAATGATAAAAACTTTGGTGCGACCGGCTGTAAGACATTAAATCTTCATCTTGTGTAATGAGTTGAGTGATAGAATGGTTATTTAAAATTGTCGACAAAGAAAAGGTAATTAACGCTTTTATACCTGATACTAGGTTTGCTTCCAGCCCGTACTTATCTTAATTGTATGAATAAAACTAGTTGTTTTCCGCGGTTTGAGGTTTTTTACTCGCAATCTGAGGAAACCACTTAAGACGACGACTACCGCCAATGACCTTGAGCAAATGGGCGGAGCTTGAGCTTCCCCCCCGCGACCCCGCAATGCACACCGAACGGTTGTCATTTTATATTTTGAAGAACTTTGACGGGTGACCATAATATTATGTAGAGATTCTAAGGACAGTCGCATATTGTATTTTGATATGCATGTCTAAGATATAAAAATAGAAATACAAATAACATCTGTCTGAGTAATACTTCGAAACACTAATTTTTAATTTCCAACCCCCACTGCATACTTCGTTTGCCAGAAAAGCAAAAATATTTTCAATTTCTTTAATCTGCAAAACATGTTTATCGATCTGAATTGTTACAAGTTTCAAGAAAAAATTCTGACAACTAGCATTCTTGAATTAATCCGCTGTGACAGACAGACAGACAAGATCGCACCATAGGAGTTAATTTTTAGGCCATATTGGTGTCCACTTTGAGCTCTTCTAACAGAAATGCACGCAAGTTTTTTTCATATTTGCATTTTACGACATCTGATGCTTCTCAAATAACTTCAGCTCATCTTCACTTGTATAGGAAAATCATATTAGTTTTGTAAGGAGAGCCTGGAAGCCAGTTAATTAGTCCGACGTTTCTGATCCATCTGTAAAGTGTCCGACCAAACCTTTGGCATCAGCTTTGGCCAAACCTTTAGCTTAAAATTGGCCTAAGTTTTGACACCAACAGAACCGAAATTGAATAATCTATTACGTTTAAAGACCTAAAAGTGAGTGAGACTGTATTACAAATGATGTTAATATTATAAATAAGCTGCAGGTAGTTTTATTCATATTATTAAGTTGATACACCGAACATATTAGTAAAAAGTCATTGTGGCTTCTTTGCTAAGGCACCTGCATCTCATTTATGAGTATGCAGATTCGAACTTCGAAACCTGGAAATTACGAATCTGACTATTCCAAAGTTTTACATGCACTTTTTTTAGTATAACTTAGACACCATTGACTAACGGTGAAGGAAAACATCGTGAGGAAACCTGGACTACACGGTCTGAAATCACCAATCCACCTTGAAAAAGCGTGATAGTTAATGGTAATGCATGTCTATGTCATACCCAAAAGTGGGATAGTAAAGATTTCGATTATGATCAGGATTTTTAAATTTTTACCTATCATGAACAATGGAATATCACCCGTTTTGGGCCCAATTTTGAAAGTGCCGCAAAGCAAAAAATCAATGCAAAAATAAATGTGCTAAATTCGGATAAAGACTTTGTCTGAATGAGAATTAGCTGTTACATTTTCAAGCACCAAATTTGTACGACCCTTTTCCACGGTTTCATGCATTATTGAAGAAATAAAGTAATGGGAAAAAAATCCTACCATTGTATGGCATTTCGATAATCTTTTAGAAAGATGCAATATCGATTTTTGACTTTGAAATCATTTATAATTACCGATTTAAATATTTTTGATCTTTATCTTTTTACCTTATATTACTAATATAAGGTTTTTTATAATATATTTTATCAGAAAAACTCACTGCAAAATTTGACAGATTTTTTTATAAAAAGATTATTAAATTGAAATGCAGTAGCTCAATTTTTATTTAGTTTTCTTATGACAATTCATCGAAATTCAAACATAACCTTGGAATTGGAAAATGGTCGAAATACCATATTAAGAAAAGCATTTAAGAGAAAAATGTACGGAAGTCTAATTATTTCAGAATGTTTGTTTTACAAACTACGGAGAGTTTTTTTTTAATTTAATTCGTATACCAAAAGATGTCGAAGAAAACAATTTTAATTCCCATTTTTCCTCGAAAGTAATAGGTAGTATTTTTCTACTTTATCCATTTGCGATATATTTCAACAATTATTCCAAATCGATAAGGTTAGTTATTCCTGAAGTAATTATCAGCTCTGACAGACAGACAGAGAAAGTCGCATCCCATAAGGGTTACTTTTTACTATTTTGGTTCGGAACCTTAAATATACTATTTGAATATATCTTCTTTTTTCATTTTCAGTTCTTCTGTCTTTGACTTCTGGACTAAAAATTAAAGAAGATCAAGTCCTTTTTATTTATCAGGGCTTTAGCCAAAGAATTAAGCGATTGCCTATTAATCGGCTTAGGCCTAGCCAAAAATCGACGTTCTGTCGGATACTATTTGGTGTTGAAAATAAAACATAAGAGTGGCATAGTGAAGTAGGACCTTCATTTCTAAAACACTATGCTTCGTCTTATCTTTTAGGTTGTGTGTATATAATATTATCCCACATTAGATACCTTGACTAATAGATTAATATGTATATCATATGTGACTGCTTACTTGGCGTTTTTACTAAACTTCGAAAATGGTTGCTATGTACAGCATCACTACCCAATGTTACCAGTAAAAAACCGGCCAAGTTCGTGTCGGGCCACGTGCAGTAGGGTTCCGTAGTAGGTCTTAGTTAGTCAACTATAACTCTGTAACCGGTGAAGTCTACTTAGCCGTGATAGTTTTCGAAAGTTAGTTTTTTTTTATTTTTGAAAGACCTATCTAACGATACCCTACATGAAGGGTTACGCAACAAAAAAAAAAAATCATCCTCATTTCACGTGTTCGGGAGCTCCACTATTTTTTTTTTAATTCATTTTTACCACTTTTTCGGCGTGATCAATACACATATCTATACTAAATTTCAGCTTTCTAGTACCAAGAACCTCTGAGCTATGCCGCGAACAGACAGACAGACGGACATTGCGAAACTATAAGGGTTCCTTGTCGGACTACGGAACCCTAAAAATAAAACTAATGTAACCAATCCAAAATAGGAAAATGGTCTAGCTAAAATAGTCAGACAATACAATACATTTTACAATTTTACATTTATACAATACTCTTTTAATAGCGTAAGCTTATTTTTTTATCATATTCAGCATTTTTTTTCAAATTCGTCTCGTAGCAAAGAAACTCGAACCCAAATTCACGTGTTTAGAAAAATATTTTCATTGGTAATAATTTAGAATAGCGCCACCTTGTTACCCATAGATAAACCGTTTTATTTACAAACCAAGTTTTGTTCTAAGATATCATCCCATGCCCTGACTTATAGCTACTATTTCTATAAATTCCAAACTATTAGGAAATAT
Source organism: Pyrrhia umbra (assembly GCA_963891755.1). Taxonomy (NCBI): domain Eukaryota; kingdom Metazoa; phylum Arthropoda; class Insecta; order Lepidoptera; family Noctuidae; genus Pyrrhia; species Pyrrhia umbra. The sequence continues at coordinate 13,001,474 of OY982934.1, forward strand.
TGTAACATAACATGAAAGAATTTTAATTTTGACGATTATCTCCGACCTACATGTAAAATTTAAATTAATTAATTAATTAATTTGAATACCTTTCAATATTCTCGTTTTGAATACGCAATGTATTAAAACAAATACATATTTAAATCCTAAAGTACAATTATTTATTAATTATTTAGTAAGTCAATAACAAAATATATTTGTCCTGCCAAATTTAGATACACACATTTTAAATTATGACAGATTATGGATGATTTGGTTTGAAAACACGTTATTCACATCAAAAAAATATTTTATCCGCATGTAGTGCCTTTTCAATGTAATAATTATAATTCACCAGTCATCTTATCACAAATATAATAATTTATTTACATCGTAATGTGCTCGCTCTGAGTGACAGCGTCTACCCGTGACAGTGGTCACGGACGTACTGCCCCCGTCGCCCGGTGGAGCCCCTCCGTAATTTCAACTCAACGTTTTGACAAAAGCACAAAAATTGACGTAAATGTACGATTTAAAAAAAATATACGTATACAAAAAGACAGATAATTAACTTTTCTATAAAATGGTACAGGTTTCATTAAAATCCGCTTGATAAATTCTATGTATAACTCAGTTTTTCTTGTGCGTTAGACCTAACTTCATGATTTTTTTATACAATGTTATAAATACATAATTAAAAAAAACGTTATACAAAATTATCAAGCATATGCTCTAGTTTAGTATATATACTTTTCAAATCATGAAAGCAAGTCGTTAAAGCGTATTCATTAGCTTTAAAAGGGCCAAAGTCGTATATCGCCGCCTTAAAGCATCCTAAAAAGATATGATTGTGTCCTTCTCCAGGCTTCAGTCTATCAACATACCACCATAAATCTACCAATTTCATCTCAATAGGTTCAGCCGTTTTCAAGCAGAGTTAATTTCATATTTATTATACTTATAATACCAGTAATATATATAATTGTTTGCATCAAAATAAGCGAAAAACAAAACACTATTCGGTGACCACATCACCATATTGTATTCTTCGCCATGTCCACATTAACGTGATCGTACAAAAAGTGCTTGTCACTTTCTTGCCCGTGCTACAAGAAATGCCCATGCAAGTATAAGTGGTTCCTTGGTAATGTTTGGTTGCACGCGAGCCTCAGAATGTGCCCGTAATGCCCACTGAGTTAATATAACATTATTATAGGCATGTACACGGAATATTAATCGTTTTATTGGTATTGTGGCAGGTTGTATGGTTATGGTTATTTTGGTACGAGGACTTGGTTTTTGGGGCGGAGGAAATGTAAATGGTGTTGTTGTGCTGAAATTAAGTGTATATAGGATGTTTTGAATTGCTTCTTTAATGACCAAAAAAAAATTGGCTGTTTTTGTAGTTCCAATATTGCATGCGTGCCGTCTGTCGGAATAGGTCATCTCGAACCAGCTAGTTATAGCTCTTTCCTCAAAAGACCATTTCAGACAATGCCTACAAGATTATTTATCTACTGATTATTATTTCAGACACTAACATTAACATCATTTAATCTTTTATATTGCCCGAAATTTAAAAGAGACGACTACTTACTGGGTTTCTTTCGGCATTACTTTTCAGGGGTAGTAGTTAGGAAATGCCGGTGCCGGAGTTCTCTTAAAACAACATATTAACGTGGAAAAGTGATATAATATCCCATAGATAATTTAAACAACATTTCATTTGATGTACGAGTATATTGCATTATAATCTCTCCAAAATATAATCATAGACAGTTTAAAATTTTCACTCAAACTTCTTAGTTAAACCAAGATTATAACTTCCACGGTTAAGTTTAAACTGGTTACAGATTTTGGAACTTGTGTAAAATATGAACTTTAGAGGTCTTAAAATATGCACTTTGATGTTAAATTCCTGATATTTTTTTTAGGATATCATGAGCTTCAGTTTACTTGGTAATATGAATACTATAATATGATGGCATAATGGCTTTACAATCGTATTATAATTCTTTAATTTTCTTTTCTTTAAAAAAACGTTGCCCCACACTAGGTATTGCTCCTGTATCATGGGTGCATTTAGAAACATACATTACACATACACAAACTCCAGGTCTGGGGAACGATTTAAGTTGTCCCGTGCGGGAATAGAACTCGCGACACGCAGCGCAGCAGCCAATTAATGCGACTTTATGATCTAACTCTTAACATTTTCTTCGAATTCTAGTAAATACCTATGAATTTCATATTCAAATAATTATTTTACATTATTTTCTCAGCCGAATAACAAAATTTACGCCAGAAACCAAAGAAGTGATCAATGTTAGAGATTCAAATAATAAACCTAGGCGCTGTTGCTAGGTAGTAGCATCCGTAGTTATATACTAGATCGAGTAAAGAAGGTCTAAGCCTCAATCCAATTACTGGTCCTTTTATACGAAACAAAAACTTTTCCTCTATTTATTAGTATCTTAACACGATCTGCGGTCCTAATACCACGAACTTAGTTCCTTACAAGTTCTTCACCCTTTTACAGATACACCGGCCCAAAATAATCAAACTATTCTTTTTTTCTTAAACCTACGTCAACTTGATGGGGGCTGATTACGTCAGGTGGTCCGTACATTGACGCAATGACGTCACTATTACCGGCAGAAAATAAATCGTCAGAGGGTCACCCCTGTTTTGGTTAAAAAGGGTTGTTTAGTTTTCTTGAGACCCTAATAGTTGGGTATTTTGTAGTGGAAACAACCCCAACTGTTACCGCATAGTGGTTTTGGATACTGTCCCTTGACTATAAAATTGGCTAATTTAGTTTTATATACTCACCTACTTTAGTATGTATGCATACAGTTTTGTTTGGTCCGTATAAAATTCTTGGGTTTAATGTGATAAGCAAATTAAAGTTTGCAAGTAATCTCTTTTACTCTAGTTTTTTGTTATTTGAGTGACTTGCTGCAAACATTTTTGTTTTATTTCTAATTACGAAACTAGCCATTACAGGATTAGTTTAATTAGTAGCAGTAAGGGTACTAAAAAGATAATTGAATACTTCTTTGACGAACGTTGATTAGCATTAATGTTTAAAAAAAAAATACTCAATAAATATGATTAGGCCTCATCTCTGTGAGGGAGGATAAACCGTAATCCATCATGGACCCTGTACACGTTAGGTGGGCATTGTACCTATTTGTTGTAATGTGATAGGTATATTTATAACTAATAAAAATTGTAATATCCATCATCACATCACAACCTGAAGTATTCGTGCCCACGGCTTTTTTTTGTCTTTTATTTTGTAAAGATATTTTTAGGTATTTTAATTTATAGCCAGGTATAGTTAAAGGTATGTCGTTGGTTCCGAGTTCTATACTATTATAATAAGCTCCCTAGACTTTCCAAATATTTCAAATCAAATAGACATTAACAGCCGGTTACATCAAAAAAATATCAGGATACTTATACGTGAAACGGAAGAATTGTCATTCAAGATCTGTCAAAATGGAGGAAATTGAATAATTTTGCTATTATTTTATGTTTTGCGTCGTAATATTTATGATATATGTTTACTTAATTATTATATCTATGTATTGATGAGATAAAACATATTAAAAGTGTTCTTATAACTGACATCAAGATTTGTGATTTTCGTAAAAGTATAAATTTATAAAAAGTTTGATGCGACCGGCTGTAAGAGAGCGTCAAACAAAGATTTGATATTAGATCTGGGTAAAATGTAAGAATCGACAACCGTTAAAAATATCACAACTGAAACGGTTCCAAAAAACTAACATAAACTTACTTGCCTTATAAAACTTTTCTCTACGATCAAAAAACCTTTTAATGATACGATAGAAGTTGAACACAGTGCATTTAACAACCGAGACCGTCGCCAATCGATACATCGTTAAAGACATCGACTTCTCCCCATATATTTCACTTGGCAACACCAAATTGTTTATGTTGCAGCACTTTGCTGTTTCCGATTCAGCCAGTGTTGCCACTCCCAGCAGTTTTAGACTTTCAAACGCAAGAAAAACTATCCAGCAGTTCGGACTTTAACAAAGACACTGCAGAATTCCAATTGAAGTTTTTAACCTGTATCAAGGAATGGGCTTGAGCGGAGTTAGACTACTGTGATGAATATTCTGTGTCGTGAGTTTATCAGTTATTTTGGTTGGAGTTGTAAACGATAAGCGATTGGACATAACCTTTTGCTTTGTGTTTTACGTACACGTATTTGAATAAAACATTTGGGCGCCAATTAAGTATTCAACTTTTTTTTGACTGTCAATTTAATGATAGCTCAAAAAATTTACCTCATTTACAATATACCGATTTGATTCGTTGCTAGTTTCCAATATAACTTTCCTAACCGTTACCTAATAGATTTTATATTCGTCATTTGATTTTTCAACCTTTAAAAAACCCCGCTTTCATCTTAACCCTTTCACCGCTGTACAAAAGAAGGGCAAACTCCAATATTGACAATGCTCTCTACGACAGAGCGCCAATTGGCAAGGCATCAGCCTCAGCGATATTTTCTCTATAAACACTAAGATATTTGGTAGGGAAATTGTAGTTTCTTGAGTGAATCGTGTTTTGACAGGTTCCCTCGTAGTGAAGTACTTGCTGTTAGGAGGGCACTTTAAACTGGGCGAGAGTTAATTCACTTGGAGCTTCCAACTGTAAAGTGATAAGCAATGCGACGGTTAACTTATGAATTTATTGTTTCTCAGAATTAATGTACAAAGGATGTATTATTTACATGGAGCTAAATCGTAATAAAATAATATCTTAATAATAGCAAACCAATAAATTGGTGTTCGCTAGGCCACCTCTGTTCATACAGAGAAAAGTACAAGCATTGATCACGACGTTACTGGCGGATTGCCGATTTCTCCACGGCGTGTTTTTTTACAGACCTCTCCTCAGTGGGGTCCAATGTAATATTTAATTTTTGGATATGAAAACCTAAAGTTAATTTTCGACTTTTTTTTAAACATATTAACATCGCTCCAGATTTAGAATTACGTATAGTACATATGCACAAACACTCAAACCCGTAACAATTTTATTTCTCCCTGTAATCCTTGTAATCGGGGATTGGGTCCGTAATAAGCAGCACAGCAGCCAATTGCTCAGTTAGTATGCAAATAAATATTTTGAGTTTGAGCTACAAACGTCAAACCTTTGGTCGTAATTGTATGTTACTGTCTGGTCCACCAAATTATTTTACTACGTATTTCGATTATAATCGACGAGCCACTGCCTATCTTTAGCGTGATAATGAGAAAATAATTCACCGCCAACAAATTACAGTCTATCACACAGGCAAATCAATCGCACGCATCACCCATAATATTAATGACCGAACTTGTGTGGCCGTGTGTATAGCACACGCTACTATTTGTCTTTGTTACCGACTGAATTAATTCGCTCATCGGTTAACTAATTGAGTTATAGGCATGTGTTAATGTTGCGAGGCGATCTATTAAGGTCGAAGTATTGATGTTTGCCCACGATAATTATTGCGGCCTTGATGTACTGGTGTTTGGGCATTATTTGACATGTGTGTCGGTGACACGAATCACGGCAGCGATTGGAGGTTGAAATTTAAATAGAGTAAGCTGATAATAGATATTAGTTTTGTTTTGCCAAATTATTTTAAAGTAACTTGTTTTTCTCGAAAATTCAGAAAGAGGTGTGGATGTACTAGCACACCTACCACATTTTGCCATGTGGTAGGTGTAGGAGTCTATTAAATTGCCATCTATCTTTACATAAATCCGGATTTGATGCTGCAATTGAGTAATTTATCATTATATATCCATATGACAAAGTGCAATCTGGAAAGCAGAACAAACCATTTCATTTCAAATGCGCTCAGGGCCTTGTACTCTGCAGTTGCAGATCTCATACTAGAACAAACATATTTCGGTTTGCAAAAAGTGACATGCAAAATGGCAGCCTGCAGTGCTTTAAGACGGTCTGTTTCAATTTATCTGAAACGTGATTGAAAGTCTAGCAAAACTTTACAGTAATTTGTGTTGAATACACCAGTCGACATAGAATCTTAAGTCTCGAATCGTCCTCAATAGTAGCTAAAATGAGTTAAGCTACTTTAATCAAAGTAAATCTTTTCTCAATTAATGAAAAGGGTCTTCTTTATTTCTTTAATCTATTTCTGGGAGCTTAAGAAATTCTTCATTCGGAACATAATGAATTTCTTTAAGGCGGCGATATACGACTTTGCCCCTTTTAAAGCTAATGAATACGCTTTAACGACTTGCTTTCATGATTTGAAAAGTATATATACTAAACTAGAGCATATGCTTGATAATTTTGTATAACGTTTTTTTTAATTATGTATTTATAACATTGTATAAAAAAATCATGAAGTTAGGTCTAACGCACAAGAAAAACTGAGTTTTACATAGAATTTATCAAGCGGATTTTAATGAAACCTGTACCATTTTATAGAAAAGTTAATTATCTGTCTTTTTGTATACGTATATTTTTTTTAAATCGTACATTTACGTCAATTTTTGTGCTTTTGTCAAAACGTTGAGTTGAAATTACGGAGGGGCTCCACCGGGCGACGGGGGCAGTACGTCTGTGACCACTGTCACGGGTAGACGCTGTCACTCAGAGCGAGCACATTACGATGTAAATAAATTATTATATTTGTGATAAGATGACTGGTGAATTATAATTATTACATTGAAAAGGCACTACATGCGGATAAAATATTTTTTTGATGTGAATAACGTGTTTTCAAACCAAATCATCCATAATCTGTCATAATCTAAAATGTGTGTATCTAAATTTGGCAGGACAAATATATTTTGTTATTAACTTACTAAATAATTAAATGTACTTTAGGATTTAAATATGTATTTCTTTTAATACATTGCGTATTCAAAACGAGAATATTGCATACCTCATTTAAATTTTACATGTAGGTCGGAAATAATCGTCAAAATTAAAATTTTTTCATGTTATGTTACAATATTTCCTAATAGTTTGGAATTTATAGAAATAGTAGCTATAAGTCAGGGCATGGGATGATATCTTAAAAAAAACTTAATGTTTTGTAAATAAAACGGTTTATCCATGGGTAACAAGGTGGCGCTATTCTAAATTATTACCAATGAAAATATTTTTCTAAACACGTGAATTTGGGTTCGAGTTTCTTTGCTACGAGACGAATTTGAAAAAAAATGCAGAATATGATAAAAAAATAAGCTTACGCTATTCAAAGAGTATTGTAAAATGTAAAATGTATTGTATTGTCTGACTATTTTAGCTAGACCATTTTTCTATTTTGGATTGGTTACATTAGTTTTATTTTTAGGGTTCCGTAGACCGACAAAGAACCCTTATTGTTTCGCAATGTCCGTCTGTCTCTCTGTTCGCGGCATAGCTCTTGGTACTAGAAAGCTGAAATTTAGTATAGATATGTGTATTGATCACGCCGAAAAAGTGGTAAAAATGAATAAAAAAAATAAAATAATTTAGTGGAACTCCCGAACATGTGAAATGAGGATGAATATTTTTTTTGTTGCGTAACCCTTCATGTAGGGTATCGTTAGATAGGTCTTTCAAAAATAAAAAAAACTAACTTTCGAAAACTATCACGGCAAAGTAGGCTTCACCGGTTACATAGTTATAGTTGACTAACTAAGACCTACTACGGAATCCTACTGCGTGTGGCCCGACACGCACTTGGCCGGTTTTTTACTGGTAACATTGGGTAGTGATGCTTTACATAGCAACCATTTTAGAAGTTTAGTAAAAACGCCAAGTAAGCAGTCACATATGATATACATATTAATCTATTAGTCAAGGTATCTAATGTGGGATAATATTATATACACACAATCTAAAAGATAAGACGAAGCATAGTGTTTTAGAAATGAAGGTCCTACTTCACTATGCCACTCTTATGTTTTATTTTCAACACCAAATAGTATCCGACAGAACGTCGATTTTTGGCTAGGCCTAAGCCGATTAATAGGCAATCGCTTAATTCTTTGGCTAAAGCCCTGATAAATAAAAAGGACTTGATCTTCTTTAATTTTTGGTCCAGAAGTCAAAGACAGAAGAACTGAAAATGAAAAAAAAAAGATATATTCAAATAGTATATTTAAGGTTCCGAACCAAAATAGTAAAAAGTAACCCTTATGGGATGCGACTTTCTCAGTCTGTCTGTCAGAGCTGATAATTACTTCAGGAATGACTAACCTTATCGATTTGGAATAATTGTTGAAATATATCGCAAATGGATAAAGTAGAAAAATACTACTTTCGAGGAAAAATGGAATTTAAAATTACAAAGTGTAGTTTCTACGTCATCATAATTATGAAAGGGCTTGATATAAAGGCTATAGGCTATAGGCGATATAATCTTTTGGTATACGAATTAAATTAAAAAAAAACTCTCCGTAGTTTGTAAAACAAACATTCTGAAATAATTAGACTTCCATACATTTTTCTCTTAAATGCTTTTCTTAATATAGTATTTCGACCATTTTCCAATTCCAAGGTTATGTTTGAATTCCGATGAATTGTAATAAGAAAACTAAATGAAAATTGAGCTACTGCATGTCAAATTAATAATCTTTTTATAAAAAAATCTGTCAATTTTTGCGGTGAGTTTTTCTGATAAAATAATTATAAAAAACCTTTTATTAGTAATATAAGGTAAAAAGATAAAGATCAAAAATATTTAAATCGGTAATTATAAATGATTTCAAAGTCATAAATCGATATTGCATCTTTCTAAAAGATTATCGAAATGCCATACAATGGTAGGATTTTTTTCCATTACTTTATTTCTTCAATAATGCATGAAACCGTGGAAAAGTGTCGTACAAATTTGGTGCTTGAAAATGTAACAGCTAATTCTCATTCAGACTAAGTCTATATCCGAATTTAGCACATTTATTTTTGCATTGATTTTTTGCTTTGCGGCACTTTCAAAATTAGGCCCAAAACGGGTGAATTTCCATTGTTCATGATAGGTAAAATTTTTAAAAATTCTGGTCATAATCGGAATCTTTACTATCCCACTTTTGGATATGACATAGACATGCATTAGCATTAATTATCACGCTTTTTCAAGGTGGATTGGTGATTTCAGACCGTGTAGTCCAGGTTTCCTCACGATGTTTTCCTTCACCGTTAGTCAATGGTGTCTAAGTTATACTAAAAAAGTGCATGTAAAACTTTGGAATAGTCAGATTCGTAATTTCTAGGTTTCGAAGTCCGAATCTGCATACTCATAAATGAGATGCAGGTGCCTTAGCAAAGAAGCCACAATGACTTTTTACTAATATGTTCGGTGTATCAACTTAATAATATAAATAAAACTACCTGCAGCTTTTTTAAAATATTAACATCATTTGTAATACAGTCTCACTCACTTTTAGGTCTTTAAACGTAATAGATTATTCAATTTCGGTTCTGTTGGTGTCAAAACTTAGGCCAATTTTAAGCTAATGGTTTGGCCAAAGCTGATGCCAAAGGTTTGGTCGGACACTTTACATCTGTAAAGTGTCCGACCAAACCTTTGGATCAGAAACGTCGGACTAATTAACTGGCTTCCAGGCTCTCCTTACAAAACTAATATGATTTTCCTATACAAGTGAAGATGAGCTGAAGTTATTTGAGAAGCAGCAGATGTCGTAAAATGCAAATATGAAAAAAACTTGCGTGCATTTCTGTTAGAAGAGCTCAAAATGGACACCAATATGGCCTAAAAATTAACTCCTATGGTGCGATTTTATCTGTCTGTCTGTCCATCTTTCACAGCGGATTAATTCAAGAATGCTAGTTTCAGATTTTTTTCTTGAAACTTGTAACAATTCAGATCGATAAATATGTTTTGCAGATTAAAGAAATTGAAAATATTTTTGCTTTTCTGGCAAACGAAGTATGCAGTGGGGGTTGGAAATTTAAAATTATTGTTTCGAAGTATTACTCAGACAGATGTTATTTGTATTTCTATTTTTATATCTTAGACATGCATATCAAAATACAATATGCGACTGTCCTTAGAATCTCTACATAATATTATGGTCACCCGTCAAAGTTCTTCAAAATATAAAATGACAAGCGTGCGGTGTGCATTGCGGGGTCGCGGGGGGGAAGCTCAAGCTCCGCCCATTTGCTCAAGGTCATTGGCGGTAGTCGTCGTCTTAAAGGAAAAGGATTAAAAGGAACGATATTTTAAGGAATTGCTCGTAATAGGATGACAATTAAGCTATGTGGTTTGTGTAATTTGCTACTTTGAATCTTATCTACTTGTGAATAAGATCTGGTGTTGTAATAAAAGTGATGCCAGTTATGAATTGTCATAGCTAATTTTGGCAAATTACATGCGACTATGAATATAAATAATATGTATATTGCATTTGTATTTTTTGGAAATCTATATTATTTTGTAAACACTATGACAAAATATATTTAGAATACACACAAAAATATTTGAACAAAACAACATTCCAAAAAAATAATGTTTTTTTAACGTATATGTTATGTAGGTAAATATATCGTATACAAAATAAACAAACTCACTTGGACTAACACGGGACACCGCATACATCTTATTGATTCAATAGATAAAGGTATTTATTTACTGGGCGAGGTCATCTATCTTAATCTAAGGGTCGGTGTGAGTAGCGGGGCTTGCTCACTTGTCACGGACGAGGCGAATGGAAATGCCTTTTAGATGTCTAGTCTGTGTGGAATGGGATCGGCGAGGCGTTTCAGACCTTGTTGCTGTGATTTTATTTATGCGGTTTTTTTAACATTAAAGACTTTTTGTCGAGAAAACAATAACTTTAGAGTAGATGTTTTCTTCAAAACTTCATAAATTAAAGAGGAAACGATAGAAATTTAAAGTTTGTAGCTTCAAAAAAAAAACTTTAGTAGAAATTATAGAAATTAACGCCTTATTTCAAGGCGCACATCCAGTGTATAATCTCCTCAAGGTAAAAATAAATAGGCGTGCATTAGTGACGGTAACTTGATCTTAAGACGTATTAATTTCGAGAGCATCCGTGTGCACTGGCCTGGCGCGTGTGTGCTGTGTCTTGGTACATACATGTTGCTGTTTCGGTCCGGTAAATGTTTGTGTTTGGTATTCTCGGAGTAAATTATTTTGTACAATTGTTTCGGAGCCCAAATAGTATATTTTTTTTACTATAGTTTTTTTTTACTAAAGTAACTGTCTGTCATGCTTTTATAGGAAAACGGCAGAACCCTTTAGGTAAAATTTCGTATTGAGATAAACTGAAGAACTGGGTAAGGACATCATCATCTGCCTAGCCTTTTCCCAACTATTTTGAGGTCGGCTTCCAGTCTTAACCGGATGCAGCTGAGTACCAGTGTTTTATATGGAGCGACTGCCTAGCTGACCTCCACAACCCAGTTACCGGGTAACACGATACCACTTGGTAAGACTGGTTGTCAGACTTTTTGGCTTCTGACTACCCGTAACGATTGCCAAAGATCTACAAATGACAACCGGGACCAAAAGCTTAACGTGCTTTCCGAGGCACGGAGGAGTCTCGGTATGACATAGATGGTCATCCATCCACGGACCGACCGCGCTAAGTCCAGCTTAACCTTTGATCGGTCGATACGTGCGGCTGTTACTTAGCCACGAGCTCCTCCAACAGGGTAAGGACATAGGATAGTATAATATCTGAAGTAGTTCCCTCAGGATTCGGGAGAAACCTCGGGAAAAGCTTGTACTGCATAAAATCGTTTTATTAATTTTTCATAAGAAACAAAAATATTTTTAACAATATGTTTTTGCTAGTTATGAACCATTCATGATCACTTCCTTATTACACACACCTTACACCAATAAATATGTGGTTGAATAAATTATAATTCAACTAGTCACCGTGGAACTTGCATTTCCAAATTCAAAATTTCACCAAAATTAAAAAAGTCAAACGTGCATTAGCAAAATCATAAATCATAACCCGTCACTGCTTACAAAGCCGAATTTTGGCACCGCGCCAACGGGCTGTATTATAAAATAAACTTACTTATAAGTGAATACCACAAAAGCGAGTTCGCAATATATTAATTTTAATTAGCCGTTCTCACCAAATAACTAAGTTGGGGATAAGACTCGTGTATGTTTAACGTAACTCGTAACTCGGAAACTTCGCGTCTCTTACTCGGAGTTTCGATTTTGTTGAGATTATTTTCTGTTTGTTGTTAAAGGTTAACCTATTCCGTTTACGTACGACTTGTTTACAGATTGAAATTCAAACTCAAAAACAACTTTGGTGTATGTACCTACTTTAGTACATCTTCGGAGGTAAATATTTTTAGATGTTTATTATGTTTATCGACGCTTCCTTTGTGTACTGCGAAGATTTTGTTTCTTAAATATTTTGCTGATCGGAATCTTCTTATAGCTTCTATGCTGAATACTCCAGTTCAAAGCTCTTCTGTACATACCCAACATAATCTATGTAACATTATGATAATGCTTAAGCCTGTCATTCCGGACTGAACTGGGAGCTACATCTGAGTGGAGCACATCTCTATCCACGCAGTAAGCCGCATGACAATTCGTCCATGTATCATGATAAGCTTCGGGTAAGTGACGTCAGTGCCTCATGAATATGCACGCCACACAGATTGGCCGTCTACAGCCAATCATGTGCAAGTAAAGCCACAGTTTACATATTGTTATGGTGAATTGTGTTTAACGGTTGGGTAATATTTAAATTAATTTATTGTTATGATTTTTGTCACGTCAATTTAAACATCATTATCAACTTTCTGATAAGTATCCGTTTTCTAGAGATGTCTGTAAATGACCCCATTCATTTTGTTTTCTATTCTACTAGCGTTTTTGCCACTTGTCTAATCCCCATGAAGATCATTGTGAAGATTTATTTTCTTTATAGCTCGGTGTTTGTGTGTATTTATTTACTATAACCGGACAAACCTTCATCAGAGAACCCGCGATATAAATCGAGTTTTTTTATTTCTATTAACCCGAGTTCAGCAAAATCATCTACTTTAAACATCGATAGAATGCAATTTTAATTCTCTTCTAATAAAAGCTCCAACAGCTTTTAACCGTACCAAAGCCGGTAACACTTTTATGATCATGCCCAAACTATTTTCCTTCAACTACCAAGCCTTGCCTTACCTTCTATCTTTTAACCCATTCCATGATGGAGCACCGACCAGATTCCTGCATCTGTTTTAAAATAAACTCCAGACCAAACTGTCAAGCGCAAACCGCACTCGTGGGTGCCATCCGTCTTGCGGGCGATCCATCATTGGCTCATGGCCGCCAGCTCACGGTAATGCTCGACTTTCAGACAGGTCGGCGAAGTGCAGGTAGCTGGTAGATGCGGGTCCTAGAGTACGATGTATGGACTTTTGAGAGATCATATTTGTTATTGTTACGGAACTTAGGACAAATGACTCCTAAGTTCCGACGTTTAGTTTTATATGAGCAACAGTGGACGAATATTAAATAAGCTGATGATGATGATTTGGTTCCCTTTGTAAAGTTTTATGTTATTGTTCTAGCCATATTCTTTTCGTTTAATTGTAGGAACAAAACAATATGACAATGATGCAAAATTATCTCAGAAAATCAATTTCAAAAGACAACTTTTTTTAAACTTCAAAAACATTTAAAATAATATAAGTAAATCTATTAATGAGTAATTAAAGCCTGCACTAACCTATAGACTAGAGATTGTAAATAATCTAAAAAAAACTTTTGGATGACACTTGTATAAGACAAAAAACGTATCAAAAATTTGTTGCAATCTTCGAATAATAGAAATGTCCTTGTTCAATTTTCTCAACAATAGTCTATAATATAACGATTCTAAGGGCAGCAGACACCCGTACGTACCTCGTTAGTCCAATCTGTGGAGCACTTGCACCCCTCCTAAGGTTTGCAGGAAAAACTCCTAGTGATTGTCTCCAAATTTAATAACAGATTTGAATGACCCTCGCCCCTCCCGCACCCCCTGTTCCCCACGAAGACACTGGAAACCCTTCGTAAGGAGATTTCGATTGAAAGACTGCGGCACACTCAGCAATTTGTAGATCGATGCAGGTAGGTATGTATTTCAGTCTTTGTGATCTATGGACTGAATCTCAAATCATCACCGTCTATAAAACTTCGTATATGTGACATGATTTTCACCTTGAATATGATTACTGAGCAGAACAATTTTCAATTAGTTTCAATAAACTTTATACATGTACCACCATATTACGTGTAAAAATATATGTGACTGGGAAACCCTTTTTAGGGTTCCGTAGTCCGACAAGGAACCCTTATAGTTTCGCCATGTCCGTCTGTCTGTCTGTCTGTCTGTCCGCGGCATAGCTCCGAGGTTTTTGATACTAGAAAGCTGAAATTTGGTATGGATATGTACATTGATCACGCCGAGAAAGTGGTAAAATAAAATTTTGAAAAATATATTTTTTAGGGTAGCTCCCAAACACGTGAAGTGGGGATGAATATTTTTTTTCTCTCGTACCCTTCCGTGTGGGGTATCGTTAGATAGGTCTTTCAAAAATATTATGGGTGTGTGAACACCACTTTTTGGTTAAGCGAGCCATTTGCGAAATATCTAGCTTTTCAGTGCAAATTTTTGTTCGATACGAGTTACCCCCCCCTCTAACTTTTGAATGGCTGTACCTAGAAATGTGAAAAAAATCACAGACGTAGTACATGTAATGAACTTACAAGGAAAACTATTAAGTAGGCTTAACCGGTTACAGAGTTATAGTCGACTAACTAACTCCTACTACGGAACCCTACTGCGCGTGGCCCGACACGCACTTGGCCGGTTTTTAAACAAATACAACACAGAAAAGTTTCCAATGCTTAGTGTGTCTCGAACTCGCGTAGAATTGTTTCATCAAATTATTCGGCCATCGGTTTACGAATCGAGAGGCCTCAAATACAATGAATAAATTATTTTCCATAGAAAATCCTCCGGAAATTTTCAAATGCCATTCGTGAAATTGCTGAGCAATACTTATTGCCCGGTCGGCCTCTTCAAATAACAAGCGCAATGGCAGGCAAAGCTAGAAAGAAAAATCTTAAACATTAATTTAATTATAAGTAATGGTAAAGGGCTTACTGTACGTTTTAAAAAAATGAAGGAGAATTAACGTTCCGGGTCGGGGACAAGTGGTAAGAGAAAATTATAGCCCTGAGTGTTGGTCCTTTTAAATTTGACAATATTTTTTCCAAGCCTTTGAGGACCATTTTTTAATTTCTACTATAAATTATAAATTCTACTTGCGTTGCTGCTACTACTACTAGTTGTGTGTTGCTATTGACTTATTACGTGCTAATTATTATTAAATTAGCTTTTTCCCTTTTTCGATAATATTGATCTGCTTTTTACATCATGATGTTTAAATATATTTTTTTCCTATTTAACAAAATATATTTTGAGTCTTTGAAGTCCTTATGTACGGAAATCTGAAGTTTATTACGTCATTGCAGATTTGGCTGTAACTAACTGATTCATAGAATATTGAGATTCTGTTTGCATTGCGTATGAGCAGGGAATTAGAACATGAATGAGAGATTAGGCCTGACGGGCAGGTGCTCACGAATTCACCAGCTTGACAAATACTGATGGATTGAGTGGTTTGCGGCTTGAGAAGCTGGCTATACTAATAACTATAATTTATATTACGGAACAGTTAGATAGGCGGTGTAAATAATATTTTATAATTGCTGAATTTAAATTATAAAAATATTCAAAAGTACTTATAAAAAGTTCATCCAGTCGGTGTACAAGATTTTATTATGCTAAAAGGCTATTAATTGTATTTCAGAAGTAATAGAAGTCTTAGATTATGCTGTCTACAATGAAATAAAGATTTTAACTGCGAATTTTAAATATAAGAAGATTTTCAGTCTCTTTGACAGAATCAAAGCCTTTAAATAAATATTTTCCTCGCTTTTCCTTTATAAATTGCGACACATCGCAAAGCAGCCCTTTTGCAGATTTTTTTCAAAGAGCTAAAACTTGGGCCTGACTTTCAGCTGGTCCTGCTGTTTCAGCCTTTTCAGACTGAAAAAAGGCTCGCCTTGTTAATTGGACATGCTTGTTTGTGCGAAAAAATTGCTGATTCTTGATATACGCGTTTATTGAACGAAATATTTTTTTTAAAGAGAGGGATTTTATTCGGATATTTGAAATGATCTTTCTTTACTTAGCATTTCGTTGGGTCGGCTTTATTTTTGTATGGGCAGCTGTTCTAGTTAATTTGAGAGGATGATTATGTTGCGATTATTTTAATATTCTGCTGATTATTTTATATTTCTTCGGACAAATGAGATGTTTGTTATTTTTTGAAATAATATTGTTTCATGTTTTTGTCGAAGTCTATTTTATCTAGTTTCTTGTAATCGTAGTTGACAATTTTGTGCTTATAATTGGCACCATGTTTTTTAGTTTGATGCTTAGTATTTTAAAAATAATACATTTAATTGTAAAATTATCATATGTTTTTTTTCAGTTACTCGAAGTTTCGATATTTGAAAATTAATTAATTTTAAGTGTACATCAACTGGATTCATAAACATCGTCGCTACTCGTCTAGGTCCTGGAGCTGTAATACTTCTTAATGACTTGGAGTCTCCCTTTACATTTGAATAGCACAGCGCCGCCTGATATTCCTAATCGTATTGTTGTCGGAATCCAATCAGCCCACAATACAGGGGCGTTCATTATTGGAAAGTTGCACTGACAGACGGACGGCGTGGCAAACTGTAATCTCGTTAGATTCCTACAGACGTCAGATGTGCATTGTTGATACATAATTTCCATAGTTTTTATGTGAGGTAGACATTTAACACGCAATTTTATTATTTTAAATGTTTTTTTATAAAAACAGATACTAATCTGAATGCGAACAGGGGCTATATACGTGCCGCAAAGCAGGAATAGTTTCGTTGTGAAAAGAGACGGTGCTATACGACGTTAGTAGCTGTGTCTCACTCTTACACCTGAATAATCATTACAAAAACACGTGGTAATATGGCCCTTGAGTTATCAGAAGTAAAATCACAACAGGGGCTAGCGAGTCCTGTGAGTAAACAGCTAAACAGCTCAAAACTCTACAATACTCTTATCAATTGAATACGCTGGGATCGGAACTGAGTGCCCAAGAGGCGCAGGACGATCATTTTATATCGTCACTTGTGAAAGCTCTATTTATGCATCCTAAAACGATACGTATGTACGTACGTAACTTGTAATGCAGCAGAAGCCCCTTCTACAATTTACACATTCTAGGTCGCGTTTCAAGCTATTTGTAACAACGCTTAATAACTGCACTTCAAGCCTTCAGCTATTTGTTAGGACCTTTATACTCTATTCAATGCAAAAAAAAATCTCTTTAAAAATCCAATCTAGACGGAATAAAGTTAACCCTGCGATACGCGCGGGGTATTTTTTACCCAATTTTATTTTTAACACTTCACGTAAAATAAACTCTGGCGAAAAACGCTGCATTCATAGAGCCCGTTCGAATATACGATGGAGCGCCCTGGAGTGGGCGGCGCGGGGTAAAATGCACCACCAATTGAATAATCTATTTTGTACTGGTAGGTATGTACATATAAAATTGCTATGCATCTAAAATTGTGTTTAGAGTTCGACCATACGCTAGTATCAGTTTTTTTTTTTCAAATATATAGCAGTAAATTGCATTTTATCGACAATATCAAAGGTCGGGCCAACATAGAAGGTATACGCTGGTTTATTTTTCACAGAATTGTTCGTTAATATTTTAGCATCGTTATGTTTTATGTAAATGCGTGAACGGCCATATTGCAATAGATAAAAATGCTATGAAAATACTGCAATAGATTGTGAAAAAGGTTATTAGTTTTTAAATAAAACGCGTATAGATGATACATGAGTAAAATTGTTATGGATATTATACAATGAATAACAAACTTTGTTTGAAAAACTTTTTGTGATATGACACTTTAGGGTTTTTAACAGTAACAGATTAAACTGCTGAAAATTGCAACAATTTTTATTAATTATCCGATTCGTACTTAAAACTCAGACAATATTTTTTTATCATTACGAATATTAAAAAAAAAACAATATAAATACTATTTTCGTCAGCGTAATCATCCAAAAAACTCATCAGTTAACAGAAGACAGTAAACCAACAAAGAACACGAGAAAGCCTTCACATGACATCTCTAATTGGGTAAATTACTTCCTATCGGAGTCTGGCAAGTCAAAACAATGCAACTTTCTGAGATCTCTGGGCCTCATTTAGATGTTCTCAAAGAGTGTACGTCAAAGAAATAACGAGAGCCGGACGTTACAGCCGATCAGTCTCGGGGGACGTCTGAAAAGTTCCTTTTTGCTGAAAAGACGTATCTTTGAAGACGTCGCCGGTACTTCAGACCTTTTGGAACCAATTGAATGGGTCTTTGCTGAACACGTCTAATGATGGGTTTAAGAAATAAATACGTATTGGTAACCTAAAAATGTTCTAAAATCGATATTTTTTTCGTTTTCGTACGTTTTCGAAGTGCAGGGAAAGGAGAGATAATTAAGAAGAAACTTATTTTGTTTTATTTTTATTGAACGCACAGAAATTTCTACAGAACAGTTAATAAAACATGATGTTTAGTGCATTCATTGATTTCCTCATTTGTTGCGAATTTTGTATTTTTACGATGTCCTATTTTCGTTGACCTGAGACCATCTAATATTTCCCGTTTTCCATAAAACTGTTTTACCCAAAATTAACTTTAGCTTCGTTATACTGAGGGCTATGTCAGCGACTTTTATTCTCGATGTAAAAATATCGATGGTAAATGTAAGTTCTTTGACATTTCCCATATACCTATAAATCAAACAGAGCAGACTTCATTTTTACCTTACTTTTGAAACGAAGCATCGATGAATACTTCTGTGTTTCAATTTTAAACACACACCAGTACATCATCCCATTGCTTATAAAACGAAAAAAGAACCAACAATTTAACCCTTCACATTCGTGCTTCCTTCCACTGTACAGAACTAATACTTCAAAACGGAGCTAGCTCATTGGCCGTGGCTCAGTGAATTACTCGTACAATCTACTCTGCGGTATCATTTGTGTTGGAACTATCTAGAATACACGTTTCTATTGTTTTTCCCCTGAAAGGCTCTTTAGTCTTTTGTGTTTTGTGTTGATCCGTGAAATTGAAAATAAATACTCTTGTCAAGTGTATGGTGTGGAGGAAATTGTTTGAAAGTAATGGTTTTGTTGCGGAATTCTTGTGTTCCCGAAACTGAGCGAGAGTGACCTTTTGTTATACTCAACAATGATGTTTTCGTAAAGTATGATTGAAATTATGAGAAGCTTTACTTTTTACAATTTTTATTTAATTTCAATTTATTAATGTGAAATAATAATTATCATTAAGCCGACAAATAAAAGTTTTACATTTAACGGCTTAATATTGATGGCTGTAATAAAGCGACTCGGCACTGAAGTGTTAAATTTATTGCATTAACATTTTTATTAACTGGTTAAATGGATGAGTGATAAGGGCGTGATGTATGGCGCCCCATTGAGATTACGAATGGACCAGTGTATTGTCGCTTACATGCTTTCGTATCTATATTAATTAATGTATTTGCGCCACTTTTTTAAATTATAGCTGTTTTACGTGGTATGATCCGCATTCCGAGAGAACTACTTAACGCACCTAGATAAAAAGTAAACTATAACCGTCTTCGCCATCATTTCTGTTCCTAATTTATCTAAACCAATTCAGTCATTTTCCCGCGAAAACGTAATAAACAATCTCACTTTTGTATTTTTAATGTTAGTAAGATTATATATATTTTACACCTTGTGACGCCCTCTGGTACAAAAAGGTCATATCTGGACGAAAAAACGTCCATGGAAATTTAACCCGTAATTGCGTCATTTCATTATGTGCGGGATGTGTCAAATTAATACTCGTGTGGGACGGACGTACACGTGGTTTTAAATTACGTGTTTGTCACTAGCTATCGTGAGATCCAAACACCGAAATAATTTATTGTATTGTCGTCGTCTTTTGCCTAGTTTTTTCCTTCTATATTGGGGTTGGGATCCAGTCTCAACGGCAGCTGAATACTAGCATTATACTTAGAGCAACTGCCTGTTTGACCTACACAAACCAGGATATCATCATCAGCCTATATATTGTCCCACTGCTGGGCACAGGCTTCTTCTCATATAGAGAAGGCATGAGCATTGATCACCACACTTGCTAAAGGCGGATTGGCGATTTCAGACTTAAGTCCAGGTTTCCTCACGATGTTTTCCTTCACCGTTAGTCAGTAGAGTTTAAGATATACTTAGAAAGTACATAATTATGACTTTAGAAAAGTCACATTGGTACTTGCCAGGTTTCGAATCCGCACACTCGTACACGAGAGGCAGGTGCCTTAACCACTAGGCCACCACGACTACCACTAGGCCACCACGACGAAACCAGGATATCACAATACTATAACAGCTGACTACGCTTAACGACTGTTAAAGACAGTCGGAACCCATAGCTTTCAATGCTTTTCCAGTCTCAGTATGAAATAGATGTTCACCTATCCACTGACTAATCGCGGTAAGCGAAGCTTCAATTTGATCGATCGATTATGGTAATATTTAGCATCTTCTTATTCTGTGGGCTGCAGGTTTACTAACCTAAGAAACCTTAGTGTCAGAGTTTTATCAAAACCGCCTGACGGCTTCTGACATGGTACTGTAACAACAACTGTCATTAAGGTAGCAGCCGGGGATGACAGCTTAATGTGCCCTCTCAGGCACGGGGTGTGACAGCGCCAACTAACTGATTCTGCGCTACTTTGAGAGATTGAAAAAAAACCCACAAGTAGTTCACAGTAATTGCGTTTGCAAACACTAGACCGACGAAACAGTCATATCAATTGAGATATTGCCTACGTATTAAAGCTAAAACCAGAGCAAGTTTCATCTATTTCCAGTCGCCTTTCTAACTCGAATAATTTTCGTATAATTTCTTCTATCAAAGTACAATGCTAACAATAGAAGTTAACAAGTCGTAACCTCAATATCCCCGTATTTTTCTTCCAAAGGTATATTTTGTTCGGCGATGGGCACGCCCCTATAATAAATCTTTTCTCACCTAAAAACCGAAATTATCCACCCCCTCCGCTCACCTCAACTCACCTCACCCCCGATTGGATTCATGTCACGTAATTTATCTTTCTTGTAACATTTAGAATTATTACAGTAATATTTTATTACTTTTAACAGAGATATTGCGAGTTAAAATTATTATTAACTATTAATTAATTTGCGAAGATAAAAGGTTAATAGTGTGTATGTAAAATTAAATGCTTCAATTAAAGAGTAAATGTATTACTATTAGATAACAAATTTTAGCTCTCAGCAAAGTTACTGATTTTTAAAATAATTATTTTTACCAAATTATAAACGATTCATCATCATCACGATTTAATTTCTACCAATAAAAGTTTTGTATTAAGAAAATGGCGTTTGAATAACGTTTATTTAGTTGTTTTGCGTACTTATTTCGTATTTGCGAAGAGGTGTGAATAATTTATCAATAACACTGGTATAGAACGAACTGGTATTTTTTTATATACATGTCTATATCAACGAACTGTATTTATTGTATAAACTTTATTAGTAATTGCATACAGATGTATATTGTGGGTTCCTTTATATTGCAGTCGAACGCACCCATGTATTATATATACATGAAATGTGCAGCTCTGGAATTGAACCCGTAAAACGTAGCACTACTACCAAAACTAATCCACATAAAACATGAAACTCGTTGCAATAGTTCTCGTATAATTCCACTGCAGCAAACCACATATCCTAAACTAAAACTCAAGAAATGTTAGTCCATTCACTAGAAGCAAGAGAATTAAATTATTTACCTTTATCGATAGGTATCGAAGCCTCCCCGGGGAGCTTTACAGAGTGGGTTTTTCTGTAATCTTAAAGGCTTAATAAAATATTCAGGAAACAGTAGAACGCTCTGGCAATGCTGCCAACATTCAAATGGTATAGTTGTCAGTGTGTTATGTTGGCTATTCATTGCTGTTCTATGGGTTTCGGTTTGTAATTATTGAGTTGTATTGATCGTTAGCTAGTACAGTCGGTACTCGTGCAATTTGTGCCTTTAGGCCTTCACTAAGGGTATGTACAGGGCATAACTATACACTCTAATAACCGCCTGGTGATCGAATTTTGACAGTAACCTGTAAATTTTTTAAGATTTGACAGATGATTATTTATCGATCATTTGATTTATTTGTTTTCTGTGCTTGTCCTTATATAAACTCTCCATGCAAAATAAATAAAAAAAAAAACCCGCGAGAAGAAGTCGAAGAGATATAAACAAACAAAATATTTTTAAAAACAGTGAGTTTGTTTTTAAAGTTAAAGTTCGGTGACAATTCTTTGGTAAAACGGAAAAACTCACGGAAATCTTTAAAAGTTTAAAATAAAGTTTTTATAAAATATCAACTTTCTGAAACAAAAATCATGTCTTCAATCCGCAGTCACCGAAATGACTGACATACTGACAGTCCATCCTATTTCGCAAACTTCAAAAGTCTTCGAAAGAATTTTCTCAGCAGTCGGCTAGGATCCCAATTTCTGTTCATTCCTTAATGAATCCATATAAAGCAGAAAACAAAACCGACATAAAGCTGCATTTATTATAATCTCTACTACGTCGTATCAAAGTTGAAAATAGCTTGTGGTATTGAAATTGATATTTGCATGGATTTGCGCCTTTACGGGTAGACATTTAAAAACGATTAAAACCCTCTTTTGGGGGGTTGAAATTCAAAAGAGATTTCGTTTGTTCGTTCGTTTGTTTCTTTTGTGTATTGACGGATTGGTTCCGTAGAGTTTTGTGAGATTTTGATTATTCGCGTGTTGGTTTAAAAGCTAATTTTCCAGTGAAAGGTTGAAATGTTTGGGATACTCGAGACTATAAGTGAAAGAGATTTTTGTACGCTATTAGGAGTTTTCCTATTTACGTGTTTAGGAAATGATCTACTTAGTGAATTCTTATACGTCAAAAACAACGTTTGTGGAAACGTTGTTGATTGTACTCTAGCATTGCTACTTTATTTTTAAGACATATTGTACAATTGTTTGTTTTCCCAATAAATAAAATAAATTAATATCAATTTCATTCACGTTTCAAAATTAATACATGTGATTGACTGAAAATTATTATTAAGGAGGGACAATTTAAAAAAATCTTATAAAAGAGTGTATTTAAGAACATTTGAACATTGATAAAAGATCATAACTCAAATGTTTTATAATGTACAAAATCACACAAAAATACGATCAAATTTCACGAAAATTTGTCACATACGCACACATGCTAAAATAATATCATCTACTTACATAACTAAGACCCCAAAATCTCTAGAAGGACCCCCAAATAGAATGGGAGGTAATAGCTGAAGGATTACTAAAACTTAATCCCGTCCCCGTTTATAGCCGATTGATAGCCGGCGGTCTGCGCACAGCGATAGCCTTTATGTCTTAAGTATGCTTAGCAAGCGTTTGACTTCATTTGAATTAAGATTGTTTGAATTCAATTCGAACTTATTGATTTGGTCGAAGACTTTTATAAAAATGTATGTAGATAAGATAATATCAGCTGTTTTGCGCGGTTCTATCTGCACCCTGAGAGAGAGCTACCTTACACAGCCGTATAAAAAATCTATAACTGTCTTGAAGGTTCCATCTATCTCAATACCAAATTTCAGCTAAATCGGTTCAGCCGTTTCCCCGTGAAAGCATAATTTACACACAGATACAGTTTTTTCGCTTTTATAACATACATACATTATGTTATGTAATGAGTCACTGTGTAACATCTTCATATCAAATGTTCAATCTCTCGGTCAAGTAAAGTAATATTGTTTGTACCTATAAATATCTAAGCAATTTGGAGTTAAAATTTATGGTCGGTTATGATAATAGGATCGCATATTTTTCTGTTTAGATATACACCGTATTACAACTATTGAACCGATTTAAATGAAATTTGTTGTAAAGATAGTTTGAACCGTGGGGAAGGATATAGATTTTATCCAAGTGTGTCAAGCAGTTCTCTATAAGTATTTATTAAGACTAGTATTTTATGACATTTGAAGTTGTACTTAAAAATCTCTGTTAGTGCAATAAAGTTTAAAACTACTAGGATAGCATAAGCTTTAGGAGTTAAAATAGAGCGACGTTTGATTGTTCGACTGTCGTATTTCGGGCATAAAACCGTTTAATAGAAAACCATTTAATAAAATCGCTTTAACGTTAAAATCGAAAATAGGAATTTAAAGTACCTCTAAATCTGAATTTAATAGAGTTCTTAAAAGTCGTAATATGAAAAGGCATTGTTTCTTATAACGTTGATGTTACTAATAGCATAATAAAACTTGACGGAGAAATAGATCTACAGAAACATTAAAAATGGCGATCTAATTTCAGGCGAGTAATAAATTCTACTGTAGCAATAAAACTGTGATGAACACTGTAAACTAACTGTACAATGAACAATAAAATACGTGCCTAGTTTTAGTTATTAGAGAGCAATTTTTGTAGCTACATAACAATGTTATGTGAGATTAAGCTGTACTGGCTACAGATAATTTATCGATGGGTGACAATGACTATTTGGGAGTCCAATTCCTATCAAGTGTGTGGGTTCAAAATCAACGTGAAAGTCCATATGATTTTTAAGTTACACCATTGACTAACGGAAATATTTTAATGCCCCTTGAGTAAGTTCCAAGCACAAGGCCCGTGTCAACGGTGCGTTTGGGATGCAGGATTGTTCTAAAGAGTTACCGCAAACATGGATGGGTTTTAGTCAGTAAGAGTCTGACAGTTTCTACCGCTCCGCTCACAGCGAGAGGAGTCATTTGAAAATCTCCCAGCACCAAAAAAAAGCAAGCGAGCTGTTTGCGGTGCTTGTGCGTTCTATGTATGAGAAGACACCATTGCCCAGTGAAAGAATAAATAGTTCAATAAAGATGACGAATCAGCAAACTTGGAAAATATTCTATACAAATATGTGCAGTGTTTATTTATATTTTCTCTCAGCATGAACATATTCAGCTTATAAGAAACTTTTTCAAGCTCAGATGAAGTAGTAAAACCTGCAGAAAAACTCGCAAGTCGTCGACAAGAAGATAAACGGTAGCATTTTAATTATCTCAGCAAACGATGGAGTTTCTTTTGTTTTTCAACAAGAAACTACAGTCGACAGCGAATTGAGTATTTACACTGTAGTGTAAGTACTGATGGATTAGGTTCTTTGGCTAGAGAGCTATGTCCAGCTGTGGGATGATAGACTTATGTTACAATTGATTTTTTACATAAATGTGGGCTTGTTGTAAAAACTACGCATAGTTTAAAACCTGGATTGAAACAGGATACCTTTTATCTGGGTGGTCAAAGTTACCTCATAATGCGAGTGAAACTATAGGACAAAGCTAGTTCTAATATAACCATAGTTTTTAATCTAATTCTATTATCAATACCACAGGAAGTTAGCGAGTGAAGTCGATGGCAATAAATAAATGAACTTTGTAAATTTCAAACTTCGTACAAAGCTTTTGAAGTTTAATGTTCAAGTAGATTCTTGGCAAGTTTAAAACCACAAGTGCAACTCGTTAAAATATTACCCTTAGTTTGTAGGCAAATATACAAGCAGACGGGTTGCCGATAGTTTTATTACAAACTAGATATTTTCCAAGGTTTCACCCGCATCCCCAGGGAACTATTTTGCGCATTTGGATAAAAAGTATGCTATAACATCATCATCTGCCTAGCCTTTTCCCAACTGTGTTGGGGTCGGCTTCCAGTCTAAACCGGATGCAGCTGAGTACCAGTGTTTTACATGGAGCGACTGCCTATCTGACCTCCACAACCCAGTTACCGGGTAACATGGTACCCCTTGGTAAGACTGGTTGTCAGACTTTCTGGCTTCTGACTACCCGTAACAACTGTCAAAGATGTACAAATGACAACCGGGACCAACAGCTTAACGTGCTTTCCGAGGCACGGAGGAGTCTCGCTATGACATAGATGGTTACCCATCCACGGACCGACCGCGCCAAGCGCAGCTTAACCTTTGATCGGTCGAACCGCGCGGCTGTTACTTAGCCACGAGCTCCTCTATAAAAGTATGCTATAACCTTTCCTAGAATTTAAGCTATCACCATATCAAATTTCATTTTAATAGGTTCAGACGTTCTACTAGCCAACTCCATGTTCAATATCTCGACACCAAATCTAACAGCCGGTTGTTCCAAAAAATATGCGGTTACTTATACGTGTTTTAATAAATTGTGTGTGTGTTGTTATACATTGGATAATTTTGCTATTATTTTATGTTTTTCGCCTAATTATGTTTATGTTTATTTAATTACTAGCTTCTGCCAGCGACTTCGTCCGCGTGGAATAGTGGTGCTCCGCTCCTATTGGTCTTAGCGTGATGATATATAGCCTATAGCCTTCCTCGATAAATGGACTATCTAACACTGAAAGAATTTTTCAAATCGGATCAGCGGTTCCTGAGATTAGCGCGTTTAAACAAAATGACAACATTTCCCTTCACTGCTCTGCTCCTATTGATTGTAGCGTGATGTAAAGTATACTATAACCAGCTCAGGAGTATGAAAAATAATTGTACCAAATTTCGTTAAAATCCGTCGAGTAGTCGAGTAGTACAGACAGACAGACAAAAAATTTACTGATTGCATTTTTGGCATCAGTATCGATCCCTAATCACCCCCTGATAGTTATTTTGGAATATATTTCATGTACAGAATTGACCTCTCTACAGATTTATTATAAGTATAGATTATATCTATGTATCGATATCATAAAAAAATATTAAAAGTATGCTAATTACTGATATCATGTTTTGTGATATTCGTAAAAGTATAAAGTATAAATAAGGTTTAGTGCAACCAGTTGTAAATCTGTATTGCCTTTTTAACGTTAAAGCATAACAGACAGACAGCATAACCCGTCAAAGCCGTGGCTACAAAAAATACTGCACACGATTACAAACTAATAATCTTAATCAAAATAGCTTAGATTCACACAGTAACTGAAACAGATCCGCAATCAAAGTTTTTAACTGAATTGTTTAAAATTACAGAAACAGCGCGGAGTGGATACCTCGCGATATTTATGATAGCAAGTTTTAATTCGCACTCCTCCGACTGTCGGCGGTATTAACAGGCCGGGGGACAGGGATTTATTAACGGAATTGACGGGATGATCCGGCGCCGGGATGAGATACTGCGGACTATTAATAAGTTCCTTTTGGATATTATGTCATATTTTATTGATAAGAGTTTTAATTAAGAGATAGTTTGTCAACACTACGTATAAAAAACACACTTTTTCCGTTCAAAAAACGGGGTATGAGATACGTAACTGGTGATGAACCTTTGAAATTTGATAAGGAAAAACTGGCTTTACAGTGCAGTAGCTATCGTTGTGCTCTTGTAATATTTGATCAACTATATGCTTCCTTAACTATCTTAGAACGTGTTATAAAGCGGTACCCGCGAGGGAATAAACTATTTTGTAGTGTATGTTTGAAAGAGTTACCGCGGCCCCGAAACACAAAGAGCAAAGGAAGGAACATGGATGGATTTTAGTCAGTAAGAGTCTGACACTCCCTCCAACTCCGCCCACAGTAAAAGGAGTCTTGAGAATGAATTCCCATCCCTAAAAAAATCATAATCATAATTTACTTACAATTGTAGTCTATAGAAATGCTGCTTGCGATAAGATCACCCATTGTGCCTCTCTTATTATCTGATGCTTGCGTCTTTGTCTCTCAAATTATGCGCAATAAAATGTATTCCATTTATATAAACTACTTCAATATTGGCAAGAGAAAGCATCTAAACGTTACTTATTAACACCGGACGACTACCTTCGAATATTTATTGTACAAAGTTTCACCAAAATCCGTCTTTATCAACACGGGCTGGGAGTTATAGCCAGAATTGGCGGAATTACTGAAATTGCTTCCAATTAAGTCATTGTCCATACAAAGTTTTTAAACGTAATGAGTTGAGGCAGTTGATCGCACGCCTTGGGAGACGAGCGGGTTTTACGTGGACAAAATTATTGTTTTCTAGAATTTTAGAAGTTTTTCTTTGATATTTTTCAAAGAATTACTGCCGTGTGGAGTCATTAATTCGATTTCTCGTTTAATCGATAACTAAATTTATTTATTTGTTAGATAATATTCACGAGTTAATAGTTAATCGAACTCTTTATAAGTTAATATGAAATATAATAAAGTGCACATTCTGCGGGAAGTGTGAATTCTAACGGTGCCTTCACACGGAAACTAATTAAAACTCAACTTTTAAATCTCATTTAATGTTTCCAGCACTTCAAACTTTTGAACTACCGACACACAGTGCGTCCGATAGAAAATTTTAAAGCAATTACAGTAATTCTTCGCAACAATAAATTGAATCACGGGTGCACAGTGCGCACGCCACCGCGCCGTGGACATAATGTCGGAGCAACTTCTAACTCGATTCGCCACACAGGCTGGATAAAACTTTAATACGTTTGCAACGAGAGGCACGCCATCCACGAAATAATTTAACGTTACTACTTTAATCTATTTTATGGCTTGTTAAATGCAAATTTTTAACACTGTGCAGCGCCATTACTGCGTGCTATTAGTCAAATGAACTCAGATTTGCATTTGGGGCTTAAAATCGGTGAGTACGTGCTTCAATTTTTACGAGTTTTAGTGAAAAGTGTTAAAGTGACATAGTCGTTTTTCTCTGACTCTGACAGACAGACTACACCAACGCAACATCTAAAAAGTTTACAAAAAATATCAGAAAACTTTAAAAAATATATGATCTAAGCGTACCACGGCTTTGTCCGCGTCTTAAGCGACCTACTTCAGGCAACTGGATAAAGCATTTTTTATCCTGAAAGCATAACAAAATTAATTTACTTATTTAAACATTTTAAATAAATGTAAGTTTTACAATACACAAGCCTTTAAGAAAAAGCAATTAAGCAGCTCGTTCCATACCATCTGTCTAAGTGAGGGCAACATTAGTCGAGCACAGATAGAGGTGCGACGGGGTACTGTGTGCCGCTTGACAAATACGCTAGCTACGGGCCCAGCCGCATCCCACTTGTACGCGAATATATCAATGCGAACCAAGGCAGGGAAACGAAGGCAGATGGAATATAAAGTGGGCTTGTGTGTCGCTGAGGAGACGAATTACTTCAGCACTAATATAATTATATCTACCTACTTATGATATTCAGAGAAAGGTCATGACGTCTGCCATTTGTAATTAAGTTTATTTGTAAATGTATTTCGTTCATAGTTGGTTTTTTGGCAGTTGAATTTTAATAAAAATCCTCAATAAGCAAACCGAGGATTGGCCCAGGGTGCATTTCTAAAGTATATACAGAAATAATCGCCAGTTATGCCCCACTTACGTCTCCGAAAGGCCCGAGACTCTATAGTCCCGTGCATGGTAAAAACAATTTGATTGTATTGAAAAATATATTACTTTTAAATTTTCACATCGAAAAAGCTTCGCATGCTTAATTCAAACTAGTTGCACAAAACAATAAATTCGTGAAATTTAAAACGGAACAATAAAACGAGTATAGTTTAGAGAGAGGCCGCACGTGGCTGCGGTTAGGCGCCTGTTCCTGACGCTGACACTACGCCAAATTAATGGCGCCGTCTGTTTAGCTGAAAAATTACACCAATATTATATTATGATTGTTTTATATTAATTTTGCGATATAACTCAGATAGTGTTGTCCCACTGTGCACAGTGTGCAATAGCACCAAAATATAGAAATAGTCGATTGGCAAAATTATTACTAGGAATATTTAATTTTATGTAAGTATTTTAGGTTTTTTTTAACAAATATACGTCTGAGTATATAAATAAAATATAACAGTCTGTCTAGTCACAATTTGATGAATCCAACTTGACTATACCAACATTTTACCCTGGTTTGCCGAAGCCGTGGGGCACACAAAACGAGTTTATTTGTCATTTTGTTGAATGTTATTTTTCAATTAAAACTGATATGTGAAGTCTCGGTTTTTGTCCAAATATGTATTTGTATTCACTTTGGTCAGTTTTTATGTTAAATGTTACGCAAACATACGAAGTAACTTTTGAGAGGAGCTCGTGGCTAAGTAAAAGCTACAGGAGTTGGCAGATGATGATTATATTGTATTGTAACTTTTGTATCTTATCTTTTTTTTAATTTGTAGGAGTAATATTCTTAAGCAACTTTATAATGCTTAAATATTTCATACTTCCTTTTGCAGTAAATATCGCATAGTTAAATTAACCTTCTATATTCTAGCAAGCACCTTGAATTCACGTCATTGCAGCGGCTCGCGATCCGTTCCACGGAACCATGCTATTACAAACGTCGTTAGCCTGAGAACGCTACAAAGTATTTTTAAACCATGTTTTAACATAATTTAATTGTGTAATTTAGAATTTACATAAGCCATTGTTTTAAGCTCGTGTGCGATGAAAAGAAAACATTTTAGATGTTATTTCCTTTTGGTTGTGTTATGTCAAATTATGAAAGTAATTAATGGTGGTTTCACTTAGCATTAAATAATTAGGTTAAATAATGTCCAACATTGTTATAATTGTGTTGAAACCAAGGTTTAATTTTTACAAGTTATGTACTTTAAACAGGTCCATTAACTTTGAAATAGATTCTAATTTTTGTATTTACTATTTTCATGTAAGTTCCCGAATAAAGCAAGCAATACTTATCTTTAAGAAAATTAGTAAGATTTTATTACTTACGTACAATATTTTACAAACAAAGGCACAATAATTCGTTAACTGAGCCATATGGTTTAAAACACAATAAAAACCAGAAAAAAATGGAATAACAACGTTATTTAAAGTAATCACCCATACGGAAACACATACATTTTAATTTTCAACACGAGTGCAGAATATTTTATGACAAAAATGAATTTTAATTGAAAAATTATTACGGATGCGGTCGGGAAGGTTGAAATATTGCACAGTGGGGACAAAAAAACTAATTACGGTGTGACCTTTTGTTACGTTTAACGGTGTGATTTAGTGCGATATTTTGTCTACAAAAACTGTTGGACCACTGGGTTTTTGTATTAATGTGGACGGTAAAATCTGTTTAATGATATTATGATCTTTTTGGTGAAGGGTTACATTTAAAGGTTAAGGACCTCTCGGAGTTGTATTGTATTGATATAAAATACGAAATTATAACTGCCTACAGCTTTCTAGTTTCAAATAATATCGTATCGCAGCAATCAACGTTTCATCAAAAAATGTTTTAATAATATGACTGAGCAAATTAAATCATTATTGGCCTATTTACTACACATTATCCTCTTCACTAAATGATTTGAATTTTTGAATTTCACGTACAGAGAAGCATTGATAACCTCGCTAACTCGCTCGAATTGGCGATTTTATACTTTTTAAGTCCA
Source organism: Pyrrhia umbra (assembly GCA_963891755.1). Taxonomy (NCBI): domain Eukaryota; kingdom Metazoa; phylum Arthropoda; class Insecta; order Lepidoptera; family Noctuidae; genus Pyrrhia; species Pyrrhia umbra. The sequence goes on from OY982934.1 coordinate 13,033,086, forward strand.
GGTTTCCTCACGTTTTTTTCCTTCACCGTCAGACAGTGATGTGTCAGAAACATTCGGAATGAACGCAGGTACTTGCTTCTTTGCAAAGAGCTACATTATTACTTGCCAAGTTCTGAACCCGCACACGAGATGTAGGTGCCGTAACCACTACGCCACCGTACGTATAGCAATAAAATAATTAGTTGAATTTATAACTTGATTTAAAGTAGTAGAATCAAGATTCACCCACTCGTTTTCAAGCCTACAGCGGAAAATTTCCACGAGCATTTGTTGCCCATCTTCAACAATATAAAACTTCCTCTCGCAGTCAAATTGTTGAATTAAATTGTAATGTACCGGTCCCAATTATACTGGAAGAAAAGACGAACGGACGGACAAAGCAACATTGTGAGTATTCCACAGTGCCAAGTTTTAACTGAGTTAGAGGCATTCAGTGTCGCTTACTGCGAGACGCTGCAAACAGAGCGAGCCGTTTGAATACAAGCTTCAAGGTATTTAGAATTTTAGTCGCAATTTTGTGAAGAGTTAAGTGGATGGACCTGGTTTTTCTTGTCCTATATTCTAAATTGTTCCTTCAAGGTTGTGTAATGTTGCTCATTAAGACTTGATTTATTGATTAAAAGCGAAGGTATATAAGTAAGACGATTTTGATAGAAGGCATACCAGAAGCAGTGAGTAACTGAGTCATAAATATGTCAGTTAGAAGTCTATCAGTTGACTTGAACTCTCTTTTGTAACAGTTTTTAGTTTATAGAAAATCTTCGTTAAATACGAAGATTTTTTTATTTGAGTTACAGATTAAAGATTATATTTTACCCGTCATTGTAAGATAAAAAAGGTCGTAAAACTTTAAAACTGTCTAATAGTTTTGAAGTTTTCAGTAAAATGTATTTTTAGTTCCACTTCCAAATGCTTACCTAAGTAAAAAACGTTCTAAAAGAGAAACTAATTATTGTAATAACTGTCACAATAGAATAACAATAACTATAGTCAAGTTACTGTCTAAACCCATGACACAAAGACACCTATAAACTGACGTCCACGACACACTATACAATATTAGTACTATACCTATCTAGGTCCAATGCGGTCCAATTCAAGGCCCATCCAGTGGCCGTTATGGAGTGCTTTATCAAAACAAACAAACATAGCAATTACATCGTGGCCTCAGAAACGGCTCGCTGAGCAATTCTAGCCACAAATTGGCTTCAGTGTCCAACCCTTGATTGCTGTATTGTGCCCGGGTGGCTTTCACCACTTGTCGCGGTATTTGTCTTCGCACGTGTCTTTTGAGAGTATTTGGTACAAAAGTGCACGATATCTTGTGGTTACGATACTGGCATTAGTAATTGAGTCAGCTTCAACTATTCCATTATGACTAGCTTACAGACTCATCATTCTTTGACAATTCAAAAGTGCCTGTAAATGGTCTAATTGAAATAAATGATTTGAATTTCGAAAGTGACGGTAACATTTGTGGCTGCCAGTTTTTTTTTGGATATTGTAAATTTTAATTAGTTCTTTAAATTAACACTTACTTCATAATTTGAAATTTGAAGCTTGATTTATTCTTTTTGGATCAATGTAAATTTTAGGAATCGGTGTACGTTAGAAGACTTTGCAACTAACAGATTTTAAAATTGTATACTGCATGGGCCATTATAACTTATTAATTGAAGTCAATATTGTGATTATTTGTATAAAATTATCATAGTAACTTCCACTTGTGATGTTTTTTTTTTGTTTTTCGGTCCTGAAGTTGCGATGTGCTCAGTAAAGTAAGTTCTTAAAAAAAAACAATCGTAGTTTCGACTTTCGACTGATTATTATGTATAATCTTAATTTAACCCTATTGTAATTTCGAAACCCCTTTACATTATCATACAATTCATGAATTGAATACTTTAAAAATAATTGTCACATCTAAAATAACAAAAAGAGCACACACTTCAAAATAAGGGGTGGGACCCCATACAGAGCATACCCACAAAGGAAATAATTCAATGTACAACCACAAAAAATATATAATTCGATAATCGCGTGATTCGATTGCTGCCTTTGTGATGTCAGTCAGACAATTAGTGTTTGATTCCAGCACTAGGGGGCGTCGTAAGTGAATTACGTATGGGGTTTGTGAATTAATTCTTAGGGATGTTTTAAGCAAATGTATGGTCACAATCTGATTACTCTTGTGGGTTATGTCATAAAATAATTTCTTTAAAAATGGGGTTATGTAACAAAGTTAGATAATCAAAATCCGTGGGAGTGTAAATGAATTTAATATGATAAAATACGTAATTATACCATTAAAGTAAATTTTAATTAAAACAGGGCTATAAATGTAACAAGAAGCACAAACGTATCAGTAATTTTATTAGTTACAGCTTCACGTAATTTTGAAAATCTTTGAATAAATCAACAAACTGCAAAAAGACAATGCGACCCTGCCAGGATTCGAACCTGGAATCTTCTGATCCGTAGTCAGACGCGTTATCGATTGCGCCACAGGGCCAATGAATAGGTTTGTGAATTTCGCAATCTTGTTGCCTGAAATCTTAGGATGAAACTGAAATAAACTTGAAATACAATATTAATTTGTGTAGGTATCTAATTTTCATTTTAAATTTGGTTTGCAGGGGTTTCAATATATTCCTACTTTTAGAAGGCACCTTAAGTTGGTTGAAGAATACTGTCACTACATTGTTACTTAATAACTTTCAATCTCACATTTTATGGTATACATTATGCAGGTACGACTTTGTTGAAATATTACTATTACATTTTATTAATGTCGGCTAGTAATTCTTAGGATTTAAATTCATTCTTTATTACTTTGTGTTTCCAATTAAGTTTTAAACAAGCTGTTTGATTGTCTCATTAAAAGCAACATTGTTAATATTATAAGCCTGTGTTCTCTGACTGCAGGGCAAAGGCCTTTCTTACTTTCTTTCCATATATCTTTAGCTGCTAAGGACCAGTCTTTGAAGGAGTCCAGCTCGTCCCGCCATCTCCGTCTGGGTCTGCGATGATGTCTTTTACTATTTAGCGGGACCCAGTGGGTAGAAATAGGATTTTAATTATCATAGGACAATACCTAGAGTTATATTCCCAGTGTTCAATTCAGTGAACAATTTTAGATTATTTTTTTCTAATGTAAAGTTTTTAATATATTTAGGTAGATTAGAGAATTATTTGGTATTTCAGCTGTAATACTGCTAGTTACGTAATGAGGCTCTATAGGTAATTTGTGGTCTCCTACTGATTTGTGACCACAACTCAATTGTTTGTGGTTTTCGTCCGTGCGTGTGTCAATATGTGAGCGAGTTAGTGGTAAGATGAAATTACACGTATTATGTTTAATATAGACTTTGGTTCAATTTGATCGAAATCAGCTTTATTCTGTGAAAGCAGAATTATTTAGGTAACAAAGTTATTCGTTATCTTAGAAATAGAAAACGCTGAAACCCAGTGGAATTATTAATCCAGGTTGAGAATTTAAATAATAAATACGGAGAAAGTGCAATTATTTTATTATGATTATTAAATTTTAAGATAATAACACAATACAATGACGTCGCCACCCATAAATCTGACCAAGAACTTTTTACTAATTAATCAACGCAGTCACTGAATTAAGTTGAAAAACTCCTGACACTTTGTTCTGATCCCGCCTCACATTTACGTCACGGTCCAAATAAAAAGGTTGGTAACCGGACCGAAGGACCAAAGAAAAAAGTAGGCGGAACCCTCCCGGGTGTCGCATTTTCCGTGCTGGTCCCTTTTTTGTTAAAATGATACTTTTATACTGCACGTATTGTATTTTTTGACTCCAAAGGAGTGAATAACGAGATTTTTTTTGTCTTTTGTCGTTTTAAGGAAAATGATGGAATTTTGACAAGGTTTTGTCTGATGATATGATAAACTCAGAAAAATGGTCACATTTGTCACAAAAGGGTTGTATCATCGAATTAAGTAGAAGAAATAAATAAAGCGAAACAAAGTAAATCATACTAAACTGCTTAATTCACAAAAAGTTTTTTTCAGCTAATTAAAATGAGGAGGTTACTTTTCATTCTCAAAAAAACGAAAGTCGATCCGATTATGACAGCAACAGGATTATCGATTGTCACACGCGTTCATCGCTACGCATCGCTTACAAAGCGCTTAAACAGCACAGCCGATAGTATAGCTCATAGCTTTCACACAATATTGTCGCTCATTGTGCACACGCCTCATTGTCTTACAGATTTGGTTCAATAATGAATCAACTCATCCACCACGCTAACCAGACCAAACCGAACCCTAATCACCACAAACTAGAGTTTCCTTTCATTTGCAATTTAAAAAGCCGTTAAATGCAGACACAATAGAATTCGATTATGTAATTCAAACATATCGGAGAGATTGATCAATTAATTTTGAACTGTATTTTGTTCGTGGAGAGTTGATAATTGAGTGATGAGGTTTAAGAGTTATGATGTTACTGGTGGCGTGTAAAGGGAGCAAGGCAGACTTTGTGACGGGTATATTCACAATCGCACCAAGCGTTCGAGCCACTCATAATGACGAGATTATGTTCCATGGAATGTCTGCGCGTGATATGTCAGTTATTATTAAGTAAACATTAGGGATTGCATTGTTTCAGTATTTCAGTATTTTGGTCTTTGGGTCAATGATTTGGTGGGGTGTTTCTATTATAGACGCATAATTAGGACAGTTATCTAGCTTTTACTTATGATTATCTCATGATTCAATTAATAAAATCAACAAAATCCCTTCCTCAAGTTAAACTTTATGATATTATTATGTGCAAAGTGTTTATTAAAAGTTTTATAATTTTAAGCCTTTAGAATGTCGTGACTTGCTGTGTTAAAAAAATATACGTTTAAGAACTTCGTCATATCTTAAATTTATTGCTTCTCTTTCTATTGCTAATTATGTGCATAAACATATATCAATAGTTTTATGTTAATCCCAGAAAAACTACAGAATAAGATATCTACAGAATAAGTCTCTTTGTATCTTTGACAATACCCATGAGATGACAAGGACCAAAACAATTCATATCAAAGGACCACATAATATTCACAGAATAAACATTTTGCAACTAAAAGCTCCAAAATCACTAAACAAACTTATCAACGGGAAACACTTAATCGTCTTCAAGTTAATACTACTTTCAGCAACTTAGCGAGGACGAACGAAGTTGGAATATTCGTCAAATATCACAAGTTACGTACGTAGTGAATTGACACGGGCAGGAGTCCTAATTACTGTAGGCTGCGTAACGGCCACTGTGCTGCGGTGGGTCGTGGAAGTACGAACGTACGGATGTGGTAATTAAATTTTAGGGAACATACATTCATACATAAATGTATGGGAATATTTGTGTTATTAATGTAGTGACAGGCTGGTTTTTCTTTTCGTATATTCCTTGTGTATAATTATAAAAAAAAATCATTATAGAACTATTCAATTAAAACAATATTGAAAGTAGCAATGAAAAGAAAGAAAAAGTAGCAGGAAGTTCTTTATCCAGTTGATGTCCAGGTACGATTGCACTTTTTTACCTTACATTTAAAAACCCAAGTAAAAAAAAAAACTCAATCTCCTCCAATCCAATAAAGCTCGGTGTACAAAAACGATTAATCTGGCGCTGTTCGTCTAGATTGCGATCTATTGGTCGCGCGACTGTGTTGCGTCGCGTCGCAAATTGCCATCGCTCGTGTGCGCCCCCCTGTTGTATTGTTACGATGAACCTATAGGTTTTACTGCAGGTTTTGTTTACTTGCGTGATTTATTGGGATTATATTTTGTTTTTTTTTTTGTAGAAATAATGAAAGAAATTCTACCGTAATTATGATCGGGTAGTGAGTAAGTGACTGGTTAGTAAGTGGCCTAACATGATAAGGCCGATTTCTACTACAGTTGAAAAAAGTCTTTCCAAGTTAAACTAGAGATGCGCACAATGTGTCAGTGAAAAGAAATGAATGAAGTATATCTTATCGCTTAACGAAGTAGTCCACTCATTTAGTTCAGCAAATCGGAACGAGTCCCTATCCTTATGAATGTTAACCAGAGTGTGATTGATTGATAAGTTATGACGAATGATGCACTTCACTAGTTCAGTTTTTTAACTATCTCATAAGTCGATTTTCCTTCATACTTCAACCGGCTTAGGACTGTCAACCTTGCAATTTTAATTTATGCAAGACGATTTTTTCAAAGATTTAACTGGTAGACATAAACCTTTTAAACTAGACAAAGTTGGCGCAGAGCGAAAAGAAAGACTGACCTAAATGAAGTAAGGACACATTTGAATGACTACTGATTGAATGATAAGTTTATTTTGCGAAATGAAGTAGTTCATTTCCTTAAATTAAAATCTTTCAGATATGCGAGTGCGTCTTGGTTTGACTTAAGACTCACTCGTATATCTGAAAGACTTTAAATTAAATCAATTGTTCATTGACATAACTGTACATACCATATCCACAAACCTACAGCACTATACATACATAAGTATAGTACAGTCATAAGGGCAGAATATCAAAACGGAGCACATTGAATACGGCGGGCAGCGCGAGGCAGGGAGGCATCAGTTACCCACAAATTGTGGGCAGCTGCCCTGATTGGATTACTGCAATCTGCCTGTGGCCTGACTCCGCTGCATATTGCTCGGTTTAGAATGTGTGATAGTCTTTCAATTTACGATGTAGACATCGCCTAATGAAACTGTTATAGACAACGTATATCTTAGATCATATTGAAATTTCAAAACAATTATGCTTAGAAAATTACTTAAGGTAATTAAAACTGTTTTTATTTTATTATCTTAATACTTTACCTAACTAAGGAACTGAACCCTAGGCTTCATACTCAGAACTTGGTACTATAATATAATAAAGTAGGCGAGTTAAAAGAAAATTGATTTGTGGAAATCGTTCATCTTTTCAAGAATTAATAAGCCATCACAGGATGCAAATTTCTTCGAAATTCTCTTATAACTCAATATAGAACCAATCTAAACTGCCACAGAATAACAAAACAGCAGTCTACCAATATACGCATTACGTCTGTGACGTACGTCGGCCTACCACTGATTGCATTACTGCAACTCTCACTCTGTGGCCGCAGGGACGGTGTTATTTGATACGCAGCCAGTCATTTGGACCGGTTTATGCAATAATGATGCATTATTAAATTATGGAGTAGATTTATGTATAGGAAATTATTTGGGTACCGATTAAATTGCCAACGGTTACTCACGTTATTTTGGCGGTAAACAGGTTTTGATTGGTCTAAAATTTGCGTTGCGTTCAAAAAATGCTTTCTTCTGTCGAACGGTATAGCAATGTCATACATGATAGACGTCTGATAACAAAAGAATCCCCTTCTCATATTCCTGCATAATTATGTTTATGTATAATGATTTGTAATAATAATAAATTTATTCAAAACTGGTATAATTCACTTTAAAAATCTTTAAAATATGATAGTTGTTTTAGGGTTGAGTGTGCATTTAATATATATACATATATTTATGCACGCGTTTGTGATATCATACGAGAACATCAAAGAGTAGGTCAGCCTTTTTTGTATAAAAAAATCTCTCAAGCAGCGGTACACGGCAATCCAGTAAAAAAGGTCTTAACAGTATTTCGTATGCAGTATAAGGTAAAAACAAGCCCGTCTACGAGCTGGGATTGTGCACTAACGAAGCGTGTGGTTATCATAACTTTGACGCTGTAAAATGCTTTTAAGTTTAACTGAAAGAATTTTTATATTCAGCGGCTTACATCATGGACGGAAAGCTAAGAAATATATTTGTAATTATTTTGATGATTAGAGAATTAATTATACATGCATGCATGTATCTTGAGGTGCGCTTATCACGACCCTAATTACGTAAAAAACAGATATCCAATTGGCATACCCATCAAAAGGAGTTTAATATACATTGCTGTATATGTTTGAAACTTTATCTCATTGATACTTTCGCACGCAGCGATGTATGCATGAACTGTCAAAAATTAAGGTATTGCAACTGCAATTGAAAGATATTGGCATACGTAATTAGGGGGCCGGTATCAGTAACATGAGAAAAGTTAATTATGGATAACATTTTAAGAGAGTTCGGATTTTAATTCTTCATATTCGAGGTCCATAGTTACTACGTAACCCGGTGCTGACGAGAAACCGGTCTTAATCATTGTCTTAGATATCTTGAAGCGTAAGCAATCATAAAATGGCAAAATGTCAATCTGCCAAAAAATATGATAATAATGTCAAAAAATATATTCTTTGGCAATTAAACACAATACAACCATGCATCAATATCGCGCCTTCAAACAATTCTATGGCATACAAGTCAAAAACAGATTATTTATTGCATGTCCCAGCATACACGAGCTATTATTTATTGCCCCATCACTGTCTCCACTAATCGAGCCGGCAACACAATTTATTGCAGAAACTGAATGCATTAATAAATTCCTCTGTTTTATCTATAAGGAATAAAGCGTAGATACATAAGTACAGGCTAAGGTAAACGCACGCAAGAATTAGCGAATCGCTCCCAGTCTACGTAACGCGATTGTGGAGTAACGAAGCATGCGGTGTACTACAGCTTTATATCGCTAGAGATGGGCGTTAGCAATCTACATAGGTATCGATGTTATAATTCATCGACGTTTTTGTACCTTCGAGACAAAACGCTGTTTTCTCTTTTTGTATGATAATTGTTGATCAATAGAGATATGAGAAGTAATATTTTCTTTTGGTTTGGTATGATTTGAAGTTCTGGTTTTGTTATTTTGTGTATCACTCGTTTATTTATTTATTATCTATCTACAGTTGCCGTTTTGAGACACGTTTTGGATTCTTAATAAAACACGTAAATTTACGTTTATTCTAATGGGCAACACCGTCAAAAACCGTATTACCGGACAACGCACCCTTTACCCGCGCTTCACGGTTATTTAGCCACCCCTGTTTTCGATGGGGCTGCGAGAGTTTTCACCGGCATTTATATTCTGGAGTGGAGGAACAATATTGTGTATTGGCTTCGACGGCAATCTGAGTGACTAAATAAAAGTGGTTTCGCTAGTTGTAGTGTTTGCAAACTTAAGCGTTTGTCAGCTTTGATTGACAGATTGGTATTCCTTGCTACGCTTTATTTACTGTATTCAAGCAAAATAAGTGAAGGTATTACAAAATATGAGTCACGATAGTACCGGTATAGTTATGTAGCCTTCGATTTATCAGCTGAAAACTAGTGTTATCACTTGATGGTTCTTCAATTATAATAATTTAAAGTCACAATTCTATTTAAAACAAGTTATTGCTAAATTAGTTGTCGATGCTTTAAGAATATCGATAATTCCTAAATAACAATTTTAAAATACTATCGATATTATTCACAAAACAGTCCCCATCACTTATACCTACAGTTATTTTAGTTACATCCATACACAAAGAGGAATTAATTTCCTTATGGATAATGGAAGAAAAACATTGGCTGTTATTTGCTTGTCATCTCGCGGAGAGCCAGGAGGCAGTGACGTACCTAATAGGTGTTACAATAACATTGAAACAATGACTTATTGAGGGAGGTTCGTGAATTTATCTTACTTGAATGTTTGTGTACATGATTACGTTTAAATTACTAATAGAATAAGTTGCTGTTTCCCGCGGTTTGTTCTACGTCCTGAGGGTTATTTTTGCATAGTTATGGAAGTCTACAACCGTCTCCAGGGTCTCATCTATCTCCATACCGAATTTAATTCAAATTGGATCAGCCGTTTACCGTAAAAACGTAACAGATAAATAAACTCATGTTTATAGATATTAGTAAGAACTTACGATATAATTTTATTAAGTGTATCGGTACTATATTTTTTCTTTAGGATATCACTGTTGTATGTTAAGGAAAAATATATCGTGATGTCAGAGGTTTAAGTCGAGTGACTACACAGTTATGGTTTTTTAGTGCGTTTGCGACACGTCCGCTCGCCTCGACGTCTGTCAATGTAATCGGTGAGCGGGTAGCAGGCGCATATATATTTATTAATTCACTAGCACGTTATACATATAAATTTTAATAAATCATTTTACATACAAAAATCCTACCACGGGTATATATATTATACATGATAGCTAGAAAATTACTCAAATGTGACCTACCTTTTACTTATTTTTATGATTAACAAGGAACCCTTAAAGTTTCACACTTTCTAACTATCTATCTGTCTATCCGCGGCATGGCACAGAGGTTCTGTATATTACTTTATATTCGAAAGCTGTAATTTGGTAACTCCTGAATGGCTGTTCCTAGTTTTGTATTAAAAATCATTTCACTGGCAAGAAAAAAATATCAGGTGTATAGGTACAGACATATATCTACGTTATTACGAAAGCATTGAGCTCCTCCACGCGTCCCTGATATCCACATTTCATTAATAAAGGTTATATTTCAATATTATAGTAACACGGCCAATGTGGGGTGGTTAATGATAGCAATAACACTAGCAATCGGGAATGAATAAAAGGTGTAATTTATGTGTTTCTACCCCCAAAATGTGGCCGCGCAATTACAGCTGTATGGGGCACAGTAGGGACGTGAAACGATATCGATAGATTGGCTTATTAAAATTTTAGAAGGTAAATTAATTGGTTCAATTTGTGAGTTGAATTGTAATTGTAAATTTGAAACGAAGTGGTGCTTCGTGTTGATGAAGTTAATGAGTTAAAATGGGTAGGAGCTACTGTTCTATTTATAAATAGGTATATTATCTTATAGACTTTCAGTTACCAAAGTTATGACTGTTTTTTTTTATTACTGTAGGTTGGAGTTAGTTTTTATTGAATAAAAAATACCTTTTTTTACTTGGTTTCACCCGCTTTCTGAAGGAACTACTTCGCGCATCTGGATAAAAAGTATCTCCTATGTGTGAACCAGGTTATGAACTACGTTTATGCCTATTTCATTCAAATCCATTAAGCAGTTTTTGCGTGAAAGAGTAACAACACACATGCATCCTCACAAACTATCGTATTTGTAATATTAGTACGATAAAGTGTGTTGGGTCCAATAAAATTACAATATGGTTGATATTATATTTTAATAAACTACTCGTATGCAATGTTTCATACATCAAGTTTGAGTTGTATAAACGTGAGGCCCTGAGTTCGATTTCCTTTACGATTTTATAGAACCTTCAAAGAGAAATTTATTAAAAACTGCCCCAATTTTGGATATGACTGTGCTACATTGATTTATAAATTTTTAGACCGATTAATAACATAGCATTGTAAGCAATGAAATATTGCATTTGTTAAACAATATTTTACGCAGCCATTTAAAGAAGAAAGTAGTTATTTGGTAGTAAACATAATAGAAGCCTATACCTTAACAATACATGAAGACATCGAGCATGTCCCATCCCTAACGACTTTAGGAGAGGCCCATCCTACTGTAGGGAAATGCTAATGATTTCCCTTCAGACACAATTTTAAAGGTACAGTCGTAATGAATATTCTATTTTAGTTCGTCCGCTAAAGATTCCCGCCATTGTTCCACGCTTTGCTGTCAATGTTATTGTTCAGAGAATTATTTTACTTTGTATTATGTTATTAAAATCGTTGTTGAGTATTTAGGTTGTTCTAAGTTATTGTAAAATAAAATGTTTGGTGAAATATTCGCGGATTATTCGGCCATGGACTGTATTCTGTTTACAATGAAATTTTCGGAGAGAGTTGTTACTTGAGTGTCGATATATATTGGATTTAGGAAGATGGTAAAGGGCTAGCTGATCTCTAGAGAAATGCACCTATATACACATCTAGAAGGGTAAGCAGATATGTACCCACAGTGTACTTATATTTTTAACCGATTTAAAAAAGGGGGGAGGTTCTCAATTCGACTGTGTATTTTTTTTTCATACTTAAATAAAATGTATTTTTCTCTTTTCAGTGTTTTTTGATGTCGGTTTTATTTTATTTTGAAAAAAGTTTTTTTTCACCTATTTTGTTTAAGTTTCACGTAAGAGCGAGCGAGGTTATTAAGTCAGTCTTGATTTATACCTGAATGTAGGCTACGACTAAGAAAGAAAAACTCAAATAACACAGACATCATCATTACATGTGTTAAATCAAAATCCTAAGACAACCTTAACCATATTAAATTTTATTTACAAACTCGGTGCGAAAAACGGAATAGATGAGATTAGAATTGAATAGACTAGATTTAAGTCCAGTTCAGTAAAAGATCGGCCCCCTAACTAATACTATAAATGTGAAAGTGAGTTTATGTGTTAAGCTTTAACAGTAAAACGACCGAACCGATTTGGATGAAATTTGGTGTGGGGATAGGTGAGGATGGTTGTAGGCTTTTTATTCGGGTGCGTTTAGTAGAACCATCGGGAGGCAGGTGGAACCGCGGGAAACAGCTAGTCTATAATCATTGCTTAAATGTGAAACGCAAAAAAAACTCAGGTATTTTCTTCATTATTATGCAAGTACTCGCCAGCACCTGAGCTCAGCTACTAACATCAAAGAGTAAAGGATAAAATCGCGGGTGAAGCCACATTCTAAGCATAAATTCTGAACGTGAATGCCTGGGTAGTGCTGAATGGAGAGATGTAGCCTGTATCTGTGTGAACTACGAAATGTGGCCAGTGTGGGATACACTCGGATACTTCCCATTTTGTAAGGAAGAAGTGTAAGATACATACTTTTAAAAACACAACATTTTAGCGTAAAAAGTTTCTACTCTACCAGAAGAAATGTAAACCTACCAATTTTTTTTTGCGTAGAATACATTTTTTACGTACCATTTGCTCACCTAAAACCGTTACACGTACTTTACTTCAACATAAATATAATAATTCCACCTCATATGCCATTTGCATACAACAGATGTTCTAAGCGTACAGTTAGCAATCGAAATTATAACACACGAAAACGTTCACACGGAAACTAACCTAGCACTAATAGATATAGAGATCAAGTTTGTTTGATAGATTTCTAAATTGCTTAACAGACAAGGCTGACAAATGTGCGCGGGTTCGTCCTTTAGTGTGTCGCGTCAGATTAAATGCAAGCGATCGTTGTGAGGTGAATTGATCTAAGATAGTAAGGGAGAGGTCACATGTGGAGGATGCAGGGATAGATTGGCGGTTTGGCGGTTGTTCGAGATTAGAATTTAGGTCGATTGTCAACTATGTGAATTGTATTTACTGACGTTACCGATGCAAGTTGCTTTCTTATGTAAAGGAACAGATACGCGATGCGTAAATATTGATCAGAAGGAAGATCGCTATCTGTTTTTACGATTTTAAGTTTAGTTGGGTAACTTCCCACTATAGCATTATAATAACATTTGCCAAATAAATAGCAATTTATAAAAAATGCACATCTTTTGCTATTTCGGTAACAAATGATTAAATAATAAAAATCTTAAAAATAATTCCGAGGATTTGTATTCGAGAATGAAACCATCCGATAACCACATTGATCTACTACTGTTACATTGGCTACATAATTCGCCATATCGATGATCACAATAAGATTTCATTCGCGTCTAGATAAACATAAAGACTATCAAAAAACAAGGCTTGGTTTTTTAAATAAATGTGCACAATATCAAAGAATTGAACATTTCACAGAGATCGACGAACTCCCAGACCTCGGTTTAACCGCATTTCAATGCAAACAAAAACACAAACCAAAAGCATTAAGAAATGGAACAACTTAAAAGAAAACTCCAGATACATTCTATTTCCTTTGGGAAGCGGGATAAACTGGAAAATCCAGCAAAATAAACATGGCCTTTTTAATTTTAAATAACATATCGATTTATCATAAACTATCGTCTTGTCTGAGCACAGAAATAAATGTTTTGCCGTTTCGAAATCTATTCACGAACCTCTATCAATGAGCGTCCGAATACGAACATTTTCTTTTAAAAACCCACATCCATGTGTGTATTTGTTGGCAATGAAATTCACAACGAGGAAACATAGCCCGCAATGTATATCGTACAAATATAAGCTTCCGCCAATTGGTTGGCTGTTGTAGGAAAGTTGCCGCATACACGTTGGAACGAGCGCTGGATCCTTTGTAAATCATAAATTTGATGGTAACAGCCTTTTAGAAGATAGCTTTTAGGTAATTAAAATGTTTTCGGAGCTGAAAATAAAATATCATTTTGTTAAAGTAAATACATAATGATACAGAAACCTTCTAAATATAGAAGTAATCAATTAAGTGTAGTAGGAAGGTACTTTTTGGTCTTTGTACATCACTAGTGTCGCCTGCGGTCTCATCCGGGTTGGCGTTGCTACGTGGGCTTTTGTCACAAAGTGGATGTACGAGTATATCATGTGAAAGAAGGTATTTTTAGAATTGGTTCTAGAAATAAAACCTCACAAAAAAAGTTCAAATAATAATTATGACGGCAGGTTTGGCGTAGTGGCTGAGCAATTGGCTGCTGCGCTGCGTGTCGCGGGTTCGATTCCCGCACGGGACAACTAAAATTGTTCCGGGTCTGGGTGTTTGTGCATGTGTAATGTATGTTTGTAAACGCACCCACGATACAGGAGTAATTCCTAGTGTGGGGCAAAATTAAAAAAAAAAAAAAAAAAAATCATTATGTACCCAAAATTATTAATTTAAATAATATACTATTATAACAAAATCTTATAATAAGATGTTATTTAAAAATGAAAAAGCAAATTCTTCAAAAATAATACGGATGGTTTTTCAAAACCACATAATAAGACCAGATTGATGATTTTCTTCATAATTATACAACATCTCTAGATAAATTGTTAAAGTCTAGTCCATAAATACCGACATCCAATCATCCTTAGACTTTCAATCTATCGACTCACTGCGGAGCCTTTTACAAATTCTCAAATCAAGATTAAAAATTCTTTTTCTTTACTTTTCTCAAAGTCCGCCTTACAAAAATCTTAACAAAAAGTAGAAACACCATAATTAAATTGTTTCCAGGGATAAGTCTCAATAAGAAATTTTCACTGTTGGCTGGGTCGCGTTGTTTTGCTTCAGCTAACGCTGAGGGAGGGCAGAGGGACGGGGAGATTGATTATGTGCTCACGCACCGTCAGACATGTGAGGTAATTAAATGTAATGATTGCAGGAAAACTGATTTTTTGTTACGTTATTTTGGTTGTTTTGTGATTATGATTTTTGTTGGGATATTATTTTGTAGTTTACGAAAAAGGAAAAATAACGAGTTTGGTTTTACTTATTAAGTGTGATTTTTATGAGTCTATTAACCTGTTATTATATATGTATAACTTAAAATCGTGCTGTGGTTAAATAAAATATAAGACTTGTATCATTATTAGTTCATTACTAATATACAAGGATAACATGTCAAAGTCTCAATGATATCGTTTAAAAACACTCCCAACATTCATGTCAATCCCTAATACCAAGGGTCTCTTCTTAAAAGCAACTTACTAAAAAACAGGAAAAAAACAAACAGAAATTCCGTTGTTTTTTCCACACGCTCGCCTTTTAACTCGCGTCCTAAGATCCGATATTATCCCCTTCATCCGCAACCCTTGTTTCCCCACTATTTAAGTGGCAAATAAAAATGTTATCAATCGAGAACACCCGACTGCGCGGTCTGTCCGGATTACGTTCGTACACTGCGGTTACCCTAGCGTTTGTTTTTAGATAAATACAGCCCAATTTGTACGCTGTATTGACACCGATATTCAATATTATATAAATATAAAAAAAGTATTTTGACTTTCTTTTGAAAGTAGTAAATTTTGGATAATTATGGTATCTAGTTAAATTTCGTAAGCGTATTTTGATGAATGGCGTATAGCGTAATGTCACTGCTGTTTGGGTGACGCGCTTTGTGTTGCGTCATGCGGGTTCTGTTCAAATCCTACATATAGTTTTACCAAGGCATCTATACTATGGTGGAAAAAACTCTTTTAGGGTACAAGAATACTGTTTTTTTTTTAATCAACTCAATCCATTTAGCCTTTCGCAGTGTACTGTGAAGAACCATTCATTCTATTACTCTAAATTCACTTCATTAGTTTGACAATCCGCGAAAAGTAGTTTACATATTTTATTCTCTAACACAATTTTAATTAATCTGACACTAGGTACATAGTTTAGTTTACTGTAACAAGCAAACACATAACTCCGGTTAAAGCCTTGTTCCCCTATGTTTATCAATCGGGACCAAATGCCGGTATGTCCGGATTACGCCCGCAGCCGCGGACACCCTACCGTTTGCTTCTCTTGTTTGTTTTTGTCCGGAAGACGCAAAAAGAAGAGTAATGATTAGCTGTGTGTGGGCTAGGTTTAGGATAGGTCATTATTTAGATGTATTTTATACGAGTAGTCGAAAACGTGCCCGATTGTTTTTTGTTTTGTCTGGAGTTGACATTATAGTATTGAAGTGTGATTTTTTATTACAATTTAAAAAAGGTTAGTTTTCGTTTTTTGGGGTTCAATACTTTAGTAGCTAGTTTTAAGTGTTTGTTTTCAAATTTGTCTGTATATATACATACACACAGATATGCTGTAAAGATCATTTTATATACATAGACACATACATACATATATACATACATACAGACTTATACAGGATTGTAGACATATACAGTGTATATGTATGTATCATAAAAATTGGGTTATGAATAAGGTCCAAACACAAAATCACTCATACATTTTGTTATTATCATATTGAAAACAAGCTGTTTCCCGCGGATTCCCCCGCGTTCTTAGGAAACTACTTCGCGTACCCGGATAAAAAGTATCCTATGATTAATCCAGGTTATAAAATATGTGGAAATCAAATTTTCACCCAAATCCATTCAATAGAGTTTGCATAAAAGATTGACATACATCACAAATTTTTACATTAATAATATAAGTGGGATTATAATGATATTATTATTATAGAAACATAGCATTTATAATATTGAATGCAAACTGTTAGACGGTGGTGTCTAGACAATTTATTGTGAACAATTGAACAGGAAATGGAAACAATCATTGGCTCTCAGCTCTCAGAGGAGCAATGTATAGCCTGCATAGAATCGATGAATCTGTGTTTAAGACTCGCGTCTAGTCTGTGGCTGATTGTTCAAAGTAACTTGATTTATAGCTAATATTGCTGGCAATCCTTTATGGTGCAGAAAGGAGAAAAAAGTACCTATATCGCGTTGTGGTTGAGTTTTTTGAGTAGTCGAGTTGGTCTATTTTTTGTTAGTA
Source organism: Pyrrhia umbra (assembly GCA_963891755.1). Lineage (NCBI taxonomy): Eukaryota > Metazoa > Arthropoda > Insecta > Lepidoptera > Noctuidae > Pyrrhia > Pyrrhia umbra. The sequence goes on from OY982934.1 coordinate 13,050,357, forward strand.
CAGGTATTGTGAGTAAATTCAAAATTCTCAATATTGATGTCACGTTTGATACCCTAGTAATATAGCATTGAATGTTTCGTATGTATCGGGTACTTATGCAGTCACCAAGACTCAAGATATGGCAAAATTTTAATGTTTTTAAATTATTATTATTTTTTTCATTATTGATGGGTGGATTGTGTTAAAGATGTTGCTAGTGAGATGACGGCAGATAGAGAAGTATGGAAGAAGAAAACATGCTGCGCCGACTCCAAATAAATTGGGATAAGGGCAGCTGGATGATGTTTTTTTTTATCAAGAACGAAATTGGTTCATGAATTTTTCAATCTCAGAGATATACTCAAACGGGTTTTTGGATATTTCATTGTAAGTTTTTTTCGAGTCTTTTGGTATCAAATAATCAGGACAATTAGTTACATTGCGAAATGCTAAAGTAAATTTCCATTTAAAAATAATCTTTTGACCATAACATCAGCTTTTCTTACGTATAACATGACGAAGGACCACAGTACAAAATCATTTATAAAATAAATCAATTATCTGACTACACACAAATCAATAACCTATTTAGACATTCTAATCATCACCGAAATACCGTCATACAATAAATATAAAGACCCAGCACAAATACGCAGTGTACAATTGTACATAAAGCTCATTATTGTGTACACAAAGAAGACACGCAATTTTGCCAACACTCGCCGTGTCAGAACCACTGTCACTCCATTCCTGGAGATAATTTACTTTCTTAATAGGCATTGTGGCGGACAATTATTTTGTTTGCCTTGAATCGGTGAGTGAAATATCACTTGATATATAGGTAATGATAGTATATGGAGCATGTTGTTGAAAGGTACAGTTACTTTTTCAAAGTTTAGTATACTTACTTTGTAGGTTTATACATACTTACTATGATGTAATTGCAAGTCTAAAATAGCTGTATTTCAAATCACTCAACCACTCAAAAATTCAATAGGTATAATACAGTAAAAATCTCAGAAATAATAAACGTAAAATAATGTTAGGTGCCTATTCTAGGATAAACCTGTGTTACAAGCGGTATCAGCTTTTTCAACGTTCTATTGGTAGGCAGATAATTATATCAACAATATTTAACATTAGAAATCTTAAAAATAGCCAGTAAGCCATCTAAGCCAGTATGGTTACCAATTCACTTTCTGCATTTGCTTTATATATATAAAAAAGACTCTGCATTTATTTATGCAATATACTATTTCGAAAGTATATAAGAATTCCCTTATGAAAAAAAAGGTAATTTTTTATCATATCCAATTATTTTTTCAAAATCATTGATACAGTCGCAACTACAGAAAATATGAACAGGAAATAAGCAATACAGAGACTGATTAAGAAGAACTATTGTGTAATTGCAAAAAGTCTGCTTCCATGTGGTATTAAAGTCCTCGTAGCTTCGTAGCAGTTCGTAGCAATTACGTAGCGCGTAGCAACTGTAGTGTAGGTCGTGACTATTTTTCTCACTTTTTTCTCTGTCCAAAAAAGAGTATTTTCTCCAATGACGCAAATAAAACGTGTCGTATCTTCGGGGGAGTGGCAGAGATGTCAGTGCGTCTTGACTAATGTATGCTGCCTCCCCACCTCGTGCAGATACCGTGAATATACGGTCGAGGTTGGGCTTAATGTAGATGTGTGGTGAATTTGCGGAGCCAGGGTCTGTAGCTATAGCGGTTGAGGCGTGTGGTGTATAGGTATGCTTATGTTCCTAAACATGTAGCTACTAGATTGGTTTTATGGTGGAAATCGTGCGTTCAACGATAAGACGTCGCGAGGTCAATAAAATGGATTTGCCCGTTTTAACCGATTTCCAAAAAACAAGGTTCTTAATTCAGCAGTTTTTTTCTGAGTAGAGATTTTGAAGATTCTTTTTTTTTATTTGATCTAGTATTTGCGAGTTGGTCTCATTTAATTTTGTGATTTTGTCTTTTTATTATGTAAGTTTAAGAATTATAATAATATTTTTAGTTAATTGCAAGAACACTAAAGCGGAATAAAAAAAAATGGTCAAAAACCCACACACACATTTGAGACTTTGTGACATTTAAACCGCAGTGTCCAAGACATTGCGTTTTAAATGTCACAAAGTCTCACAAAGGTTTGAATCTGCCTGTAACTTGTAAACCATGTACCTTTTTGAGAGAAATAAACTTCCTTTTATTATTAATGTAATAAATGTCATATATCTATTCTTGTCAATATTCAAAATATGAACCTGAAGTTGAACCAATAATTGACGTCATATTCAACGGCAGTTTCACAACTGTATTTGCGCTAAATATATCTTCAACCATTCCAAGACTGCCATCGACTTCCGAAGACAATCCAAAAGACCACACAAAAAGCCTACTACCAATAAAACTTTATCGTCACGCATCCGATCTCCCGATTCCGGATTTCTGCAGATCCCCCTGTAAATCTCGTAAAATTAGCTGGACGATGGCGGAATTCCCGCGATCTCGATGTTGCTCGATAATGGCTCGGTGTAGCAATGTACAGGGGAGCCGATAAGTGGCTGGAAGAAGTGCGGGCTTAATGCCCTCGGTGATACTGTTTGATTGAGCGCCCGGCCGACTGGGAAGCCTATAGAGCTGTAGAGAGACTTTCTTGTATTTTGTCGAAAAACTTGCCGTAACCAGCGGTTTTATTCGAGTCGTGAAGGAACTGTAACTCACGTCTCCAGGATCCCATATATTATTATTTTCTTTCATCTGAATCGGTTCAGCAATAAACAATCAAAGGATTTTAGCATTTCTAATATTAGTTGGGAAACTAGGATTAGGATGAAAATATTCAAAAAGATTGAATTGCTTAGCTGCTTTGTTGACGGGGTACTTACAAACGCGACTGCTAAACTAGGTTTGATTAATGAGTTCATGTTTTTTTTATTTTTGTGTTAAACATCTCAGTAGAAGCCAGGAGTTATAATACGTAACTGGTCGATGATATTGGTATCGGTCTTTATAGATATCGCTTAAAAACATAACTGGTAAAAATGTGGAATTGCTTAGAAACAAACGTCAATACAAGATAAATTAACAAACATAATTTTAGTATAACCTTATTTGCAGTTACCATAAACTAGTACTCAAAAATAACAGTACCATCTTATCCCGTTTGTTTTTCCCAAACACTTTTCATCGCATTATTAATAAACTTCTTGAACGAACTACTTAAAGTCTTAGCAACTCTCAGGCTTGTATACTCCTCATGTATAAGCCTATATTCACCGTCTCTATAATGTTCCCCATTGTCTGAGAGCCGGTGAGCCACCAGGACTTTAAGACCCTTTTCTTGAGACGAACAAGTTCAATAAATTGGAGGGCGACTGGCCAATGCTGGCGTTAAATTGCTATATACTTGGAATGGGGTGCAGTAGGTATGTGTGTGGTGTATTAGTGGGTTGGTATTGGATTGTGAGGGTTAAAAAGTGTATTTGAGTGAAAAGAATATAGTCGATAAATTTTTTGATGGGACTTTAATTTCTCATTTAAAAAGTGTCTATTATGTAGTCTTACTAAATGATTATATAGGTCATAATGTAACGAAAACTTAAGTCTTTATTTTAATTTAGTTCCGTAAGTTCGTCAAAAAAATATTTATTCTGTAATTAGGATAAAAATCAACCCTTTTAAGAGCTACAAAGAAACAGTCACTAAACGCTTATCGTTCACCATTTTCAAGTATTTACGCTAATAACATGAAAAGGTACGTACTACAAAATCTTTATCATGTTAAAAATGTATTTGACTAATACATTGACAATTATGATGATGCATACACATTGATATCCTTTTTGTTACTATAACATTTATTTGAGTGGCATCAAAATTCATATTCAAATTGTCACGTAAGGTAAGCATATTGCAAGTGCAGAACTAAATTCCCATCGTGCGGCACTCAGCGCAGTAACCAAGTGTGAGCGGAGGTGTTACCTGAACGCCTTCGACGTAACTCGGTACATTCACGCGGTTCTCACGCGAACGCTGCAGTTTTTTGTACGCTCGTACATAAAAGTGCTTTGCGTAGACATGAGCAAAAATCAATAATATCAAATATCATAGCAAGTTCTTATACGGGTTTTTGAAGAAAAGAAACACCAATTTGAATTGAAGAATTTCATATTTTCTTAATAAACCACGCTTAATAATACTATTTTTTAATGAGAAATTATTTATTTAAATATTATAATTGTGCAATATTTTTTATGACATTAACATCACAATAACTTACACGATACCAAAAATCAGCATATAGTAGATAGTAGTTTCACTACTATCAAGTCAATGTAATCAAACTGCACAATAATAAATCCTGAGAACATTACTAAATCACCAGTCTCCCTACTTGTAAGTTACAAGATAAGCAAGAAACTGAGAATTTCTTTTGCTTCAAGACAGCCAACTTTTATACTCTGAGATAATGAAAATATACATCAAAGTTCTATTATTTATGAATGGACGCTCTGTTCGTTCCTACTGCTATTTCGAACATAATACTTTTTTCTCAGAAAGAAATTATTTGATAAATAAGTACACCTGAAATGCATTAACTTCGGATTTTATCGGCTATTCTTCTGCGTTGTAATACGCTTCATAACTCGTAAATTAACATTTATGGTGCATTCAAATTGACCATTGAAACTGGTTCACATAAGCGCAGTAACAGATAAATCTAGAATCTGCTTTTAAATAAATGTAAAAAGATGAATACTCATCTTTTCATTATCTATTTCTAACACTTTAGTTCATATCTGTACTACAAGATCTGATTCACCGTTCGCCGCATAGCTATAGAAGCAAGGGATTTATAGTGGGACGCAAGTGTTGAAGTTCCATTTTATGGGCCCATGGGCTCCCATCGATATGGTGTTATAGAGTGCCGCTATGGTTTAAAGGAGATTTTGATTTGAAAATGTGGGGCGGGGATTGATGGTGAAGTTTACCATGGATGTAAAGACATTCCATGGGTACCTTTTTCAAATGCGAGGTAAAACGAACCTATAGATTGTGGGTTTTTAAAGTGTTTTACTAATATAATATCTCGATAATTTATTAGAATTCTGTTGAAACTAAATGAATACCTCCTCTGGTGCCCGTGAAAGCAGACGTGTTAGCTAATTGAGTGCAAAAATAATAAATCCAAATAAAAGACTGTCAATCTAAAGTGACTCTAATAGCTGTGAGTGTTAAAATTAAAATAGGATCAAAGTGCATAATAACTCAAGACCCTGTGCTTCTAAGCGTAACAAGGTATTCGCGTAGGCGCAGCACCGCTCACCCCCGCGAGTAAAGAGAACCATCGCTATTTTTCGTTGCATTCGCACCCGTACAAAGAAGTCACCAATAACTAGGCAAAATGAATTTGCAGAGAACACCGCCTACTGCCATGCTAATAAGCGGGAGCGAAAGCGCAAGCGGATCGGTACCTAATCTATCCACCTACGGTGATACAGATTTACAGACAAATATCTGCATAAGAAAACGTAAAGAACGCTCGGAAGAAATCGATTACAAAAGTGATTTTGCAAAATTTCGTACAGATATGATGAAATTACTACAAGAATTTGGGAAAACGCAAAATGAAAATCTGATATGCATTCGTGATGAAATATCAGAGATAAAAAACGAAATAAAAACTATAAACTCAACTACAGAAAACTTTACAAAAAAAATTGAACACTTAGACACTGAAATTGAAAACATAAAATCGGATCAGACTACAACTCAAACCAAATTAAAACAGATAGAAGCGGAAATATACCAAATTAAAGATCAACAAAACATCGCAAGTTCAACATCCAAATCGCCTAACTTACATCACCATAACCTCATCCTCGAACTTCAAGATCGTTGCGACCGAGCGAAAAACATAATTATTGTGGGTATATTGGAAATTAACGACAAAAATACTAACTCCAGGCGAAATCACGATGACAATGAAGTGATGAAGGTATTGATATCTATCTATGAAGACTGTCCTAAACCAATAAAATCTATAAGACTAGGAAAATATGCGCCAAACAAGAACCGGCCTATTAAAGTTTACTTCGACAACCCAAGTATTCCAAAATACCTACTGCGAAATAAAAAAAAAGGACTCGAAGACATACAAATTTATTCAGACCAAACTCCAACACAAAAACATTATTTACAATCACTGAAAGAAGAATTAATCAAACGTACGGAAAATGGTGAAAAGGATCTTATTATAAAATATCTGAAAGGAATACCTACAATTGTTGTAAATAATCATCAAAAAAACTAATAAAAACTACACTACAGAATGCAAATCAAACAGGCAGACTAAACCAGCACTTGGCAAAGAATTACGAGGACATTCCATTACACCCGTCATCTCTTCGATTCTTCTATGCTAATCTCCGTAGTATTCGCAAACCTGGTAAATTTGATGAAATTAAATGTACAATAAAAGCAATACCGAAGACTACCCACCTATTAATATTTACAGAGACGTGGATAACTTCGGAAAGCGATGCCAAATTATATGAGTTACCGAACTATAAACATATATACAATTACAGAAAAAAAACCAAGGGTGGTGGTGTATCTATTTATGTACACAACAGCATTAAATACGATATAACGAAAGACTTATGCGAGAACGGAAATCACTACCTATGGATATATATAGAAAAACTATCTCTTAACATTGGAGCTATATACAAGCCTGGAGAAACCAATATTAACAACTTTTTAGAGACATATTCCTCACAGCTCGAGCGGAGAAGAAGGTCGATTGTGTTTGGAGACTTCAATGTTGATCTACTTAGTACAAATAATAATGTCATAAAATATCAGAATCAAATAAAAGAATCCGGTTATGAAATACTGAATAAAATTAGCAAACAGTACAACACTCGCGAAACAAGCACCACAAAGACAATACTGGACCATGTGTGCACGAATATAAATAACCACTCAATGAATATAACCATAATTGAATCATGTTTATCCGATCACAAGCAAATATTTCTAGAAATAGGAAGCTTACCAGTACAAACTAACAAAAAAATTCAATATAAAGCAATTGACTACGAAAAACTATACATTAGCGCGGCAATAGCAACTTATTCTAATGAAGATAATGACTATGACTACCTACAGAGATTTATTTTGGAACAAGTAAATAAGAATAAGATTAACAAGAGCAAAATTCAAAATCCACCAAGAAAAGACTGGATAAACAGACACATCATAAATGAAATAAACCTACGGAACCACATATGTCAACAAACCAAATCGGACCCACAAGATGATAAGTTACGGAAGGATTTTACTGAACAAAAGGATAAAGTCGAAAACCTTATTAAGACAGAGAAACAAAAATATTACAGTGATTTATTTCATAACTGTTTCAATAAACCGAAAAAAATGTGGGAGATAATCAATAGCTTAGCGTTAAACAAATCTAAGAACAGCAGTGCTCTCCCCAAACTAATGTCGAGCTCGGGACTTATCACTGAAGGTAACTCAATATGTGATTTATTTAATTCATTTTTCTCATCAATAGGCGCGGAATTAGCAAACAAAATACCAAATATATATCACGTGAACACCGGCAACACTCTTATGTACGAACACAACCACACACACGACATAACTCTGAATAAACTCACTCCTTGCACTACAGACGAAATTTCTAAAATAATTGACGGTCTTGATAACAACACAAGTACCGGGCTAGATGGAATCAGCACGAAGGCGATCAAATGTCTCAAAAGTATAATTACTCAGAAATTAACAATCTGCATAAACGAATGTCTGATGCGCGGCATTTTTCCCGACACGCTTAAGATTGCTAAGGTCAGCCCTATTTTCAAATCAGGAAGTAGGACTGATCCAGGTAACTACAGGCCAGTATCGGTTTTACCTGTGTTATCAAAAATCTTTGAGCGTGTTTTGTACAGTCGTCTAAACAACTACCTACTTGAGAAAAAGTTCCTAATCGACCAACAATATGGCTTTCGCTCGAAATCTAGCACTCTAACAGCTACAGTAGACTTGGTAACTAAAATCAAAACGCACATAGATCAAAAAGATGTTGTATTGGGGGTATTTGTTGATTTAAAAAAGGCGTTCGACACAGTTTGCCACTTTAAACTTATCCAAAAATTAAATAACATAGGAATCACGGGTACAGCTCTAGAAATGTTTACATCTTATTTACAGAATAGACAACAGGTAGTTAAAATAGATAAATTCACTAGTTCCATAAAAAAAATACCATACGGCTGTCCCCAGGGCTCAATATTAAGTCCCTTGCTTTTCTTAATCTATTTAAATAATATAAACACAATAGGGTTAACGGGACACCTAACTTTATACGCGGACGACACATGCCTCTTCTATTTCGACAAATCCATTCATAACATCATAACCGACGCTCAAAAAGATCTCGACGTACTCAGTGAGTGGCTCAAATACAATTTACTTACTATAAATACCTCTAAAACAACATACATGATTTTTACCGCAAAAAATAAACCAATACCAGAATTCTCACCGCTTACTTTAAATAATGAAAAAATAAAAAGATCTAGCCACGAAAAATATCTTGGTCTGAGGGTAGATGATAAACTCACATGGAAACTGCACATTGAACATGTAAAAACAAAATTAATGTTATTATTAACATCATTACGCAAAATTTCAAATTGTATTCCACGGAAAATACGAACTATTATATACAATTCATTAGTAAAATCACATCTCGAGTATCTCATCGAAATATGGGGATCAGCCGCAAAATCTATCCTAATGCCGTTGCAAAGAACTCAGAATAAAATTATTAAAACTTTGTTCCATTATCACTACCTAACTCCAACTAAAACAATATTTGAAAAAACTAAATTATTAAATCTCACACAATTATACACATACTACACCTGTATTCTAATAAAAAAAATCACCACAAATAGCATACAATCTAACTTACAATTACATAAAAAAACAATATCGCACAACCTGAGAAATAAAAATAAATTACAACGAAGACAAGCTCGGACTAATTACGGTAAAAAAACCATATTGTTTGAAGGAGCACAGCTGTTTAACGGCCTACCTAATGACATAAAAGACTGTAGTAATATTAAAACATTCAAATGGAAACTTAAAAATCATGTCTATAATAAGTAATGAATCAGGTCTATAATAGTAATATATAAATTAGCAATTAAATAATACTTTCTGTTTATATAACTTCTTATCCTAACAATGCACTAGAGGTAAAAAATGTTTTTATCTAGTTATAAGCTAACTTTGTATCTCATTGTAAGTGAACCTATGTATCGTTCTTATGAGAATAAATTCTTTAAACCTATAATTTATTAGAATTCTGTTGAAACTGAATAGGTAGGTAAAGGTTTTGGGTCATAAATGGAAGTATGATTAAGTGTCATAGTATCGTCAGACTAACGCTGTATAATTAAGAAATATTTTTCATTGACCGCATCCGTCCCTTGTTCAAAGCTCTGAAAACCAATCTCTGAGCCACTCAAACGACTCGTCAATTGTATTTATAGGCCAATAGTAGTTTTATTTAGCGTTTTTCTAAATAATTAGCTATATGACTAGATACCTGTAATTACATTTCATAGTGTGCCTTATTTAATACTTTATTTATTTATAACACACGCTCCCTCTCTCTCTACCATTAACTTTGCCAATCTGGTCTACTTCCAAGAAATTGTTGACCTAGACTATTGACACAACTGTCGCCTCTGCTCACCCCCTAAACCTAAAAGGCCGCGTACTCTGCGAAATGAGAGCTCCCCACAATTCGCACAGATGTACCCGGCCATTCTCTGCGAACCGTAATCTTCTTATAGGAAAGCCATACATACAATTAAACCTAACACTGGTTAAGCCAATGTCAGTGGTTCCAAACATTTTCAGATTGATATTTGGTGATAACTCAATCAAGTTATAAAAATAATTTATCATTTCATCAATCACCGCAATATACACAGGATTGATTGATTTTTAATTTTAATATTTAAAAGAATTTAAACATGTATAAGGAAAACAACAGAACTGAATACTTATGACTAAATTGTGTTACAGATTTATTAGTGTGGCTAATTAGTAAAACAAAAAAACCTACAAAAATATTATCACCGAATAAAAATTCTCGCTGTTACAGAGTGTGTAAAACACAGTAGCGGTGCGGTGTTATAAATGCCTAGAATATAAAACAAAAATGTTTAAAACAAAATTCTGATACAGTGCAAAAACTTTTTTTATTACTATTTTATCATTCTACATATTTGGTAGCGTGAGATAAATTACTGCGTGTGTGTACATGGTTTCGAAATTTTGGGATACACGAGCTCAATTTGAAGCGTCACATGTTATCCCTGGATTGGGAATATATAAAATACGCTAGTCAATTTAGTTTGAAACTATTCCACTCCCAATGCAAGTGTGTAACCCTGGGTAGATGTTCTAATATGCAAGAACTTCTTAATTTATTAAGATAATATGTAACTATATTTTTTAACCTTTACTATTGTGTAAGTATTTTTTTTTATTTCACGTAGTCCAACAAATAAGGTGCTTAGTTTAGGAAAGGTCCTATAGATGCACGGTTCCAGATACCTACTGCTGAGTAAAGGTCGCTCCTATTTCGTTACACAATCATATAATTATGTCAATTTCTTCAATTACTGTGGTGTGAACAGAAATAAAAAATGGTAACATTTAAAAGAACAATAAAGCATTGTTGCCTGGCGATGCTTTAAATCACCGTTAGAGTAAAATAAAATGTCATAGTAGGTACGGGCCCAATGTTCGCACTGCCGATATTAAATAGAAAATGACTCAATCCTCCACCCACATCATAAAGTTTGAGAGTCACTGCCGCCTATTGTCTCCGACATATCCGAACGGTTGCTAAGAAGGTTTTTCAATAAAATATTAACTTGCCCTCGGAGGGACAGAGAGGGCTCTGGAGGGATTAACTGACGTTTATCCCCGCATTCCGAGCGGAGGCGTCGGCTTAACACTGAGACGAGACTTAATTTAAACAATTGTTTGTTTTCACTTTTCAAAAACATTGAGATTTTCATGTCATTCTGCTGTGCGGTTATGTTCGTCTGTTGTCTGTGTATCAGAATGGGCGACTTTTTAGATTATTTTCCTGGTTTGAACAGTTTTATTTGGACTGTTATTGTGAGACTTTCTTTCTCAAAAATCTTTAATATAATTTGCTTCAGAACAGGAAATTTATTTATGACAACGCTCCAAATGAGACAAAATAATAATTTTAATCGAACTCTGTTAATGCGCTTCAGTATGGGTCACATTTTCAGTCCAGGTTAAGTTACCACATACCTATATGCAATCTATCCGCCTGGCTATACACGGGGTTTCAATTTATTATCAGTTTAAAACCATCGGGGAAGCGCGGGATGTTTTCTCCCTTCTCTAATAAATTCTAAAGCCTTGAGAACCGGCGTCTGTAGGGCCATATGTTTTCGGCTCGACTATGGGTTGAAAATAGTTTAAAATAAAATTTTAAATTTAACATTAAACAAAATGAGTTTTATTTCCAAATTCTAGTAGATTATAAGTGAGTAAATTGCTCAATAGTTTCCTTTAAAAGTAGGTATGAAGTTATAATAATCTTCTGGATTGTTACGACAAAGAATTAATTGTAAAAATATTGTCACATCAAACCTGTCATCACCAAACCGACTCCTTCATTAATTCCAGTCCACTCCATCCAATGCCTAAACTAAATCATTAGCCACAAACAAACAAAAAAAAACAGAAAGAAAAATAAAATAAAATCCTAATACTTCTTTTGAAATGTCAAAAAAAAAGGTTGAAAACTTCTGGCGCTGACATCTTCACAGATAGGCGTGCTTACCCCCGCGGAGTGCGGCGTGAATATACAATGAGACAATGGCGCCCGCACCGCGATAACACCATTGTTGGCCAGACAACATTTCGGATTATTTTTGTTTGTATGTGGCGAGATTAGATGTTAGGTTATGTGGGGAACGGAAATTAAAAGTGTGCGAATTTTTATATTTTGTTACTTATATCTTTAACTTATTAAGAACATTAATATGGTTTTAAGCTCAATGACTTAGATGATAATAAAAGTTTGTACTACATGTCGAAACTTGAGTACCACATACATATCCAAGAATTTTAAAGAGGTCACAAAACATGATCAAGTTAATTTATTTATCTACTAACCGTTTTATAGATGGTTAGTAATTGATCGAAATAAAAAAATGCTTTACAGTCCGACAACAAGATAGCCAAAATTGGTAAAAAAAACATCAAATAAATCACCAAACTCTACATCTATATTGGCATCGTCTTTTATTCATAAAACAATGTCATCATGAACATATTATCTGTTTTGGAATTGAGCTTTTAGCTAAACGTTTTTTTATGGCCAATAACTTTCCAATACATTGGAACATCTTTAAAATATTACTTTAAAAATCACTTTCACGACTTCTCCTTACCGGGTCTGATGAAGCATAGCTGAATTTATCGCACCATCATGATGCAAAATACCCGGAGGACTACCAAGTAATTTAGAACTTTATCACGTGCATGCAAAGCTCTGTTTTGTGTGCTGTGGTATGTAAAACAACCCCTTCCAATTGAGTGTGAAGTAAGAATGAATCGGGAGCTGATGCAAGTAGTAACTTTGTAGTGAATGATCAATCATTGAGGATCGAAACTGTGGAGTCATACTTTACGAGTAGTTTAAAGTTTCAGATTTTGAAAGTCATTGAAGTAAAGCAGGTTTATGGATTCTTTTGAGTTATAGCATGTGCATAAGTAATAGGAGATCAATGGGGATCATGTTTTTGAATATATAGAAGGGGCAACATCCTGCATGTTATTATGGTGATTCACCATACGTCGTTTGCTATCCTTACTAAAATTATGAATATGAAATTGTGTTTGCTGTTTTTTCTATCTTTCGCGTAGTAACAGAGCAGCAGTTCGTCTGTGCCTAATTGATATAAACACAATAAGATTAGAATACAATAAGATTACAAGCATATTTAAGTTCGTAATAACTTCATAAAAGTTCAATATTGTGCTTTTTCACCACTTAAGAATATTTTACAAACTTTCCTATTTACACATCTTGCATTTCCCCCGAGGTAATGAAATAACTTTAATGAAAAGCCAAAATCTTTGCTTCACAATCAAATTAAGCAGTACAAAGTGAAAACTATCAATTAGCCGAATGAAAACGTTGTCTAAATCTAAACAACAAACTGTTGGCAATGAAATACAAACAGACGGAGCGACGGCACTGTGTTTGTCATTTGTTTAGATAGTTACGAATACAGTGACTATGTGTGGGTGGTGCTTATGGCTCTTACTAGAACTGGGTATAGAAGTATGAGAGTGGGTTGAGACGGACCCTGGGTAGTAACCAAGTATTATGTATTAACTGTTTTAAACTGTTACACCCGTGTTCTGAGGAAAGTTCTTCTCACTAAAAACTATCAATGTGTCCTTCACCAGGTTTTAATATATTATTATCTTCACACCAAATATATTATGATCAGTATGTCTTTCGCCAATATTTATCTTCATACAAATTCTGATATTGGAATATACCATAAAAGCGTAACAGATGGATAGAATTACAATCGCATTTATAAAATAAGTAAGGATAAATTTAATATTACAATAAAATAGAATTTTAGAGAAATGTTTGAATTGAGGAGCTCGTGGCTAAGTAACAGCCGCACGGTTCGACCGATCAAAGGTTAAGCTGCGCTTGGCACGGTCGGTCCGTGGATGGGGGACCATCTTTGTCATAGCGAGACTCCTCCGTGCCTCGGAAAGCATGTTAAGCTGTTGGTCCCGGTTGTCATTTGTACATCTTTGACAGTCGTTACGGGTAGTCAGAAGCCAGAAAGTCTGACAACCAGTCTTACCAAGGGGTACCGTGTTACCCGGTAACTGGGTTGTGGAGGTCAGATAGGCAGTCGCTCCATGTAAAACACTGGTACTCAGCTGCATCCAGTTTAGACTGGAAGCCGACCCCAACATAGTTGGGAAAAGGCTAGGCAAATGATGAGAATTTTAGAGAAATGTATGTATAAATCCTTTATCCAAATCTTTTGATACTTCCCAGCATCTTAAAGTTTTACATAACTTAGTTACATGTGTACCAACTTATGTAAGTTGATTAAATTCTTAGGGCGTCTGTGTTCTACGTTACATAAAGTTATTCAAATTTTGACAGACTGAATACTAAATGAACAGACAATTTAAGCAGGAGAGGAAATCATTTCGAAAAAGCTGTTTGTCAATCAAGTCCATATTTTCGAATTCGATAATTCAGTTTAACTGTTTTATAATAAACAAAAATCCTATAAAACCATATGAAACTGAAATATTTATATATCCTGTTATTTCAGTAAACATTAAATTCGAGCGTAAAATATCCGGAACTCTTGCGCCATTTTATTTTCCAGTCGTAAAACATTTTATGGCCACCTTTATAACCTTCTTAATAATTTCACATATTATTTCAGCTGCGAAATTATTTCCCTTACTTTATGGTGCACAGTTGAAGAAGTTGTTACAAATTGTATGATGAAGAAATTCTTGATAATTATATCGTGGAATAAAGAATAAAGTATAATAATTATCTAGCTAAAGTTATTTCTGTCTTCCCTTTTCCAAATAATGTTGGGCTCGCAACCAGATACAACATGACTTATGTGTTACATAGAGCGACTGCATATTTAACGTCCACAACCCAGGTACGGGGTAACACTATCCCCTCTTGTAAGACTGTTTGACAGACTTACTGGCTCCCGTAATGACCGTCAAAGATCTACAAATGACTAGGTTTGGTTAGAGGTGAATTAAATGTCTTATGAACGTGAACAGATTCCCGCTATATAATATGTACAAAATAATATGTTTCAACAGTTTCCTACTCCATTCTAAGTAATAATTGATATTCCCTCAGACGATAATATTGGAATGATCTACGGGTAGACTAACGTTAGGTTCTACAAATAGTGCTAGACCTAAAGTTGAGCCAGTAAAAAGCGATAAAGAGGCGCGAGCGTGTTGGGGCGCGGTAAAATAGTGGATTTTATTGCCGGCTTGCTCGCTGACGGCTATTTGTCTATTGCATCGGTTCTCGCCGCGGATGCTGTAAGAGAGGAGCGCGAGCGACAACTGCCGAGAAAATTTTATGTATTTATTGATGCAAAATTTGCTTCAAGTTTGCACATTTGTTACTGTTTCTAAAGCTAAATAACGAATGATAAGCGACGTTACGATTGAGATAAGTTTAAAGCTGGCCATCGACATTCTATACCTCTCGCCCACCAGTCCCGGCGGTAGGCATCCAGGTTATCCAGCTATCTTGAGGTCTATCTCATCTACGTTTTCCATTGTGGAAATCCTTTGGAAAACATTATAATAAATTTTGTAAAATATAAAAAAAATAATCCTATTAAATTGTCTCAATAATTCTACTACATGTTTAGGAACGCACGATACTACATATAACACTAACATTAACAAGTTATTAAGGCACTTTTCAGCGATAACCAGTCTGCTTATCACTTGGACCACTACACGCTGTCCAGAGCTAAATGTACCCTGAATATTTACAGGGCTTGAACGTGAAAATGTTCGTATTTTTCGAAATCAGAGAGCCCAAACGATGACTGCTTTTTGATTGATCTAAAAATATTTAGCTTGATTACCGAATACCCTTTCAGTGAATACTAGTGTAGTATTTTTAGTTTGCACTCGGATCGGTATTTAATTTATTAATGTTCAATTTTGGTCTATTTTCGCATGTTATTCAGAGAATGAGTGAATACACTGTTTTGTGTCATTATTAATTTTACGTACTATCAAATTTTATGTGGATACGAATTTTACTTCGTAACTAGTATAGTTTCGTATATTTGCTAGATTAAATTGATTTCTTTACTTTAAACATCGGGATAATTGAAGTAGAAGATAGTACTAAAATTTTTCTTCTATTTGTTTCAGTGGAAATCGCGGTGGGGAGTGGTGACGAAGTTGTCGCCCGCTGCAGGTAAGTCTAGAAAAATGTTTCTTCAACTAAAACTCATACTGATACAGATTTTTCATTACAATTAATATTAAAAAACTTTAACTTATTTTTAAGCCAACAGAACTAATTTGATACTATCTAATGGCCAGTATCATTACCTCTATACAAGCTCGTACTTTCTGCTCGTGCTTGTACCCAGTACTTGTATGTACTGGTTTTATTTATCTGTCAGATAAATTTAACCGGTGATAGGAATGATTGTATAGATTTATATTTTTATCGTTTTGATTACAATCATGTCAGGATTTCCGTTAACATTCGTATTTATATAAGTATCTGAAATGATTAACTTTTCTTTGAGACTACCTCATTGGTTTAGTACAAACGCGTCAATAACAGAAGATTCGAGAGTCAATCTACCGGTTGCACTCAGTGTTATTGAGTTTACCCAAGTTGAGTTTCTCAGTATCAGTCCGGTGTCTGGCTTAGTGTATGCTCAGTTGTCGGCACTATGACCTTTTAAATAGGACTTATAAGTACAACTGCCGAATTGTGGGTGACCAATATTTTACCCTTTTTGTTCCCACAAAAAGGGTAAAATATTAACATAACATAAAACACTTGACCTGTATTCCCATACAGGTCAAGTGTTTTATGTTATGTTAAAATATAAATATATGAAAAAGTTTTTTTTAAGATATAGTGTAGGTGTCTCTTGCTACACCTCTTTGATATAATCTAGACATATTTACTTTCATATATTTTTGTAGGTCGTCTGGATTGTATGAAAAGGTTTCTATTTCAAGGTTCTTAATCCTGTTCGGATTTGTACATATTTCTTTATGTCAAACACATATATTATTTACACCACTATATGAGATTCCTTTGCTCATATTTTTGCGATCACCTTGAGTTATGATATCTAGAGTTGTGTAGGCCTAGTACAAACGCACTAAGAGAATCGTAACGTTTATATAAAGTTAAAAGTCCTAAAGCGAAAGTGTTGTTAAAAATGCGACAAGAATAATATTTAATATTCAAAGATTTGAATTTAATAATTAATATTAAAATAGTCTTTAATTTTAATAATTAATATTAGGTATACGAGAAACAAGTATTTCCCATTCAAAATTGCACTCTCTCTAGCTTCTTCTCTCTCCCTCCATACCTACATGTCTGTCTACTAGGTATGAAAAACATACAACAGCTTTATACAAAATTAATATAAAATTATTTTATTATTAGATTTTGAGTAAAAAATATAGTATATAAGAGGAACTCTGAAAGTAACACCGGTAGACGAAAAGATATGTGGAAACCGTTTGTCCTGGTATGGGCATGTTATGCGGAGGAATGAGGAACATGTTGTGAGGAAAGTTCTGAGCATGAATGTGGATGGCTATAGAGGTAGAGGAAGACTAAAATAACGCTTGATGGATTGTGTGAAAGATGATATGGCTAGAAAGGATGTTACTAGTAAGATAACGTCAGATAGAGAAGTACCTATGGAGGAAGAAAACATGCTCACTCATCCCAAATAAATTGGATACCTAAGTATAATCTTCAATGCAATCAAGCTTACTGCTAGACAGAGTAATATTTTTGTCGTCTGTCATTCTATAAGGCAGAATCTTATAGCGAAAACAACTTCTCTTCCAATAGAAGATAGAATGTTTTTTTTCACCTCTCGAAACATTAATGTCAAGAAAATTAACTAATTACCCAAGAACAGTAGTAAGTTGTCCCCTCAAGCGCGATATTAATCACTGGCCTCTGACCGGCGCGACTGTTACGGAACCCTAAATTCCTGCTTAATTTAAGTTCCGTATTTAAGTAACATTAAGACTTCGTGTTAAGCAGACGGCTGAGATTGAGGGTAGATAAAGAGTTCTGTTGTAAGTCATGAGATGAAGGCTGTATGGAATATTATCAATATAAGGAGTTTGCAAGAGACTTAACTTTATTAACCGATACTTTATTGGTAGAGATAAGCCTGGGCATAGCACAGCTTCAAAAATATTTTCTTTGCATATAATATTATTATAAACGCGGAAGTGTGTCTGTCTGTCTGTTATCTCTTCATGCTTCAACCGCTGAACCAATTTGGATAAAATCTAGTATAGGGATAGCTAAAACCCCGGAGAAGGACATAAGATAGTTTTAATCCGGGTGCTCGGGACGCGGACGAAACTGTACGCGCTAAATGCGTGAACGTAATTGTGAAATTTCGAAAATGGCACATCATTTAAACACTAGTATGTGCTCATATAGTAAATTAATCAGTGCTCATATTAATTAAACCTATTCACGGTCTATTTCGATATCCATTGACTGAATATCTGCTAATCCTTAATTGATAATTATCGGCGTATTAGGACTTAATCGATAGACAAATTATAAGAGCTACCTACAGTAGTAGGTACAGTCAGCAGCAACGCTATTTTAATAGGTATTTTAGTTATTAAGTCTATGTATATAATATAAAAAATATTAAATTGCAACATAACAACAAAAATTTAGGGCCAGCTAAATGAAACAAGTTTTATTTAGTTAATTTGTAAAAAAAAATCACATGTTATGTAACAATTGACAAAATTATTATGAATGACAAAATTATTTTTATTTATTTGTGTATTATTTGTGTATTGACGAAAGAAATTGAAGTTTTTTGTTCATGTTTATCAATCTTGGACTATATACCTATCTATGAAAGTTTTAACTTGGAGCTCCGTTTAGTTATTTTATAATATTTTGAACATTAAAAATATAAAAAAATACCCACTAGCAATGAGACAGGGTCCAAGCTACTAGGCTGGGCTGTTGAAAAAGCAAGCTTTAGAAATATTAGAATTTCAGTTTTTTATAGCTTTAAATGCCCCACTGCTGACAACAGCCCCTATAAAATCACCATCGCTTGCCTTCATACAAATCGCCAACAGCGTATCACTTACACCAAACAACCTCCTTAGCCCTTACCGTTAAAGTACAAATTTTTCATGAAATATGACCAGTTTTCAGGTGAACTCCTTTCAGGAAGGGTGAAAACATTCGTGCTAATTGTCATTTGTTAGGCGGCGGCTGATAGATTAGATCAGTTAAAAACAGCTTTGTTTTATGTGTTTGCTAACTATTGTAGCCATTGTTGGCGATAACCATACAGTTAACTCTAACTTTAATTGAATGTAACATAAAAAATAAAGGCTTCAGGTTTTATTTTCAGTGACAAACATAAATAATGTTACACAGTATTTGTTTTAACTGCCTTGAAAATATATAATTATTATTATATTGTAGTATAAGAAAATTTGTACAAGGAATGAAACATGACATCCAAATCTAAACTAATATTATAAATGCGAAAGTGAGTTTGTTTGTTTGCTACACTTTCCGATTTTGACGAAATTTGGTGTGGAAATGTTTATGGGCTATTTTTTATCGTGGTGCAATTGGTAATAGCTGCAGGATGTGGCTAGAACCACGGGAAAGCTAGTTAATAATAACTAGATATTTTAAAGAAGTCTAGTATCCAATTTTTGAGTACATCGTTAGAATAGTTGTCGGAATTCTAACTATGACAATTTGACTGAGACTATTTTATCAATTTGCAAGGAGAAGCCATGTCCAGAGTAAATCCAATAATCCATGGACTTACTGCAGCTAGCACAACTTTACACAGAGCTGTAACAAAGTCAAGAGACTATACATATAAAATGCTTTATCCTGAATGACTGACGGATCAACGCACAGCCTGAACCGCTGGTCGCAGAAACCTGAAACTTGGGGGGTATGATCTTTGTATGACTAGGCATTCGATAAAAAAGGATTTTCCGTAAATGTACCCTAAGGGGGTGCTCATTTTCACCCCCTTAGGGCAAAGTTAGTATGAAACGTTGCCATTTTTTAATTTGAATTCATAGCCCACGCGGGCGAAATGTTAGTATGTATTATAAAAAAAATATGTAATATTAAAATAACTCTACTTTTTATTAAAAACTAGAGACCTTAGACCTAAGAACGCAATAAAAACCCGACAGCAAAGCGACTGCATTTATTTTAATCCAAGACGCTCCCATCGGCAGTATACGCACATAAATAACGGAAACAAATTAAAATGTCTGAGCGGCTGTTATTGCACGCCGCATCACGCAGGGGTGTCACTGCATCGGGAGCTTTCATTACGAATTACGAATAATAATACTGTGGAAATTCATTGTACACTGAAGTTTTGAATGCGGACTAGACTAGGCTACCGGATAATTGATTTCAGTTGAAGAGTCACTCGTTTTGAAGAAAAATACTATGATCACAAGCAATACTTTACTTACTTGTGCCTAAGTCACAGCCGCATGGGTTGACAAATACAAAGGGCTGAGGAAGGAACATGGATCGGTTTCAGTCAGTAAGAGACTGACACTCCCACCCGCCTCATCCACGGCAGGAGGGCTCATTTGAGGATTTCCCATCCGAAAAAAAATGGGTTGACGAATCAAAGTAAAGTTGTGCTTGCGACTGTCGACCGCGCATGGGTGCCCATCTATGCTATAGTACGACTCCTCCTTGCCTTGAAAAGCATATTAAGCGTTTGTTCCCGACTATCATTTGTAGGTTGTCAGAAGCCCGAAAGTCTGATAACCAGTCCTACCAAGGGAGGCTAGGCAGATTAGATGATGAACCCTGTTTTCAATCTCAAGAACTATCTAATTTTATCCAATATGAAAAATAATGTAAATAAATTAGAATTTCAATAGCAAAGGCGTACATAATATGTCTGTAAAGTATTATATTATTATATTAAATTTTCAATAAACTAGTTAAGAAAACTATCGTAAAATAGCACTCCTAATAAAATGTTATACATCAAGTTTAGAGGTTATTAAGTTTATAACCACAGCCTTAATTTCCTCATAATTTGCCCATTAAATTGCCAACTAACTCATAATATTAGACTACTAAATATCAAACTTATAAACCCTACATCAGAACTTCGGTTGCTTAACAAAGTTTCGAGTTTCGCCAATAATTATGCGACGGTAAAAGAAAACTTTCAGACGTATATTACTTACGCTGCGTCGCCTTTGATGACGTCATAAATAAAATTCTCCCTCCCTACGTATTCTTACTATCGGCCCTCGCAGACTTTATATGCCTTCCGGCTTTACTTGCAATATTCCATTTACATGGATGAATGGTCATTGGATTTTTTATCAGTAAAACTAATGAATCTGTTTGACAGCGTATTTTTTACATAATCCAAAATTCGTTGTGTAAAAGAAAAATATTACACATTTTTTATGTGCCCCAGTTTAACAAAGCCTAAAGTTGTTTTACAAAATTATTACATTTTTCAACCTAATTTATAGGGTTAGGTTCGTTAGAATGTAAAAGGCTTTGTATTAAACAAAAAAGGATAATCAAATAATGAATATTCTATTTCAAAATACATTACCAACAAACATACACACATACCTACACCCGAGCCCTTAATATAAGGAGATCCGGGCGAACCCCTGCAAGGTCTTAAGGAATTCAAATTACGGATTTTATGAGCGCGAAATCTGTTTAATGTCTGTCCGTACGTCGGGGGTGAATTGAGACTACAAACTATTCGAATAATATGGATATTTTTATTTTTAAGGGACGAAGTGGTATTGTATTTTATTTTGATCATAAGTTTTAATAAAAAGCAAAGCATCGTTATAAGTTACGTTCTGCAGTTTAGTACAAAAGTAGCTAAAGAAACAGTTTAGTCTTATTGTCCTTGCCAGTAAAAAAAATAATTGCCGATGTACTTTTTATTGAACTTTGCTTTAAAATTGAGCCATATTACGACTAATATTATGCTGGCCGATAGTTGGAGAGGCTTCAGATTTTCTCATTTATTTCTATGTTGGTTTTGGCTTTGACATAATTTTGTTCAATTAAAAAATCGTATTTACTGTATAATCAAAACTGAAACTAGTCATGGAAGAGCATATTTTAGGCTAAAGTTTTATATTTATAGATTTTTTATTTCCGCAAAAAATCTAGCAGAATTAGATAGTTTTCGTTAGACCTAGTTTGATATTTAAACACTGCAGTGTTTCCTCCAATTCTTACATTTAATATAAACGCTTGTTTAACAAGAAAGAAGCAAGGAGATGCCACTTGGAGCCCATTCCTGGAGCAACAAATTCCCCCGGGTCGCGGTCGGGCCACGACGAATAAATTAACTAAATGAGATGTGCAAACTTCCAGCGTATGGCTAGTGTTGCCAGGATTGCAGTTTTTGGAGGAAAACTTTAAACACGCCATTTAAGGTGATGCATGAGCGTAATTTGTTTGTTTTATGTTTTGTTACTAAATAAAGGTTTTATGAGGCATGCCTAGATTTTGTTGGAGCAACTTTTACATACGTTTTTCATAGCTGTTAGTAAATTGTGTCATATATCAGTCAGCTGTCTTTATTCTTTTTTCAAAAGGAATAGGAACGTTTGGTCTAGTCTAAGCTGTCAAGTCTTACCACTAGCCCACATTTGTCTCCTATTGTATAAAGATCTCATTTTCATTATATCTCTGCTTTGCCATGTCTCCTTAAAAGAGTACATTAATAAGGCTTTGCTTGGTTATAAAATGAATTTTATGCTTTACTTTTAGTTCTTTGAGCTTCGAAAGCTTGCTGCTGTTTTAGATTGCTGTATTTCAATGTTTAACAGTTTAGCCAATTTTCTAAGTTAATTGGATATAGTACTCGCAGTATTTTAAATCTTTATCTGTATAATTAAGATTGATGTTTAAGAATAGTTAAGTTACTATTTCATAATATTACTGAAATATTTATCGCTACACGTAACATTTTCTATCTTCTTTTTAACATTGAATGAGATTTTCACACTAACAAACATTCTAAAAATTAAATAAATTTACTCCATAAGCTTCGAATTAAATATGAAATGAGTGAATTCAACATTCAAGACAGAACGTCTTCATGAGCTATCCAGACAGATTAACGCACAGAAGAGTAGGCACGAGCAAGTCGAAACTTATTCATTTATGCAACAATTTTCAAAACTATCAAACACCTACACTTATTCCAAGAAATCCTATAAATAAATCCTTTGAGTATTTACTGTGGAATATACCACAGAATTATCGTAAAATTATTCTTCCTTGATTATATTATAGAAAATACCAATTTCATTCTTTTCCCTCAGAGATAATTTTTACAACGTAAGAAAGTAAAAATATTCATTCAAAGTACGGAATTGATTAGACTTATACATAAAGTCATTCACGCTACCTACTTTTGAAACTTGAACTTGTTTATTCGTGTTTATTGTCTCATTCCATCACTTACCTTCACTACCAGTATACTCCACAAAAACCTGTGCATCCTACCGTGCGAAGGAGACGGCGCTATCATCTCGTTTTACGGGCAATAAATCAGCCAGTGTTGCACGCTGCATAAAAACAGATGCTGAACCTGAAGGTGTATAATGCGAAGAAGTGCAGAAGTATCGCGCACACTTAACCCTTTCAACTGAGTATTAAATATTTGCAAAATGGCGTAGAAGACATGACATAGTTAAATAAAGAGTGATTTTCTTATTTTTACTGTAAGAATATACAGTACACATTCTGTTAGTTGAACTCTAAAAATAAACAACATATACACATATAGGCAGTTGTGGACCTCCGGGGCTTCACATTGCTTCATTAATTAAAGGAACTAGGTAACGGATATTTTTTTATGATAACAGTAAAACGGTTATTAATGTTATGACTATTGCATCGTCTGTCTTAGTAACCTTCCTTCGACTACTCGTAGTCAACATTCTGTGTTTGTCTGCATCGTGATATTTCTAACTTGGATAGCAGAAAACAGTGTGATTAAAAAAGTACGTGTGTTCCCCTTCCTCATGAGGTTTGCAGACTCTGTTGCTATTTGAAACGTTTAGAGTTTGTTGTTTTTGAGTGCGCTTATAAATTTTAGCGTGAAATAGAGTGAAGCGCAACTGAATTTTTATTGGTAGTGTGTTGTTTATTTCTTTTTTTAGTACTTCTTCTTAGGTATCAATGACCAATAGAATTTGCAACCGTTGCTGCGACGTCTGTAGTCTCTGTGAGGTCCTATATTGTGAAAGTGGTAGGGCACAACGGCCACTTGGTACTAGTCATCGGCCTTTGTGTTCAGGTTTTCAAAATGATGTAGTGCCGTGTGTTTGTTACTCTTTCATACTAAAACTACTTTATAATCTAGATTAACATTAGGATATCTATTTATCTAGGTGCGCGAAGTAGTTTCCTTAGAATATGGGTGAAAACGCGGAAAATAGCTAGCTTTTTAATGTTGGTAGGATTTTAAGAATTCCTTATGTAATTCTAGCATTAACATAATAAAAACTATCTTAAAGCCTTTCTAGACCACGAACTGACGCCAGCTGCTTCCAAACTTAATCTAAGCAGTACAATAATAACTTCTATTAAGCTGTTCCCATTAAAAAAGCTAACAGAAAGGTCCCAAGCGTGGGGCTAATTAAAATTTTACCCAAACTGCACTGCATGGCCATCTTATAAATGGCACAGAGTAAAAAGATCCGCGCGCTAATAGAGAATTCATGGTGTGAGTAAATGTTGTTCTGGTTTTCGTGTGCTGTTTAAGTCTTCAAGTCGTTAATTGTCTGTTGACAGTATTAGAGATTTTTTAGATGGCAAAATGTTTTGTTTTATATCATGTTGATTTATATAAAATAAAAAAAACAATCTCTGGTACTCAGCTGCATCCAGTTGAGACTGGAAGCCGACCCCAAATAGGGAAAAAGGCTAGGCAGATGATGATGTTGAATTATATAAAATTGATATAATATTTTCTCACAAATAACAGGAAAGAAACTACCTAATAAATATTTTCTCTCTTAAAATAGAGTCCATAAAAAGTAAAGAGTCCATATAAAATAAAACAAATAAAGTTACAAATACCTAAAAGCCTGCTTTGCTGCCTCATATCTCAGTTCCAGAGCATAATCGAATCTCATCGACTCTACTGCGGAGAACGCAGTTAGTTACAATCGCACTGGCGTTTTATTTAACATTATCTCACTTACTCCGCTACACTGTGGCGTGAAATTGGAGTTTATGATTTTATTCTGTGCGCCCAGCTTCTCGTTTACACAGATGACTTTATATCTGCTCGGTCTGAATATTTAATGTGTTAACCTGTTATTTGTATACTGATTTTGAATAAGGTCGAGTGGTTGCTTAATTTTTACTGTATCATCTTATATTAATGAGATTAAAATGTTAAGACTTCATATACTTCTTCTGTCTATACTTTTTTGGGTCTGTAGCCTTGAAAAAGCTACTTTTAATTAAATCGAGAATGTATTTTAGACACCTTACCACCGACTTACGCTACAAACTCAGTCCCCCGAATAAGTCGTCCTTATAATTCTTGCATTACCATACATACTTAATTTCCCCATAAGTAATAACTTCCCCCTCTTTTACCCCATAATCATAATAAGAGAAACATCCAACCCTAAAAACTATAATAACAGCTCATAACTTACAACGAATCTCAGCCATAAAATGCAGGCGTTTAAATTTGCATAGACCAAAGTTGGCGCCCGATAGTTGGCGATACGGCCGCGTGAGGGCGCCTCCCGTCTGGGGCGAAAGAAAACCATCGTATGTTAATATATTGATATCGTCCCTTTGAGAGTACGTCTGCGATCTGGACACGTACGAATAAGTTTAGAAATATGGTTTTTGTGTGAGAAGTTTCGAAATTCTTTGATGTGTTCAAAAATTTTTGATTAAACTTTTTGGTCCTTTGGAGTTTTGAATACGTTTATGTAGAATAAACTTATCTTGATCAGACTTTACGAGCTCAAATGGTGAATGATATACTCAGCCACCTCTTTTAATTTTTACCTACAGCCGGCATTAAAGTAATAAGCCAATCATTTTCCTTAGCGACAGCCACCCTCACAAACAAAAACAATAATTCCACAAAATATTGTTACAATAATCCATTTACATTTTACAATCACAAAAAAACACCGTCAACAAAGTCGCATCTAAATCTTAGCTTTTACCGGTTCCGACCAGATAGATCGACTCCTATCCGGCGCGTACCGGAAAAAACTGGATTCTTCTAGAGTAAATTGGTTTCCCTCAATAAGTTCAAGTCCCCTGACAATGGGAATTATTCTCGTGCCTATCTTGTTATTCCAATTTTGGGGTAATTTATTTTTTTGCCAGCGAATGATTGAGACGAATAATGCTGAGTATTTTATAATCAACTTTGTGTGTTTTATGGAAATTCGTAACGATTGTTGAAGGACTTGTTTGATTGGTGTACGGAAATTATTTACGTGTTTCCCATGCTGAAAAGGTAGGTCGTCAACTGTAAGCTGCAAATAGAAAAATTAAATACAATTTTAGTTCAGTTGTTGAACTGGTTAATGGCACACTAAAATGAAAATGAAAACAAACAAGTTTAAAAACATTTAAGAAACACCGCCAATTTCACACTACCCAATATTAGCATTCAAAACACAAACACAGCCAGAAAGCGCGTTTATACTACGGATTATCCCATAACTGCCTTTATGAAGTAGTGGCGCATACGAAACCGGATAAATCCAGTTGCAACCAGCCGAGTTATGGCGCAATATTCTCTAAGACTGGAGGAACCGCGCGTACTCTTATATGCTCTGGCTTGTTTATTGTGTGTTGAAGGGATTGTGGGACAATTTAAAACGGCCATGTATTAGTCTACTAGTTCATAGTTATCTGCCTAGCCTTCCTCAACTATTTGTGGCTACGTTATGGTTGGTAGTCTAACTATTATTTCTGTTGAAGCTATTTTATCTTCGCCATAAAGCATATGCCATCACCTTTGACCATGTTTTATAATAAAAGTTACCCGATTTTTTTCTTAGATGTAATTATTTCTATTTATTGGTTTAAAAGTTATTTATTCTATACTTTACGCGATCGATACAATTAAATAATATTTTTTTTCATAGTTCTACTATAATAACTGTAAACCTTCCTTAGCTATTGTCATATACAATGTCTATTTTACCGCAGTGGGACAATATTTCCAGACAGGCATTAAGTTTAAAACTATCTTACATATTTATGCATGACATAGAAAACCGCAGGATATATACTAACTTGTTTAAAATATGACCCCATGGTTGTCAATAGATTACACCGTGCTTTCCTCGAGAGTATCATATGAACCGACCATGGCATTATGGGGGATGAGCGAACAACATAACTAACTTTAATAGTAATGTGTTATTATGGGCTAGAAAACTTTTGGTGATTTGTTTCGACTAGATGTATAGTCAGGTCATCAGAAAACTTGAGGCTCGAGATGGCGATTTATTCTATCAGCTTCTACGACAGATCTCTTACAGTTCAAGCTAGCTAGTATGGCTATGGCTATTTTATAATTATTATAGTCTTTAAGTGTCAGCCCCTTCTCTATGAGTATCAGGTCTTTCACTATGATTGTTAGCCTCTGTACTATAAGTGGCAGTCCGTTCACTATGAGTGTCAGCACCTTCTCTGTGAGGGTTATTCCATACTCTCAGAATGTGTCAGCTCGGTACATGCTTCGCTCTATCTGTTTGTTCAACGTATGTATTGATGTTATTTAGGATTAACACTGTCCTTTTGAAATAATTACGGTATTGATTTGATATAGCAGCAAAATGCAGAACATAATCAAATCAAGAACAAATATTCATGCTCCACTCTCTTGTAACTTGTGACTCAAAATCGCGACTTGTGTCAAAGATGTATGCACGTGTACGAATACTGTACCGCACACAGGCAAGATATCTTAAACTGAACCTCATCTTATCTTAGCTGCACTTGCATATATTGTTCTAATCCCACTTTGGTTGGAACTGTTTGTTATGCGGACGTGTTTCCGAACTCCGATAAGAGATGGCGTTGTTTTAAATTGGAGCGAAGCTAGATCATGCAAGTAAAGTTTGATGAATACAAAGTGGGACACAGAGACAGACGATTAAACTTATTAAAGTATAAACTATTTAGTTTTAGTTGTTTTATGGTCCGGTGCAGGTCATGCAACGGATTTCATGTCATGGGTTTATTCTTTGTTATTGTGAAAATGAAATATAAAGATTTATTAATTCTACTGGTGCCATGAACGTGTCAGTATCTTTATCCTTATTAAAATTTAAAATTGCTGAACCGATTGATATGAAATTTGGTGTGAAGATAGAATAAAACCTGAGGAAGGATATTATGGTAGTTTTATTTATGTGTGTAAAGTCTTTCTATTAGGACACAGCTAGTAATATAATAAAGTTTATTTAAAAGAAATGACAAAAAATACCAAAAACAAATAGGTCCAAAACCACGAACCATAACACAAATAAAAATACAATAGAAAAAATATTCCATCGCAACAGACATCTTTGAAAAACTACCCGAGTATTCGAACAAATTCACCCCTAACTTCGGGTTATTGCTGTATAAAACATACATATGTCTTCCCCCGGCTGCACGTGGCGTTATAAAATATTTAAATCGGTGTGGAAACAAGAAATCTCATTAATATCTGAGTAGTGAAGGCGGCAGGTAGATGTAGCACTGTGGGCCGGCTCCGTACGGTAACAACGAGAGCTTTTCATTGCCTTAAGCGGGGTAATATACCGCCAATTTGGTGGTGGAATATTTTTTATTGGTTTAGAAATTGGTGAAGATTGTGCGAGTTAACTTTTTAGCAGGTCAAGGTTTATGATTGGAGAAGTATTTTTTTTAATGCAAGTTTTTCTCACTTCTTTTTAATAAGGGAAGTGAAATAGAAACTTTGTTCTTATTGTAATAATTTTTGTAGACAAATTTTTAGCCAACATTTAAGTTCGCGAAAAGATGAAAACTATTATAAGAAAATGATAATTTTGTTAACTAGTCAAAATTTAATTTGAAGCAAAAGCACTCGTTTTTTCATAAATTGGTACTTGAAATGTAACTCTACAACATACCACAAAATTGGCTTTTATTTTTATCACCACACACATACTTTATCCCCATTGAATACTGAAATAAATTCAAAGCGCGACCATTCTCAGATATAATACTGAATGCAATTTTCTTATGTACATAGGGTTTATCTCCCCTATGCTTGTCCGCCGGTTTTGCTCGTAAATTTGTAATAGACGTGACCATACGCGAGATTAAATATTTGAGATGTATTAAAATGGTACTGCGATGTAGGATGTGATACGTGGGCACACAGAGGTCCGCGAATTGCTTATGCATGACTTTAAACTTCAAGTCTAAGTTATTGTCTGACGGTAACTTTAACGATGACAGTAACATGGCAGTTGACGGTAATATATAACCTGTACGAGATTTTATACGAGGGTAGGGGCAGGGTATGTTATTAAATTTATACTTTGATCATTATTATTGAATAGATAGTATTAAAACTGCCTACTTTTCAAAACTATTTTATCTATTAATTACTGTAAATATTTATACGGCCACCCTTACTACCTACCAACTTCTTTCTAGTACTTGTTCTTAGGTACATTACAACTGAAGACTATCCACGCAATTTTACCCAAAGGCAGTATATTTAACTAAGTTGAAAATATTTAGAGCCACTGTTTAATCCGTAAAAAAAGACTAAAACATAATAATAAGTAGTTCAATGACAAAGACCCACGAACTCGAAAAAAAGAAATCATTCAACTCATAAAAGTTAACGATGCCGCCGTGATAAATTCCCACAAAGCTAGGAAACGCCTACGAGAATTCGTAGCCGAAAATATGCTACGAAACAGATGTCTAAGACACTCCGTAGCCCGTAGCCGCTAGCGGTTTTCTTAAACGCTCGTACTTAAAAAGATGTCAAAATTGTAGGGAAGTTGAGTAATTCCAAAGGATTTTTATGTCCGGCAAGTTTTGGTCCCGGAAAGTCGGTCCGGACTTTTACGTGCCTAATTTCGTGTCATTTTTACTCTAATATATTTTATAGTGGGCTGTTAAACTGTAATAAAGAAGCTCGGATGTGTGTGTCGAATGTGTTCCGTGGAGGATAAAGTTAGATTGTACGTAATGTATTTAACATGTGTATGAATGGAGGCTGCGTTTTAAAATTGTAAAAGAGGTGTGAACACAAACGACTTGTTTAAATGACGAGGATACTGAGAGAAGTTTTATTAATTTAAGAACTGTATAATTATTTTTGTGGTAATAAAAATATTATCACATCCTTTTAAGACATATAAATAATGAGTTAATTGAATAATAAATCACTAATAAAGGTAGCCTTCAGTAAACTTAACTGAAGTAATTAATACCGTTCTCCACCATTATCAATTAAAACTCAAAACTTCAAATTAAATTAAAACATTCAAAGATCGTTCGAACAAATCATCATTAATTTAAAGTAACTTTTGTCATTATCGGAGTTATTTTTGTTCAATCACCGTGCTCAGTTAAATAACCAGCTGTGGTGAACGATAACATTGGATGGGTTCCCGGCGTGCAGGAGTTAAGCTGAACAAAATTTGTATCGGAGCCAATAAAGCGCTCCGCAGACTGCCTGAGAAAACAGCGTTAAGACCCGCGGAGGGGCAGCGAGTGAGCGACGGTAAGATGCGATTATTTTATATATAAGTGACTGTTTTCCACACTGTCTTTGTTGTTGTAGGGGAAAGACTGTACGAAGATAAAAAAAACATGCCATTACCTTATGCCTCACCCGATTACAGCAAAGTTTAAGCAAACAACCTACAATTCACTAGTACGTGCCACCGATTTATCTAAAGTATGTTGTTCCAATTTCATCGGAATTCCTTTAGCAGTTTAAATAATACCGTAACAAATACGCTGACAGGTTACATTTATTTATATTCCTTGGCCATTGAAATTATCCCACTGCTACTTAATAGACTTTTACACCACCTTTAATATTTTTGGCAGAATATAATGTTTAGCCAATATTTTTTTACTGTGAAGGAATATGCTACCCGCTTCAGCATCAACACATTTCATGGCTCCACGCCACCTCAGCGGCACTGCACTGTTGACTTTTAAAGAGTGTTATGAATAACGTTTCCAAGCAGCTTTTCCTATTATGAGACGTGTCTGACTTCGACTCGCGTGTACAAGGACATGGATACTTTTACTTTGTGTCACTTTCAATCCGATGGCAAGCGGTTAAGTAGCTGCTCTTTTGGAATTATTTTAGAAACTCCCACTTTATTTTTCAAGCTTAAAAAGAGAGACACAAAGTCATTACATGTAATAAAAAAAAATAAAAAAAATAGAAACAATTATGATTCCCTAAAACATTTTTTTTTGTCTAAAGTAACCATTTCGGATTCAGCAAGTGTGATGAATAATGCTTGTTACTTCCCTGTGTAAATAAAAAACTATGAAAAATATAATATCTGTTCATATTGGCAAATACTACTGATTCTTATTATATAAAACGACGACCTTGTGATTTTTTCCGCTAGGTACTCAATTACTTTCGGATAATGATGTCCTCACGAAGGACCTGGGCTGTTCCATTGGCGGAATTACTCTTGTTTTGATACGTCATTCATCGATATTGACGCGCACATTGGCTTCTTAGAAACCTCTCAAATTTCGTCATACGATGTACATTATCAGAATTGCAATATCATTACAATACGATAGCTTTGAAGATACAATCTCAATTCGGGTCAGGTGCGAACAGTATCACGGGCCGGGTTCTGTACATAATGCCATAGTACGAGGTAGGGTAGGTAGGTACGAGGTCGGGACTCGATTTTATTACTAGCGTAACAACTTACATATTAAGTGGTTTATATTTATGAAAATAGGTTGTAATCTCGAAAACGGTTATTTTAAAAGTGATAAGCATGTTGCGCTTCTTTTTTAATTTCAAGTTTAATAATCAAAAATGGAAAAGTGTTGTAACATGAGAAAGCTAAAATTGATAAAACAAGTAATTTAAATCCCTATTTGCAACCAAAATTAAAACAATCACCACGACATACCTCAAAAATAAACCGCACTCATTTTTCATGACCACCCTCTGTACTTACCCTATTTGTGTAAGCCAATTACATAGTACAAATATTTGCTAATTATTTGATTGAGTTGCCTTACCCCTCCCCTTAAAGTACGTAAATAGAAGGGCTGAAATTTTTACTCTATTTTACAAACAACGGGAAAATTTCTTTGATAAATTTTTAATTTTGCCAAAACGTTGAGAATATGACGACAATACGCGAAAACACAATTCATTTTATCTTCCTCTCCGATTTCGAGATGAAAAAGAAACGTAATGTGTATTTATATCAACTGTTGTCATCTAAAGGAATATGTTTCAATCAAGAAAGAGGTAGGATGCGGTTACATTCAAGATATTTTTCCATAAGAAAGGTTGTGTTTTTATTTGCCACATACAACCGAAATTAATTGAAACGTCTGGCCCTGGACCTTAATTATAAAAAAATCAAGTGAATTGTGTTACAATTCGTTTCATGATGATGATAAATAATAATAACATCAGACAAAATGTTTAACAAGATAATTAAAAAATTGAAAAACTCCCTACGTAAAAGTCTTTCCTTACAGTATTGTGGAAAAGAGCTGATACTCTTACACTGCTGGACCGATATTAACCAAACATAGCTAAGAACCACCGCAAGGAAACTGGCTTTCAAATGAAAAAAACCGCATTGAAATCGGTTCATCCTTTTGGGAGCTACGATGCCACAGACAGATACACACACAGACAGACAGACAAACATCGACGTCAAACTTATAACACCCCTCTTTTTGCATCGGGGGTTAAAATAATAAGCGATGAATATTAAACTTCTTTGGCAAATGTATGTCAATTTGATCGCC
This sequence comes from Pyrrhia umbra, assembly GCA_963891755.1. NCBI lineage: Eukaryota > Metazoa > Arthropoda > Insecta > Lepidoptera > Noctuidae > Pyrrhia > Pyrrhia umbra. The sequence continues at coordinate 13,083,339 of OY982934.1, forward strand.
CTTTTTTCGTAATTATACTGTGGAAGGAAGTATTCTATTAATAACGTTGTAAATATTTTAAATATATTCTGAGTAAGACACAGATATTACTAGCCGGCCATTCACCGGGCAGCTCCCCCGCAGATCCGCAAATGAAGATAGATGGGCCGCTGCTAATTCTACTAAACAATGTAATTAGCGACAGTGGAGATAAATATGTATGTACAGATCGTCTGCCTACACGTTTATATTACATGCTGCCTACATGTTTATAGAATGATGTAAATAGTACATCAGTTTATGTTGCACTACTTATATACGTACGTAAAGAGAACATTCTGAACAATTTCTTTTGCAAAGAGATAGTTTTGATCTAGTGATAGTCTAATTAATGTTTTGTGTCTCCGTTAACAAGCATCAAGTTAGAAAAGAAACACGTTGCAACAACGGTCCTAGAACACCACCCTGCGGCACACCTCCTATTTCCTCTAACCTCTTCCATCAAAAAGTAATTCTGAGTGACAGGCCCGTAATTAGGCAATCGCCCCAGAACTTTAGTTAATGGCGATCAATTTAAACTGGAAAATTTCACGTTAAAACAGTGATTTATCCGACAGCCGACACATTAAAACTTCGTTTAAGTGTTTAATTTTTAGTCTTTAATGTTATTATTTAATTTTCCGACCACCTGTTGTTTTCAGCGTATTTTGCTCGAAGTGGTTTTTGGTTGGTGTATGGAATATGGGGGTCGTTGTTGCGGTTTGGGGGTACTGATAGCCGGTGGGGGTTAGATGCCGTGTAATTGATGTGATCAGTACAATAATTAGGAGCGTAATGATTCTAATAAATCTGTTTGCTGCGTACTTTGTTTTGATGCAAATATAGTGTTTGTTTTGTGTAATAATGATGAACGTACGGTTTCCTGTTAGCGAGCAAATTATCTTGTACTTTGTAATTGATGCTATAACAGACAATTTTCGTACCAGTTATTATCACGTAAAAATGGGGATATACTGATGGTAAAATAATATTTCATAGTACACTCTACTCTAGAAGAAAGCACATTAAAAATGTATTGTACTTGCAACTGATGAGCCACATATCAAGTCCTATTTTGTTTCTAACATAAAATATCATGGGAAAAATAACAACAAAACAGTTGTGTACAACATTCTAAAAATAAACACAACAAAAAAATAACAGTTTATATTCCCTTTTCAACAAAACATTAAACGGCTGATGATGAATAAGAAAATAGTTTACAGCCCTAAAGCTATATTTAAATTTAAACATAAAATATTCCGTTACATTACCAAAGTAACTAACATACCACTTAAACTGTCGTCTTTTGAAGTTGAGGATAAACAAGTGTATCTTGAGGCAACGGAGTGACGCTTAAAGTCTAAGGCAAATATTTTAAACGCATCATGACGTCTCCCTCTGGGGTGGACAGGACTGTTTGTAATGCAATGCAAATGTTTTAGGGATGTCGTGCGATAAATTAGGGTGCGCAATTTGGGTAACCGTATTTTTATACTGTTTCAAATATTTACTTAACTCTTACAAATGAATACTTGTAGTATGGTATCGAAGTGAAAACCTTAAAGAATATAAGTTTCTAAATATGCTGTTTTAATATTCCCATTACGTTGTGATAAAAAGGTTAACGAAAAGTTGTAATTGTTAAAAATAACTATACATATAAGGGAATTTATTCACTCGTGTATATTATTATTATTATATTATTTATTCACGACTTGGATATTTTTTAAACATGTATAAAACGTGCAATAATATAGAATTTGCACTGTATTTGGTCGCACAGTGGAGGGGCCGCCCATCAAACGCGCGACGTGGCTGACTGGAGACATACCCTCGCTCGTCAAACATGAGAGGTATTCATTCAAAACTGCACTGCCTGGCACAGAAATAGACGACTTTAATTTTATTCCAGAAGAAAACTAAGAACATGACCAAAGCGAAGTAATATGGTCGGACGGGCTTCATTTTATGAAAATAATCGATTACCTAAGCTTGCATGGAGAAAATTATAGTATATTTTTAATCGAGTTCAAATAAGGATAAGGTTCTCAAGTGACAGATTTTTATTGTAAATTACTTGTAAAAAATATATTATTTTTGAAGTTAGTTAAATTTTAATGTTTTTAGTATTTTTTTACTTAGTTAAAACAAAACATTTTACTTTATATAGTTTTATTTTCACAACGACAATAAACTTAGCAATCATAAATAATAATATCATAAACATGATTGTATAAGAACGGTAGCATCAACATTTGCAGCCCGTCATATTTGCAGTCGCGGTCTGCAAGCAACAAGACGGCGACTCGCATATTGAGTTAGGGGCTCAATGAATACTTTATTATACATTTATGTTTTATGAATATTTTCCTACGCTTGTGTACTTGGAATAGCTGTCTTACTGACAGGACGACAAGTGGCATTTAAAGTAAGGGGATGAAATGTATCTATGGAATTCTTTCTTGAGAACGGTTATTTTATGCGTTCGTTGGAAGTAGCAAATAAATTACTGGCTTATTCCAGGTATGACTGCCATGAAAAGCTGAAAATCAAAATGGAGTGTATTCGAGGAATCATTCCAAGTAAATACATTTAACTGTCAGTTAACTACAAGTTCAGTATTTTTAAAACCGAAATTGCTTTTGGAAAACGCAACGCAATAAAAAAATATCCAGAACAATTTCGGTTACGACCGCCGATTTCATTGGAGACGTACCTACCTACCTACTAAGAAAATATTATAGAGCACAAGCGCCTGCACAGATACGGGCGCATTCTCTATGCTCTCACTCTTAAACTATGATTGGGACGGCAATCCGACACGACCGGGGAGAGAGATGAGGCGACCGACAGCTTTACGTACTCTCCGAGACACGGAGTATTCTCGCTATGTTAGGAAAATTGACACCCATCCATGGACTGACCATGGCTATCATTTAGTACGAGTTTCTAAAATAAAACGCAATATTTATAGATAGGAAACATTTCATGTGTTTGTAAAATAAATAAGATAATAATAAATGAAGACAGATTCTCAGCAAATACATTTTGGAGTAAAGCACTGTCTTTTGTTTTGAAATTGAAGCAAACACAACATTGGTTTCTCTTCGGGTTTCTATGATTATTGGGTTTTCGTTCAGTTTTTAGAAAAGGAGACTCACAACCAATGAGGTTGGTATTGTGTAATATAATGTTTTACAAAGAAAATCCAAACTTATGTAATATCTCTGTGATATCGTTTCTCTAGGAATGTATTCATCGCCTGTATATAGAATTATGTTTATATCCAAGGAAAAAAGAAAATATAAACAACTCTGCACTTATTATTATTTGTGAGCTGGCAATGAGCAGAGGATTCAACCAACTTTTTATTACAGTAGAAAAGCATCGAATATGTTTTAACTGACTTCAAATAAAGGAAGTACTGTGTTCGACCGAATATGTGTATTATATGTAATATATTAATAATATGTACCGGATTAGAAACAAAATCAAAGCATAGTAATTTCAGGAAGCGCGGTCTACCAATACTGCTCAATTCATCTGTAATAATCCATACAACCGCGGCGCATGCGAATATTATTCAATAACCTAAATATCTAATGCGAAACTGCGGCTTCACCCAAACCGCATTCAAATTAGATGATAATACCGAATATGAATACATTATTTGCAAAATCTAAATATCAAAATTCAAAACAGTTTGACGCGTATTAATTAACGAGGCGTCCGCGTTATCGCAGCCCGTTGGGCCTGACGCTGCAACCGCGGGTGTTGTGTTGGGTTGCAATTATGTGTCGTGTCAAGTTAAGTTATCGGTGACATATGAACGGAAAGTTTCAAGTTGAATATTATACTGAACTAAAAGTTAGTTAAAAAACTGAGGTAAACCATAGATTGTGAAAATTATTTTATAAGATAAAGGTCTTGTTTTTGAAACGTTATTGGATTGAAATTGTCTGATGGAAAGAGTTACTATATCTTAGTTAACTCTAAGATAGAATGAATGCATAATATCTGTATTCCGAAAAATCTGTGTTTGTGTAATAATGTGAAGTACGACAATCTGTGCACAGTTTTCTATTTAACACAACCTAAAAGTTAATCTATATCAAATTAGAATTACTCACCAGAAAATTCGCAGCTCCCCGGCTATTGATGGTTATCTGCAAACCGTATTGTCCGCGAGGCAGCGGCTCGGCTAATTTCCGATTAATCTGTCCATTATTTAACCTCTGTTTAGCGAGTGTTGGATTAGGTGCAATCAACCGTTGTTGTTGGCCATCATTTAGTTATATGTATGAAATGTCCGGTTTAGTGATTTCATTAATAATTTCGGTCATTGAATTTTATGTGAATATTAAATATGCGTGTTACATTATACTGTGTAAATAATTTCTATGGGAATGTTCATTATGGTATCTGCGTGCTTTTGCATTAGAAAGTTTAGATAACAGTAAAATCTAACATTATTTAGGGCTATTACATTAGTAAGAAAGTGCATAATTATGGACATACCACTTTATACTAATAGCCGGGACCACTACATAGTCCGACAAGGAACCCTTATAGTTTCGCCATGTCCGTCTGTCTGTCTGTCTGTCCGCGGCATAGCTCCGAGGTTCTTGATACTAGAAAGCTGAAATTTGGTATGGATATGTATATTGATCACGCCGAAAAAGTGGTAAAATAAAATTTTGAAAAATATTTTTTTTAGGGTAGCTCCCAAACACGTTAAGTGGGGATGAATACTTTTTTTCTCGCGTACCCCTCCGTGTGGGGTATTGTTAGATAGGTATTTCAAAATATTATGGGTGTGTGAAGACCATTTTTTGGTTAAGCGAGCCATTTGCGTAATATCTAGCTTTTCAGTGCAAATTTTTGTTCGATATGAATTACCCCCCCTCTAACTTTTGAATGGCTGTACCTAGAAATGTGAAAAAAATCACAGACGTAGTACATGTAATGAACTTACAAGGAAAACTATCACGGCTAAGTAGGCATAACCGGTTACAGAGTTACAGTCGACTAACTAACTCCTACTACGGAACCCTACTGCGCGTGGCCCGACACGCACTTGGCCGGTTTTTTTTCCATGAATTATACCACTACATAATTCAAAATATTTTGCTAAACTTACAACTTATTGACAATTCGTCCTTTAACGATACTGTAGGTATGATAAAAGTTAGGAAAATTTTGCCCCATGGGTCAAATCCACCCTTACTAGAAACAGTGACCCAAGAATAAATACAAATACATAAATCATCCGAACAGTAACTCCTTAATACCCAGAAATCAAAAATGCACCAGCATCCCTTCCTCATCTCGGCACCCCTGACGTGTTAAGACTATCAAAATTTGCATACTTATAGAGCTGCGTGCACTGGAGTGCAGCTGACGTGTTCTCACTCAGATTGTATTGCTCCTTTTATCGCAGCGAGGTGAAAAGGGGACCATGTACTGGGATTAAAAATATATATATAAAAGGTAGTAGAGAAATGTAGCGGGCTATTTTTAAGGTCGCCGGTTATATAGACCTCTAAAATTACTATTTATTTTTCTCGTTACTTAACGGTGGTCTAAAAGGTGATTAGTATCTAACGGCCTATATGTATAAATCTTAGAGATATAATTATGCGTTAATTAGAAATATATGAGAAAGTGAGTTTGCTGTTTGTGTAACGCTTTTACGGTAAAAATTCTGAACAGATTTGGTGCGGAGATAGGTGGGAACCTGGAGACAGTTATAAGCTGCTTTTTTAATCATGCGCGTTTAATAGTTTGATGGAGATATAAAATAAAAACTGCATATACTAATAATCTAATACTTAAATTAACTTATTTATCTCTTTATTTTTCATAATGTTTCAGCTTGGCTATCCAATCCAATTAAAGCCATCACTTAAAAATTCTACAATCAAGAAATACAAAAAAGTTCTATTAGCTCTATCTATTAATGCTATCGACACTTTGACGTTATAAATACAACTGCACGAGGAAGATTAAATTCATACGCAATCGGCCATTGTATTTTAATACATTTAAAATTGAAATGTTTTGTATTGAATGCACGGTTCAATGATTTTAATTAATCCACACAATCTCGCGCAATAACTTGTACAGGGCGAAAGATAACTAACCTTTTTGTTTTCTTATGGAGAGCTTTTCAAAAGTGATATGATTTCTTTTGTAGGTTCAATATCAAAAAAGAAACAGAATAAGGGAAAAAATATCCTTTTCTGAAGATAAGACTTTTTATGCAAAAATGACTGGGCTGTATCTTATTAGTCTTGTATAATTTTTTATCTATATAATATAATGTTTTGTCCTGAAAGACTCACGGATCAACGCACAGCCGAAACCGCTGATCGTAGAGACCTGAAACTTGGAGGGTGTGTTCTTTGTATGACGTACGCATCTGATAAGAAAGAATTTTCCGTAATTCTACTCCTAAGAGGGTGAAAAGCGAGGGGGGGAGTTTGTATGAAACTCTGTATTTTTTTGTTTGAATTCGTATAGCCCACGCTGGCAAAGCTGCTGGTGGAAAGCTGGTTTTTAATAAAGCGTTTGCGCCCATTCATGGACAAAAGTTTATTTCCATTTATTCAATTTCTCTCGATTTTGTTCTTCTCGTCAGTTCTCAAGTTACTATAATTTTTCTCTAGATCTATTCATTACATTAGCTTTTTTTTAAAGCAACACCATTCAACCAGCACAATGTGACCATTCCCTCCTTACATAAAAACTATTAACAGCTTACAGACAATAGCAGTAAAACAGAAATATTGCATCGTTCCTAAACATAAAGGCCTCGCACTCGCGTGTGGACCGTTAGCTCTTCCCTTCGAAATTAAAAATTGAACAAGAAATGGCTACAGCTAGGTAAGTGGGTGCTCGTGTGCTCAACTACGAACGTGATGAATATACGAATGTGGATGTTAATAATAGAATTATTAATGTTTTCTATATCATAAGATATTTTGCTGAGTATAGTGTGTTTGTAAAAAATACTGGTTATAATTTAGGATGCAGACTTGTGTCAAATATTTAAAAATGTTACAAAAAAAACAGATGCCAAACCTCATACGAAAATATAAAATCTAATTTGATATAGGGTATAGTCCGACATATTAATGATTGAGGTTTCGTAACTCAGTTTGCGATCAAGCGCTGCACTAGGTACACTGCACACAACTAGGACCTTACCTTATTTAGCTTTAGTAACTGGAAAACTTCGAAGGCATTCTATTAGTATTAGTTGTTGTTATAATAAGTCCTGGGCCTTACCATGACGTGCCAATACAAGATTATTATCGTTATGAAAAAGAGACGAAGCTATACGACATTAGTAGCTGTGTCACGCTCTCAAACTTAAATAGTGATTGCAAAAACACGTGGTAGTACAGCCCCTGCTTACTTTGCTCAAGATAATATAGATCCTAAAAGTAGTTCAGTAAAAGTACCTATATCTATTTATTCAAAAATACGTATTTTAATACAACATCCATTTAATTTATTAGTCGTTCTAGTCAAAAGTGCATTTTTCACCCAGTTGGTACATTGTTTTCTTACAACAATAACAATATATCAGTGGGAGCGAGCCACGGACGTACACTGGCGGACACACTGCTGTATACAGTCGTATGATTAATTGCATTTATTTTATTTGTTTAGTTAGTTTTAAACAAAATGTTTAAATTTACTAAGCGTAAAATTACCAAGATAAAGTAGTTGTAAAAGTAGTAGTAGTAAAAGATAGCATGAAGAAATTGTATGCAAGGCAACCTATTCTAGGGTAACATCTATCTTTATACCAAATTTCATCTAAATCGGGTCAGCCGTTTGGCCGCGAAACTGTAAATCAATCGGGAACAATTTTTCAAGCTCTAGGGCTGCTACCTGGACATGCTCTGATGGAAAAATACTAGCACAATTTACCCACTCCGAGAATTCAACCTCAATAAACGAGGCAGTGTTTGTTGTATTGTTAGAATATTTTTGAAAAAAAAAAAACAAAATCAAATATAATTTATCCAAAGAATATTGTCCTTTACATAATTTATAACTCAACTCGTTGAATCTTCGCATAGGCAGCCATGTGCATAATATTCATCTCAAATTGCATAAAAACTATTTGTATGCAGATAACACATAAATGTTATTCGGCTCAGAATTCAAAACGATCGCTCTGAACATTTCAAGACTATCAAATTTTATTTTATCGAAGCTTCATCGGCGGTTTATCGTTTTGTAAAAACAGTGCTGGCTAAAGAAGTCCAACGTATTTTGGATTATGGCAGCCGGCCACAGCTGATGATTGTATAATTTTAAAATTATTCCAAAGACTTTGTATAATAATATTATCTATTTCTAGAACTTTCTACTTCAGATGAATGATGAATAGTGATGCTTTGGATACCATTTAATGATCCCATCCCATCCTATCATAGTCAGGAACAAAAGAAAAACTTATATAACATCATTTTAATTTATAGTGTCAATTATGTTAACAAATGTATTTTGAAAATCGACCAAACTAAGCTTTTTTTGTTTAAAACTGCATTTTTTCCTGAATCATTGACACTTACATTAACGAGCAATCATATCTCCACAACTATCGGTAGGTACAAATATTTGGTAACAATAAATGATATTAAAACATACTGCCCAAAGTGCCCAAGTCTCATGTCCCGCAGTGTACGAAGTTCTTCGCGTCTAGTTTCACGCATCATATACCGCGCGTTTCGCCGCTCGCATGCAAACTGCATTATCAGGACAGATACTACTGAACGTGATACATTTTGTTTTATTAACTGATAATGCCTGTTGTTTTGATACTTGAGATCTTTTGTAACGTGTTTTGAATTGTGTATCTTTTCCGTGGGGGAGATTCTTGATAAAGTAATAGGCCATTCGAAGTACTTGCAATCGAATATAGAAAGTACCTGTAAACATATAAGGCTATAATTTGTAGATCTTTGATAGTTGTTACAAGCAAAAAAAATCTGATAACCAGTCTTACCAAGGGGTATCGTCTTGTTAACTGGGTTGTTGAGGTCAGATAGGCAGTTGTTCCATGTAGATAAAAAAATGTTATTCGTCTGCATCCAGCTTGACTGGTCTCTATGAAAGGTGGGAAAATACTAGGCAAATGGTTTATATTACGATAGCCTGTGGAAGGATGTCTCTTAGTTTGTGTTTTCTTTTGTTTTATTAAGGGACAATGGCTCAATAAACTGATGAGCTTGAGGTCGTGAGTTCTCACTTGTTGCATTTTTTGGTATGAACCTAGGAGTAGCATAATTATTTAAGGACAAAATTTAGGACTTCATAAATCTAGTAAAACAAAATAAATACGTTTTTTTTTTTACAGGTATGTACTGGCCTATAACTATGAAGAAGCAATGTCATCATATTACCTATATATGAAGTAAGATCACTGTAATAAACCTATTTATAAGCAAGGGGTATTGTGTTTCTCGGTTAATGGACTGTGGAGGTCAGATAGGCAGTCACTCCATGTAAGCAACTCAGCTGCATCCGGGTAGACTAGAAGCCGACCTGACCGACCGAAAAGGCTAATCAGATGATGATGGTGACTCCTTAATATACTTACCATATTGGAATCAATGTTCGAATTCAATAACAAATTACACTACACTAATACAATGACTAACCGGCTCCCGTGTTTAACAATCTGCTAATGTATTAATTCAATTGTAATTAGCGTACACATGTCGCATAAACAGACGGACATAATTTACACACAGTTAAGTAAACAAGACGCGCCCAGCTGCGATCATAATCGTAACAGGAATTACGACTTGCGAGTCATCTTGCCACGCTGTGATTACTTTTGCGTAGTATATGCAATAAGATAGATGCTAAAAAAACTATTTTCAAAATTGCTGTTCTATTTATTTATTTAGAAAAAAAATGGTTCTTTCTGCTCTTTCATCCGCGTCTTGAGGAAACATCACGCCCCCGAATAAATAGCCGCCTTAAAGGTGCTATCTATCTCCATACCAAATTTCATTTAAATTGGTTCAGCTAATTTATCATTGAAAGGGATACGAAACAAGAAGTGATTGTATATTGATGTGCAATGTTAATAAGCTGTAGCAAAAAAACATATTTAAATGTCATGGTAGAGTGGTTTAAAGATAGCAAATTGCAACAGAATGATTTGTGTTATAAATGTAACGATTAAAATTTTAATCTTGACTTTTTAAAACCAGTTTTCACTAGATAATAATATTATTATTTTAGTTAATTACATAATTTAGTTATCAAAAATATTATTGAGAAAACTGAATTGCTTACCACAAAAATCTTTCCCAAAATATTTATCTTTAATTCTTGCATATACTACAAGGATGCCTGATACTCGCATAATTCACGGTATGACACGAAATTCGTCTCGTAGGCGCGTCTTTGCTCATTTTTTGTCACGTAAACGTACACGCAGTAACATTTGTAGGGGGAATGGATACCCTGACGTATTGTGCAGGATTTTATTAGTGTGCTGCGGTGCAAATGTATTTTTTACGTACATATTACTTAGGCTGTGTGTTTGTACGTCAATCTTGGTACGTAAAAAAAAATGTACAATCTTATACAGTACGGAAGTAAGCTAAGGAATATCTTATTTGTTTTTTATTACTGTTTTTTTATACAAAATACCTTTATCCGCGGTTCACTCGCGTCCCAAGGGAACTACTTAATGCACCCGGATAAAAGCCACTCCCGTAACAAATTTCATCTAAATTGGTTCAGCAGTTGAAGCGTGAAAAGGCTACAGATAGACTCAGTATGGGTTATAACCCAATATCATTAGACATCCATGTTATGCCCTAGGATCGTATTTCTTTGTACGTACAAACATTCTATTTCAGAAAAAATGAGGTAAATAACGCCCTGCTAATGGGAGGGACAATTTGATTTTGTATTGACGACCTTGCTCAAATATCATAAAATTATTAAGTAACGACTTTGAAACAAATATCCTTTTCGACCACCACAATAGTCTATTTATCTTAAGTGATCCATCCGACTGAACCATTGACAGCATCCTCACCGCACTTCCTAGCCTCATACATCCACATAATTAAGACGTTCCAACCTATTACATCACTGAGAATCATATCACCCTGGCCATGCGCCATTAATCAGAATACGCGCCAGTAAACCTTGCCAGTAATGCCAGAATGTAGTGGCTGCCAGTTATGACGTCAGTAATGCCAGAACATATACGATACTGGGCTGAGTTACGGGCTTGCTTAGCGGATTGATCGTGCGCTGGTGTTGGTCCTGGTGATTAGGTTGTTGGGTTGTCACCATCGGTTATGAGGATATTGTTAATAGGTGTTGATTGTTTAGAGTTACAAGTTTAATATGTCAGAGAAATAAGTATTCGAACATCTGCCATTTTATAAGCCCTTTGTAAATAGTCGGTTTCACTATTTCGGTTCCAAATTAATTACAAGCAAACTTATCTGCTAGATAATTTTATAGAAATACTAGCTATTTATCTGAGTCCCGAGGAAACTACTTCACGCGTCCGGATTAAAAGTCCTTCTCCAGGGTCCCCTTTATCTTTGTACCAAATTTTGTCTAAATTAGTCCAGCCGTTTACGCTTGATGCTGCGACCAAGGGAAATATGGATTCATTAATATATAATATAGAGTTTATTCCAATTATGAATATCTATATATATAGATGGTAAAACATGACCTAACTCTTATGAGATACCGAAATGCTTGAACGGAAATTAAACGCAGTATACGATATTAATATGCCTCGCAGATATTGGGCCAGTAACAGAGAGGGAATATGACAGCAAAAGCGAGAGTCATACCGTTTGCCGTCAATGCCATAAGTGTCAGTCTTATCCTCAAGCCTCGTCAAACTCAAAATATATTAACATGGTATAGCTATGAGTACACTCATATCAAATGTTTCTTCAATAAGAGTCATGTTTTAGACTATGTAATTGAAATGTATATTTAAATATAGTTACTACACTTTGTCGTATACAATCACAAACACGTACATAATAACTTTAATCCAAAGTCAATCACTTTCAAAATCAATCGAAGCGAAACTAAGTCGGGCCGCGACTTCAAACTTACATACGAGTATAGTTTCCAACATGTTCTCAAGATGACACGAGAGGTTCAAACTTGGCTTAATCACTGTCATAATTCAACGTAAGCCGGGTCGGGTCTAGCTTATATCGGGTTAGTTGTGATCGAACTAGTGGGATTTGTATATTCATGTTCTGTTTCGTTCGAACAGTCGCCTAGTCGTATCGAAAGTACACTCGAGAGAAATTGGTTCAATTGAAAGGCTTTGGGGTCAGTTAGCAGAAATATCTATACTAATATAATAAAGCTGAAGAGTTTGTTTGTTTGAACGCGCTAATGGTACGATTTGAAAAATTCTTTCAGTGTTAGATAGCCCATATATCATCACGCTAAGACTAATACGAACGGAGCACCAATGAAGAATGTTTCAAAATCGGGGGGTTAAAGATAGCGTTAGCTCAAAGTAATCACTCCACGCGGACGAAGTTGCGGGCAGAAGCTAGTCTAATATAAATTACCTACCTCCGTAACTCTACTATTTATTAACACGTGCAGTTAAGCGTGGATTCCTATGGAAAGAACGGGCAAGAAAGCGCTATAAGTATTTGTATGACAACTGCCTTCTGCACCGATAGATGTTGATGTGTTAAGAATGGTGATATTAAGTCGTGGTGGCCTAGTGGCTAAGGCACCTACCTCTCCTGTGCTTCAAACCTGGTAATTACCAATCAGACTTTTGTGAAATCATATTATGTACTTTCTAAGTATATCTTAGACGTTACTGATTAACGGTGAAGGAAAACATCGTGAGGAAACCTGGACTTAAAAAGTCTGAAATCGCCAATCCACTAACCGGGACCGCGACAGTTTAACTACAGTTTAACTTTATCGATCAATTTAGAAGTCCAATCTTAGTTACCGAGCTTAATTTACTTGTAGTTGGGTACAATATTTCGAACTCACAGCTTTGCATACATTGCACAATGCAATATCACCCGACTCCACTCGCCAACAGATAAAGCAGACGTCGTGCCAACATTACGGCGGATATAATCTGTGGACGTATGCGTCTCGACGCTTTGTTTGTGTGTGGGTATGTTTGTATGTTTGTTTAGACAAGTTATGATCACGTTATCTGCGTGTTTGGATGCCGTTACTCGAAGCATTCCTTTATTGATGAGGCAATGATAGATATGGATAACACAGGTATGGTGATAGCATCGATATAATTATATTATCACACAGGAGATATTGCCACGCAAAAATGAAGCCTCTCACATTTAAAATGGTGTATAAATTTAAAAGGGATTTAGTAATGTGTGCGTAACTATAATGTAATGTAAAAAAGGGACATCAAATTTATAACTGTATTCTTATTTATGAAATAAGTTTTTTTACTGTCAATTCTTCTAAAATCAAATAATTTACTATTCACCTGTACACGTAGCTACTTATATCTCTAAAGCAGCCACGATGACTATTACTGCCCTATATTTATCATAAATAAATAACAATAGATGTATAGAAGAAAATTTACTATTCGACTTACTGACCGAAAGAGCATTGAACTCTTTGAATAAATTATCATCAGCTATCATCTATCAACACAAAGGAATACGGCAACACGTGTTCAGCATTTTATTAATAAAAGTAACTTCGAATTTACTGATGAAAAATTGAATTCAAAATTACAGGGTTTGAACTCAAGCGGTGATAGGTCAAACCTCGGCCGCTGCTTGCCACAGAATTATTAACGATCTAACTACCGCTCTAGACATCAGTGCCCTCTAGTCGTTCCCAAACCTGTTATTATCTATGTAATTAGTACGTATTTATATTAGGGCCAGAATACTTTGATTTACTGTCTGTAAGTAGCTGAATGATATATCTTCAAGTAGGTAATCATAGTTTGGAATTAGTTAGCTCTGTTATTTAGATTCAATCGTCTTGACTAAAAAGATAGCAAAAACTTTAAGTATGGATTATGACTTCTTAAGCTCTAAAATTTTATTCTAAACTAGCTTCTGCCAGCGACTTCGTCCGCGTGGAATAGCCGCTCCGCTCCTATTGGTCTTAGCGTGATGATATATAGCCTATAGCCTTCCTCGATAAATGGACTATCTAACACTGAAAGAATTATTTAAATCGGACCAGCGGTTCCTGAGATTAGCGCGTTTAAACAAAATGACAACATTTCCCTTCACTGCTCTGCTCCTATTGATTGTAGCGTGATGAAAAGTATACTATAACCATCTCAGGAGTATGACAAATAATTGTACCAAGTTTCGTTAAAATCCGTCGAGTAGTTTTTGTTTCTATAGAGTTTATACAGACAGACAGACAGACAGACAGACAGACGGACAGACAGACAGACAGACAAAAATTTTACTGATTGCATTTTTGGCATCAGTATCGATCCCTAATCACCCCCTGATAGTTATTTTGGAAATATATTTCATGTACAGAATTGACCTCTCTACAGATTTATTATAAGTATAGATAAAAATAGGGAAAATTTAGCTTTAAGTGATAGTCCACGTTGTTATGCTTCTTTTGCTCCAAAGACAATTTTGATTCCTTGGCAAAATTATACTATTTTTTACATTCAAATCTTCTATTGTTGATTAGCATTCTATTTTGGTACCTACAAATTAAAAGCCACACAAATATATCATCAGCAAAATATAGTGTTCACATTTCCCTTTGATCTGTCCTTCCTTGCCGTCGGCGACGCCTCAGAATTATACCCAACAAAAAGGGAATTTCAACAAAAAGTAATTAAGTGTGTCGTGAATCGAACACCTCGGTGCACCTTGTGTTTCTCACGGTACACAAATTATACACAATTATACAGTACACAACCCGGAAAGTTTCAATGTACACGAAACGCTCCGAGACGAGTTTAATTCCGTGTATATTTTATGTGAATGATGGTACTGTTTCCGCTCGTTTAGGGAAGTATATAATAATAAATATATATGAAATTTTTTTATAGTGTTAGACGGTACTGAGCAGGAAGCTCAAATATCTACTAACAAAATGCAGATTGGTCTTTTCACATAAAGCATATAATTTGGAAGAACATGTAAGATAACAAGTATGTTAGTAGACTTCCTTGATTTAGAATTCCTGTGTCATACAAAAACCGTAGAAAATAGCTTGTAATAAGTTATAAAAAGTGATAAATATTAATAATACTCCAAAACCATCAATATCTCCAATACCCCTTTGTTAAATCAGTCCTAGCCTTCAAACTGATCAAATGAAGAACACTCTGACAAGAGAGAACCAATCGCACGATCTTTTATCAAATAAAAACTGCATTTATATTGAAAAAGGTCAAGTATGCTTGTAGAAACTTACAATACCCAGTAATAAGAAAGAATTCAATTGAGAGCGAAGACTTACAATGTCGTTCTCTTCATTTGATTGGAATTAAATTAAAGTTTCTTGTGAGTGCCGCGGTATCGAGGCGACAGATGATATGGCTTGTACGATAAAAACATTAATGAATAGAGCAATTAATATTTTATGTTAGTTTGTAATTAGGTTTGAGCAGCTGTTTCATTGGAGATATGACCTCAAAGCCCTCTTTGATGTAACAACATAACTGTATCGTGTTTAAATACTAACTGCAATCATAAATTATTCAAATTTAACAAAGACCTTACCCTTATAAGCTGAGAACATTAATATTAAAAGATTCGAAGAATCTATCAAAGATATCTATAAAATTAAAATTTATGATTTTAAAAGCTTACGTCATTAAACTTCTAGTTATGATCGCAAGTAAAATCTATTTATTTTTTGATTATTTAATGCCATAGTATATAAACGTGTCAATAGGAAACAAAGGTTTTCCTCATAATATTAACAAAGTGCTACAATTAAATTTATATTATGCTAGAAGGAATACCAACATTTAAACTATAAAATTATCTTCCTACACATTATAAAAATTCTTAAGAATCCTTCACATAGCCACACAATAACCATTGAAGAGGAAAAATATAATAGCAGCAAGTCGCCAACTAGTTGCCCAGTCTAGTGATGTCACCACGTGTCCCGGGAACGTTTAGAAACTCGTCGTGCGGATAACGGGACAAATAAAATATCCGACAAAGTCAACCCTCTAACTATTGCGTAGGTACCCACTAAGAAATGTTTGAGTTCGATTGAAAGACTTTCTGTTGGTATACGGGTTGTAAATTCTGTTAGCCTTGTGAACATTTTGTTTGAGTTGTGTTATTCAGTTGAGGTAGGTACTTATTTAACTGTTTGTTATATTTAAATGATTTTGTCACTAAATAGATAAATATCTATCTGATTACCATCAACATTTTGATTAGTAGTTACGGCATGTTTGTTTTTGTATTATTTGAATTAACACGTTGAACGCCGCGCTGCAGACACAATGCAAAAACTATTGTTTGGAGGTCACCGGTGACCGGCATGGCGTTCAAAGGCTTAAAAGTCATACAAAATACAAAGTTAACACAGCGAGGTTTTGTTTATTTTATTGCAGGTTTTTTTTTAGTGTATAATGTAAGGCGGGATAAATGTCGTGGTGGCCTAAAACAGGATCAAGTTTTCATAAGTACCAATATGATTTTCTTATTCTTATAATTATAATGTATATCTATACTTTTTAAGGTTATCATAGACACCACTGACTGACAGTGAAGAAACCTGGATTTAGGACTGAAATCATTTACCTATACTGACCTTGCAAAGTGATCAATGTTCATTCCTTCTCTTTATGAGAAGTGGCCTTATTCCAAATCTGTTACAGGCGAAATGTCTTACATCATCTCGCCTTACTTATATTTTATAGAGTGTAACATTTTTAAATTTCGAAGTCCCGAACCATACGTTATAGATTTTTATGATCGCGTTTATAGTTGTAACAATGTCGAAGCCATAAAACCGCGACAGTATTGCGATGTATATAAATCTAATAGCCAAGATTCATAGTCCCAAGACTATCACAAAGACAAAGTCACCGATGTTCTGAGCTGTTGCAGTTTTTTACAGAATCGTGCAACTGTGTCCGTGGTATGACGAGTTGTTAACTAGATATTGTCATAAAACAAAATATAAATAAAATGTTAAACGTTTATGGTATTTGAGCAGATCTAATTTTTATCCAATATAAATGTTTTTTTTGATTTAGAATAAAAATAGCTGGCCTTTCGGATCCCGTTAACGAAATACACCTAGCATTGACGTGACGTAACAATAGCTTAGAATTTTGGTTATTTTATGGTTGAATTAAGTTAATATTATAAATAACTTCTGTGATATCACTTTATCCTTTTTAAAGATCAGCACAACCTGACGAGACATATTAAAATACATGAAATCACGTTAAATAGATTATTATAATACCATGATATTTAATATAGCAAAATATTGGTAGTTATTCAATAGGAAAACTCAATTACTGCATCAACTACTTGTCCGAAGAGGGATGTAGAAATAGCCGCGAACGTTTAGAAATTTGTCGTGCGGATAACGGGATAAATAAAAATATCCGACAATACAGAGCTGTGCTGGAACTATTTCATGTCTGATTCACTTTTTTGTGAATCAGTTGAAGATTTCGTGTATGTTGTTGACTTTTGATTTAAATTAAAAAATTGCCCAAAGAAAACAGTATGTTTAATATTTGTAAGATTAGATATGTAAGATTGTATATGGCAAACAATAATTTTGCATCTAATTTCGATTTTTGCAGATTTTTAGATTGTAACATCTCGTCTTTAACATTGTACGTAGGTAACACATGATATCTGCAAATTATTACACAAATCGTCACACAATAATAAAAATGTTTACTTAAACCATTGAAATAAAAAACTACCTGTGACGGAGAATTGGCTGTGAAATCGAATAACGTTTATTTAAAATACTGTTTCCATAATAAAGCATTGCCACACACAAAAACATTGTGAAATAACTCTTAAATTAAATTAAAACAATACCATAAAAATATTTGTTCACAAAATATCAGAGCAGTTAAAACATTTCACAGTATTTATAATGTAAATCCGACGCGATGACGTATGAAGTGACAAATATCCGCCGACTGTCAGAATGGGCGTTAAATACGATTTCATACTCGAAGAGAATGATACTTATTATTTTAAAAGTTTTAATTTAAATCTCGAACAAGTGAAAGTTGTAATAAGTACATCGTGTGACGTGAGAAGTATTAAGTTAAATTTAGTTGACGTCAATGTCAAGAAGTTTGGTAACGATCAGATTCTTGAAATACAATTGAATGTCAGAAAATAATATTGAATATTTATTTTTATCGTAAAGCTTGACTGTCATATGAAATAAAATTTCTGAAAAATAGAAACTAAAAATTAAAAGTTTTTCATGAGACATTTGACGCGGTACATGAGACATTGGCTGGCAGCGTGCATGTGGGTTCTGAATAAGTTGTTTGTAGGTTTGTGTATGGGTAACTACGTGTCGCTAATGTAGTTAAGCGCTAGGTGGGGCGATGATATGGCAGCAGTAAGAGCTGACGATCGAGCTCAGTGACGTGCTATAGGAGAGGTCTATCTATCCAGCAGTGGACTAACATGGACTGATGATGCATGCAGGTCTAGATGTACTTGTGTGACTTATATGTTTGTAAACTTACTCACGATGCAGAAGGAAATCTTAGTGTAGTTTTCTTATTGCTAAAAACGTATTGATATAATTTTCCACAAGTCCATGAATACTCTGTTTCATTGAATGTCAACACATATAACCCAGCACAAACTACAAATCGCAATCTAGCACCACGAAAAGATTTAAATCCGGAGCGTCGACACATCTTTACATTTTTCCCAGCGTTCCTCCGTATCGGTGTGGCGCAAAATCGCCGGGAATGTTTGCAATGCGTCGCCGCACTGCGTCTGCCGTATCCGCTGCGTGCAGTTAGTGCGGATATCCTCGGATATTTATGAACGGACAACGCGACCACTGGGCCGTGGGTGATTTAAATTGTCCTTGTTGCGTTTCGCGGTCGTTTGACGGTAAATTAACTGGAATTTCCAAAATATTCCTTGGTTTGCAATTAGACACGTGTAATGTTATTTAATAGTTTGTTTATTTGGACCAGGGGCATTAATTTTACTGCTTAAACTTCTGAGTGTGAGCGGAGATATCTGTCTAGATTTGCGGATAAGAAAGGAAAACTAGTGCTAAAAATAATGTCATCCTTTCTAGGATAAGCATATAATATACCCTAAAACGTGATGTGTAATTTCAATAAACAGCGTAAATCCGGAGCTCGCTCAAATCAGCATACAAACAACGAGCGCAAACAAGCTCGTGTTGTGACGTCATCGCGTCATCTCACCCGCTGCGAGGTGAGTCAACAGCGACAGCTCGTGTGCGGGCCGATACTGATTATTTTACATTATCGCCGGTTGGAGATTCTTCATTAAATCTATTTAGTGTTTTGTTTTGAGATGAATCTCCAATTAAAACTTCCCTCCTCTTAAAAATACCTAGATGATAATTGGGTAAAATTAATAGACGACAATGACCTCATTCGTTGCCAGTTTATCTTTTTGGACCAACCTTTGGTAAAGTTGTAATCTATATAATGGACATCATAATAAATGCCTAAAGTCGAATTCCTGGAGGCCTAAAGTTATTTACTTAGAGGTAAAGTCAACGAATAAAGAAACGGAACCTTTTATGATTATTACATGTTGTATAGTAGTGTCGTAATAATTGCATTTCGAAGAAAAAGATACACACCTCCCTTATTTATATTAAGAGTTATATTGAGAGAATATATAGTTTTCTTCTGTAAAGTTTTTCTTCAACAATTAATAACCCAGTAGGATATCGTCTTCATTCCTGCAGGGTACAGGCTCTTACAGCATGACTAAGTGGTACAGACAAACACTATTCGTTCTAAGATAGTTGAGTCACCGGCAAGCGCCTTGAGAGCTGTTGAGTGGCGCCTCGCCGGCCGGCGCGCTGTGTGGCCATGAAAACAGAGACACGAATGCTTATCATTTTTGGATACAGAACTTTCGTTGGACAAAGCGATGGCTCGATTGGCTCTGTGGGTCACAAATTGGCTTGGTTCAAACACAAGACAGTTGTTTTATGTCTGGGTGTTTGTGCAGGTAGAAACACTTATAAACACTTTCACCGTTTATAGTTTTTTAACAATTTAAACATTAATATTATTTTATGGTCTGGAAGAAAGTCTACAATAGTCCGTATTTTTTCCATGTAGATGGGTAGGCGTTTCAAAATAGAAAATTTGTAATTATTTAAAGTGCTCGTTTTACAGGAAAAATCTGCTTCCTGAAATATATTTTCAGCTATAATTTTGAAACCTCTCATCTTATGGCAACATGAGTCACACAGCCTCGCCATGGAACGCCATAAATTATGAATAAACATTATTATTATGGGGGCCATGATCGCTGCTGGCATTATCACTCGACTTGTCTGTACGTGTGTACATATTTACTCTAAGATGTGAATGCTCGCTCATGCTGACGCAGAATATTATTATTATTTAAAGAGCGCACTAAAAGCAGAGGTATATCAACATGTGTGTTCTGTTAAGAAAATTGTTTTCTTGTATTTTAGGCTATAAGATGTAAAAACATGCTTTTAGTCATGGAAGTAAAGGTCGTCCTTCCATTATTTTAATCTCGCTAATGACCTATAGCAATCATAGTATCTTAATAAAAATATCTAGCGAAAAAAATATAAAAAATAATTTACAAAAATTACCTAACAACAACTATTTCGTGCTGCGAACTTCTCTTTGTGAAGAGTGCCCATTAGAGTGTCCATATAATTCCAGTGTCACTATTCTTCTTTCTATGAGAAGCAGTCCATCTGGCAGGCTCTATATGACTGCATATTACCTGAACATTACCATCGAATTATTAATTCACCTGTAATTATAAAAAAAACACATGCGTGTAAATCCTAACATTTAATAAATGAGACAACAAGACCAGCCGCGCCATAACTCAAACTAGCGCAAGACATTTAATTTTCATTTGTGAACAAATACAAAATTAATCGTTGCGTAACATTAATTTATGCAGGGCGAGTGCGGTCGCCGCGGAAACGTAGACCTCGGGGGGAAATTAAATCGTAAATATTAGAAAAATAATTATCACGCTCCGTACTTGTGTGGAGTGGGTGCTTTGATTTGTGGTATTTTGGTAATGGGTTTGTTTTTGATTGTCTTTGGTTTTAGAGTGTAGAGATGTATGAAAGGTTTAGTAACAATTGTTATAAGCGTACCTATAGCAAAGCCACCTACTGTCAGTTATGACTTAAGTAATAGAAAGCGGGACAAACAGGAACAAATTCATGTTTCAGACTTCTGCTGCCCTAGAATAGAAAGGGCTGAGGAAGAAACATGGATGGGTTTTAGTCAGTAAGAGTCTGACAGTCCCTCCCACACCACCTATAGTGGGAGGAGTCATTTGATGATTTACAATCAGAAAAACAAACACTGCCAAATTCAATATATAAAACCCAAACATATTTTTTACCAATCTGAGGATCTAATCCAAAAATCTAGGCTATACCGGTCTCGTTGACCTATGACCTATGATGATGATATACCTTGACTTATAAAGCAATCATTTTATGCTGTTTTTTAAATGAACACCATTAGAATTTAGGGATAAAATTTTCTAAGTAGCAGTCCTGGATTTGTCAATAGGCCGTATAGGCGGCGGCCTAGGGGCGGCAGCGTCTTAGGGGCGGCAAAATTCAGAGGACGTTCACTCGATTTCAGAGGATAAAAGACAAACAAGTTCACTGGTTTTCTCGTGTTTTTTTATACTAATCAGTATGTTATACTAATAAAGTAACTCATTCCTATCGAAAATTATCAATCCTAGGTACCTACTGTTATGATATTGTACCTATTTTATCTATATTACTGCTGTTGGATGAGAGCGGGGGACGGGTGGCAGTGGCATTTTTCATTGTTTTCGTGGAAAAGCAACATACGCTTTAATTTGTTACAGTTATCACTTACATAAAAGCGGGAGCAAAGGCTTAGCTACCCAGGGGCTAGGCGGGGAGTGCCCCGGGACCCCCAAAACCTGATTAGCCAACCTTATAGAACTAGCGAAAAATTCTCCCATCTTCGGAAACTAAATAAAATAGGTCGCAACATCAACAATCATGGCAACCCATTAAAAAAATATTATTCCCCATAATTATCTTGCTAAAAAAGAAATTCGCGCTCGCTTCGCTCGCGTTTTCAATTACATATTCTTATTTCTTTTCAGATTCTGTTTTAGTTACAATTCATTGAAAAATATAATTATCATGTTAAAAAAAAATTGAACTGATTACGTATATTATATTTTCAGATTCTGTTTTTGATATAATATATTGAAAAATGTTATTCCCTATAATTATCATGCTAAAAAAATTCGCGCTCACTTCGCTCGCACTATCGATTACGTATGAATTACTTTTCAACCACTGTTTTTGTTACTATTTTTTTTTCCAAAAAAATATTCCTAATAATTGTTTCACTTCGTCTATCTGTCACAGCTGATTATTTCAGGAACTACTCATGCTTGCAACAGTTATGAAGAACTATTGTGCATGCGTATTGTATTGTAAATGAAAAAAGTTTACAATACATCTTTTATAGAAAAAGTGGGAGGAAGTTAAAATCTTCATCATCATCTGCCTAGCCTTTTTCCAACTATGTTGGGGTCGGCTTCCAGTCTTAACCGGATGCAGCTGAGTACCAGTGTTTTACATGGAGCGACTGCCTATCTGACCTCCACAACCCAGTTACTGGGTAACACGGTACCCCTTGGTAAAACTGGTTGTCAGACTTTCTGGCTTCTGACTACCCGTAACTGCTGTCAAAGATCTGCAAATGACAGCCGGGACCAACAGCTTAACGTGCTTTCCGAGGCACGGAGGAGTCTCGCTATGACATAGATGGTCACCCATTCACGGACCGACCGCGCCAAGCGCAGCTTAACCTTTGATCGGTCGAACCGTGCGACTGTTACTTAGCCACGAGCTCCTCAAAATCTTCAGAAAGGTCTTAAATTATTAACAAATTCGAATATAATTTTAAGTTTTCTGGTATGTCTTTTAATTTTGGAATTATAATAGAGACCGCATAAAAAAAATCGTTCTTATCTCCGTATCTCCGAAGATTGAAAAAGAAAAGGGCTGATAGACATTAGCCTAAATATTACAGATAAATAAAACTATGATTTGTATCGTATGTATCGTATTGCAGTTTTTAAGTAATCAGCAATTTTCCTCAACAAACTTAATTATGCGGTCGAAAAAAAAACAAGATCCCGATTCGCACTTGACCGGTTTATTTAACTTTAGTGTTTACCTTACTACAAATGTAAAATTAATATTTTAAGAAGGTACATGGGCGGCGGAAATAAAGTGGCCTATACTCATAAAAAATATAAATCCGGCACTGCTAAGTAGGTATCAAATCTTCGTAATATCATTATTCTAAAGAAATATGAGGTTTTTTATTGAAGCCTAAAACAACAGTAAATAACAAGAGTACCAATAATGACGATCATGCGATAACAATAACATGTTTTATATAAAGACGAAAGAAGCGATTACCTTTACGGCTTTTCTTTAAATAACCATAACAATACGCGGTTTAATGGTGTTTTAACTGCCGCAGTTATAGCTGTTTATGGGAAGGCTTACACCTTCTGTTATTACCTGGCGTTTAATGCTGAACTAATATATTGCTTCTCTGATGTTGAAGTAAGAAAAGAATATTATATTGAACTCTACTACTATGTCCATAAAATCCTTATTTATATTATAAATGCAAAACCACACTGAGCTGAATCAGGCTGACCCATAGTTAGAAGATTTTTTAAGCAAATTTCATAATTACCATAGATTCATGCAACGGTGTATTCAAACACAGCTTTGTTTGGAGACAATCTTACAGTTTTTCATAATTACCTGTAGTAGCTGTTGCCCGCAGTTTTGCCCGCGACTTAAGGAATTACTTCACGCACCCGGATAAAAACTCCCAAAATATTGACGTTTTTATCTATTACCTTACTTACGAGGTTCTGTGTTCAGCCCGTATGTTAAGACTTATTTGTCTGATTCAAATTAAAGGGCGATATTTTTTTGTAACTCTCAAAAGTGGTGACCAATACAATATTTATTTAAATAGAAACAAACTGTAATTATATTTAACGTATTAATTTATGAAAGTAGTATATTTACGAGGCACACAGACGCGCGGCATCGCGACAGTTATAGCCAATAATAATGCGATGTGGAGAGCGAAGATATTATAACCACATAATACGTAGATATTATTATTATTTTGTGCTATTATTAATGGGATTACAATAACTATTTGTCCTGATATTGCATGCCATTGTTAGATACAACTTTATATAAGTAAAATAAACAATAAACGGCTGCGGTCTACATTTAAAGGTTATTATTTTATAAAAAAAATACTTATAGTAAAAACTATTTCACTTTTCGAAAGCCAGTGGGTGACATAGCTTAGAATAGAATGTGGTTTATTGCACACCAATAATACTAAAATACATCATAAATTAAAATTAGGCATAGGTACAACGGCGGTCTTGTCGCTAAAAGTGATATCTTCCCAACAACCTTTAGATGAACAGGAAATATATAAAAAAGATTGAACAGAAAAGATGTAAATAAACTATGTTGACGATAAAAAGTTGAAGTCCATTTTGCTCAAGAAACGAGCCTTTTGTTTGAACTACCTGCATTGACAGACTAATTGACAGCTAGTCTACCTTTTATTAACCGACGAAGAAAAAACGGAGGAGGTTTACAAGTCGACGAGTATATTGTTTTGTATACGATCACGCATCATTTTCGAGCTCCGATCAGTTTCCTGGCTCAATCGGCGTATAAACATACAATCCTATTTTTGAAACGGAATGTAACTAAACGCGATAGTTAGGCACTAACATTAAACAAAACTTCAATTCAATAAAACTATTATAATAAAATAATCAAAATACCTAATATCGCAAATTTTTTGCACGAAATTTTTGCACATAAGTCAGGGCTATCAAAACAGTGGTATCAGCCATCAAGTGAGGCGGCAGACATTAATAGGCAGTAACAATACAATATTGGTGCAGATAACCGGCCGCATAGCTGGCGTGCCGCAGCCAATCGATGCGCCTTATTGCGCTGCCCGGTATGTTGCATGTATGCACTGCTTCTAGTTAAAACTCATATGTATGTATACGCATTTCATATTGAGATTGGATATGGAAACATTAAGTCGTTGATGAAAAATCTTGATGAATTATAAAAAAATCTCTGTACGTGTGATTGTCACTAAACACGTCCTAAATGGCTGAGCTGATATTAGTAGCAGGCTTATTTTTAAGTGAAACTCTTTCAACAAAATGAAATTGAAGATTAGAACTTAATTTAATCAACCAGTAAAGTGCGGAAGAGATCAACATTAACCAGTCAGATGGCAACAATATTAACCACCAACTGACCAATTTTTGGCTCACGCCCACTCGTGTTAACGTGTTAAATAATGTAACGTGTTAAAAATGCTTTAGTCTATAAATTCAGACCACAGGGAACAAGCAATTTCATGCAAATGAAAATAGATACCTGTATTTGGACGCCTGTATTAAAACAGACTGTGTACTGCATAATAGTAATAAATTGACCATAGCATGTTTTTTAGAAAACTTTCAACGTAAATAAAAAAAAATATCATTTTTATCTCAACATCAAAAGCATATCTTGGAAACTATAAAAATATTTTAGTTCTACTGCTGGACGCCAATAAATTATATTTATTTCCAAAATCTTCGCCAGACATTACACAAATACCTATAAAATCAACATCACATTACGAACAGGTGTCACAACTGTCCGCGACACGCACCCCTGTTACTTACGAGATGCAATATGCTCGTAACAGCCAATCATAAATCAGACAGTAATGAAGCTTAACTCAATAAGCCAATCATGAAGCAACTGACGTTACGGCTCACACATGACGCGGTTAGGGTTGTCAATATTGGAAAATGCAATTTTATCTCGCTATCAAACAGATACATTTTTCCGTATCCGAATAGTGTCAAAGTCTACACCTTAGTCAAAATATATGGCTTGGCCATTTCGCTCTGTTCATTACTTTTCTGTTATACAATAGTTCTTGTAGTAACGATCCAATAACAGCCAATTATTTTGACTAAGGTGTTAGACTTTGTCATGTTAGGCCTTGTAGAGTTAGGGCGTGTAGAGTTAGAAGCTTGGGTCTACATGAGTTTTGATATTTTTTTAACAGTGCGAGTCATATGGTTTCATCTTGGCAACATTTTCATGAAAATGTTTTGGGTGGGATAGTCTAAAGTCAAAAGTCAAAATTTTTATTTCAAATAGGCCTTTGCAGGCTCTTATGAAAAGTCACACTAGTATTTTCCTAATTAAATTAGATTCCGTTTTTTACATAGAACAATTGCCATGAGATCCAACCAAGACCAATATACTATTGGTGGATCAGATGTTTGCCTCGCGACCATTGCATTGTTCAAATAATTATTTTATCACTGATAGTACTAATGACCCTATCGCGAGCTAGCTCTTGATTATCGAGTGACAATTAACAGCAGGCGCCGTCAGATGGCGCGCGCGTTATGGCCGCGATATTATATCGCCTCATCCCTATTGAAGCTATATATTCTATGAGTGATATTTAATTTAGTACCTAACTGTTATGTATATATTATTAGAGTGAGGTGAGGTAATGTGCAAACCTTAGATTTTTTTCTATCCTGCTTGCTGTTGGGTAAAGGCCTCTTCTGATACAGGGAAGGCACCATGCGGTTTCTGACTTTACTATCATTTGCCTTTAGTAATTGAAGTCTGTGATACACTTTTGGAAAACATATTGGTGCTTGGTACACGAGATGATGATGATGAGACATATACGGGGTGCAGTTGCCTATAAGGCCACAATGACATTATTACCTTGCTGAGATGCCACGTAATATTTTTTAAACGCTTACTGTAATCACAAGTTATCATGAAATTTCACTTTAGCTTTAATATGAGACGCTGACTATATTCAGCGTCTCATAGTAAAGCATATTATTATTTTGTTTACGAGATCTTACATAGAGTACGTACTAAAAGTAGAAAATATTTCCCCTCTAACCAACCAATACAAGCTAAATTCTTGAATTTTAAAACCAGAATCTCACCACAGATATCCTCACAAGAAGAAAACTTTTAAAAAATTCAAGCTGGACACTTTGAAGCGTTACAAAACATTTTTCTCGAAGAAAAGGCGGCGGTATCCGCGCGCTGCACCATCCGCGGATTATCCGCAAAATATTTTCAATATCCGCAACTTATGTAGATACGTATCCGCCTCGGAGCGCGCAAACTTCGCCAATATGCCGGTGGAATCTGACAATACTTTTACGCGTATTTTACATTTTAAAGCGTATTCCATTTGTTATACAAATTACGTCGATATACATTCATTGTTCAGATTTTTGAGCAAATCCCGTCACTTGATGAAATTAACCATAAAAATAAAAAGGTCCTGCAGGCTTAATTATTGATCTCGCATTCAAAATGGCTTCTCTAATGTCATTCCAACAAAATAATACATGCCAAGTCTCTTATTCGTACTAATGAACTTTTGGAACAAATGAAGTAATGGATCTTTAGCCAAAGTCACTAACACTAATAAGCAAACGTAATCTTCTATATTAATTAGGTTTATTTTCCATTAGGCGTTTTTTGTAAGTATAAACACAAATTCTTCCAAACTTGTCTTCAGTCAATATAATTTTAACTGTTTACATGTAATTCATTTTGTAAGGTAACCACAAAACCCTGGTAGGAAAACAGAGAGACAATTTAACAAGCCTTGCCCCTCGGGTTTGTTTATAAACAAAGTAAATGTGTTGTGTGCCGAACCTTGTTTCCTCGAACAAATGGATTACTATGAATAGTTTTACACTTTCGCATCACAGCCTAGTATGTTACAAGGTGAAATGTACTTTAAAGAGTTGTAATTAGTGTTAAATTTCTTTGTAATTTGTTAGGTAAGGGTCGTTTCAGACACTTTAAGCGGTTTTGTTTCCATACAAATTACGCTCATATTAAGATAAGATTTTCTTAAAAGAATAATCTTTGTATGACCCACAGATAGTTATTTTATGAGTATTATTGCAAGTGAGATTATGTCCGTAAATTGTGAGATGTTTAGCAAACAAATGAAATACAAATTTTCACCTCTACTAAATCCACTTCGCATTACATCGCGTTCTAACTATGAAAGAGCTCCGGCGAGTTGTACGGAGGTGTCGAGCTCTCACCGCAACTGATTACAGTGCGCACCGCTACAAGTTGTGAACGCTGTACGAACGAGCGATCGCTTGCGGCGGTCGGGAGGGGCTGGCTGGAAATTAACAATCTTGTTGTTGTGTAAAATTGTTAAACAAGGAATTAAAATGCTTTACTATTCTGTAAAGCTCAAACAACCTTATGTTTTTGAGAATTTTTAATTTTTACATCTCTACTATGCCTACACCTACTTGCAGTTTTGATTTTTAGATAGTAAACGTTTGTAAGTTTAAAAATGGTTGCAAATTATTTACTGCAATATTATTATAATTTAGATCCAATAATACATTGTTTTTCTTTTAAAAATACGTTGCCCCACGCTAGGAATTTCTCCTGTATCTTGGGTGCGTTTACAAACATACATTACACATGCACAAACACCCAGACTCTGAACAATTTTAGTTGTCCCGTGCGGGAATCGAATCCGCGACACGCAGCGCAGCAGCCAATTGCTTAGCCACTATGCCAATCGTGCCGTCTAATAATACAATAATAGATCCAATAACACAGTTAAAATATGTTCCCAAAATTACATTGAAGTTATAAAAACCGGGCGTATTTCGTCCGTCAGTCTGGTGTCGCCCTTACATTGCAAGACAAACGTTGTGGCGTGAAGACAGTGTACCGGACAAGCGTGATTAAGAGCGCGAGTTCTTTGGGTTAACTTGTTAGCGTGGTACTAAACAATGTAGTGACGATTAATAAACTGGCTTTATTAAACTAATAACAGGTTCTATACATACAAAACTCAATATTTTTTTCTCATGAAAAGTACGATACTCCATTTGTAATAAAGTATGTGGCTTTTGCTTCGTCCACATTCGTAAATCTGGTCACGCATGGGCGCCTGACCTTTTTGAAGGACATCAACAAAAAGGTCAGTTTCAAATGTAAATCACTCAGTATAAAACACTGATCACAATATCTCGCGGTTTTGTTAATCCCGCAACAGTTGATCTCGTTAATGTAAATAAGAGGCATTATAATGGTAGGTCAGTCAGTTTTGATGGGCGCGCGCGACTGTACATTATTGTGTCGTTAAATTGTTATGTACTGCTGTATAAATGGGTAGGATTATATTACAGGCTTATTTATTTTATTATTTAATCATTGTGGAATTCATTTAATATTTAATAGGTGCACAGGACACTACATTGCGCGAATGAGTTTGGTTTAGTGGATATTAAAATACGACACATTTAAAGTGGGTAGCGATTTATAATTATGCAGTAATTTTTCGCTGTTTAATTCATGTTAGTGAAATATTTTACTTACCTGGATAAAGGCTAGAATAATTAATGTTCTTTTTCCGGTTTCAACAATCTATCTATATTATTTATCTAAATTATTTTAGATTTTTATAGACAGATAGTAATTCTTACCACATTTATCTAAAAATTTGTAACGCTTTACTATCATAAACAATTATCTTAAACTTTGTTAAAAACATGTTCTTAAGTATGAGTACTATACTTCAATAGACAAAATAAATAATCTAATATCACAATAGAACAGATCATACCATTCTGTATACATGAACAAGATATTCTATTCCCCTTTTAAAAGTGCTTTAAGATCCATAGAGAAGTTCAAACGAGTTTTATGATCCAAACACAGGACAAAAGTTTAGTGCGCCGTAAACCGGCCGGCCGAGACAGCAGCCATCGCTTCCTAGGTACTCAATAAACCTATAACGGATCTATAACCCATCGGATGGGTCACCAGCCGTTTTATTTTTATGGACTTCCAGCCACAATTCAGTAGGAGAATAAAATTTATTATTCATGATTATTTGGTTATGCGAGTTTTATTCGGATTGTGTTTTATAATCAATTTATTTGATGCTATCGGTATAGTTTAGTTAGATCGTAATGTGTGATGTAACAGTGTTATTCAATTGTAAATTTATTATTCTCTATTTTAGTTTGACACAGCATGCCGATTTAATTACAGACCATTTAGATTTTTTTATGCGGTCAAAAAGTTTTGCACGTAGAACTTCGACGTACCACTTTATCATGCTGCTAGGCAGTTTGTAAATACATAAGAAGTGTTGAGTTTTCGAAGTTGTATTTTTGTTAGTATTTAAATGTAAAAAGTGCTGAAATTAGCCTAGTTTCACTAAATGACTTTCATTGATTCCTTGATTAAAAATATCAACTTATAACTTTCATACGAAACATTTTTAATATCATTAATTTTGTGTATATTATTATAACAACTAATAAACAAGTAACTTACAATTTTAAAATAATTTGCTATACAAGCAGGTTAAGTCTGCGTGAGAACTTTTAAATTAAACCACATTGTGATGAACTAAGTTAAAAAACTTGACTACACATGAAGTTCTACATTGATCGATGTTCGTTGTTTAGTTCGTTGTCTAATCTTTTGAACGGTGGATTTTTAGAGTGCTTGTTGGTGATGAAAAATATTTGTCCTTGTGTGACTTGATGTTTGAGTGTCCAACGAGATTTGTTTGCAAAAAATACCTGAATATGTTCTGGAAAATAAAGGTACGACAATATAAGATATGATTAGTGTGTGCGACAATTACTGTAGAATAATTTCATTTGCCGCAAGCTCCGACACCAATTATTCAAAACAATGTTATGGTAATAGTAGAAATGCTGAAAATTTAATAACAGACGTCGCTATCTGCTGGTATTATCCATTTATCAATAGTATCTCCTAATAGGGGTTGTATTACAATGTGTGTATTGATAACGTTGCGGTTTTTTGGGGCGGGGTGCCAGTGGGCGCGGGGAGCAAGGACTTTACTATGAATAGGAATTGAATATTCAATGATCTTTCGTGGAATTGAATGCTGAAATAGTATTGTATTCAGAGTCACAATACTATTTCAGCAAAATTAATTCATTTTCAGTCTCAAGTGGAATACATTTTAATAAGCATTTTTATAAGCTATTATGAAAATAGCAAACACGGGTGACTTCAAATAAATAAGTTAAGTTTGCAACGAGCGACATAAACATTAAAAAACTATCAGATTTTTATTGAATAATAATTATTGCCAAAATACTTATATATTTGAGATTGAAACTTAATTCTTCTAAAACTATTTACTATGCAAATCCGCCGTACCTCGGGCCACACAGCGACATAAGCCAGCGGTCACACTATCGTTCGGAAGGCGATTACAAGGGTCGTTTGACATTTATGTGGGTTGTGGCTAATTGTTTATTTAATCCCGGCCACATCGGCGCTGGTCGGCTAGTCAACACAGGCTTTACTTGCCAATGGATAAACTGCTAGTTCCACTATATTTACTGCTTTATACTGATTTATGGAGGAGCTTAGAATGTAGTTGCGGTCAAGAGTCAGAGATTACGTAAGTATACGGTATGTTTGAAGTGATAGACAAGGAAATGAATTAATAAGAAAATGCATTCAAAAAGTGTAAATTAATGAAATCAAATCCGTATTGAAGTTATAGTGGAGATATTTTGACATTTCTTCTCAAACAGAAAATGAAAATTGGACATTTTCTTTAAATGTGAGTATCTATTTAATCTATTTGTAACACACCCTTATTAATGTAATAATAGTTAGTTAGCAGCCAGTTAAAAACTAGTACCTTCCATTTTTCGACTCCACACTAAATTAAATTGTGCCTCATAGTTCCATCACAATAAAAGTCTGGATTTTGATAGAAATCCGATTAAAATTAAACTTGTCGTACATACAGTCGCGGAAATATGACAACTACTCCCAGCAGGGTCTGATTCGACGATTTTCGTTCAAACATGATTCGTCAATAATTCCTGTACCAAGCACTGTCTCAATATTGGCACAGCGTTAACGAGTTGCCCGGTGCACCACTTGAATCTCAACTTTATACAACAAGGTGCAAGGTCGATATTCCTTTGTGTAGGTGACTAATTATTTTATTTAAATATTTGCCAATTACGTCCACGCTGCGATTTGCTTGGCGGACGGTTGGTGTAATGACTGGGGTAGCTTCTATACAGGTAATAGATGTTTTGTGAATGATCGGGGTCTTATTTGTGTGTAAACTACGATCACATTGTGTGGGGTTGACGATCAGATTTGATTGTTACTAATTTTATTAAAACAGGGTTTTACCCGTTTTTAAACTAAACGTACCTACATACTTATGATTTTTGGATATTTTAAAATTGATTGATTGAACAATAAAAATTTCAGGATGAGTCTATAGTGACTGGAATTTTTATGCTTTTAAAAATGCTTGCTGGAATATTTGGTCCAAAATTTCAGGCGGTGATCTGAACTTCGTAGCTTTTTACTATATTGACATAAAAAATGGTAAAATATTTAACCTGCCTTTGTAAATACAGATTTTGTAATATTTTTTTTTCAATTGTACCAAAAGACACAAAAAATATCTCTAAAAATAATAATTTAATAATGTCACTTACATTGATAACGACAAGTACTCGTACCTGTCGAGTACCTCATTACGGAACGTTATTAAATATAAAAATACTCTTCGGCCGGCTCGATGAGCCTCTGCTATTAAATTTAAAAATAATAAGTCTATTACTGAAAATAATTTGTTGTTTATAACGATTATTTGATCATGATTAATTTGTTACATTTATTTAAGTATTTACGTTACAAATTGCTACTGGCTACAGGCTCGAAATTGCAATTTTTAACATGGCTTGAGCAAAAAAAAAATATTATTATAATAAAATAACTATTTTCAAATAAAAACCTACTTAGAAATTAATTGACCAAACGTAATATAAATTGCGATTTAAGAAATTCAAATGCAGAAGTCCTTTTATGTGAAGAGGATTTGTTTTGACCGTGGTGAAGTAATAATTAATTCAAACAGTTGAAATCAGAAGTGTGGTTTCGGTTCGAAGAACATGAAACATTATGCGCAGATTGAACAAACAAATGATATATTATTCTTTTAAAGATGCCTCATAGAACATAAATATTTTCTGTCAAATAGATAGAAGAAAGAAAAGAAAGAGAAATGTTTTATTTGGCACAGAAAATGCGTGCATTTTCATAAACAGTAAATAGAGGAAAAAAAAGAAATAATAACAAAACAACCAAATTAATAAGTACGGTTTAGCTACATAATTGTTAGTCCACGTCCTGACTACGACAATCAATAAACTACTCAGCATGATGCTGATATGATGATAGATGATAAAACTGTTGAATTTTATAATTATTGCTTATTTATGTTACATTGTATTGTGAACGCCCCCGGTGATGAAGAATATGAGATAAGATACAGATAACTTAAATAGAATATTGTATTTTTTTTTTGAAAATAGGTACTAATACCAAAACTGTATAATTTGTAAACTATATTTTTAAAATTAGATGACGTAAATAACTTCATCTTTAACTTCAATTCCCAACTTTGCCACACACAAACAGACATTTTATTTCAATACACAGTTTGATGGTATTTTGAGTACAAACTCATACAGGGCTCAATAAAACATTTTCTTGC
Source organism: Pyrrhia umbra (assembly GCA_963891755.1). Classification (NCBI taxonomy): domain Eukaryota; kingdom Metazoa; phylum Arthropoda; class Insecta; order Lepidoptera; family Noctuidae; genus Pyrrhia; species Pyrrhia umbra. The sequence goes on from OY982934.1 coordinate 13,117,354, forward strand.
GGACAAACTTCGCGACAACTATGGAGTGTCGAGACGGTGGGGCGGCGCGTGCATATGTGCGCTTTATAGGGTTCCGTGGGCGAATGGTGCGGCATACTGGCAGGTTATATTTGACAAAATGTCATGTTTATTTTTTACAAAATTACGACTTTGAAATTGTATGTATAGTTTTCAACAGGGTTCTAAGTCAAATGTAGAAACGTCTTCAATTTACTATATTTAAAACTAGATACACAATTAAAACCTCCTTTGACCCTTGAGTTTGCTTCGGTGTTTCTTCTCAAGATAGATAGGAAATACCGGCCTCATCTAGCTTTAAAAATAATAATTGACGTGTAAAAGTGTTATTTTCTAACCTATTTGCAAAATAAATATCATTTATCGTTTATCAAAAATGTGGACAATACACAAAAATATTATGCCAGTGAATTGTAAAGGTAATTTATTGTATCTTAAAAAGGAAATATAACTAAATCGAATTTTAAACGTGGTGTAATAATTTATTAATTATTCAACAGAAAGTACGCAAGTTATATAAAACCATATTTAAATAAAACGCATACATTTATGCGGAACCACACAATCAAACTCCACTTAACGTGCGCCTCCAAAGAAACTTCATTCAGTATTTTGAACTCCGTACACAACTTTTATAGTACCCGCGACACAGCGCTACGGAGCTCTACGACGGCTACGCCGTCTGGGACTGCACCGCGGGATTTTGTTAGCAGTTTTTTTCATGCTACGTAGTGCTACGGAGTGCTACGCGCGTTGCAAACAAGCGTTGAAAATGAAAACTTTGCGGAATTTTCGCATTATTTTCAACTACATGATACGGATTTGATGTTTTTACGTTGTTTATTATTATGTGGGGAGCCGAGAGGGTTGGTTTATGACTTCAAAATAAATGTCTTATAGCAGAAACATGTACGTTCATTTTTTTCTCTGATTTTTATTGGATATTTTTCGATTAAGTAACGTAACTTAAAAACGTAACGTAAATCAATGAAAATGATGAAGCAGAATATTGTTGATCTCGTGGGAGACAAATACAGTTTTTATAATTTAGTAGTTTTTTTATCAAATCAAAATACGTATAAATATTTACCAAGTCTACGATCATTGGGGCAGCAATTCATTGTATAAACGGCTTCTGATATAAGGCGCGTCCTAACTCGGTGTCGATAAGCGGACACCAGATCGGTCTGGCTGATTGTTCGCTCTCTTGAAAATTTGCGCAACTGTGTATCAGTATAAAGTTTCAGTACTGTATATGTAGGGACATATTTCTTTGAAAGAATACTGCGTCAGGGCTTCCGGCACTCCTAAAACCTTCCCAATATGTTTGTGTAGGGTACGGTTTAAGTAAATACTAAATCTTGTTGACTGAATATTTTTTATAATCAAAATTTATTGTTTGAAAACTATAGAAAGTGAATAGCTTCTACATATTCTATATATATTTTAGTGTAGATAAGATTATGTTGTCTTTTGTTAAGTTATTTACTAAAGGAACACCAACAGGTTTAAATATTTGTTTGCATCAACAAAAAACAGTTTTTTTGTTCTAGCCAATCGGTTTTTTGTACTTAAAAGGGTTTTGTTTGCCGAAGAATGTCGATGAAAATTAAAATTGCAAGTCCTTCTCAGAATAAATATTATTATTACTAATAAACACTATAATTTTCTATGTTTAGGTACATGGATTTCCTCAAGCATAAAGTACTTATTAAGATATCTGCTTACCCTGTTCCGTCTACTAAAGACAAACCAACCACGTACAAAACTGACAACAAACTATACCCATTCAATTCGGAAGGGATCATTAACATGCATTAACCTAACGAATACTTGCTAATTTAATGATAGCAACAATTATAATAATTAAATTAATAAGTTTTGCTTTTGTTTGTTGTACCTTTGTTTTGATCATTTGGAGCGAGTAATTAATAGTCCATTGAAATGTTACATTTTTTAGGCCTAACCTTGCGTTTGTTAGAGGACGCAATTTTATTTTTTTGATGTGTAGGGGGGGTCAGTGTAAAGCTAAAACCAAGTTTGTGGGGTCGCCACCCTTGTCCCCCGGCCGCCATCTTGAAAATAGGGGTTGAAATGGTTTTTACGATATATCTCTTAAACTATTAATTTAATAAAAAAACATTGTTAGTATTTTTTGTTGCAAATTAAATTCTCTACAACTTTGGTCCAGAAACTTTTTGTCGTAGAACTATAAATAAAAAAGTTATAAGCGAAAATGTTCAGAACCTTCAGGCCTTACTACCTGTTATTTCGTAGCGTTTCTTTATATTTTCTGAGAACATTTACCATAGAAATGTAAATATTTTTTTATACCATTAGAAAGTAGAGATTTCAACAAACAAAAAGACCACCGACTTTTTTTTAAAAAGTGATATTTTGATGCGAGAATTTTCGATTGAAAATTAGGGTGTTTTTTCGATATTAAGTCAAAATAAGGTTAAAAAATAATTATTTTAAATAAAATAAATTACAGTGTGTTTGGGACATAAAAAGGCAAGTTTTCACCAAATTTCGTGGAAAAAAAATTATTATTGTAAAAGATAAAAATTAAACTCCAAAAACTTGTTTTTTTGAATTTTTCACATAAATTTTGAGGTTATGTGAAAAAGTGTCAATACAAAAGTTGTAGGTCTTTTTATTACCTACAATTTTGCCATTTAACTTTTTTTCATAGGACTTGTAGTTTTGCCGGAAATTGAGATAAACCATTTTTTTAACTTTAACCCCCTCTCCCCCCACTTCCCGACCTCAGATCGCCCGTAATTTATTTTTCCTATCATTTTTATTATATTCTCCTCCTTTTCCAATGGGTTTCATCCTACTATTATTTTATTCACTTTTTACCGTTTTTAGAGGCTAAAAGCACTGGCCTATTACTTCGGAGCGCTGTAAAACCTTAGCTATTGACTTAATGAAAAAATGTTGTTAATAAAAGTTGTTCCTCAAAAAACGATCTACAAAAATGGTCTGATATCATTTTTTCGTAAAATGTTAAAAAAAAAGTTATATCGAAAAATACATTTTTTTTCTGGAATTCTGAACATTTTCGCTTATAACTTTTTTATTTATAGTTCTATGACAAAAAGTTTCTAAACCAAAATTGTAGAGAATTTAATTTGCAACAAAAATGTCAAGATTTTTTTAAATCGGATAAACAGTTTAGGAGATATATTGTGAAAACCTTTTCAACCCCTATTTTCAAGATGGCGGCCGGGGGACAAGGGTGGCGACCCCACAAACTTGGTTTTAGCTTTACACTGACCCCCCCTACACATCAAAAAAATAAAATTGCGTCCTCTATAAAACGCAACCCCAAATGTAACTTTTCAATGGACTATAATTTTAGTGGCTGTTGTGTGTTGTTATTATTTGTAAGTGTGAATAATGGATAGTGGTATTAATCATGTTTCAGGGAATTTTAATAGGTAGTGTTTAATTTTATAAAATTAGTAAAATATTTATTTTACCATCTACATGTACAAAATCGTCTGTTTACCCTAATATACGACATAGCACACTTATCTTGATCCGCATCTATGCCTGCATCTATTCCATGAAATGCCTAGAAAATAAAAATAAAATATTAAAGATTTTATCCATCAATACCTTTGACCCATTTCAAATAACTCCTGTCATACAAAAACGTTCGTCTCTAATATCCTTCCATCCCTCAATCAAAAAAAAAATACAATAAAGAAATACCCAGCTGTTTCCTTCTTTCCATTTAATGAACCCAAAAATACATTCATCGTCTAAATTACAAAAGAAATTATATACTTCTGTGATATAAAAAAAAAAGATTCTTTAACATAAAAAGATCGGGTTGTCTCTCCGATAAAATGCTATCGTATTACTCGGCCTGGCAATCTTACCATGAAATTAGGACATTGACAACTTTATCGCCTCATTCTGGTTCCATTGATCGCTGAACAACGAATAATTCTTACCTCCCGTCCTAGATAAGACGCAATGTACTTCGTGGTAATGTAAATTTTTGAGAGGCGTCTTATAAAATCCAAGGTTGGCGCTCAAAGCATCAGGTGATAGCGATTGAAGTATTTTTCGATCATTTGTTTTTATGGTTATCGTTCGGGGTGATTTTTCGACACACTCGATGGCCCTTTCGAAGTTTTTTCATTATTTTATCGATCATATTTAGTGGGAAACGATCAAACTTTAAGACTTAAGCTATTGTTTGAATAGGCAATATATCTGAAATCCCAACATATTTCACTTATAACATTTGACGAAACTTGTATTATCATACAAGTGAATACAGATCTTTAGAGTACCCACAATATAACAGATTTCGTAATGCAGGGCACACTGAACGTTGTGTGGACAAAAGTCAATCCCTATGAGATGCGAGTTGTGAACCACAAGAGGCGAAGTTAGCGCACATTCACTGCTCACCCAATAAAAACTACGCGTGTTATGCTGTGTGTTTGGGCATACTAGCGGAGTTCCGAGAGTAAAGGTGAGAACATATTGATGAATCACTAAACGTGAATATATTAAGGTTCTGAGAATATAATTTAATTTGATTATATTGTAAAAAAATGCAGCATGCAGAATGCAGCTGCATCCGATTTAGATTGGAAGCCAACCCCAACATACTTGGGGAAAGGCTAGGCAGATGAAGATATATTGTAATAAATATAAATCAAAAACCTGTAGGATCAATGTCCTCACAGCTATTGGAGAAGTAAAATAATTTCATTTCTATCTTTAATAATAATCAGTATTATTTATTAATATTTAGTAGCTCTTTTAAAAACTGCTTTATAAAAATAAAATGCTTTAAATAAATAAAACTTGCAGCTTCAGTAGGTATAGCCTAAACTATTCATAGGCCACATGAAAAAAGCAAGCGCCGCAAGCAATGAATCATTCAAGAAATCTATTCCGTATTCAAAATCACAATACGACCGTGTGGACCAAACCTAACCAAACTTTTGTCCGAACTCGCTTAAAAAATAAAAAAAAAAACTGGTCGGTCTATTCATCAGACTCTTTTCATAATCGGCCGCCAGGGGGCAGCACTCCGGTGATTTCGCATAGTGGCCGACGGCGAGTTGTAGTGAACGTTTATGCTGAATACCCATCGATATCGGCTTGGAATTTTGGATTGGCGTTATGTTCGGAAATATAATAGTATGCATGAATTTTAATCTATGTGAACTTGGGTCTTTTAAAAAAAACATAGCTCTATTTATAAATATTGAGGGTTTATTTGTGCAGCGGATGAGCGATTGCTACCTGAGATGAGTTCGGTTCCAGACAAAATTTATGTATGAAATTGTAAGTCCCTATTTGTAGGTCATCTTTATTAGAGTTATTATGTAAGAGAGAGAGAGAGAGAGATACTTTTTTTTCTGAAATTAAAAAAAAATACTTTTATTCTTTAGGTTGTTTTCAAAAACCAGCCTCCCATTATAGCTCTTTTGGTAGACACAAAATGCTTATAATTTTATCAATCAATTTTTTTTTTTTTTTTCAATTACACATTAAAAACTTGATTTGGATAACACCACAAGTTATGCATCGTTCAATATTAATCTGTATCTCAAACCCTTAAGTAATAAACCGAGATAAGACAAGACCCCAAAGATTAAATTTTATTATAAGGGTAGTTCAATTAAAGACCCCAGTCCCAGGGGTCTCGTGAACGGGGGTCGCAATTATGCCGTGCCTACCATGATGAATGACTAATGGCTAATATGTAAGAGGTATTTTAATTAATTAATTGATGATGCCTTTTGTTTTGAGTCATTAACGAGTAAACAGAAGAATTTGTAGGTATTTGGAATATTATCTGTGACCTACTTTTATCCTGGTTAAAATACAACTGCTACTATGATACTTGGATATTAAATCACAGGCTTGGGTTATATTTCTTCTCATTTACAAAATGTTATCGTAATGTAATCAGTATGAGAAATCCTGGTCTAAAAAGTCTGAAATTGCAACCACATTAAGGAAGCGTGTTGATTAATGCTCATGCCTTCTCTGTATGACAAGAGGCATTACCCAACAGTGGGATAGTAGATAGGCCGATGATGATGATAATCATAGTGAAGCATACATTTGTTTGAAGTCTATTTTTGACAAGTTGTTATATTTTTTTTGCATTTCCGAAATATAGTACCTATACCTTAACAGAAATATTTTTGAAGCTGCCATAAGAGAAAGAAAGGCCATAATGTAATCACCGTGCAAAGATGTAATGTTCCTCATTCCCAGACAGTGTAAACGGAATCCTCTACATTTTATTCATTTACATTTCGTGAGCGGCTCATAATCCGCTCTGCATGCAGGAATAAGGCTTATCCTGTATTAATCTCCTTAAAAAGGGCGCATAACGATGTATTGTAGGTATTCATTCCTAACTTATACATGACTACTAAATCATTTGAAATGTAAACAATCCGTCGGTATGTCCATGTTTTGAAAGGTGAACTTTACAAAATTTGAAAAAATACCTATAGATAATAAATATAAAAGAATTTAACTCTTAAAATGCCATTTACCTGTTTGTGAAGCTTAAAGGTGTAGTTTAATATAAAAGTTTAAGCGTATCCTCACTCGAGCAAACTTAAAAAAATCGTAAAATAACTTTACAATTACTATAAAATTTAAATCGAATTATTCTACTACAAAGTCTTTGACACGACCAAATATCAAAAGACTTATTGAAACTAATAACTATCTAAACGATGACCACAGTAACTCTTACTGAATCAATCTCTAACTCACTCCGACCCTTACGTCACATCCTCGTCTGGTTAGCGGTTAATCACCCGCAACCAAAACTTTCGCTAATAACAAACTTTTTCATCGTATTTTGGGACAAATCTCTTGAACTATATAACTATAACCGTTTTAACCGCATCTGGGCGTAATAAAAAGTTTGCCCGGGCATTGTGGATAATAGCCGCATATCGATGCGTGTTTGATTATATTTTATGGGACGTTTTATGTTTGTTTGATGGTGGCGCACTAATGGACGATGGGAATGATGCTCTTTTGTTTTTGCTATCGATGTTGTTGTGTGGCATCTTTATCGATTTTTGCAGGTCCTATCGATTAATTAAGAAGGAGCTTGCGGCTAAGTAACATCGCAAATAAAATTAGCATTAGAACCTAGTAACTCTATTATTGTACCCTAAGTGCTTCCAAGTGACCTACATATATAATTAGTAATGTACTAATGGCATGAGGTCTAGGAACTATCTACTTATAAGTAAATGTTGTACTGTTAGTATGGTTGAGCAATTTCATTATATAATTATGGTGTATACAAAGGCCAGAAATATTTTTTTAATAAAACAATCGAAAAAAGGTTTTAATAAACAATTAATGTAACATACTTTTGCTTAAATGAGTAAGCAAAATTTTTTTTTTACATTTACTACATAACTTACAAAATATTTCATTTTTTAACTTTTCAGGCTCTAGTAATTGTTGTGATAAATATTCCAAATAGACAACTTATAATAGCAGTTCCGATCTTTGTTCCATTAAAATAGATTTCATAAAAGATAATATACCGATGAAATGCCAGATTTACGAGACAATAAACTACTCATACATAGTGAAAAATATTTCTCTTAACAAGGCAAATGCATCTGCGTTTTATAGGCAGACAACATTGTCCAATGTTTGACAAATAATACGCCAATACGCCACGGTTGGTTGGTATACAATTAAATTTTGGGGATGAAATACAATAAAAAGAACATATTATTAAGTAATACTACTAATGATAAGTATTTTTAATCAGGAAAATACGGGTAATTGAAAGATTATTTTCATATATTTAGGTAATTTTTATTGTTATATTCCTCTGATAAAACAAGTGTGCCTTTTACCACATATTAATTTACCATCACCAATAATGACAAGAATGTTCTTATTTTTTCATACTACAATAATCACCAAAATCTTTCACTATAAACAAACATTGGCCCAACACACTAACATTGGTTGCACACCCATTTCAGACCCATTAATGGATATTTGTCCCCCTGTATGTTCAAGCTTACTTTTTGTGTGGACCGCTAGGGGACATTTTTGTTCGTATTGGCGATTTTTGGCACTAATAGAATCGGACTGGACCCGTCTGTGCCAGTATTTGATGGAAACCGTATTGTATACTCAGTGTCGGTGTGATTGGGTTCCATGTTTTAATTTAATACAGTTTTAGAGAGTGGTGTGGCTGTCCTTTTGTGTGTACGTACATGGTGAAAATTCGCTGCACTACGGCGCATTTCAATGTGAAAGTAAAGAAATTAAGTTAGTGTATTTTTAGTGAACCTTTCATAGATAGTCTGTTGCACTTTAAGAACATTCAATTATTTCATGGCACGTATGGAAAAATGTCGTAATGGATAATTCTGAAAGATGACATAGTTATCATGGGTTTCACGATAAAATGATTTGGAATGGAAATGGGTGCTACGTATAATATGATGGATGTGCTAACGAACTTTCTTAACTTTCCTTTCAATATTTCATTAAATGTGGAGATATGTACCCCAGTACGAGCGAAAAAAATACCCCTTTAATCAGTACGATACAACTGTATCAAATTAGCCCCTACCTTATCAAAAGTCCCCTGTAACTGCGAGAATATGTAAATGTTATGTTAGTACCAAGAATTAATTGTTCCCTTTTAATTTATACTGTCGCCCACAACGCGATGAGCGGTATAGTTTCCTGTGTGAAGCTCGTTTTTAAGGGGAGCTAATTATTTTTGTTTTTTGTTTCCATGCTAATATGGATGGAAGAGATTGGATATCTATGCGTTTTATGTAAAGGATTCCCCTTTTATGGGAAGCAATTTACAGGCTAATGTCAGTTAGGTATTGTTATTTTCTTCCTGTTCATTTGAATAATAGATAAACTGTACGAGGACATTGTTTTAATTAAATATAAAACTATGTGTGTCTATACTTGTTTAGAAAAATAGTATATTCCATTGTTTTTTTAACCCAAAAATTATAACGTATGCTGCAGCCCATATTCGAAATACAAAAACAAAACTCTAAACAGATTACCGAAAAAAATATCCCTTTAATTCCCAAATCAATTCATATTTCTTCATTACCCAAAAACTTCTGGAAAAATGACCGGTACACGCCCGATACGGGGAACAACAAACCATTATTTTCCATCGGTAAAAAATAACGGTTCGAATTAACGGTAAAGTTGCACAGAGGCGCCACCTAGTGTCCATTTCGTATGAAAATTTCATTAGCTATGTGTACTGCGCTCAACGGTACGAAAGATATACGCTATCCCGTTAACAGCGATGCATTCGATGCTCTTTGTAAAAGAATTATTGCTTCGGATCTGAGGACATAAAAGCGCTCTTACTTGGTATACATTTTCAAAGCTGAATTGTAAAAATGTATTCGATGCTATTTTTTGTTTTTGTCACTGATTTATAATGTGGGGTTATAGTCATAAAATAAGTTACTTTCACCGTCTTTGTCTCAAACAAAAAATCTAATGAAGAAAATTTTAATATGTTTTCACATAAATTAGTTATCCTTATAGCCACCAGTTTTAAAAACTTAAATAATTATTATTGCTATTATAATCTGATATTTTTATCATTACATTTTTTAATGTCACGAACGTGTTAATCGAATATAGACTGAAAAGTCCCACAGCAAGACTTTAAGAGTTAGGTTTAATGAATTCAAATAGGTGCCTTGAATATGACATTATTTGTAGTTTAGCACCAAATGTTCTGTCAATAATACGACTATAAACAATTCTACATGTGCTTCAAGAGGGGAGCTTGCATCCGGGACAGCGAAATTTACACGCAGTTGAATTAGTCGCAACCCCCAGCAATTTGCATCCGCACCCCTTATTACCCAGGTAGACGTCACAAATGACGTCATTCTGGCAATGGACACGATCTTACGGTATTATTGGAGACCGTTTGGATGTAGTCCGGCGGTGTGTGTTGGGCCTTATCCGAGGTCTGAAGCTGTCGATGAATGTAAATGTTTATATTATACTGATGGTGTCATAAAGGTGTACTTTAGCTAAATAAATACACGTAAACGGTTGTCAACCCTAGGATTATGGATTGAGCCTTTTTGTGGTCATTTTATAGTTAATGGTAACCTCAGCAACATGATAACCTTACATTAATATATATTTTATGGTGCCTAAAATAATGTAATAAAAATAAAATTTATTTATTGAGTTAAAAATGCAAAAAGAAAACCTATGTATTTTGGAAATGATGTTCAAACGTAACAAGCATTGAATATTCTATCAGTAAAGCAAGTGCTATGGCACGCATATCTCTGCACATCCCCGTACATAAGGGTCGGTCCGTCCGGCGCGCTTTACGAGCGGATAAATTAGTCGCGGCTCCGTCCGATTTGCATCCGATCCCGCATTGTACGGCACACAGCAAATTGTACGTCTAAGTCACTAGGAAACTCTAAATACCCCAAAGCATAATTGGAGAACGTAATAATATTTGTTTGCTGACTGATTTCGCCATTTCAATTACCGTTATATAACCTAGTTCGCCTATATAGCTCAAAATGTCTCTCTCATTTTTAGGGTTCCGTAGCCAAATGGCAAAAACGGAACCCTTATAGATTCGTCATGTCTGTCTGTCTGTCTGTCTGTCTGTCTGTCTGTCTGTCCGTCCGTATGTCACAGCCATTTTTTTCAGAAACTATAAGAACAATTCTGTTGAAATTTGGCACGTAGATGTATTCTGTGAACCGCTTTTAGATTTTGACACAAAAATAGAAAAAAAGCAATAAATTTTGGGGGTCCCCATACTTAGAACTGAAACTCAAAAAATTTTTTTTCGTCAAACCCATACGTGTGGGGTATCTATGGATAGGTCTTCAAAAATTATATTGAGGTTTCTGATATCATTTTTTTCTAAACTGAATAGTTTGCGCGAGAGGCACTTCCAAAGTGGTAAAAATTGTGTCCCCCCCCCTGTAACTTCTAAAATAAGAGAATGATAAAACTAAAAAAAATATATGATGTAGATTACCATGCAAACTTCCATTGAAAATTGGTTTGAACGAGATCTAGCAGGTAGTTTTTAAGTAATCAGCAATTTTCCTCTAAAAACAAACTTAATTATGCGGTCGGAAAAAAACAAGATAATTGCGACTTTATTGCGTATTTTTTCTTTGCAATGGTCGGAACCCTCGGTGCGCGAGTCCGACTCGCACTTGGCCGGTTTTTTCTTCCTGTGTCTAGACTATGACGCACGTGAGCTCGACTTTTGCGTCCCACAGATTCTTCCACTTGCATGTTTTTATCAGAAACCCAGATTCTGGATATTATGATGTTGATAGCAATAAGATCAACTAACATACATAGACCTTTAAATCATACTTAGCGAATTTTGATTGTACCTACTATAGGCTCTAAATAACCCTTCAGGGGAAACCGGTGATATCAGTGATGTAAATAAACATCTGTTACCAAACAAAGGTACATAACACAGATCAATTATTAATTAAATGTATCCGAACTCCAAATAGCAGCTAACACGCAGTGTTTTCGCTGAAGCCCGGCGCGTAGGAGGGCACGTTACGTCCGACGCAAATTTACGCGCGGATAAATTAGTCGCGGCCCCGCGCGATTTGCATCCGATCTCGCATTACCGACTAATGGCCGCCTCATGTGACGTCACTTGGTACCACTAAAACGGATTTGATGACGACTAAATGCCAGTTATGAATTCAAGTTTGGAACTGTGGTTTGAATATGATAAAGGGATTGTCAAGAATACTGGATTGTCTCATTAAGTTTATACGGATGACGAAACAAAACTTCGATGCAATGTCGCCCTTAGTGGCTTATCAATGCGATTTCATAATCTGGTTAAGTTTTTGCTCTTATATGTAAATCTCGAGTATAATTTTATTATTATCACCAGATTGAAAGCGAAACCATAAATCTAAATTAAAAAAAAATATATCGGAATTATCGTCCTCTTCCACGCGATAAATTAAATCACAAACATTATCAGCACACTTAAATCCAATGAATAACAAGCTCAAAGCAAATCGCGCGTCACCCGCCGACCACAACCGCACACAATGGCACGTGTCACGAGCATAAATAAAATTAAGGGTCGTCATCAACCCTACCTATAAAGAATCACCGCTAAGCACTCGGCACTCGGCATTCGTCCACTAACAATAGTGCACCAGTGGGTAAGGAGATCCAAAAGGCTCACAAGTAATATAAAAAAAATATTGTTAACCTCATATAAATTTATATAAGGTGACAATGTAATACAAATTTAAATACGTCAATAAAAAAACCGTATCATTTTCTTATTGATTTTATTTATTAGTATTTAAATTAACGGCATGTCCTTATTATTAATATATTTTTTTTATTTCCAGAGTATATTCACCATTTCTATATGAAACAACAATCAAACATTTTATCTTGAAGTTTTATTACAAAAACATTGCTTGATTTATTGTTTGCTTTTAGCACGTGAGCTTGTTAGTTTTGTATATTATATAGCCCTTCTGTCCTATCCGTTTGGTAATAGTACTTTCAATTTGTGCCGAATTTACGGCGACATCATACGGAGGGGAGAGCCAGACAACGGACGCATAAATTAGAAAGCGAAAGGGGATAGCGATGGGAATGATGGGACCTATACATGTCCGAGAAGTGTGCCGTTGTTGTTGCAAAAAAACGGATTTAATATAATGGTTATTTTTTATTATTTTTAAATCAAACATAATATTAAATGATAAATGTAATGGTAGCGCTTAATAAAAAACATTTTTCTCGTGCCAAAGTCTTTTTCGCTCTTTTGAAAATAAAGTTAGATACTTTTCTATTTAAAATCAATGTCGGCTTTCTTTACTTACATCCCTTTACATCACGTTCGCATAATCTCACAGCCATGCCACAACAAAGTTAATCTTTTTCACCAAAGCCTTCACAAACCAAAGCTGAAAATCCGGGACATGCACTAATTAAGTAAATATTTTCCTTTCATAATCTTTTCCATTTTGCTTCATGTTCACACATTGGTATTAGGGGAGGGTTCAAAAATCGTAAATTATCGCTTTATGCACACTGAACCGATATTTATTGTGATTTATAATGTTTAACCCTATTTTGATCCGAGCGATAACAGTGGGTGCTCACCCTAACGTTTGGTTTTAGATATTCCGCGTAAAGTTTGCTGATTGAAATTATGTGTGTACTGTGAAAATGACAAAAAAGTAATAGGTATCTTAAATAATTTCATACCATTTATTGGAATTTTCACATGTAGGTAGATTTAGCAAAAATAATAATATAAATTAAGGATTGTAGCATTATAAAGGTGATCATTAGGTTCTGCCTGATTATGGACCTACGTAGGAAAAACATATTAAGTAACAAAGTAGATTAAAAGGTTTCATTTAAATTATTCCACTGTCTGTGAGAGAAGATTATGATAGCCACTTTAAAACCTAGAAGCTTGCATTTGTATGAAGAAGTTACGACCTTTACATCTTGTAAGGAATTTTCCGCTTTTCCCAGTACGTTATTAATATAATGTAACGCTGTGCTCATTACCGATTTTTTTTTTGATGTTTATCTTATTATAAAGAAAGTAAAGCTTAGCTGATAATTATACACGTAAATGTTGACTTTTTAGTAAGATCGTGTTTGGCAATTTTATTTTTCTGCTTTATTTACGTTTTATATAGTATTTTTTGAATGAAAATAATATCTTAAAATCTTGACATCCACATAATTGTTTGTAAACATAATCACGTCATAATAATTATAATCGCAGTGTAAATGAAGCTCGTTACAGGCTCGATAAACATCAGCTAATGAAGTCATTACCTTACCATAACACGCCAGAATTAAATCCCATAAAGGCGAGTTCCCAAGAAAGCGTCGTAAAAACAGGCAGACTAATTAACTTAAAACAGTTTCTTGGCAGATATTTTTATGCGGGTAGTTCAAAGCGTTTCCCGAGGGAAACTGCAGGTGGTCTAAAATGAGCCTAAACGGGCTAAAACCAACCGTCTTGAGACTAAAAGCTGGACTTTTGTTACACCGTTGTGTACCACGTTGTATTTTACTTTAATAAATCTTGGGTATCGGGAAAAAATTGCTAACATCTTGTATAATTTTTTTTGCCGTAAAATTACAGAATCATATTTTATAATAGAAACACAAAAAATACCAACATTTAAAAGTGATACAATCGTTGTTCATTAAGTTATGATAAGGTAAACACAATTGCAGGGATGATTTTTTTTATCGCCGAAACTATTCGAAATTATCTAACGTTTTGTCAAAAAAGAGGATTTTTTGAAAACCTATGAAAGCGAAACATGCTTTGTAACCAAATAACCTACGAGTGCTAGCGTCGATTGGCTTGTCAATCCTTGTTATCTATCACTATAGTTGTACAGATAAAGCTTTGTCGACCTGTCTGCATCAAAATATTGTTAAAATGTTCAGTCGAATTGACCACCCTTTTAGCCAACCCATCAATTAGCCAGTAACGTAATTAAGGGAGTTACTGCAATATTAAACTGATGCACTTTCGTCTACGTACACACATCTGTTAATATGCTTCGTGATGGGCCGGTAATAAGGGAAGCGATAAATGTAATATGCGCCGCATTATCTACAATTAACGAGAGACATGTCAACAGGAAAATCCAGTAGTGATAATCGTATTAGGAAAAGTTAAATTTTCATTATTAATTCTAACTTAACTTCATTTTAAGTAGCTTGGTAAACTGACCACAAACTATCTATGATTAACAGTCAATATTACTCTGCTATCTAAGTATGACACCATAAGTTGATTCTAAAAAAACTATAATCCCTTTGTTTATCTAAATTGTAGTTTGGTGTGATAGGCGGCCTTAAGACATCGGCATCGAGCTAAGTGCATTGCTATGTCATTAGCTTGAAAACTTCCAAAGGCGAAGAATTAGGACCGGTGTCGTTCGCAAAGAAATTCATAAGTTTCTTTTATGAAAGTCTGTCGTATTGCCTTTAAGAGGCGGCGACTTTTGCCGGCAGATTGTGTCTTTGAATACATATTCTTGTTTAAATGGAAGTTCTTTGTCGTGTTTGCGAGCTGGTTCACGGGGTAATGACGGGGAGAGGGAGTCCTGTGGTTGTGCGGTGGGATTTGTTTTTATAAATACGTTGTTTGGGAAGGTCTTTGTAGATTTCCTGTTAGAGATATATAATGATATTATAGAATGCAAATAAAG
The DNA here is from genome assembly GCA_963891755.1 of Pyrrhia umbra. NCBI lineage: Eukaryota > Metazoa > Arthropoda > Insecta > Lepidoptera > Noctuidae > Pyrrhia > Pyrrhia umbra. The sequence continues at coordinate 13,132,665 of OY982934.1, forward strand.
TCAATTTTGGTGTAAAAACGATGTTTGAATTAATTTTAATATTATTATATATCTTCAGATTCACCTTTAGTTTTTGATAATTTGCTTTTTATTTTATGATGTATATGTAAACATTAAAAAAATGAAATTAATATTTCTAATGCTGAACTCTAAATCTAAGATTTCCAACAGCAGAGTATATACTGAATTAACCAGTTTACAATAGTTGATTACAACTCCAAGTCTAGATTTATCTGAGAATTTGTCAACTAATACGTATCTGAGGCATGGGACCTTCGTATCTTCGTATGATCCATTTAGGCAGGTAATACATTTACAGCCGACCATGTCAGGTATGCTGAGAGACTTGAGTCACCCAGCAGTGGGTAACATGCCTTAGGGAAATACGTTAACTGAGACGAGAACTATTGTACGAGAATCTGAATTAGATTTCTAGAAAAAAAATAACATAGCTTTAAAATTAGTGAAGCTTAAATTAGTGTATTTAGATACTAGCATTTTAGGAAAAGAAGATCTATAACAAGGTTTAAAAGTTCTTATTAACAATAGAATTCAACATTATATGTAATTCTGTAAATAAAATGCCGTTTGTATAAAAGATCAGCAATTAAAAACAGTTTGATAGATTTTTTTTACCAACAGTTTTTTTTTTATTTCCCATCGAAAATGTTGGCAATATGGATGGTGTTTTTGTATAAATATTTGCACGTGTACAAATCCGGGGTGGGTCGTTAGTAGCTTAATATAAATGACAAAAGCATAACTCTTCTTCGTGCAGTTAGTAATTATCACTAATTACATGGCCCGGCGTTGCCTATGAAAACAGCCGCTATGCTAAATAGGAATTTACATTAGCAATGCGTGGAATTTGGATGGGTCGTCAATTTGACGGTAGTTTGCATAATTATACACGCGCTTGTTTTTGAAACTTTGTGTGTCTCTGTCTAAAGAAAAATATATGCTTGAAAATCTGCATTATTTAATGCAGATCTCTGCAATAGTAAAGCAACTAAAGAAATCGTATATAATCCTGAAGGATTCCCATTGGTTTTGGTAAAAAATAAATATCAAGTTTTATATTTTACAAGGTTATGAAAAATAACTACAGAACGATAAATTGTCAATGAAACGTAACCCTTAAAAAACAACTTAAATAAAAACTAAAGAGTGATGTTTGAGACATGTTTGGTATGGAGATTGCTTGAATCCTAGGAAAGGTTGTATCCGTGCGTCCAGTAGTTTCAGAGGAGCAAAAGGCTAATTCATTGTAAAATTCTTTGCTGAAAAACTGAAATATCAGCTAAAAAGTACATTCTACCACCTTCGACGAACATTAATTCAACAGACCGACAAGGCGTCCCGTATTATCTAAGTTCTATGAAATTTGACATTTAAGACATTTAAGATATCGGTTTAGTGCTATCATAGGTTTACGAGGAATAAAACGTAGATAAATGGGAACTGTATCAATCATAGTTGTTCTCAGATTGTTTGGGTTCTTGTAACCCAAATCATGAGTAACACAAAAACAGCGATGAATTAAAAATTTATGTTTTTTCTTTGGAAAGTACTGCACTAGTTTGCTTTATTTGGTTGATCAGGTGCAATTTGTTCATGGAATAATAACAATCAAATTAATTAACTTCCAGATGAATAAAATAAAATAAGGTCAATTTCGTACCAAAACAAATTATTATTATTTTCAGAGATAATATATGTATGTTATTATTTTAGTTATTAAATGTGTTATTATTTAGTTTTTCTATAATTACAAGTTATAAAACAGTTGCAAATTGCATTGTTACTAACTCTAAATATCACGCCTGTTTAGTCCAAAATGAGTTAAGCAGATAATAAGTGACTTAATTTACTGGCCTTACTTAATTTTGTTTTTTTTTTCAAGATTTTTCAAGTTTAGCAAAATTATTAGTTAACGGTTGTGCAAGACCTTCATATTTATTAGCGTAAACATATCAAATGTAAACAACAAATACAAGTACTAAGTAAGTTCTAAGTGACGACAAGTTACATAATTTGGTTCTCCAATTGGAGGCCGAGGTTCAAGCACTTCGAACTCCAGCTTGTAATAACGTTAACTATTATTATTGTACGGCTCATTACAATTTCGTGTAAATACTGCTAGTTAGAGAGATTTGGTTCACTTAACTATAAAGTTTACAGTACCGCCTATACTGTACAAGTGTACAGGGAAACTTGGCGAATTGATCAGCGTGCCTAGTACTATGTAATCGTAACGTTAATTAACAACTTCGGCTCATTATATATTATTACTTACATATATAAACTCATACCTTTCCCCCCCATGGTGGTAGGTAAGTACTACGGAACTCCTCTTGCTAGGATCCTTGCATAATTCTTTAATTTGCTTCTATTATTCTATAGATTCTTCTGTTATGTCATAATAATTATTGTACCGACATCAGATAGCCAATTAAACTAAATTAACATTAAATTATTATAGAATTAAAATTAAATTAAAATGCCAGTGCAAATTATGCATAGTATCGTTTATAATCACATTGCTGGGGAGTCTGTTGCACCACTTCTTCTTCCTGACTAAAATATTGAAGTATGAATGAAGTACTCAATACAATAATGCTAGAAATTATGCTTTGAATAGACAGATTAGCATAGTCATTACGCTATGTTAAGTACAGGAGTCACAGCCGTAATAGCGGTATTATTTACGGATTTATTCGTTAAACACCACAATAACCTTTGTTTGTTTTCAGCGATTGTGCAAACAAGTAAAACAGAATGAGTATATTATTTATTGAGTTCATGTTTGCGCTTTGAGAAAGAAAAGTTATGTACCTTATACTATTTTCTTCTTCAGGTTTTAGTCTCAAAATATCTCTATGTATATTTTTTCTCTTTCACTCCATATATGGAAGTGAATTTTCATGTAGTTGTAATTAGTTTTAGTGTCCATAAAGCGATGAAAAACAGTAGTGCATTTTCCCTTTAGTTAGTATAGGTATTTTAAAAACCAAATACAAAATAAATCAACCTTCCTGGATTACTTTTAAAAACCTACCCTTGAAGCCAGCAACCATAAAATCCCCGTCATTATCGGGCACAATCTTCGCACAGCTTTATGGAAATCTAGAAAGAAGTTCGGCATATATTGGGTTTTATCGGAACAGACTAATGGTTCTCACAAAAGGCGCTAATGTGAAATAAATTGTCGACTGGCGACCCGCCCTGCGTGCCGGCCGCGGATGTATAGCGGCTGGATGCGACAGCCACGATATATCGAGGTAGAAGTACCAAGTTTTGTGAAGCGTGTGTCTGGTTTTGTAAGAAGTCTGGGTCTTGAGATTTCAGAGTAAGATAAGTGGTTCTAGTTGTTCTGGATATTCGTGGAAAATGGTTTTCATATTTTCTCTAGATAAAATTGGCTTTAGCTGGTAAGTTGAAACTAGATTATATCCTTTGGGTTGTGAGATAGAATTTCTCAGTACTTGCCATTATTTATTACTTTTAGTAAAATGTTCATTACGTTCCAATTTAAATATTTATTTCTCAAGGCTTAGCCTTAGATTACATAAGTGTCAACACTCTCATTACTCACTTGAGATTATAAATTACACTTCAATCAACCATTTGATGTCACATCCAGGACTCAACATCCTGCTCAAATCCTCACCGGCTCGCTTTTTACAACCGGAAACGGAAACGACTTGAGCCTTCAGGAAACGCTCGCGTGTTTTGTATTTAGGTTAGCGGTACAGCGGGAAGTGTGTCCAAGCGACCGGATGTAAGTGTCGTCGAGACGGTCCTGACACTTTGTAGCAATGACTGGGAACGTACCTAAGTACTTTAGGCTTAATTACTCTGCAAGTGTTACACGTGAAACATGTCGGGGAGACACTTGGTGCGTTTTAGTAAAAATATTATCTCAAATTGTGGTTTGAAAGTGGAGGTTAATTGTATACTTAACACTAGTATTTTGAAATAAATTGATAGTTCGCAAAAATTAGGTTAGAGTAGACTTTATTTGCCTTATTTTCAAGCCAATATACTTTGCCTTATTTTTACCAAGTTTGATGAAATAGGTAATTGTCATTAAAACAGGATTTGAGAATTATCATATTTTTGTTTTATTTAGAAATCTGTATAGAGCTAATACTATCTCAACAACTTTCTACTTTTGAAGAGTATCACTGGTTTTCAACATATTATTTACAATGAAAGTTTGGGAACTAGGCGTGGTGTGCGAACACCTTTACCGTCGGTATCTGATGCTACATTTAGGCGGTCACAAAAAAACTAACGATAGTGTTAGCGTTTTGTTAGCTCGGTATCGCATCGCTATCGCTTCGCGTATCGCCGGCGGTGTGTTGTTACCCACGGCTTTTTTGTTTTACTGTCTTTTTGTTACTAAATTATACGTTGAATTATTTATTATCAAGGAAGGATTTGAGTTTATTATTTCTGTACTTAAGCTCGTAAAAAGTTACATGTTTTTGTATTTACAATATAAACAAAACTCTCTGTTTATACTTATTTGATGACTTCCTGTAAATAACTCTAGAATGTACTTTCCTTTACACGTGTGTGCACTAAGCTATTCCTAAAAAAAAAAATGGAAGTTTTCTTTTAGTTATCGACGATGTTTTACATGCTTACATAAAGTACATTAAAATATAATCTGACGTCTATACAATTATTTGGTTCATATTTTATAGGGTGCTCATCAGGTAGGTATTTATTTTAAATAAAGTAGATAGTACAAACATTTTGTACAACATACAACAAATTGAAAATATAAGTGAATTTAATCAACTATCCCCATTACTCTCAAAAGTATCCAAAAAATTAAAACCGAAGAAACTTTATTCCAATACACCTTCAGGCACATGAACTCAACGTATAAGCGACGTATCCTACCCACTACCCACACCACGGTGTACCGACACGGGTTCGCACTCACGGCCCGCGACGAACACTGTCACCTGTAACCCATTTACTGTGATCGATTGAGGCGCAAGTTTTGAGGTAACCCTAACTTCGTCTAGGTACCTAGGTAATTGTAGGGACGCTTGTGATAAATCAGTAATGAAAATGTACAACACCTGATGTATTCAAAACCGATATAATATATTAAATTGCGTAACTGATGCTGGAAGGTTTTGTATTAACCGACCTCAAAAAAGAAGGAAATTCTCCCATGTAAGACACACTTATAGAACAATGCATTGGGCCTTAAGCATTTTGGCCTATAAAAATAAGTAAGTATAGGTATCAATATCTGCCTAGCCTTTCCCAAGTATATTGAGCTCGGCTTTCAGTCTAACCGGATGCAGCTAAGTACCATTGTTTTGCGTGGAGCGACTACCTATCTGACCTCCACAACCCAGTTTATCACGGTTACACGATACTACTTGGTAAGACTGGTTGTCAGGCATCTGACTACCTGTGATGACTGTCAAAGATTTATAAATGACAACCGGGACTAACAGCTTAACGTGCTTTCCGAGGCACGGAGGAGTTTCTTTATGTTATGCTAGATGGTCAGGTCACCCATCCATAGACCGACCACGCCGAGCGAAGCTTAACCTTCGACCGGTCGACCCGTGCGGCTATTACTTAGCCACGAGCTCTTCTAAGTATAGGTATATAAAAGAAAAACTTTTTGAATATTCCAGAGAGTTTTTCATATTTAAAATATGTATTAAGATTCTACAAAGTATATTACGGTATAATATTTAATCCTTCCTCAAACTTTCCTCCCATACATTAACACAATTATCCGCATAACGTTTATGCAAATGCCCTCATCTCATGAGCCCTACGCTGCTCATCAATCAATTAGATCAAGTAGCGTTTTATTATAACCTCTTTCTCTGACGGGGATGACGAATGGGACACCATGTAGAAATAAGGACAGCGAAGAGATTGCGTGTGAGGGGGTGAGCAGAGATTTAAGTGCCATAATGACACAGTAATGAGAATAGTTTTTAGGGTTCCGTAGCCAAATGGCAAAAACGGAACCCTTATAGATTCGTCATGTCTGTCTGTCTGTCTGTCTGTCCGTCCGTATGTCACAGCCATTTTTTTCCGAAACTATAAGAACTATACTGTTGAAATTTGGTAAGTAGATGTATTCTGTGAACCGCTTTAAGATTTTGACACATAAATAGAAAAAAAGCAATAAATTTTGGGGGTCCCCATACTTAGAACTGAAACTCAAAAAAAAAATCAAATCCATACGTGTGGGGTATCTATGGATAGGTCTTGAAAAATGATATTGAGGTTTCTAATATCATTTTTTTCTAAACTGAATAGTTTGCGCGAGAGGCACTTCCAAAGTGGTAAAATCTGTGTCCCCCCTCCTGTAACTTCTAAAATAAATGAATGATAAATCTAAAAAAAAATATATGATGTAGATTACCATGCAAACTTTCATTGAAAATTGTTTTGAACGAGATCTAGCGGGTAGTTTTTAAGTAATCAGCAATTTTCCTCTACAAACAAACTTAATTATGCGGTCGGAAAAAAACAAGATAATTGCGACTTTATTGCGTATTTTTTCTTTCCAATGGTCGGAACCCTCGGTGCGCGAGTCCGACTCGCACTTGGCCGGTTTTTTTTTAGTTATGTAGTGTGTGCAGATTCGTATATGTTTGGTCGATGGTATATATGTAGGTACGTATATACATATATGAAATAGTGAATGCTAAGTAGATTGATTGTACTTTGTATTTGTTTAACCCTTAATTCGATAACGTGCAATATACTGAACATCAACTTAAAAAAAATATACAATCATTTTTTTAAACTATATATTATTTATTTTAATTTCATTAGTTTATTTGTAAACTAATATAATGTAAATAAAATTACGCGTAAGGTGCGCCTGCTCATTGCTGGTTAGTCACCGCCGAAATGTCTGGAAGGAAGCACGTGCCGCGACCGCTCTCGGTAAGTCCCGATTTATTTGTTAATTTTACTTTGCAATGCTTACTCATTTTTTCTCAATATATTTTATAAGACCTATGTATATGTGTACACAAACTAAAATTATAATAGCTGTTATGGATTTATCGTAATTTTCAATGAAATTAGCATGTCCAGTATATTTCCCATTGCCAAGTAGGTACTGTTTTAGTGCGGTTTTGGGATGTGTAGTATATTGGACACTGCCAGTTAGTTAGAAAAGTGACTAAGATGCGTATTTAGTAATTATGTGTAATGTTTTTTTCTAACAATTTGTATTATTTGCAGGTCTTCAAGCAAACATCACGTGCATCAAATTTATTCTCTCAGATTCATCCATTTTGCTGATAACTCTTGTCCAGATTTCAGATCGCTACTTCAAAGTAAGACCTTTTGTAGAGAAAGTGAGGAGAAACTGCTTGGCCACCGAAGAGGAAATGAGATTTAGTATTGACGAGATGACCATACCATATAAAGGCAAAAAGGCGGGTAACAGGAGACAGTACAATCCCATGAAACCCAATAAATGGGGTTTCAAAAACTTTGTCCGAGCAGGCATGTCGGGAATTGGATATGACTTCCTGCTTTATGGAGGCGAAGACACATTTAGATATATCCAGTTTTCACAAGCCGAAGAAACCTTAACCTTAGGAGCTAAAGTTGTCGTTGCTTTATGCAAGACAATACAGACGAGAGCCTGCGTCGTGTATTTTGACAATTATTTCTCGACTCTAGATTTGGCAATATACCTTAGAGACGAATGTGGTATATTTAGTTTAGGCACTATACGCCAAAGGTTGTGACAAACTACTGATGAGTAATAAATCTTTAAAAAGAAAGGTAGAGGTTCTTATTGCCAAGTCGTTGATAATACCAATAAGATAGCAATAGTTAAATGGTACGACAATAAGGTGGTCACTCTAATCGGTACGTACGCTGATGCTTACCCTGTAGGAAAAATAAAGAGGTACAGCAAGGAAATGAAAGCCCGTGTTGATGTGGATTGTCCGGAACTTATAAAGCATTATAATAATCATGGGAGGCGTCGATCTCGCAGATATGCTGGTTGCGTTGTACCGGACTACGTATAAGAGCCGTCGTTGGTATACTCCAATCTTTGCTCAAATGCTCGACATTTGTGTGAACAACGCATGGTTAGTTTATCGCAGAGATTGTAGTAATCGGGCAGTGAAGCACATGCCTTTGAAGTCTTTTCGGTGGCAATTAGCAAGAGAGTTACAGAATAAAGGTAGATCTCGTATATCTGTAAACAACAACTGTCGAACAGATGACAGTGTCCGCTATGATAGTATTGGCCATTTCCCTAGTTTTGGAGAGTCATACGGTCGCTGCAAAACTTGTGTAAAGTGCAACCAAAGTACGTAAAAGAAATAGTTTTTATGATTATCATAGTAAGTGAAAGTTTCTAAGTATGTTGACTGATTATAATATTGTAGTTGTTTAATTTTATCTAAAATTCAGAATAATAATTGTTACGTATCTTTTCATTCAGACTGATTATATTATTGATCTCACTTAGAATAAGTAAAATGTGCCTCATTATATTCATAAAAAATAAAGATTTTGTAATACAATACAAAACATGTTATTGTTTTTACGTTTTATTATATTTTATTTTATCACTTGCATAAAATAGAAATAAGTCCTAGAAAGTAATAATTCGGCAATGTGTATTATACAGCACATCAAAATTATCGACAACTTTATGGCAAACCTGGCAAGGTCCAGTATACTGGACATGCATTTTCAGGAAATGAGGTAATACCAGATTTTTTAAATTATTTTTTCATGTCCTAACAACCCCTAGTGAAGCCGAAAATGTGAAAAGAAACAAAAGTTTTTAAAATTTTTCCTCTTGTCAAATTAAGGGTTAATGAGTTTTATCGTAAGTAATTTAATGTTGAATTAAAAATAAATATATAAAAATTATATTTTTTGTAACCATTGATTTTGTTTGTTTCAGGTATGGTTCTGATAGGAGTTTAATGAGTTCAAAATTAATGTAAGTCATTTCAATCAATCGAAAAGTTTTAGTTTGAAAAAATATTACGTTATAATTATTATAACAATGTGCGACAACTCAGCATATTTATCCTGTGCTATATAATTGGATGATTACTTGACTATAATATAATTCGTATGATAAGTAGTTAGCAAACATTAAAAACCGTTTAACCGTGTCGGGCCACGCGCAGTAGGGTTCCGTAGTAGGAGTTAGTTAGTCGACTATAGCTCTGTAACCGGTTAAGCCTACTAAGCCGTGATAGTTTTCCTTATAATTTCATTATATGTACTACGTTTGTGATTTTTTTCACATTTCTAGGTACAGCCATTCAAAAGTTAGAGGGGGGGGTAACTCGTATCGAACAAAAAATTTCACTTAAAATCTAGATATTTCGCAAATGGCTCGCTTAACTGAAAAATGGTCTTCACACACCCATAATATTTTTGAAAGACCTATCCAACGATACCCCACACGAAGGGTATGCGAGAAAAAAATATTCATCCCTACTTTACATGTTTGGGAGCTACCCTAAAAAAAATATTTTTCAATATTTTATTTTACCACTTTCTCGGCGTGATCAATATACATATTCATACCAAATTTCAGCTTTCTAATAACAAAAACCACGGAGCTATGCCGCGGACAGACAGACAGACAGACAGACGGACAGAGCGAAACTATAAGGGTTCCTTGTCGGACTACGGAACCCTAAAAATTAAACTTCAATTTATGCTAAGTCCTTTTACTTTACGAGTTTATGTAAATCTATTTTTTCAGTCTTCGTTGTAGAACTTATCCCATCACCAACCTTTTCCGTAGTATATATTAGTATATTTCACATCAACATCTCATATCTCAGTAAAATCGAACACAAAACTCTTAATATTCCACGTAATACTTATTTATATTTTAATTCAAAGAAATCTAATTATCACCTTCCATCACAAGTCTAATCTCTAGTTGATCATAAATTTTCCTCATAATAGACTATAACGCCAGTGTGAGACGTCTTTATCGGCCCCCTTGTCATAAAATATTAATTAATCTTCGGCGGACGATGATACACTGAGGGCTGACGGACATGATATTGGGCCTTAGAAGTTGATACCTTCTTATAGTTCTGTTTAATGTACATCAATCTACAATAACAAAAGAAAAACTTCGTATTTTCTCAAAAAACTCGAAAAATTTAGTTTTCTACATAATTAATCATGGAAATTTTGATCAACCTGGAAATCGATCTTAGGCTAATGAGGAAACCAGCTATTTCATTTAATTATTACAAAATTGCATCACTATCTACCTACATTTATATATAAACCATCTAATTCATAATGAAGCCATTCGCTTAACAAACTCTCATAAAACGAAAGGTGTTATTATGCATAAGAAGGTATGTCGTCTTCTACCACATTCTCAGAAACATCACCAGAAAAGTGAAAAGTTGTTCCAGTGTACCCAGACGTCTGGGACTCACAGAACTATGTTATTAACCCAACCCGTCTCCACAGCAACGTACCGGCTGAGTCAACTAGAGCAGGCGTGCATTACCGAGTGTGTTCCCGTAACATTTGTAGTGGCATAAACGAGCTAAGTTCCTCTGTTGGCTTACTGCTACTTGCATACATGAAATTGCCCAGCTTACAATTTGGCTTTGTGGAAACATACAGGGGTTAGGTTGGGGAGAAACTGTTGCGACAAAAATGGGTTTAAATAGTGTTATTATGAAAGTTTTGATATTTAACTAATTATTATCTGAGCTATATATATCTGAGCTATATTCATTATATTACAAAAACATTTATGAATGACTGTTATTTTTTTTAAGTTTCTTCTGGAATTTTAGATATTATTGTAAGTTTATAGTGTTACATTACATGTTTTAAACCGATTTCAAACAGGTAAAAAGTTTTCTGTTTTTTCGGACAAAATTTCACAAATGTCCATAAACTTTAGGACGCTTATAAGCCTTGTTATAAATAAATTATAAAGCTTGAATCGCTTGAAAAGTTTAAAAAGTTTTCCATCGTATGACATCATCATTTAAATTACTTTTGACCTGCAAAAATAGAACTTTATTACCTACACAATGATCACATGGTAGAATTAACCCAACAGTTTGACTAAATCACTATCTGACACCACGGGCTTCGGCTCTAAGCGTCCGCGTCCCACTCGACGTCACCCGTATGTTTCCACCACACGACATGCCCATATTGACGTACGTTAACTAGCGAGTGCGCTCGTGTGTTTTCAAGAAAATTAGCAAACTTCCACCAGTTCCTGTCGCTCGAAGATTTTTAAACATGTTAAAGTTGTTTTAACCAGTTTAATGTGGTGTGGGGGGAGTCAATTAAAATGTCGTGTTTGGAAATGGATAAAGGTTTTTAAACTGTGATATTGAATATAAATTGCATTAAACTATTATCTGTGAGTGGGTTTGAAACCAAGGCAAGTAGGTACCGATGCATCTTAAACCCTACTGACTACCGGGGCTGTGGGACGTTCCAAAGAGATACCGCGTCCCCGGAATACAAAGGGCTAAGGAAGGAACATGGATGGGTTTTAGTCGGTAAGACATTTGAAGATTCCCATCTGAAAAATGACCCTACTGACTAGCGATGAAACAAACATCGTGAGAAAACCTGGATTAAAAAGACAGTAGCTACTTGCAAAATCCAATGCTCATGGATTTTCTGTATAAGAAGAGGCCTTTACCCAACAGTGCGATAGTCAATAGGCGATGATGATACAGTTCATACTAAGACAAAAAAGTTCAACTAAAACAAACCTCAACTAATTCCAATCAACGTAACCATTCATTCACTAATTGGTAGCAAAGTTCAATAAATCCAATTACACCATGAACAGTGCTATCAATGAACACGCCGTCCTACAACCAATTAGAAGCAAAACTGCATATCCGACACTCAGCGCACTCGTGAGCGCCGACTCAGATCGCGGTCAGACTAACGAGCGCCGCGCTAAAGTTCCGACGTGCAACTGTAACTGAGCGAATGCATGGATGACGTATGCGTCTGTTATTTCAGTCTTGTTCTTCACTTACTGAACTTAGAAGTTAGTTAAACGGTTGGGAATGTTGGCTTTTATTTAAGTTGTTTTCGTTTGTTCGTGCTCGTGTAATACAATTTTTGACTAGTTGTTTTGAACTTGATGGCAATGCAAGTAAGAAAGCTCTGGGTAGCTCTGGGAGGTGGCCATATCGGCTTCAAATAATATATTTTCTTATTTGCGCTCATAGGATCCACCTCGGCAATTACAAAGTGTTTGCCTTGAGTTCAGCCTACGTCTATGATGGTTGTGTATCATTATCTATTTCGTTCAGTTCAAAGGATGATTGTTCTAGCAGCTAAAACAATATACCAAGAAATTTTAGAACCAAAGAACGTTGTTAAAATTAATACTTTTGAGACCAAAACGCTGAGAAAAATTGCTGGATGCTTAATAACTTTACCCATACTGTAATTTCACGTCAACTGTTTGCGCTACGAAGTGTAGCTCGATTGAATTACACTACTTGTCACAGTACACTTTTGGTAAATTTTATTTAATTTTAGTGGGCACGGTTTTACTGACTATAAGTTGTGATCGAATGACAGTATCAACATACATAAAGGTTCATAATTCATACGTACATTTTAACTGATAAAGGATACTATGCATTTCAATCAAGTCTATGATCTTGTAAAAAATATATATTTTATCTTATTTATTCCTGTAAATGACCTGTAAAATTAAAAGTCCAAAATCCATATCTTCATTTATAACCTGTTAACAAACATCAAGAGCAAATCTTATTAAACTGACATCATTCTTTAAGTCACAAATCCTTAAAGTTTCAGCCTCCGTTAGCGTCTGCCCACTAAATCTTAGTTCGGCTACACTCGGATACTTTCGGACATCCTCGGATAAAGAACTTTTGTGACACCAACTTTATAAGTCGACAGTAGAATTTTGACACTTGGTTTTCATATTAAGGCATTATTTAATTGTGGCTTTGTATATGTACGGACGGAGTTTGGACGTAAGTTATGTGAATACATTTGTCTGGTTTCATCATACGCCTAGAAGCTTCCTGACTATGTTGGGGTCAGCTTCCAGTAAAGTATTTTACATTGAGCGACTACGTATGTGACCTCCAGAACCCAGTTACCGGGTAACACGATACCGACTAGTTGTCAAAATTCTAGCTTCTGACTACCCATAACGACTGTTAAAGATTTACGAATGATAGCAGGGACTAACAACCTAACGTGCTTTCTGAGGTACGGATACATTTGCCTGGCTTCAAGTGTCTCTTTATACTATACTCTGATCAATATCCATACGCGCAGCGATGACGAAATTTATAAAATGAGTGGTGTATTTGTATTATACAGTGCATGACCAATTTTATGATAAGATGAAGATTTTACAATTTATGATTTTTCTATGCGCCGTAATAAAACACCGTCTTTATGTTATTTTATTTGCGTCTTGAGAAAATAATCAATTTATTTATTTTCAGTACTGATCTACATAAAACTTTTTAATTGTATAATAAGTGTTAAAAACTTATTACTTAACAAACTTGGAAAGAAATGAACAACTAGAAAATTAAAAGCACAAATCTATTTCTTCAACAGCGAAATCTTCGCAGCGGAATAAGAAAAATCTTCAACTAACACTCCAGACTCTCACAAAACACTTTTTGTCATATTCTTAACTGGAACGACTTTCCCAATCGTTACCAACTGCTCTTCCCAATCGATTGGGACGAGAAATATTTTAAAGGCGTATTAAATCTAACTGAAGACGGAAGCGCCGGAACTCGAGAGCTCCAAGTTTACTCTTAGCTACGTCGAGTGCTTCTTTTTCGCATTAATTATGTGAGGAGAGCGCTTCAGATATTGTTGTACATGTTCGTGGACGTGTACACCGGGACATATTCAGTGAGTTTTGGGAGCGGATTATAATTAGCGCGAGGTTTGGACGTATTAAGATTACGATGTAATTTTTCTGCTTGTTATCGTATGGACTGTAAGTTTACTTACGTAACAAGCCCTAGTGTTGGAGTTTTCTCAAATCTGACATGGAATTGTGCTGCTATCGAGGTACTAGCTGGGGACGACGGCTTAATTTAATTTTGCCCTCCTGCCCCTGGCGCGGGAGTGTAGACCGATTAAAAACCCACAAAACGGTTTCGGCTGATTCTGGGCTTCGAACCTGAGACCCTATTCCTAGCAGTTACATTTGCGACCACTTGACCTGGGAAACAGTCGATGATAATGACATAAGCAAATATGGTATTAATCTTTTGATAGCCTTTTTCATTTTATCAAATGTCTACCTGAATTGTCCAAGTACCCATTTCTTGCCACCAGCTCAACAATACTGCTCAAGGACAGAAAGCCGGTCGAACGTTACGTAAATTTCTAATTCTTATTAAAATAATGTTCATACTTCCGACGAAAATACAGAAATATATGTATGAATATTTTTTTTTTCTCAATTGAGAAAAAGCTTACGAGCTTAGGGCCATACAAGTAAGTAATAAGACAACTTACAAACTATTAGGAATTGGCTCCTGAAACTGAAACTTAGCTAACAAGCGTCTTTTTGCCGGCGACAGGCACAAGACGCGAGGCTGTGCCTGTAATGCACGAGCAGGCATACCTGGACCACTACTACGAAATAATAATAAAATAGATAATAATATGGAATAAACAAACAACTATTCAGTTGTGAAATATGAAGAGACATATCACATTTCAGTTTTTAATGACCGATGAGTTTTTGATGATTCGGTAATTATTATAGTCGATGCTGATTGATTTTATGTAATAGCAAACAGAGGACAATTAAAATTAATGCAAATATTAATAATGTTCAACCAATAGTGTTTTTTAAAATAAATTTATAAAAAAAAACAAAAATCGTCTGTAGTAAAAAAAAACAAATTCAATGTTCTTAGAATTTTTTACATTGTGCGATGTGAAGTCTGGCGCTAGTTTAATTTTATAAAACGTTGTTACAAACTTTCCAAGACAGTTCCACCTCACATTGTAACATATAATATTTATACGCTGTAACAACATGAACCGTTGTAAATACCGTAACATTCAAGTGAGTGAAAAGGATTGAAATGCAAATAGTTTTACGGGTTATTTCACTCGTTTACTTAACTTTTTGTCGTTTTGTGCACTCGTGTTCTTGGTCGCAGGGGGATTGTAACTATTGTGTGGAAAGGTTATTGGAGCAAACTTTGTGCTTCCAGAAAAAAATATAGCCATTGTGTTCTTTCAAGTTATTATGTAAAAGATTTGCGTATTTTTTTTTTGGTTAAGGATTTTTGTGCAGCCTTTGGTATACTTCAAGACCCGGTATCTAGCATTTACAGTTAGCTGATGCAAGTTTGTTTTTATGTACTCAACTTAATTTACTGATTTATTGACATTAATGCGTATGTATACAACAAAATTTTACTATGACAAATAAGTAAGTAAATAAAAAATATCAGCTCGTTAGTGCTTTTACAAGTACAGCCATAATGAGGTAAGTCTGTCAAAACCTATCTGAACGTTAAACATGTTATAAGTCAAGCTATGTATTTAATGACAAATTACTTCCAAAACGTGATAAATAAAAATCTAATACGATTGCCACTTTGAAGTTGCTCTAGTGAATATGCAGCTTTAGCCTGCAAACTACATGAAGAAATAAACAAAATTACTAACTTTAAAACACAGTAACAACCAATTTATTTAAACCGTTACACATGGACCAGTAGTAGCGGTAATAAGAACATATAAAACTTAGCGATACCACAAAGTGGCGCAAACTTGTGCGGCATTGTACCCATCGCTGTGTGTTTGACTATACCGTACTTTAATGCAGTTACTTGTTCCTACTTCACAAGCATGTGGTTTGGACGATGCATAATTTATTGTATTTATTTGGAACTCCTTACTTTGTTGTATCTTGTCTTACTAAGAAGCTTTGCGGGAATTAGTATTCATTAAAATTTTATTATAGCTAACTATTTCCCGTGGTTTCGCATTCTCAGGGAACTACTTCACGGAATTGGATAAAAATGAGTTAATTAACGCTATAAACTATATGTATTTTCGCATTAATCAAAAAGATATGTATAGATAGATTGTTTTTGAAAGTATTTCAATTCTCGGGATACATAAACATCAGTCGATACAACCATTGTCAAACTAGTTTGTTTTATATGTATTATAAAAGTGGTATTTATTGATCGTCTTCATTAGAACATTTTTTGCATCTTCATTCTTCAAATACGCAAATAAAATTAAAGCATTAAAATTATTCTTAACGAAATAATTCCCATGACAGTGAGCGGCGATGCATACCACCATAACCTCTCCACCATCCCCTTGAGTGAAGCACCGTGAAATAGGGCCACATCTCCCGTCTCCCTCGCCGCTCGTAATGTAAAATATTTTTACCAAAATATCAGTTCTGAAACCGAATAAAGGGTATGCAAATAAGCAGATGCGCTATGCTAATCTGACTAGCGGGGGATGAATGGTCCGGGGTGCAGTTGAAAAGAACCACTCCATACCTTTTTAGATATCTCTCTTTGATGGTTATATGGTATGTGTATTTGGGCAGGCAGTCTTTGAGAATGTCTTTGGTTGTGAGGTATGAGTGGCTCAATTTAGTATGTTATTAGCAGTAAGAAAAATACTGTCTTGTAAAGTATCATGATATATTATATTTTACACAATATTTTTATTTAAAATTGTTGGTTTTCCCAACTGTACCATCAATATTTTTCTCGGAAATAATGCTGTTTATATCTTCATGCAGATAAAAGCTTATTATGAAATGCATGTCTATCTATAATTTAATTAAAATGATGATACCATGACAGGGGACTATAAGACTATTCTAGACTAGAGACCTAGTGTCTTAGTATTGTCTTCATGAACAGGTTAAAAGATTAACTAAATATGTCGTTCTGTTTTCTAAGACCATTTTGAAAACCTGAATTCAAATAAACTTCCTGCAATGGTAACAGGGGCTGGGACTACAAAACCACAACTACTTATAAGCCACACATCATCTTACTCCCCCACCTCACGTACAAGAACATTTAGCAAATCACTTGCCAATCCCCCCATTCCCCCAAAAAGTACATCGTCAAATCCGGAACAGAATAGTGTTTCCCCCAATACTGTAGAACATGCAAATACATGCAGTGCACATTTGCATGTGAATCCTGCACTTTTCGCTCGCCGCTACCGGGCACGCCTCATTGGACGGACAGCGCGTAGGATCGCGCTGGGTGGCTGCTCGTTGTGATGTTATGTGTTGTGATTGCAAGTGCTGATGTTGAAAGCTTGTGGGTAGCATGAAAATGTTAAACAGAAAAGTGTTTTGTTTAAAGATGAAGTTTTGTTAAGGAAATGTTTGCGTCATGATTTTCTTTTCGATGAGTAACATTGCTTTTAAAGTTTTCCTTTTTAGTAATATTGTTATTTTTTATGAACAAAATTATTAAGGAGTAGGTCAGTCAAAAGTCATGACCAGATTTATGATATAGACGACGCTAAAAAATCATCGTAGGAAAGCTTTCTGTAGTTTCGGCCTACCCCCAAGATGACTAGGAATGAGTGAACATCTGTACAAGTACGAATAATTTGTCAGTAGTTGTTAAGGTGTAAAACTAACGAGATTTATTTACTTGGAGAGCGGGTCTGGATACTATAGGCATTCTTAAAATCCTTCCCAAAAGATCTGCAAAGTATTTTCCATTTTGCAAAGAAATAAACTCACCCTTTTGACATGACAGTTACTAGCCCGTTCCATATTCAAATACAATTACTTTTCACCACACTACAGCACACCGCGCCAATCTGAAACGAGCACAGTTAACAATTTCTAGCAAAATCTATCTATCGGGCCCGAACTGCACTAACTGCATACAAAACCTGGAAAAACCAATTTGTCGCTCACAAAGACCCGGTTTGTGTGTACCGAGGGTTTTGTGAAATATTTGAAAAATACTGAAACCACGTAACTATCGTACGTGGGGTCGGATAGGGTACGTCAGTCGGACTTGAGAGTTTATTTTTATAAGATCTGTGTAAGCCTTGAAATGTCTTTGTAAATGTTAACTACTTATTAAGTATGAAGTTAGCTTTTTGAGGAAAAATAATTTGTGGGTTTCTCTTTACACCGAAGATCTTTAGAGCCTTCCTTCAAATATCGTTGAGTACACCTAAGGTATTTTAGTTAATTTAAAGAATAATTAACAAAAAATAAAATTAATGTTTAATTAGGTCATGTTAAGTACTAAGACTTTTTATGCATCGTAAGCACATAATAATACCATAACCAGTCTGTTTTGAAGACCTTTGCTTTACATTACATTATAAAGATTATTTTATATCTAAGAAATAATTTACGATCTAATAAAGGACTGTATACTCCAAAGACTAGACAGCAATAGCCAACATATCGCAGGCTATTTACCAACGATGCTGGTTAGATAAAACATAATATTTAACCTCTCGTAGCTAAACAACAGTTAAAAGGGTAATTAGCATGAATATCACGTAGTCAGTGTCCAGTGCACGCAAAAATATGCGCACATTTACGTACGGTGTAGCAGTCGTATCGGACTTTGTGATCTCTGATCTTTGACCGATGATTAGGTTGTTGGTCAAATTTTGGATTAAATTGGTACAATTTTTAATGTGTGTTTGATACCCTTATATAAATAGTTTAATCATAATAATATTAATGATTAAATAGTCTGCTTATGCAAGACTTCTCTCACTAATCATAAATTGTTTCGCTGTCGTCTAAGTTATACCTAGTTATACCTGGTAATTGTCAGATTTCGAAACCTCACACTTGTACACGAGAGATAGGTGCCTTAACTACTAGGCCACCACGACATTCATTCACCATACTTACATAATTATATCGATGTAATTGAAGAAAATTGCAGTGAAAATTATACTAGAATATTTTTCCAATTATTGGAGTTATAAAAAAAAATGATTTTTTGATCATCAAATTAATACATTAATTGTAAAGAATAATGAAAGTTTTTTATGTCACTTTGGAATATCGAATAAAATATCCAAGCCGTTAAAAAAGGTCAATGTCAAGACCAAACGATGACCGGCTACGGTCGTAGCACTAGCTACGCCGTAACCGTTACGTAGCTGCGTAGCTTTGCAAACTAATTATAAGTTATGTTACAAACAAACATTTACTACAAGTATGAGTGCTACGATATACTCGTTGAAGTAAGAAAATTCGTCTAGAACTCATATCTCTGCTCTCCTTTCATCTAAAAACTCCACTCCTTTTATTAAACGCCATTATCATGTCACGTAGGAACTATACGTTAAGCGCCCTCTGCCGTCCAGCTTTATAAATAAGGGTGACCAGAGGAAAATTATATGGTGGGCGTGCTGCCTGGCTCTTTGTTCTGGGAATATTAATATTAGAGTTATGTGGGGGTACGAATAAAATTGTCTTATTGTCTTTGTGACTGCGGGTGAAAGTATTGTTAGTGTTTTGATTGATAGACATATCTAATAACTAAGTAAGCATACTCAGTGAAAGTAGACCAAAAAATTTATAAATAACTAAAATATTATAACTTTTTTTAAATATATGAAGTGACTAAAGGTTTTCCTACGGTTTAACCTGCATCCTGAGAGAACTTCTACGCGCATCCTGGTAAAAAGTCTCGAAAATAAATTGCAATTGGCATACGTTATTTAATTAAGATGCTTTTCTATTTAATATCAAAGTTCCAAAGACTCACATTTCAAAGTAAACATTTAACAAAAAAAAACTTTAAAATACTTCCTAAAGTTCAGCTTAAACTCCGCGGAGACCTGAACTTACACAATTTAAACCGACCGCATTAAATTAGGCATTTTAATGAATTCCGCGAATGTGTCGCAACGCTAAGCTGCACTTGTATTATGTAAATATATGAAGCAAGGATTATGGAAATACGTTCTATGTATTGTTTATTGTTTTAGTCAGAGCCTCGAAAATTATGACTGGTGGACGTGTATTAGTATTCTTGTTTAGAACAAAATGGTTGGGAGTTAACGGGACGAGGTTGCGAGTTACCATATTTACAATAAAAAAAAACAATAAAATTAATTGTGCGGCATCGATAGTGTAATAAAGCAATTTACTTTTTATAAACAGTACAAATAAGTTAGCAAAAAATGACCATTTCTTTTAACCGTTAATCTAAATGTAAAATACATCTTTATGGAAGGTTACCAAAATAAAATTGCCAAATCCTAGTTAGCACGTAAGTTAGTTTATTTAAATTGAGTAATATATTGGTGTCCAACATTATTATTCATTTCCCAAAGTTCAACTATGCGCAAACAACTACAATATTTCTTAAATAAATCATCGTGAACTTGCAATAACACAACATACTTGGGCTACAAACTTCCGACGCGCCAACAAATTACATACCGCGAGCAGTACTGCTTGCACAACGTACATTATGTGTTATACCTGCGTGTGAACCTTGGTGGTCCACAACTAATATCATAAACAGGAAAGTTTTCAGCCTGGAAAAACTACTTTAGTCGAGGTCTTTGGCTTTGCAAACCTACTTATTTCAACCACCAAGTTTCGTCATGTTAGTAAAAAAATATTGGATCGATTGCACCGTCGGTCGCTTCATTGATCGTTAACAATTTTATTATTTTACTAGCTTCTGCCAGCGACTTCGTCCGCGTGGAAAAGTGGTGCTCCGCTCCTATTAGTCTTAGCGAGATGATATATAAAATATAGCCTTCCTCGATAAATGGACTATCTAACACTGAAAGAATTATTTAAATCGGATCAGCGGTTCCTGAGATTAGCGCGTTTAAACAAAATGACAACATTTCCCTTCACTGCTCTGCTCCTATTGATTGTAGCGTGATGAAAAGTATACTATAACCAGCTCAGGAGTATGACAAATAATTGTACCAAGTTTCGTTAAAATCCGTCGAGTAGTTTTTGTTTCTATAGAGTTTATACAGCAAACAGACAGACAGACAGACAGACAGACGGACAGACAGACAGACAAAAATTTAACTGATTGCATTTTTGGCATCAGTATCGATCCCTAATCACCCCCTGATAGTTATTTTCGAAATATATTTCATGTACAGAATTGACCTCTCTACAGATTTATTATAAGTATAGAAGAAGAAGAAGAAGATAGAATAGATAGATAGATGGATTACTAGTAATGAATTCACATATAAAATGTCAGAGTTTCCTACAAACTTTGCCCTCTTTGTAAGGTAGAATTTCTGAACATCCTTTCTTATCGGATGCCTACATCATAAAAAAACACATCCTCTAAGTTTCAGGTCTCTAGAGGTTAAGGCTGTGCGTTGATCCGTCAGTCATTCAGGACAGAGCATTTTATATGTATAGATGGTAAAAAAGGACATAAAGTTGAGGGCTCCTTTTCCCATGTTCTGTAGGCTAAGCGGTTACCACTATCTCCACCTCGTGCCTTACCTTTCAGTTTTATATTCCCTGTATAAAGTATATGTATCTATTCCTTTTCCTGCGCGGAACTGTTGATTCTGACGCTCGCAACTTTGACACTACACTACACTTACACTTATGGAATAAATCACCTCTCGTTCCGGGAAATTGCTGACTTGTGCTCGAACGATACGCTATAGGGATGGGAAAAGTCGATAGTTAGTCGATAGTTCAAGTAGTATTGTTTGAGATTTTTTGTTGTTCAATAAGTTTTCTTGGTTTTCTTTTTGTTAAGTTGAATTACTTAGGTTTAGGCACTGAGCTTAGGATTATTGTTTACTCTCTCTTCAACTCATTTATAGATGCTAATATTTAAATTATTAAATAGCAAAAAGCCTAGGTTCTTCATAATACTCGTTTTTACCGCATGTGTAAAAAAACTAATCGCAATCTGTAAATAAAAAAACTAAGCATAATCCTAACTCATATTCTAAACGCGTAAGTGAGTTTGTTACGCTTTCAAGGTTAAGCGATTCAGATGAAAATTGGTATGTAGATAAAAGAGACCGTGGACACAGTTATTGGCTACTTTTTATACGGATGCATATGGTAGTTCCCTCAGGGTGAAACCGCGCATAACAACTAGAGTTTTTAAAAAATAACTTAATGAAGCAGATGAAGCTTTTCTTTTGTTGTTACCAATTTATGATACAAATATTTACCTCTCTTTTATTTTGTCATTTCCTCGACACAATCCCCTCACTAGGACACTCCCGCTGCGTCATGTAATTTCCGCGGCGCGCCGTTCGAAGGCGGACGAATGCGTTGTCAAACTCGCTACGCTAACTGGAGATTAGGACAAAACTGCAATGTGCAACCGAACTGCGATGAATGTTATGACTCGGGTAACTATTGCGTGTCACATTGTGGATTAGTATTGTGAGATTGTTTTATTTAAACACGGTTTATAACATAAAATTCTTTAATAAATATTCAGCTGTTGGGATTGGGTAACAAAAATGCTTTTTGATTATTATTTAATTCGAATGAATTGTATATTAATACCAATTATTTTCTGCGCTTTCACCTTTATCCTGAGAGAACTACCTTATGCACCCTGATGAAAATATCTTATGTGTTAATCCAGATTATAAATTATGTGTGCACTAAATTTCATCGAAAACCATTTAGAAGTTTTTACGTAAAAGAGTAGCAAACATTAATATTTATTATAAAAGTAGGATATTAAATTGTTGTGTTGTCTATGAAATTATTGGTTGGGTATAAAATACTGATATCCATGCTTACTCGCGTGTGCTTTTAATTTAAGACATACATTTTCTTTATCACCCCACAATGTAAACACATAACTAAGGTTTATTCTCCATTGTGTTTAAATGTAACAATTTCTCTGCGTCATCTAATTTCCGTGGCGCGACGTATCCGCAGTCAAGCTCGCGTTGACTGGAGATTACACAAACTGGGTGCAGTGCAGCCGGCCGTCAGTGCGGTCTCTCGTACGCGATAGCTTGTCATTGTCGCTCGATGTTATGAGGTGTTGGGCTTACAGATGTACTGATGCACATCAAATCTGTGGAGGATCAGTGTCGTAATACATATCTAATAAAGCCACAATTCTACTAATATTATTATATGTGCGGAAGTTTGTGAGGACGTATGTTTGTTACTCTTTCGGGCATAAACTACTGAATGCAATTTGATGATATTTGGTGCACACATAGTTTAGAACGTGGTTTAACACTCTAGAATGACATATTAGTTTACTAGCGTTACACCAGAAAGTTTTTTTTCTTTTAAGCCTTATAATTTAGAAGTCGGTTGATTATTTTAACTCAATAATTCTTGTTATAAAACTACCAGTTTCCCGCAACGTTACCCGCATCCTCTAGCAGAAACTAAATTTTCTATCCTTTCCTAGAGCATAATGTATCGAAATCCATCTAAATTGGTTCAGTCATTTTACCACAGAAGCATAACGTACAAACTCACATTCGCATTTGTTATATAGTTTGGATATTTTTTTCCTAGTGTAACCAGTACTTGTATATCGGCAAGCTCAATACATTGCAGTACAACAGGAATCTATAAATTGTTCTGTTAAAGTTACAAGCTAAGATATACTTCGACATTTAAAGGATTTATCGTCTATTAAGCTAACTTGAAGTTAGGTACACAGCTTCACTTAGCTAAAAGCCAGTGGTTTTATGAGGATTAGAAAACTTTTGAAATATTTATTAGGATTAGGATCTGCGAAAATGTATCGGAAATAATACAATATTCGGCGGTGCCAGATTGTTGATTTTTTAAATTGAGATTTTAATGTCACAGTATTTAAAATGCCTTAATTTTAATATGTAGCGTTTTAGTTAGAATAGAAATCAGAACTTTGGACTAACTTCAGTCAATGTGAGAGTGAGTTTGTATGTTACGCTTTCACGGTAAAATTAATGAACCGATTTGCATGAAATTTGGTACAGAGGTAGATGGAACCCTAGAGACGTTAAGCAGTTTCTTCGGAATGAGGATGAAACCACGGGAAACAGCTAGTAATGAATATAATCGGCCTGACAGCTCATAGTTTAAATAATAAAACAGAATTGAATGATGGTAAATCTTCTTCATTTTGATTTAAATCTTTGCGAGATATCTCAATCGTATTCAAATTCTACGGAATTGGCTGTAAGCATCCTATAAGTACGAGTAAGCCATAAAATCAGCTTAAGCATTTAACGATACCCCATCTCTGGAATCATCCCTAAACCCATTTGATAACCTTATTTAAACAAACATTACATGGCCGTAAAACTTTACGACTTACTCCAAAAATACTTAAAAGAACAATAAAACATATCAAATTACGAACGCTGTCTATTGCTTGCTAGATATAGATGCTTCAATAAATATTGTGAACACAGCAAGCGATAGAGGTCTCTTCAAGCGATAAGGTCGATTTTAAAATTACCTTTCGTGCTCGTGGTCGCGGGGGATCGTGGCTACCTGCTAAGGTGGCCATAACAATAAAACACCAGGACTGTCCCGATAACTGGCGCGGAAGAGATATATGTGTATTGTGACCAAGCAATCACTTTTGTTAGGATAATGTTGGGTAACTCGATTTTAGCTTGTATGAGAAATTAATTTGATTAATATTTGTAAACTGTGTTGACTGATTGCGTGACAAAGTGATGTTGTATTTGACTCGTATTTTGTTCAATAAAGAACGAAAGTTCGTTTTAAAATATGCTGTTAAAAAAATCTTTGACACTAACTTGTTTCAGTTGGAAATATTTTTCAACTGAGCCAGGCTGTGTATTTTATTTTTACTTGGCATACTATTTCTTTTTGTGGAAAAAAACAAAATAGACTCGAACATTAAACGTTAAGTCATGTCTAAAAAATTAAAACCGACACAATGTAACCTCAACGCACTTTTTTAAATCAAAATTTAAAAACACGGTACCAACAGTCTGGCACACAAATGTCCGAAAGATGCGAGGATCACAGGCGAATGCCTTTTGTACACATTTACTTGCATTTAAAAGCACATCTGAATCGTATCCGAATTAACATAAAACCCAGAGGGCGATAAAAGTACACAGTACACTTCGCTACATCCTGTACATAGAGTAGGGCTGTCAAACACTTTTTAGTTGCATTGGGCTGGAACAAAAATATAATAATAAAGTTCCTACAGAAAAAGAGCTCGAATTACTTTATTTTGCAGTATTAGAAAAACAGCCTTAGATGTTAGGTGTTTAATTTTTTTTAATTATCGATCACTTTGTTTGATTACAGTTTTATTATACCATTCAAAATGTAAAGGATACTTACTGATAAACAAATGGTACATCTACAGTGATAACATATCAATATTGTGAATAAATTGTTCTTGTCAATATTTTAGAGATTTGGGTGTGAAAGCGAAATTCTAATAAAACGCGTCATACCTTCGTGTGACACACTGTCTCGCATAGCTATGAGAAGGGATAGGCCTCAGCGGAATATGCACAATATTGCAGAACGCTTAATCGAATGTCACTCAGTTACGGTAAAGTTTGAGCCTTGATATAGTACGCGCCAGTTTTGTCTTGACACGACAGCTGGCGGGATTGTTCTCATAGAATTTGATTTTATTTCAACCTATGGAAAAGAAATGTATAATATATGAATATTTTATTTCCCAGTTAAACTTAAATGCTTTTTTTAAAACGTTTGATTGACAGCCCTGTCCATTTTTACGGTTGCAATATCGTTTATATACAGGATGATGAGCGGGGCCTCGCAACTCAATTAGCTAATGAAAACGTGCTGTTTTGATCAACTTAAACGTAGTCTTGACTAGCGGCGCTTTTGGTTTATTTTTATATTTTACTTCTTCATAACTTGCCTTTTGAGTGTTTGAATATTTAAGAAATATTTTTGATGCGAGCCACTCGCTGGGAAGAGGCCACCCTTTTCTTTTTAAGAAACGTAAGATTATGTAAACTATGAATTGTATATGAAGTTGAAATTAAAATTTATTTAAATAGATTTCCGCAGCTGTAGATATCTCACGACTCTGTATCGACACACGTCCCATCCTATACAAGAGTCCCATGTTTCATGGATATAAAATTATCTTCCAATTATTCGTTGGAGTTAAAATTATAATAATCGATCTATCTAAGGTGTTCAGAGCTCTTTATTTAGCAGTACGAACATCAACATTTCAATATATAAAAGAAATGCCCTTGCTACCAAAAAAGTATCTCTTCAAAGCAAAATACAATTTTCTCCCTGGAGTGAAACTACTTACAAGTAAAGCAATTTGCAGCACTTGGATACAAACCGATAGTCTCCGAGACTCGATAGCTGATTGGATGGCTAATCAGGCAGCCTCCGACAACTGCCTGCTGCCTTTGTTCCAGCTTTTTCTTTTTCTAATCCATTACTTAGGGGTGTTTTGTAGAAAAACTCCAAAGTAAGAGAGTTGGAGGCCGAAAGACGAGTGTGTGAGGCTTCTTTGAAAGGATTAGTAGATTATAAGAATGCGGTGAGAGTAATATTTTGGAACTAAAAGGTTTATTTTCAGGTATTTTTTTTTTGTTGGTGTTTGCTTTTTCATATCCTAAATATGCAACGCACTTAGAAGGTGATTGCGTGAAGTTAAAAGCTGCATTAAATATAATAGGTAATTGTATACAAAACCATGTATGTTACAGATACATTTCGTCAGTGGGTTAATCTCACAAAAGTATTTATTTCACACACGATTTACGTAGTACAATAATGTTTGATATTAATTAACACAGTTCACACTAGAGGTAATACAAAAACCTATCAAATCAGGCGTTCGATTTTAATACTGTTGCTCTGATTAATATAATTACTCGGCCACATTATTTGGCATTTAAAACTTTGTTTCGAGTTTATATTTACGAATAATGTTGTTGATTTATTTGTGTTGATACTAAAATTTTGTTAAATTGCTGTGGAGCATGGTAATGGCATGTTCCTATACGACTTTTTAATCACTTTTAAATACAGTAAAACACCAACTATGTGACTTTTAAGTCATTAATAAATTAGATTTTTAAAGCAGCTGAGTATTAGGGTAGATTTTATTTTCACAGAGTTTTAATAGATAAGAATGAGAAGAGACAACTGACTGTGTGCTTAATAAGTTACAATTTTTTATTCAGAGTTAAATACAAACAAATAGATACATATAATAATTTGTGTATTCCAAAATGCTAAAACAAAAAGGCGTCCAATTTATTTCTACAAAATTGCTGTTTAAACGCAATCCCGACACAGGGTCCGGATACCTGTGTTCTCCCAAAAAAACGTATCGAATAAATTTTTCATCGGCTCACCAATATATATAAGAGACGGCTTGGTACCCAACGGAAGGTTGTCGGGGTCCCCGGACGGATTTGCATAGCCTTTCTTTTTGCGAAAGCACTGAAATCGCGAATACCTTTTGGGATTAGGGATTTTGTATCGATAAATGGAAGTTGAAAATGATATTCGATGAAATTGCGTATGATTATATTTTATGTATTGATTTATGTTTTTTTATTTATGATGGAAAGGAAACGGCGAGGGTCGGCGGGAAAATTATAAGTAGATGTGTGTTTGGTGCTTGTGATCCCGGGTCAAGTCGTGTTATTGATGTATGAATATTTTTGCATGTTGTTGATTCCTTACAGTTAATATTGAAATGTGATATATTTCGTGGACTACATTAGAAAAATCTCCAATGAATTTCTAATGACAAAAAGATTTATAGGAATTTAAGATGTTATAGAATTAAATGTAAAATACGATCCACAATTATATATTTATTTTTTAAAAGCAATTGCTGGCCAAACCGTATACACAAGTCAGTTCTATTTTCAAACAAGATCATAATCTAGTCGTCAATTAAGACATTGTCCTAAATGTCATACCAATGACTCATGTTCTCAGATTGTATGACCCTCAGAGATCCTTCCTTGACCCCAATGTACGATACAATGGTGACTTTCACAAAATATATTCCAGTGAGCATCACAGTCGCCGCCACTAGGCCTTCGCAGTGGCTAATCTGGGTACAAAGACTACTTACACCAATAAAAATGACTGATGATATGCTGAAGGAGTTAAGAGACATTTAAACTGCCCGATGTTGATCAAAATGCCTATAGTTAGAGCTGTCCCAGTTCCTGGGAATATGACCAATATATTTGTCAATTTTATACTTTACTAGACGATTTCCACTATTTCACCCGCATCATAAAATAACTATCTCTATACGAAATTTCATCCAATTTTGTTCACACGTTTCACATAATCATAAGAGACATAGTTACTTTCGCATTTAAAATATTAATAAGGATAGGTATAGTAAGAATGATAATGTTTATAAACGATATTTTTTTTGTTTTCAGGTATGTCGTCACATTCTCTTGCCTATTTTATTCTAAATGTAAGTATTGCATGCTATAATTATAAATATTGTGATAAATCAGTTACAATATTTTTAATTTTATTTTCTTTTTTCAAAACATTAGCATAATCGTATCGTAATCGGATCGGACGCTATAAAACCACACTTCATTGTCACTTCGTCTTACGGCACTGCTATAAGTGAGTTTCTATGTAATGACCAGCCATAGGCTTTTTATAGCCGACTGGACAATAACGGAATTATAGAAAGGGTTGCCGCGACCTTTGTCGTTAATGTTAGTGTTCATGGCGCTCTCCGACTTTTTTAATACATTTCTATAACAATAGTGTTATGTGAGCATTAAGCCTGGAATATATGCGTAATGACTAGTATGGATTTATAATATAGTTGCTGTTTCCCGGTTTTACTCGCGTCCAGAGGGAACTACTTATAAAAACTATAGCCGCCTCCAGGGTCCTTATCTCCGCATCAAGTTTTATCCAAATGGATCCAGCGGTTTTACCGTGAAAGGTGTTACAAACAAACAAACACTTTTTTTGTAATATTAGTTAGGATTAGGATGATCTTCGTGAATTTTGGCAGAGATTGATTCAGTTTTCGCGTGAAAGTGCGACAGACGGACAGACAGAGTTACTTTCGCATCTATAATATTAGAAAGGATCTCATTTGGTGTTACTTGTGGTTTCAATCGTATCTTGAGGGAACAACTCTGGATATAAATTATCCGGTGTTTTCCTAAGTAGCGATGTATTTCCATACCAAGTTTCATTCACTATAATAGCTAAGGAGATAAATAGACATATCAAATACCACCTAAAGATGTAGTTTATTTTTTTACCGCCTGGTACAGGTAAACATGTTATCAAGCTTTGCGCAAGGATAAACAACAGTGTTCTCTTTATTTCTCATAACCAAATCAATATATTTATTTTCATGTACTTTTTATTGCATTGAGAACAGACTTCAATCTACCAGTAGCTTCGAAATGTCACCGAGCGGATCACATTGAGGAGTTATGACTTACGATACGAAACAACCTCGCCACACAATATTGTACTTTATTTTTATAACATTATAGTTCGGAATTCATAAACTCTCCATCCAAATTATTATCAACCCGATATTTGACACAGTAACTCAATTTTACGGGGTTTTCTACCTTACAGCTTGGTAAATTGAGTGGAAAATCCTTTGTGAGTTTTCGTCCAGTGACTACTTCGATGTATGAACAATATAGCGACATTTTACAGTTCAAAGTTAATCTTGTATGTTTGTTTGTGTTACGAATGGGTGTTTAGCGGATTACAGGCAACATGTTTTATTAAGGGTTGAATCTATGTTCAATGTGTTTGCATTGTTTTTTTACTTGGTATTGTAAAAAATCCTTTGTTTCGTGTATTATTTAGGATAATCCTATTGACAGTGTTGACAGGAATTGCGTGAGAGAATATGAGTAGATTTGATAGGTGGTGGTGGTATTATATTCAAATTGTTACTTCGAAAATAATTAAGATCCACTAGGTGTTCGACCTGTTAATATAGTAGTGTAATTAATTTATTACATGCCGAATCACACAATATTCGTGGTGTATTAAAGTTACATAATTATTATTCTTAAGTTCATAAATGAAGAGTATACCTCCATTTCTCGGATATTACATTTAGCTACTAAACTTATGTGTCATTTGTAGATCTTTGGCAGCCATTAGAATCCTGAAGTTCTAACAATAAAGCAGTCTCGTGTAATACAGTAACTGGAGATCAGATAGGGATAGGATGATTTCAGAAAAGAACCCATCAACAAATAATTGGGGAAAAGGCGAGGCATTCATTTTTAAATTGATATACCTTGTAGCTATCAGCTCTTATACCCATACGACCAGTTGATAACAAACTCTACGCAAACTCTTCTAGTCCCTTGAAAAGGCAGTCAATATTCCCTGGAGATAGACTGCGGGCTCATGTAGCGTGTGGCGTCAAAATGAGCGTGTTATTGTGATTTTCCGGTCGAGAGCTATCCCGAATGAAGGTCTTACGGGCTGTTGCTTTATTCTCGTCAATACTCCATTGTAAGATTTTTTGAGATTAACATTTTTATAATGATTAGCTCCATTTAGTTTTAAAGTAAATTTTGAGGTTAAGTTCTAGCTTTTAGCTTTGGCAAATAAAATAGAAATAAAACGACTCGATCAGATTGCTAATAAAAACGACGTAAAATCAAACGAATGCGTCATATAAATTTATAGGATAATTTATGAATACGTCATATGTTATACGATAATTTATGCAATGCACTATATCTTAAGACCACAAATGACTCTTAAAGTACCTTTTTCAATTAAATGTGTCAATAAAATCTACATTGATTTATTTTACCTCCAAAAGTCTTACAGACAATACCTATCTATCGCACGCATCAAAAACCGATCTCGTTCCCCAACAACTTGTAGAACTGAAATAAAATCTTTAAAGCGGCTGTTCAGATATTCAGGAGCAGCGCCATCTGTCGAGATTTATGGTGATCTGCACTTTCGCTAACTCGCAAACTACACGACCAACCGAGAGGTACAAGTTTTGTTAGCGATATGTTTATTATTGTTGTATAAACGCCATTGATTTTCTTTATCTATCTATTAAACAATAAATTAAATTGTATAAAACTTAATTTGAAAACGAAGTTTACGAAAGAAGTCTGAAACCTACAAATTTTAAAGTAAATATCCTAACTAACATTATAAATGCGAATATAAGTTTGTTTATTTGTCTGTGAAACGAATTTAGATAAAATAAATTTGATAAGAAAATAGCTTGAACTCTGGGGAAGATTATTCTTATAAAATTGACAATCGCAAGAAGAGAAGTTTAAAAAAAATGTTAATGATTGAACAAAAATAAAGATATTCGTAATTTCAGTTTGTCAATCAGCTGATATACCAACGGTTGTAAATCACATCTAACTTTATATTGCAAGCTTTTTCATTACATAAATAAATAAGTATCCAAGACATGTCCAAAGCGAAACTTTTACACTGCTCAAGCATGCAATATTTTGCCTTATGTTACAAACTTTAAAGAACTACAGTATATAAATTTATAAATCTTGTGGGTACTAACATTCTTCCCAGGCTGAAGTGTGCAGTTGGCTAGGCAGCTGATCAGAGCGGCCGTGCGTGATAGCCGGCGTGCCGCGCGATACACTCGGTGACACACTTTAAATCGAGGCAATATTATGTGTGTGTGTATTTAGATGAAGGGCGAGTCTCGAGTTTATGTTGATTTGGTTGGCATTTTATGTTTTCTATTTTCAAGAAACATTTTCAGATATATAATTTAGTTTCTTTTAAAATAATTTAGGTCCGTGATAAAAAACAGTTTATTGCCAGTTAAGAATTTGGCATTTTGGCACAATTTTGGAATAAAGTTGCAATATAATTTTGTCAAAATTCTTCCTGTCTCCTTAATGCATAAGTAAATAAAAAAGTTTCATATATTTACGTGAATAGTAAAGTTAGACTACCTATCGTGATTTTGTTCTAAACTCCAATAATTATTTACCTAATGATCAAAGAGCAAATTAATACAGAAAGCTTATCTCACCTCGTTCAGTACTAAAGTAGGTCCAACAAAGATTAAGCATGTCTTAAATCTTCGTCAAAAGTTTACAAAACTTTAGTTTTACGTTAAAGCGGATACAACAAAAATTAAGCTCGGAAAAGCTCTTATCTTTGAGAAACTTTTGAACTCTAGAAAAAAACATTTTAAATTATACACTGTTCTATGCTAAGCATTAAGGGTTCCGAAAAGGTAAAGATTGAAGCCCTGTAAAGGCCAGTATGACTTTGATCGTTTGCTGACTAAGCAAAACCTTACTAATGGATTTTCGTGGGCTATTTTTATTGGCTTCGAAATTTTTTGCCCTAAATCTTGAGTGAGTTGACACACAGAGATTGCTCGTAAATCAAGATATTAATATTAGGAAGAACTAGAATCTATGTACGCTATTCAATGTCGCATAAAATAGTATATTTGCGTATTTCTTAAAGAAGATAGAACGTCAAAAAGGCTCAGCCCCATCTTTAGTCGTTTGAAAAAAGTTTCAGGTCTTGGACAATTTAACTGGTTTACTGAAGTCGGCAAAATAAGGTCATAAGAATAGAATAGATATCATTTTTCCAGTAGTATTTGTTCCAAAACTTTACTTGACATAAATTAGAACACCCTGACTGTGTCCGAAATGCCTGAATTTTTGTATACTGTGTTTAAATTAGTTATTAATATATAAAAGGTATTTGCCACAAATATAGCCACAATCCAATCCTATAATAGATTTGTCTCAGAAATAGAGCTCTGAGCTCGTGACACTCCATTAGTCGGTTCGTGCACAGTCAGCGGGCGGACGGCTAAGCCACTGTCTTATTGACCTCCTCCGCAAACAGTCAATACTGGTGGAACTCTCGGATATTTTCTTTAAAGTTAGTAGTATTCTGTTTGGAAACTGCCTGGAAAGCAAACAACATTTAGGATTTATAAACGAGTGACATTTGATTTATCTGTGTCTATTTTGGACACGTGAACTACAAATGTGTTTTTTTTTTCACAGTCTTTTAGTATGACATTATGTTTAATGTGGGTTTTGATACAATTTGTCTATTTGTTACTCGATCATCGACCGCACTCATCATCCAGCAACTAATCCATCTCCATAAATAGAACTTCAAAGGGGCGTGCTGAAAAATTCATTGAAATAAAAAGTATTCGATAGTCTATTTATGTTTTATTCAAAAACTGACCTCCCATCGTTCTTACACGTTCTAGTCTTGACTTTCTACATTTCCAGACATGTAAAACCGGCTTCGAAAACAAGCTATAATGCCTTCTCAAACATCTTGAAGACGATAACCTCGCAAAAGTATGTAAATGTGTCCCGGGTAGGGTCTTGTACAAGGAGTATGATGAAATG
Source organism: Pyrrhia umbra (assembly GCA_963891755.1). Lineage (NCBI taxonomy): Eukaryota > Metazoa > Arthropoda > Insecta > Lepidoptera > Noctuidae > Pyrrhia > Pyrrhia umbra. Next base: position 13,166,082 of record OY982934.1, read on the forward strand.
GAGTGCTAAACTTAATTTTACCCGTGCTGCAAAGGGGACTCTGCGGAGTTATATGCGTTTTGTTGGCCCCATGATTTGGACCAGATTATTATTATTGTTTCAATCCTTGGGTTCAATATACATGTAGAGCAAATAGTTAAGCGGTTTTAACGGAGAAAATCATAGAAGCTCCTATTTTACAAGAGAGTTTACAGGAGTTTTAAAATATCATGGTAATGGTAAAAAGTATTATAATCCATTATATCCAACTTTACAATTATGTCATTAGTGATTTTTGATGAATCATGTACCTACGGATCGCCATCTGTGACTTAATTAGACTTTTACGGCGTCAACCTTTGTTATTACAATTACTTTCCCATAAATGAGCACTCCATTCCTCACTTCTCCATGATGCTATGCTAGAGACTTTCAGCAGCCCACCGTCTGCCATATTGTAATACGGATTAAGGATCGCTTGTTGAAAAGAATTTGTTTTGGCGTCATGATCTCAGATAACGATAGGGCTTTTGAAAATATGTTTTTCTTGGTTGGGGTGTCGACTGTGCCTAGCTTATTTCTGTATTCATGTAAGTCAGTTTACAAAAGTAAACCTTTTTATAAAAACTATATTCGGGAAATAATTTTGAAATTCACTTATTTTTGAACATAATTACGTGTTGTAATAAAAAACTAAATGGAGATGAAATGAAATACCTACAAACATACCTAATTAAAATCATAGTTTTTTTTTATATAAGAAGAGATCTAAGTTAACTATCAGGCTTAACGAAAATTATACGTAACTCTTGGTTAAATATCCAGATTGCACTCGAAAAAATAATTCATAACACAAAGAAGATATCACCAAAAAGGTCCCGCGGCACTAAATCACCCAAAATTCCTGGGAACCGGCATTAATCCCCGGAATTGAATTGAAATACATAAAGCATAGCATGTTACGGGCGTCCGTATAAATTATGACAAAATTAAAACATTTCATTTGCGGTGTGCCGCGCCGTGTAGCGCCGCGCACCGCGCAAACAAATGGGACCAAGCACAAAGTTATGTGTTGCGCTTTTTGATACCTATTGTTTGAATATTGCATTTGGAATAACATTTTACGTTCTTAATTTAAACTCCATTTTAGTCGGGTTTCATAATATTGCATTTGTGTTTTTAATTGGCTGTTGCTTTGTCCCTATTTTGTTGTCGAAATTATTATGATTTTTCGGCATGGATTCAGAACTCAGTCAGACTGTAATTATGCAACCTAGTTTTATTAATCATCTTCCAGAAAGGGAGACTGTGTTCGGCTGTAAGTACTTCTATTTCTTGTATGATTTTATTTTATGCAAGTTTCGAACCTTTTCTTAGACAAAAAAAAATCGATGATTAACATCGAACATTTTTTGTCGTATTATGATTTCGAATAAACTTTATTCCTTCTCTCTGGGGATCTCTGTACAGCGTGGTAGTGCAATAATTGAACAGAACAATTATCAAGAAAATAACAACAAAGTGCAACAATTGCTCAGATCCAACTATGCCAATAAATGTAGTATAAAATACTTAAGCCCATACCGCACCAGACCTAGTCGGGCAAACTGCATAAATTGTTGGACGTCAATGAAAAATCCCGGCTTTGCGAACAATGCTTGACATGCGGGAGTTTCTGCTTCCATATAAGTTAAAAAATGGAAAAGTACTGGAGCCTAGTTTTATGCCGGCTTGATGGACTAGTTACAGTTTATTAGTGGCTTATTTTCTAGCTCTTTTCCCTAACACAATGAAATAGATTATTTTTTTGCCTCGCATTTTATGAATTTATATTATTAAGTAGGTTTTCATAGAACATTTATTTAGTCTTTGTTTTTGTGCAGATGGTTATATGTGTCAGTTGGTAATGGTGCATATAAGATTTATAAAAAATATTTGCTTCTTAAAAACAAGAAGATGAATAAAGTTATAGAGGCTTTTAAGATTATTTTGTTTAAGGTTGAAAATCCGACGTACTAGCTTAACTTTGGTTAGTTTATCACTTTATATAACGAACAATTTATATTTAAATAAATTGCCTAAATAAAATAATGTCGTAACAATGTTATACAAGGATAGGCGAGCTATTGTGCGGAGTCCAGTCGCCGCTGAAAGGGAATAGAACGAATGCTCTGAATGGAGCGAATGGGTGAATGATATAATAAATCATTCCACTACACGTCTATTGTTGTGTGAAATATGACGTTTGGCTGAGGTTTTTCGCTTTACTAGTTTAAAAGACCGACTTCTGGCTTTTCAAAAGAATGGCTCTGGTTCGCTCTAGTTTTCTTCTTCCTGAAATTTGTCGTCGAGATCTGCGAGAGGAAATATTTTTATTTTGTTTTAGCGATGACTGATTGATTAGAACTCTCGGCCACCACAGTTACCACACACAGTATCATAGTTTCACGTTAAGCTTTGGGTTGGGAAATAAAGTATCATAGTAATTAAGTTTCCTTTAACTCGGAAACCAACAATTAAATACGCAACAAAACGTTTTATACGTACCTATTGTTAAAATTATTGTCTTTTTGGTAATCTGTGTAAATGCTTGGCACGGTCGATCTGTGAATGGGTGACCATCTATGCCACACTGAGACTCTTCCATACCTTGGAAAGTATATTTAGCTGATGCTCCCGGCTATCATTTTTAGATCTCTGACAAACCGACCCTAACATAGTAAGGAAGAGGCTAGGTAGATGATGACTGTGTATTAATTTTTTATTTTTTATTTTTAAGATTTAGATTATTATTAAGATGTTTAGGGTAAAGAACACATGAGCAGACTTGTTTTAATTAAAATATATTTATTTTATAAATAACTCAACCAGTTTAAATGACAATGTTTGAAAAAATAATTCGAAAAATAAACGTTTCTCGGATTTTCGAATAACGAATGAAATCAATTTTCATTATAATAGGTGTTGAAACGCACGCTTGGCCGAGCAGTGACGGATTTCACCGAACAATGAATTGAGTTTAATGATTGGCAGCAACAACACTGTTCTTTTTTCAACTGTTTTTTTTTTAACAAAAAAATAACTCCAGTTTTAGACAATAATAAAATAAAATTAGTTTTATATAAAAAATATATTTAGACAGTGTTCTAAAAGATAGATATGAACAATAAAATTTATTTGTTACTGTTGTTTAAAGTTCACCTATAACTTTTTAACTTAAATATATTTAGTTACTAGTATTTAGTTATATACACCAGTACTCTTATGGTAAGAAAGTCACTAGACTGCCTCACAGTATTTTCTAGGCAATCTACATGGTTCCGTCATTAGACAGAATGTGTCCCGCGAGCACGATAACTTACCTACCTCCAAGTAAAGTAGTGTCACTGTCCTGATTGCTCTGTTTTTGTTTAGGGCTTTAATTTAGGACCACTTTTATTCTGTACCTGGATTTTATTTGATGTTTTTATATAAAATGTTTTTGACTGGATACATTGTAAACTTCTAAATAATATACACAAATACTGATAAGGCTTGTTAGTTTTACTTACTGTTGGCTTTTTTAGCTGTTTAAAGAAAATTTGTTTGCCAGCTAACATGGCGATGCAGCCAGCTTTTTGGACATGATTCCCGTCTGTAAAGCGAACGAATATTTTGAAGGCTAACTTTAGATTTTGTAAATATATCTGTTTATTTTGAAAAACTATAAATTACCATGATTGAACTCTTTATTAAATACCTATGTAAGCCCTGATTTATTTCACAATCACCATTTTCAAAGCTAGCATCAAAACAACAATGTTTGCAATGCATACCAACAAGAACCAAATATGTCATATCGCTATATTTTCCTCAGCGCAGATCGAATCATCTTGCAAATACCCAGACAGACCCTCCAACGTCGAACTGATAAACATTTAGAAGAGTTATCCAGCGCATAGGAATGGCCACATCATGGCTACGTAAAAGAGATATGAAATACCAATCACGTGACAGCACGGTGACCGCATACTAATAGACACGAGGACTAGGCCGCGATTTTTGATAGCAATGTGCCACCATTTTATGGACGAATGGTTTTACAAGCTTCACGCGATTTGTTGAGGGTTAAATGTTTTGTTAGGCTGTAACGTGCAAGTTGTGTTAACTTTACTTATATTTCTATTTAAAACTGGTGCCCGCTGAGTCTCTCATGTTGTTAAAGGGTTAAAAATAATGTAGCTCAATCAGTTATATGTTTATAGTAAAGTGATGTAATCATCACTATTGCCGTGCTAGGTATGATTTTTTCAATCATCTTAATAAATAATAAGCATGCAGCCTAAACCCAATAGCGAGAATAATATTTACAGATGATAGATTTCATTAAAGTAAGACAACGTAATTTGTATTGTACGTTCAAACATCTTTTACGGCGAACACAAAACCTCTCACTGTAATTCAAATATTTCTTTTTACTAAAAACCTAATGTAAACATCACGTGCAAAAACTTTAAGCCAAAAAATAATTGGATTACATTTTCTCCCAACCACAAGTTCTATACCCCTAATATGGCTATAATTGTTTTAATTTAAATAAAATTCCGCCCGTCTTTCTGATTACCATTCGAATCGCATCTCCAATCCAATTCGAACCACAAACAGTGATCTCATACAAAATTAATCGGATTCCCAAGTGTTGCCATCAAATAAAAAGCATCCCCGGCCGTCAATAAGAAGGATGGTAGTTGGTAGTTAAAAACTGGCAAACTCGCCACCTGGTTAACGTTAAGACGATGGTTATGTTGGCAGACATTATGGCGGTCCGCTGGTATTGTATTGAGGGTCATGCTACAGCAAGAGGAGGAAGCGGGATATGTGTTATAGCTGAAATTCAAAGTATTTTAATTAACATATTTTATCAAAAAGTTTCCAATAGACTGACAGACGCAGCTAAGTCACATCTTATCTCATAGATATTATATTCTGAAGGGAATGACACACACATGCATTTAATTCTGCAATCAGGTAAATCATTCGACATCATCGTCAACTTGTTCACCTAGTGGTGCTTGGTTTCTCTGATGTTGCTTTATTTTCATGTAAACCTACATGGCTAAAGTATCATTCCTGTTAAATGAATTATGTGTCTAATCAGGTGTTGTGAAATAGAATTTAATTAAGGTAAGTGATTTGAATTCCGCTATCGCTTGATCAACACCTGCTACCTGCCGCCTACGCCAAAATGATAATAACTTGAACGAATAATTCCATAGGCAACAATCGCTAATGCGCTAACTTCGGTCAAACGTTCCGCCACAATTTATGCGTTATCTCTCCCCGCCGGTCGCTCACGCGCTAACTTTCAGTATAAATGTTAACTTTTATGAAACAAGATTATGAGCTAACGGTTAATTTTATGAGGTTCTTTACCGTTAATAATGTACTATGTACTTAATAATGTACTTAATTAGCGTGTCGGTTAATTTTTTATCATGTAACAAGTCGAAGTTTAGGGTGTTCATCTTGTTAGAATATTTGAGTTGAATAGTAGATACTTTGTTTTGGTTTATTTCATTTTAGAGCACCGTTGAGTATTGCCATGGTTAAAAAATATATTAGTTTACTAATTGGCTGATTACACAGCTTTGAAAAAGGAATATTTAGTATAATAAACTCACCTTCGAGGCTTCACAAAATTGCTTATCAAAACATAGTAACTCGACAATAAAATTGCACTCTTACTTCAAGCGTTCCAACTTCAAACAACTTAATTTGTTTCGTGTGAAACCAGATTTGTATCAACGTAGGTATATTTACACAAACATATGCGTGAGGGGCACAGGTGACGATGAGAAAGGGATGTGAATCCAAAAAAAAAGTAATTCGCGCGGCCCCCCAAGGCCATTTTTCAAGGCTCACGACCGAGTGAGATTGGACTCGAGTTAGGACCAAAATCCATTGCAAGATATTTGTCATGATATTTTGCATCGTCTTCATTGTTACTTTGTTTTATGGTCTGCGGATCTTTGGATATGCGTATTTATTTGAATTTTTCTTTTAATTATTATGTTAAATTTATGTTGTTTGCTTATATAATTACGTTTTCCCAGCAATTATATAATTGTGGATGATTTTGTATTTGCTGCAAAACTATCAATAAAATGTTTTTTTTTTCAAAGTATTAAACGTATAAAAATAGTTTTTTAAAGCTTGAATATTCTATAGCTGTCTGTGGACTGTGATCTTTAATTTTATTTTATGCGACAAAAAGACGTCTCTGCCATTTTGTAAACTTGCAAGGACTTGTCCGATGTTTTTCCGAGTTTTATTTTCGGCTTATCTCCAGTGTTGTTATAAGAAAAAGCTGAAGGTAATCTTCAAAAGTGTTGCTTTTTCTTACGCCTTGAATAGGTTTCAAATAACTTTCTTTGTATTTTATTTCGACACTTACAGTTATTTAATCATTTTTTCTTGTAATAGGAGCTTTTCCTTTATTTTTTACATAGGGCAGTGTTTCTTTTTTATCAACAAGAATTATTTTGATCTAGTTTGATGTGAAAGCGTCAAAAAATCGCTAATCTGTGAGTTATACTTGGCTCAAATTATCTTAGACGCATTTTTTAATAATTAAAATAAATATTCCTATTTCCGATGTTAAAGTAATTTAATAGTATTTTAAAACTCAATACACCTCGGTAGGTGGAGGTACCTGAATTGATTAAAAAATCTTATTAAAACTATTTCCTTATATTTTAACCGCAACTTTAATATATTATTTTAATTTTAATAGAATCTCTATCAGATTGATTATTACAGTTATTTATAAATGAACAAGCGTAAGTTTATTAAATATGACCGGTATGCTATGGTACTAATTCATTGTAAATGTCACATGCAATGCGTTTGCTTATTCTTTTAGTTCTCGCAGCTAAGAAATGTAATATATACTGACAGTATTATTAATATTTGTACCGTAATACATAATATTATGTATTTACAATTGCCTAGTATTTTTTTAAGGAATGAACCCTGTAGTTAAAATTAACTATATTATTATATCAAATACATTAATCACTATAAAATCCTGAGGATAGCATTAGAGAGAATTTATTTCCTTTTAACGTTACACCACAGACCGTGTTACCCGGTAACTGGGTTGTGGAGGTCAGATAGGCAGTCGCTCCATGTAAAACACTGGTACTCAGCTGCATCCGGTTAAGACTGGAAGCCGACCCCAACATAGTTGGGAAAAGGCTAGGCAGATGATTGTTACACCACAAACTTACTTTAATAACATCCTCCTTATTCCTTCTCGTATTCAACGTAATATTAGTTCGCCTTTAAAGGTCGTGTTAATTTCTCTCTATAGACCACAGCGATTTTATTCGTCGACCAAAAGTTTGGACCACTGTGGTTTTGAATAGGTACCTTTTTATTCGATTTAGTTTTGCCGATGTTTGGTGAAAAGTTCGTGGTCGCGGTGTGGTGAGTGAGTTGAAATATTTAACGTCTCGTCCATGTTAAGCGAACTGGTTTTAGTTTTTGTGTGCTGGTAAAAACTGTCCAGTTATTTTCGGGCGCTGCCGTTTATTCCCTGATGTCTACCTTTTTTAATTATCAAGTAAACTTTTCCCTGCAGGTCCGTTTATAGACAAACTAGCGGTAGACCGTGGTTACACCCACATCATAAAGGAACTGTTTTACGTATTCGAATAAAAATCTTATTCGATTCGATTCGATTGTTAATCGATTCAGCTGTTTTACCGAGAAAGCGGTTATGCTTTCTGTTTGTTTTGTGCCAATATTAAATAGTGATAACATTTAAAAAGAGAATCATTTGTTGCCCGGACGCCATAATAATCTATAATATATCATTTTTTCCATCATCCAAAGAGCCGGGATATAGGCTTCTCCGAGCATCAGTTCAACGAACAGTCTTCAATATGAAGAACAAATTAAACAAGTAATATTGAAGTCTGAAAAAAGTCTATCTGCCTTCATCGACGTGAGTGTATCCAGTTGTCAGGTCTGCATAAAAGAATTGTATTAGATTCTTAATAAAGTATGCACCGGCTGACACAAAGACGGCCAATATTGAAACACGGCGCCCCAATACAACGTCGTATGAGATAGCTTGCTGCTCTTATTTTATTAGGTACATGAGTTTAATTTACTTGAGACACGTGCCTCGTCGTGGTACACTGCATTTTAGCAATGCTTTATAAAGATTGTGGAATTACAGAACACCTTAGGATTTGTTTACGCTCACATTTATTCTGGGATTGTTTACTACATATTTTAAATTAATCAGTAGCTCCAAATCATGGGTGTTAAACAAGTCTCATCAAGTTTATTCATAGAACCATCAACTCTCATATCTTGAAACTAAAATATAGCAAGCTTTGCAAGCTGTGTTGCTATGTTTTATATAAATAGGAAATACTGTTCATAGTACTTATACTAAGTTCTTTTGAAAGGAAGTCTGCTTTTGTTAAAAAAGCGATTATCTACTGAAATATACTATTATTTATTCTTACTTGGTTTTAAAAAAAACAATATATATCTTTGAAGGCGGAAATATTTTCTTAGGCACATACTTTGTATAGTTTTAACATAAATCACTGTATCTCATACTCCCCACGATTCCTCCAATTATAAGTTCCGAACCGCCCGCAGTTCCCAGTTCCCTGTTCCCTATTCTCTTGTTATAACAACATACTCGCACAAATATGATTGTGAGAACAAAAGGCTATCGTACAGTCGCGGCCATTGATTTTGTGAATCAAACGCATTCCCGTTAGCGAGCCGGCAGACGCGGTTACCGCCGACACTAACTTCGGTCCGGCTCGTAAACTTTCTCCACCTATCGTACAGATATGTGCACAAGTATTTGCTACAATATTTATTTGCATTTGCATAAGTTTAACCATGATACCTGTTAGAATTTATGATGCTTCAATGAGCATCATAATCTATATTGAGCAATATCAGTGCAAGCAATGGTCTTTGACGATTAAGAAATTATTTATTTTGATTTTCTTTCTACACAATGCAGAATATATTTTAAAAAGTAAAGTTCAGAAATAAAAAATCACATGCACATGTCTTTAATGTAACAAATATTTTCCCGTACAAGAATCCATCCAGGATAGCGTTAGTCTTCTTCTCATGGGCTGCAACTACTGCTGGGTAACTAATGTAACAAGCCCTAGTATCAGGGTTTTCTTTCGGAATTGTAACAACGACTGGTTTCAATACAGCAGCCAGAAAATATAGCTTAATGTGTCCACTTAAGTACAGGGATTAACACCACCAGCTACCTGACTTCGGACTTCTTTATAAAATTTAAAAATCCGCAAAGCGATTTCGACCCAAAGCAAGAATCGAAACCGACACCTCGTACATAGCATTCGTGTTTGGCAACGAGATAGTTAGTCAGCGTTAGCCATAAAGTTCAAGCTGTCGCATCATTTGCCACTTTCATTTATTTTTAGCCCTTAATAGATAATATTCACTTATGCCTCCGACTGTACGTACAGTCATACATGCGCTCGCCACGCGTGAGCTAATATTTACGTGTCCCGAGTTACCGCACCAGCAAGAGATTCAAGTGGATGTGATCGAGTACGGCCCACCATAAAATAGTTCAGATTGCAGCTGGTGAATCTGATAGTTCACATTTCTCTGTATTATAGAGAAGACTAGCTTTCCGCCGGCAGATTCGCCCGCGTGGGCTTTATGAATTCAAATAAAACTTACAGTTTCATAAAAACTTTGCTCCCCTTTTTCACCCCCTTAGGAGAAAATCCTTTCTTATCGGATGCCTACGTCATACCAAAAACACACCCTCCAAGTTTCAGGTCTCTACAATCAGCGGTTTAGGCTGTGCGTTGATCCATCAGTCATTCAGGACAAAGCATTTTATGTGTATAGATATAGTAATATTATGATACTAAAGTATAATCAAAATGTGGTACAATTTACATATCAAATGCTTGATTAGGATTTAATACGAGAAATAAACATAATTCTAAAGTGTAAAAGTTATTCCTGTGGGCCAAGCCTGTGACCAAGCTTTGTTGTGATATGATTAAAAGAAGTATTTCACGAAAAGGATTTTGTGAATACCATTATAATATGCGGCTTATATGAAAATTTATATTCATGGCTAGGACAAGGCAAAATGCAAGAGGTTTTTAGACAAGGTTAAAAGTCATATTGAGAAGAACTTAAAATCGAAGACTCTACTTCTGCAACCATTAATAAATAGGGAAAACTTATAGATAAAATAATCACCGCCTGTCTCTAATAGAGAGAAATGCAAAAATGGCCGATCGTCTTCGGCAGGTCACTCTCGCACAGGAAATTAACTTGTGAGACGTCTGCGCCGCGAGCTGCGTCGGTGATGTATAGATGTACTGCTTTTACTGGCTAATATTGTTAATATATGCCATTGAAAATGATGATTATGATAATATTAAATCCTACAAAAAAAAAAGTTAAACAGTTGACTATGTTTAATTCTATGTTCAAATTAAACATCTGTAATAATAGAATGCTTTTGTAAGCCAACAATTAATGGCAAACACTCTTCTAAAGACACTTCTATATTATAATATTATTTTATACTTTAGTTGTGCCTTTTTAGGCAACTAGTCTGTAAAAAATTAAGAGTTTTTTACATAACTACCTAATAAAGAAAGTTTTGTTTTTAAGGGTTTGTAAATGCTTAATTTGTTATCTCTCTGATCATTTTTTTTTTTCGTAAGTTATTTAAGTATTACCTTTTGTTAAGTGCACTCCATTTATGCATTTTAATATTCAACACATCTTGTCTAATGCTCTCTATAAGTTATGCAGATGCAATATTAAGCGCATTGTATTAGAAGCTAATGCAGTGTACGTAACATCTAAGTGCGTATCCGGAGTACGCGAGTGCAGTCGCGCGGCGTGCGCGGCCGTGTGGGTACCACTAGGGCTGCCAAAACCACATAACGGTTTTTATTCAGCCTTTTTTTGGTGCAAAATATATTTCATATTATTTTGTTTTAATCAGTAAGCTCAGAATGCTTTACAAATAAGCACTTGTTTAATAATAATATAATAACTGACTAAGGCTTCAACTTTGCCTTGTCACGCTGATGTCTGAGCTAGGCATAATAATGCCTGTATTACAGATCACCAGGACCTCACCCAACGGAAAATACAAGACCATTAGCAATTAATTAAAATACTAACGTAGATAACGCTACTGCGTCCATTTTATATAGGAAGTATTTTTATTAGGAGAAGCGGGGTTAGTAGGAGACATTAAATTATATTAATTATTAAAAAAAATACTTGACCATTACAACAAGACATGCCTTTTATGTATGTATATGCGTATGTATATTTGTGTGTGAGAGAGAAATATTTTACTACCGCAAAATTTCATTTATTTTCTTTATAGTGCAGACTTAAAGCCACCCACGCAATCCCTGTGACAGCCCTGAGCGTGCACCCGGCGCGCATCCGGCGCAGACGGGGTGCCAATTGAGAACGTTTTTATTTACCGCCGCGATTGTGAGCCAAAGTGCCTTCAATAGCAATATGGAATTATCTTCCTTTTTGTTGGCGCATAAATCGTAGGGCTGGGTTAATATAATATACAACAATATCCAGTATATGACAGTGTCTTTGAAAAAATTAAAGGAGCATTATAATAATATGTAGGTACCATATTTAAAAAAATGAGCATCGTATTTTTATATACACAAGGCGTGTAATTTTCACTTGTAAATAGCTTGTTGAGTATTCAAGTACGTTTTTAAATAAGCTTTTAATAAAAAAATAGGTAATGGTCACGGGCAACATTCTTAAACCAATTCTTAAAACCGATTTTTTTTAAGTGTTATCATTGGAGTCGTTATTCGTTACTCTATATAGCCCACTATGTACAAATTAAATTTACAATTTATGTTTTCTAGTTTGTCAAATACACAAACAATTCGTTCGTAGATTATTAAATTATTTATACAAAGCTGAAGCACCTATGTTTAAATAATTTTGTGGAACTAGTATGAAAACAATATTATGTAGGTTGTAATATATATCTATAGGTAGTATAATTTGTTTCCAAAACTCTCATAGTTCCAAATATTCCACTAACCAATTTCCGTTGGATCTAGATTGAATCACATTACCATACTGGTGAATGTTGGTTTTAATAAAGTTTATAAGTTATTCGCTATGAACATTGATCGGACGTTAGAGTGAGACGTGACCCGCGTGTGTAGACCCATGAATGAATAGAGACTGCAAAAATATTTAGTTTGGATGATGAAATGGGTGGATGTAGGATAATATTGGAAAATATATTATAGGAGCTGTGAACATAAACTTCTACTCTCTAGCTAATATGAAATAATTTTAATTGCACTTACCAAGCTAAATGAACCAAAAGATTATTTCGAACATTAAAATGCTTGAGTCTCCAAAGACGGTGAGAAATATTTTTGAAAGATAAAAATAATCGCTTTTTAATTCCGAGTCTAATCTAACAAGATACTATTGGCATCTTTATTTGAAACTTTCAAGCCTTAACAAGGTAAATATGAACATTTTGAAGCAAATATAAATTAACATGCTTGCTTTCAACAACCCTTCGTGGCATAATTCACCGTGCACCATCTAACACTTGATATCAACGAGATCTAAACCATTATTGACTCTATACGAATCTTCGCTGGTTAAATGGCTAAACACCCGGCCCCTTGTATTTGCGCCCATTTGAATATCTATCTTATAAATATGTATGTACAATTTCCTTTATTTCCTATGTTTTTAGATAGAGTTGCTGTTTCTTGGGGTGTTATTGAGATTTTATATTATTGTCTGATTAAATTGTTGGAGATAGCACAACAAATACATTTGGGATTAAACAAAAGTTTGCAGGTGTATTTTATACAATTTCTTCTCCATATTAGGATTTCAAAATAAATTAAGGTTTACATTAGTGACTCCATCATACATCAATCAAAATTAATGTAGATAAAAATAACTGCCTTGTCTTCGGGTTTCCTCTCAAGGATAATGAACGCCCACATGACGACGAAGAAGTTGTGAAACAAACCATACAGACCGAAGCAAAACGTTACAAATCTGTTGGAAACTCTAACAGAATTAGCAAAACGCGACACCGGTTCGTTCCCTAAAGATTTCATAAATGACGAATACTCAGGTAACTTCACGCTCAACTCGAATTTCTCAAAACTGAGCATTTGAGTGCTCAAATGGGATTGCGGTGTCTCTAACGCAAACACTATTAGGGTGGGAACAAACAGGACAAATGGATTTAGACTCTCAACAATTTAATTGTTCCGCTTTGTTAATTGATCGAGACGGAGATTTTCGGATGAAATGATTACTATTGTTTTACGGTTTTACCTCTTACCAAACAAATAACACTTTCAATCAAAACGATGGATGTGCTATTTATATCAAATCTTCTATAAAACATTATGTAAAAGAACCCAATTTCGCCGATGCCAACTGTCTTATCTGTACCATAGAGTCTATCTCAATCATTGCTATTTATCGTTCTCCTTCTTATAGAAACATAACCAACTTCATTGATAGCTTGGATAAAATTCTCACACTCCCCACTCAATCTGTTGTCCTAATCGGCGATATCAATATTGACATCAAGAACGGCAACAATGACACCAACTCAGACGAGTATCTCACCTGTGCCGCTGCACATGGTCTACTTCCAGCACACCTGTATCCCACGCGTGTTTCAAACTGTCTTGACCATATTCTTCTAAAAACTAACTTTTCTGCCACAGCAATTGTCATTGAATCGTCCATCACAGACCATGAACCCTTATTACTATTCTTGCAAGCTAATAACAAGGATCGTAACCTCCCTCTTACCAAGTACAAATTAAATCGTGATGCCGCTATAGAAACCATAATAGGCTTTGACTGGTCCCCCATTCTAAACATGACAGATGCAGACAGTGCCTCCGAAGAGTTAGTAGGTAACCTCTCTACCATAATTAAGGCCAATACATACGAATATAAAATACCCAGAAAACATAGAACTCTTAAGCCCTGGATCACGCCTGGTCTGTTAAGGTGTATACGAAACCGTGACCGCATGCACGCCAAATTAAAAAAATGCAGTAATAACGAAATTTTGAGAATTACTTATAACCGCTACCGCAATTTCTGCAACTCATTATTAAGAAAACTCAAACGCGCGTATGAGAAAGAAGCATTTTCTAAAGCTAAAAATAATATAAAGGCAACCTGGGACGTAATCAAGAAGGTGGCTGATATTAGTTCTAATATCACTCCTCCAGTCGAACTGTTACATCTTTCCGATTCTCCACGCCTCTCACTTAACATAGTTAATGACTACTTTGCTGGTATCGGTAAAAATCTTGCATCTAAAATAAGCCCTATATCCCCTTCACCTACTGTTGTGTCCACAAATTCAAGTAGCTCTATGGTTCTCCTAGAAACCACAGAAATGGCCGTCGAAGGTATAATCTTAACCCTCAAGCCCGATTCCGCTACAGGCTGGGATGGCATCCCTTTAAACGTAATTAGGGCCACCAGGTCAGTGCTGGTCCCCATCATTACGCATGTATGCAATCTGGCCATTTCATCAGGTGTATTTCCAGCGGTCTTTAAACGAGCAGTGGTTCACCCTATTCATAAATCCGGACGCAGAGACGATGTCAACAATTACAGACCTATCTCGGTTCTTTCCGCCATGTCAAAGATCCTTGAACGAGTTTTAAACAAGAGTCTTCTCTCCTTCCTCAACGTCAATAATATTTTATCTCCTAACCAATTTGGTTTTCGTAGAGGAATGAGTACCGAGGATGCCGTTTTAGCATTGACCGATCACGCTGTGAGGACTCTTGATAACAAACATAAATGTCTAGGCATCTTTATTGACTTATCTAAGGCCTTCGACACCGTCTCTGCGCCTGAATTACTGAAAAAAATGGAGAGAATTGGAATCCGGGGTCTAGTGTTGGAAATGTTCCGAGACTACTTGAAGGGACGAACACAAGTCGTTAGAGTCGAACAAAACGAAAGCGATGAGTGTCCTATCACGTATGGTGTACCACAAGGTAGTATCCTGGGCCCTACACTTTTCCTGATATACATCAACGAGCTATGTCAGATAAAAATCAATAGCTGTAAAATAACTTCTTACGCAGATGACACCTCCCTATTAGTTGACGGAAAAGACTGGGCCCAATGCTATCATAACGCAGAAAAGGCGCTGACTTGTGTTATGGAATGGCTGCGTAACAATTTACTAACGGTGAACGTAAGTAAAACATCTTACATACCGTTCGCTATTAAATCAAATCTTAGTCCACCAGCATCCTATACTCTTAAAGCTCACTCATGCAGGTCCGCAAATTTCTGTGACTGCCCCACCATCGCTAAGTCACAAACTGTTAAATATTTAGGAGTACATATCGATCAACATCTAAACTGGCATAAACACCTCGACACACTTGTGAGCAGAACTCGTAAGCTGATTTACGTTTTCAAAAAACTACGTAATTCTGCTGATATGGACACACTAAAAGTCGTGTATTTTGCATTATGCCAATCGATTTTAGTGTACTGTATTCCAGTCTGGGGTGGTGCTACGGAAAACGTTTTCTTAAGACTAGAACGAGCGCAAAGAGCTGTATTGAAGATTCTTTTCTATCGTCCGCGGAGATATTCAACAGTACAGCTATATGCCGAATCAAAAGTTCTGACAGTGAGACAGTTGTATATTTTCCAGACCATGCTCCGCAAACACTCTGCGCGCCCACTGTCAGAGCCTACTGGCAGAGTCAAACACACTGTCTTTCCCCAACAATCTTGTAAAACATCTTTCGCTAAAAGATGCTACTATATCAACAGTTCGAAAATTTACAACCAGCTTAACAAATTATTAAAATTTTTTCATTCCACTAAATATCAGTTTAAATCTGTCTTACGAGAATATCTTTTGAAACTCGACTATCGCAAAACGGAGAATCTTTTGATGGGAAGCTATCTCAATCTAAAGGATTGAATTTCATTATGGACTGTTAAAAAGTTAAAAATTTAAAACTTATAATCCATATTTTAGTTGTTATATATTACGCTCACAATTCATTCATATATATAAACACACCCCCACTAATCCACACTCTCACCATCTATCACACACACCTACTACACAGAACCATTATTCTTTTTTGTTTTATTATTATTATTAATTTTTTTTTCTTTATTATGTTTCGGTTATCAATAATCTTTTGCCCTGGATTAGCTTACTTTGTTCTGTAACTTTTTTTTATTTTTATTGTTATTATGGTCCTATCCAGGTAATTGTAATCGTATTGGCTTATTCGTATAGTATAATTTCGAAGGTGCACTGACTTCTAAGATACAGGTTTTTTCCTAGTTTAGAAGTCAGAGTCTTTATGTTCTGGCCACATAGCCATGATCCTAAAAATGTAAAAATTGTGATCCTTTTGGTATAATAAAGATTATTATTATTTTGGGAAAACATTTTTGTTTCTTAGCACATTGGCTAGTTTTGACTACATTTACGGGCCAAAGCCAAGTAAATGTAGTGTGTAATGTGTAATTGTTTATGTAGTGTGGGGGGCTATTTCATTTTCTTCCAATTGCATGAACTTTCTTACTATACGGCAGGTATTTAATATTGCGGCTTTTTGGATTTGAATGTAAGTTGAGTCTTGTAGGTCTATTAATTTGAGGCTGTGGTGGAGATGGTTGGGTATGACACCCGTGGTGGAGACAACTATGGGTACTATGTAGACTTTATCTTGTCTCCAAATTCTGGTAACTTCTTCTTTAAGCTCTGCATACTTGCTTATTTTCTCGCCTATTGTTTTTTGTAAGTTATGCGTGTTGGGTACTGCAATATCAATGAGGTAGGTAATTTTATTTAATTTATCCTGAAGTGTTATGTCTGGTCTATTATAATGAACAGTCCTGTCGGTAAGTATAGCACGATCGTAGTAGAGTTTGTGTGTAGGGGTTTCTAAAACAGTTTGTGGTGCGTATTTGTAGTAGGGTGTGTTTGTGTCTTGAATGAGTTTATGTTTGAGTGCTAGTTTTTGATGAATGATGTTTGCTACTTGGTTGTGTCTGTGAGTATAGTCGGTCTGTGTGAGAGTTGTGCATGCCCCTGTTATATGTTGTATGGTTTCTGGTTGTATGTGGCACTTGCGGCATTTGTCATTTGTTATTGTGGGGTCTTTGATGATGTATTTCCTGTAGTTCTTAGTGTTGATTATCTGGTCTTGTATTGCTATGATAAACCCTTCAGTTTCCGGGAATAAGTTACCTATTTTAAGCCACTTATTTGATGCTACTGCGTCTATATGCGGTTGTTCTAGGTCATGTGGGTGTCGTCCGTGCAGAACTTTCTTTTTCCAGTCCTCAATCTTTTGGTTTTGTGGGTCATTAGTGTTATTGTGTAGTGGGTCTGTTTCTTCGTTTAGGTTGAGTGGGGTGTAGTTGTGATCATTAAGAGCTACTGCTTTGTGAATGTTGCTAGTGCGAGATTTTGTGTGAAAGAATGTTTTGAGCCTACTTATTTGTTTTTGCCAAAGATGGTGAATATCTATAAGGCCTCTCCCTCCATTTTGTCTTTTGATTGTGAGTCTTTCTACGGCGGATTTAGGGTGTAGATTATTGTGTTTGGTGAGTGTGGTGCGTGTGATTCGTTCTATCTGTTGTATGTCAGTTTTGGACCATTTAATAACTCCAAAGGAGTAGGTTAATATTGGGATCGCGTAGGTATTTAATGCTTTGATAAGATGCTTTCCAGCGAGTTGTGTTTTACATACTGCGGTCACTCTCCGTTTGTATTCTGCGTTTAATGTGTGTTTGATAGCTGTGTGATCGAGTCCTTTGAGTTGCTTGTATCCTAGATATTTGTATAAATCTGTTGGTTCCATTGCTGTAATTGTGTCATTAGTGTTAATTGTGTAGTCACCTGGTTTAATTTTGCCTCTTATTATGTGTACTGTTTTGCATTTATCTAGTCCAAAATGCATGTTGATATCTTTGCTAAATTCTGTTGTAGTGTCTATTAAAACTTTCATTTCTTTTTCTGATTTTGTGTAAAGTTTAATGTCATCCATATAAATGAGGTGTGAGAGTGTGATTTCTTCTGTTGTGGTGTGTTTTAGGTTATACCCGGCTTGGCAATTGTGTAGTAGGTTAGACAGAGGGTTCAGTGCAAGGCAGAACCATAGAGGACTCAGGGAGTCACCCTGGTAGATACCCTTTCTAATAAATATTTGTCGAGTTTTAATAATGTTGTTGTAGTAATTTAATTGAAGTGTAGTTTTCCAACGAGCCATGATGTGATGTAAAAAGTTTATTAATTGTGGATTTATTTTATAGATGCGTAATATTTGTATTAACCATGAGTGTGGGATACTATCGAAGGCTTTTTTATAGTCTATATAGGTACAGTGTAGGTTTCTATTTTTTGTAGCGGCGTGTTTGTGGACTATTGAATCTATAACTAACTGTTCTTTGCATCCCATGTGGCCTCGTCTGCATCCTTTTTGTTCTTCTGCTATAATGTTGTGGTGTTCAATGTGTTTGTTGATTTTACTTGTGATTGCTGATGTTAGTATTTTGTATATTGTGGGAAGACAAGTGATTGGTCTGTATTGGGAAGGTTGTGGGGAATATTGAGATTTCGGTAGCATGTAAGTTATTCCAGTTGCAATAAATTCAGGTATGGTTTGATGTCCTAAAATTAAATCTGTTAAGTTTTTAGCGATAATTTTGTGTAATGAATCTAATTTTTTGTACCAGTAATTGTGTATTTTATCAATGCCAGGTGATTTCCAGTTGTGTAGTCTTGCTGTAATACTGTTTATATCAGATTCAGAAATCTCGGTAAATTCCATTTCTTCTATTGCACTCCACTTACTTTCTTCGTCTGTTATCCAACTAGCTTTGTCATTGTGTTGTACTTGCTCTTCCCAGATGCTAGACCAGAATGTCTCCAGTTGTTCTGTTGTTGGTAGTTCTGTGTTAGTGTTGGTTGTCATTGTGTCAATTTGTGGTCTCTGTAAATTTCTGTAGAAGTTCTTTTCGTTAGTAGCAAACATAGCGTTGTCGTTTTTGCGTTCTTGCGCCTTTTTGTACCTTCTTAGTCTATGGACTTTTAGCGCGAGCTTCTGTTTTAGTGTATCTAAGAATTCTTCGGGTTTTCTATTGTCGTTTTCATGTCTAGTATGGGTGGCCATGTTCTTAAATATTGCTTCAACTCTTTTGACTACCTTATTAGATCTGTTATTGTTGATGTACTGTGTTAATCTACCGCAATCAGCTCGCAGTTTTTCGATATCTCGTTCAAGTCTCTGCTGCCATGATGGTTTGTTTGTGGTTCTTGATCTAATGCCACCTGTGTGTTCTGTTATTTTATAACCAAGTTGTTCGCTAATAACTAGCGCTGTACAATATATTAATGTGTGTATGTCTACTAGCTGTGTGTTTTCAGATATATATTGGTTTAATATGATATTATTAAATATATATACTAAGTGAGAGAGTTTCGGGCTATATCTAAGCTTGGGGAGTTTGGGACGGGCTGATGGATTCATCCCTGAGTATTGAGTTAGGGCGGTTTTAAGTTTTTCGTGTATTTCTTGGATGTGTGCATCTGATAACTGATTTTGATCGAAATTTTCTAAAGTCTCAATGTCATTTTCTAGCATTATGGTTATATTCTCGGTTTGTGTAGATGTGTGTGTACTTTGTGAGTATGTTTGTGATTGACTATAAGGTTGAGATTGTGTGCGATGTTGTGGTTGAGTAGGTGATTGTGGTTGTATTTGTAGGGTATTTTCTGCTGGTTGTGGTGTAGGATCGTGATTTAGGTCATCAAGTTGCGCACGAACTTCTTCTTTCAGTTGGTCAATTACTTCTTGGGATAAAAGTTTATTTCTTACTATTGTTCTTCTTTGATCTGAAATTCGTTGTTCTGTAACGCTTATTTCTGGGTATTGTTGTATGAAAAGTTCATGCAATCGTTGTCTGTACGTGGTCAAGTCTGTCTCTAATTTAGTGATCTGGAAGTAGGTTCGCATGATAAAGATATTTACTTCCTTGCTCCATCTCATGCGAACTCTTGGTTTTCCTGCCTTGGTGGACGCGGGTAAGAAGGTGCTTACCCCCCGCGCAACATTCAAGGCTGGTAAGGGTGAATCGGAAATAATACTAGTGATGGGGGGTGATAAAGGTATGGGAGGTGACGATGGTATCGATGGTGATGATTGTCTGGAGGGTGTGTATGATACGGTACTTGGGCTAAATGGTTCTAATGGGCTATCTGTACGGTCTGTCAGTCTGTCACCATCGTCACTGATTTCGGCTGTAGTATTCTTGTCGGTGAGGGCCCGCCTGTTCAACTCCTCACCGCTGACGGTTCGCATGCTGAGACACCCAGCGCCAGCTCCAGGTGTGCCCCGGCGATCGCCCCCGGGCAGCGGTCCTAAACGTTTTCTTTTTGAACGAGTCTCCATGTTGAATGGGTTTCCAGAGCCACGTTAGCCACGCCAGTAATATTCCAATCGTGTGTCCGCCCCCCACGTGATTTGATGGTCAATCAGGACGTGTGGTTGTTTAGGGGGTTTATTATTATTATTATTATTATTATTATTGTGTTCCGTTCTGGGAACTTCGGTTGAGTTTAGCTTCTGCCTTGAAGAGTGTTTGAAGTTTGTTACAGAGTCGGTACCAGTTGGAGGGGTGATGGACATCTTTTTCATGTAAACATAAAATATATCAACGGCTCTGGTTTTCTGAGAAGTTCAGTCAGCAAATTCCGCCGAGTTTGTAAATTTCTCCCAAAAAGTAAAGTTTTCATTCATATTTATTATATTACCAGTATGTCCGTCAATAGTTTCAATATCACATAGTACGTGTTTGGAGGTCCAACAAAACTTCATTCGGATCTAAAATTACGTTGTATATCGTTAACAAAGTCGCCGAAATGTCATTATACATTCATCAGCCGGGTCTCGGTCACGGCCCAGTGGAGGCAACGCACGTGTGCCGTGTGGAGGCATTCTGAGTTCGGATTTTTTGAGCTAACTTTTAAATCTTAAGTTTCAGAACAGTATAGTTTTCTAAACGTCTTAGTTTTTGATATTTTTGCCGAATTCTTAATATTATAATCTAGAGAATTTCCTAATTAAATTATTTGACTACACTCACCTGAATAATTATAAACATCCATTATATAATAATTTATTTGCGTTTTTCTTCTTTCATGCATTAAATGAAGAACGTGAATAATTTGCTCATACATTTAGTACAAGTATTTGCCATGTTATAAAAAATCCTCTAGAATAAAAGCCCCTACTTTACACCATCCACGACAAAGTGAACATACCCTACAGCGTCGCAAGATCAACATCCTAAAGCTTATCTAACTCACACAGTTCCAGTGTTCACCTAAGAAGGTCACAAACACTGAACTAGCTGCACAAAGCACCTTAACCCTTCCCCGACAAAGGTTCCTGTATCTCCGCTGAGATGCACCGCACAAGTGGATGCAGTCGAGGCTACCCAATCGAATCAGGCGCTCCTGCTATAATAGCGTAACGGCAACTTGAGGGGAGAGACAAACAAAGTGTCGCTCGCAAGCGGTGGGGGGTTAAGTAATGGACTTTTGAGATTTCAATATTTGTCTTCTTGTTTACTTTCTGTGTGTTAGTATCTATTGAAATAGCTTTTGAGTGAAGATAACACTATGTAGCTTCTACTGTACATTAGCCTACCATCAAAGGTATTTGGCGACCTTGCTAACTAATAGGCTAACTAATAGTTGATTTGCGTGCATAATTGTACCAAACTTGACCTGATATAACAAACAAAGCGGACAGTTTATTTAGATTGTAATGTCATCACCAGATAATTGAGTTATTGAAATTTGGAGATCTATAAGACATTCATAGATTGTATTTATTCTGGAAATGATATGTAAGCATGACACGCAGATTAAAATGTTATTTGAGAAATAAGAAAATATAAAGTACTAATTACAATATTAATATGATTTACTTCCATCGCTCTCGCATATCATTAGCACCACAGCAACTAACCAGAGGTTCTCATTACCGACAGCGACACAGACAGGTGGTTTCATAGCGGCGTCGGAATTCGACACTCGGCTCTCGGCCCTCAGCCCTCGGCGCCGGCCCGCTGTAATCACTAGCGCAAGCTACTCGCGCCATTCATTCAGATGTACACAGGGCCTATGAAGAGCGCCTACTAACGAAAGACTTCCGAGTCTATAGCTAAGCCGAGCCTACTACTTACAATCATATAAAACTTGAAATACTGAAGTTATAAATCTAGATGTGGCAAATTAAGTTTTAGTTTTATGCGCAACAATGAATCTTCTCGAATTCTCACCGAAATCTTGTTCTTCAGTCTACCAGAACCAGTCGATGTATAATCTAGGTATACTAATAATCGACGGAAAAACTGATGGACTATTCAACAAATTAGTTCATTACCTATACGAGAAAATTTTACTGAAATAAAATGGAAAATGATTCTAAAATACATGCATAACTACATACATGAATACCCAAAATCTTTGCCCAAACAGCCCTATACGCTTCTAAACTATAAAAAAAGACATTTCCAAAGGAATTACCATCGGAAAGCCATGTATCTGCAATCCATCGGTGAAGGATGCGAATCGCGTGCGCGCCAACAACATGGGATTATGAGTTGGATGGTAATCGTGAACCGCATGGGAAGCGCACCGTTACGGCTGAGGAATCGTAATGTCAGTGCTTATTGGAGAAAAAACATAAATACGTGTGGGAAACGTTTTAAATATAAATAAGATTAACTCCTATAGTGTTTGGAAATAACAGCTGTTTTTACACAACTCACAGCAATGGACACGACTCAACTAAACCCAAAACAATGGTAAATACTTTTTTTTTAATCTTAAGCTTTTCTTATAAAGTGGCTCTCAACTATACTTTCTATTAAAATACATTATAAATGCGAAATTTTGTGAGGATGTATGTATGTATGTGCAGCTCACATCCATAGAGCTATTGATCCTAGTAAATAAAAAAATAAAAATAGGTAATTAATTTTTTTGTTTACTTTTTATTCACATTTCTACAATATTTATTCTTCAATATTTTCAACGTTGAAAATAACACACTCAGAGTAACAAAGCCAGTCTGTGGTAACCGTTATCTACTCGCACACTATATCAATTTGGTTAAACTGGTTCATAAAGCATGTCTCAACATGTTGGCGTCGTCTTTTATAGTGAGATGTTGCTTATAAAGGCTTACGAGAAAGGGTTGCATGATCTTGAGATAGGGTTATACAGTCATATGATTTCATATTTACTGAAATGTATATATCAATATTATAAATGTGAGATAATTTAGATAAAATTCTTAAGGTAATAGCTAGAAAGATGGAAAAAACATAGGATTCTTATATCTTTTTATCCGGGTACATAAAATAGTTCCATCAGGATGCTTGTAAGACTGCAGGAAACTGCTAGTAACCAACAAAAATTAAGAGGAACTGCAGTGGCATTTGTAAATAGACTCTTTAAATAAAATGTTATTAGTCTGCCTTATTTTCAATTACAACTTGCCACCAACTTGCCTTTCAATAAGTACTTCTAAATCGTCTGGTCTATAAAAAATAAACGCCTGAGTATATACATATGAGAGCACTAAAAAACTCCAATTCATTACTTCAATATTACAGCAATGATCACTTTGGATACGACTGTCGTAAATAAGGCGTAGCACCGTAGCGCTGTGTAACCGGCGCACGTAGTACCTTGCTACGCCGTAGCCTGAATTAACAACTCGATAAGGTCAGGGTTAGACGAGATACTAATAAAAATAAAATTTGTGTTATAATAAAAAAATACGAACCTAACGACTTTGAAAATGCTTTTTCCTCCATATTCCTTATTGTAAAAAAATCAATACGTAGTCAAAAAAATATATAACTATGAATGTCCTTGATCAGGATTACTTTTAGTAACTTTTATTAAAACACTAGTGGCCCGCCCCGGCTTCGCTCGGGTAGGTAGTCTTTGTTTTTTTAATATAGTATATTGCGATCTGATGAAGTTCTTCGGAGATAGCCACTGAAACTTTTCAATTTCTAATAGCAAAGGAACCGCGATTGCCTGTAATTGTTTTCACTATTCTATAACATCACACCTCTTAACTTTAAAGGAGAAAACAGAGGTATAGAGTTCACCCTTATTAAAGGTGATGAACATTTGTCTGGACATTAGGATATTGTAATTTATCTAAATTACAAACTGAGCCACTAAACAGCGAACTAAAAACTTTTTTGCAAAAATAGAACAGGCTTGGATAACAATACAAATTTAATAATAACTAATACATCGTTCTAGAAGTCGGTGTCTCCAATTAGCTAATTTGTGTATTTTCAATCTATGTATTTTTGCAAAAGTTTTGTTTTCTTTCATCTCGCGACTCTTGCCCCTATGGGCGGAGCGGGAAAAAGTGTCAGACTGACTTAAACCAATTCATTGTTCTTTCCTCGGCTCTTTATTATCTACGGTCGCGATAGGTCTGCGAACAGCGACGCCAGGCACTATTCCTGGGGGTGGGCCTAGTCAACTATGCTAACATCTCATTGAGGCACGCGTAGAACTTAAACGCGCCGTCTACACGGGCCTAGTCCTTACCAGACGGCTAGTCACTTAGTTCTCAAAGTCTGCAGGCCCGGGCCTACAGTGGCCTGGAGTTGATTTCTGGCTCGAAATGCTGATGACGTGGCTGGGGCGTGAGGTTTGTTTCTCCCTCACGTATCCCGCTATCTCCGTCTAAAGCATGACTGCTTCGCATAAGGAGGTGACTGCTTCCTATTCCCACTCGCTTTGGACCACCAACATTTCCTCTCGCTTGATTCGATGCAGGAACCTCTCAAAATATCCGTGTCCGGTGAGGACCTGCGTCAGGCGTAGGCATAGGATCTGCGGTAGGTCAAGATGCCGTGGCGCCTCCCTAGCTACTCCTCAAATAGGGGAATTATCTTCACCTTAAGTTGGACACATATAAAAGTTACTGCGGGTGTATGGGTGAAGCCGCCGTGTTTTGCTAGTTAAAATATATTTAAGAGTTTATAGTATTTCTTGATAAATTATATTTATAAGTAGTTATCGGTTTTTGGGATTACCTGTTCATGAGAGGCCTACATACAGTTGGGAGTTAGACAAACAATTCTCACGCAGGTCCATCCAAATACATTCAAATGTATGGCCTTATGATTTGTTTATTAGCAAAGGGAATTCTAGATTCTTAATTTGTGAAGTGTGGAATAGTATGAATTCAATGGAAAGCGCATTTTTTTGGTTTATAATTATTCCACTGTTATGTATGAAAAGAGGCCCTTTCATACATAGAACACATGAGCATTAATCACCATGCTTGTTAAGGTGAAATAACATCTAGGTACATTATTATGACTTGAAAGCGCTTACTTTTCACAAATTCGTGACTTAATTCTCGAAGGTGAAAGATATTATGTGATATCAACCAAAAAAAGAAAAATATGTAAATACCAAGCTAAAAAAACTAAAATATGTGGGATTCGAACTCGATGTATCAGATTCGCTTGATTATTAATACAGCCACTCCACTACAGTTCTCGTTGACATTACAGGTAAAATTGACGTTCTAATACAACGTGTTTTCAATTTTAATTACTGCCTATCTTCTTTAGAAACGGGCGTGATGATTTTCATGTCAAAGATTGTAATAATAGGCAAAAAGGCATAATTATAAAAATCTGATAGGTCATCCATTATCAACTTATTTCAATACCTCACTGCTCATTCCCCATAATACTTAGTGTGATGATTTGTGGCCTAAGGCTTGGTCTGATTTACAATAAACATTTTTGGTGAATTTCAAGTTAAACTTTTCAGACGTTTTGGCGTAAAGCTAAAACAGATGTTTTTTCTTACAAACTTAAAATCTAAATTTTTCATCCTAGGGCTAAAATCTTGAAAAGCTGTGAAACACGTGTTTAATTATTTTCATTTTAGAGTGATCCTACAAAATTTGAGTTTAATCGGATCAAAAATAAAACTTACTTCATACAAACTTACAACCCCATTTTGATATACTTTGGATTGGAATTTTCAAAAATCCCTTCTTATTACTTGTCTAGGAAATAAAAGGCACCCCCTGTCCAAATTTCATTACTCTAGGTCCAGCCGTTTCGGCTCTGCGTTGATGAGTCAGTCATTCAGTGTATGAGGTTGTCATTTTATATAATAGTATAGATAAAAAGTATACTATTACACTTATTACGAAATTCGCTAGTTGTAGCAATATAACGAACGAATTTGACGCGAAATTTTTCATAATACAATACCGAGCAACAAAAAAGTTGCTCTGAAGTGGCTGATCTGTTTCAACATTGACTATAGACAGTCCCGAAACGAGCGGCAAATGGGGTCTTCGCGTGTTACAACGCGATTCCGAGTTTATCCCATATGGGGAAGTGGATAGAAGTGCCTCGGAAAAACAATGTTAAAATTGCAGACGGAAATGTAAGACCAAATATTATGCGAAGTGGGGATGACTGAGTAAGCAGTGGAGCTACTTGTAAACAGGCTTATTTACAGAACTGGGTCGCTTTTGTATCAATGGGTTCTGTAGGTAAATATTACATATTTTACGGGTTCCACAATATATTGGATGTGTAAAATCAAAGAGTATTATTGATGCATTTTTTTTTTTTTTTTTTTTCATGATTTTTTTTGCTATCTTTGGGACTTAAAATCTTTTATAATAAAATATTTACAATTGGTATATCATTGGTTTTTTCACGAATTGTCATTAAAAAAATATTGGAGAAAATCTTTGATCAACGTTGACTTTTTCTTGGATAATTAAATATTTGTACAATACGGTTTAATCAAATTTGTAACAGCTAAAAAAAATACATCATCCAAGAGAATGATTACCTCAAATTCATAACCCTATCCCTGTTACGATCAATCAAAGGTTTGTAAAAGCCGAGTAACAATAACGTTTGTCAATGGAGCACACAGCACGCGCCACAGACCGCTGCGCGACAAAACAAATCGTCGCGCGACAAACGTTTGTCGCATCAAATGTTGCGTTCAACGTCGCTCTGTTGCCTCCCATTGTTTGCTTTTTATGAAGATATTTTTGTTCACAATTTATCGTCGTCCGCCAGGGAAAGTATACGCGATGTTTTGATTCATTGGACGGCAATGAAACGTGTTCGTAACTGATGTAGTGAACAATGTTTTACTGTGTCTGCGACGGTTATTTTATAACAGTTTTTTGAGGTTTAGGAGCACATTTAGAAGGCCACTTGTTAAATTGTTTATCTATCTACCAGTCAACTATCTAATTTTTATCATTGGGTTATTTAATATCCCACTACTCGGCTTCTTCGTATACAGAAAAGGCATTGATTTGCTTGCTCAAGGTGTCAGGTTTCAAGTGCTAAGAAATGCATCCGTGTCCAAGTTTATCAGTTAAAGCCTTAAAATCTACTTTACCACCTTTAGACACTCTTTGCTATAGGTAGAAATGATACCCAGAAAGATCCTACATAAACTATTCAATGTGGAAATTTGTGAGGATATATTATGAATATAATGTTTGTTATAATTTTCCGAAAAAACTGACGAATAGATTTAGAGAAAATTTTGTACACAAATAGTTTATACCCTGGATTAAAACATAAAATACTCTGTATCCTGATGTGTGAAGTGGTTCCCACAGAATGAGGGTGTAACCGCGGGATAGAGCTAATGCGTAAATAAATAATAGAATCATGATCAGGTACCAGGCAATTGCTCCCAAAACATCAGTATCACGAACAAACACCAAACCAAACGTAATAAATCAAAATTAAACAGCTAAACATCATTTTCGAACACCAAAAACGTATTGACAAAGTTTAGTTCATTACGCAGCCCCGTCAGGGGGGTAGACAGGGAATTAATGTAGTTTCGAACAACGGCGCCGTAATGAAATTAATGGGCAACGAGACGGTGCACGCACGACATTGGCACGGCACGACTACAACACGATTACGATACGGTAACGACTTACGTTCTGCGGTTGATAATTAACCTGGCTTGGTGCTTGAGGGTTAATGGTTTTGATAGGTTATGTTATTGGTTACTGTTGAGGATTGAGTAATAAAATTACTTCAGTGCGTAAGTTTCTACATACAAACATCTATAAAGTTTGTACCGTGACAGACTCACTGACAAAAAGCACTAAACTTATACTGGTAAACCTATCCTTTTTTTAAGATCTAAACAATTTATAAATTGAAATATCTAGGTACCTTTGACAATACTAATTTATAAATGAAGTGTTGCAATAAAACATATTTTCAAATGTTTAGTTGATAAATGGGTGCTCTCTTAGTACTAATCACTCTGGGACAATGCAGCTCCATAATAAATACAAAACGAAAAAATATCTCTATAATAACATAGTTCATGTATTTGATGTTTTCGATATGTAATAGTAATGGATATGAGGAATTTATGGATAAATGATTTGATTGGATTTACACTCACAAATTATAAAACAACTTATAAGTCTCATATTTCTAAAATCTCGTAAAGAGATAAAAATCACGTACAAGACTCTCAAACATTGTATCGCACATAATAATGTCAAAAAGATAGCAAACATCACGACGAACACTCAAGGGGATGAGTGAGATGACGCGTCCCGATACACGCACGTATCTTCAAGCTTCAGTGGACGTTTGACAGGTAGGCAGGGGGAAATTGTGAGCCCTTACAATCTCGCCCTAATAATTGACGGTCTAATGCCAAAGGAATACCAACACATCGTCCATACACGTTAGGTTGGATTCAGAATACGCGTACCACCAGCTTGAAGTGTATCGGAATTCGCCGGTTGAAAGGAGTTCTTGCGTTTGAAGTTTCGGTTTTGTTTACTAATGTGCTTTTGTGTGGACGATCATTGTATTGTGTTCGAGATGTTTTTCCTAAAATAACAGGTATTTGGAACAAAAATTACAGGGGTATTCTAACTCTGGACCTTTCGAACAGCGCCAAATCTAAGTATTTGAAGATAAAATAGGGTTTGTCTATCGGCTTTAACGTATTACTTTGGGCATGTTTACCTACGCTTGGGGGTTATAAACGTGCTTCTTATATTTATAAGAAATACATTCACATGTGACCTATAATAATTTTAATATATTCACGTATAGCATAAGAACTATCCTTGCTGAAATCTAAAGCTATCTCTAATAATCCGTTTAATATGTGAATTACTTCATTAGAGCCATCCGTCCTACAGCAATAATGTCACTGACCTGAAAAGGTTAATTACGTGATCCTCGTTCCAGAAATACCATAGTGTTTCTGTCTCATTACGCCAAATGTCAGCTGTTTGACATTCTGCCACATTTAGTATAATGGACGTCACAGTATTAATAACATGAACGTGTAGCGGAACAGAGCTGATGCCATCTACAATAGTCGCAAAAATACAGACAAATAATGTTTTAACATTTCCATTGTTAATATTATACCGCTGGGTACTTGTATTTTGTTTCTTATATTTTTAGACTTAGGCCTCCAGAGAAATGAAATTCACTATTAGATATTGGATTAACCTTGTTACGACTCCAATCCACTTCTCTGCTTTATTACCAGCTCCGATATTCATCCACTTGATACAATCTAAAGTATTTCTAATTCCCAGATCGGCCTGAAAATAAATGTCTACCTGGGGTCCTTTTCCAAATAATTTCGCTAACAGCTTTTGCCCAAAGAACTGGAGGCAAATAATTCAGGACTGTAGATACTGACGGGAAAGTTTCCAATATTTTTGAACTCCGCCATCTGCACGATGAACGATTTAATTTAGTTAAGTGAGGCACAAGATAGCTTATAAATTATGCAGAAGTTTGCAATATAATCGTCGGCCAATGACTTTCTGGTTGATTGGAAGCGAGGATAATCTAATTAAGAGCTGAATATTTTTTGAAACTTTTGGAAAGGTTAAGAGGTTTTAGTACCAATAAAAATGTAGATGTAGTGATAGAACAGAGTTCGTATCGTTTCGTAGAGGTCCGTATTGAAATTCAAAATAGAAAGTAGTTTAATACATTTCACACTGCATTGAGCAAAATATTTGCTAAGATTTCTGTAATATTTAATTTTATAAAAACACCATCACATTTCTGCAACCATGGTAAAACTTCGCTTTTAGCAAAACTTACGTAAAATACACTTTTGAATTGTGAAAGCTTTGGAAACTCAGATAACATGCAATGGTCCCAGGTAACGCCGAGTGTAATACCGTATTATTAAGTTGGAAGCTAACAATAGTGGCATACTAACGCCACACACAAAAAAGGATTTTCATGCTCATCCGAGAACAATACTCATAAAAACATTCTCCTGACGAAGGTAGCTGTTGTGAAATTAAACAAACTTGAATTTACTTGATTGACTATATTATAAATTGTACAGTAAAATGTAAACGTGCACACTGTCGAGTCGCTGCTGGTGCGGTGTCGTGTCGAATGAGCGCGGGCGCGGCGGCGCCGCGCTGTCAGTTTGTAGACGCCCCTCGCCCCTCTCCGTCGTCTCGCTCGCCCTAGTGCGGCGCATGCGCGTACATCTTCCCGGGCCTTGAAAGTGTAGCTTTCAAACTTCTGCTTTATCTGTTATATTAGCGCCGAGATAATCAAGATTTTATTAGAATATTGGATTAATTGGATAATATTAAATTTCGGCGACATTCTTGGCGTCATTGGTGGCCGGTAGTATGCACATTTTGTTAACAGCCCTCCGTAGTGTGCCCTTTGAAGTCAAAACGTCGGCAACTCTGCTGATTCCATCTTTCCCAGGATATAGATGAGTGATGCGGCCAAGTTTCCATTGGAGTGGGGGAAGATTTTCTTCTTTGAGGATCACCAGATCGCCCACACGAAGCTCATATTGCCTCGTTTTCCACTTGGTGCGTTCTTGAAGTTCAGCAATATACTCCCGGCGCCATCTCTCCCAGAATTGTTGTCTCAGCTGCTCTATGTATTCATATCGGTTAGGATGCTTGCAGGTGACAGGCAACGATGGCACTGAGGTGAGAGGTCGCCCTATGAGAAAGTGCCCTGGGGTCAATGGGGAGGGATCATTAGGATCGATTGAGAGAGGAGTAAGAGGACGAGAATTTAAAATGGCTTCAATTTGTGTGAATAAGGTCGCGAGCTCCTCAAATGTCAGGGAAGCATTTCCGGCTACACGCTTTAAATGGTGCTTTGCAGATTTAACGCCTGCCTCCCATATACCTCCAAAGTGAGGTGAGTATGCGGGACTAAACACGAACTTAATGCCTTCATTATTAGCATAATTAATAGCTGACTCACGACTGGACCTGAGTATTCTACTTATCTCACCGTTTGCACCCTTGAAATTGGTACCATTATCGCAATATATTACGTTAGGTTTACCTCTCCTAGAGACAAACCGTCGCAAAGATAAAATGAAAGCAGCAGTGCTCATATCGCTGACTAACTCTAAATGAATCGCTTTGGACGAGAGACATATGAATAAACATAAGTAGCATTTAGAAATACGATTGCCTTTACCCTTACGGCTAGAGATCATGAATGGGCCAGCAAAATCAACACCACACGAGTAGAAAGGAAACATGGAATAGCTTCTTTCGGCAGGTAAGTTTCCCATTAAGGGTTGTAATGTCTTCCCACGCAGGCGAATACAAACTATACACTGCTTTGTCGTGCTACGTGCTAAGTGTCTGCCACCTATAGGCCAAAATCGTTCTCTTATTGAGGCTAGAAGATGCTGAGGACCAGCATGAAATAAGCGTTCATGTTCATACCGTAATATTAATTTAGTTAAATGATGCTTTGCATCTAAAATAATGGGGTGTTTTTTATCATAAGTAAAATCAGAGTTTTGAATTCGACCCCCAACTCTTAATATGCCATCTGAATCAATGAAGGGATTCAGAGACAATAATTTAGATTTACGATTAAGAGTTTTATTATTTTTAATTAATTTAATTTCCTCTGCATAACTTTCTAACTGGCTTAACTTAATTAACATTAACAAAGCATCATCTAATTCCTCAACATCTAATGGTCCATTAATTTTTTTATCTTTATTTTTACAATAATTTAAGAAACGCTGTACATAGACATATATTCTCTTTAACCTATTTAAATTAGAATATTTCTCAAACTGAATTACATTGTTTGCAACAGCAACGTGACATTCAATAGTATGTGAGTGTTTAACTTCAGGTAAGATTTTAGGGATTTGTGTGTGATTTTGTGCAGGCCAACAAGTTGGGTCATTAGCGAGGAACGAAGGCCCTTCCCACCACAGGCGAGAGGACTGCAATTGTTTTGGAGTCACACCTCTAGACGCAATATCTGCTGGGTTTTGATCTGTGGGAACATAACAGAAGGTGAATCCAATTGCAAGTTGATTGATTTCATTCACTCGGTTACACACAAATATTTTAAGATCCCTGGGTGGGGTTTTCACCCATCCTAGCACAACCTGTGAATCAGACCATATGAATTTACGATTAATATTACAATTTAATGACTCTAATACTTTTGAACATAAACGTGCACCTAACAAGAAGCCGCATAACTCTAATCTTGGAATAGTAGTTGGGTTCATTGGTGCAACTCGTGCCTTCGCACACAACAACCTGACTGTAACTTCCTGATTATGATTCACAGAACGCAGGTAAATACAGGCTGCATAGGCTTGTTGAGAGGCATCTACAAAGCAATGTAATTCTATATCATTGGGTGTATCACACAGAACTCGCCTTGTAATACTAATATTAGTTAACTTTGAAAATTCTTTTAATAAATCAGCCCAGTTTTTACAAAACTCAGCTGGTACTGGATCATCCCAGTCCAGCTTAGAGGACCATAATTGTTGAAGTAAAATTTTTGCTACTATTATGCATGGACACAATAATCCCAATGGATCAAATACCTTAGAAGTAGTAGAAATAATTGACCTTTTAGTAATATGAGTAGAAGGCTCTAGGTCTGTAGAGAATTGCAGTGTATCGGCCTTGGGACACCAATTGAGACCTAATACACTAGATTCCTTATTGAAATCGATGGGTTTCGAAAACCCACACTCATCATTAAATAATTGAGGACAATTTGTGCGAAATTTTCTCAGAGGCAGGCATGCAGAATTAAGTGTATTAACAACTCCATGATATATATGTTTCAATCTTTCTACAGTTTCTGACCCTGTATTTAGGTCATCTGCATAGAAATCATTTCGAATTACACAGGCAATAGACTCATCCTCACATTCATTTGCCAATTGTAAGAGGCATCGAGTACTTAAAAACGGTGCAGAGGCAGTCCCGTATGTGACTGTATTGAGTTGTAGAACATCTATCGATTGGGACTTGTCATCGCGCCATAGAATAAGCTGCAGATGTCGCTGCTGCGGCTTGACTTCAATTTGCCGGTACATTTTCTCAATGTCGGCTGTGAGGACGAATCTATGCCTGCGAAATCGCAATAAAATGGATATTAAATCACTCTGTACTACTGGACCAATCATTTGAATTTGATTCAGTGATTTGCCGGAGCTAGTTTTAGAAGAGGCCTTAAATACTACACGGAGCCTTGTAGTTTCGCTCTTTTCACGAATTACTGCGTGATGAGGCATGTAGTACCCAAATACTGGCTTAGTAATTTTAGTTAAATGCCCTAAACTTGCATATTCATCTATAAATGCCTTGTAGTTCACCTTTAAATCAGGATGTTTTATAAATTTTCTTTCTAAACTCTCAAAACATTTTTTAGCTATATAATAGGAATCCCCAAGAGCCTTTTCAGGCGACTCTTTCATGGGCATTAACACAGAAAATCTACCATTTGATAAGCGAGACACGTTCTGTTTGAAATGATCCTCACAGAGTTGCTCTTCGATAGAATATGTTTTTGTGGCCGGTAAGTCATCAATTTTCCAAAATTTTTCTAATGAATCCTTTATCTCTTGAGTAAAATTACAGTAAACCTTTGAAGCAGACTGACTACCTTGTATGGGGCCACTTATGAGCCATCCGAGCATAGACTCCTGTAGAACTAGTTTATTACCACCTAACTTGATTAAATTAGAGCCAACTATTTCCCAATACACATCTGCTCCTAAGAGGATATCAACCTCAGCCGGGGAAAAATAGTCAGGATCAGCTAGAGTGATATTTACAGGTAATTTTATATGGTCTGTATTGATTGTAGAATTTGGTAAGATTCCTGTTATTCTAGGTACTACAAGACACTTAACATTTAATTCAAAAGGCCTACATCTAGATTTAATTTTAATATAACAACTTTCAGTAATATTACATGTAGCATTATTAATTCCACAAATGCTCACTGAACCACCAGGGTTTATTGCTAGCCCTATCTTCCTTTTTAATTTGTCTGTAATGAATGATGATTGACTACCTGTGTCCAGCAGCGCACGGGCTGTATATTGTTTATTATTTATTATAATTTGAACTAGCGCTGTACTTAACAAAACCTGGTCATTGGATGCCACTGACAGTGAAACAGGTAATGAGGAAGATGTAGAGGGTTGTTCAGTTTCAGTAGTAGATGTAGGGTTACTTTTAGTTATATGAATTAATGTGTTATGTTTCTTTCTGCACTGGCGACAAACAGCTCTCAGCTGACATTGAAAGGCATTGTGACCACTGTGCAAGCAATTCTTACATAATTTTAACTTATTCACTTCATGTAGTCTGTCATCTACATTCATATTTTTAAATTTTGAACATTCATGCAAATGATGAGTTTCATTGCATAGAACACAACAATTCTTATTTTCTTTTTTATCAACAGATACAATTAGACTTTTAGATTGGTTGGTTATCCTAGGCTTATAATCTACCTGCTTGTCAGGACGACTATTATTAAAATAGGCAGTTTCAAGTATGTCAGCTCGACTGCGTAGGAAAGAATAAAATTCACTAAGTGAAGGTAAATCTGCAAGATTGGACTTATATTCTTCCCACTTTCTACTCGTGTGAATATCTAATTTAGAAGAGACTGTAAAAATAATGAGAACATCCCACATGTTAGTAGGCTGGCCAAGAGTATCAAGAGCCCGCAAATGTTTTGACACATGGTCAACAATAAACCGTAATGATTTATAAGATTCCCTTTGAATTGACTCTATGTTAAACAATGCTTTTAAATGATTATTTATTAATAAGTTTTTGTTATCAAATCTTTGACATAGCAGGTCCCATGCAACTTTGTAATTTTTTGAACTAAATTCTATAGATTTAATAACAACAGCTGCACCTCCTTCAAGTGAAGACCGTAGATAGTGGAATTTATTAATTGGTGCGATACTATCATTGCTGTCAATCACTGACTGAAATGTGTCTTTAAATTCTAACCAATTAAGATAATTTCCATCAAATGTAGGAAGTTTAATTGTTGGTAATTTTATGCCATTAAATGAACAGCAGCTACTATTTGATGCATGGTCACTATTTTCTTTGTCACAATTTTCAGTCTCAGCCTTTTTCAGGGGAGAATTAGATAATATATCTTGGCTCTTTGCTATTAAGTTAATAAACTGGTTTTCTAATTTATCTCTTTCTTTAATTTGCTCTGTACTATCAGAATGCAATACATCTATTTTGTTTTGTATGACTTCAAAGTCTTCCATAAGCGATTGAATTTTATTTAATTTTAGTTCTAATTCTCTGTATTGAATAGAAGAAATTTCTTTTAAACCAATTAAAACATTTAAATAATCGGAAAACCTTGTTACCCGTCCCTTAATAATACCGCGCTCCTTGACTAACTTAGTTATTTCTACATTGAGCTCTGCTTCATTCATTTTGATAGATTATAGAGTAACCAATAACACAGGCTAACAAACAATGAAACAATAAATTGTGCACTCAAACCCGTTTGAAGAGCAGAGAAGCTCAGGTCCAGTCGCTCGCGCTGGTGCTAGCACGACGCGATGCTCAGGGCAGCTCGCGCCGAGCAGACAGCTTAGACCAGCAGCGCACGTGGCGGCGTACGCGACGGAACCGGGCGGGCGGCGGCGATGCCGAGACCGATGCGCTCCTCTTCACGGAGGTTCGCTGGAATAGTCGGCATATGGTATTGAACTAACGGTAGCTAACGTTGTCCGCGTGGTAACATAGGTATGGGATCGGTTATAGGCACTCTGTGTGCTAAATAGAAAACATAGAACGTGCTGCGTAGGCTAGCCGATTGTTATAGCTGGACGTAGGCTATAACCGAATTAAATAGCAGAATAGGTGCATAAAAACGCGTGCATGAAGCATGTGCGCGTGCTCGTATTTTATAGCTTGATTACATTAGACAATGAAGTCTAATGCTGCACGTGCATGTATTTTAGCCTGACACCATTAAAAATAGCTTGATTAAACATAGACCCAACACTCAAGCAGCAAGTCGGCCATTCACACAATGCGAGAACAGGGATCGAGAATTGGATAGGTATGAAACCTAGTAATGAAAAGGTTAGGAACAGGGCTTACTCTCCTTGGGCTAGACCTCCTTTCACGATGTCACCAAAGGCTCCCGAAGCAGCAAGCGGCAAATGGCGGCTCCTTAATCCTTTTCTTCTCTCGATCGGGTGGCTCGCTTGATATAGATATTGGCAAAATGGCGGCGCACGCGTCCTCGTCCGACCGACGCCGGCACAACGAGTTTCTTGTTGACTTTTATTTGAAGATTGCAGGTTTGTGTCCTGTCCTGTCACGGTCGCCACTTTTGTTGTGAAATTAAACAAACTTGAATTTACTTGATTGACTATATTATAAATTGTACAGTAAAATGTAAACGTGCACACTGTCGAGTCGCTGCTGGTGCGGTGTCGTGTCGAATGAGCGCGGGCGCGGCGGCGCCGCGCTGTCAGTTTGTAGACGCCCCTCGCCCCTCTCCGTCGTCTCGCTCGCCCTAGTGCGGCGCATGCGCGTACAGTAGCCATAATCTCGTGTGTAATAACAATTTCAGTTTTCTATCTCACAAGTTTTTGAATGCGTTTCGAACGTATTTAATTTGTTCTTCAATAGCTTTTGTAATATAACAAACGGTATTACTTTTTCTTCGCTCATTTTTTCATCTATCGTCTGATTATGCGAACTATCTGAAGTTTTCGTTTCCAGCAGTATTTTTCAAAAATACTTTCTCTAGGAGTAGGGTTCTCAGAAAGTGTGAACTAAATAAAGTGGAAGGTGGAACCGCAATCACGGCGCATCCCTCAACTGTCTTCCTTTATATCTGAGCGCGTTTTAAACGAATGTCACCATAATAAATAGTCTGCTCATCCAATCATCACAAATGCGATGTAAAATGCATGCGACGATGTTCCAGCCTTTACACAACCAAGTTAACTATACACTTGAAACACTCAATATTAAGTTTTAAATCACGGTATTAAGGTTTATTAGAGTCGGAAAGGTAATGTTTGTGGTGCTATTATATCCTGCGAAAAGGGTCTAGACTTTGCGACGCCGTATTTCAGTATTGGCTGATGTATGGGATGAATTTGTGGCCATTTATAGAATAGGATCTCATGGCAATGGATGCAGTGATGTCACTAAGGTTAGCAAAGTTTTCTTAACAAAACTACTGCGGTCTGGGAGGGGCTGGACTTTGAAAGATATGAATTTTTCATTTCAACAAATTCGTGCACCGAAATGTACACCGCTGCCGTCTATTCTAACTACTTTTTCTATACGGTGAATGTTGTAGAAAATACTTTCAAAGGGGAATTAATTACTTTACATTGATTACTTTGATCTTTGTACGCTTTCATCATAAAATTTTAACTCATACTCAAAAAATAGGTTGTTCGGTGTTATTTATTCGTTTTTTGTAAAATATATTAGACAAAACTTAGTTAGAAACGTGATATTATATTAGAAACATACGACTTTCAAGGGAGTGACTTGATGAGCCTTTTTCAGGGCTGAAGCTATTCCCATACCAAATTTTATCTAATTCAGTTCAATTGTTTTACTGTAAAAGCGTACCAGACAGAGAGACAGAGAGAGAGATGTTTTCGCATTTATAATGTTAATTGGGATAGCTAGCTTAGGTTAGGAGAGGACACTAAATTAAATGTCCAAATGAATCCTAAGAAAGACTTTAAAACTAAATAAACATAAACTACGCCATAAAATTACTCATAAGAGTTTTTCTCGGGCGTTTGAACAGCAGTGTTCATAGCTTTTAAAGCGGGTTGATAAAGTTAACATTACAGTTCGTGCTCAGGCGCCGGCGAGGCGAGACTCGGCGCTATTGTCTCAGCGGGGCTCCTTCAGTTTTACTACTCATACTTGCATAGCAAGGAAATTCTTATCTGTCTGTGTTTTTGTAATGAAGAACAAGTCTTAGTTAATCAGATTGTGATAATACAATCAAATCTCTCAATATAGTTTAAAGTCAGATCGTTCGTCTATAAGTTGTTAATTTTGATGAAACATAATTATAGGGCTAACTACCCTACTACTAACTTTACGTGTATATAACGAAAGAGTGACCGTTACAAAGCTATATAATCTAGCTCGATCTTGATGTGATTTGATCAGATAATCGCTATATGAAAACACACAAAAGATATAAGTATGTGTTCATCTTTCGTTAAAAATAGTTCTAATCATCTCTTGGCTTTATACATAAGATCCAATTTACTTAAGAGATATCCCTCAAAGAGGTTTTTTGTATTCGCCATACAACGGACACTTCCTCGGTTGAAATTAGTTTGAAACTACAACGAAGTCACGTAAAATATTACTGAAATAAAAGGAGAATGTAATTCTATCTCAAGAGTCCCGCGTGAAAGTCAATTACTAGATTGAACGCCTACTTAGCGGCTAAGTTTTGATGGAATTCGAATCAAGGTTGAGGTCACGCAGGCTCCCGATATTTAGCCTCGATATTCGGAGCGGAACGTGCGACTATTTAGGGTTGTGAAACGCCTGATTGTAGGATATTCGTCTTTTATTCAAAATGCGGATTTTCACACGCTTTTGGAAAAATCTTTGGGGTAAATATTTTTTATTAGGATTTAAATATTTAGGTGTAAGGGTCTGCCTTTGGTTTTATTCTTTATGCGGCTTAACTTACACAAATAAAAGAATTAACAGATCTATTTATTCAGAAACTTATCTCTATTATATTTACAATATTTAAATATACCTACTGCCTTAATGTAATTATATTATATACAAATAAAAGATGAAAGTAATAAAATCTGATTAGTAAAAAAAGAGTAAATCTTTTTTAAATTTCTATACATAGATGACATAATTATGAAATTATAAATTGTATCTTTCACAACAATATAAATCAAGATACCGTTTATATTATTTGAGTTTTTTGATTGACATTGGTATTAATTGGTATTATTAAGGAAAATTGGTAAATTGTATGCCGGAAGCGTAGATCCGCGCGAGACACAATTGATTTCTATTGTCTTTAATTACCTGCCTTCCTACTGGTTAAGGATACTTTGTATCGAGGTGTGGCAAGTAGTTTCCTCAGGATGCAAGTGAGACTGGAAAAGAGCTAGTAATCAATATAAATACATATCAACTCTATACACACGCACTTATGTCTGTACATTCCTCAGCAAACGTGGAGTGAAACAGTTTGCGCGATAACTAATGGGTTAACAGCCGTCACTAGTTAGCTACAATTTGTAATCTTTACGCCCATACATTACGAGATGTGCAGTACTAAGTTGTACTAATATCATCAATTACCATTGTGTACTGAACAATAGGTACCTATAGTTACGGCAAATTGGGTGAAGTTTGTAGATTCGAATATTACCATAAAATGGCCGGACAAAATTATATCATCAAAAAAATATGCATTATTAAATAACTCAGATTAATCTTGAGATAAAGGTATCAAATATCAAAAACCAACTGCAATAATTAAATACTTCATCAAGCTTATTTATGATATTTGGCTTTATACTTAAAGCAGTTTCAACGTCCAATATCAAGTGAGGCGTAAACTCAAAGAAACGCCACTGACATACCAACGGGCATAGTTTAATTTATTAAATCCCATCTCGGTGGTCTGTCAGCTCACGTCCATGCCCAGTGGTCTTCGACAAAGTTACCCTCAAATACTCATTAATGCCACTCCAAGGCAGTGTAGCGCGTAATATAAACAGTTTGATTGACGTAGCGGGACCGCACTCGGTGCAAGGGTTATTAGCAAACCTCTTTCAAAGTTATGGGCGCCTGGTAGTTGTATCAACTTTTAGGGGTTGCTGTCGGTGGGTAGTTCTATTTGTTCAAGAATGCATATGAGTTAAAGTTATTTATTTTTGGGTAGGTGAAGATTTCTTACTTTTAAATTACTTGCGAGGAAAGTGTTTGATGTAATACATTTTGAGTGGCGTTCACAAACTTTAATTACTGGACCCAAGTATTTATATGTTATTTATGTAGGCACAATCTAAAGAAAATTCTCTGATGGAACGAAAAAATGAATGGAACAAATTTACTAGCGTAATTTCAGTGTTTTATTTCTAACATTTTGTTTTTATGATGGAGCCCACGACCAACGTGTTTCAACCATGACTTCTGAAATAGCTCTGCGCAGGTACTAACGAGAATTCCAATACTTCACTTAAAAAGAAATCGTTAGACGATATTAGAGTTGGAATTCTATTAACCTTCCACTCGTTCGATGGGTAACGGCGGCCCCAAATTAGAATACTTGTTTTAATCAAAGTAATAAATATTTAAATCTTCACTAACGTACGCCCCTGCTTTGTTCGCGTGAGAGCGGCTAAAATTTTATAGCCTATTATTCTCTGAATCTGAAAGGATATGACTGGGAAAATTGCCCTGAAAACCATCCAGCTTTTGAGTTATGCATGCGAATAATAATAGGTCTTGTAATGAGGATTTTATACTTAGCTTCTACTGCCTTGTGCGCCATGCATTTTCTGGAGATATTTATAAAAATGATTCGCATCTTATATTTTTTTGCACTCATATTATGTAGTGCAACATTTTCTTTATAAAGCATATGGATTGTCGTTTTCAAAGTGCTGTTCTAATTGTATTCTCCATAATTATGTTGTCGTTGAAAAAGTAAATTATATATAAGTTTGTTTCATGAAATAGTTTATGACTTTTGTAAAACATGATAATCTACACTTAGTTTTTGATAAAATAAGTATCTTAAAACATGACTCGCCCTCAACAGTCGGGTAATAATAATACTCATTGTTTACCCTCAAAATAATGTCACCTACTTACAAATTATGATTCTTGGTCACAAGGAAATTAAATGTCACCTCTTGACTGACAGTTCTCCCCCTTAGTCCTCATCTTCTCGCCATATTATTATCTCTTACGGGCTGAGCAGGAATAAAAGCTGTTGGATCAATTATTTAACTTGACTAAGGGTGCTTTTGAGCTCGCTTATCTTTAAACTTTGGGATGGGAGAGAATTAATTTTTTCTTCATGTTTTGGGTCACAATCTTTTAAAATGCAAGCATAGCGATAGATGATGATAATGTAAAAACTATAGTTACTAATAGTTAAATGATGATATTGGTTCATGGGGTGACAAACGATGGACATAAATGTCATGCTCCACAAGGGCATCCAATGGGAACCATTTCATATAACCTAATAAAAAAATACCCTAGGTACACCTGGTTGTATTTGCTTCAGTATAATTTCGGACTTAGGATAATACAAGTCACTACCAAAATTATGATTGTTGTTTATGTATTATATACTAATA
Organism: Pyrrhia umbra; assembly: GCA_963891755.1. Classification (NCBI taxonomy): domain Eukaryota; kingdom Metazoa; phylum Arthropoda; class Insecta; order Lepidoptera; family Noctuidae; genus Pyrrhia; species Pyrrhia umbra. Next base: position 13,207,975 of record OY982934.1, read on the forward strand.
ATGCAAATGTGAGTTTGTTTTTTTGTTTGTTGTTATACGGTAAAATGGCTAAACCGATTTAGATCACATTTAGTTTGCAGATAGATTAAAACCTAGAGAAGGAAATAGGATACTTTTTATACTGGTGCTTAATATCCCTCAGGACGTGAGTGAAGCCGGGATAAACAGCTAGCTATTAACAAAATTACACATTATAAGGCTGACTTAAAATCACAATTAATAATGTTACCTCATAAGCAAGACACACTAAAGCCTAGCAATACATCCAATTACACATTGAGAAGCATAAGCCCCACAGCGCTTACAGCAAGAATGTTCAATTAAATTGTGCGAAGTCATCAATTTTATTGGCAGAAGCGAAAAACGTGCGGCTTGTGAATGAACAAGCTAAATTGGTTTGATTAAATTCGTCGGTGACACGTTCGGCGTAACGAGACCGCACCTATAGCTTAACGAGTCGCAGGGAAGGGTTAAGCGCGTTAGGTTTTTGGTGCTAAATGTGTGTCAATCGAGTACACTGCGTTTAATTAGTCGCACTTATTTGGGGAGGTTATTAGTCCTTTTACAGTGAATTAAATTGTTTGATGGTATTTCAAAAATCTGTGATGTCATTATCTACGTTGAACATTAAGAGTTATTTTATTTATTGTCTGGCAGTGAATGTCTTTCTTCTTTTAAGCCATTATCTCAGTAAGTAACTATGATCTTAGTTTATAATGTACAGAAGAAGATATTTTAAAAAGAGGCGTCCAAACGGGATTGAATTTGCTACAATGTTTTGTAGCAATAACAATGCTAAAAGGAGTTCCTTAATTGTTACAGGACCATTACAAATTAACTTTTAAGTACGATTTAAATTAAAACCACAAATCTCAAACGGCACTTCAGGTAACAAATTCACAGGAAGCAAGGGTTGAAAAAAAAAATCTCGCCGAATAAATCACGGGGTGACGGCAGAGAAGTAGGCCACGAGTACATCACATAAATCGCGGTATTCCGGCATTTCAAAGTTTTATTCTAAACTTAGGCCCTTCGTCAAAGTCACTCAGGGCGGTAAATAAAAAATAAAAGTTTTCCCTCAGAAAACGTGAAGAAATACGATTTTCAGACTATTTTCTCGCGGTGTGGCCGTGACGTTAGCTTTTGATGTATTTAAATTGAACACGCGAGTTTGTCAGTTTCTGTATTTATTTCGATAATATTGTGATAATTTTAAGTATAATGTTTGTCGTTCGGCAAGTTTATAGGTAAACTAGTTATACCTAACTCATGGTTTTATCCCCATCCCTAAAAACTAAACCCACCCGGGTTAAAAGTAGCCTATAACCGTGTCCAAGTTTTCATCTATCTCCATACCGAAATTCATCTAAATTGGTTCAGCAAACAAACAAATTCACATTCTCGTTTATAATATTAGTTAGAATTGGATTATTTTGAAGTTTTACTTGAACGTTTTTAAATATTTGATACCAAACAACTGAAGTCACTCATTGCCTGGTAACTGAGTGTTAAAATGATTCACGTCGAACAATTTCCGCAGTTCAATTGATGAGATCCGGCGGCGTTACATCCATACACAGAAATATTTATTATAGAGAATAAAGTTTTTTAGATTATACATAATTGTGTTTTAAAGTTTGTTCTATACAAAGATTTTTTTTCTCTCTGTAATAAATTAGATAATATTGAATTAACAGCTAGTTTCACAACCTTCGAGTAAGTCCCGTTAATTTAATTGAGGTTTATCTACTGTCTTATTCTTATGGTAATTTTTTGTGTACATTGTGAAACCTAAACCTTCTTTTTAGTTATAGTCAAAGCCAAAAAAAAATATAATAAATGTATCGAATTGACAATGTCAATTTTAGAAACGATTATAGAAACGATTATAGAAAACTTAGGCCCACCTGTCTTGTGAAAATTTAAGTAGTGTAGGTATCCTAAATAAATGATTCAGCTATTGAATCTCGCCTCTTTCTTTTCTGAATATTTGTAATAAAAAAAGAAGTATCGTACATTCTATCTGGACATAGACGGTACTAATATTAGGCACAATAACTAATACCCCCGTCAGTAGTGTATTTCCCACTTACGTGTACTACCAATCAATGGCCTCCCCCGAGGGTAGTAAGACACGAGTTACGGATGCCAGGGGATGGCCAGCAATCCACCTGTATGATAATAACATTATACTACGATCAACTAAGTAACAAGTGACAACTGATGCGTTAATATGACATTTACTACGAATTTGAAAGCTATGAATAAATCTACAGATGTCTCTATATAAGACAAACTATTTTAAATTAACACTTTTGCTGATTTTGTCAGTCCATCACACATGTAATCATGCAAATGGATAAATGTTACAGAGATAAGAATTAGTAAAATGTAAAATGCTGCCGGTACATGAGAGGATAGTGTTATCAGTAGCTTTAGAACAATATAATAGTGATATATTTAAAAACAATATTATACGTGCAAGATCTCAAAGGAACAATAATGTGAAAAGGTTTGTTGTACCCCCTTGTAATAACTATTGTGGTCGAAGATGTAGGAAGTTTTTAGGTCTAAGTATTTTTGTAGTGTTAATTATATTACGGTGAATAAACGCTTTTTCATTAAGCATTTCCTAGTTCCATAAATTATTTGCTGTCTTAAAAGATATCTAATAAATATTCCTTACAAAAACTGCAAGCTGAACTAAAGCGAAAGGAAACAAAACCGACTCGTCCCCACATCCCCACAAAGTTCTTTGCCCTTTTGTTTTCAATCTAGAAACATCTATTTTTACCCAGGTCTTAGATCTAGGGTACATAAATTAATTCTGCCGGCTATCCCGGGGGAGGTGGTGTCTATTAACCCTTTGACCTGACCGCCCCACGACGTAGATCGACTTTGAGTGGAAACTTTAATTGCCAAGCAGTTTTAAGTTTTTTCCTTTATGTTTTAACTAAGATAATTTTCACGCTTTTCTCGGATGATGGGAAAGTTACGGTGTGATATTTTAAGGCTTGCTTATAAGTTGGTAATTGATTGTGAAGCTAGAACACGTTTTGTTTCAACTATTTTTATCATATTTCGTAAGATTCGAGGAAAGTTAATACCACTTTTTCCTCTTTTGCCTAATACTACTTTGACACCCATGAATCATTCCTTGAATGCAATCCTCCCAACTATAGGAAAAGTTTTTCTTTGCTGCCTACCCATTACTTATAGGTTTCTAGTTAATCCCCCTTACTACATCCAATACTTGCAATATCATTTTACTAAGTAGTATTTTTCTTCAGCTTTAGCCTTAACAAGGCTTTAAACTAACTTGAGATAAAAAAGACAATCAATAATTTCATAATTTTACATTCATCGAGCAGCATCTTAAAGTAAAAGAAAAATAAATAAAGTAAAACACCAAACGCCTTCTACCCAAACCTTCCACCCAGGCACTAACTATTCCGAAAGCATTTAAGCAATCAATATTCAGAGTCCACAATATCTTGAGCCGAGGGGTCGAGCCAATAAAACTTGTTTCAACTTGCGTGCTATACATAAAACTCAGCCAGTCCGCATTCTTAGCCTGATGCTTTGGAGTTTAAAGATAGCTTATTTCCGTTGTTAAGAGTTAAGCTGGTTCCACACCGCAGCCATATCACGCAATATTGTGGCATGTAGTATAATGCCACGTGAGGTTTTGCCTAGCTCATCAATCTTGCAATTTCGTGCACGTTTTAGTTAAGTATGTGACAATGTGGTACGCCGCGCTATTGCCAAATTTTACCGTGGTGTAGAGTTAATTTCAAAAATGGAATTTCGCTTTTGATTTATTATTAGATTAACGTGGGAATTAACTACGTTAAACTACCTTTTCGACAATTTGGCAAGAGTTGGCTTTGAGTCTAGAGGCTGTATGTCTTACATACTAGTTATTTCTATTAATCTGTTAGTATTTCAAACTATAATATTGTTGTTGTAAGGATTCAATGTGCATAGAAATTTACAAAACCCGTGCAAAGTTGTGGACGACAATAGCATACTAACGTGAAACGATGGACTTTTTATTATTTAATATGCTCCTCAAATATCCCAACTATGTTAAGGTCGACCTTTGATCTAACCAGATGTGGCTGGATGATTACCATACACGGAGCGCCCCACCTGTTTTCTACAGGCTATTTATGTGCCAGTCTATATTAAGGTCCTTATGAACCAGCTCCATGGGTTACAGGATCCTGACAACCTGGAATGATTATCATGCTTTTTATGAACAACAGAACCAACAGCTTGATGAGATTCCCAAAAAGGGTACTTTGCCACCACTGTCATCCGGCCAATATGTGTAAAGGTTTACACATTCTAAATTAAAAAAAAATTGTTTGTTTATACGCTTTCACTGTAAAAGGGACGAACTGATTTTGATGTAAGCATACTAAATATGCAGATAGCTGGAAATCTGGGGAAGGATAACGATAAGGATAACCCAAACTTATTGGACGCGGATAAGGCCGCGAGACACAGCTAGTTATCCATAAATTAATGATGACACTTCTTTATTAAAAACGATTAAAAAATATGGCGTTTCAGTAGTACCCAATATTCTTTAGGTAATCTTCTTTTTTTATGTTGTTTAAATTATTATCTGTAAAAGTTTCCAAAGATTATCGAAGAAGCGAAGATGAAGAACATGAAATAATTTATAAATTCTCTTATTTTGTGGTGTAAACAATTTGTTGATGGAATTTCTTATAAAAGCTATTTTCAGAGACTTTCACTAACGCTAAGTAATTTTTTTGACCTTCGTGAATTTTGACCGCAATATTGTTTTGATAATTTATCATTTTTATCTTGGAGTTTTCCGTCGCTTATTATGTGTCGGGCAATAATTTATTTTCTTTCCATCAGCTGTATTAATTATGTCGATAAGTCTATGCCCACGAGGTTTTGTCCTATTTGATTTTTTATTCGAATACTAGTTGCCTTTGTTAAGCTAGTGCTACCTACTGGTATACCATGGAGTAGGTATTGATACCATATTGAACATTCATAATAGAGTTCTAATTAATCGTTCATCAGGAACATTGTGTCGGTTACACCCGCTTTTACCACAGTCATAAAACAATATTATTGCTGTAATCATACATGTCCCATTTTAGTTCACATTGCGATCACAGATGGCACCACGTGTGCCGGCTCCCAGACGCTCGCTTCAAATTATAATTAAGGAGACACTCCTTACTGTTTTCCTGTTCTACGAGGCTAATTTAAATTTAATGTTTGCCAGCCTGTACCTACTGATAATCTTTACGTTTGTGTGCTAGTAGGTATTAAGTTGAGTTAAAATCTATTTAATACTAGGTTTGCTGACAATCCAAAACAATCTTCTAATTTATACCAAAGTAGCTGTATCTACCGCGGGAGCTTTCAACTACTTCGCCTACATGTTTATACAGGTTATGAACTATGTCTGTACCAAATTTCATCCAAATCCATTCAGCATGCAGCCCTTGATGGCAGACCATTTCGTGATTTGATGCCTCAACATCATAAAACGCGTCTAATCAAATTTTGGGAAAAAAATAATTTTTAAATAATTCAATTCAGAGTAAAAAGCGTGGGGTGCATTTTCCTATATTTTCATGACTCTCCTCTCATAGATGGTTGCCAATAGAATAGGTGTAATAATTAAAATATCAAGCACCCCACGCTTTTTACTCTGAATTGAATTATTTAAAAAATATTTTCTACTTTTTAGTTCGATCAGCAATAAAAGCGTGTTTTTTAGGGTTCCGTACCTCAAAAGGAAAAAACGGAACCCTTATAGGATCACTTTGTTGTCCGTCTGTCCGTCCGTCCGTCTGTCAAGACCCTTTTTCTCAGGAACGCGTGGAGGTATGAAGCTGAAATTTATATCAATTACTCAGGTCTACTGTCCCTTGAAGCTGTGAAAAAATCAAACTTCTAAGCCAACGCAATCAAAAGATACAGCCGTTTATGCCGCAAATTTTCGACACTTGCAAGGGAATCAAAACCTACAGGGTGCTTCCCGTGAACTCAGAATCTTGAAATTTGGTACGAAGCAACGTCTTATAGCATAGATAAAGGAAAAATTACGAAAACCATAAATTTTTAGTTACATCACATAATATATATTTTTTTAATAATTTTAACCTTACTACCCATTTCCTCATAAACGCGTAGAGGTATTAAATTGAAATTCATACCAAATACTCAGGTCTATAATACCTTTAAGCTGTAACAAAATCAAACTTCTATGTCAACGCAATCAAAAGAAACAGCAATTTAAGCTGCATATTTTGAAACTCTCAAGTACTCGCAAGGGAATCAAAACCTAAAGGGTACTTCCAGTCAACCTAGAATCTTGAAATTTGGCATGAAGCAACGTTTTATAGCACACATAAAGGAAAAATTCCGAAAACCTTAAATTTTTAGTTACATTACAAAATATATATTTTTTAATAAATATAAACTTATTACTTTTTTCCTCATGAACGCGTAGAGCTATCAAGTTGAAATTCATATCAAATACTTAGATCTAATTGCCTTTAACCCGTGAAAAAAAAAAAAAAATCTAAGTCAACGCAAAAACGCAAAACGCAAAAGTACAACCATTGATACCGCATATTTTGAAACTCGCAACTACACGCAAGGGAATTAAAACCTAAAGACCCTCGATTGTCGTAATGAACGAACTTTGTAAACCTTGCAGGTTTGTACGGAACCCTCGGTGCGCGAGTCCGACTCGCACTTGGCCGGTTTTTTAGTTTTTTTAAACTATTATTTATTTTCCATTTTTTAGTTCGGTCAGCAATAAAAGCATGTTTTTTTTGTTTTTTTGCATTGTCATCGGCCCTTAACACGTGTGCAAAGTTCCAAGTTGATCAGACGTCTAGAAACCAGTGAAAATTAGGTTCAAAGATTCCGTTACATACATACATACATACTTACATACATACATACAACCCGAGCTAATAAAAGCGTGTTAAAAAGATTCTAATATCAAACATTAATTACTATCGTTACTAATTTAGTAAAGCAAATCTTTGACCCTTACACCTGAACTTAGTTCAACGAATAACCCCCTCACTACAGTGTGGCACATAGCAGTAGTTACATCGACACGTTATGACACAGGGCGGAGGGCGAGGGTTAGCCTGCATTATTTATATGACATCGGACGCGACGCGTGTCGTCGCCGATTGATTGACAATGTTCTAGTGAGAGGTACCCGTGTATTGTGACGTAACGATACACGTAGCTACTGGTGGAGAGTTTATAACTCTATATCTAGTATATCCAAAGCTGAAGAGTTTGTTCGTACCTGCTACTGTCTAAAACTACCTCTCAGATTTGTAAATAAATGAATTTTATAGTTCACATCTTGAAGAAGCGCAAACTACTTAGTAAGTATTCACCAACACACTATGACCCTTTGGAGCCAAAAAAGACTGGGCGATGCAATGCACAGTGTCGGAAGGCATGAGCAAGTGGAAACGCGGGTCACAGCTAATAATAAGGATAATAAGGCTTTTAAACAGAGAAGTTCTTGAACAGTTTCACAGTAGTTGAATTTTTATACTCTAGTTTATCATCACACAATATCATGAGAGTGCTAATGGGATATGTCTTTATGAACCCCGTCATTATTTTATGATCAAAGGATGAAGCAAACTCGAAACTATTAGCAAACACTATCAGTGGCTTTTTGGATGCATCATCCCCCTTGATGGTTTTACATTTTAGGACATGCGATGTAGTAGGTATACAACAATTTAACCATATTTACTCCTAGCTATAGCGGTTTTATCGTGAAAGTGTAATAAATAAACTCACTTTTGCACTCAAATATTAGTTAGGATAGTTTTTTGTATTGAGCTCTGTTAGATTCACAAAAAAAGATTGTACACTTATTATATACTAATACCGTTCGAAATTACAGTGAATTGCCATTAATAGTACACGTAAGATATTCCCACATAGTGACAGGCTTTGTCCCCGTTCAGAACTTGCAGGGAACAGAGCTACAAGGGCGTGTAACTGTGAATTATTTATTGCGCCCTCGCTGTAGGCTTGTCGCCGGCGATTGATTGACACCGCTCTATTGAGAGCACGCCCGTAGTTTGTATTAATTCATAGCGTTATACTGTAGCTGGGTATGATAAAGGTTAGTATTTGGTGTGACCGAGTAGTGTTCTTGGTTGAACGAATACTCTGTTTTATAATCCACTAGCTTCCCGCCAGCGGCTTCGCCTGCGATATTTTAGCTAATGGATACAAAAACTTGACAAATTATATACTAAAACCTTCCTCATTCACTCTATCTATTACAAATATCTTACGGAACCCTATTTTTCCAAAATAAAATTTAGCCTATGTTACTCGTGGATAATGTAGCTTTCGAATGGTGAAAGAATTTTTGTAATCGGTCCATTAGTTTTTGAGCCTATTCATTACAAACAAACAAAGTTTTCCTCTTTATAATATTAGTGTAGATTACTAACTGGGCGGAGATTAGATAAGCAGCCATTCCATGCTAATACACTAATACCTTACTGCATCCCGTTAGATTGAAAAACGACCCCAACTTAGTTGAAAAAAAAAGCTAGGCTGATGATGACCTTTTTCACAGTAACACTTGCAACCAATGAGGCAGTCTATCAGCAGCTTCTTGCAGATACCAGCAACCCTTGCAGCACCAGTTGTGCAACTGCATCGAATAACTTTGGACGGTTAACTTTGATAATAAAACGAAAGTTGTGACGTTTTGACGTCTGCCAAGTTATCTGGCCGAGAGGTACTTATAGCTAGGGTGGTCAGGAGATAGGGTAGGTTTTAGTACAACATGTTATTTGGAGGTAGAATAATTTATTTTGCTATAAGATGTGCTTTTTGTTGCTTGGATTGTGACCAAAAATATATCTTTTCATTTAGTAACTATTTTATGTTGGACAAAGCAATGTCGGTAATCTCAGCTCGATTAGAATGGCTAGCTTTTCCTATTTTACTGGTTTTGTTTAATCTTTCTAACATAAAATATATACCAACCAATACGAGTGCCCGCGCGACATACTATGTAGTATAGTCGTAAACTGATCCAGTATCGCATGTCATATAATATTCGTATTGACGAGGCGGGCGGTCCCCGACGCGGCATCGAACTCCCGTCCCTTGAGACGCCGGATTGAAACACGACTACTTGACACACTTTACTGCAGATTGTGAACAGATTGGAAACTTTGCCGCATGACTCGGAGATACACTGAAGTTTGAAGGTGAATCATGTTTTGGTAAATAAATATTCAATGTGAGTGTTGCCGCACTAGTTACGGTTTCCCGACGTCCCTAATGGGTCTTCGTCATTGGCCCTGCTGCGGTGACGCGACGCGGGAGGAGCCAATCAGCGGTCGTCGACGCGAGCGGCGGCGGCGCGCGCATCGCTTTCCGATTCGTCTACACACTTCACTTCGCTCTATTCAAGCAACAGCCATTTTTTGATATTGTAATGTAAAAATATTATAAGTAATACATCATATTAACCACAGTGCAAGTCATTTTTTTACCACGCCTCAATCCTCGCATATGTAGCTGAAACATCCCGCAACATATTTGGACCTTCGAGCTGGATCATCACGCAAAAAGGCCGGCCGATTGAGAGACGCGCAACGTGGTCGCTTGGCTTGCAAACTTCGCAAATGGTGGTGGAATACGGTGCTAACAAGTGAGACGTGCCCGCTAAAACATCCTAACCTATCCTTTTCTTCATCTGTCTGATCTGATCATTGTTCTGTGCAGTTATTTTCGCATGTCGGCTTTCACGTCGTGGGGTGGTGCATACGCTTTAGCTCGCCACGCATGTTGGACAAGACCGCTTGCTAGATAAACGCTGTTAACCGTGAGTATTACAATTTACTTAAAATGGAACCATCGGATAACAAGATGAAAGAATTAAAAAAGAAGCGAGCATCCATTAAGTGTCGGTTGACGAATTTTAAAAAATATGTGGCTTCATTCCAAAATAAAGACTTGTCTGTTCATCAGCAAGCAGAGTTGAAATTACGCGTGGTAGGAGCTCAAAATGTCTTAAATGATTTTAATGACGTACAGGGCAAAATAGAGGATATTAGTTCTGAGTCAGAAGTTGACAGTCAGCTCGAAATGCGCGAAGAGTTTGAGCGAGAATACTACAAGGTTCTTGCCCTTATTGAATGCATGACAAGTACTGATGAGAGATCTAGTGTATCCGAATTGCCTAGTGCTAGTTCAAATATAAAGCTACCAACCATTACCATCCCCCACTTTGACGGTTCTTATGAACACTGGCTAGAATTCAGAGATACTTTCATGTCATTAGTCCATAATTGTAAGAACATAACACAAATTCAAAAGTTTCATTATTTAAAATCAGCGTTAAAAGGAAGTGCAAAGTCTGTAATAGATTCTCTTGAATTCTCTGCAGATAATTATGGTATTGCATGGGAATTGTTAATCAGTAGGTTTGATAATACAAAGTTATTGGTTCATAATCATGTGAAGTCCATGTTTACAATTCAAGCGTTAACAAAAGAATCTCCGGGTCTATTAAGAAAACTTATTGATAATATTTTAAAGAATTTACGGGCATTAAAATTGCTAGGGGAACCAACTGAACATTGGGATACATTGATAATTTATATTGTAGTTTCCAAGTTAGATTCCATCACAGAACGTGATTGGGAACAGTATAGAAGTAATTTAATAAATACAATTAATAATTCTAAGTCAATAATTAAGTTAGATGATTTATTGCAGTTTCTTAGAAACAAAGCTGAAATATTGGAGACTCTTATTGTGTCACATAGTAAATTGAGTTTACACAGTGGATCTGAAAATAAAAAACAAACAAATAATGTGTCTTCACCTAAAGTTCATTGTAATGTGGTTACTAATAATAGTAAATCTAATAATAAATCACAAAATAAGACTTCACGGGTATACAAATCTTGTCTGATGTGTAATGAAAAACACCCTTTGTATTCCTGTCAAAGTTTTCTTGACTTAAGCGCAGAAGATAGATTTAAAATAATTAAAGATAAGGACTTGTGTATTAACTGTATGCGTTCTGGTCACTCTGTGGGTACTTGTGTATTTGGTCCATGCCGTAAGTGTGATAAAAAACACAATTCATTAATTTGTGAAGTTGTTAATGTTAAAGATGATAATAAGTCAGGGGTAGTAATGTTGACATCTTGTGAGCAACCAGCTGACAGTTGTAAAGTGCTTGACAGTAGTAACATAAAACATAGTCACTCCTTGCAGGTACATAATGTTCATGCAAGTAAAGAAAACGTGTCTTCGACTCAACATGTGTTACTGTCAACTGCTATTGTAGACGTACGTAGCCAGACGGGTGAATATTACAAAGCGCGCGTGATACTGGACAGTGGCAGTGAACGTTCCTTTATAACGCAATTATTTAGTGAAAAGTTAAACAAAAAAATTATACAGTCCACTCAAACAATTCACGGCGTAGGAAACTCAATGACACAGTGTTCGCAATCCTGTAATATTGAGCTAAGGTCACGCAACGGTAGTTTCACTGCACGCGTTCAGTGTTTAATTCTCCCGCAAATATCATCAAAGTTACCTACAACAACTTTAAATATCAGTTATTTTAGTATACCGGACAACATCACTCTAGCCGATCCGAGTTTTTATGACAGTCAACAAATAGATATGTTAATAGGTGCAGATTTATTTTGGGAAGTACTTAGTGAAGGTAAAATGCGACTTAAAAATGGTCCTTATCTTCAAAACACTAGGCTAGGGTGGATTGTGTCAGGGTCAATTCAACATTTAAATCAGAAATCTGTGAAAACCATTTCATGTAATTTTACACAATCATCATTAATTGAAAGTGACGAATGTTCAGTAGATAAATTATTACGAAAATTTTGGGAAATAGAAGAGTTGCCAGTGTGTGAAAATAAACTCGGCAGCGGCGAGGAGCTTGCCTGCGAAGAGCATTTTGTTAAAACGACTAAGCGACTTGCTGACGGGCGGTTCTGTGTTCGAATCCCGTTGAAGCATTTACCTGAAAGGTTAGGTGACACTCGTAGTCAAGCTGAACGTCGGTTTTATTCTTTAGAAAAGAAGTTAGAACGTAACCAAAACTATAAAAAAATGTACAGTGATTTTATACACGAATATATTGAGTTGGGACACATGAGTCTTATTCATACTTTCAGTACACCGCATTATTTTCTACCTCACCACGGAGTGTTTCGTGAACACGCCACCACTACTAAATTACGTGTCGTTTTTGATGCTGGAATGGTTTCTAGTTCTGGTGTATCGTTAAATGACTTACAGATGGTAGGGCCGGCCATTCAAGGTGATTTGATTTCAATTTTACTTAAATTTCGCGAAAATAAATACGTCGCTTGTGCCGATATAGAAAAAATGTACCGCCAAGTGTTAATAGATGAAGATCAACGTGACCTACAATTGATCTTATGGCGCGACCATCCATCCGAATCATTGAAGGTATACAGACTGAATACTGTAACGTATGGTACGGCTTCGGCACCATTTCTTAGTTGTCGATGTTTAAAACAGTTAGCCGAAGATTGTGAGGTTCCGTATGTCTCGGAGACAATTAAAAATAATTTTTACGTTGACGATTTAATATGCGGGGCGAGTAGTATCCCTGAATTGAATGCAATATGCGAAGGTACTAGTCAGATTTTAAATTCTGCATGTTTAGTTTTACGTAAATGGATTTTTAACTTTGACCGCGCGAACCCTAATGATGAACAGAATGTTGCGAAGCAACTTGTTTTGGGTGATAATATTCAAAACAAAACTTTAGGTATTGGATGGAATAATAAGTCTGATGAATTGAACTATTATTCGCAAATTAAGGTAGAAACTAGTATTATTTCTAAACGTGTTATTTTATCGAATGCTGCTCAGATTTATGATCCATTAGGATTAATTAGTCCTGTAATAACAATTGCCAAAACATTGTTGCAGAAATGTTGGTTATTAAAATTAGGGTGGGACGAGCAGGTTCCTAGTGACGTAGCACTAGTTTGGGGTCGATTTGTGAATGGCTTATCCTTACTCAGTGATTTGCGTATACCGCGACATGTTATGTGTTGTGATCCGATACATATCGAACTACATATATTTACTGATGCGTCACAGGTAGCATATGGTGCCTGTGCGTATGTCCGCACGATTAATAAAGAATCTGCTGTTACGGTGCGCTTGTTATGTTCCAAAGGTAAAGTCGCCCCTACAAAACCCACAACTATACCTAGGTTAGAGTTGTGCGGCGCTGTATTAGGTGCGCGATTATATTCAAAGGTCATTGACTCTCTGCGTTCTACAGTTAATAAAGTCGTGTTCTGGACTGATTCTACTATTGTGTTAGGGTGGCTAGGTATGCCACCTAATTTACTAAAAACATACGTTCAGAATAGAACTGCAGAGATTCATGACTTAACTAAGGATCACCCATGGCGGCATGTGTCAGGCAAAGATAATCCCGCGGACCTAGTGTCGAGAGGTCAAGGTTTAGATTCACTACTTTCTTCATCATTATGGTGGGAAGGCCCACAATTTCTTCATGAGGTCGATTTAGAAGTAAACAAAATATTACATAGTGAGGTAAATTGTAATCTAGACTTACCTGAATTGAAATCAAATGTCCTGTGTCATGTGGTAAACCAGGCAGGTGATAATACTTTATTTCCATTTTCAAGGTTTTCTCAATATTTAAGATTGAAGCGTGCCGCCGCCTATTTATTTCGATTTATATATAATACGCGCAATAGAAATAATAGGCGAACGGGATTACTGACTGTAGCAGAACTCGAATATGCTGAATTAACATTGGCAAAATTGAGTCAGCAAGAATCATTTGCTGATGTTTATCAGTCGCTTATAAATAAAAAGGAGATAAAGAAAAATGCTCATTTAGTAAAGTTAAATTTATTTATTGATGAAAATAATTTAATACGTGTCGGTGGACGCATACAAAATTCTCAAACCTTTAGTTTCAATAAGAAACATCCAATTTTAATTTCTGCCAAACATTGGTTTACAGTTCTTCTCTTCCGATATGAGCATCACCGTATTATGCATGCTGCGCCTCAACTACTTTTATTTACAGTAAGAGAGTCTTGGTGGCCAGTTGCTGGTCGTAATCTTGCAAAACAAGTAGTTCATAACTGCATCAAATGTGCACGACTGCGCGCGACCACGGTCAAACCTATAATGGGCAACCTACCCCAAGAGCGCTTGGATCCAGGCTATCCATTTGTACGTTGTGGCGTAGACTACGCGGGACCAGTTCTTACATTGAATCGGAAGGGTAGGGGGGCAAAGGTACAAAAATCTTACATTTGTTTGTTTGTATGCTTTGTAACGCGCGCTGTCCATTTAGAACTTGTAAGCGATCTCTCATCTAATGCTTATCTTTTAGCCCTCAAACGGTTTATTTCGCGACGCGGTAAGCCGGCTGAGATCTTTTCGGATAATGGCAAGAACTTCGTAGGTTTGATGAGTGAATTCAAGATTTTTTTAAAAGATTGTTCTGTCGATATTAAGGAATATGTAACTTCACAAAATATCAAGTTTTAAATGATTCCATTTTATGCACCACATTTTGGGGGTTTATGGGAGGCTGGAGTAAAAAGTTGTAAGCATCACCTCCGGCGTGTCGTAGGCAATGCACATCTCACATTCGAAGAGTATACTACTGTCTTAGCGCAAGTTGAAGCAGTCCTAAACTCACGTCCTTTGAGTCCTATGTCCACAGATCCTCTTGACTTCCTTCCCCTTACTCCTGCTCATTTTTTGGTTGGCCGTCCACTGACCGCACCTTTGTCTGCTGACATCCACGATGTTCCTGAAAACCGACTAACGCGATACCAGAGGGTTGAGCAAATACGTCAGCACTTCTGGAAGCGCTGGGCCAAGGAGTACGTCTCGGAGCTGCAGACCCGAAGCAAGTGGCATAGACACAAGGATGAACTCAAAGAGAACACGCTTGTCCTTATCAAAGATGACAATTTGCCACCTTTGAAGTGGAGCTTGGGAAGAATAATGAAAACTTACCCTGGGAAGGATGGCATATCGCGTGTTGCTGACATCCGGAAAGCAGACGGTGTAGTCAGGCGGGCATTCTCCAAAATTTGCCCACTTCCGATGACTGAATAATTGACATCAAGCTGAAGGAAGGGTGTGCGTCATTTAACTCTTGGAACCTGACGCTTCCAAGGCCGGGAGCATGTTGCCGCACTAGTTACGGTTTCCCGACGTCCCTAATGGGTCTTCGTCATTGGCCCTGCTGCGGTGACGCGACGCGGGAGGAGCCAATCAGCGGTCGTCGACGCGAGCGGCGGCGGCGCGCGCATCGCTTTCCGATTCGTCTACACACTTCACTTCGCTCTATTCAAGCAACAGCCATTTTTTGATATTGTAATGTAAAAATATTATAAGTAATACATCATATTAACCACAGTGCAAGTCATTTTTTTACCACGCCTCAATCCTCGCATATGTAGCTGAAACATCCCGCAACAGTGAGGTATATCTAACTCTAACTTGTATTTAGCATCATCTAGCCTTCTTGTTTAATTAGACCTGCACACCATGTTTATAGATAAAGCAACCAAACTAAAGGAACAAATTGTACTTCCATAATCCGCTGTGCCTTTGACACAGTGACTGTCAAAAAGCAACAAATAAAAGCCAGGCCAAAAGGCCAACATGCTTTGCATGCAACGATGCACCTAGGGTGTCCCGGTATCGAAGTGGATGGACACCCATCTCAAGACCAACCGCAGTAAACGTAGCTTACTCTGAGCCGCCCCTTTAACATTTTGAGCATAAAAACAGCGATTTTATTAATTGTAAAATTAAATTAAGAACTTGCTTTAGGTTTGACACTAATACTCAATAAAATAAATTAACTCGACCTAGTAGTTACCAAATTAGGCCACTTC
Organism: Pyrrhia umbra; assembly: GCA_963891755.1. Classification (NCBI taxonomy): domain Eukaryota; kingdom Metazoa; phylum Arthropoda; class Insecta; order Lepidoptera; family Noctuidae; genus Pyrrhia; species Pyrrhia umbra. Next base: position 13,223,979 of record OY982934.1, read on the forward strand.
TGTTATTTATACTAAGAGCTACCTACATTGTTTTACTGATATCTTCATGATCTCTTAACAATTTTTTTTTCTTCTCTCCATATTTCACAATCCCTTTACCTTCTCTTGACAAATGATATTCGGAATCTATTTTTATATGAGACATTCTGTTTTGTTCACGACCTAGACATTTTCATGCAAATACAAAAGAAATATTGCCTAGTCAGTATATTTTGATAAATTGTACTTCTACAACTAGATGTGAATTTATGAAACTAGTGCTTCGCGTAATAAATCATTTATTTTTGAAATAGAGTATGGGTGTTCTTAAGTCGTAAATGAATAAATATTATATGTTATGAACACTCCATTGATAATGAATAATGAAAATTATAAAACATATAATAATTAATGATTGCATTGTTTATTAAGAAAAAACAACAGTCTTCTTCGGCAGAGACTGAGCAACACAAAAAACCCATACCCATCGCGACCACATCTTTAATTTAAAGTCTCACCCAGACAATTCCGCCAGCCGACATTGGCTGCCACTTGGCGAGAGCGGGCGAAGTCGCGGCGCACTCTGAGAAAGAAACCGTTTTATTTATGAGCGTCTGCACCGCTGAATTGACTCCCAACCGAGACCTTTTTATACTGAACACTTTCATTATGGGAGTTGTTGGGGTAGACGCTACATTGAAATGGAATCGGATTAAAAATAATCGTGATAAACTAAATTAAAGTACATATTCATAAACAAATAACTAGTACTAGAAGGTAACAGCCGAGGACGTTGGCTTAACGTGCTCCCAGGCTCTGGGGTATAACACCGCCAACTATGCTGCTTCGTGATTTTATTTCAAAACTCACAAAGTGAATTCGGCCGTCTTGGGCATCGGATCCGAGACCCCACTAGTAAAGAACCAGTCCGCAGTTGCTTTGATGATTTCCTGTCACATAGGTACTCAAATCATAAAAAAAGTAGAAAATTCACACATCCACTTTTTCCCTGCTGTCTCCAAAATCGATTCCTGAGAATTTGTCCCCTGCTTTTGTCAAGTGATAGCGAATATTTTCATCATAACGAAGTATGAAGGTTTGGGGTTCGTTGTGGAAACTTGGAAGGAGTTTGCAAAGTAAAAAATGTTTGGAAGGTATTCTAAGTTTTCTGATTTGAGCGCTGATTTGAAGATGGAAGAAAATGTGGAGTGAATCGCTTGTTTGGGAAAATTTTACTGACGTGGAAGGGTTGAATTTATTGCTTTCAATTTATATTACGACAATATATTGAAGAACCTTATTTACGCTCTATCATTTTCATATACAAATAAGTTCTCGTTCAATTGTTAGGTATGTTTTATGATTTCGATACTAATTCATTGTAATATCTTTATTTACAGGTAAGAAACAAAATACTAAGGAATTCCACATAGACATGTGTGAATCAACTAACGTTCACATAGAAAACGTAAGTAATTCTATTAAAAATGACACCTAAATATTAATCTAACGACAAAGACGCAACTAAGCTCGAAACTATTACGGTAAAATTAGACTACATAATAGTTTCCAAAGTTTGGAAGAACATTTATGTCGTAACCATTTTGTACCTATACACAGAATACATACCTACGAGATCGGTATCAATAAATAAATATCTACAAATTGTTATCGTTGGCAAACTCGACAGTTACATGGTTAACAATGGCGGGCGTCAAAAAAATTGACACGCGCTCCTCACCCGGTGGAAATGTACTCGTACTGGCATTTTTAAGCATGACAGGTTATACAAAAAATATATTGCTAGACCGGTAGCAAAATATTACTTGTTAACAATAATTGGTCTGTTTTTAGACTGACGTTTCTGGCTTTCCTACGTTTTTATCGAATAAAGTATAAAGCTTCATTTTTAGACTGGTTCGTCTAGTCCAATTCGCTGCTCTGGTCGAATTTCTTTGGCTGATTAAATGTTAGATGGGTCCATAAATTATTTACCTACACTGTTTTGGACCAAATAATCGTTCTTATCCTGTTATTTTTTTTAATTTAAGAATTATCTTAATTATTCAGTTAAAAATGGCACTGGTAAGGGTATCTGTCGTAGCTATTCAAATAGCTAGCTAGGCGTGTATCCAACCCTGAACAGTCTCCTTACACTACGTTAGTGCTGTAACCTTCATAAGTAGGTGTATAGTGCCAATACTTGAGCAGTAGTCAGCCTCGCCTCATTATGCGGCACTCAGCGTGATTCGCGCTGATACCTTCGCATCATGAATAACAGACAACGACTTTAGTGATAGTGTTATTTGATTACTGAAAGGATGAAGATCTAAGTAGTTTTAGGTAGGTAATAAACAATTGTATTCCGTTTGATTATGATTATTTAATAAAAATATGTTTCCATAGGTACGCACGTAAGTACATACGTATGCTTATAAAAAACATGTCATTCTGTACAAATACTTTTAAACCATCTAAAGCTTGATATTAATAATTTATTTTTATGTATTATTTTAAAATTTTGACTTTTTCCACGGTAGATAATTAATAAAATAAATGCAATTATCATTAATTATAAGTCTAAAGGCAATAAAAGCAAAATTATCCAATTTTACCGATATTTTTTTACGAAAAACGATTAGGTACGTTTCATCGAATCTGCGACACATTGCATTTTTTATCCTATAAAATTTTGATTAAAACAACAGCAGTAAATTAGTAAACAATTTGAATGTACTGAAAAACGATAATTAAACGGCTTTAGTTCAATCAAAACTTTACAAGTTAGTAAGTCACTCCTATTTACAAAAATGTTGTTACTACTGCCATCTAGCGGAAGTGCGGTGAACTAAGAAGGAGCGCCCTCTACAAACAAGTGTCTTACCAAACAAGTTGTTAGCGCATGAGGTTCACAGTGCTGCCGCTAGATGGCCGAAACATAAAAAACAAAATTATACAAGAAACATTTTCGACAAGTCTTTGTGTTCGGAGTATAATATATAGTAAAATAAGTTTATGATAAAGAAATAAAGTGAGTTATAATTAAGAAGTGCCCTAGCTAATTTACAATTTAAACAGGTACAAAATGTCTTCTTCTTTAAGTCAATTCCCAAGATACGTTCTGTTTCAAAAGTTAAACTCGAGAATTTCTCAACGAATTTAATTAAAATGATCCCAGTTGTAGCCAAAGAAGTCTACAAAGTTATTTCTCAGTAGATACCAATTGTGGCAACTTTGCCTTGCCTTGCTCGTCCACTTGCGAAGTTAGACATCCGTAATTATTACTTTGTACTTACAACTATCTACTTTTAATGGCGGATTTTCGAGAAGGCTAACTTTGTACAGTTTAGAGCTAAGTTTCAGAGTTCATTTGGAATACCTAATTGCTTTGCAGTTCATGGCAGTTATCGATAAGAGAGGCTAACTAATTTTAGAGTTCAGTTAACTATCTTGTTTTAAATTATGAAATGGATTGATATAAAATATATTTTAAATGTACGCGCGATAAGTTGGCGGTAACGATAAGACCAAAGTAGGTACGTAAAATGAAAGTTATTAGGTATTTCACCTTTATTAGTAAAAAGGTATTAATAAATAAGCATGTTAGTTTAAAAAATGTTATTATTACGATTGGTTTAAAAGTTAGTGTCAAAAATTCAATAATAAAAGACTTTTTACTATTCAGTCCTTTCGTATCAGCAGAGACTATAAGTTACAAAATAACGTTTTTATTATAGCGCCATCTAGTGTATGATTCTTGAACGAGTTAAGTCTCACCCTGGTGTAATGTGATCTGCGACTGGTTTAACTAATATTGTACAAACGCGCCGCTAGGTGTCAGGAGTTAGCATTTTGCGTAGCTTCAAATAGATGGCGCTACGTGTTACTCATGACTTCTTTTAAGTTTCAATTTTGTTTAAGTTTAATATTTTTTGGAGTTCAATTTTCAAAAAATATTAAGCACTTCTAAATTAATTTATTAAGATATTTTTAAAAGCATAACTTCTTTATCTTTTCTGTTTGTTTATTCATTAATATCTTTTCTTGACTCTGTTGACAAAATTGAATAGTAGGCTTTTATAAAATTTGTAAGTCATGATTAATCATATTCCATGCTGTGAAATTAATAATTGTGGCGGACGAATATTGCCGAGCAACAAAGGCAAATAGCTGGCAGCTGTCATTTCGCTAAAATAAATTCGTGCTGATTTGAATAAAGTTCCTATTTGTCGTCAACCAGGGTGATTACCCAGAGCCGTTGTTCTTGTTGGGGTGTACTACCATTCCTCGAGCGATACTCGTTGGTTTTTTTGGTGAAAGTTTGTGGAAGAAAATATATCACGAGAAGTTTAGAAAGTGAATAGAATTAATTTTAAATGTCTTATGCAGTATTTCAAGCTTTAATTATGATAGAAATTAAAAACATACCCACCTAACTATATGATTACAAGAAAATTGATTGGTTAATTCGTCGAGTTTAGATATTTAGACATTCTAAAAACCCACACAAAAATCACTTTTGAAATTGTTTCGATCAGTAACAATAGTAGTACCCCCGACCCGGTAATTCCCTCGCTATTTCTTTCCCCGGGAAGTCGTCGTTTGGAAATAAGCGATATATTGCAGGAAACACCGTTGTCTCGGTCTCGGTGATGCGAATTTAATGATTGCTCACTGCGGCCCTTCCTGTGTACGCCTGTCGCGAAACTGACGCAATTTATAGTTCTTCTACCAGGAAAAAATGAGGAAATTGGAGTGAAAACATGAAGTAAATATATTCCAGTTACTTTATGATTATTGTTCCCAGGATATTTTCTCTGTGCAAAGGCAAAAGCTATGCTATGCCATATTTTACTATAGTGACTAACTTAGAGTAGTTATCTATGTTTTGAATACCTATTTGTTTTTATGTTCTAAATGCTAAACAAATTATGACTGGGGTTTTGTGATTCGATCGATTCTTACGATCGACTTGTACGTTTTGTGCAAATTTATATAACTCCATCCTCTGACGTAATCAACACAAATTAAAACTTGTAACGACAAAAGATGACTTCACAAAAATTGACCTATTAAAGTCCTACAATTAAATTTTACTAAAAAGAGTTTGGTCAGCTAAAAGTGAAATTAGGTCAATTAACGAATTTACCTCGCGATCTCCCCAGCCTAGGGTACAAAAGCTGCTGATTCGGCGCCGCGTGCCCAGATCCCCCGGGTAATTACCATAATCGCCGCTAACTTCACCCGGCCTACTGTTACTTTACGTTTTAATCCTTTCACTCATGCACAGATAATTTTCTTGATCTTCATTGAATTAATCAAGAGTATTGCCAGCTAAAAACGTTCGAAATAGTTTATTGGTTTAAAAAAATGTCTTTACAGAATCATTTTGAAGTTATAGAACAATAACAAATACCGAATAGTAATTTAAAGGAACTAACTTGTTCTCTCCCGTCGACATTCAAGTGCCTTCTGCGGGAAAAATAATTTAACTAAATTAAATAACTTTACTAAACACAGTCACTACCTGAATCTTGTAATTACAAGTTAATCTTTATAATTATGACACACACAGCTATAATAATTACTATCAAATTCAACACAATACCTCCGAAACCCATGTAATCTAAGCTATCTGCTCAATGAACATTCTCAAACAGAAAAGAGAGAGGGTCCCTTTACAACGTAGATACGCAAAAATCTACATTTACAAGTCTTTTTCGGTACTGAAGTGAAGTAGATACAGTTTCGACTGTTGTGCACTAGGCTCAATCCGGCAGGGCTGCCGACGAAGAGGCACAAGTGGAATTTCAAAAATTCAACGCCTCGATAGCTCGGCTAGAGGCAGATTAGATGCGTAGGGGTGGAACCATCAACATTTTTTATTCGTTTTTTTTTCTACACTCACTTTAAAGTACTAGAATCAATTAATATGAAACAGGAGCAATCTTGTCGCACAAAGTTTTCTGTAAAAGACGACACCTGGATATATTTACACGTTACTAACATATTTTAAAACTTGTCAAAGATAACATTGTATCACACCGTTTTGCTTTTCCAACATTTACATCAATGTTATATTGAAAAAGCCTTAATAGACAAACGCCTCCCCAGTCAACTTTTACATTAAATAACTTTGTCTCAAACAAAACAGCTGACGTATTCCTTATTTTCCTTCATCCCACTCAACATAAAAACGGCATAACATTTTACATATTTATGATCAGCTTTAAAAATTTCAATTCAAGAGAAATCGTATAAAAATATTTGAATAAACTTTTATTCGGTACTTAAAAGGATAGAACGTAACGATTCAATCTATATCAGAGACTGGCAATATCTCTTTATTGTTATCGGTAATATTATTTTAACAAAACAATAATAATAAGCACTGCCTTTCATGTTCACATAAAGTTGCAAATATTTTTATTTTGCTGATAGAAAGTCAACGAAGCGAAATATAAAAATTACCCAAAATGTTTTAATGTAATTTAAAAAATACCAATGTTGTACAAGATCATATAGAACAGAATTATAATCACCAGAAAACTATTGTACTTCTAAAATACTTTAAAAATGATATTTGATATTAGAAAAAAAAAAGGTAGCACAGCCCTGCACTAAAATGTAAAAGCGTGTACACACGATAGGCTCCGACTGCCTCGATGCTGCCTCCAATATTCAGACACAGGCTTTACAATGCCAACAAAACAAATTTATACTTGCATCTATGGCCACGCCGATTTCAACCTTAAGTTTAACGCAACACGGATGTAATATTCGTGTACGAGATGCGCAGTACAAAATAATTATTATATTTACAGTCAAGTGCCCTGCAATGTACAAGTTTACGTACATAGACTAGGATGACGTACGTAGGTTTGTTTGAATAAAGTTTTCAACGAGATTCATATTTTTTGAGTGATACTATGGCCCATATTGCAGACATTATTTAAGATCTTTTTTCATATTTAATGAAAAAGATTCATAAGGTAATCCACAGTAAATAATGGCTAAATAAATTAGTCGCGATCAAGCCAGCACGAGTCCCTCGGGTGACACGTCCAGACTTATTCATATCATGGTAAATGTAAGAAACGTTTTAGTAATATGCATAATAATATTTTAACCGCATCTATGTAATCAGACTAGAAGCTTTCAAAGTCCATTGATAAAATTCATTTTAGCACGAAGAGTTGTGGTCGTAATATTTTCTAGAAAGAAAAGGAATAGTTTAATCTCAGCCATGACAGGCATACATTGTCTGTATTCCCGCCTGAAACGATATGCTTCGTGTTTCTAGTTTCGTTTATATGACGGAAAATGTACCAAAAATTGCATTTTTCCAGCGAAAGTAGCTATTTCGCAGCCAATTTAGCGCTTGTTGCAATTTTCACTGTTGCGAGAGAACGAGTGACAATGTATTCACTTTTTCCAAAATCTTTTTAAAATACTATGTTATAATTTTTGTGTTTCTTTGTCTTAACACTACAGTGCACGCGCCCCTTTTTTTGACAAGTTTGCTCGCGTGCTCTACTATGGTAGAAAAAGTTAAGTGTGTTTTTTTTAACTAAAAAGATATTGATATAAAAAACACTAGTTGATTTTAGAGTTTATTTATTAAAAAATATAATTCTATTAAAAAAATAAGTTTTTAACACTTACAAACTATTTTAGGAACATATTAGTAACTACTATGAAATAAACATAATTTTCGGCAAGTTTGATATCAGGTCTTATAAAAAAAATGTATTTAATGTTCAGACTTTTATTTATCTTCTTCCTCATATTAGAGGCATAGGACAGCCTGGTGATCAGGGCAGATCCACTTGGTACAACGTTTACACCACCTTTTAGTGGAACGATTACGGGCTCGAGAGCATATGTAAAATTTTCCAACTCTTCCCAGCCTGTTAGGTTCATTACGTGGCAACTCATCAGTGTAGCCCAAAAGCCATTTTGTTTTACTTTTTAGTTCCCAAGGAAGGTTTTCCAATGTCAATCGTCTTGCCATGAGGGGTTTCACAAGTCAAGATTACGTCGACCAGAATGTGACATCCCTATCCCCAGCAACAATGCAATCAGAGCTCTAATTTCAACAAAATCAGTTTTATTTGCATCTCTGTCCCTTTGGAAATGGTCTTGCGTTTTACCAATATAAATATTTGTACTAGTAATAACATTTTTCTAAAAAGCTTTATAGTTATGACAGTTCAGAGAGGGGTCCGTCGTCGTCACATGAAAATCTTCTATCATCTCTTCGCGAACGAAGTTAGATGCATCTTGTTGCATAGGTATTAGCGCGGTAGCCATGCAGTTATCTTCTCCGTCATCTGCTTCACTCGGTAGAACTTCATCGTCACCATCATCTTCTTCTAGCCACCTCAAAACTTGACTTTCCAAGTGTGGATCCATATTTTCCCAAAATATCATTAAAAACCAAAATAAGCATGAAATATATAGCAAAATATACCGATAATAACAACTCATATACAAAACTTTTAAAATAGTATAATAAAAAACAATATTATTATCATTATTACCAAATATTTAAAAATAAATAACTATTTACCTTCATAAATTTTCATTACGCCAATACTCGCACGTACTACTATAGTAGAATGGAGACTTTGGGGGGAAAATGCAGAAGTATGGGCCCAAGCTGTTGCTTGGCGCCACACTAACCCGTTGCGTAATTTTGTTTTTGAGGCTTATCTAGAGGCGCAGGGGGAAAGGTCAAGAAATGAAAGAGGGGCACGCAAAAATGCATGTGCGTTCTACCATAGTAGAGCGCGCGTGCGCTCTAGTGTTAAAATAAATTATAATTAAACAAGTAGCCTAAATCACGTCAGACTTGTATTAGAAATTCTATACTAAAATAACTTGTTGGCAAGTTAGTCGTCACTTAACACCTGGTAATTTTGAAGCGAACTTCTGCAGTGGCTAGTCAAGAAACTTGGCCTCAAGTGCCCGTCTGTTTGACAGAGACGGATTTAGAGAGATGTGGATCTATGCTTCGAGTGAAGGGTCTATGGTGATGGTGATTTACCTGGATTATAGTAACCGTCGTAGAGAGCAGATATAACCGCGAAAAACAGCTAGTAGTCAATTAATAAAAAATAATACACTAAGACTTGACTTGGGTAAATGTACCTCTAATAAAGTGTATCCGTATCTGTTTAATAATTATATTTTATTATAGCTATTGACTTGTGCTATTCCCCATGAGTTTCTGTAACCAAAAAAGTCATCGTCATCTGTCAAACCTTTTTCCAACTATGTTGGGGTTGGCTTCCAGTCTAACCCGGATGCAGCTGAATGTTTGTGTTTACCCAACATATGATTATGACTATAAAAGTACCTGCCATTAATATTTGATAGATTAATCTACAAACAAGTTTGCCGAATCAAAATGTTAGGGATCACTCTAACCGACATGTTCGGTTAATTATTTAATTTAACTATCGAAGTTACTGAGCAAACATTTGCCCACACGAGTTTTATTGGGGTCTCGCGTCTCGCCGTGTCACAAGTTTGCCCACAACTTCTTCACAAGTTTGCCCAGCACTGAACACCTGTCCCTTCAGACCGCAAACTGTAAATTTCCAACTATAACAAACAGACCAACCGTGAAATTTGAATGTGGTTATATGCTAGAAGTACTTTAGGGTGCAATGAATTTGACTGCTAGCTAGCTATGAATAGGTTATAAAGATCGATCTTTTGGTTTGATTTCTTTTAAATTTTATTGTTAACTTTACCTTTGGCATGTTGGAAGATACACAAAAAAAACTTCAATTAAATCTGCAATAACTTGACGTTGCAATTCAATTTCTTATCTTCATTCGCTCCCCTTACTACATATAAAACCTTTTTAAAATCAACCCGGAATTTCTCCCTCTCGTCGCTCTTCACACATCGAGCACTCCACAAGAACTCGCCACCTAATTACCACCGTCAAGGTTCAATACCCACAGGAGCCCTGCAGACCCCTACACAATGTTTGCACCCCAGTCCGCCCCTGTTTGGCTAGCTCTCCACTGCACACAAATAATGACCGCTCCTAACGATATTTGACAAGCAACTTAAACACTACCTAAGTGATGGAACGAGCGATATTGAAACGAGTGGTGGCCCTAACGGGTTCCTATTATTTACTATCCGTTGTTAGATTCTAGTGGCAGTTTATATCCGAAGCAACAATGAAGGATTGCTGCTTGAATTACAAGTATTGATGAAACGAATCTTTATTGAATAAGACTTTTTTGGGATATTGTGACAACTTGGGATGAGGTGCTAGGTTAATTGATGGACTTTTTTGTTTCTGATTTTTTTTTAATCCTTTATCACTAGTAAGGACAAATATTATTGAATATAAAAAGTATATTTAAATATCAATTATAAATTCAAGTATAATTAGGTACCATTGTTGTCGAACAATTTCGTCATTGCTTCGATAAATTTTATCGAAACGTAAATTTCTCCATCGTTATCCTAAATATGCGCATTCGATTTCACGTGCAGTGCGATTGAGGACCGCCGGCTGAGTGGGCTCCCTGGAGGACACTTGGTGCTGCTGAACTCACACTGGGTGCCTGAATACAGTGGCAAATGTGAGCCGAATGAGCTATCGATAAATAAATTTGAAAGACACCTTTACTCGTTGCTACCTTTAGATTATGATGAATTGTAATCCAAAGTTTGCGCCATCTTATTATTAGAACTTTAATTAAAAAAAACTTATAATTACTAGGACCACCTAGCAAAATGCACTCCGATACAATCAAAAATGATAACCTGAAACTTCAGGTCACTGCGAAGTAACATGTATATGAAAAAAATCGAAAAAAATATAAAGTTCTACTATTTTCATTGTTTCATGAAAGATCAACTTCACAGGTTGACACTGCCATATTGGTGGTAATTGCCGTGGTGTAACTTACCGTGGCTGCCAATCAAACCGACCACGTGATTGATGCAGTTCATTACGAAGACAAGCAAACGTCAACACGGAGCCATTTAAAATAAATAAATCTACAAACAACCGCTCAAGTAAATACACCAAAATTGAATGATAATAAAATGTTAAAATGGACCAAGTGACGCTGCACCGGTGGTGAACCGCAGCCGTCACGCAGCGCCCACGCAGCGGCACCGCAGCCGGCACGCAGAGCCTACCTCCCTCATTACCCGCCACTATATTTGCATTACATTACAAAATGTTACCACTTAAAATAATGATATGTGGAAGCAAATTGAATAAACTACTACAAACTACTAGCTATTCAAATTAGTTATTTCATGTTATTGTGCAGTTTAGTAAATAGCAATTTATGTACCTCTGTAGTGTGTTGTTTTGTGTAGATTAGTGTTGGGCTAAACCGATTGTATTCGCCTAATCTATTACAAGTTGAATATGAACGTTTGGATTAAATTGAATACTTGATAATATTCTGCGAAATTATTAATGTGTTTTTAGGTCTGAGTTTTGATCTACATATAAAATATCAATCAAACTCTATTAAAATCGTTGTTTGTCATTAATTATTCATAGAATGTAATGTAATGTAGAAGGGCTTAACAAATTATTCTTAGAAGAATTTTTCTTTTATAGTCTTTATTGCATCCATTCAAATTAGCTTGAAAATATTCAGACCATAAACTATAATTTAAAAGGTACAGAACAAAACAGCCAATCTATTCGACAGCCATTTAAATATCGAGCATTTTTTTATCTCTAATTAAAACTGTGCGCTGCAAGTTGCATCGTGACTGCATAATGAGCCCGCACGTCCATCGATGCGTGAACTTGGAACTCACGAGGCACGCCCTATTGTCAGCCGGCGATGTGTAAATAAGTGCTGTTTGTTTTCAACTGCCGGAGTAATTGCGTAGTAATTGGACGCTGTGGTTGATGAGACAGTGATTTCGTAATTGGTAAGATACATCCAGATTTTAAAGAATAGAAATAATAAAACGATAAAAAGATAAAAATATCTTCTTCTTCTTATCATGTCGTAGGCTGGTTGTATATTTTACCAACATAACAAGCCCTAAAAAAATAGAACGATGATCCTATCTTAACAATATCTATATAAAAACTGTAACTCCTTACATCATAGAATGAATATTCATGCACAGAACCGGGGCATTACCATGCTAAGGCAGGAATAATTTCGTTATGAAAAAGAAACGGTGCTATACGAGGTTACTATCCGTATCTCGCTTGCACACCTGAATAGTAGCCCCTGCTCGCAGAGTAACTCCTTTATAATATTAAAGTTTTGATGTAATAAAAATCTCCTTATGTTTTTTTTAATTGTTTACGGTAACACAAAATTTATAGAACATGATAAAAAACTAAAACTTTTATTTAATTGTTTGCCAAAGAGCTCAAATAAATAACAAAATGAAATTGCTGTTGGTCTATCGACTGGTTGGTTGAATATTTAGTCCGAACTAAAACTTCCCGTCAGAAATACACTCGAGAGCAATGAATCCGGGTCACTTAAAGAATGTTAAAAATCTCGGAAACTAAAAATGATAGGTTAATGCAATAAATTGTATTTAATAGACAATGTAATACTCCTTAAATGAAAGTAAAAAAAATATGAGTCACCATACATTTTATTAACACAAAATTACATAAAGAAAAAAACTGCTGATCTCTCCTTAAAACAAAAATAGGAAACATGAAATTTTTGAACTTTACTACGATTTTCTTGAATTTTAATACTTCGTATTGCCTCCTCGTGCTTCCATTACTGCGTTTACGCGGTTTGGCATGCTGTACACCAAGTTCCTTATACGATTGGGGAATATTCTCCCATTCCTCTGTGAGAGCAATTTTGAGCTCACGAAGCGTGATTGGGGGAGGGTTTCGTTGTTTTACGCATCTGTCTAGCTCGTCCCGAGCATGCTCGATCGGGTTGATATCCGGGCTGCGCGCTGGCCACTCCATACGAGTAATGTTCATCTCTTGAAGGTAGTCATTCACAATCCTACCTGTATGAGGTCGGGCATTGTCATGCATAAATATAGCATCCTCACCTAAATTGACCATAAATGGACCAACGTGATCATTGAGGATTTCTTCCACATATCTTTCGCTAGTTAAAGAGCCGTTTTCTATGGTCACCAGCTCTGTGCGACTTTCAGAAGAAATTCCGGCCCACACAAGTACAGACCCACCACCGTAGGCTACTTTTTCTTTGATGCATGCTTGCTTGAATCTTTCCCCTGGTCTTCGATACACTCTGTGTCTTCCATCGTGCTTGTAGAGCATAAATTTTGATTCGTCGGAGAACATAACTTTTGACCAATCTTCAATACTCCAATTTACGTGGCTCTGGGCATATCTTAGTCTTGAAATACGATGTCCACGCTCCAGTTTAGGGCCGTTTGCAGGTCTAAGGGGTTTTAAGTTAGATTCAGCAAGCCGACGTCTTACTGTCCATGCACTTGGGTTACTTCCTCCGAGGCGTCGAAACTGATTTGTGAGTTCAGTTCCTGTGAGAAAGCGATTTCGAAGCATGGTGTTCACCAAGTATCGGTCTTCTCGTGCTGTGGTATACCTGGTTCTGCCCGTTCCTGGTCTGCGTAGGTTAGAACCAGTTTCTTCGTAACGTCGGAGATCTCTTTGTACTGTTGACAGCGACACACCGACAGTCCTGGCTGTATCGCGCTGACTCCGGCCGGTTTCCAGCATTGTAAGTATTCTGGTGCATTCTCCAGGCGTAAGCGACATAATTTCAGCTTGAATAATGAATATAGAGCACTATCAACATGGTTAATGTACCCACATAAATGACAGATTACAAACAAAAGCAAAACCAAATGCTGTAATTTCGTAGTTCCATCTTCGAAAGTGGCTCTTTTTAAAATTTGATTTTTTTATGATATAACTTTACAATAACTAAGAAGTTTTAATACCTTCATTTAAGGAGTATTACATTGTCTATTAAATACAATTTATTGCATTAACCTAGCATTTTTAGTTTCCGAGATTTTTAGGATTCTTTAAGTGACCCGGATTCATTGCTCTCGAGTGTATTTAAAACGTTCATTTGAAGCAACAAACCGACGGATCAGTGAATAGTTTATCTGAGTTTAAGCGAGCGATCGCGCTCGGCTCGGGGAAGTCTGCGGAGGCTCGGACACTCGTAAGAAGTTTACAGACTGTGTTGTGCCGCTAGTGCATTGTTACAGCTCCAAAAAATATCTTTAATAAATTACTTGAAAAAGATAAAATTTGTTTCTCATTTGAGAAGTAACTGTTCCGATTTGATATATTTTTACTAATAGAAAGTAACATTATCGATAAGACTTAAGCTATGTCTTAAACATAAGCAACTAGAGTGTTTCCATTAAGCAGAAGCAAGGATTAAAACTTCCGAGATCGTGATCTAATAAACACCAGCCGCTTAATTACGTATGTAAGTCATTATATTTTATTTTCATTATCACAGTTTAAAGACATTCTTTGCTTCTTTAAAGGTTATCAATAAAATAAATGTTTAATCGTATTCAGCAATGTATTTTAAGGTTCTTTGGGAAGTTTTTAGGTAATGTTTTAGGTAGTATTATCTCATCTAATAAAGTAGTTAAAGATAGCATAAATAATTATTTCACTCTTGATACTATGTAGCATATGTGCCGGCAGTCTGTAAGCCCCTTAGCTATCCTCAATATGGCTCGTATAAATAAATTCGGTTGGTGAATTTCAATAACCCCGCCAGTTCCGAATGCGGTTGATATGTTAGTGGTCTTACAATACCTAGGGGTTCTACATTCGGTCGGACTATCAAAAATAAAATGGCTCAAATAATAGTGGTGCTTTACGATTGTTTTTATTGAAGACTAGCTGTTTTTCGGTTTCAACTGCTTCATAAGGGAACTAAATCATGCACCTGGACAAAAAAAGTAGCCTATAACCGTCCTGTCCATACCAAATTACACCCAATTATTTTTTTGCCATTATTAGACAGACACGTAGATATTATACTTTCGCGTTTATAATATAAGTGAGGATAGTTTGAATTCCTTTGTTTCTTAGACTGTACGTAATTCGTATATTATTGCCGACGCATAAAACTGTTATGTTAGTTTTGCTTTGTAGCATATTTTATTGCTGTGGTGCGCGTCTTTCATTTTATAAGGACGATAAAAGTGTTTATGGTTTTGCATTCCAAAAATGGTTCGGATTACTTGTTGTTGAATTGCATTTACTTTGATGTCGATAGAGGTTTATTTGTGGTTGGTATTCTATAAAAAATCCACACTAACTTTTTCGAAAATCCACTCCTGAAGAAAATTTAATTTACGTTTTTCTTTATGAAAATTCGCACATCACAACCCGAGCTTTAAAATGTCTGAGTAATACAAATACATGAACACATTAAGTCTGTCAAACATTTTGATATTGAGACCGGGTCTCTTGTTCGTGGATAATGTAAAGGTAATGGATGCGTAAACAGGGCATCACAATAACTGCAAATCACCCCCGCTCCTCAATACCGAGCTTTGTTCCCCTCTGACGGAAATAGTGTGACGTCACGAGGCACATTATGTATATTACCGTATTTATCATGGGCTGCGTCATCTGTACGTAATATTAAACGAGAGAAATTAATTAATACGTGTATTGTAAGGTTGTTCGGCGTGCTTCCGTTTGCTATGTGGGTATAGACTTTTTTACAATGTGAATAAAATATAATTATTTATAGTAATTATTGCGGAAAGCTTACACTGCGTTATAGTACCAAAACCTTTTTGTTTATCTCTAAATTATTTTTCTATTGTATAACAATATTTGTTGCTGACATCTTTGTTCCAGTCATATTCGCGCTGTGAACCACCTTAGCAAACGTTGGCCTATTTACTTGGCTTCAATTTATATTTGCATACAAATGCAAGAAGTAGGCATATCACTACATAGTATAAAACAAAGTCGTTTTCTCTGTCCCTATATCCCTATGTATGCTTAAATCTTTAAAACTACGCAACGGATTTTGATGCGGTTTTTTTAATAGATAGAGTGATTAATGAGGAAGGTTTTAGTATATAATTTGTCAAGTTTTTGTACCTTTTAGCTAGAATATCGTGGGCGAAGCTGCTGGCGAGAAGCTAGTTAAATATAATTTAAGAATTTATTTCGTCAGTATAGATGAAACAAATACCTAGTTTTTTTTTGCGGCACAGTCGACCTCTATTACTAAAAAGTAATTAGAAAAAATATGGGTCTGCTCTAGACAGGCACGCCTCGCCTTGGGGAATATAATATAATATACTATATTACCTGACTATTATATACAAGAAGACAGTTCTGAATTCATACATCTTTCAGCTATGTTTCTTTTTCTTTTTTGCACTAATTTTACTTTTTTTCTAAGTAAGCTAAAAAAACTTTTTGTTCTAGTCATAATAATTACGTTTGGTTATATTAATTAAGAGAGTTTAAGTACACACATTATAAAGCCTGTAGGTCTGCGGTGCAGGGGCCCGTATGCGGGGGGAGGGGGGCAGGGATGTGGAACTCATTTCCGGAACATCGCGCGTCTGTCTCCACTCGCTCCAAATAGTTTGTGGTGTCGCGGAACTTCAAAATTTTGGGAACACGCCGATGCTTAGGAAGCGCCGGGTCACTGGTTCAAATCCTGGTTATTCTGAAACAATTATCGGGAAATAATAAAATTTTTGTGGCATATAAAGAGAGAGGCAGATACTTAAAAAAATATGCTCAATTTCGGGTAGTAATATTGTGAATATAAATTGATAGGGAATGCAAAAGTTCACCAATGTACCGAAATTTTATGCAAATAGTATTGCATTTTAATACATGTAAAATAAACTAGAAATACAATTCGACATGTAAAAACTGATGCTTTTTACTAAAAAGTTATTCAAATGAACTGTCTGAATATTTGTGTTTTTTTAATGAATATTTTTTAAAATAAATAATAACTTTACTATGGATTAGGGTTTTTTGCTACTTTTGGTTGTGTTTGTATACAAGTAAATTTCTGATAGAAAATATACCAATGGACCATCAGCCACTAAGCCAGCTGTGGGATATTACATAAAAAGAAAAATACATTATCAATTATGTTTTCATGAATGAACAATGATTAAATATCTAGCTTTTTATCTTGGCCTCGTACCCTGAGGGGACTACTTCACACATCCAGATAAAAAGTGACATAATATTATGAAATTGTGACATAGTAAACATGCAAATTTATATTGAATTTAACATTTTATGTATACTAGTAAGTGCTGTAGGTTTAAATAATCTCGTGTTAAATGTGTAAATTCATTATTTATCTTTAATTTATTTTAATACAGACATATCTAATATTTGTATACCAATCACTGGTGAAACATGCTGAACTAGCCATTATTGTAACATCTTCATTACCATGTTTTTGACAAATAAACAAATTGATTGATTGATTGAAAGTATCCTATGTCTTTTCCCAGATTTCCATCAATCTTCATACCGAATTTAATTTCTATCAGTCGAGCATTTTACCATTAAAGTTTAACAGACAGACAGAATTACTTATACATTTATAATTATAATAATTAGTGAGATTATAACTTCAAGTATTTAGAAATAAAGCTGGCAAATAACTCATGAAAAACTCAACAACTCCAAACGCATAACGTTACGAGCACACCTTTATGAGAAATAACTGTAACAAATAACGAATAACGATGTGCCTTCACGTGTAACACTGATATAAGGTAAACGTTATTTATGGCTGTATAACCGTTATTTTAACGATGTCAATTTACACGCGTAAGCTAAAAGTTGCTGTTTTTTTAGTGGAATGATTTATGTTGACATACTGTTTGGTTTCCACTGTGACACGTTTTTGTGAATGGGAAATCTGTAATGATAATTTTTTAACTCATCTGTCATTTACCTGAAAAATTGTTAATAGATCTATAAGCAAGACTACGCCTGAAAGAATATCAACTCTGTCTCTTAAAATTGTCAGTAAGTAACTTCCTATAAAATGGTGACTTTGTGACGTCAGTGATTAAAACTCAAAATCTCTTAGATACATTTTGTGTCATTATTCATAGAGCCTGTCATAAAAAGAAACAGATAATTTAAATACGCTGCCAAACTATAACGACCTGTATTTTATTCCTTTTGAACATTTTTATTTTGCAAACATTCATACGAAACAAATAATTAACCTTTCATAAAATTCGCTTCAAAATCTCTTGTATCTATATAACTCGATTTCAATTTTTAAATCAAATCGAATAGAGTATGGAAAGGCCGGGAATATCCTGGGATTGAGTTAATTGATCGGACACAGTTCGCTATGTGGAGGGTACTCGGCAAACGATAAATTGGCTGTATCGAGTCAAAAACGCCGGTTCGATGCCGAGTCATCGAGTATCGGTTGTTTTATGTGGTTTAAAAAAAACTGAGTATTGAAATTTAATTTATTTGTCTGACTGGATTTTTGTCGTTGCCAAGTGCAAAAAGCTGTTGTATATTTAAAAATATAATTTATACCAGAAAGTATTGTTTTCACATATTGTAAAACTAAAATGCAAATAAGCATTGTGAAAATATTACGAAACAAAGGAAAATAATAAATGTTGATTTATACGTTTCACGGTAGGTCATTAGTATTGTATAAATACAAGATTTCATTGTAAAGTCTGATTATCTTTTCCAACTCCATCTGAAGATAATGAAACCTTTTATCCACAAAGCTTCACTTTAATTCTATCACATTTGAACAAAGATTTTAATTTAAAGTAAGCGCAAATCTTTGTAAAATCGATGCTTTTAATAACGTCAAAGAGTTTGCGAACGCTGTGGCGCGCGGCCCGGGATTTTTAATAAATCCCGTAGCGTAGCGGTTATTAAATCAAAGATCCCGGTGTTCCGGCCCGCCGTCCCGGGCTTGCATAAGGAAAATTTAATCCTTTGCTTGTAAGATACTAGAGACGTGCACTCAGATATGAATGCAGGTGGTTTCATTTCGGATTACAAAGGAATGCTGTTATTAAATTGAAGATGTAGTTTCTTGGTGTAATATCTTCATAGAATGACTTTATGCGCTTGCATTGTTTTAACGTGCTAAATATACATCTATTACTTTATCATTCCATTATACGCTATAAATACCAACGTTCCAACGTAACTACGTAATTATCATACAAATTAAAAGATCATACCAAGCACAATCTCTACACTCATAATAATTCCCAGCGCAACAAAATCCCGGGTGTAAGGCGCGTGCCTAATAAACCTACTGGTACATTTCGTACTTTACTGCCCATTCCATTTAACTACATGCCCATCAACTATTTTACTACGTGACGTATACATCGTAAAAGAAAACAGAGTAAAAATAAGGACAAAATTCCCAGACAGGGCTGGAACGTTCATAATAACTATTGGTAGATGACGACAGAAAAGTTGAACATGACATTTTTATGCAGTTATGATCCTAATAAATAGCGATCTCTCCCGCTTGATAATGCCTTTAGCTGTTATGAATTAATTATTAGGTTTTAAAATGTAATGTTTTTTTTTTAATATTTAGTAGTTCTTACTTTATGTAGCTTATAAGCATACATGTATAAACTGCATAATTATGATAGCTTTATAAACCGTTTAACTAAGATTAAAAAAAGTTACAATGCATTCTAGAAACCAAT
This sequence comes from Pyrrhia umbra, assembly GCA_963891755.1. NCBI lineage: Eukaryota > Metazoa > Arthropoda > Insecta > Lepidoptera > Noctuidae > Pyrrhia > Pyrrhia umbra. The sequence goes on from OY982934.1 coordinate 13,243,650, forward strand.
TCAAACACATACAAAAGTATTCTCCTCGGCTCCAAAGCCAAGAGCTGAATTCCTGGGCTGACCAGATCGAACGCAATCTAAACTTCAATAAGAACTACTCACAGACAAAAATAAACCACATTCTTCAGATCTACGATAAATCTTAGCTTTTTACGTCAGTCCACAACAATCGGTCCTATTCAGCGCCTAGAGTGTTCGATCTCTCGAGACATCGGTACAGATCGATTACAGCATCGAATAGAATCGGATAGAGCATTGTGCTCCGAATAATTGCTTCTGTATTGATACCCGCTTTGTGGTGCGGACAATCGGTATCTTGAATGCAACCCTTACGATTTGAATCGATTATTTTGGTGTTCAGTGTTGACTGATGACATAATGTTCGCATTATGAATTGATTGTCATTGTCAGATGAGAAACGGCAGAATCTACATACTTGAATCTAGGTGAATATTTATCATTTCACATCTTATTATGAGCCTAGCAAGACATTAGTAAGTAATTACTCTAAAATTGCGGCATACCATTGTATACTCAACTTACTAATCAATACATTGCTCTAACCAAACGTCTGCGGTTCTTCTTTCAATGTACAATATTAATACAACGTCTACAATTAACAAAACAGGTACCTCAATGCCTCACACATTTCGTGTGAGTACGTGCCGCAAATAGGTGTCTCTACCACATTTCTACCAATCACTTTAGGAGACGTTTCATTAATTATGTCTTACTACGCTTTTCGTAAAGCCAAAGCGAAATAATTCAATCTACAAAGAAAACTCACACACCGACGCATATCACACATTTAGACACTTCTGTGCTAAGGTTATTCCCAAACGATATTAATATGCCTGTGTGTTTTCTATTATAAATCGGTCTCCTTCACATGATATGTGAACAAAGCAATAATATCACTCATTTTGAAAAACTACAACATGCCCTGTATATTAATACTATGGATTGCGTGTTACTTCTAAATATTCTACGATGTGACACTAATGGATAGTCCTTTAAATGTACTATCGGACATTTTAGGTCATCGACCACCGGACAATCGGTCTGAACATTACCAACTTTTTGTAGGACCCTTCGTCATTAAGCCATGTTCTAATTTTCGCTGACAAGAAATCGGTCACCGATGTGGGTCTGTCTGTTGTCTGTCACCTTAACACAATTGTAAGACTTCGCAATTGTTTTAAAAGACATAATGAAGCTAATTACGAATGGCTTCAGGCTTGTGGAGGCTATAAATTAGTGGTAGGTACTCTAGAATTACAGAGCCGAGCACCGAACCACGCGTATATTACCGCCTGAGTGGGTGTACTGAATTCCAAATTAAATATTTAAGGCGTATTCAGTCTTAAGGCGTTTTCAGTGTTCCGTGAGGGATTGATATATACTCTTTGGTTTAGGTTTTTTTAATGGAGGTGGAGTACTTTATTCCGAGTCAATTTGCTTGAATGGATATAAAATTTGTATCTCGAAATACAACACTTTCAAATACAAACTTATATCTATATATTTATATTATACAGTATGTATATTTTTATAATCAATTTTATGTGTAACTAGCTTTCCGCCAGCGGCTTCGCCCGCGTGAACAATTTTTTTACACCTTGGGTTACATTATTCAAGTTTGAGTAGGGATCCCTAATTATTTCTGGAAATAAATATATCCTATGACACTTCATAAAGATGTAGCTGTCTAACGGTGAAAGAATAAAATTAGTCCAGTAGTTTTTGAGTTAAAACTCTACAAACACACAAACAAATCTTTCCTCTTTATAATATTAGTATAGATAACTAAAAACACCTTTATTTTTGTTGGTAATAAGAAACTACCATCGCTTAATTATTCAACGAGGTCGGGGTCGGAGGCTGCTCAAATAAAACAACTTTTAGACCTTTTACCTTATCGCTATGTTAAAGTCGAAAGGTTTATGTAATTACGTATTTAGAGTTACTGAAAGCTGCAGATATGAATAATACAAATTTAAAAACTTAGTATATAAGCTAATTAAGATTTATAATCCTCAAGATAAAACGAAAGCACATGCAAAAACTTCCAACATTCTCAACACATGAATTCACTTAAAACGTACTTTAACTTAATTAATTAGCACTAGATAAATAACTCACCTTCGTAACATCATTATGTGCTTAGAATATTACAAACAGTTAATTAGATATTACCGAAACCTTTGTTTGTGATGTTTTACTTAAGCCGATTGGAGTTAATTAACTTAAACTTGATATTATATACGTATGTAGGATATATAATTACTTTGCTATAATTAATTCCGCGATATCAGATAAAGAGGATCTTGGTTCCGGTAAGCACAAGGTTCGATTGATCTCCGATACTGATCCCGGTTCTTTGTAAAAATCTCTCTAATTAGTAAATGCGTTCACGCATTCGTTACATCTCAAAGTCAATAAATTTAAGTCATAAGATGAATAAAATGAAAAAATACGGCACTTGATAGGCTTACATTCTTAAATTCATCCATACACTTTGACCGACAAGGCAAGTGTTAAAAGCACAAAAACAGTTTTATTTCATTCTTATTATTAAAAGTTCGTAATTTATTACATCTGAGTTAGACAACAGTACATAATACTTTGCTTTTAGATCCTCTGCTGCCTGTTACGCCTGAAATTCTTAAAGCGGTATGTAAAACCCACTCTATGTCTGATGAAAGTACGTGACGCATATCACAAGGTCTGTTTCACTGACTGCCAAATATTTCTGGCAGGATATTTAATTTTGAGTTCAAAACTCGTATCATTTCAAAAGAATAACAAATATGGAACCATATGGTGCTCACTTTTCCTTTCGTCTTATTTTATTAACCTTTGATTAAGCGCCTTACATTTCCCCCATTACACCATCAGTTCCCCCCGGGATCCCCAAAGATATTCCCCGTGAATTCATTACCGTCATCTGAGGCCGGGATTCCGTTCTTAGCGATATTTTTTTGCTCTTTTCGCTCGAGACGTCGGCGACAATCTACTGAGAACGGTATGATTCAATCGTGTCTGGATAGTGATGTGACAGGAATAAATGTCCCAGGATTCATAATATATAATTATGATTATTGGAGAAATAAAAGTTTTCATGGATCTATTACCTTGAAAGCGAAGCATAGATATTGAGTGTTTCTTATATTAATTATGTACATTTTAGCAATGCTATCTAATTGACACACAGAAAGAAAAACAATGCCTTAATGTTTTGAACCAGTGGTACGCCTTGAAAATCTTTTAAAAACCATTCTTAAATTAACTGTCAGTTCCAATAGTTATGAGGAAACTAAAGTTGAGCATGTCCATTAACTGATAAGTAGGTGCTTATTAGCTTTCTTAAATCAAATCTGTCACACACACTAGCTATTCATTAAATCCTACTAAACCGAAACTTAGGCATTATTCAAGCAATCCCGTGTCTTGGGACCACAATCCCGTTTACCACATCCCTAAAGCACTATCCTACGAACACCGGTGCGGCTATTGTGACCTGGGACCGCCCCCTCCCTCGTACACCCCCCTCCCTATTCATACCTCTAACAAGCCGGTTGAGATTGAATTTGAATTAGCTAGTTTTTATATAAATGTTACACGTGGTATGAATATTAACGACATTGGAATTGTCGAATGTTATGTTATTTAAAACGTTAAGCTCTTTGAAGTCTGGGGTTTCGAATTAATATTTTCTACTTTCAGAGAGTTCTAAAACTAGTATTAGATTGTAGAAGGATAATGTTTAAACTACGGATCTATTTAATTGTCACTTTAAATATTGAACGTGGAATCATTTGTCTGCTGCTTGTAGCTTTTAATCGCGTCATTGATGATGTTGCATATATTTAAAATAAAATTCAAACATAGAATACTCCAAGTATAGTCGGTTATTCAGAGCGAGGAGATAATTATTGCGAGTCTTAAACTTCACATAATGAGGCTGTTTTCAGTTCTAAAAATAATATAAAAACGACATTCCCGACCTTAGTTACATTTCTAAGTACATGTAGCGCCATTTGCATAAACATTTGCATTAAAAACAAAACTCTTTTGTAAATATTTATATTGCAAGAGATAAAAACAGTAAACTGCTTATATTTAGTGCTGCATTCAAAGCGAGGCTAGTACTGCGCACTGAAGATAACATCATTTATATCGTAAAGTGGTATTTGAAAAGTTTTCAAATGATGCTTTGTAAATACAAATGATATGACATGTAAGCAGTAACAATGTAAAGTAACTCATAATGCTGTTGTTTATTCAGCCAACTTCAGATATTTTTTACAATATATTTTATGCTAATGCTCTGGTATTTTACAACATATTTTGATATTGGAATGCCGTTGTAATCATATAACTGTCATGTGGACTAGCAATAGATACAGAATATAATGACATAGTACTCGGTTCAATATATCTTAGCCTAGAATCTGAGCATCCAGTCGCTCTGGGAACAATTTCGTATTACGGTATTTGACAACCCAATTGTAGCACGCGATACAATTTCCACATAATACATTATTCCGCAAATGATCCGTAATCCGAGAGCCCTTTCTCCCATAATGACGTCATCTGTGATGACGTGTAACTCCAAACCGAGGAGTTTCTGTCATGGCTTGTTTCAGCCAACTGACGAAGGGAGCCCGACTACTTAGTAATGCTCACACGTTTGAGAAGCACGGGGATAAATATAGACTGTGGTAGCTAGCGACCAGGTCTGACTTTGTTCCGGATTTTATGAGGAAAGTAGTAAGGAAAAAGTTTTTTTTTTAGGAAACGATAATTTCTCTTTTGCTATTGTGTGTTCATGTAAATACTTCATTCCATCTTCTGAATAAGTAGTTTGAAGGCACGTGCCATTCTTTATACAAAAACCTTCCTTGTAGCCAACTTAACCAATTGACGTATAAATGTAAAGAAAACAAACACGAGATTGTATTACTTTGTGAAGCTTCCAAATATACATACCTAATAATCCAGGCTTCCAACAATCATAGTTCTCACAGAAATAAGCTCGATATAAAAGGGAATATTTTACGTATTTTCTGAGACAAGGAAAACATAAAGATATAGTTTGTTGGTTTAAATTCCCTCTGTGTGGTGCCCGCGCCAAGAGGAGAGGAAATTTGATTTGTTCCGAGTTTCGTGTCGGGTACACGGCCGAGGCGCGGGTGAGGCGCGGGCGAGGCGCGGGTGAGTCCGCTGCGGCGTCACGTCGATGCTTTCTTATATTACTAAAATAAAACCCTTGAAAATAATGTGTATATTATGTAACACATTTATTTATACATACGTTTTTCAACTATACTTGTATGCATTTGGTTTTCGCTTGGCGATCATTTCATTATGAAAGAGCGTTCAATTTGCAAACGTATTATTGAATTTAATGAATTAGATTTTCCTACGTGTTATGTTATTTACAAAAAAATACATTATCGAATAAACATCGCGGGTGTATTTATGACAATGGTGTGAATAGTAATAATACAAATCCGCTCACGCGCTCCCGTTCTAATATCCATAACAATTGTTTATTTATTATTTATTGAAGTGTAATGAAGCGTTAATTATTAATAAGCGAATTTGTACAATTTGCATCTATTATCCAGAGGTTTGTGTTTAACTACTAATATGATAATAATTCTAATTACATTATGTTAATAGGATTTAGGTAACTAATGTTTGGTTACCCTTGAAACAAGGTCGTCTAATGTGGATAAAATAATCTTTGACTTATTTTAATCTTATCAAAGAGAATAATATTTGAAACATAATATAATTTAGAGCATTAGCAGTAATATTACGAGATATAAAAACAATTACATTAATAGTCAAAATCAATTTACAAAAGTCTACGATGGTACTAGATAAGTAGGCACAGCGCCTAAGCCTCGCCGCGCCGCGCCTCGGCCGTCTCTCCGGCACTAAGCAAATCTCTTGAAATAGCGAAAATGATGAAAATTGTTTCGAAATAATGTCTCTTATTGTTTCTCGCGGATGACAACAAAGACTTCGCGAGTCAAAAGTTTCTTTTGTGTACGAGATTGAATTGCGATGACAGTAATGTCGCCGTACAGTTTATATTAAAATTGACTTTTTTGTTTGCTCTTGTTATTTTGTTGGCGTCGCTAACGATGTGGGACGAGTGTCTCTGTTTATTTGTATGTTATTTGTTTGTGTTTATTGCTCAGGTAGGTACTTATTTTTAGATTTGCTCATGTACAGGAAGAAAAGAACATTCGTTTATTGTAAATTACATAGGTATCAAAATATTGACAATAAGTATGCACATTAAAATGGAGACTCGCATCGAGTGACAAGCAGCTCATACTCAAAGTAACAATAGTCCATTGAAATGTTACATTTTTTAGGCCTAACCTTGCGTTTTTAGAGGACGCAATTTTATTTTTTTGATGTGTAGGGGGGGTCAGTGTAAAGCTAAAACCAAGTTTGTGGGGTCGCCACCCTTGTCCCCTGGCCGCCATCTTGAAAATAGGGGTTGAAAAGTTTTCACGATATATCTCCTAAACTGTTTATCCGATTTAAAAAAAATCTTGACATTTTTGTTGCAAATTAAATTCTCTACAACTTTGATCCGCAACTTTTTGTCATAGAACTATAAATAAAAAAGTTATAAGCGAAAATGTTCAGAACCTTCAGGCCTTACTACCTGTTATTTCGTAGCGTTTCTTTATATTTTCTGAGAACATTTACCATAGAAATGTAAATATTTTTTATTCCATCAGAAAGTAGAGATTTCAACAAACAAAAAGACCACCAACTTTAAAAAAAATATATATATTTTGACGCGAGAATTTTCGATTGAAAATTAGGGTGTTTTTTCGATATTAAGTCAAAATAAGGGTGAAAAAATAATTATTTTAAATGAAATAAATTACAGTGTGTTTGGGACATAAAAAGGCAAGTTTTCACCAAATTTCGTGGAAAAAAAATAATGATTGTAAAAGATAAAAATAAAAAACCAAAAACTTGGTTTTTTGAATTTTTCACATAAATTTTGAGGTTATGTGAAAAAAGTGTCAATACAAAAGTTGTAGGTCTTTTTATTACCTACAACTTTGCGATTTAACTTTTTTTCATAGGACTTGTAGTTTAGCCGGAAATTGAGATAAACCGTGTTTTTAACTTTAACCCCCCCTCCCCCCACTTCCCGACCTCAGATCGCCCGTAATTTATTTTTCCTATCATTTTTATAATATTCTCCTCCTTTTCGAATGGGTTTCATCCTACTATTATTTTATTCACTTTTTACCGTTTTTAGAGGCTAAAAGCACTGGCCTATTACTTCGGAGCGCTGTAAAACCTTAGCTATTGACTTAATGAAAAATGTTTTACATAAAAGTTGTTCCTCGTAAAACGATCTACAAAAATGGTCTAATATCATTTTTTCGTAAAATGATAAAAAAAAAGTTATATCGAAAGATATAATTTTTTTTCTGGAATTCTGAACATTTTCGCTTATAACTTTTTTATTTATAGTTCTATGACAAAAAGTTGCGGATCAAAGTTGTAGAGAATTTAATTTGCAACAAAAATGACAAGATTTTTTTTAAATCGGATAAACAGTTTAGGAGATATATCGTGAAAACCTTTTCAACCCCTATTTTCAAGATGGCGGCCGGGGGACAAGGGTGGCGACCCCACAAACTTGGTTTTAGCTTTACACTGACCCCCCCTACACATCAAAAAAATAAAATTGCGTCCTCTAAAAAACGCAACCCCAAATGTAACTTTTCAATGGACTACAAAGAATACGCCTGGGTAAGGTAGGTATGTCAAATGTTAAAAAACATTACTATTCACTGTTGACATATCACTCGTGAACTTTTCGATGAGAAACCATAATTAAACATCGAACGTTACGACTCACCAAATTCCAGGAAAAAAACAAAAATAAGTCACAAAATCTCAATTAGAAGCCGATCAGCTGGAAACCTCGTGAATTTCGCCACGATACATCACATCACCGTGCCCTAACAAAGGGGTTCCGTACAATGAACCGTGGCTAGGGTACTGTCGGCAAATTGTTAATCGCCGCGACCAATGGCGCATGAAGATAATTACGGACGGCGCCCGGTGTAATGACTAGTCGGACAATTCGACTGATCTGTTCCTCTTTTGGCTAGGTAATTAACTGAGAGGTTTTTAATCTTCCTGATAGGTCGTAGATTTTGGGGGAATTAATGGACGTCGAAAGGAAAAAAAATGGTTTGATTTACCTTTTAGTAGGTACCTGCGTGATGTTTAGGGCAGAATGGGGAGTGTGGAGAATAAGTAGATAATTCCCTTGACGATGAAAACATCTATAAAGGTTAATACCGCAATAACATTTTTCTTTTACATTTAGAGCATTTTTTTGTTATTTATAAATGAGAATCTTTAAAAACGTGATTTCTATTACCTATATTTTTTAATTTAAACACTCCCCCAAACTGTCCATGTTTATTAATTATTTCACATTCAATTAAAAAAACAATCATAAAACAAATTACACTTTCGGCCGCGAAAATAATCCCAGCAACGAGTAGGTATAGCGTCCCCCATGTCTGTCGTCTAACGTTTTGCAGGCGTAAGGTAGTTTATGGTCGTAATCCTACGTCCACCTGCCTCACTGTCACGCGACAGACGGATAAATCTCTGGCCGACACCCATCGCCCAAGGATTTAAACTGGGCCCTCTCAGTGGCGCGATGTGTATTTTTGATAATTTGTTTACTGGTCAAGGGCGGTCAAATTGGTCATGAAATCTATTGGAAAATCAGTGACGATCGTAACCGTTAGTAAAATTTACAGCTCAATACCTATTATATACATATTTTACTACAAAAATCTGAAACCAAAAAAAATGTGAAAAAATTGTGAACCTCTGAATTTGTGGTGGGCGTCCTTTGAGTTCTGTGAAAGACTTGTCTAAACACAACATGACTACGGCCGGCGGCTATGTTACGAGCACCTACAAGAGCCTGTCAAACATAATTATTTTCAGACTTAGGTAAGTAGACCTTAATTCTAGAAATTACTAATATAATATAATCTAAAATTTACTCTCAACCTGCAAAATACAGGTCTTACCTGACTCAAAATAAATGGAATTCTCATACTAACTTTAAGTTTTCAATTATAATACGAATGTGACCCTAGCTTGTTATTCCAATTACGTAGAAAATGAGATATAATTGACAGATGAGATAATATTCTAAATCATTTTTACAAATAAAATAAAATGAGTAACTATTGTTACCTCTGCTCATTAATTAACGAACAAAAGCCAGAAGTATATCAATTAAATAAATCCAAATATGAAGCTACGTTGTAATTCACAACCGTCGCGCAATTGTTGTGCAGTAATTAGGCAATTACGACTGCGAGCACGTTTTAAATTAATTACATTGGTGTTAAATACGTACGGAATATTCGACTAACATTTGCATGCTGATGGGCAAGTGATTATCGGGATCACTTTTATGGAAACACTATGGTTAACCAATTATAAATTAATTAAATTAAAGTGCTATTTACTTTCACTGCTTAAATACTACAATATTGTTCAGCTTTTAACTTTAATAATAGTGGTAAAGAATGATGGTGGGGCTCTCGGGTGACTACGATAAGGTGTCACCACATAGCCGAGGCTGTGTTTCATTTTGATGGGCATACCGACTACAACAGTACTAGTGGGAATACAAGATGGCGATGATAGGTAATAGGTACTGGGGTGACGAGCACTAAGGGGTGCGACTAAGGACTTTGCGGCAGTGCTTTGTCTCACAACATATTCTGATGTGGGCAGTATCATTCACACACGGAACATATCGGAAACGGGTAAACTATAGGAACTAATGCATGTGCAACTCTGTTTAACCCTTCTGAGATAAACAGGCGTGATGTTAACGCATGTTCATAACACAGGAACTGATCATAAAATGTTTCAGCACATACTAAAAGTTTTCAAAAAGTTGCTTGCACCGCAACCCGCTTGTCATGGCGGGCTCGATGCAGGTTCCCAAGAAGTGGTGTGTGATGTCCGTCAGCTAATCTGACAGTCTGCGAGCTGCGTCTGACAATTTAGCGCTGGCTTTAACATTACGTGGTCTATTTAATCAGCGGTTAGCGATTTTTAAAACTTATTATTATTTTTTATCGGTATTCATTTAATCGTGATTTTTAAGCTATTGGATTATATCATATAATAATATTTATCACAAATGTTCGTATATAATTTAAAAAAACTCAAAGATGGTGAATGAAAGAAGATAATTCTGTAAAAGTCACTAAAAAAACACAACATTCAATCTATTCAGGTTAGTGTACATCGGTCTCAACAACAATACTTGTAAAAGCACTTAATATTGATAAAAGCTTTCCGCACATCACTTGCACCGCGCCCCTTACCTGTGCTACTAGAACCGTACAGAACTTTTTCTCATGTAAAATCCGACTCTATCTGCTAAGAATAAAGTCCCAAATCATTTCAGCACATATATGCTAAAGGTTTTCGAGGTAGATTTAGATGTCAGCGAGGCAAAATCGTAGTGAAGCTGGATCCTGTGTCTCGTATAGGTACGGCTAAGTTTAATAGCCTAACTTAAGGCTAGGCTGGAGGCAAAAATGCCCAAGTTTATCATGTTTGACAGGCTATATAAGTTGGATTACCTTTGGTATTATGAACTGGGATAAGTTTAACTAAACAAACTGATAAGATTTATTTGTTTGTTTGTATCGTTAGAGGTTTTGTTAAGATAGTACTTACCCTCTTAGCAAGCTATGTCATATCATATGCTGATATATGTAGTGCTAGATTAATTGTGTGATGCGTTCTTACAATTAATAAAATAGGCTATGATGTAGTATACTTGCTTTCCTTACAATTCATTTAGATAAGTACTCTAGAGTATAATATAATGATACTCTGAGAATATAAAATACTATGTAAGTACTCAAGAAAATTACATTCCAATTTCATGTTATTAAAATTCGGGGAAACACCAATGTTGTAAGAGGATCAGCATAATCACTAATCGCTGTTAGATACAGTAATGTTAACAACATTAAAGATTAAACTGGAGTTTAGAACAACATTCTCAAGAATGCTCAAGTCTAATATTTAATTCTGCTTATTCAAAACTCTGCAACCTTCAACCTTTTCCAACGAGGATTTACTTGAAACACCCTATTAATAAATAACCAAACGAAATTCAGCTTTATCTCTATACCTGTAAGGTTTGTTATTCTCTTATAGTGAGGCTAAGGTGTAAGCTCTTCATTACAGAAGCAGTTGATTTTGAACTTTGTAAGTATAAAGTTAAGGTGCGTTTTGAAGCGAGTTTGTAGTTTACGTATAAGCTAAAATGTTGAGCTGAGTGGTTTGTTGTAACAGGTTGAAATCGGCATAAGTTTAATAAGACTCGACTTTGTGTATTTGGTATGATGTATTATAGGAAAGTTTTTTTTTTAAATTACTTTATAACCTATCAACAATGACTTTGCTTATCATCCTATTTTTTCCGAGGTCGTCCTCGTGTGTGTTGCTTATATGAGAAATGATATTTCTGCAAAAGCAATAAAAAAAATTCAACGTTCAAAAAATGAAAACAATTTTCTTGGTCTTGAAATTCCAACTCTAGAAAGTTTCAACCATACAGCCAATATTTGCGTTCTTGAAATTCAACATTAAAATTGTTAGCTGGACCGGATTTAATATCCTTTGTTATACTCTCTTGTCCGAAAATGTAGGGCGGCGGTGATCTACATGGCAGTATGCAGAATTTAAATATACGATACGCTACTGCATTCTTACAGTATAAAACTAACTCATATCGAGACAAGAATTTTCAATCTCGCTTGATTGAGCATTCAAAAGTTACACAAAGTAATAAAATCCACAATACGTCGAATATTACACGCCCTCGAAACCTGAAATTACGACACGTCCAAAAAAAATCTAAACAAAAAAACTCTGCAAAACAAAACTAGTGAAATCCGGTTCCAACTAGTAGGGAGACAACATGCGCCTACCGACGCGGACAGTGCGAAAAACAAAAATATTTCGCCGGCGAATTTAGTCGGCGTAGGCTTTTACGCTGACGCTACTGAATAAAATATATGGATAGCGCAGAGCGTGTTTTCATACTATCTATGATTTTAGTGCGCCGCCATTTTTGTAGGTTGTTACGATTTTGTGCGCTGTTGAGCCCGTTGATATGCGGTGCAATTGAGGCTTTGATAGTACGTCATAAAAGTTGCTTGTGGTATTATATTGAGGTGAGGAAAGTGAACCTTTTTATTGTGTGGGACGAAGAGTCAGCGAGATATTTTGTGACAAAGATTTCTGATTACTTGCTATTATTCATGGAAAACTAATTCATCTCTATACTCTATTATACAATAGATTATTTGAAATATAAAAAAATATACCTATGGACACATTGTTGGTTTAGTGGACAAAATAATAATATTATAAGCATTATAGATATAGCATGCGATCTAGGGTTCGATGGAAATTAAGAAAAAATATGTGTGGCCGAATAAAATATATGTTTCCATTATGATTCTTTCAATATACATGTAGGCGTTATCCTTCGGGGAAATAGGCGAGATGTTATATTTTGCCATTTATGAATATAAGCACCTAAGCTATATGCCTACTCTGGACGGCCTGTTAAGCAAAAATACTTAAAAAAAGGAACTTATAACCCTGAATATTTTACGACCTGATAACAGGTAGGCAGGTAGTAAATTTATAAACTTTCATGTACCTGGTCTTATCTATATAACGTCAAGTTGTTTATTATTAAACTTGCTAATTAAATTCGATGTGTAGAAGAAAAATAATCCGATGTATGTCTGATTTTTTACATCAAGTAAATGGGAATAAGTTGTTAAAAACAAAAACCAGTTTAATTAAATAAATATTTTGTTAAACAAAATGAGAGATACGAACATTAAAACGAAAATTAAATTAAATATCCTTTTTCCTTTCAATAACGTACTTTTCTTTACAATATGCCTAACGAGCTCATTTTTAAAATAGCCGTTCGTCATACCTTGAACGTAAAATTATAACATTTCTGTCTTTTTACCAGTTTTCCATGAGAAATACCAGCGCGATAACGTTTACTACTAAACCGCTGGAATTGCTGCTATTTTCTCGTGGCCTCTCGTTAGGGTAACCAGGTTTAGCGACGGACTACATTTTAAATTGATAATTTGATTTAGTTAGAAGAACACACGAGACGTGTCTGTGTAAGTCAAGTAAGAATGTTTAAAAATTGCAAATGAAAAATCGTTGTTATTTACTTCGTGGAATCGTTTGTTGATCATTAAATTCTAAGCCATTATATAGAGAAAAAATATTATCAAAGAACTTTTACATTAATACACTACAACTTATAGTAAAACACACTACAATAGTATGTTTTTCCATAGCTGGGAATCTTCAGGACAAGAGTAGGATAGAGGCTACTTTTAGACAGAATATAGGTAGGTCTCATGATTGGTTTCTAGTAAGTTAATGTATTGGATTATAGTAAGTTTTGGTGACTTAGTCAAATAGGGCAACTTACAAAAACAAACAAAATGTAAAAGTATACAATTGACAGTGTTTAATATATTCGATAGTATTCTGTGCATAAAAATTTAACTAGAAAGTATTTGGACGATCGAAAACCAATTCAACTAGAGATACATTGCAAACGATGGACGCACTGTCTACATGATATGCCTGGCGTGGTATCGATATATTGTAATTGAATGTCAATCAATAGAGTACAGCGTATGCGTGATATGACGTCAAAATATTTCATATGCAAAATGGTATAATCGATACTTCAAACATTTATGTAAAATGTTCTAACCATTTTATACGTTGTGAGTTTATTATTCCTTTGCAAAAAAAAACAAAGCTGCATATTCCGAAACAGAGTTTTTTTTTCTTTACTGTTTAGCAAGCAATAATGAGTGGTCACCCTGGTCACATGTAGGGCGTAAATGTGGCTCACGTTCGAAGGTTTTTCTCTTCAATCATTATACTAGTCTGTGAGCTTTTATGCTCTCTAATAGTTTTGGCCGAAATTTCTGTACGGCATTGTACAACATTTACGTGTAAAAAGATTACGTTGTGGAAACGCGTCATTAGCTAAATATCTCAGGATAAAATAAATGTTTTTGATGAATGCGGCCGAAATGGGAGAAATTAGTTTTGTAGGGCTTATTTTTCTATTCCTAAAAAGTGCCTGCTATTTGTTTAATATAATTAAATATACGTAGGTACAAAAATACTTGTTAATATACTATCTCATCAGTTTTGATTTTTATTACTATAAGTGAAGCGAGATAAATATCCAATTCACCTTACAACAGTTTACTCAGTTATGTGGATGCTTATTCACCGCCCCTATGTACTCAATAAAAATCATCTAAACCGTAGCCCACACAAAAACCGAAGTATTGCCGTACCTACATAAATGACGCAGTACTATCGAATACCGAAAAAAAAGTAATATTAAACATACTCGAGAGTTCTTGCAAGAGAATATTTAATAATCCGGCAAGGGTTGGCATAATATTCGCTGGGACCTTTTTAATGTGGCTGCCCCTTTTGTGGCCCGCGGCCTGGCCCGCTGTGACGAGCACGTAAGTACCTATGTTGGGGTTCTGTACAGTTGGGGCTAAAGTTGCCCTGCTTGTGAGGGTTAAAACGTAGTGACGTGAATTACAGATGTAGTTATGTGACATCGTTTAGCTGTTTTTCGAGAAACTATTAGTCTTTTGCAGTTCTTTCAAGCTATAAAACGGTTCATTTCATTTGAGTTTGTAGTAAAAAGTTTAATTTGAACTCATTATTCATGTGTATTTCAGTATAACAATGATTTAAATTGACGTACGGAACCACATAACAAATTCGGTAGTTATTTTTACATTTAAACGGTTTTTTCGGTCTAGCGAGTTTGTGTTAGTATACGAGTAAATAATTCTATATAATATGTATTTTTTCTTTATACTTACTCGTGCAATCGGTTCATGAGCGACGGTTTATATAAAACTGACACTTTGAGCACTGTTTGGATTGCGAATTAAAATTATTTTTGCATTGTTTTAACAGAACTGGTAAACTTTTTTGCAAAATAATAATAACTTTATTTCAGATTCAAAAATCCATAGAGTGTTAGTAACGTAATATATAGTATCTAATAATTGTATATTCCAATTAAATTATTTTAGTTCAAAATGTATTTATATGTCGCGAACCCCTTACTTTGGCAGATAATTATTATACCATCACTATTTCAGAGAAACACCATGGCGGATAGTGACATAACCTTTTTTAAAAGGAACTCCGATAGCTTGAATACTCCAGCTAAGTACTGCCCCTAGAGAATTACTAAAACTTACTTATTAACTGTTCCACAATATGAAAACATTCAATACTTCCCAGTTTCCACCTCATAAAAATGTAAGAATCAATCCATTATCAATAATTAGGCACAATGCGAGTACTCCACAAAAACCACCTTCGTTTATTAAATGAAGATTTTTTAATATTCAAAAGATGAAAAGATAAAACTGGCACGACAGAAGGCCACGATTAGTTGCCCTTTGATTTAATTAAAAAGATGTTAAACGAACCAGGCTCCCTAGCTATGAGGCAAAATCAATTTGGGAAGTTCGGGGCGACCAAACTTTTTTCGACCTTTTTAATGTTAACGAAACGGTTTTAAAAATGTAATTAGTTGAATGTTCCATTCAAATGAAGCTATGAGAAGGAGAATACTCGTCTAGAGTGATGGATTCTTTGTTTGTAATGTATGTGTTTCACTTAAATACGGTTACATTGAATCTGTTTGCCCAACATGTTTAGAAATTCAGATGTGGCGCTTATGTACTGCGATGTATGTCTCTGGGCTCCAATATACGTAGGTACTTACATATTATGTATGTATATTGGACGTAATGTGTATGTTGTACCGGAATCCGGGTTAGCTTGAATAATAAAGCTAGCATTTATGCTCTCATAGTAGTTTGGTCAATTACCTACAGATTTCAATGTTCTATATTTTCCGTCAAGTGGCCTAAGTAGGTAAATAATAATTGTTAATTACATTTCTGATTTTACAATAAAAACACACGTCATACATTTTGTTTTAATTTAAATAAGGTCCATGTTCCTATCCGACTAGGCGACTGCCTTGAGAAAAAACACCGTAAAAAACTTAAGGGTCAACGTCTCATTTCACGTCCAGAGGCTTGTCTCTGAAATAATCTTATGAAGGAAGAGCCAAACAGATTTAAGCGACCCTGTCCATTCAGTTGGTACATCGTCGGCAGTTTAGTGATCTTAACATATCTAGCTGGATTCAGTTAAGGCTTTTAACGGTCACATGACCGTATTATCAAAATTCCTTCGCTATTTAATTATTAATCACCTACCAAGTAATACTTGACGTGGATGAATTATTAATTTCCAAACAATTACATTACACACTGAAGACAAACCGCGCGATATTTCGCTAAAATCCTACAAAGGCCTTCTTTGACGGACAATCGATAAGCGAACAATGACTCGATTGTCAGAATCGAGACGAATAACCGAGTAATCGAGACGTTGGAACCCCGCCTTTGTAACGCGGGAACTCGTTAGGGCCGCCTTTATCCCGGGATTCTTATCCGTCGGTACTTTACCGACGTGTGTATGGCTAAGTCTGTTTTTGATTGACACTAAACCCTCCAAATAATGGGCGTATCGATCTGCTTTAAAAGGGCTGATTACAGGAGATTTTTCATCGGATGGCTGAATATTTTTTTTGGGTTTCGGGTCATTTTACGACGCTATGGAAATGTAACAATGTTGGCTATGAGCTTCAGTATTTTTTTGTGTAGATGTTCTGAAGTAAACTGGGCCATTCACTACAGACAGAATATATTCTGTTTTTGTTCACGTATCTGGATTTTATGTGTTCCCTTTTGCTTTCTTGTACATACATCGTGTAGCTTATAACTATTCACCGGCTCCGATGCTACACAGTATCAAGTAACCTTCATACATGTTATGCTGTTTGTATACCAACGCGTTCCTTTTTCAATTGCTCGAGTAGCTAAGTACCTATCTCCCACTCATCTAGTGATTCACTTCATGTTTTGTAATTCTCAGCTTACCAGCCAAATTGTAAGATCCTGACTTATAAGATTAAACGACAGCACGAGCAAAGTGAGGGGATGAAGTTAACACATCGCTCCCTGCATGTCGTTCAATTAGGGAGACATATTGGATGCTTGCGACACAATGAGGCGGCGATGTCGCTAGTAAAGAATAAGTTTTATAATATAAGATAAGGATTTGTATGACATTTTGTTCGGTAACCAAAATAAACCAACGTGTAATAAGCTAATTGGCTGAGTGATAACATTTACCACCATCAGTGACATCACAATTTTATATAAAGTTTTATATATATCTCCTTTCTTTGAAACATAAACCGCTAAGCGAATACCACTTACACTCAAACTTCAAATACCTTTTTACAGTCTTCGAGGAAAATATCGCAACTTCATTTTTAACTTTACATCGTGCCAGTCGCATTCTGAATGCATTACACCAAAAATTCCTCCCACAAAGGCTCGCCCACAAAGGAAGAGGAGTCTGATCCTCAAAGAGATAGCTCCGCGGAATATCATCGATCTACGTAACAAATGCCCTGTAAGCGACGCCGGGTATTACCATATGTATTGCTGCGATCGCGATCGATTGCGATCCAGTTGCAGAAATGACACGAAAAGGATTCGTATAGAGCGTTGTACTGACGTAGATGCAGAAGTATAATATTCGTTTATGTATGGGAAACTAATTTTATCAAAATAATGCTTCGTTAACTGTTTATTGTACTAAGCTTAGTATGATAACAAAGTATCACTAATCCATGTTTAGTTTAGGAAAACTATCTAAACCTAATGACTCACTAAAATTCTTATGACAGATTTATAAGAAATTTTAATCTGGGAAAGACATAGTTTTATCCAGGTACATCAAGTTATTCCCATGGCAAGTGAATGAATCCATGCGTAGATAAGATAGAAGGGAATAAAAATACATTTAAATTATAACCACGAACAAATCAAGCCTATTTCAGATTGTTGGGTTCTTTACTGTATCGTCACTGTGTTTTTGATGTAGTTCATTGTACGGAGTTAACCTTCTGTTCCCTTTTTATTTAGTGAGATACTATGATCAACTATCGAGTTATAGTAGTGGTTTTGATGGATTGGATACACACTGCACAGCCTGATTTTAACCATACCTAAATAATTATGTTGTACATTTATCGCAACAGGTTTCCCATGCAGTTCACAGCAATATTCCTGAATATGAGCTGAATATTTCCAACCTGCTTAAACCTCCAACAAACAACAAGAAAAGCAACATCTAAACAAAAAACATAAAACAAGCGCCTAGTTTAATCCGGCCGCATTGTGCTGGGAGACAATCGAATTGAGATTGGATCCGGATTGCGACAAGTACACGTAAATATACCAACATGTATATACTTGTATACAGGGTGGCGGATTACAAACACCTTTTGTTTTGACGTGAGAGTGAAAGGCTGTAAGCAGGTGGTTGATATTGAAACTTTTGCGAACAATGTTTACCTACTTGATTTACATCTATGCATTGTAATTTTTGAAAATGGTATTAAAGAGCAATGACTAATTTAACATTGTCAAGTAAATTAGGAGTCTTACTAATTATGATATGAGGAATGTCAGTCAGTACACACAGTACAAATATTTTACTACTGTTGTATAAGACATGAATCCGACCAAGCTCCAACTCTTTTATGATTGACAAGATACCTTAAAATTAATGTACATGGCTAGATGCCATACTAAATATAATAGGGTATGTGTAGTTATAGCAAAGTCCAAGTAGTATAAAACACAGTGCCTATAGTGGAGGCAGTCCTTTGTTCTAGTGACTGTGGTAATTAGTGGCGCTGTCTGTCCACCAGCCGCCGACGCTCCCATCTCTTAACTAGCGTTTAGCCTTTTGTTGAGAATTTCTGGGTTAGTTGGGCTTGATGTCAGTTTAAGAAAATTTTAAAGGCTTTTTACTAATATTATACATGACATTAAAACCTTTTGGCAGTGAATCGAACTTCAGTGTTTTTTAACAGATAATTCGTGTATTAACTTAATTTTATTAATATTTTGTAAATAGCTATATATTGTGAATTTTATAATACATATAAAACTGTGCTTTAACAGACCATTAAAAGTTTTGCATCGTTGAACGTGGAGAGGACGTTCGCCGTTCTATGTTTAGCAATCACAAACACAAAGCACGATTGTTTTGTAACGATCAACTTCTGAAATATAAAAAAGTGAAATGGGTTTAGAAAGAATAACAATTTGTTTTGATGAAAACGGTCAAATGGAGGCCGATTTTATAAAAAAAATATATAGAGGTTTTCTAGAATAAAATTAAATGAGAGTATTTTTTTTGTGAAAATAAAAAATGAATTATTCTGTAAAAGCTTTTATTTCAAATTCATAAATTCTATTACTCTGTCAACTTTTTATGTAATTAAAAACGGCATGATTACTTCCTACCATCAGTTAATCCATTTGTTGGTGCATAATCTGCGCGGACGACGGCGGAGAGGAGGGCCGCGCGAGGGAGGGGCGGGTCCGGACTGACCATCGCGCCGGACACTTCACGCAGCTACGCCACCCGCGACACTTGTTGTATTCTCCCTATTTTTTGTACTTCTTCTATTATAATCTTAATACAGTCCACTCTTTCATTTACCTAAAAGGAATCAAGAACACCACTTCTATGCATGGTCCTTCGAGCCGGATCATGCATAGAAGTGGTGTTCTTGATTCCTTTTAGGTAAATGAAAGAGTTTTTGCTTCACGATATTATTAGGCTGTTGTGGCCAATTATTTTGTGGTTTTAACAAAAAAGTGGGGCCAGACCACCACAACAAACTGGTGCTGATAGCATCAGCCTTCAGCCCACGGGAAACAAGATCCGCAGGGTTGTCCTTCGACGGTACGTAGCTCCAGGAACAACCAACAGTACCTTCTTGGATCTCGTTGACTCTGTTACGAACAAAGGGTTTCAATTGATTAGGTGACGTAGAAAGCCACGCTAATACAATTGTGGAATCACACCACAAATAGGTTTTATGAATAGGCATCGTAAGAGAATCACGAACTTTCGTACACAGTCTTGCAGCCATTAACGCGCCGCAAAGCTCTAATCGCGGTATTGTGATAGGCTTCACCGGTGCGACACGATTTTTGGAAGCTAATAATTTGACAGAAATGTTCCCTGTATTTTGAACAGAACGAATATCAAGACACGCTCCATATGCTCTTTCCGAAGCATCGGAAAAGACGTGAATTTCGTTTTAAATAGAGTGGCTACAAGAAATAAATCTAGGTATCTTCAGATTATTAAGACACGATAAAGTATTCGCAAATGAAGTCCAAAGATCCTTAATTTCATGAGAAATTGTGTCGTCCCAGTCGTACTTACCTATCCAAAGCCGCTGCATAATTATTTTTGCCTCGACAACGCACGGACCAACCAGGCCCAGTGGGTCGAAAATCTGACTTATGACAGACAATATGTGACGTTTTGTGATTTTAATATTGCTTTGGTCAATATTTATAGAAAATGAAAGAAAATCTGACTCACAGAGCCAATTAAGACCTAACGTTTTGGAAGAAGCATTGACGTTATGGTTATTAAAGTTCAATATGTTGCTAGGGGTCGAATCATCGGCACTGTCTGTTATTTGCGTTAAAATGCGAACATCAAATTGATTTGAATTTCCGTAGATTAAATTTTGCTGATGACAATAAACTAATAACGCCTTTACAAAGTTCAACTACACTATCTATAGAATTACTTCCGCTCAGAAAATCATCAACATAAAAATCGTGTTGAATTGCACGCTTAACGTCCTCACAAACGGCAGAGGAGGCTAAACTGGTAAGGCATTTAGTGGCAAGATATAGCGCTGAAGCTGTACCATATGTAACCGTGTTGAGACAATACACCTTGAGTGGCTGCTGGGAGTCAGCACGAAAAACAATGCGTTGAAGAGACCGCTGTGCAGGAATTACCTCTATGGCCCTGTACATCTTCTCTATGTCGCCCGATATGACGTATCTATGCTGTCGAAAGCGCAACAATATAGATAAAAGATCATCTTGCACTACAGGGCCAACCATCTGGATAGCGTTCAGTGAAAACCCAGAAGTGGTAGGGGCAGATGCGTCGAATACTGTCCGTAATTTGGCAGTACTACTGGACTCACGAATAACACCGTGGTGAGGAAGAAAATGACTAACTTTTTGGTCAGGAGACCTAGAAAAATTATGAACTGTACCTTCCTCAGTCATATGTCCCATTTGCTCGTATTCTTGCATGAAATGGAGGTAACGTTCCTTAAAAACACCATCACGTTGAAAACGCCGCTCGCATTTTCTTCTTTTGTTAAAGAATGCTTAACAGGTACAGAATCGAGTTCCCAAAACCTATCAATATTTACTTCGTCCTTTACAAGGTTACAAAAATGTGAAGATTGAGGACGCGGTATGCATGTAACTGGACCTGAGACAATCCAGCCTAACTTCGTTTCATAAAGCTTAGGTTGTTTTTTACCTAGGTTGATCGTATTGCTCCCAAAGACGTTCCAAAATGTTTCCGCGCCGACTAAGATATCAATGACTGACGGAATATTGAAAGTAGGGTCGGCTAGACGTAACCCTGATGGTAGCGGAACCTGACTAACATTTATGAAATGCGATGGCAATACTTTAGTTATCTCAGGCAATATAAGGCAATCTAAGTCAATCGTATAGTCACCGTAATAAGACTCAAGCGTGAGATTACAAGACTGTGTACTACAAGAGGACTGTTTGTTAATACCTGTAATTATAGTTGAGCTAGTACCGTGTCGTGGCAAACCAAGTTTGGATGACAAAGCCTGTGTTATAAAGTTGGCGGTACTACCATTGTCCAGCAAGACTCGGGCGGCATGCTTAGTGCCATTGGCACCACGCACCCTCACCAAGGCTGTGGAAAGTAACACAAAAGTAGATAAATTAGTATGCTCTAAATTTGCTGACAAAGCAACATTATTATTGTTTGGCATAGGATCTAATGACGTTGTAGCTTCAGGTTCTGAATGCAGAAGAGTATTATGGCGCACCTTACAATATTTACAATGTGACAACTTGCACTTTTTGTCAGTGTGGCCCAAGCGTAAACGTAAAGAAAAAAAAAAAAAAAAAAAAATGCATAGAAGTGGTGTTCTTGATTCCTTTTAGGTAAATGAAAGAGTGGACTGTATTAAGATTATAATAGAAGAAGTACAAAAAATAGGGAGAATACAACAAGTGTCGCGGGTGGCGTAGATGCGTGAAGTGTCCGGCGCGATGGTCAGTCCGGACCCGCCCCTCCCTCGCGCGGCCCTCCTCTCCGCCGTCGTCCGCGCAGATTATGCACCAACACCATTGGTATTTTATAAATTAACTGTCGATTAAGTCAACCATTATCTGTCATAGTTTGATGGTGCTATCGAGCGGCTCCTCATAGCGAAGTGCAAGTTATACAGCGGGTAGTTAGCGCAGATATCAATTTAATAAAGCTTCATTTGGTTCATTACGCCCTCCGCTGAGGAGGGAAATTGAGTGCGATTATGCATTGAGATGTGCAAAGGGATTTGGCTATTATGTCGACTAGTTATACATTCTGAACTAGTTAAATGATTTAGAGATGCTCATTCTGTATGAGAAAACGGGAAATATGTGGGATATGCAAATTTATATTCTAAAGACTGTTATAGAATAATTTGATATACATACAAGCAAGGTATGAAGATATTAATGAATTAAAATAGGTATAAAGTAATGAGTGACAATCCAACAAACCATTAATATTATAATGAAATCATTGCTTTCTTTTATCTTTTAAGTAATCCTAACTGCTATTTTCAAAAAGCTTGCATTTGATATTCAAATAGCAATTCATAAAAATCCTTTGTAGCTATAAATACATCACTGGATTAATAAAATGTGTCGCGCCGGTTTATACGACCACCCTATATTCCATTTAAATATTTGGAAAAAATTTGCATTCCAATATGGCCGCGCCCCAACACAGAGTTAGGTTTAGAATACTGATTCACGGGATTAAAAGCCGTTTAGTTAAAGGGATATCGGAAAATAAGGAAGTTGTCGACTTTTCCCATCGGCGTTGTGATTGGGAATGAGGCTTTATTCCCATTCGCTCGAGTCAATGGAAAAAGAATGGAATTTTGATGGGTTATTATAGAAATAAGGCGGTGAATGATAAAAGGAAAATTATTTCTTTGTGTTTTTAGATTTTTATTTGGACGCCTAATTTGTGTGCGCTGTTCCTGAAACATTTGACTTTCATGACATTTGAAAATTATTATTTTATTAGCTTGAATTAGCGTGAAGCCTAAAATATGAGATTATACTAAAAAATAAAACATAAAACAAAATTTCTGACACTATTCTAGTATATTTGTGTACAGTTTCTTCCAAGGCGTATGAATAACGATTTTCCTACATCGCATAACGTACCGCCCATAACCAACCCTAAAACGGCAACAGCAAAATTTTAATTCCAAGCCATACCTCTGAGAATTTACCTTCCGCTGTAAAATATTCATAGAGCAAAACTGCTGCGTGTATATCTTTAGACTAGTTGGCTGTTGGCAACTGACTCGGAGCCAGGCAAGCGTTAATTTACACGACTATAGTTAGACTGGCGGCGTGTTAGCGTCTTGTTTTCCTACTAAAGTCGGGAAGGTAATTTCTAATGACAGTGTTAATTTTAGGTGTTCCAAATTGGGTAGAGAATTTGTGTTGGCGTGTGTTTTAGAGAGTCATATCTTGCCAAGTGTTTATCGACTAAATGTTGGTTTTGGAGACATTATCAAATAATACTAAATGTTCAAAAATTTGGATCTAATTGTTTTTAAAGGAATCGACGTCGTGTTATTTACGTAATTCTTTTTCCATAGTTAAGTGTTACTAGAAGGCAACGATACAGTGGTTATGTCCTTTACAAAATGTACCACAAAAATTACAGACATTGCAACAAAATAAACCTCCTTTATTGAAATTCGGCTAAAATAAAAACTATTGGAAACAATCACAGAACACATCCGTAGTAATGACACTGTCAATATGTTTTTATTTTATCCCGTGTTATGTTGATGGATGTGTTAATCCCAACTGAACGTTCAACATTTAAATAACACTAGCTTTACGGATTGCACGCGAGCGCATTGTAGTGCTCTATTACAATTGACTCGTTAAATTTTGTGCCCGATTTTTATAACAGACTATTTTTTGTTGAAATTTTCAATTTGTAAAGAACCTCCCTATACCTATTACAAAAATATAGAAAAAAGATAAAGCGCTCATTGCTTTTATATCATTTTTTTTTTTTTTTTTTTTTTTTTTCTACATGACCTCTTGCAGGGTGCTTCTAACAGCATTCGACCTGCTTAACCGGACAATGTGGCGAGGTCCTAATTTAATTAATTAAATTAAGGCCTCCAGCCAAGGCTTAAAACTAAGTTTAAAAACTAAGTGACAGCGCGCTAAGGGCTCCCCCTAGTGGGGAACGAACCTCGGCTTAGGGCGTCACTGGGGAGGACAACTAGGGACTAGCTGGATCATAACAATAATTATTATTATTAGGGGACTTTTTATGCTACTGGCTCAGCGCGCGGGCTGGCTCATCGAGCAAGGGTTGGGGAGAGAATGGACGGGGACGTCGCGACGGGCCTCGGCGGCGAGGACGGTATGACGGCGGTTTGTGTTTGTGAATTACTGTACTGGTTTCCCTATTACTCTCTTGGAGGAGGGTGATATCGTCGTCGGGGAACGTGAGAGTATGCCGCGGACGGCGAATCGAGCTAATCTGGGAGGGAGTGTAATGGGAAGCCGATACGATCAGGGGGTTGGTGTGCTTTTCGGCAGAGTCGAAGTAGCGCTTTGAAGCGCGTTTCATAAACTGCTTTATGGTAGGCAGTTTGAGGTCAAGGTGGAGATTTTCGTTTCTAAGATACCACGGGGCTCCTGTGGCCCTACGCATGAAACGATTCTGAAGGGTTTGCATCCTATGGAGGCGGTAAGATTTTGCGTGTGCGAACACTACGCTAGCATAGGTCATGATGGGGCGGATACACGCTGTATAGATGCGCAATTTGCACTTGAGAGGCAATTTGCTGCGCGAATTCAGAATGGGATGGAGGCGTCCGAGAACGAAGGCGGCGCGCGAACGCACCGTCCTTATGTGTTCACCGAACGTGAGATTCTTGTCGAGGATTACGCCCAGGTATTTGGCCTTGTCGCTCCATGGGATGGGGCGATTGAACATTTCAATCTGTTTGAGGGGTGGGGTGGAGCCGGTAGTGCGAGTGCGTCTCGAGAAGAGAACGGCCTGGCTCTTGTCGGGATTGACTTCGATTCTCCATTTGCGGAACCACTTGCCTAGGGCGGTGGCGGCAGATTGGAGGATGCGGGTTATGCAGTCGGGTTTGCGACCCGTGTAGTAAATAGCCGTATCGTCAGCGAATAGAGCCAACTGGGCCTTACTATTTTTGGGAATGTCGCTGGTATACAGTGTGAACAATAGGGGGGAGAGTACGGAGCCTTGTGGGACCCCTGCTCGAATAGGGTGGGGGGAGGATAGTGCTCCCTCTATACGATAGCGAAACGAGCGGTTCGACAAAAAGTCTCGAATGATGAGCACGAGACGGTCGGGCACACCGAATTTGTACAGCTTATATACTAAGCCGTCATGCCAGACTTTGTCGAATGCTTTCGCTACGTCGAAGAATAGTACGCCCGTCATCATATTGCGTTGGAAACCAACACTGATATGCTCGACGATGCGGTGGACTTGTTGGACACAGGAGTGCTTGGTTCGAAAACCAAACTGCTCATCAGGAATGAGTCTCTTAGCCTCGGCAAAGGCTTTGAGTCTGTTATAGATCAGCCGCTCGTAAATCTTCCCAATAACATTGAGAAGACTTATAGGGCGATAGCTGGAGGGCTCGGCTTTGGGTTTGCCGGGTTTGGGAATGCCAATGACTGTGGCGGTTTTCCATTCATCAGGAAAAATGTTATTGCTCATAGCGGCATTGAAGATGGCTGCTAGGAGCGCTATGAGCTGGGGCTTTTATATCAGTACCGACGGCATATATTATACATTCCCCACGTATAAATATTAATATAGTGCAAACATAAATGTTACAGAACGCAAAAAAAAACTTTTCGTATTCAGTTTACGGTACCTATTTCTCTCTGTTATATTTTTCAGAAAATGATACATTTACTCAGTACAACTGCCATATCAAATTGACACTCCTTAAATTCTGCCTACCTTTAATTCTTTCCAAAACATCGCAATAAAACTGTTCTCGAATCAGAAAGCCTTAGGGAATAGTCTCGGCTCCGACCGACTGATTACGAGGAAACACTCTCAGCGGGATAAAATAACTGGAGCTACCTGCCTGCTGCCACCTGTCACTTGTTCTTACTCACACGAATTCTAGGAATATGTTCTAGGTAGCCTGAGTAAGTTACCTTATTATGATAACGCAATAATAATAAAGCTACGAGGTTTCCACATTCATTTATTTTTAGCAAACTTTATAGTCTAATGTTTTGTGTGCACATATTGTACATAATTCGTCACACATGACTGATTCGATATTTGCCAATCAATCAATCAATTACGCCAAACAGCCAATCAGACAGATTCCACCTATTTGATTAACAAATATTGTTACTTTATTGGGATCTGTTGCCAAAATTGATACATTTCGGTAGTATTTCAGGAAATAGACGCACAACTATAATTCAGCCTGAATTACAGCGAAAACTGCGATTGCTCATGATTTGTTTGAAGATGTGAACGGTGCGTGAGTGTAATTAGTGGACGGCTCCACCTGATGGGATAAATCTCATGTCGACGGACGTATTCCCACGGTAGGCGGTGCTAGTCACGGGCGGAACGAGGGCAAATCAGTAAACAACTTACTACCACCATTTTGGTAGTTTTTTGATAGACACTTGATACGATATAAAAATGGGAGTAATTTATCAAAACAATTTTTACTTAGGGAAATTAAAAAGATGAAGTAAAATAATTTTAAGTCTAACAACGTACAAACATCTCCAAAATAAATGAGTCTTGAAGCAAGTTAGGTTTCCACCGTCGAAAACTTGCGGCTTGTGAAATGTTTTACTTCAAAGTCGTAACTTATTAATCCATGAATAAACAATTAACCAAAGTTTTCAGATGATGAACTACGTGCAGATGAATTATAATTTATAATTATTAAACAAGCGCTGAAGATCACATTTTAGTTACTATGTTTATGATAGTCTAATAATTAGCCCAGGAACAGGAAATTCAATTCAAATTTAACTATTCATTCAACTTAACAAACAAGCACTTTTGAAAGTCAACAAAAAAAGAATTTAGTTGCCCATTCCAAAAAGTAGTTTCCTATGGAGAAGAACGGGCAAGAAACTCCATGGTTACTCTTTTTAAATATGTTTTAACAATTTTTCTTGTATACACAAAATAATAACATGCGAAGATCATGTAGAATCAAAATTCAGAGAGAAAAAAATAGGTAAGGTAGCAAGTCTATTTGGCAGCTACATGGTATTCACATTTACAATTTTTAATTTTTATATATAATTTTAAATGCAATCAAAATACTAAAGTAAAATTGAAGAAATATAAATAAGAAATATTTATATTACATATGATTTCAAAATTTGCAATCAATTTGATATTGTCAAGGTTGTCCTATGGAGCAGGACCAGCATGTTTCCAAGCATGTTTATCCTGAATGTAATCTTCTAGTTTATAATATGCTTGCTTACAGAGCGTGGCTTTGATATAAGTTTTATTTTTTTTCTCATTTAGCTGTAGAATGTTATCTGGTATTTTATTATAACATATTTTAACACAGTATCCCATGAAAGATGTATGTACCTTAGACAGTCTAAACTGCGGTAAAGCTAGTTTGTTCTTATTTCTAGTATTGTAATTATGTCTTTCACATATTTTGTCTAATTGGTGGTGTTATACCGTCGTGCCTACAGGTAATCTCCGGCTCCGGCTGCTACCTTGAAAGCTGTCGTTGTTACAATTTTATGTCAGAGGCTGGAGGTGGATTTGAGTAAACTCTGACACTAGGGCTTGTTCGGTTGATAAAAGCTATAACCCACACGATAACGTGAAAAAGTTAAATAATTAAAGATTTAATAGTAGGTATAATAATATTCAATAGTAGAACATATCCTATCATGATTATAAGAGTATGTGCTATAAAGTTAGGAGTTTTAGCGTTTTTAAGTTTTTTTTACAAAATCGAAACTTTAAAGCTTACAAATTATTAGTGGTCACCAGTTTACCTACCGCAGCATTTAATTTATTCATTTTAAATTAAATTTAAATAAATGATAACGAAAGAACTATACGACCAGTCCAACAACTTACTAATCAACTGTTTAATTTTGCGTGAAATTGATGATTTACACAAGTACAGCACTTGCATATATTATGCGGCCTTATTAATTACTATTCCCCTACCCGCTACCGCTCATGACTCGCTCCCCCGGCCGGCGTAGGCCACACGCTTATTAATCACAGTGGTACAGGCGCAGGTTTGTTCGCGTTGTGTGCACGTGCGCAGCTGACTGCACGCTCCTGTTCACGTTACGTGTAACTGCACTGTGGCAAGATCGTCCATGTTTTAGATAAACTCGGATTATAGCTCTCTGATTTTACATGGAGAGTAAGAGATTTATTGCATTTGAAATTGGCTTGAGTATTGGTACGGTTTTTAATAGCAGTTAAATTGATTTGCACTGTTTGTTTGATTGGGCGTGTGTTATGTATAAATGTGATTTGCTCATAAAGTACTTATGTACTTTATGAGCAAAAAAAAGTAAAAAATGCATAATTCGCCACGCCCTATCATTAATGCAGGATCTACAAATCTGCAACTTTACAGGAGAGCAGTTTAAAGTTAAAAAGTACAATAAAACTATTATCTTAAGTCATAAAATTATGAAATTTTAAATGGGTGTGATTATATACTATTACGCATCTAGCTAATGAAATAGATTATCTGTTTTTTTTTAAATAGTGGTCAAAATGACACATGAAGCCATTTTACATGGATATATTTTACTATTATACGTCGGATGTGGTATATCGGACTTTTTTGATTGGACGGAGATTTAGACAGTGAGTCGGATGTGGCAGACCCTCCCTTATTGATGGATAAAATGTGGTAAATTATGTTGAATCTGACACTTACATCATTTTGTGGGGACAAATCGTTTAAAACCAAATTGCATTAGGTATCACTACATAGTATAAAACAAAGTCGTTTTCTCTGTCCCTATATCCCTATGTATGCTTAAATCTTTAAAACTACGCAAACGGATTTTGATGCGTTTTTTTTAATAGATAGAGTGATTAATGAGGAAGGTTTTAGTATATAATTTGTCAAGTTTTTGTATCCATTAGTTAAAATATTGCGAGCGAGGCCGCTGGCGGGAAGCTAGTAAGTTTATACAGGCAAATTAATTGGAATCAACTAATACCTACATAACGTTAAGGGGACCATAATACCTATTCATTGTAACATTACGTGCAATATGCATGAATCGCGAAAATTGTAGGCTAAGTAACACGTCCGCACGGACAAAGGTTAAGCTGCGCTTGGCGCGGTCCAACCGTGGATGGGTGACCATCTATGTCATAGCGAGACTCCTCCGTGCCTCGGAAAGCACGTGAAGCCGTTGGTCCCCGTTGTCATTTGTAGATCTTTCACAGTTGTCAAGGGTAGTCAGAAGCCAGAAAGTCTGACAACCAGTCTTACCAAGAGGTATCGTGTTACCCGGTAACTGGGTTGTGGAGGTTCCATAGGCAGTCGATGATATGCATACTGAGATCATATGATAGATATCAGGCGCAACCTACACACAAAACTTGGTAGAATTGTTCTGCTATATCAGTGAGGACTTCTGCAACTTTATGAAACCCTGGTATGTTACGTGGTATTATTACAAAGTAACTGGTGGATGGGTAGTTGAAAAATCACAGCGATGTCTCCTTTACAAAAAATACCTACGTTGCGGTGTCTTTCATTTTATGATGTCTTGGTACTTTTCGTATACTACAAAAAAAATAAAAGATACGGTATACTACCCCGTCTAACTGGTGGGTAGTTGAAATATCACAGCGGTGTCTCTTTATTTTATGATGTCCTAATACCTGCTTTTCATGATCAAAATTATAATAATAGTGATTTTTCCAATAAATGTTGAATATTATTTGTTGTGCTCTCAATGCGGACCTTCTTATATTAACGGATACTACGGATTTATGAACGTGGCTGACAGGTGAACTAACGCTATCGACCATCTTGAAATGTCATTGTTAGTGATAATGATACCAATTAATGGAAATTTCCATTTTTTAAGTTAATCATGACATGATAAATAGCAACTTATTAATTCATCATTTACTTTTTAATAATAATCTTAAATTGGAAACAATAACCACTCTAACGTCCGGGCCGCGCGACCGTTTATCTCTCTAACGTCCAGCTGCGCGCGGCGTCCGAACCGCGCGCGACGAAGCAAGTTCGTAGTAACAAAAAACCTATATAGCTACTGAACCGTAATGGCTAGAATAAAGAAAAAAATACCAAAAAAAAGATTGAAGAATACTGATCAATCTTAACGATTTTTTTAAATCGTAAGTTATAATCTTTGATACAAAAAACCGGGTTAAACATGTAATTCAGAAAAAAAATACACAATTATTTCTACCTTTTTAGAATATAAGGCACAACTATTGCATATTTTATCAATAAAATATTTTTACAACAAACTAGACTTATTACCCTTTCTTCTGATGTATATACGATTACATTCGGTTAACTCTAAGTATTTTAATTAAATCAAAACAAAACACTACTCCTCGTAATTTTACCGCGATGTCCCGAGCGCCCTTGACTCGTCCGAGAAGGCGAAATAATAGCAATATGGCCGCCCGTCTAAGGTTTCCCACACACGATGTAATTTTAATAAAATATTTTATGAATTAGTTTTATGCAATAAATGTATTTTTGAAGTTGTTTATTTGTTCTAGTTGGTTATTTAAATAAAAAGCAAATAAAAAAATCAATATATAATATAATAATTTATTCCTTCCACACATTTATATATGGTAAGCCATAAAACAATTTTCAATGCAGAGATTGACGTCGCATTGTAGACACTTCCATATGGTCCTAGCAGTGACCTTTCTCTGTGCGCACATCCAACAACGACTCTGTTTGAAGCCGGTTCGAACCGGAAAATGACGGTGCTCGAGTTGAGGTCTATTGGTCGGTCTCCTTTGTTGGGTCAGGTCAATCTGTCGGTGTATCTTGAGTAAGTCTTCTGCCAATGTTATCCTGAACTGTCTATGCGAAATTTTGTCATCGGTGGTCTTGAATATGATAAAGCAATTAAATATGGCAGTGTTAAACAAGCGGCGGAACAGTTTTTTGTACCATATTTTGTTTTTTGTTCGCTCCAAGGGCTGAGCAGACAAGAACTGGTCTTTCCGGTCCACACCTCCCATGGATTTGTTGTAATTCAGGACAACACTTGGCTTATAAGTCAGTCGGTTATATTTTTGTTTTGTACCGATTTGTAGGTTATGATAAGTCGAGATCATGCTAACTAGGTTAGAATCTCGCCATACAATAATCGACAAATCGGCACAGTAGCTTGCCATTACTTCACCTTGTCGAAGATCCGTCTTTGTTACTGTCTTCAGTGAATCGGGAACGAATTCCCGATTCAGTCTTAACGTCCCGTAGCAATCTGTGCCTTGCCGTTTTAGACATCGCGCTAATAATGGACTATTATAAAAATTGTCCATTATTAACGTATGTCCACGGTGAAGTAACGGCTCTACCAAGTCATACACAATTTTGGCAGTAGCGTTGCTGGGACGTGCATCGCTACTGCCAGGTAAAAGTTGCTCAGTCGTTTCCGGCTCCGCAGGTCTGTCGTCTGTGTCATCAATGTCGTCAGTCGTAGTTGCGGTCGCAGTCTTGGTCTTGTCTTTTCCAGCATATACAAAGAACTTCCAAAGATACCCCGAGGAAGACTCACACAACTCGTATGTCTTCACTCCGACTTGTGCAGCCTTCGACAAAATCTTCTGAGCGAAGCCTAGTCTCCCATGCCACTTCAGAAGGGATTCGTCTATGACAATATCTTGGGAAGGATTACATAAGCTGGAAAATTTGTCGTTAAAATAGTCAGTCACAGTCTGTATTTTGCACAGTTTAGTAGGGTCAGTTATAGTCTCATTGTCGACGAAATGTATTAGGGATTTAATTAATACAAACCTATTATACGACATAATCTTAGAAAAATAAGGCATAGTGCCGAAACCATTAAAACAAAAATAGGACTCCTCTTCCTGCAGGGGGTATAGCCCCTGTTAAATAATAATGGCCAAGAAACTGATCATTTCGTTCCTGTCAGTCGGTGTCCATCTGTAAAGTCGTATTGTCGGTAGGAACTTATTTTGGTCTTTTAAAATTTTAATTTTTTGTTCAGCGTATCGGTTAGTCTCTGTGCAAATGTTGTCAACAAAGTCTATGTCTATCATTTTATAAAAAATGTCGACAATACGTGTCTGGTCTGTCATTTCAAATGTAGGTCCTGGAGTTCCAGTAAAAGTCTCACGTCGTCCTGTAAAAATCTGTCGGTCTCTTGTCCATTTAAAATCGTAACAGTCAGACGATACAAGCTCCCTAATTGCCAGGTCATTTTGTCTGTCTTCTATGTCGAGTATTTGGGTCTCGCGAGGAGTTATGTCGGCGAGAACTGCAGGCTCTGCTGAAGCATTGCGTGAAGTAATCGGTGGGATGACGTGTTCCTCGTCTTCTATGTCCATGTCGCAGTCGCTTAGGTCGTCAGTGAGTTTCATCCACTCGTCAATTATGTTGTCAAATTCTTTGTCGTTAACCCCTAAAACAAACACGTTACGTAACGTTACTATTTTACGGTCTTTAAAATTTGACTTCTAGTTGAATAAATACCAATTTGCGTACCAATCGAATTACGTTGTGAAGGCGCAACAGAAATTTCTTCTCCAGCGTTCGCTACCATATTGTTTCCTGAAATAAAATTCAACTAAATTATATTGTGTATGTCTCAAAGTAACCAAAACTTGACTAAGAATGAAAAGAATATAAACAAAGAATCCTGACCTTTTTTTTCGTTTTTAGCTTTGTATATTTTGGTGTATATGTACAGTGTGCAAATGTATCTGTATATTATTGGTAATGTAGATAATTCATAAAAAAGAACAATTTGGTTCGTTCCTGAACCAAATTGTTATGTGTGTATGTGTGTGTGTCGGGTAATAAATAAAAAAAAAACATTGAGGGGACGCTTTACTCTTCATCCGTATACATATGACCGACATAGCCCTTTTTCTGGGGAGTCTTTGCCATCAAGGCCCTATTAGCCTCTGTATTAAGACGGCCTGGATCTAGGCTATCCAGAGAACTAGGAGAATTGGGGGCGGTATCCAAATCTGGCGTACCGATACGCTGGATGTTTCCAGCTCCTTCTTGTCCGCCAGCTTCTAGCTCCTCTGTAACAGCAATAAGTAATTTTATAAGATTATTTATAGATCTTGTAAAGCATTTACTTACGGATTTCGACTTATGGTATGACATCTATACCTACCTTCATTTTGCCGGGGGGGCACCAATTGAATATTTTCTAAAACAAATAATTTCACTTGGATTACAACAAAACGGACAACAAAAAATAATAATTAACTTTCGGATCAATCATTACCTAGAATTATAACTCGACTGGCTTGCGGTTCCGGTTGTGGTTGCGGCTCCGGTTGCGGTTGCGGCTCTTCAAATATACATGCCTCGCGCTCCGGAGACGGTAACCTATAAAGAAAAAAAAAACGTTACCAAGGCTTGATCCAATGTTAAATAGTTGTAAATATGTAATAAATAAACTTACCGGGCGCGTCTTTTGCGCGGTGGCGCGTCAGGCAATATACATCGCGAGGTTTCGGCTTCGCGCTTCCGAGACAGAAGCTCCTGCCTAACCTCTACAGGCAGGGCTGCAGTGCGCCTCTGCGTTATTTGGCGCTGGGCGCGGACGACGTCTAGCTCACTGTTAGAAAAAAAATGCTATAGCATTAAAATAAAAGACATATACAATGTACAATTAATCCATGCAAAATTTACTTGCCTCCCTGTTTGAGAGGGCAAACTATCGTGTCCGCGCCCCCTGCGGCCTCCCCGGCTGCCACGGCCTCCCCGGCTGCCAGGGCCACCACGGCTCCCGCGTGTCTCACCACTTCCACGACTGCCACGGTCACCGCGACCCCCACGTCCCCTGTTTCCCCCACGTCCCCTAGTTCCCCCATTTCCCTCAACATAAAAGCTTTCATTTGGTGATCTGCATGAATAATTTAAAACATTAGTATTGTTAAAAGAATAAAATAAAATTTGGCGAAGCATTAAAATATATGCGACCATGCAACACGTGCAAGGGCAACAGTAAAAAAGAAAGGTAGTCAAATCCACAAGTGCATTTTTTTACATTTAGCGGAAATTAATCAACACGAACAAACATGTAATTAATGTTTCAAAACAAAAAAAAACCATTAGAACATTATACATATCCAACGGAAACCAAGCGAAAAATAAATGATGAATATTAGTACAAAACCCAAAAGTGCATTTTATATTAAATATTAGTATCATCTCAAGCAAAATATTATACCACCACTAGCAAAACAAAAATAATGCAAACATATTTTGCCGTGTATAGCGAACCTTATTTATCACGTTTCATGTAACGTCCGTGGATACCAAACAGTCCACATCAAAAAACCTGAGGAACACATTGACATTATTATGGAATCTTCAGTGAATTTAGTATATTTCTCTTTGAAAAATGTATTATTTTGCTTATTACGAAATGTATTTCGATATTTTATATACTATTGTAATGCAAAGTATGTAAAATATGTATAAACAAAACTAAAAGTGGCCGACACCATACGACCGGCCATTTTTTTCGAAACAACAATCGTTTGAAGTTAAAAGTAGACTAGATTTATCAGCTAAAACTGTATATTATTAACTGGATATTTATACATCATCGTAAAGCACAAATCTTCTAGTTTATTTTGATGTATAACACTTGCAAGATAAATAAAACAAAACTGTAGTACTTACGACATAATTGTTGGCACTCACAAAAACACTTCGCAACACGCGCGTTAAACGAGTCAACTGAACTTAAAAAATTATATTTTGTTTGTCAAAGCTTATTACACTGCCATCTCTATTTTTTTCGTCGAACTATTTATTCAACTGTATAGATAATCTGTCAAAACTCACCAAGCAAGACCGTATTTTAAACTAGAGGGCGTTAAACACAACTCGTCGCTTTGGATACTATAGTATCCATGGGCGTATGACGCTACTTTTTTCTTGGATACCGTACTATCCACGGACGATGAAATATTTAAACATTTAACACACATTTGGATGTTAGTAGGTGGCTCATAAGCCGCAACCCTCCTGATTATTAAGTAGTCACCACGGCCGATGGATATCTACAACACAAGACGCATCGCAGATCATCATTGCCCTTTT
This sequence comes from Pyrrhia umbra, assembly GCA_963891755.1. Taxonomy (NCBI): domain Eukaryota; kingdom Metazoa; phylum Arthropoda; class Insecta; order Lepidoptera; family Noctuidae; genus Pyrrhia; species Pyrrhia umbra. The sequence goes on from OY982934.1 coordinate 13,279,489, forward strand.
TAAACTATTTCAAGGACAAAATCTAGTCTTATTGATAGCGCTATATTTTTACTAATAGTTGGGTAAAAATTTTCCCTTGGCCGGTATCACCAAAATGAAACATGGTTTTTATGTTCCGCATCAACAGGTACAGGTGACTCTCGAAATGTACCTTAAAACCAATAGTATGATAATTAGCATTCAATAAAACTAACGACCTACTATCTTATTAGTTGACTATAACTGTGTAACCGGTTAAGACTATCTAGCCTACCTAGATAGTTTTCCTTGTAAGTTCATAACATGTGCTACGTATGTGATTTTTTTCACATTCCTAAGGACAGCCATTCAAAAGTTAGAGGGGTGGGGCGCTCGTACGCGCGCACTTTACGTGTTTGAGAGCCACCATAAAAAAAACATAATTTTATTTTACCACTTTGTCGGCGTGATCAATATACATATCTATACTAAATTTCAGTTATCTAGTACCAAAAACGTCTGACCTATGCCGTGGACAGATAGACAGACAGACAGACAGACGGACGGACGGACATGGCAAACTATAAGGGTTCCTTGTCGACTACGGAAACCTAAAAAGTGAGTTATCTGTTAGGTCTGGTAACGTTCTATCTAAAATAAACCGGTAATAAAGTCGAATATGGCAGATGCGACTGTATGATTTTTATCATGTCCGTTCATTAACATCGGATGTGGTAGATCCAACAAAATTAATTTTACGGTGTAATCAATAAGGTAGGATGTGGTAGATCCGACAGTACAATTTTCATCATCTACGGTCATTAACGTCGGATCTGGCAGATACGAAGTTAATAAATGGACTAACAATATTTGTGAATCTATAACAATGAAATTAGTTGTATAATAGTAGTTCAATATTAACCACACATAAAAATTATTTAATAAAAGAATTACATTAACACAGTAACTGGCAGATCGGCGCGCTCGCTCACTCGCGTCGCGCGGCTAACATTGCTGCAAAGTACCTACCTACATTTTTGACCGGACGCCTGCATTACTTCCGACAATGTTTATGTAATTATTTCCGAAAGTTATTATGATACATGTTTTTTTTTAATCAGGGTTTATTTATTACACTATTTTAAGTACTTTAGTAAAATAAAATAAAAAACGGCAAAATGCAGATCCTACATTAATGATAGGGCGTGGCGAATTGCTTAACATAAAAAATATTAAAATAACTCTGGTTGTATTTTTAAATAAGACGGCTGAACCAATTTAGATAATACATTTAGTATATATATAGATATAGCTATGGAGATAACGTGAGGAAGCACATAAGAATCAGCTAACATAGATTCTTATCCGGCCGTACGAAGTATTTACCTCATGATGCGGGTGTAATCGCGGGAGCAACAATTAAAATTACTTTTGACTTTAGTTCTCATAATAAATTCACTTGGCGCTAATTCCGTATAGCGTGTGATCGTAAGGCGCCCTTGAGTTAAACAATATGTTAAACTTTACCATATTAAATAAAATATAAGGATGCATACTATGCACTGCTTTGCTGCTTTTCGTAGACGCAACTAGAGCAAAAGTATAGCGACCCATAAACAAACAACGTGACTACTTATTTCAAACTGCCAACTTTGTACTAATTAATACAACACCTAAAAGCCAGAAGTCACGTCCATTATACAAGCAGGTCAGCAACCTAAAATTGATGATACTCCTTACAGCTCATGAATACGAGACTATAAATATTAAAACTAACTTAACATAGCCACTGTGAGGCACATTAATCTTCCACAGTGACAGCTATGACAAATGTGACTCACAGAATCGACTTTTTTACTCCGACCACTTTCCGGAGTAAGATTTTAGATTATGAAGATAAAACTGATTTTAGACACGAAACAACAATATCAATGAAAATGGCTGTAAAGTTACAAATTTACAATGTGATCATGACCGTTTTGAGGAAGAGCTAAACTTATATTACTATCGACCCTAGCAATGCGGCCAGTTTTTTTGGTAGGTACTCCATTGTTGGATTGATGGTGATGAGGACGAATTTTTGGACAAAATATTTTACTATTTTACTTAAAATAATAAATAATACCTTGTGAAGCACTAGTAGGTACCTCCACTAATAGAAAGACATTAGGACAATGGCTAAGCACTTGACAATCGATATCAAGCTAGCTCGCGGTCTAATTCTCTCAGCACTTGCATTATTAGTGTTATAAACTACCTGATTGATCTAGTGGTCGCACAACGTGACTGACGGGGTCTCGGGTTAGTTTTCCGGGTCGGGCCGTAATCATTTTGTAGATTGCGGATAATTTTGCAAATACCTAGCAGCTCGGAGTTAAGAAGTTGGTGTTGTTATACCCCCAGGAGGGCACGCTAAGACGTTGTTCCCTGGTACTATCTTGATAGCAATTGCTAGTATAATTCCATGAGAGAGGTCATCAGGCGGATTTGATAGTTTCTGATACTAGGGCTTGTAAATAGTAAAACCTTCAGCCCACACAATTAGAAGAATAACAGCCGGTTGCAACAAAAACTTATCAGGTTACTTCTATAATCACGTTTTATAGTTTTTTTTTTGCTAATATCTGTCTCGTCGTGCTAGCGGATGTACAAAAAGGGTCAATATTCAACTCACGGGGTAGGTTGTTAAAACTTGAAGTGCTCCTAGCAAAGAAGGCATTTCGCCTGTAATTTGTAGAGGAAAGGGGAATGTTGATCAGTGGACGAGTGGACGTTAGTGTCATACACAGAATAAATATCAAATTCTTCAGTATGAGTGTTAGACTCTTCGAAGCCGAAAACTTCACCTGACTATGAGTGTCAGACACTTCACTATGATTTTCAGACACTTCACTATCAGTGTGAGACACTTCACTATGAGTGTCAGACACTTCACTATGAGTGTCAGACACTTCACCATCAGTGTCAGACACCTGACTATGAGTGTCAGACACCTGACTATGAGTGTCAAACACATCACAATGAACTTGAACCAAAAAACAGAAATCCGAAAAACCGAAAATCCGAAAACCCGAAAACCCGAATAACTGAAAAACTGAAATACCGAAAGACCGAAGGACCGAAAGACCGAAAACTTCACCTGACTATGAGTGTCAGTCACTTCAGTATGAGTGTCAGACGCTTCACTATCAGTGTGAGACACTTCACTATGAGTGTCAGACACTTCACTATGAGTGTCAAACACTTCACTATGAGTGTCAGACACTTCACTATGAGTGTCAGACACTTCACTATGAGTGTCAGACACATCACTATGAATTTGAACCGGAAAACAGAAAACCGAAAAGCCGAAAACTGCACCATTAGTGACAGAGACCTGACTATGAGTGTCAGACACTTCACTATGAGTGTCAGACACATCACTATGAAATTTAACCGGAAAACAGAACACCTATAAACTGAAAAACCGAATAGCCGAAAATTTCACCATTAGTGTCAGAGACCTGACAATGAGTGTCAGACACTTCACGATGAGTGTCAGACATTTCGCTATGAGTGTCAGAGTGTCAGACACCTAACTATGAGTGTCAGACACATCAATATGACTTGAACCAAAAACAGAAATCCGAAAAACCGAAAATCCAAAAATCCGAAAATCCGAAAGACCAAAAGACCGAGGGACTGCAAAACCAAAAAACTAAAACCGATAAACGAGTGTCAGACACCTGACTATGAGTGTCAGACACTTCACTATCAATCAGTGTCAGACATTCCACTATGAGTGTCAGAGTGTCAGACACCTAACTATGAGTGTCAGACACATCAATATGAATTTGAACCGGAAAACAGAAAACCTATAAACTGAAAAACCGAAAAGCCGAAAATTTCACCATTAGTGTCAGAGACCTGACAATGAGTGTCAGACATTTCGCTATGAGTGTCAGAGTGTCAGACACTTAACTATGAGTGTCAGACACATCAATATGAATGTCAGACACTTTACTATGAGTGTCAGACACTTGACTATCAGTGCCAGAATCCTGACTATGAGTGTCAAACACCACCATTAGTGTCAGACATATCACTAGTGTCACCAAGTTTGCCGAGTGTCAGACACATCACTATGAAATTGAACCGGAAAACAGAAAACCGATAACCTGAAAAGACTAATGGTGCAGTTTTCGGCTTTTCGGTTTTCTGTTTTCCGGTTCAATTTCATAGTGATGTGTCTGACACTCGGCAAACTTGGTGACACTAGTGATATGTCTGACACTAATGGTGGTGTTTGACACTCATAGTCAGGATTCTGGCACTGATAGTCAAGTGTCTGACACTCATAGTAAAGTGTCTGACATTCATAGTGATGTGTCTGACACTGATGGTGAAGTGTCTGACATTCATAATGAAGTGACTAACACTCATCGTGAAGTGTCTGACACTCATTGTCAGGTCTCTGACACTAATGGTGAAATTTTCGGCTTTTCGGTTTTTCAGTTTATCGGTTTTCTGTTATTGATGTGTCTGACACTCATAGTTCGGTGTCTGCACTCTGACACTCATAGCGAAGTGTCTGAAACTGATTGATAGTGAAGTGTCTGACACTCATAGTAAAGTGTCTGACATTCATAGTGATGTGTCTGACACTCATAGTGAAGTGTCTGACACTCATTGTCAGGTCTCTGACACTAATGGTGAAATTTTCGGCTGTTCGGTTTTTCAGTTAATAGGTTTTCTGTTTTCCGGCTCAAATTCATATTGATGTGTCTGACACTCATAGCGAAATGTCTGACACTGATTGATAGTGAAGTGTCTGACACTCATAGTGAAGTGTCTGACACTCATAGTGAAGTATCTGACACTCATAGTCTGGTGTCTGACAATCATAGTCAGGTCTCTGACACTAATGGTGCAGTTTTCGGCTTTTCGGTTTTCTGTTTTCCGGTTCAAATTCATAGTAATGTGTCTGACACTCGGCAAACTTGGTGACATTAGTGATATGTCTGACACTAATGGTGGTGTTTGACACTCATAGTCAGGATTCTGGCACTGATAGTCAAGTGTCTGACACTCATAGTAAAGTGTCTGACATTCATGGTGATGTGTCTGACACTCATAGTGAAGTGTCTGACACTGATGGTGAAGTGTCTGACACTCATAGTGAAATGTCTGACACTCATTGTCAGGTCTCTGACACTAATGGTGAAATTTTCGGCTGTTCGGTTTTTCAGTTAATAGGTTTTCTGTTTTCCGGCTCAAATTCATATTGATGTGTCTGACACTCATAGCGAAATGTCTGACACAGATTGATAGTGAAGTGTCTGACACTCATAGTGAAGTGTCTGACACTCATAGTCAGGTGTCTGACAATCATAATCAGGTCTCTGACACTAATGGTAAAGTTTTCGGCTTATCAGTTTTCTGTTTTCCGGTTCAAATTCATAGTAATGTGTCTGACACTCGGCAAACTTGGTAGTGTTTGACACTCATAGTCAGGATTCTGGCACTGATAGTCAAGTGTCTGACACTCATAGTAAAGTGTCTGACATTCATAGTGATGTGTCTGACACTGATGGTGAAGTGTCTGACACTGATGGTGAAGTGTCTGACATTCATGGTGAACTGCTGACACTCATCGTGAAGTGTCTGACACTCATTGTCAGGTCTCTGACACTAATGGTGAAATTTTCGGCTTTCCGGTTTTTCAGTTTATAGGCTTTCTGTTTTCCGGTTCAAATTCATATTGATGTGTCTGACACTCATAGTTAAGTGTCTGACACTCTGACACTCATAGCGAAATGTCTGACACTCATCGTGAAGTGTCTGACACTCATTGTCAGGTCTCTGACACTAATGGTGAAATTTTCGGCTTTTCGGTTTTTCAGTTTATAGGTTTTCTGTTTTCCGGTTCAAATTCATATTGATGTGTCTGACACTCATAGTTATGTGTCTGACACGTAAGGTGAACTTTTCAGCTTTTCGGTACAGTTTTCTAACCGAAAAGCCGAAAATTTCACCATTAGTGTCAGAGACCTGACAATGAGTGTCAGACACTTCACGATGAGTGTTAGTCACTTCATTATGAATGTCAGACACTTCACCATCAGTGTCAGACACATCACTATGAATGTCAGACACTTTACTATGAGTGTCAGACACTTGACTATCAGTGCCAGAATCCTGACTATGAGTGTCAAACACCACCATTAGTGTCAGATATATCACTAGTGTCACCAAGTTTGCCGAGTGTCAGACACATTACTATGAATTTGAACCAGAAAACCGAAAAGCCGAAAACTGCACCATTAGTGTCAGAGACCTGACTATGAGTGTCAGACACATCACTATGAAATTGAACCGGAAAACAGAAAACCGATAACCTGAAAAGACGAAAAGTTCACCTTACGTGTCAGAGACCTGACTATGAGTGTCAGACACCTAATTATGAGTGTCAAACACTTCACTATGAGTGTCAGACACTTCGCTATGAGTGTCAGACACTTCACTATGAGTGTCAGACACTTCGCTATGAGTGTCAGACACTTCACTATGAACTTGAACTTGAACCGGAACACAGATAACCGATAAACCGAAAACTTCACTCTGAGTGAGTCAGATTCAGACCCATCAGTATGAACTTAAACTTGAACCAGAACACAGAAAACCGATAAACCCAAAAACCAATAAACGAGTGTCAGACACCTGACCATAAGTGTCAGACACATTACTATGAACTTGAACTTAAATAGAAAAACCGAAGAACCTATAAACGAGTTTTAGACACCTGACTATGAGTGTCAGACACTTTACTATGAGTGTCAGACACTTCACTATGAGTGTCAGACACATCACAATGAACTTGAACCAAAAAACAGAAATCCGAAAAACCGAAAATCCGAAAACCCGAATAACCGAAGGACCGAGGGACCGAAAGACCGAAGGACCGAGGGACCGAAAGACCGAAAGACCGATAAACGAGTGTCAGACACCTGACTATGATTGTCAGACACCTGACTATGAGTTTCAGACACATCAATATGAATTTGAGTCGGAAAACAGAAAACCGATAAACTGAAAAACCGGAAAGCCGAAAATTTCACCATTAGTGTCAGAGACCTGACAATGAGTGTCAGACACTTCACGATGAGTGTCAGCAGTTCACCATGAATGTCAGACACTTCACCATCAGTGTCAGACACTTCACTATGAGTGTCAGACACATCACTTTGAATGTCAGACACTTTACTATGAGTGTCAGACACTTGACTATCAGTGCCAGAATCCTGACTATGAGTGTCAAACACCACCATTAGTGTCAGACATATCACTAATGTCACCAAGTTTGCCGAGTGTCAGACACATTACTATGAATTTGAACCGGAAAACAGAAAACCGAAAAGCCGAAAACTGCACCATTAGTGTCAGAGACCTGACTATGATTGTCAGACACCTGACTATGAGTGTCAGACACTTCACTATGAGTGTCAGACATTTCACTATCAATCAGTGTCAGAAATTTCGCTATGAGTGTCAGACACATCAATATGAATTTGAGCCGGAAAACAGAAAACCTATTAACTGAAAAACCGAACAGCCGAAAATTTTACCATTAGTGTCAGAGACCTGACAATGAGTGTCAGACACTTCACTATGAGTGTCAGACACTTCACCATCAGTGTCAGACACTTCACTATGAGTGTCAGACACTTCACTATCAATCAGTGTCAGACATTTCGCTATGAGTGTCAGACACATCAATATGAATTTGAGCCGGAAAACAGAAAACCTATTAACTGAAAAACCGAACAGCCGAAAATTTCACCATTAGTGTCAGAGACCTGACTATGAGTGTCAGACACATCACTATGAAATTGAACCGGAAAACAGAAAACCGATAACCTGAAAAGACGAAAAGTTCACCTTACGTGTCAGAGACCTGACTATGAGTGTCAGACACCTAATTATGAGTGTCAAACACTTCACTATGAGTGTCAGACACTTCGCTATGAGTGTCAGACACTTCACTATGAGTGTCAGACACTTCGCTATGAGTGTCAGACACTTCACTATGAACTTGAACTTGAACCGGAACACAGATAACCGATAAACCGAAAACTTCACTCTGAGTGAGTCAGATTCAGACCCATCAGTATGAACTTAAACTTGAACCAGAACACAGAAAACCGATAAACCCAAAAACCAATAAACGAGTGTCAGACACCTGACCATAAGTGTCAGACACATTACTATGAACTTGAACTTAAATAGAAAAACCGAAGAACCTATAAACGAGTTTTAGACACCTGACTATGAGTGTCAGACACTTTACTATGAGTGTCAGACACTTCACTATGAGTGTCAGACACATCACAATGAACTTGAACCAAAAAACAGAAATCCGAAAAACCGAAAATCCGAAAACCCGAATAACCGAAGGACCGAGGGACCGAAAGACCGAAGGACCGAGGGACCGAAAGACCGAAAGACCGAAAGACCGAAAGACCGAAAGACCGAAAGACCGAAAGACCGAAAGACCGAAAGACCGAAAGACCGAAAGACCGAAAGACCGAAAGACCGAAAGACCGAAAGACCGAAAGACCGAAAGACCGAAAGACCGAAAGACCGAAAGACCGAAAGACCGAAAGACCGAAAGACCGAAAGACTGAAAGACCGAAAGACCGAAAGACCGAAAGACCGAAAGACCGAAAGACCGAAAGACCGAAAGACCGAAAAACCGAAAATCCGAAAACCCGAATAACCGAAGGACCGAGGGACCGAAAGACCGAAAGACTGAAGGACCGAGGGACCGAAAGACCGAAAGACCGAAAGACCGAAAGACCGATAAACGAGTGTCAGACACCTGACTATGATTGTCAGACACCTGACTATGAGTTTCAGACACATCAATATGAATTTGAGTCGGAAAACAGAAAACCGATAAACTGAAAAACCGGAAAGCCGAAAATTTCACCATTAGTGTCAGAGACCTGACAATGAGTGTCAGACACTTCACGATGAGTGTCAGCAGTTCACCATGAATGTCAGACACTTCACCATCAGTGTCAGACACTTCACTATGAGTGTCAGACACATCACTTTGAATGTCAGACACTTTACTATGAGTGTCAGACACTTGACTATCAGTGCCAGAATCCTGACTATGAGTGTCAAACACCACCATTAGTGTCAGACATATCACTAATGTCACCAAGTTTGCCGAGTGTCAGACACATTACTATGAATTTGAACCGGAAAACAGAAAACCGAAAAGCCGAAAACTGCACCATTAGTGTCAGAGACCTGACTATGATTGTCAGACACCTGACTATGAGTGTCAGACACTTCACTATGAGTGTCAGACATTTCACTATCAATCAGTGTCAGAAATTTCGCTATGAGTGTCAGACACATCAATATGAATTTGAGCCGGAAAACAGAAAACCTATTAACTGAAAAACCGAACAGCCGAAAATTTTACCATTAGTGTCAGAGACCTGACAATGAGTGTCAGACACTTCACTATGAGTGTCAGACACTTCACCATCAGTGTCAGACACTTCACTATGAGTGTCAGACACTTCACTATCAATCAGTGTCAGACATTTCGCTATGAGTGTCAGACACATCAATATGAATTTGAGCCGGAAAACAGAAAACCTATTAACTGAAAAACCGAACAGCCGAAAATTTCACCATTAGTGTCAGAGACCTGACTATGAGTGTCAGACACATCACTATGAAATTGAACCGGAAAACAGAAAACCGATAACCTGAAAAGACGAAAAGTTCACCTTACGTGTCAGAGACCTGACTATGAGTGTCAGACACTTTACTATCAGCGTCAAATTCCTGACTATGAGTGTCAGATAAATCATTTTGAGTGTCAGACACTTCACTATGAGTGTCAGACACCTAATTATGAGTGTCAGACACTTCACTATGAGTGTCAGACACTTCGCTATGAGTGTCAGACACTTCGCTATGAGTGTCAGACACTTCACTATGAACTTGAACTTGAACCGGAACACAGATAACCGATAAACCGAAAATTTCACTCTGAGTGAGTCTGATTCAGACCCATCAGTATGAACTTAAACTTGAACCAGAACACAGAAAACCGATAAACCCAAAAACCAATAAACGAGTGTCAGACACCTGACCATAAGTGTCAGACACATTACTATGAACTTGAACTTAAATAGAAAAACCAAAGAACCTATAAACGAGTTTTAGACACCTGACTATGAGTGTCAGACACTTCACTATGAGTGTCAGACACATCACAATGAACTTGAACCAAAAAGACCGTTAGACCGATAAACGAGTGTCAGACACCTGACTTTGAGTTTCAGACACATCAATATGAATTTGAGTCGGAAAACAGAAAACCGATAAACTGAAAAACCGGAAAGCCGAAAATTTCACCATTAGTGTCAGAGACCTGACAATGAGTGTCAGACACTTCACGATGAGTGTCAGCAGTTCACCATGAATGTCAGACACTTCACCATCAGTGTCAGACACTTCACTATGAGTGTCAGACACATCACTATGAATGTCAGACACTTTACTATGAGTGTCAGACACTTGACTATCAGTGCCAGAATCCTGACTATGAGTGTCAAACACCACCATTAGTGTCAGACATATCACTAATGTCACCAAGTTTGCCGAGTGTCAGACACATTACTATGAATTTGAACCGGAAAACAGAAAACCGAAAAGCCGAAAACTGCACCATTAGTGTCAGAGACCTGACTATGATTGTCAGACACCTGACTATGAGTGTCAGACACTTCACTATGAGTGTCAGACACTTCACTATCAATCAGTGTCAGACATTTCGCTATGAGTGTCAGACACATCAATATGAATTTGAGCCGGAAAACAGAAAACCTATTAACTGAAAAACCGAACAGCCGAAAATTTCACCATTAGTGTCAGAGACCTGACAATGAGTGTCAGACACTTCACTATGAGTGTCAGACACTTCGCCATCAGTGTCAGACACTTCACTATGAGTGTCAGACACATCACTATGAATGTCAGACACTTTACTATGAGTGTCACACACTTCACTATCAATCAGTTTCAGACACTTTGCTATGAGTGTCAGAGTGCAGATACCTAACTATGAGTGTCAGACACATCAATATGAATTTGAACAGGAAAACAGAAAACCGATAAACTGAAAAACCGAAAAGCCGAAAATTTCACCATTAGTGTCAGAGACCTGACAATGAGTGTCAGACACTTCACGGTGAGTGTTAGTCACTTCATTATGAATGTCAGACACTTCACCATCAGTGTCAGACACATCACTATGAATGTCAGACACTTTACTATGAGTGTCAGACACTTGACTATCAGTGCCAGAATCCTGACTATGAGTGTCAAACACCACCATTTGTGTCAGACATATCACTAGTGTCACCAAGTTTGCCGAGTGTCAGACACATTACTATGAATTTGAACCGGAAAACAGAAAACCGAAAAGCCGAAAACTGCACCATTAGTGTCAGAGACCTGACTATGAGTGTCAGACACTTGACTATCAGTGCCAGAATCCTGACTATGAGTGTCAAACACCACCATTAGTGTCAGACATATCACTAGTGTCACCAAGTTTACCGAGTGTCAGACACATTACTATGAATTTGAACCGGAAAACAGAAAACCGAAAAGCCGAAAACTGCACCATTAGTGTCAGAGGCCTGACTATGAGTGTCAGACACATCACTATGAAATTGAACCGGAAAACAGAAAACCGATAACCTGAAAAGACGAAAAGTTCACCTTACGTGTCAGAGACCTGACTATGAGTGTCAGACACTTTACTATCAGCGTCAAATTCCTGACTATGAGTGTCAGATAAATCATTTTGAGTGTCAGACACTTCACTATGAGTGTCAGACACCTAATTATGAGTGTCAGACACTTCACTATGAGTGTCAGACACTTCGCTATGAGTGTCAGACACTTCACTATGAGTGTCAGACACTTCGCTATGAGTGTCAGACACTTCACTATGAACTTGAACTTGAACCGGAACACAGATAACCGATAAACCGAAAACTTCACTCTGAGTGAGTCAGAGTCAGACCCATCAGTATGAACTTAAACTTGAACCAGAACACAGAAAACCGATAAACCCAAAAACCGATAAACGAGTGTCAGACACCTGACCATGAGTGTCAGACACATTACTATGAACTTGAACTTTAATAGAAAAACCGAAGAACCTATAAACGAGTTTTAGACACCTGACTATGAGTGTCAGACACCTAACTATGAGTGTCAGTCACTTCACTTTGAGTATCAGACACCTAACTGTGAGTGAGTGAGATAGTGAAGCGTCTTATATCAAATTTTAGTAGTAGTGATAGTATGGAGCCTTGTCGAATAAACATAGTTTTTAGCAATATCTATCGGATATACCGGATAATCGCTTGGAGGCCTAAGCTCACTTTATGTTCTGTGAACTTCAACGTGGCATGCTCCTAAATGACGTAAAAATATGACTATTGGAATCTTCATAAATGCTCTAATTTTGTGCCAAATTCCAGGCGTATAATGCCAGGCCCAAGTTTCTATTGTTTTTGAGTTTCTTTGCGTCTGTAAGCTCACTCATTAGGGAGAACATGCAGAAAAATTTTATTAAAAAAAGGTCAAAATAAAACGGGTATGATGATGAACGTGCAATGATATTATTTTGATCTATTTGTCGGTACAAATGAATTCTCAATAAATCGCAGCAGGTTGACATTATGACAGGTGTTCACAATAAGCCTGTATAATGATTACGTCATTGTAGTCGTGGTGTGAGTCGGTACTCGCGATATCGGGACAGTACGGTTTAACGTTTCATATTCACGCGATACCATTATTTAATATTCGAAAATACTTTGAATCAGTTAATTTTCATATAACGATTTTGAAATCTATTAAATACAGAAGTATATAAGAAAGAGGACACTCTAAAATCCACTGAAATATATATTTCTTTAAGCGGATCGTCAAAAATAGTTCCAGGTCAAAGGCTAGCTGTTGGAGCAAAACACATAGTTCCATCTATTATTTTAATTACTCAAAGAAACAAATACACAAATATCTATAATATTAATTTGAGAAGCGAGCGAGGCAGACAGACATTTTTGATAGAACCATAAATTACAAAAGTTGTCATAATGATTATAAAGTTTACCACAGATTACAACAGCAGCAATGCACTCAGCAGCTACAGGCAGCCTTACTATAGCCTCTTACTATTACACAGAAGAAGAAGAAAAAGAAGTTTTTAAACGACGCACTTACATATTTATAGTTAGATATGTTCTTGTTTTGGAATTCCTAAAATCTGTCCTGTCCTGTCTTTCGCTCATTAACTAAATCTCATAAATATTTTTGTGATAAAACATATTCTGTTACAATTATACAATATACCTATTTAGTATTACCAAACGAACCATCTGCTAAAAGCGTATTCGATCCGCACGTGAAAAATGTAACACCCTCTCAAAGGGAGTGCAATTAATAAATAAAACCCTTTGAATGAACAGCGCATTTGAATATCAAACAATAATAGGAGAAACGAGGGATTCCGGGGTTGCCATTTTTCAGCATTCTCTACTGTTTTGGTAAATTTATGGTCATATATTTTTTAAATTGTAATTCCTATTATTTTTTGGTATACCACTTTATTTGGGTTGACATAAAATGGACAATGTGTGGACATTACTTTTGTTTTAATAGTCTTATACATATTTTACACACTTTTTATTATACGACGGCTTTCACAATACTTTAACTGAATAATTATGTAATAAATATTGTTTAAAACCTGATGTCGATCTCAAATGATAACTGTTTCAGACGAAAAATATATTATGTTCGCAGTAGAAGAACTTTTAAAATGTACCTTTTTGACCACTATACATTGCCATGTATAGTGGTCAAAAAGGTACCTTTACTTACTTACTATATACTTGATGCAATGGAAAGAGTACATTAGTCTGGCATTTATTCAACCGGCAATTACATCCTGGGGTCAAAGAGTCGTTTTTCCATGTATCTAATGAAAGGACATAATTTATGCCCATTTGTAAGTATGGGGCCCAGTCGTGAGAGTATGGTGTGAGAAAAATTGCTTTGAGATACAGGTAGGTAGTATGTGTTCACAGAATTTTACAAATGTTCCACTTTCTGTACTACCACAACTATTTTAAGTTCAATTTTGAATGAAGATCGCTTCTAAAATTCTTGCCACCCTAAAAACTGTTATGGTAAATTTTACCTTACAAATCTCACAGTTTTAGCAGTAGGTAGTCTACTTTCATTAATAATACTAGATGAATCTCTAACACAGGGGTCTAGACTTTAAAATTGACAAAAACACAGGACCACATTTACTGCTAACTGACAAATGGGTTGTCATAACCCGAGCCGAACATAACACCAATACAGCTCACAAACCTTATTCTCCACAAATAACCCGTAAACGCGCGCGTGCGATTTACGAGGGAATCGTAAACCGTTCGCAACTTGGGCCACCACAAGCGCTAACAAGTTGAATTCGTACGGCTAACGACATAGACGAAATGAATAGCCCATTTCCATCTGAACAGAAATTGCGAGGCCGATATTAAAATTGATTTCACTAGGGCTTTATTGCACAGAACTTTTCACAGTGACTGTTATTTTTTCGGAACAGTAATAAAAATGTGGAACAATTGTATCGGGAGCAATTTTGTTTTCATTGTGGAGTGTGCGCGGATCGAAAGCTATATTGTTTGTTGTTTGTTTAGAGTTGTTGGAATATGGATTTGTGGAGAATACAACGAAATTAAATCAAATTTCCAGTCAAAAAGTAACCTTTTACCTTTAGGATTTGATAAAACCGTTGAATTTTTACCAACATCCAATTGAAAATATTTTAAACTATACACACAACATTCACGACGATGACTTGCCCTACTTCAATAATCCTAAAAGGCATTTTTGTTCTCAGGATAAATGCAAGTTTTATTCGATTATTCAGAGTGTAAAATCTCCAGATCCAATATATATGCAATGTGTCTGCCTACCTTTGTTTAAACAATCTAGTACGTCAATATACTTTTTTCACCCTTCAAAGCAAACACGAAATCACTCACTTAATCTATGCCAAAACCAGAAATATACGGAACTAAGACACAACATATTTCCATCATTTCTCGATATTGACTTGAGCATCGAATAGCGGAATATCGCATAAATCCGACATCAATACGGGGGGGTTATTTATACGAGTATTTTTACCTTTCGTGAGCGAATCACCGACAGGGGAATACCCTGGAGGAGCCATGATAGCTGTTATAAGAACGATTGTTTATTTTGTACAGAGATGTATGTAAGAGTCAAGTAACTTTTGCTTTTACTTAACATCACGCTTGTATTTCCCAAAGGATTGGGGTATCTATCACTCAAATTTTATAGGTTATGTTACATCCTCATTATTTTCATTCTTCAAATATTACGATCTTCCAAGCAATAATCCAGTCCGAAATATATTATTATTATTGATGTGAAATGACTGATTCAAATGGGTACTAATCAATAAAAAGATTTTTTTAAAGAAACCTCTTTACTTCATCTTCCACTACTACTTCAGTATACAATAAACCAATCAATATATATCAAGTAATCGATCAATGGACGTTCACGTATGGCGAACGTTGGTCATTATTACGGTGCACGGCAGTCGATTAATTTGCCTGTATCACTGTAGTTATGATGAAGTATCACACGGCACTTAATCAGTATCAAGCTCGTTAATTAATTTATTATTAATGTCATTACTTTATACCGATCATGGTGATAATTTTAAAATTCAATATGTTAATATTATGAACGTAAGTACGGGCTTGCATACCACCAAGGGGAAAATACATTAAGTTTTAGGTTTTATTTCGGTAAAATTGGATTTAAAACTAGACATTGGAACTTGGAAGGTTTGATTGAAACAATCCGTTTACATCTACGTACTATAAAATAAAACCTAAAATGTCACAAATATGCTCACTAGTCATGCTTTTGATAACAACACCTACAATTGAGATTTTTAATTTAGTTGGATAGGGTCATAAATTAGATATTCTTTTTTGCCAAAGTCATTTACTTTCAATAAAAATTAGAGAGGAATGGATCCGTAAATAAAAGCTAGCAGTAAATAACAGAAGATATTTTTAATTAACAAACAAACATCCACTTCCAATAATGAAGTCACAGATAAAACAAAAGAGCAGAAATAAAAGATTCCTCCGAAGTTTGGAGCCTCTCCCGAGCGCCAACTCTTTGCCGACCAACTTCAGTAATAGCGTTTTCTTAATAAATAAATAGTTACGCTCCGAAATAGTTTGTACTCATATGAGTTGCGATGTGATCTAAAACTATTAAAATTTGCACAGATTAGTGATATATTGAAGCTATAAGCATTTCAAAATGCAGTGTGTCAAGTAGGGCGTTAATATAAATTGGCAAAAAACATTTTGATAGATTATAATTTTATTGAATACGCCTGCTGGTAAGAACAATAAATTATTGTACTAGAGAATCGTTTGGATCTGAATCTTTGTGTTCTAATTTGCTACTACGTATTACGTTCATAAATGAACCCACGAAACACGATAAATTCCCATCTCCTTACACAAAATTAGTCTCGAGAGCGAAGTCTCCCACATAATAAGCGTCTCCCACAATTCCTTCTCGCAGTTTTATGAACCCTTTGGAGATAAGAGCGGAGAACTAAGAGGCTGTTCTTAAAATTAATTAATCCATCTAGATAAAAGGGATCCGGGTCGGGACAGCTGAAGAATATTAATTCGTCGTAAAGACAATGTTCCGCTGTACGGCGATGTGTGTGCGGCGAGAGATAGGCAGACTTGTTGCTGCAAACAAAGACAATTTGTTAGCAAGTATGGATTAATGTATGATGAAAGTTGGCCACCTTCTGATATATTAATAAATATTGAAAGTAATTTTCTTAAACCTATATTGTTAAAAACGAAAACGGATAATAAATGCGAAAATAAACTTATTTGTTAATTACGCTTTTACAGTTAAACGGGAGTACTGAACCATAGAGTTGAAGCTAGGATGAAAATAGCTTGACCTCTGGGGAAAGTTAAAAGATAGTTATTATCATTCTGGGTATATCAAGTAGTACGTTTAGGACGCGAGTGAAATAGCAGGAAACAGCTAGTTTTTTAATGGTGATAATTCGAATGTCGCGTTGGTCTAGTGGTCAGAGGGCCATCGTGACTAAACATGACGTATCTTGTACAAATTTTAAGTTTATTGGCATGATTTCAGACCAGTGTTGCTCAAATCGAGATGAAATTTAATTAATATAAATTACGAGTATATAAATCAACAGGGTTACAGGGCGGACTGGCCACGTTCTGCCACATTAGCACAGATTCATGTTTTATTAATACTTTAAGCAATTCACACAAATGATAGTGTATTAAATACGTTTTCAATAATAACGTTGTTGTATGAAACTGATTGAACTACCAAATTGAATTGGGGTTTTATTGATAAATATATCGACGTCCCAACACATTCATTCACGCGGTTGATATTATTCCACACTTAAAAAGGGATTGTCGATATTGGTAGCCATGTTACGATTATAAGCTGTACTGGTTTCAGAGAAATTAATTATCTTAAATCGTAATTAGTAAAGCTGACCGTTTAATATCAACACTTTTAATTTTTTTTCAACATATTTCAAAATGCTGGCGTGGTGATACGGAAGCTCCGGTTCATATAAATTATGGAGGAATCAGATTAGCGACCATCAATTACCAGCAAATGAGGTCCGAACTGTCAGGTTTTGTGTAATCTACGCGACGAGCGGAGCGAGCGGTCGGAGCGCGCGGTCGGAGCGAGCGGTAATAAGCGGTGAGTGGTCAGGGCGCCTTTCATTTACATAAACGATGAATTGCAATTGAAAGTTCAAGGTGAATTACCGTCACCATTATTAGCCTAGCCATTTGTAAATGTACAATGAATAGGTGTGTACCTGATGTCACGGACAGGTAATGATGGAGAGCTAAATATCCTGGGCGACACAATCATAAACATATTATGATACTAATCTGTCAAAATTATTTAGGCAAAATGTAAATAAAATATCTAAAACTTACTTATGACTTAAACCATCTGTTCAACGTTCTTTTAAAAAATGAGGGTAAAATGTAGATAATATAATAGGGCGGGCGGCGAGCCCTTTCATTGTCGGCTGGGCGGCGGGCGAGGTATCTTTTTAATTTACTTTTTTCCGCTTTACGCGTTATCCAAATGCTCTACCAAGTGGTCATTACAAATAAAATTAAATGTAAATTTACACTGTAATTAGGTATTTTATGTGAATATTCATTTTATCATAAAGACGGATACTGGAATTTACATAATTAATTAAACATACTCAAAGCAATGAAAATACTGCGTAAATTCAAATGCAGAATAGACCGCTCTTTAGCAAATCAAACACAAATCCAGACAATGAAGACAGATTAGTACACCTGATCGCACACCCTGACAAACAGACACACGTACACACTTCATGTAGACATACAGGAATGTAGAGATATAGACAGACGGCCGTGCACTGTACGCATCATTAAGTACTTAGTATTTGAACACACGGCTATATTTGCAATGTAAAAAAAAGTTCATCGATCTAAAATTAAATATTAATAAAAGGAAGGATAAGTAAATTGCATTAATTCTACCCAGTAGCTAATCTTAATATCTAATTAAAGTAAACGCATAATATTTCAGAAGGAATAAAAAATATAATAATACAGAAATAACAAAATGAATAAATTTATAGCAAAATATAGTGTAGATTCTCATCAAATAGCAATAGAATATATTTGATGAGGTCTAATATGTAGACATGTTATTACTGGAAGGGTACAACTACGTATACATTATCATACAGACACACAGACCGCTGGGGTGGATACTCAGCACGCGTCACTGGGCACTAACTATTCGAACTGACGCGAGGATAATACAAATTAGAGGTGTATTTGTTTTGAATTAAGGGCTTCGATTATGGACGGAGCAACGATTAATCAATTGTCTCTTTGCGTTTACATTACAGTTTTGAAATTAAAGTTGTTTGGTTAGCAATATGGTCACTTGATGAGTCTGATGACCATCATTCTTTAGGTCTTATGGGAATTTCTGCGACACGATTAGAACTTATTGGTTGAAGCCCCAGAGGCATATAGGAAGAATATAGTTTCATGATTAAAATTAGTGTGTTTATCGAATGAAGTTTTTCTATTCTTTGCTACGAGAATGAGAATAAAATAAAAGCGTTTACTACTCCGTGAACCATGGTTTTTATACTTAAGTGTTATGGCACGATTAAATAGCTTTGCCATAAAAAAAAGGTTGTTATTTTGCACATAACAACAAATCCACGGATGTGTCTAAAGAGGAACATTTTATTGCGAGTGGCCGCACCTCAGCCGGCACAGCTGAGCGCCACTTAAGAAAACCGTGCCTTCGTCTACTGTAGCCATAAGCTAGCCCATTACTTGCGGGATATTCCTGCTCTAGATTTTTATAAATTACCAGAATATACATCACTGCTCTTCTTGAGTACTAGCTTTTGGCCGTTCTTAAAAGTGGGCGTACCATTTCAACTGAAAATGGAGTCTAATCCTGCAATTTGTAACTTTGTAAATTGGTACAATTTCGTATCTTGTGATATTTGGAAATCCAGCATAAATTAAGTAATATATTTGGAAAAGCAAATCTCACACAGCAAGTTACACAGTAAAACAAGAAAAAGTTACCACCACAAATAAGGAATAGCTATAATCAAAGGACTGTCCTATATTCGTTTCTCATCACACCAATCCTACACCCCATATTGGATAGCGTTGTTTACAAGATATTTAAGTCCCGCCCTCCGCGGCCCTTTGACGAGCACACCGTAAATACTCACCATTGTCAGTTTTTTTTTTTTTTTTTTTTTTTTTTTTTTTTTTTTTTTTTTTTTTTTTTTGTGTATGGCATCTCGCAGGTCAACCTAGAAGGTTGTCGACTGCTTAACCGGGCTTGCCTGTGAAGTGCCTTAAATAAATTTAGGGCCTCCAGCCAGGGCTTAACTTACAAAACTAAGCGACTACACGTTAAGGGCACCCCCTAGTGGGGTACGGGCCTCGGCTTAGGGCGTCGCTGGGGGAGGACAGCAAGGGACAGGCTGGATCAGAATAAATTATGATTATTATAATCGGGAATTTTAAAGCTATTTGCTCAGCTCGCGGGCTGGCTCGTCGAGCTAGGGTCGGGAGGGCATGGACTAGGTCGTCGCGACGGACCTCGGCGGCGAGGTCGATATGAACGCGGTCTGTGTTTGTGTAGAGTGCTAGTGGACCTACTGCTCTCTTGGAAGAGGGTTATAGCGTCATCGGGTATGGTGAGAGTATGCCTCGGGCGGCGAATTTTACTGATCTGGGAGGGTGCGTATCCGGCGGCCGATACGACTAGAGGGTTTGGATGCTTTTCGGCAGCATCAAAGTAATACTTGGCAGCACGTTTCATAAACTGTTGGATGGTGGGCAGTTTGAGATCGAGATGGAGGTTCTCGTTTCGTACGTAGAAAGGGGCCACTGTGATTTTTCGTAAGAAACGGTTTTGGAGGGTCTGCATTCTATGGAGACGGTATGGCTTTGAGTGTGCGAACACAACGGAAGCATATGTTATAATGGGGCGGATGCACGTGGTGTAGATGCGCAATTTGCACTTGAGTGACAATTTGCTACGTGCATTTAACATACAGTGGAGGCGACTGAGAGCGAAGGCCGCTCGAGAGCGGGCAGACTTTATGTGCTCTCCGAAGTTGAGGACTCACCATTGTCAGTACCGTTATTTTTGTACTACGTTTGTTATTGTGAGACCTGCGGAGTATTTTTAGTAAAGGATTTAGAAACCGATTTTAGAATATCTGGTAAAAGGAATTAATTTGAAAGTAGAGAGTAAGACAACAACAACGTACAACGTACAACGTATCGAATCAAACCATTTTCGCCGATAAATTTCTATAGATTATATATAACATAATCCAAACAATGCGACACTTCCTCTTATACGACTTCGAGTTCCTGTTTCCAGAGACATACCGAAAGTCACAAACAGCCAATTAGCTATTTATAAAATAGCATTCCTTAATATTAAGTAGTCGTGCTGTATCATCCGGACTAAATGGACGTAGAATGCCTCCCCAGGGACCTATCGTAGGCCCATTTCTAAAACGCGCTTAATGAATCACTGCCAGTTTCATTTTCTTTTTTATAGCATTCAGACCCCAAATTAGGCATAATGCTTGTCGTAGCTCTTTGTGCCATTACGTTTGAAGTTTATTTTGTCATTGTCAACTTAAAGTTCTCAATCAATTATGTTCTCGTAAAGTTTGAAAGTTTGCGATTTGATTTAAATATTCACTTCAACAGCCAAGGGCAGTTGTAATATAAAATCCTGTTTTCTGAAACGACATACTCGTAACCAAAGATTCTGTTACCAATAAACATTTTTACCACCAACCTATTGCGCGTAAGCTTTATATCTAAAAGTGTCGGTTATTCTGGCAAATGCTCGACACTCGACAACGTTCAACGTAAGATCAACACGTTTCGCTCGTATTTCACCAGCGGCCGACAGGTGGCGCCTCTTACCGCCATTTTTATGACATTACACATAATTTGTCACGTGTATTCCTTTGTTGTTCGAAGCTGGTGATATATTCGTGAAGTAGGGAAAGAATACAGGTACCCTGGCGCCTTGCGATAAAAAGTTTTTTCTTTATTTTCAAGCACTAGACTGTAATGGGACCACTTATCATTTTTCTTGGAATATTACACACGTATGTAATTTATGAGTAGTATGAGATGATAAAGTTTTTTTGCTTAATGTGTCTTTGTATGTGCGAAATGATGTTTAAGTATGTGAAGCTTTTTAATGTTATTTTTTCTGCTTTTGGCCTCTTTCATTTTGATGACCCGAATCTTGAACAGATTAAAAAGCTCTCCACCAACACCCTACGTATGTTAAATATCAAGATATAACTTACCTTTTCTAAAGAATGTTATAACTCATTGCTTTATATGTTTCAATATTTGTCATAGTGATAGTAATATTGATGCAATGTACATCATACATTAAACTCTCAGAATGAAAATATTGCAATTGTCATGAAAGCAGGTGCTGTGCGTTTATACTGCAGTTTATATACCTATTCACTATTGTGCAAGACTATTTTTATTTAAATTGAGTACTTTTATAGTTTGATGATTATTAAATAACCACAAAGCTAATCATCAGCACTCGATATCATTTATTTTAAAAACAAATGACTGCGCTACCGGCACTCTCGCCAATTACCCTCATGGCGTTACCCTCTCTCAAAATATCTCCAACAAAACAAATAATCCTGCGCAGAATGAACTGACAACGGAGACTCCAGTAATTATATCGTAAGGAGAGCTCTTGAAAAAAACTTGGCAAATTATTTGTGTAGCGTCAAAAGAAAGAATGACAGCAGATGATAGTAGCATCCCTTGGGTGAGGCCATTAATAACGTTCAAAAACATTGTTTGTTGAGGATCGCCGCGATTTATCGTGGAACCACCCTCGCTCCCACCCTTCGGTAAAAAAAATGTTGTGAAGTGCGCCGCCGAGGTTTAACGAGGTTCCGTATGAAAGTGAAAGGAGTGGAGGATCGCAATTTTTATATCATTTCCATAAAAAAAGTATTTTGAATAAATTGCGTCAGGAATATAAGGAGATACAAACAAGTAATTCGGTGAAACAAAGTTATCACCTGGAATTGTATTATTCGAGAAGTCTCAAAATTAAAGTTCTAAAATATGATTCAAAGATAAAAAGTGACAACAACCTTCAGTAAAGTTAATGTTAAAACAATAATACTGTTTGTTTTTCATTTTCTTCGTCAAGAAATGATAAACTTTTCACAAAGATGTCTGAGCCTAAAATTTAATCTACTGCTTCCCTAGAAACAAAAGCTCTAGAAAATTAAACTTTTACAAAAGGGCTGCTTAAATAGAAACGTTTTAGGCCTCACAATAAAACCCATTAAGTACTGAAATCAGGCTCACTCGTAAACCTAGATTTGGGACCATTCTCAATATCTGGACCGACTAATGGGACGCCCTATTTCTCTATTTAGACTGAATAATTGCTTCTTTGATATTTATTGAGGTGGGGTGGTGGGATCATAGACGTAAAAAATAAACAGCATCGTAAACTGGATGAACATGAAACCAGACTTACCAATCCGAAGAACTTTAAGTAAGGTGATTTCTAATTGCACTTGTGTTCTAGAACATACAAAAAATTAGAAAAACTTATTATAAAACTTATTAGAAAAAAACTAGTGTATACTTAACTGTAATAAGTGTAGGCGTCTTCTTAGCAATCCGGGTAAGAATATCAAAATAGTCACTTGCTGGCTTGTGACAACTGGTCTATTTTATTACAAACTCAAAGGTCTAAGATGAATCGTATTGCGGTTTAGTTGTAACATGCCAACCCTTTATCTTACCTTGGCGATCGTAACTATTGTAAGTTCAATATTAATTGATTTAATTTCGATCATAATTGGCTACTACAATAATTGATTCTTGTAGTTCATATTTATTGTTCCAGCTGCTCCATATAATTTCAAGGGTTTTCCATTTCTAAGGATCTCCAAAACCGCGATGATCCATCGTAGTGAAGCTATCTCCTTTCACCTCACGCAAGCGCTCGTGGAAATTATTTCTGTAGCTTTTTTCAGTTTTAATTTTCCAAAGTTTTCATGAACATTTTTTTTTGTTATTACAGAATAAATTAATTAGTGTAAGAATATATCCTGCGGGTGATTAGTATTCTTGAGGGCTGGACCGTTAAATTTTAATGAACTCTTTTATAGATTATTTTTATAGCTCATTTTATGAACGTTTTAATGGGAGACTTCAAAACTCAATACTTATAATATTTATAGGTATATTGTGCAAGTAGATGGCATCTATTAGAGTGCTCTTCCACATTAGTTGTCTTCGCCTCATTTGTTGTTTCAACGTTTTACGACGTTGCATGTATTTTATTGTATTAGGTTGTTGTTTTGATTTTGCAAATAAAGGTGTGTTATTATAATCTATACTAATAAATCATCATAAACACTTATTGAAACCTCTCATATAAATGCCATGATTATAAAGTTAAGTCTGAGTAATTAAAAACCAATAATATTTTTATGTGTATATCTAATTTCACCTTGTTTAAAAATAACATAATGAAAGTAGTATGGAGTGTCCCATACGCTATCAATAACCGTATAATACGATCACTATATTTAACCAAACCCTTTTTATCGTCGAAAAAACCGAAACATGCTCCAATATTATTATTATAAATAATATGTTATCTAATAATAAACGTTGGAGCAACGCAAAGAAGATCTTAATAAAATCCGTGTAATAAACGTGGAGCGACAGATTTACGGCGAACCGGTCCGGCCCGGAGACCGGCGCGATCCGCTCCAATCCGGCTTAATCCGCCCGGATCCGGGCCGGAGGCGATCTGGAGCTTTACTCCTTTGGGAGAGGCTCCGTAATAGCCGTAATAGACGGCCCTTAAACGTCCAGTTACAACATGACAGGACGAGTTTTAGCTCGTAAATTATGTTGGCTAATTAGTTTTGGTGGATATTTAATAAAATATAAATAGTACACAGGTATGTTTTGTTGTTTAGTTTCATAACTAAACTGTCCACGCTTTAGTTTAGTTCAGATAAACCTCTCAGCGATGTGTTGCTCTACCATAATAAACTTTAGTGAAATACTATTGTAAACAGCACGTGCGTCAAAGCCTGTCACGCTGCTAAAACTAATATCAACTGACTATTAGTTTTCACGAGATTTCATGAAGTGAGGTAAGGTGATGTGGGTGATTTTTTGGCCGAATTTCACAAGCAGTCACTGAATTGGGCTTGCGATGTTAGGTTGTTTAGTCCGTCTCTATCATCGATCCTGGTGGTGTTGTCAAGGTAACAAGTAACAAGTCAATTTCCATTATAATACTGTGATTTGCTTATGCTTGTTCGAGGAAGAGTGTTCAAATTCATTTATGTGGCAGTTTGAACTAGATGAAAAAATATATAACCCTTCTCTTTGTTTTACTGTAGTCCGGTAAAAAAGTCGGATTAAAACCAATAATACCTACTAAATATTTTTTCTTTGTTATTTCTAATTTATCTATGGTGAGACGATCAACGATCATAATTTTAATTTACTCATAAATAAACTATTAACTTGACACAAATGCTATTATCCTAAGAGACGCTCACTTTATATCTGCGACAAAGAGTTATTGTTGAGATGACGCCACCACACTTACAACTGCAACAACAATCAAATGAGATGTAATCAGGTAAACCAAACTAGGGTTGGTACGCTGCTAGTGCTTTCCCAATTAGATTGTACGTTAACAGACAGACGGACCGACGGAATGAGGGCACCCTAATGGAGGTACATCGCAGACATTATTATTAACCAGTGTTCAGACTTGACGGCACTTGGGAACTTCAGTTTTGATGGAAATTTATGTTTTTGAAGAACATTTAGTAATTGTACTATACATAACATCGCCAAGGGGGCTAATGAGCACTTAAGAAGGACTATAGATAGAGCAAAAATGCTGTCAGAATATATTTAATGTTTCTAGCTGTGTTTTTATTAAAAATCTTTATTCATAATTTTGTTTAAATAGGATTAAGTTATGTCTATTGAAGGTTTTTAATCTATCAAAAGAATAGACAATAGCGAATAAATTAGTTCCATAAATCGTAATAATTTAAATATCCAATCACAATTACAGCAATGTCAGCGAATTATAATAGTATAAGCCTCTTTAGTTCATGACATATTTATTTTTATGAAGATTTTACTTAGAACGAATAAAATAAGTAGTTGCTATCCACCTCAGTTGGTAGCTTTTGTCTTTCGTTACCTTTGTCAAAAACTAAACAACAGCAACAGCATTTAATTATATCCTCTCTTATATAATTTTTGGGAACAATAACATTAATATACCAACTCAACCCTTACAATGCAACTATTAAACCCTCTTATAATACAAAAACCTTTGAAACACAGGACCCAGACATAACCGGGATACACTCCAGGGTCACGTCGCTCAATGTGCGCTGGTAATGAAGTCAGCTACCTGGCACTAAAAGTACCTCACATGTCACACAGGATGGGCTAGTACCATGCCTTCCTGTCGTTATGAGGACCTCGTATTTTATGTAGACGATAGGTGGTGAAGGGTTACTTGTTTAATATCGTGTGGGATAAACTAAATTACTGTCAAAATATTTTCAAGAACTTTCCTTTTTGGTAAAATTGTTTGAGGTGCGATATTTTTTATTGTTTCTCACAAATGTATCAGTATCTAAATTCACACAATAATTTATGTCGTACCGAAATCAAAACTACGACATCCTGATCCCCACCTTGGCCACTACAAATTGATCTGTCGAATATAATTTTCGATACACTAATTACAATACAATATTCTGGTAAACATTTTCTAAGTAGAAAATCTAAATCATTAAACCTACTACATTGCACGTAGACGTACAATCGATCAATGTATGGGAATGACATATAGCTAGTCGTAAACGAATGTCATTCCCATACATTGAGCGTTAGCGTTAGCGTTAGCGTTTTGCCACTTGTCTATCCCCCCTGAGCGCCCGCAATTACAGACAGGTGCAAATTAATGAACTAGCGCCAAAGTAGGCCACGAGTACAGACAGACGGCAAACGTGTCAGTTTTAGTATACTGACGAGCTGTAGTGTGTCTGGGCGTGTCAGTCGCATTGGTACCTAAGTACATTTTTAAATTAACGATAATTTTCAAACGATTCTGAACAATCCTTATTTAATATTAATCATGAAGTCCATTATGTTCGTCTAACTAAATCCATTAGATCTGCAAATGGACCATAATCACTATCTATCTCACCTAACCATTACGACTCCGTTAGTAGATAATCATAAAGTTCTTTGTAAATCTGTGTTTTTTTGTCAAATACTAAATTATTTTTTGTATCTATCACAAATTTTACGCTAAAAGTCTCCTTATTGAAATTCGGAAAGTATGGAGGGACAAAATTCCATACTTTGGCCTAATAACTATTGAGAAGTTTATAATAGAGAGTTCCAACAATAACTTGCCCTTAGATCCTAATTCGATATTATGGTGATAACTCGAATTAATCGACAAATAAAATTAGAGACTAGTTGTTTAAGGTGATTTCACTCATGTCCTCGGGTAACTACTACACGTGTCTGCATAAAAAGTATCATAATTATATCCTTTCCTAGGGTTCAAGATATCTCCATACCTAACTTAATCTTATTTTGTTAAGCCGTTTTACCATGAAAACGTAACAAATAAAAAACATTTCTACCCTTATAATATAAGTTTTGAAGGGTTTTGATAATGTATGCGATTTTGTCAATTCCATAAAGGTTAATGTAGATGTGGAAAAAAGACTCAGTTTTGCTGATCGAAAGGTTGCGTGTTCGACCCGAGCTATTGTGTGCACCCTCCCTACTGAGTAATACGTCACATCCTGGTCGGAGGGGTGGAGGGATTATTAGTAATGCGTTTTACACATTGCTGTTATTCATAGAAAAATATTAATAATAGCGTAAATGTAATGAAATTGCAATCTATAAGGGTGCAGCTACATTCACTGCTGGGGATATTTTATAGTTTAGTGTGCATGCTGTCGTTATTACTGCTTAATAGGTACTTTAACTACGGTATACGTTTTCGACAAAATTAAATTGGTCAAGGTTTTTGCTACCAATGACGACAGCTGATCATGTCATTAACACATCGAATTAGTAATTTAATAGACGGTGCTATTATGTTGGGCTTTCTGGGCTATTTAAGGAATACTGCACTCTATAAAGGTTATACACAATTTATTTTAATATGGAAATGTGTTCCAAATTTAATTTTACTTTGATGTAAGATCGACAGATGGCGTGGACTTAGAGAATTGTTTCCCTCTTCTTATGGGGGAGAACTTTTTCCATATAATATTTCTTTTTTAATTTGCTCTCCTGTGTTTCAATAGCAATTTTCTTCTGTATTAGGAAAAGAAAATTATGTATACAGTTTAGAATCGTATTTTAAATTTATGTTAAAATACTTTTTTAAATTTAAATTAAGTTTTGGCAACTTTTGCAGGTGTGTACCTATTTTCTTTTTTTTCAATAGCTGAACATAAATGATTTAAACTTTTTAATGACGCAATCTACACTAGAATATTAAACTGACTGAACTGACACCCTCCACGGTATCTTGACTTAGTTTACAAAAGCTATGCGCCTAAGATCCAGTCTACATCTGCTTACCCTCAAATTAAACTTCAAGTATCAAGGTTAAAATGAAAACTCTACTCCCAATTAAGTTACGCAGTATAAGTGGCACTCGCGCCAGTAACTCGACTCTCCCGTTGAACTCTCCTCATGAATATTTACGAGCCATTACTGTAACTTCTCAGTGTCAAGTTGTCATTTTTTTGTAAATAAACAGAGGCCACTAGAGCAAAACTTTTTAAATTAATTCAACAAAAAATATTGTAGAGTTAGCGTATTGTAACTGCGAAATATTTTAAATTAAGGTCAGTTTAACCCGAAGGCGATGGATTATTAACTCTTAAACTTGGTTTGTACGTTCAGTGGTATTGTTAAGCTAACTTTGAAATTGAAGAATAAAATATTTAGAAAAGTTAGCTTTGTTTTTTAGGTAAAAGCACGCACTACTATGACGATTATTGTCTATTATAGAAATGATAACAGCTGGAATTCACCTAGGAGTATTGATGACACTTAACACTTATACCTTAAATAATAAATGGCATTTTACACAGATTTCCATGTAGTCAGTAAAATAGTATTTGGCCGTTAAAACGATCAACATGCATATAAAATACAAAATAAAATATGAAATGGGCCTTACTTTATCATGTACTTTATTAACAATACAAACAATAACAGAATGACTACCAAAAGATCAAACCACAAACATCAGCCATTTCAAATTGACCACTACACTGACTGGGCAACAAATAGAGCCACCCTGAATCTTAAAGAAGTTAACATTGTTACAAAGTATTCAGTTTGTGGACTCTGTACTACCAATGCTATCAATTTACAAGTACCCAGACAGACACTGCACAAATAGACACAAAAACAACGTGAAGACGACCCTGTCGCATTTCAATGGTAGCTTCAAAAAGATTTACAACTTACTGCCAATATCATCTTTAAGGCTAATAAAATAAAGTTCAATTTGTAACGTGATAGTGCAGTAATAATATTGTCAAACGTACACTTGCGGTCAAACAAAACGGGTACCGACCAAATAAAAATAAATGTCGCTTCGTTAAAGCAAATTTACATTTTTCTCTGTAGCTTTTATTTCATTAATTTTCGTGTTGTGCTACTCTTTTACGGCTTGTCGCTTTTCAGGTGAATTACGCGTGATATTTTGTAAGACATTAATTTTCTTTTGATCTTTTTTATGCAATCGGATTGCTGATTTTTTATCTCATGGAAATTAATCATCTATTTAATTTGTTTGTAAATTATGCATAGAAATTTGTATTTATTGGTAGGTACTTCAATTATAAATTAAAACGCCTTATAGACTCTAATACTATTGTACTGAGACGAAGCTACGATACGATTAAGCAACAACTGTCTAACGACAGTCTACTGAATATACTCTAGTCATTAGCTTCAACACGTCACTAAATGTTGTAGTTGCTCAATCAAGTCCACGTACACGTGTAATCTGTATACAGCAGTGCACAATCAGGTGGACTCGAGCTAATTCCACATATTAGTTCGGTCGATTATTGTCTCGCAATTACGTGTTAACGAGCTGTCACAGGTCTGTCGCACGACAATCGACCGTTTACCGGTGCACACAGGATTATGTCCGCCAGTGTAATCGACCGACACGTATAACGAGTATTACCATACTATTAATTGTGCACGGATTGCGATTAACTGACATTTGGCGCCTTTGAGGGCGGTGTGAGGATCATGCGGCCGGCAAACTGTGGTAGAGTGCTGGGGCACGTCTAGGCGAATCGTTTATTTCGATGATTTCGAGTAAAAATATTCTTATTGTTTTAGTATTGTTTAAAAAGATATATAATATATATTGATTACCATAAATTAGTAAGACTAGTTACCTACCATTTTTTAATTAAAAGAAAGCCAGATCGGTCGTGACATGAATAAATGAATAGCGTTAGATAAAACTTCAAAAATAATATACCTAGCACCCACTTCTGTGCAGAATAAGTAAGAACACATTAATATTTTAACGTAACAGGATCAAAGCTAAAACTGCCCAACAAACTGAACGGGGATACTAATATTAATTGACATTACAAAACTATTCGTCACCCCAACATCAAACGCACAAAGGGTCACATTAAAAGACCCCCAACTATAACTAATCCTCCTGATCCGTCGCGGAACTAACTTCATTATCTAACAAAGAGAGGAAATCGTTATCGAGCGCGAGTTATGTACGTCATCATGAGTCGATACGCTGCCATACGCAATGGGGTGAGTACAGCACTGGCGGGCGGTTAAAGCGAATATGATGTTAAATTTCTATCACAATGACGATTTTATAACATCAGTTGGTAAAATTATATTCACTGTCCTAATTTATCCAAGCAATTTCAAATTGGTTGCCAAACATAAGTCCATAATGCTTTCACTCTTCAAAAAATTACGTTCTCTTATACCAAGCTCCTTAACAAAAGTTCAGATTCAGTTTTACCTAAAATTATTGTATGCATCCCAGCGTAAAGTATAATATTTTGCTCTTCCAAATAGATAGGTGAAATAACTTTTGCATAAAAAACACTGCTAAAGACTGAATTCTGACCGCGACTTCGTCTATGTGACTTTGGTTTAGATACCGAGATAAAAAGTATAGTGTTAATTGGTTAAAAGAAATCTATGTGCCAAATTCCATCCAAATCTGTTCAACATATTTCGCATGATTGTACAAAAAACATCCTAACATACAAACTAAATCCTGCGTAAGTTCTACAATTACTACAACCACAGACAAGAAGCTACAACTAGTACACTAATAAACATTTCGCTAAAAAACCTGATTTCCCCAGGGCTGTCAGGCGGCGGCACTCGTCTAGTTCGTGTAATGCCACAGTTCTGCCAGGAATGGAATAGTTGGAGGTCTGCTAATGAGTGCACGTTCACCTCCTTTATTCGAAACGGATCTTGGCACTGTGCCGGCAAAAAAAAGTTATTTTCGGAGTCTAAGTCCTATTTTGGAGCTAGCCTGTGAGCAGTGTTTGACAATGAAAAACCATTAAAAGCTAATTTCGAGTCCACAAGAGAAACAAAATTATGTTTCTTTAAATAACACTATATTTGATTCTATTCAAATTAATTATCAGTTCTTATATCATAAGGCAGCACTCCAAATTTTAAAAGATTGTTTTAAAACCGCTATAATAATACTCCACACGTCTATACAAAATATTTTAAAATTATGCCTAGCAATCTATCATTGTTTGTTGTACCGGTTTATCAAACCTTACACCTTACCCCTTTCATAAATATTTATCAAGCCATAACACATAACTATACCAAAAAGTTCTCACGAAGATTTCAAATGTTACAATTACTCCGTAAAATATCGTAAATCCGTCTCTAATCAGAGAAGAGACAACAAACGGGGCGAGAGTCATTATTATAATAGGATTAGAGGCATATCGTGTAGTTTATCTTAGCCAAATAATATCGGAGCTGCACGGATCCGATTACGGGGTCGCTCGGATCGCTTATGGGTGCGGAGGTCGGGGGAGGGGTGCCGATAGACGACGATACGATATTTGCGTGCTGGAGGTGGTAATAATGATCAAATTCTGGCTAAGATGGAAAAATTCTGGCAAAGCTCAGCGAAACTGCAAAATACTTGAATTTGTGCTTTATCACCCTTGTACCAGAATTTCAATTGAATATCTCGCAATTTATTGGCATAGTTGATGGAAACTCAAACAACTAACAATGCCGGACCAGGTAGGTACGTCCACAAAATCAAACACTAATCCATTTACAAATACGAGCTCTAGCGTCAAAAATTTGCAAGGTAAAACGTTGTTGCACACAATGTATTTATTTCCGAGCTCCGTGTGTAGGATGTTGTTTATCTGAGTTTGGCGCTCGCCCAGCGCGCCCATGTTACAACTATATCATACAGTTTAACAGACACGTTACTACACTTGCTTGCAAATCGAATTTGAATAACTAAGCCATAAAATATATTTGTTTATGTAGGTAGCTATCGTAGCTGTGGCTTCTGGTGAATATAAGTCTTCATTATGTTGGCATTTATGGACCAAGGGCGGACTAGCCATGTGTGACCACACGTCTAAGAGTTAATTTATTTTGCAAATGAGTCGAAATCCCTATGCACATGCAGTGACTTTTTTGTTTGTTAATACTAAAATAACTATAAAATAACATTAAATACGATTCAGATAACCTGTACATTGTTCTCACATTTTTCTATAACACAACAAATGTAAAACAAATATTGTAAACCAAAACACGTTGAAAAAAGTAACCATGGAGTTTCTTACTCGTTCTTCTCCATAGGAATCTACGTTTTAGAACGGGCAAATAGCTTCAATTTTTCTTTTTTTTTACCAACGGACTGACTCGTAATTATCTGACAATTCAAAAGTTACTGTAAATGGTCTAATTGAACTATTTGTTTTGAATTTAGAATTTTTTGAATTTTGATGAAAATAATATCTTTGACATAACATTCAGAACAATGACGTATTCAGCCATAAAAATTTCATAAATAACCTATAACCTATTATGAAATAAATGCATTAACTAAGCAACAAAACACATACATTCCCAAATCCCATCTTCTCATCTGTAGACCGTAGAAGTTAACTTTAACGGTTAAATCTCCGTAACCCGTTGACGTGAAGGCACAACCTACTCCGAGCACATTACACAGACTAGACACGCGATTGGTCGCATTGTTGGCGCTGATTGATTGATCACCGCGTTGTATTTGTTCATTACCGGCGCGGATTGATCGATGGCTCGCTTTAAAGAATATACATCATTTTTGTCACAAGGTATTACCCGCGAAAAGGGTGTGAAAGCACCTTTAATGTGTCGCTTCACTTTGTGACAAATAGGGACAATGCTAGCGTTAGATAATGTGGCGTTGACGACAAAATGGGTCCATTGTGAGGTGATTTTGACGTTTTTCCGTATAAATTACAGTATTTTGCCCAACTGGGAGAAAAGTATTGTTTAGACATCTTACTTTATCTATCAAATAATATTTAAACTAGTTTTACTTCGACAGTGTGTGATGATGTCTCTTTTACAAAATAGTTCGATGAAATGAAATGATATGACTTTAAAGCATCTTGAAGTTAGTGTACGTACAAGAGAAATTAGTACTGCCTAGTCGAGTTGATGCCTAAAGATTAACAAATCACTATTAGGTAGCATTAACCAAAATGTATTTATTATTCATATAATACATCGCGCTTGTAAACCTCGTTCAAGTAAGACAAAGGTATGCCTGTATAACCACAGTAAGCAAGTTATGCTTATGTTCCAAATATCACAGGAAGCAAGTCCATAGTATTTTAAACAGAAATGAATAAAAACTCCGAGCTGCTTCTTAAAATTTCTATAATATATAACAAAATAACACTTTATCCGACCTGGAATTGAAATCCAGGTCCTTATACCCACAGCTGCAGTTGCTGTTATAGACGTGAGACTGACCAGATAGGTATGTTTGTAGGTACTTCAATCGAAGTACGATGCTTGATTCAACTACAATGACAATCTATACATGATAGATCGTGTTTTTCGGACCACAAACACAGACTCACACTAAATTAAAATAACGCAATTAATTATGGAAACGTGAACAGCGCTAAACAATACGTATCGCTAATCGCAGCGCGATCTGTTTGATGTATCGCCGGTCGGCAAACACGGGCCGCGTTTTAATACCGCGCCCAATAACCGATTGTGATGTATTTGCCGATTCGTTCATAAGCGTTTGCTTTCATGATAATTGCTGGCTGTAAATGGACGAACGTGTTGTTGCTTTAAATAATAATTGTTGATGATTTTGTTGGATTTAATTAAAGATTTTAAGTTATATTATTTAGAACAATGAGTATGGCTGGTCTTTCAAAACAATGTGAGGTAACTTAAGAATGTAATTGCATTCTCAGTAGCTAGTTGTCACCGCCAAGCAGTTGGTACACTTTTTATGAGCTGTCAAAAAGCATTTTTCCCATAGATTTTATATGGTAATAGCAAACTATGACGTCACATATTTTCCGACTCAATTCACTGACCATTATGAATTAAAGGATTTTACAGTTACTTCAAAATTAATCAGATTTTCAGGAATAAATTCAAGTATATTTTTGTAGAATTGGTGTCTTAGATTTTTTAATTGGAGTCAACTAATTGTTCCAAAACGAATAAGCATGTTTTCACAGTATGAACACTAATTAAAATATTAATTAACTCTGTCTAAAAGTGTAAATCTTCATAATTGACACATAGATTGAAAATAAACACGAAGCTATTTGCTATAACAAATATCGCCAGGCAGTAAATAATGTAACCAAATAAAAATATTTAACACTAAATAATAACAGGTAGGGTTCCGGTTCCGGTTGTCAAAGCAGTAACAGTGTCGTAAAAGTGCTCCCGATTTATAATCAAAATATTAGTGAAAAACACGGTTAGATCCCAAAAGGTCAGTGAATTATCATTAAAAAGCCACAACGCAACTGATTATCACGAAATATTGCACAAAAAGAGAAGACAAGGGAATAATAACACGAAATATTGGCAGCATAACAGTGTTAAAAGTTGGAGGTAGGAAAAAGTCATATTTATCATCAAGAGACGAAACGGACATCAAACTGACATTTGTGTAATAGTGCCAACATTACGAGGCAAACTTGTTACGTTCCATACCAGCGCTACCAACTGAGAAAGAAAAAAAAAAATATTTGGAGATTGAGGCTTTTGGGTAAAACTAAAAAGTACGTTCCGTTTCACGATGAACACCAAATTGTCAGAGGAAATGTCACTGTTGTTTGAAAAAATGAAGGAAGAGTTACAGAAACAGACTTTAGTAATAACAGAGAATATAACTACAGTAATCCTCAAGAAAGTCGATGAGAAAATTGAACCGCTTATAAAAGAGAACGAGAAATTAAAACAACAAATAGATCAATTAAGCAATAAAATAGAATACCTTGAACTTAGCAGTAGAAGAAACAATATAGTTATCCACGGAGTACCTGAATTAGCCAATGAAGGGGAGGTGGACTTAATGTCCTTAACCATAAAAACAATTACAGATCTCGACGTAGCATTGGAACATAGCGAAATCAACAGAATTCAACGTCTTGGGAAGAATGTCAACAATGATAAGACTAGACCCATCCTCGTCTCAACTACAACACTGCAAAAGAAAATACAAATACTGAGAAACAAAAGAAAAATGAAACCAAACACATATATCACACACGACTATTCCAAGAAAGTATTATCTGAAAGAAAAACCAGTAAATCTAACCAAAACGAAAAAAGAAAGAGAGAAGAATCAGAAACGCCAAGCCCCAAGCCCTTTCGCGAAACTAACACAGAGGCAAAAATCAAAAAGATTGATGCATTTCAACTCATGCGAGGAAGAACAAATTCTTCACCCGGAGTACATACAAGCAAAAACTAATAAAAACCAAGGGCCGGAAATCAAAACAACTGAAACACAACAACCACAAAACAGAAGAAATCTCCCATTACGGCCGGTCACCGAGGGAGATCAAGACCAACACCCTCTAGCAAAATTAGAAGAATACTTATTTATCGCAACATTAAATACCAGGACACTTAGAACTCCAGAGTCCTTACTAGAATTAGAACTAGCCCTAGAAAATATAAAATGGGATATCATAGGTATTAGCGAAATGAGAAGAGCTGGTGAAAATATAGAAGAACGCTCAGGCTATATACTTTATTCAAAAGGAGAGACTGGAGGAGAACGAGGCGTCGGCTTCCTTATAAAATCCCATCTGAAAAAGCATGTAAAAGAGTTTATTGGAGTGTCGGATAGAATAGTAATCCTTAATATTAATATACCCAGCTATAGAAAGACCTGGTCCATTATACAGATTTATGCACCAACTGAACAAGCAAATAAACTAGATCTTCAAGCATTCTATGACAAGCTGTCAGAAGTATTAACAACATTTTCAAACAACTACATCGTCTTAATGGGCGACTTCAACGCACAAGTTGGAGTAAAGCAGAGTCCTGAAGAACATATAATCGGGCATTTTGGACATGGTAAAAGAAGCATAAATGGCCAGAAACTTGTGGATCTTTTACTTGAGCACAATTTATATCTTCTAAACAGCTTATTCAAAAAGAACAAGAACAAAAAATGGACTTGGAGGTCCCCAGATGGTAGTTATAAAAATGAAATAGACTATATTATTAGTAGCAACCCAAAACCATTTATAGATACATCAGTCTTACATACATTAAACTTCAATACGGATCACCGCCTAGTTAGAAGCTCAGTAAGATTAAAACCCTCAAAAATATCCAGGAAACATATAAAAAACATGACAAATACTCTATATCAAGAAAACTACAAAGAAATTTCTCAATCTATAGCAAGAAATCAGTCAGAGTTGACAAATGAAGATACAAGAATTGAAGAAAACTACAACAAGTTAGAGGAACAACTAAAATCTCGCACTGCAAATAAACCTAGAAAACATAAATATGAATTAAGCCAGAAAACATTACAACTAATTGAAAAAAGGAAGCAGCTTATATCAGCACCCTTTAAAAAGAGTAGTATCAAACAAATAACAGAAATTAGCAAGGACATAAAAGAGAACATCAGGAAAGATCGAAGACATAGGAGACTACATATTCTTGAAAGACATATAATCAAAACCGGAGGAGTACGTAAAGCTTGGAAAGAATTAAGAGACGTAAATAAAGAATGGATACCAAAGGTAAAAAGTAAAAATAAACCTGTGACAAAAAGAGAAGACATAATCGAAGCAGCAACACAATTTTATAGTGATCTATACGCAGAACATAGCCTCTCGCTTCACTCAACAAGTGGAAATGTATCACAACTATGCATAACAGATTATGAAAACGAACCGGAAATTTTACAGAGGGAGGTAGAAATAGCAATAAGTAGCCAAAAGATGGAAAAAGCACCAGGTCCTGATAAAATCTCCAACGAACTGCTGAAGGGATCCGCAGAAGAACTAGTCCCTATACTAACAAAATTATTCAACAGAATTATGTTTAACCAGTACATTCCTGCACAATGGGAAACTTCACACATCATTCTGCTTCACAAAAAAGGGCCGAAAGATGACATTGGTAACTACAGGCCTATAAGTCTTATGTCTAACTTATACAAAATATTCTCGAAAGTGATTCTTGAAAGAATAAGCCTGAAATTGGAGTACAACCAACCAAAAGAACAAGCCGGCTTTAGGAGGAAATTCTCAACAATAGACCACATACACACAGTGAAACAGATAATGCAGAAGTACAATGAGTATAATAAAACACTGTACATGGCGTTCATTGATTACAACAAAGCATTTGATAGCATAAGTCACGAAGCTATATGGGAAAGTCTGAACACCCAAGGCATACCTCAAATATATATAGAACTAATCAAAACTATATACTCAAACAGCAAAGCAAAAATACAGTTAGAAGAGACAGGGCCCGAGTTTAAAGTGAGGAGAGGCGTTCGACAAGGCGACCCAATGTCACCCAAATTATTCTCTGCAGTCTTGGAGAATATATTCCGCAAATTAGATTGGTCACACCGAGGCCTCAATATCGATGGCCAGAAACTTAATCACCTCAGATTCGCAGACGACATAATCTTGTTCGAAGAAGATCCAAGTTATCTAGAGCTTATGATCCAAGCTTTAAGCAAGGAAAGTGCTTTGGTGGGATTGTCCATGAACACAACAAAAACAAAACTTTTAACCAATTCGGAAAAAAAACCAATAGAGGTGGACTCAAAGCCACTAGAATATGTGGATGAATATACATACCTAGGCCAAATAATATCACCAAAGGATCAAACCAGCAAGGAAGTCAACACAAGAATAGCTAGTGGCTGGAGAAAGTATTGGTCATTAAAAGAGATTATGAAATCAAGAGACATAGGAATGGCTATAAAGAGAAAAATCTTCAACATCTGCATACTACCCTGTATAACATACGGATGCGAAACATGGGCACTAACGAAACAACACAGAAATAAATTGCAATACTGCCAAAGAGCCATGGAACGAAGCATGACAAACATACGAAAGGCAGATCATGTAAGAAATGAAAAATTGAGAGCAATAACTAAGCTACCAGACATCTTAACCAGAATTGACCAACAAAAATGGAGATGGACTGGCCATATGATGAGAGCAAATACAGAGAAATGGAGTAAGGTTGTTACTGACTGGTATCCAAGGGGCAGTAAACGTAGCAAGGGGAAACAGAAAAGAAGATGGGAAGACGAGCTAAAGCAAACAGCAGGCCCCAATTGGAGGAGAGTGGCCCGCGACAGAAACCAGTGGAAAGAGCTAGAGGAGGCCTTTGCCAAAAGGCATACTGAATTGAGGGATATACTATAACAGGATATAGACAACATATAGAAACAATTCAGAATAAAGGGCTTTATAAAAAAAAAAAAAAAAAAAAAAAAAAAAAAAAAAAAAAAAAAAAAAAAAAAAAAAAAAAAAAAAAAATAACAGGTAAATAATAATTAACAAACAAATATTATAAATTCATATTGTACATGCAACCAGCGCCCGTGTCCGTCGCGGTAATTAATGAAAACGACCGAAATGCCGACAATACAGGACAATCGCGCGGCTGAGTGATCTACACTATTTCTATTTAACTAAAACTAATCTTACACTACACTAAATACTGAATTTAAGTTACTACGTTTTGTGAAAGAGAAACAAAATATTTTCGGCGGTATTATTTATACCACGTTTAAATAAACCAAATATTATAATTCAGCACGTCAACCCTTCAGAAAGCAATCGATTCCTAAAAACAACATGAAAAAATAACCTTACAAACTACTGAATTTTTCATGGAGCCCTTTCGACCGTCCGCGTACCTGGCTCGTCTGGCAACTAGACCGTTTCTTTGAGCGATTTAATTTAACTCCCGATCCACAATTACAGGGAGACAGTCCCTTTCGGAGTTCGGTGTCAAAGCAACGAAAACTCGAATTACACTCACCAATTTCCGTTTGAGAGGGTTACGAATAAAAACCTAATTTAATATACATCGCTGGTTTTATAAACCGAGTTTAGAAGATCGCTGGTTTAAAAGCGGCAATGGATAGGTTGTTTTGAGATGCTCACGAGGATCTCCGAGGTTGGGTGTGTCAGGACGTCGAGTCGAATTTATCAGGGCTGTCGCTCGGCAAAGCTAATGTATTCTCAAAGTTTGACAAAGCCGACTCACCGGGTACCCGGTAGTCTCTCAGGAAAAAGCGAGGGTGTTCCGTAATGGAAACAAGTTTGGAATTCGTCAATGGATTACTTCGGTGTTTCAGCGCAAGTAGACTTTACGTTGATACAGTTCCGCTATTTTGTTTAAGTTAGTAATTGTTTGTTCTAATTAACACTGCGAATAGGGGTTGATTAGCTTAACTTGTTCAAACTAATTACTTAAAACGTTTCCATCGTTATTTAGTTTTCGTCGAAAATCTTTGTAATGTGCTGAAGATTTATCTTTGCATGAAGTGGTCAGAGACCCAATTTCATCTCTATCATCGGTCACTCGATAAAGCCCCACCGATCAACTGCTCGATTTCATTTCACATATAACATCACACACTCCAACAATACCGATACTGCAATAAATCGCACAATTAACGCACGTCTGACGTCACTGTTCAATTTGCCGCGTCATTGGCTACCGCTTTGTTCTCCACTCGATATGATGACGTCACTCGTTTGCCGCTCATGTTGGAACTGGCTGGTGAATGTAGGTGTTCGTTTGATAAAATCTTTTGGATTCTGTGAAGTAAACCTAAAATTAGGATGTTTTTGTGGTGATATAAAGTCAAGGCATATAGCAAAGTTTTTTTACCAAATAAAACATTTGAAAAACGCGCATTACGCCAGACATTTTGTAGAAGATGATGAATGATATTAACATCTAAATATTTATGTTTTAATTAAACTCTTTTAATTTCTTTCTATATCGTCTGTTTAATATCAAAGCAAAATCTATTTCTTGTCTGGTACGCAAGGCTGGTACTCTGGACTCCGTACTTGGGACTACACGAAGGATTTCCTAATTATTTGGCTGAATCAGTAAATAGATTAGCGGGGACATGTCACGAATACGTACCCACACATACATACACAAGTTACCCACACATACACACATCAATTTGCTTTTAATTACACAGTGTTGAACGTCAATGTTTAGTAATGTTTTGTACACATTTGTATGGGATTGTGTGGGATTGTACGAGCAATGATTTAAGTGTTTGCGTTAGAAATTAAGTTACATTTGGTAATGTTGTAGGTACGACAAACATATTTGGGAATTAAATAAATTGCCAATATTTTGGTTGAAATTGAATGTTGGAACTGTTTCTAGAGCCTTATGTGTATCATTTTATTATGTTTTTT
Source organism: Pyrrhia umbra (assembly GCA_963891755.1). Taxonomy (NCBI): domain Eukaryota; kingdom Metazoa; phylum Arthropoda; class Insecta; order Lepidoptera; family Noctuidae; genus Pyrrhia; species Pyrrhia umbra. The sequence goes on from OY982934.1 coordinate 13,320,377, forward strand.
TTTTAAATACCAATATAAATAAGTGAATTTGAAAGTAATAGATGTACATACCCTTTGCGTTTAAAATATAATCTGGAGCTAATTGCTAATTAATATGTACATGCATAAGTGTTTGTTACTGTAAAGAAGAGCCCATTTATGCCAAACACTGCTTTGTAGGGTTTGTATTCTGGTTTGAAGTGTTTGTCGGAGTAAATATAAGCTACAGACGCGTGACAAAAAACAATAATGATAATTCTGAGTTCTTTGTATAATAATAATAGATAAAGATTTTGGTTGCTGTATGTAATAACCCATTTTTGGGTTAAGCTCGTCTTTGCACATAATATTTTCTAAGTGAAATGTATAAAAAATGCATTTGTGTTCAATAAAGAATAATATAACATGACTCAAATTCTGATTATTTTCAGCTAATTATATTTTCAATACTTCACTAACTAACCACAAGTCTAATTAAAATCTCAGGCTTGTAATTAAAATGAAAATCTCCTACAAAAAGTAGAAGTAAACCAATTGAAAGTATTTGAGCAGGCTGAACTTCAGTGGGGTGGGTACATACTTGGAACAAGTTCCATTAATTACCGTCTGCGGGGTATCGACGCCTTCGCGCTGAGTCGGAATGCGCTCTGTAGTGCCGCGAGGACTACTGCATACAGGGGGGGTGTAAGTAATGAGAGTCGGACTTTCTAGGGGATAATCTAGAAATATAGAAGTGACTAACAGTAACCAGACTTGGACATATATATTTATTTTGTATGTTTATTGGTTGATTGAGAGGAAGGAAAACGGTTTTTAACAAATTATAATAAGCAATTAATGTGCTGCTCCTGTTAATATTATAAATACGAAAGTTTGTGAGGATATAATTATGTGTGTTTATTAGTCTTTCACGTAAAAACTACTGAGTAGATTTGGTACAAACATTATTGATAACCTGGATATATAGTATATTTTTTATCCAGGTGCGCGAATTAGTTTCCTCAGTATGCAGGCAACACCGCAAGAAACAGCTAGTTTGCCATAATTATAAAAATTCTAAGTTAAAAATTTAAATCAGACAAATAATTGATAAACCAAGTACAAAGAGATTACTCGTCAGGTAAACGTGTCGAGAGATAGTCCGACCAAATAATAACCTCAATCGATGAAATTCAGTTTATTTCCGAACCCCAGCCGTGACGTAACGTTTAATCCACTTCACTGTAATGACAATTATTTACATAACTATAAGGTATGTGCTGCGTGTTGCGAGCTCCTGAACTATATACATTAAATTGTCACGAATAGCTCCAGTATACCGCCTCTTTATTAAAGAAACGTGTTCGCTGCTTAAATACATTCAATGTGCGACGTATTACTTCTCAATAAGTTCCGAATTTTCGAGAAAACTCATTCAAATTACCTATAAATGGGTTCGAGAGATGTCCGTACCTAAATGCAAGTGATTTATTTATTACTCTAGTCAGTTATATTAGTGGTGCCTGCACAAGTGCTTTATCATAGTGAAACGTTGAACATAAAAGCCGATCATGATGGTGACCACGTATGAAAAGTACCTAAGTGATAAATTATGTTGTGAATATTAAGTTTACTCGTCAATATACCTAATGTGTATATATAGTAGCTGCCATTTATGAAGTACTAGCTGTTTCCCGCGGTTTCACCCGCATCCCGAGGGAACTACTTAGCGCACCCGTGTAAAAAGTAGCCTATGTTGTTCCTCAGGGTCTATTCTATCTCTGTACCAAATTTCATTTATATCGGTCCAGTAGTTTTGGCGTGAAAGCGTAACAGACAGACAGACAGACATACAGACAGACAGACAGACAGAGTTACTTTCGTATTTATAATATTAGTAAGGATAAATGATTTTCAAAGAGTTTATTCTTGATAAGAATAAACTACTTGCATCTAAAAGAATGCTTAGGCATGTTCAAATTTCAAATTTAGTTCCAAACAATTTCATCGATCCTCTTAATTTTGATTTTGCTGTAATAAACACCATCAACATCACTGGAAACGACGTCATCATATTTCTATGAACACCATATCAATGATGTTAAATATTTTCTTAATAAAGCTTCACTAAAGTTCTATACGTATATATTATTTCAACAGAACGTTCTAGTGAAATGTAATATCCGCTCTTGTTAGTCTGAACGGATCCAAAAAGTATGTCATCATACACCTAAATTATATTTTAATATTCATCTGAAACGTGTCGTATTACTTACTACGCCAAGTTATGTAAATGTTAAAGACATATCATTTGAATTCTTTATTTACTCCGTCACAGTAGAAATGGTTCATATTTCGAGTAATTTTACGGAATTTTATTTCATCAGTTAAATAAAATCTTGTTTCTTGGGAGACATGTCTTAATGAATAACTAAAATTTTATATTTTTCATCATTTAAGTAATCTGCTCATCTATACATATAAAATGCTTCGTCGTAAAGACCTGGAACTTGCAGGGTGTGTTCTTTGTATGACGTAGACATCCGATAAGACACGATTTTCCGAAATTCTATCCTTAAGCGGTGAGCAAGGGGGGCAAAGTTTGATAAAGCTGTCGTCATTTTTTATTTGAATTCGTATAGCCCACGTATCGGGCGAAGCCGCTGGCGTAAATCTAGTTAATTATATAAGTAATTAGTATTTAGCTCTCAAACATAATATGTTTTGATCAATATAACTAAAAAGTATTTTTGTATATGACAACCGGTGAAATTTAATACTTAGCAAATAACCCATGACTATCCCACTAATTAAGAATCCATGTTTTTTTTTATATAAATTACGAGACATAAAACAGAAATGAAATACAAAACAAAATGATGCCTTATAAAATAACTTGTTAGACGACTTGGAACATTATACCCGTATGATTACGTCATGACTTAATACTTTTCCCGCATGAGATATCAACGGTACCTAAGTTATATTAGTATTTGGTCGTATATCAAACGGCAGAGATAAATTCATTTACTTTTATTATGAATGTAATGTATTATGAAGAACTTGAAGTAAAAGGCACTAATATTTTCTGTAGTTACTACATATTATATTATTGATTCGTGATCAATCATTTTCCCTTAACTGTATTATTACACATCTAGATTTAATGTGTTATACTTACTCCTGACCTTAATGTGGAGTATATATTCATTACAGTTTGATGTATTGGTCAAATTGTGTTTATCCATCTAGAATATTTTGCCATCCTGTTATTATGAAAAATAATTTTCTTGATCTATCTCTGTAATGAAAACATAAATTATGTTTATTCCTTTGTAAATATATCAGGTTAATTGTTAATCTCTCATCATACTAAAGAGATAATTGTATAGTATTTTCAATGAGTAATTTCACTTTTACTTGTAACGAATAACGAATCTATACTAATATAATAAAGCTGAAGAGTTTGTTTGTTTAAACGCGCTAATCTCAGGAACTACTGGTGCGATTTCAAAAAATATTTTTGTGTTAGATAGCCCATTTATTGAGGAAGGCTATAGGCTATATATCATCACGCTAAAACCAATAGGAGCGGAGCACCACTATCCACGCGGACGAAGTCGCGGGCAGAAGCTAGTAATATATAAATGATCTATATTATACATTGCTTGCTCTGCTCAAAAAATCTTGATAAAAAGCTAAATAAAACTTCCTTACCTGATCTGAGTAGTAGCGCTTGAGCGCACTCGATAAATGAAATCAACAGTATTTTGAAAGCTATTTATGTATAGAAATATCATGAGCTATTTGTTACGATGGATCTGCAACGTCCTAAGTTGAAATCTCAAGGGTTGACTAGGTTTTTTTATTATTTTTTTAGGAGTCTGAAATATCCTATTTTAATGGCAATTTTGCCATCAACTTATAATACGAGTAGCAAGGGTGGCGAGATGTGGTGCCTCTGCCCGTCACTTTAGGGAATACAATGTTGTCTTAAGTTACAATAACAATATTTTATAACATTTGCATAAAATATGTTCAGAATTTGTTAACAACTTATCATATATCACAAGTCTAATGTAAAAGTGAATCTGTGTTTTCTGCAAAAACTGACAGTAAAAAATGGTCCTAAAGGGTCCTAAAGAACGTGTCGATAGTCAGATTTAGTGACACCAAGGAATGATAAAACCAGTACCTTGTAGTATGTTACTTTACGAGCTTCGGGTCTTTTGAGTCATAATGTTTCATAAAAACCTTCGGTTTTGGCTGATATACTCCAGGGAAATTTTCTTTCCGACAACGTCAATATATAATTGAACCAAACAAGATTACAACAATAACTAAGCTAGTGATAATGTCTTCCCAAGCGGTTATTTAACTGAGAAAGTTCCAATAGTGTTAGAAACCACCAATCAGCATAGCTATTTGCAGAAGCTGAGAACTAATTGTGCAGTCTCGGAACTAAATGTACTGCGATCGACAAGTACCATTATATTAATAAAGATCTTTAAATTCAGATAGAAGATCTTTAACGGCACGACCTTTGAAGTTCGTTACCGTGATGGTTATGTTCACATAAAGTTTATTATAACTAATAAAAGTGTTTGTTTGACCCAGTTAAAATAACAGGAGTCCAAAATAGATTAATTATATTATACAGTTAAAAAATATTATAAATTAACATTTCCAATTTTGTATTTAAACATGAAATTTCCAAGTAAATATTATAGACAGATTGAACTACAGGACCGCAGCTATAATACAATTACTGTAACGCAAACGTTCGACTGCAGCGCGTGGCTGCACCCCATGGCCCGGGGCACGGTTTCGTACTCATTACAACTGCCAGCCATGTACACGCTATTGAAGTTGATGACTTACTAGCGTGCCGTAGTTACCAAAAGCATTCGTCCGTGTAGTAGTTCGGAGTCGGGACTTCTTCTGACTTACTCGGCTGATGACGATTGTTTTGGTTTTTATCCAAAGTTTAAAAAACATTATTTTTAATCTCCGGTAAAAAAATAAGCGGTGTTTTAAGTTTAACACTTGAAATTATCCAAAAAGCATTCGATGAATCGACTTAATAGAAAAACTTTCCTTTAATGAAACATGAACTTTGATTAAAGTTTAACTTGATACAAAGTTATAATCTCTTCCCTTGAATTAACCTGTTCCTTTTTGTTACAGATTGCCTTCACCTACAGCTGTACAGAGACCCGAAGGACCGCTATAAAAAGGGCCAAACAAAAGCCTCCCTCTCCCTGCAACACTTTCTTGGCTTCGAGTCTGGCTTCACACTGGACAAAGAGTCTAACACTATTGCAATCATCTGCCAAGATGTCACAGTGGTCTTGGCCTTCGAGACGCGAGAAAGGCTAATAGCCTGGCAGGTGAAAGTGGGGGGACAGCTCGGTACTTCAAAAGAGTTTTTGGTGATGATAGGAGGAGGAGGCTCGAAGAAGCTACCAGCTGGACCTGCCAGGATGCACCTTCAGGGGAGAAGGTTTGCACTGACGAGCGGAGTGCCACCACGTTTGCTGGGATTATGGGAGCTGGCGCATTTGAGGTGAGTCGTTATTTTAAAAAAATAGCAAATTCGCGCTTTTTTACCCGCATCCTGCATGAGGAAACTACTTGATACATCCGAATCGGGAAATGTATCGTATAAACTTTCTTAGGGTTTATTAGCAATTATAATTATAAGTAAATTAGCTCACTTACGTATTTATAGTAATAGTAGTGGGTAGGATTACCCGAAACAAACATACAAACAAAAAAGTATAATTATAATATTAATTGTGTTGAGTAAGACTGTCCCATGTAAACGTTTATAGTGTCATATAATTTTAAATAAAAGCTGGTAGCTTCACATTACAAACAGAGATTTCAATTTTAATTATTCATATAGATGAACCTATAGCCAACATATAGCGTAGATAATATAATCATTAATGTCACATAATATAATGTCTTTATAAAGATATAAATACGTCGCCACTCTGACTGGTTTTCACAATAGGAGACACGATGATAACCATTAAAAAGTTAATCAAATAAACTAATAAAATTGCTAGTAGGTACTCGTCAAATACGTTAGTGTAGTAGTCATACTTGGAGTTATATGAATGCTCTTGTTTAACGGTGTTCTGAAACGCTTTGACCTAGATATGAAAACTTATGACACATGAAATGAACTTCTCTAAGTTTTGCGAATTCATGGATCCTAGTTTTAATGTGATCCTTAAACTCAATATGAGTGGAATGCGAAAACAATAGAGCCACGTGAAGTCCCATAAATTGTCAGTTAACCCGAATAAAATAAAGTAATAAAGTGAACAGTAAAACAACATCGGAAGATATAATCGTGACAGTAAAGTAGGTTTTATGTTGCGTCGGCCAGATGCCCCAGCAGAACGAGACAGGCGAGGCTAAGCCAAGCGATACGATTAAACACAGTTTTAAACTTCGACATTATTTGCAATTGGCAGTTATCTGATATTTTCATAACATAAGCTACCTGGTAGAAAAAATAGCTTAATTAATTTTTTTGCATGATATAGCTAGACGACTCTTGTCTCGGTGGCCGCTCATCTAGGACGACAGATAACGTATATAAAGGCTCGTGACGACTTTATGCGCTCGGGCGGGCGCGCGGACGCCAACAAACGTTAATGGCCGCCGCATCCGGTCGCCATCTTGTGGAGTGATGCGCGAAGCAGGGCTACCAAGATGCGGAAATTCGCTCGTTGCGAAACATTTTTGGAAGGAAATGATGTATCAAGTAGAATGCTTACGCAGAGTAATGCCATTTTAATCCTAATCGTGTAAAAAAATCTATCAAGTATTATAAACCTATGTATTTATTTTTATTTTTATAAAGATAATTATAGTAACAAAAAAGCTGCCCCAATTGCCAAGTCATAAAAGTAATTACAAATACATTACCCATAATAAATCAGTTTTATATACATAAGTGTAACGAAGAGCAATATTAGTATGTTTTACATAAGATAGCAGTAATACGGCAAATGTACGAGTATGAAAGCCAATTCATAATCTAAATGTCCATTGGTTTCCGAGCAAAGACAGTATGTTAGTCCACAAATGCACATGAGTTGCTTAACTGCACTTTGCGACACACTGCACCCGCGACTAAATCTGCACTTTGTCCAAGTGAAAAAGAGACGTCTACGTCTTGTCCCGTATGGTAGAAAGAGACAACGGAGCAGTTATGTCATAAAGCTCTCGACAATTCGTACTAAAGTTTCTGAAAGTAGATAATATTTTCTGAATTTTGTGAAATGTGTGGTGACTCTTTATAAGATTGTAGATCACGGACGGCTAATTTAATTTTCATGAGACACGTCTCGATAGTTTGAAATCATGTTAATACGGGTGTCATTAATCACTACTCTGCTTTGTTCCATTGCAGCCGATAGACTGTCTAGTCTTTTCAGTTAACAAAATGTGCTCAAAATGAATGTGCAATGGTGTAAATAATAAAAGTGTTCTACAAAGTCATGGAGTTAAAAATATATTTTTGTAAGATTTTGACTCGGTGCCAAAGTTTCTTACTGTACTTATTAACTAGCTACTCGTTAGCTTTTAAGGAAGTTCTCAGTAGTTTGAAGTGTATAACTTTAGGACTACATGTAATATGCTTTAATTAAATAGTTTAATATTTATTTACCTGCAGGCGCTATGGCGTGGTCGAGGGTCGGTTCTGCTTTGAAGGCGGATCTCACTGTGGCAAAGGTGAAGGCCTGCACATGCTCATCACTGACCAGGCGCAGGACATTACTGATGCCTTCGACATGGCCGCTCAAAACACGCTGCAACGTACACCAGCTACTTCTAGAAAGAATACAGGTATAATATTATTTTGTAATGATAATTATAAAGTGTTAAATGAGACTACCTATATTAAATTAATGTTAATTGTGTTTGTTTTCAGGAACTAAAACGCGGCCCAGCACTCGATTATCAGACTTCAACTCCACAGAACAATCATTACCTGATACAGCTAGTGCGTTGTATGAAGAGAATTTCTTTGGAGAAGATTGCGGACGAGTTTCACCTTGTTGGCCTTCTGATGAAAGGCGACTTTACGATTACGATGTCGACATAGGTGCCAGACCACCATGGACCGGAGCTGATCACGTTACCTTAGAACGTTGCAACAACTGCCTCACTAAACTTGGGGCAATATCCCGTTCATCAACAGTGGCCCTAACACCTGGCACTACGTTCAATCCGGCGTGGACAATGGAAGCCGTTCCTGAGAGCAGTTCTGATAACTCATCAAACAGTACGGAATATTTAACGCCAAGAGTGATTAAAAAGAGTTTGGAAGCATGCCAGTGTCAAACGAAACCGCCAGAGAGACCTCCTAAACCTGCTCGTTTAGATCAAAAGAAGCCTCCAGCACCGCTACCAGTACAAGCTTGTTCATGCAGTCTAAATGATAACCACTCGACAAACAATCCTAAAGTAGGACCCTACGAAAACTATGATGTTCCTAAAAATACGCACACTGAAGTAAGTTTTTATAAGTTAGCAATACAGTATACTTAAATTATGACGACCTGAGTGGTTTAGTGGTCAACATGCCGGAATGCCACGCAAGAGGTCCCGGGTTCGATTCCCGACCGGGCAGAAATTGAAATGATGAATTTTAATTTCTGTAACGGGTCTGGGTGTTACTATGTATAATATGTATGTATTTATAAAAATATATAAGTAGTATATCCGTTAAGCTAGCACCCATAATACAAGCATGCTTGCATTGCTTACTTTGGGGCTAGATGGCGCTGTGTGAAATTGTCCAAAGATATTATTATATTATTATAAAATTTGCATAATTCATAACATTTTAATTTTAGTTTATATGAAGTTGATTTGTAAGTGGTCTTAAATTAATTTAATTTTAAATAAGCTATTGTTACAGATTGACCCTTCTGAACATTACGACACTCCAAAAAGAATAAAACAAGCGCTAGCAGATGACCTCTTTAAAGTTACAAACAGTTCAGCTCCTGGGTCCTTAGTTCTAAAGAAAAATTGTGGATGCATACTAAAATTTGCATCCAAAAAGAAACCGGTCATCGTGGAATGTGATGAAAATATCCAACCAGTAGAATGTCCTTGTCAAAAGGTTACAAACTGGGCAAACAATTTAATTAGTCTTCCGTATTGTAAAAGAACTACTAACGAACAGGTTAACACAGAAATTTTCACACATGAAAAGTCAGAAGAAATGGCTCTATATGCTACTATAGACGTTTCAAGAAAAACTAATAGGCAAAGTGCAGTAAGTGCTGACAAAGACAATACTAATGATTATCCAAATGAAACACAATTTACGAATTATCAAAACATTGAGCCAAAAGAAGAGGACAAATTCGAAGGACCCTATGCTAACTATGAAAATTTAGAGTTTGCTCTATCTTTAGAATACTATGAAAATGCTAAAGATTTATTAAAAAGAGCAGGAGTTACGCAGAATGAGTTAGACGCCCTCAGTGCAAATATAGATCTTGCTGTAAACTCGATGCCAAAGAAACCTAAGCTGTGCACGAAATGCGGACATTCGCAAATTGCTTTAAACAAACAAGACACAAAAAAGAATAGAAATGATGAATATTTACTAATGGAACCAACAAATGAAGCGAAGCATGAGTTTTGCAGCAAAACATTAGGGCCTAATCCAGGATATACGCCGATGTCACCAAATCCAAATTGGTCACAGAGTCTAAAGCACCCTATGCATAAACATAGGATAGAGATAGAGAAATCACTAAGCATACCCGCGTTAACTGGTAATGAAAACAGGATATCAATCTTCGGAGCAGCTAACAATAATAAAGAATCTATGCAGAAACGATCGAGTTCTGTGGACTCTGCAAGACTTCTCGAAGATTTAAAAGAGTTCGACAGCAGCATAGGAAGCCACGCAACGTCTTCGTCACTAGAAACTTTGAGAAATCTAGCTATTGAAAATAGAAGAACTTCCTCACCGTGTGAAACTGAAGCAGAATGCTACGATTGCTGCAAATCTTCAGGGTCTGAGAATAAGACTTCTGAAGAGAGTTGTTCCAAAGAAATACCTCATTTGAGAAATAAACTAATGGATAATGCACAAATCAAAAGGTCGTCAAGTGTTCCATGCAAATCTGGTGGCAATAGAGACTCTTCTAGTTCGAATGATTCAGGAGTGTCAAGTTGTTCTATGAAACATGGTGGCCCGGATTTTAATGAATTTGAAATGCCTTTAACATCTGGTCATTCACGGTACCATTACATGGTTCACAAAAGGATGAGAGGACATCTTTCCGGCTGCGTGCACTCCTCTTTACCGAGGAAGTCGAAGTCATCAGATCCCTTGAGAGATATGTCGATGCAGTTGCATAAAGCAGCAGTACCGGCGAAGTCTTCATCTGCTGAAGCTGAAGTTCCAGTTTTGCCTCCCAAACAATTTAAAGGTGAATAGCTTTGATACCATGACCTATGATCTTATAGTTAGTCTTATATTAGTTATATCTTATAGTTATATCTATGATTATACATATGCTGTAGTTCTTACAGCTAATTATTCGTTAGGAACATTTTATAGAATATTATTCGATATCCTGATGCCAGGATTATTTGCAGGTGTAATGGACACGCACAGTACGTCGAGCGGTACATCGGATATGTCCGACTACATCGAAACCCTCTCTATGACATCATCACACTCTTCCTCAGATACTCCCATGGGAATGAGGTAAGTATTAATGGCGTATCTTTTTCCTTGAATTATTTAAATTTTAAACCAAATTCCATTTTAAAAGGAATAAATAAAAAATCAAAATATATTTTTTTTTGTTGTAAGTTCATAAGAGATACTTAAATGGGAGAACAAAAACTGTTGTTACAGACAAAATATTTCTGAAAAGTTTGCTAAACCCTTTCAAATGCAATATGAAGTTGATCAGAGTAAAAACGAGTACAGATATTTACATAGTTATTTTTCACAGATTAAGCCGCCAGCCCACGAACACGCTCCGGCCTCGCTCGGGGAAAGAGTACCACAACCTCGACCCCATCATCACCTCAATGTACAAGAACGGGAAGGACCTGGCCAACTACACTAACATACCCTAAAACGTGCACAACAATGTAATGTTCGAAACCCGAGTTTAGATTATTTATTCAAGTCTGGACCTCACTACATGTCACTGCTTCGATATTTTTCTTTTAACTGTTATAATAACAAAGGAGTACTAGGTTTTAGAATAAAAATGTTAAACAAGCTTGAAAAATCGCATGAAAAATATCAAAGCTGCGACATAGTGTATCAAAGGCTTTATTCATACTGTTTCTAGTCACCACGGTATAGCGAACTGTTTTGATAATGTTATTTAGCAATTTGTTACCTACTTTAGTAATACTTTTACACGTCAGTGCTCAAGTTAATACCTTTTTGTTGTCCCTAACTATTATTTATCTACGCATATAAGACTGAATGTTTAAATTATCACTTAATTTATTTTAAAAACGAAATCTAATCTAGTCATCATCCGAAAATGTAATATTAAATGTAAAATAAGTGTTTACGTTTAGCGTAAATGTAAAGCTGTAAAAATTTTGGATAATTTTTATTAAACAACGATTAATTTTTAAACAATTATATAGTTACTAGTTCATAACGCGCATTTTATACGAAGTTTTACTGAAAATAGATTTCTATTTGTACTGTGATATGTCAAGCAGGTCGGTGATATATTTTAATAGCCATGTGCTGTATTAATTTATCAAGAATCTTCACCTTCTATCTTGATCCATATTAAAACTATGCAGGCTCATTTCTTATATAATAAACTCTATAGAGATTAACAAGCATTATTTCCTACAAAACAATAGTTGCTTCGAGGTTAAACAACCGTGGCAGAACCATTTAATTGATCGTTCCGAGGTAATGGTTTCAAGTAACATGCTACGTTTTCGTAGCTCGCTAGAATACCGTAGCACGACTCGTAGCACATTTACTACAGTCATTTACGACTTTGCTATTATTTGACGTATCACGATACAAACAAAACTAACCTTGTAAATTTGATATAATCCTACTAATACGATTTGTTGCAGCAATAAGTATAAAGTTCCCAGAGAGTAGTGTTATCGTCGGTTAAGATATGACTTGTTCTATTGTAAGGGTCGTGTTAAGGTTATGTGGCCATGAAACGAGCTTTTTATGTACGCTTGCTACGTGATTGGACTATCAAACGTGAAGAAATTATGATACTACGTATAAAACTTGACATAAAGTTATTAATCTTTCAAATTCTTTTGTTGAAAATAAATCTAAAAATATTATTTTATTTTTGTTTTTTTCCAATCACATGTCGAGCTCTTGGCATGGGACTGTGCGTGCAATACCACTGGGTGGCATGTTTTCGATATACCTATATATCTGTAGTATTTTCGCTAGCTCTTATACTACCCACATACCAGGCTGTATATCATCCTCGATCTAAATGTATACCTTATACATATGAATAAACATTATAGTACTTTGTACATATGAGTTTTCATTAAGCATCCTTTTATTTTTTTGATATGCTAAAGTTGCATAGTTCACTAAATGACTAGTTTAAGAAGATAACAACTGAAGTCAACATGACTACATCGTCTGTCCCCCTCTAAAAATCTTTACCAAGAATGGACAACAAATGCAATTGAACAAAATTGTCCGTCAATATACAATTCCTGCTTACAGTCCACTGCTCTCAAATTGGCTCAAATTCATCCTCAAACAGCGACTTTGATTCCTTGCCAAAGGAATTAACATACAGTGGCCACTGATTGCACTACACGAGTTTTTATTGTTACCTGGTGTAAGGCGGGCTGCAGTCGGCCGACTATCGCTTGTGTATGCGGCGGGTGCTCGAGGCGCATACATTAGTGGAATGCACATGACGTTGCAATCTAATGCAGACTACCGCATTACGTAACGACGACGAGTCGACAGCGTGGAGATGGCCTGTTAGCAAGCTTACTGACATGTTGGAAGCAGTTTTATTCTTCGGTCTTTTGTGGTAATGTTTGACTGAGATTGTATACCAGCTACAAGACGTATTATAGTAATGTAATGTTCATTTTAGTGTTTTGAAAAGCTTTATGTTATACGAAAAATATGAATATAAAAATATGATGTTTTAAAAATCTATTAACGAAATACATAAAATAATTTAATTCATTATATACCACTGCTGGACTAAGCCTTTGACAAGAACATTTATAAGGTAAGAAATAAATAAACTAAACGTTAAATTATTTTAAGTTTTGATAAGGTAAGTATTTTTGTGATTGATCAAGATTCTTCGAAAGCATCTCATTAGCTTAAAAATACAAATATGTTGATTTTGAACTACCACAGGCGTCATAACTCCTATAAATGAAATACATAAAATATAAAAAAAATACAGGCGAAATAGTATTATTGTTTAATGCTCAAACATCAAACAAAATAGAACATATTAAAGAATGAATGGCGCACAATACATGAGCCGTAAAGTGGAAAGAATGAGATAAATAAACTCTTAAGTATGAAATGAACAAAGACATCAATGCGAATACTGTGGCCACTCGGGCTAACAGTTGCGGAGAAATATAAAATCTTATGTTTGTTTAAAAAATAAAAGCTTTATGTAACTCATTGTTGAACATGGACATCCCAAAAATACAGTTGTGTTTAGATACTTGTATTCAACCAATAATGAGACCAAAATGTAAGCAACACTTACTGATCTTCTTTAACTAACCACATACTGGCTACTTCTCTACCATCATCTATGTATCATTAACTATGTCCTATATGGTCATTCATTACTTCTCTAAGTTTGTTTGTTGAGCTTTTATTTCAAGGTATAACTTGGCTCCTTGTAATCATCTCATTATGTTCCATGAGAATGTCTGCGATAAACTCCTACTATCCAGAAGAGAGCAGTGACAAAATTTGGAAAAAAAAACATTATCAAATTTCATCAATAAGAGGTCGGATAACATCGTTCCCGGACGAAATGAACTCTCTCTGCGGGTAGTTGAAAAATTTTTCGTCAAAAAAGCGGTTATAAATTGCGCGCGAACTTTTGCCAGGAACATTTTTGGACGTATTATTTTTTTTAATAATTTCCTCGGCGCGTCGTATTTGCATAGCATTAACATTACAATACATCGCTTTATTGTGCTCGGCCGCGCTCCAGAACAATGCGCAGGTCGTGAAACAAAACCAGATGATAAATATGTTATTTTTGTATTCTCAAGCGCTTGTTTTTGCGAATACTAGTTAAAACTTTCAGTTTGCTGGGCACTACGTCACGATATCATTTGAATTACAACAACATTTCAAAATTCACTGTAATAATTCATTCTAAAGCTTTCTCGTATGAAATACGTTGTATCGTATCAAGTAAAAACAACAATACCTTATTATAATCATGTTAATTTCCAAATAGTCATTTTCTTCAGGACGGCGAGCTTGCTATCCCACCGTGCGTCTACCGCACCACGTAAGAGGTATAACAATATTTATCGGCCCCTCACAGCGTGTATCACGGGTTATAATTTGCTCGTAAACGGCGTGCAAGCAATATGACCCCATTCCCGACTATAACGATAATGTAAAGGGGAGTAATGCTTCTAACGTAATTATACAAACGTGCTTTATTACCTGTAATCGTTACACATTGTGGGTTTATTACAATGAACTGCCGCCAGTTAAACTCAAATTACAACAGTCCATAAAACGTCCCATGTAAAACACGCAACAACGAGTTTATTTGACTGATGTGACTTTAATACGTACTTGTTGTTAAAAAATGCCATAAATTTCATTTACGCCATTATTCATATATTATACAGTCTAGACTGCTCATTGCGATTGTTACTAAATGGAATAGCCGGCGATGAATACTAATGTTATTCAAACTAATATTATAAATGGGAATATAAGTTTGTTTGTTTCGCTTTCTCTATAAAACAGCTGAACCGATTTCGATTTGGCATGGAGATGGGAGCCTGGACACGGTTATAGACTACTCGTATTTACGCTTATAGCATATCTTTTTATTCGGGTGCATAAAATTGTTTCCTCAGGACGCAGGTAAACCGCGGGATAAATCTTGTTAAAATAAAAAATCAAAACTGATAGAGGCTTGAGTGAATATTAACTGAAATTTCCTAATAGAACCATACGCATAGAGCTACGTGTAGGGATACTATAAAAAATCTTCCCTATCCCACTAACCCTGGTTGCTCCAAATATGATTACGGATTCATAAAACGTATTCGATTGCCAAAAAGAGTATGTTTACATAGACTGATTTAAACATCTCCTACTCATAACGTAGATTATGCAAATTATATTTATCAATCGCAAGTATGGCACTAAGAACATAATTACATATGTTTTGCATGATTACGTGTTATGATGATTACGCTAGAAAACTTAATCAGACATTTTCCATTTACCAACATGAAACAAACTCCAAAAAGTATACTCCTGAATCTTCAAAACAATTACAAATAATAAGTACAAAAACAAACCATCGGAAATTTGTATATTTAATTTTGCTCTGAGCATCCACAGTAAATAAAACAAAAGTAAGTGGATTAGGGATAAGCAAACACAAGAGTGATCCCGGACGAGCGCGGGCGAGGCGGGACGGATAGCTTGTGTGTGGCGAAGTCCACTGTTGTAGCGTTGGAAGTGATTGGCAGTATGCGAAACGCGAGATTAACTGCACAGACAGAGAGCTTAATAAGCTTTAGTTAAGTGTCACTAGTCTAGTTAAATTGGCTATGGAATTGGCAACCACCAATGTCATAAGGAAGCATATGAAACGTGGTATCCGAGGATTGTTGTAATTAGTTAATTTGTATTTTAATCAGACTCAGGGTATAGATGACAGCTAATGTTTTTGGAACTAAGAACAAGTGTGTGTACTTTCGTATCTCTCTCTTTCGTACTTTCGTATCTTTAAATTTTACAAAAATCTAATTAGCACGAAACGTATAGGGACCTGTACCCTCCGCAGGTTAACGTCCACTACCTAAGTGATTACCGCAAGTAGTGGTGGGAGTGAACACAGTTCATCACCGGGAGCCCGGGCCGTCCCGGACCGAGCACGGGAAAGGCGGGCCGGACAAATTTGTGCTGCAGCACACCGCGGTTTACACGGTGTCGCTGGAGCCCACTCGATGACGTGAACACGTCACTGACCTAATTCTAACTAGATTGGATACGGTGTGACGACAATATACGCAAAAGCTTGAGTGCTAGTTTTTTTTAATACTTATGATATCTTATTGTGTAAATAATATGTCTGCCGTAGATTGATCGCAGTTCTGTAACTTGGATGTTGCCCATTATCTTAAGTTAAGTTATAGTCCAAAAATATTGCACGCGTATATTAGCAGTGTTGATTACTATCTACTTTTCTTACAAAATTATATTCCATTCGATGTTCGTGATATCCTGTGTTGCTTACAAAAACCAGCGTAACTTAATGAAAAATAATAAAATCCTAGAATACGTCTGCACAAATCCTAAACCACGTCAATTAACAAAACAAAGCTCAACTATTCCTCTAAACAGCCAATAAAACAAACATTCCGCAAACAAAGTGAGCACAACTCGGACTAGAACAAAGACAACTTATTTATATAACAGTCCATTCTCAGCTGAAATTATCGCGTTATCAATGGCGGCTAATGGTCGCGATCACGAGCCATTGGGAGCAGGCCCCAGTCGGCGCTGAATAGTTACACGATTTGTTAACTAAATCACTGTTAAGTTGCGGATTAGTGGTCCAGGTGCACGTAATTGTCCATTTGTTTAATTAGCTGCGGATTGGGAGTTAGTGTTTTAAAGTAGGTCTCCTGTGGATTCAATCGTAGTTGGAAGTTTTGCTCAGAATAGTAGCAGTTTGGTATTGGAGTTTGTGTATTCCTTTATTGAGACGAGCTTTTGAATTATCAAATTAAAATGTCGCTACTCCAATGAACTACAAAAGTAACTTTTTAATCAATGACCATAATTTGTGACACAATAATATTGAAAGAAAAGAGATACCTGAAAAACCGATTTTTACTTTAAATTAAATTAAAGATGAGTAAAATATGTGTTGTCATGAGTAAAATTATTTCTACATTCTTGTACTTATATAAATGTCTATCTATATTTGTAAATACACTTTCGTTAAAATCGCCATTCTGGTTATTTCTCTCCCTCAAAATAAACAGTGAAAACAACGCCAGGTTACTGAGCTATCATTAATCAGGTCAGTTTAATTGAACCCAAAGTGAACTCGTAAAAATTCTGCGAACAGCAAATACATAGAATAAAAGTCGATAGCGTCAAAGGGTTCTGAGGAGCGAAGTGAAAAACTTTTAATTGCCTTTCATTTAAATGGGCTATAAAGGGTTGAATTTTTACCCCGAAAGCCTTGTGTAAATACCGTGCGGTTTTTTGGTAGTTCTAAATGAGCGTCTTAGTTCAATGGTTAAGAAACCGGTTTGCGTTTGAGTGGTCACCGTTTTGTGGAGATGGCAATTTTATTTGTAAGGTTTAAATTCTGAGCATTCATCAGAGCATTTTGCTGAAATTATAAAGATTGAAACACGCTGAAAAGTAATTAATTGAATAAATGAGGCTCATCAATGAATGCATATATTGATATTAATATCTCTGATGCATTTAACTTGAACAGTTTGTGTTGCCGTTGCGCTTTGCGGAAATTAAGAAGCAATTATTGTTTTTCAATTTATTTCTATTACTTTATACTGATTTGAATTTTTACTCCTATTTAAGTACTATTTATTTTGCTGTTATTATATACCTACAAATATAATACCATAGGCAAAACAAAAACTACATCGCTTCAGCATGAAGTTAATAAAGCGTTTAGGTAAAATATGCCGGCGGTTGACACTAACAGCCATCAATTTGATGTCGTCAGCGATATAGCTCCGGACACTCCGGACACTCCGGACAGCCGCACAGACGGAACGATAGTGGTTTCAAATCTGACCCACCGAATTGTTTAGCGAGTTAACTCTAAACACCGGCCCATTGTGTTGACGCGCTGACAAATGGATGGATCATCGCTCTGGACAAGCAAACTATTTTAGAGGTTTATTATTTTAACACCTGCCTGTGACTGTTTCCACAGATTTCAATTCAAACAGAGTGGAGTGAAAATATTTTAAATATCATCACTGTTTTAATTGATTAGTGGCTCTTTTCAGTCTTACAAATGAGTATATTTGATTTACACTTTGAAATCTTAGAACCTGGCAAATCACGACGAAATTAAAATAATAAGGAAAATTCCTTTATAAAGTTAAGGGTAACTAAAGGCAATAAGGGTCAACTAATTCGACGCTTACCGAAAATAAATAGGTTCACCCACTTGATACAACAATATAATGTGTGTTTAGTGGTTGCATATATAATAGATACCTTTGTGGTTGATTAACTTCCATAAGATTAAACTAAAACTTAGCACGCATTAACTACGCTGATAAATATAATTCAGTTAGTCGTCCATATTTCACGTTAGGCACGAAAACAAGGGGAGTGAGGTATAACATCGCCTACATGAGACAAACACGATTGAGTCACCAGCGAGCCCCGATGTGCCGTTTATGAAGTTAATGGCAGAAGAATACGCTCATAATTCAGGATGAATACTTACTTAGGGGAGGATGAGGATGTCGAGAGGATAGAAGAGTCACGACACTGCTAAGAATATGGACTAAAGGAATTGTTTGGGTATTTGCAGATTATTGTTTCCATAACTTATGTACGAACTGCAAATGACCGTTCTGTTATAATGTTTCTACATCATTATAATTGGTGACGCTTTATTATATCACTCTGAAATAGTGAAACATTGTAAATTATATTAAAATTTTGTCATTTTGTGTACAAAAATACCACCATAATGTCTGCATACTCAGATCGACAGATGTGCCCAATAGCAGATACCTATTTTGTTAGTCTAAGCATCTTTAGGCACTTGATGAAATACTCCTACATCTTTCTCTCTTCTTCCTTTCAAACTTAACATTTGAGTGCTTCCAGTAATGTGTATATCTACAGCTTTGGAGTTATAGGACAGCAGTATAAAAACTTGCTAAGAAGTGGGCTACAGCGCAACATAAATCAGAGGCTGGCAGTCGGCGCCGCCTCCAGCAGGAGCTCGGGGCTCGCGAGCTTGCTCCTTACGTTCATTTCAGAACTACTTGCCGCGAGAAATGAGTTGAAGTCCTTTTTATTTTTAAATAGGAAAATTAAGAGATTAAGTTCCATAAGTTTAAGTTCCATAAACAACTAATTTTGTCTCAGACTCAGACTTTGTTTTGCTTGCCTTTCGACTTTGATACCTAGTTAACATAGAACACTTATAATGAATACTTTAATTTTCAAACCCATATACAGATAAAACAATAAGTGGAACATAATGTAGGTAGTAACAGCGGTATTATTACAAAAAAAAACAAATCTACGGCAACAAAAAACTCGGGAAAAAATACTATCTGTAGATAATTAAAATTTCCACAAAAAAATCCCCAATTACGGTAGCCCAATTAGATTTTAGATCCGCGGAACAAATTAAGTGGGATATTAAAAGTGCTGACTAAGTCCGGCGGGAGTTCGGCCTGCCAATTATAGAATTAGCAGCGACTAAAGCGAACTGATCTATCTCTAAGGAATTGTAAATTAACACTCATTTACGAAATATTTCCCAAAAATGTTTACTCAGTTTGTTTGATAGTTAATTATTCAGGCAAAGTAAACTGATTAAAATACTGATGCTATTCTATGCGAGTTTCAAAATCATAATATATTTTAAAAGATTGGTGCCACTGACTAATAATGTGGTTAGACATATATACTAAAGGGCAAAGAAGTAATAATAGAATAATAGGTTGATGATGACAGCGAAAAAGTTCTATACCTTAAAATTCAACAGCATTTCATTCAAAAGCTAAGTTAATAACTTTGGCAATTGTTAAGATAGAAATGCTATACACCAGAAGAAGATAGAAATACCAGAAGGACTTGAATAGTAACTATCAAAAGCTAACTATATAAACGTTATACGATCGTCACTCAGTCCCTGATATCGACCGACTGAGTAAACTGAACGCGATAAAGTCCTACAAATTCAAATCCCGCATAAAAGTTGTGTGACAATAACTTCGTCGTAAGTGGGTCGAGTCGGCACTACTCCGCACTAACTACTGAAAGATTTGTGTAACTCGTTGTGATAAGGATAGAGGTGATGCCCTCTCGCTCTCTCATTAGGGTGGCCGTGTGTGTGCCGAGGGTTTTATTAGAGGGGACCGGATGGTCGAAATTATTCACAAATGGAAATGAGACAATTGGTAGTCTTTAGAAGAATTGGAGCCTCAAACACGTGTGGGGTTGCAGCCTTTGAAGATGCGTTTGAAGTAAAGTAAAGGTATTCACAGCCAGTTAAATTGGATTTTATTACTACAATATGTGTTGTTTAAAACAGACGCAGACTCAAAATCTACACTATAGAATAAACATACTTGACATTTATCACTATTTATTCTAATAAACTGATAAATCAAATAAGCTTTTTAAATGAGAACAAAAATTAATTCACCATAGATTTTCCCAAAATTCCTGAATGCTGGACAGGCGCGTCCCTAAAAATCGTGTTACTCAACTCTAGGTCCCTTATTAAGAGTGAATGTGGGTCAACGTTTAATCCCATTACAGAATTGACCTCCGCAAGGGTACCTATTGAGTTAACTTGGCAAAATCTTGATGAAATTTCCGTAACACCGGCTCGTATTCCGGACCTGGAACATAAAAATGATGGAATTAACTATCTGACAAATCATAAAAGCTGTTGCTTTCTGTTGTTTTGTTTACACGAAGCCGCATTTGTAGAAAATGTAATTACATTGTCTGAATAAACCTAGCTAGAGTAATACCGTTATTCTTCATATGAAATAGTAGGTACTTGTACTCAATCATAAAGAGGAGATAATAATAGAATAGAAATGTAGGTCGTTATTTTTTAACTGATGTTACAATTAATTATGAACTAAACAAGTATCTGTTATTTAGCACGCTATAGTTTGGGGCAAAGAAGAAGAGCAAAAGGTATGAAATACCTTTAAACTTAACATAGGGGATGTTAAGTTCAAGTACAATTCAACATTTCATTTGAAGCGAGAATTCACAAAGCGTTAACTTGCAACCACTCTACTTTTGGCAAACGAGTATGAATTTTGAATAAAAAATCAACACATGCATGCTGCTGCGTGTACACCCAGCCGCGGGCTTAGTGCATAATCATAAAGCTCTCGTGCTTGTTATAACGAGGAAGTGATTGCAGTGGATAGCTCTGATACAGTTTGCCCAGAAATAACATTGTGTTAATTATATCTAAATATGATTTCATTATACTCGTAATTCACATTTAATAATACTAAACCTTTGTGCAGCTAGCTTGCTAATTGTATATTAAAACAAAGAACCATTGTTATACTTTCCTTTATTTTATTCTACATGATTTAGGGATAGAATATTTCTGTTGGGAAGGTTTCAGGTCGTGTAATATTTCAGAACTGTCTGAGCTACACCTGTATTGAGAACAATAACTCATAACCTCACGAAACTCCACAGACCAACAGTGTCGCAAACAAAACAAAAATTGTTCGAACCGATTGATTTATAGAATTACTATTGAACGCTCTCCCTCCGGCCGGGAGGGTTACCCTCGCAGCCCCCGCCCTCCGGGGACTAAGATTAGGGTCTACAATAGCGGAGTGAACCAAAAATTTACATAATCTTCGTTACACCGGCGGACCGTGAATCCAAAGGTCGCGGGCGAACATTTTCGACTTTTCAAACGATGGCAAATGATTGCGGTCTGAGTCCCATAGCTTGTTATCTGTGAAAACCTTCTTACCTGATAGTAATACCCCTCGTTGGTGCGGATTTACAAATTTGTTGAAGTTGTTTCGTGTGTGTGTAAGAGCTTTGCCGACGTCAGCGTGATGTTGGCGCGAGCCATATCCTTTGACATTAAGTATTCAGCTGACAGATTGCGCGAATGTGCGCGCCGGGACACACTTAGCGAGATGTGTCACCTGCCTAAAGTTACCTATGAACTGACAACGTCTTATTATTGACTTTTGTTTCGCAACTTATATCGAAATGTCTTTAAGTAGGTACTTATCAACACAACTTTAATTAAATTTTGAAACAAACAAAGTTTCTAAACCTCTCGTAGATTTTGATTCTTTAAGTTAAAGCACATTACCTTCAAATATTCATCGATTTCTGTACTAGTGATACGAAAAGCCGTTCAAACTGACACGGGTTCGTATATAAAGCACACAAAATACGCGCAGTTTGCATACATATCGTGGAAAAAATAAAAAAAAAGTATTTTTTGCCCGTCACGTCTAACAATCGGTATCGAGAAGTCGGAGTTTTTATCGATTCTCGGCGCGTATTGTGCGGTTGCCCTAGTCTTAGTGTGTTACAAAGGGAGTGTTTCAATAGGTGATTTAGTATAGGTATAGGCGTGGGTAGTGTTCTGTGGCTGGTCTCATTGTTAGGATGGAATCTGGTCAGTAATTGGAGCTGGTAATGTTCGTTGTTAGAGTTTTTTGTTACACTGTACGTAGTTCTGTCCTATCTCTCTGTTTGTTGTTTACGTTGCTACTTATAATTTGCCCTTCATCTTGTTTGAGTTTTTTGTTAATACCTTTATACATTTTATTATTATTTAAAAAGTGGAAACGCAAACTCTTTTAAGTGAATATCCATTTTGTCGTCTTTGTTATTCAAAACAAGAACATAAATCTTTTTTAAATAAAAGCCAGCGCCGATTTGAAATACAAATGTTTTTAAACGCGCTGTAAAATGTTCATGTAAGGCGTTCTTATAAAATATTCAGCGGCACTCAGCGGCAGTCAGTACTACTCGCAGGAATGTGGAGCAGCGCGCGGAGCCAGGGCCACGGCTCATAACATTACTAGCTCTTTGTGAATTATTCAATTCTAATAACGATGACTGTTTTCGTGAGATTAAACGGCATCTCAAGAAACATTAATGTACACTATTCCGCTTGATCGTATTCACATCTCACAATTTTATCAAAGTAGTAATTTTAATTATTCTAGAGTAAATAATATAGTGAGAGTAATACATAAGGTAGTGTCACTTCTGTTTTATCTGAAGAATTAGGCAGAACTGTTCCCCTGTACACATAAAATCCTAAAGATCATTTACAATAGGTGGTAAGGCCATTCCCAACAACAGGGCACAAAGCCTCACATCAGACTGCTGTTATGAAACATGGAATATTAAAATAACACTAAGCAACACTTATAACAGAGAGTTCAAATCGTCTTCAAGTAGGTTATTTAGCGTTTGTGAACATCAGGCCGATGAGCTAATCAATGATGATGCCAATAAATTATTTTAAGTTCATTACCTTATTTAAAATTATTGTCAATTTACATCAAAATGTTTTCCATTCCAGCCTGGCTGACGTTAAATTACAAAGTCAATATTCAGAATATTTCGATATTCAACAATGGGTAAATGATAGCCCTGGGGAAGTCGTAATTTTTGCTTACATCTAGCTGAGTGGTAGTCGACTCGATTTTAATATTACACCGTTTCATTAGGGCTGCGAGCGGCTGCAATTAGATCACGACATTTAAGTCGGAATGCACGATGCGCTAAATACTGCATTTTACTGGCGCTGCACTGATTTTGTGTGCAGTGGTAACTTATATACTACAAATGAGGTAGAGATTTAATGGACTCATTTTGATACATTTTATTGTATATACACCAAATACAATAGTGATTTGGTAAAAATAACGATTATTGAAAAAGTCTATAACAAGAAATTGTATGACTGATGAAAACAAGGCAACGTATCATGATCATCGGTCCATTTACTATCCCACTGCTGGGTAAAGGCCTCTTCTCATACAAAAAGGGCATGAGCATCAATCACCACGCTCGTTTAAGGCGAATTAGCGATTACAGACATTTTAGTCCACGTTTCGTCACAATGTTTTCCTTCACTGGTAGTCAGTGATGTTGAAGGTAAACTAAGTAGTGCATGTGACTCTAGAAAAGTCACATTGGTATCTACTAGCTAGGTTTTGATATCGCACGTACTCGACGACATGCAGATGCCTCAACCACTAATCCAGCACGACTTTTAGGTTGCCTTAACTGATGTTTAATAACCTTTTTGAAATACAAGCATGACAGCACAAAGATTCTTAGAAAAAAAACACAAAAACCTAACGCTATAAACAAATCTAGCTCACGATTTAAAGCAGTACACGCGTAGCTGTAGCTGTAAAGCGCTTTCCTGTGATACATACAAAGGGGCATTTATTCTCAATACTAGGGTATGTTTCTTAAAACCGCTGAGCGGTGGCTGGCAGCGCTCCAGCCACGCACTCGACCGTTTTTTAGCTTTCAATTGTTTTCTCTACTGTTAATGCGGTGCGCTTTTTATTGTTCGCCTGCAGCACTTTGTTACTTGAAATGTTTTAATTTGTGAGATTTTATTCTTCTTGTTAATTTTTATTGTTGTTTATTACTATTGTTGGAATGGGGTTAGTTAGGGTCAGACGTTAATGGCGTCGGGTGCTGTAGGTCAGGCATTTGTGTATTTATAAACATTAAATTAGAATTGAATTAGTTATGGCTTTGTATTATTTTGTCTGAAAGCTTTTATGAATTCCACTGCAACAGTTAGTACAGTGGAGCTATTCTCAAGGGTGGAGCATTGTCTGTGTGTGTCGTGATTGCGGCTGAGATGCGATACAGTCCCAGTGCACTATGTCCGTAACTTGTCACTTTGCAGTTTTAACATAATTGACTTTATTTATTGTATTTCCTTGTTTAATTTAAAAGTACAGCGACATAAAGAATTTTTGTTTATTTTAAACTGAATAAATGAATTACACTTAATTAACGTGTGTATCTGTAATATATAGGTATCTTGGTGTAGTGTACCAGGATCTCAAAAATACTAAGCATTGTTAATTAGTGTGCTCGGTTAAATTTCATGAAAGCAAAATCATTATAGTAGGGAAAATGATTTTGCTGATCCTTACTAATATTATAAATGCGAAAGTAACTCTGTCTGTCTGTCTGTCTGTTACGCTTTCACGCCAAAACTACTGGACCGATATAAATGAAATTTGGTACAGAGATAGAATAGACCCTGAGGAACAACATAGGCTACTTTTTACCCGGGTGCGCTAAGTAGTTCCCTCGGGATGCGGGTGAAACCGCGGGAAACAGCTAGTATTTAATAATTTCTATTATTTGGTATTTACTGATAAGTCAAAAGTTATTGTAGTTCATTGTCAGCACATAACCTTTTTAAATAAGTATCACTAACAAAAAGATCACTAATAAATGATCAATTTTCTGGATCTTTTGGATTGTCATGTCATCAAATCAATTAAGTAGATGTTCAAAATATGTTACACATACTTAAAGAACAACTATGAATTAGAATTAATTATCTAGTTAAGAGCAATAAGACATTCCAGTCAGAAAGTGCTAGGTTGACCAGCAATCCTCGGAGGTAACAGAACGCTCTTAATTAATATGACGTAGTTGATTACAGAGAACGACTCATACAAAACAACTGAATCTGCAAGGCGCTGCACTGATAACTGCATAGCACAAATCATCAAACGAACTTAAAGCCTTGTAGCACACTTATGCCTCAGGTTGTATGGCTAACTCCAAAGTTAATGTATTTTACTACTTAACGAAACAAATTCTTCGCGAATTGAATATATTCGAGTAGGTATATCTCGCCTTGAACGACGATACCTTTGAACGATCTTTAATCATAGATATTAATAAGTCATATATAGATATCAATAAAGGATTTGAATAATATATAAAAACAAATTCACGTTGAGATCGAAGAAGTTAAAGTTTGCCGTCCTTTATTTTGTTTTGTTTAAGTTATTATTTAGGAAGGTAGGTATAAAAATACGGACCTAAGTTGAGATTTTACTGGGTATACATCGATACCTTTGTATGTAACAGTTACATTATAATGTTTGTGAGTAAATTTATATCGTGAATAGTTATAAATAATAAATATAACTTAAGATAAATTACATGAAATACGTAAATTATCAAATTATAATACGACTAAAATTAAGATGACCTCTGTATCCGCATAGGTCACACGGCGAGTATGACCAACGTAATTTTGTAGGATAATATTTTTAAAATACAAAAATCTAGCAAATCTCAGAGTTTTCTATTGAAATTGAACCTGAAATTGCCTGAAAAAACTTTCGAGCGCGAATACCTGTAATCTACAGGTATTCGCGCTCGAAATGGACCACAAATATGAATGAGTGTCGCGTCAAGCCTGGGACGGTTCGGTTGTTATTCATATACAAAACAGGCTGAAGGTTAAAAATTATAGGTAATCAAGTACTCACAGGATGCTGGGAGTCAGGAGATCACCACACTGTATCACTAGTTGTTGTATTTCACGTATTTTTGGGTTTTTTTCTCCGCGCGCGGAGATTGTTGCCGGCCGGCGTTTTTGTTGAGTTCGAACTGAAGATTCGGGTGCTTCACCGCTAGATGGCGGGGCCGGTGAATGTTCCGTATCACACTCAGTGGCGCGCGAGTACAATTGGCGGTGAATTTGAATTTGGAAGGAAAAGAAAGGGACTAGTGAAATCATCCCAAAGCCTGTTTATTAATGAAGATTGTTAGCTGATCGAAGAAATATAATTACTAGCGAACTGAACTACTTAACGCATCCGGATAAAAAGCCTTTAAAAGTGTCGAGGGTCCCATTTATCTCCCTACCAAATTTTATCCAAATCGGTTTAGTCGTTTTATCGTGAAAACATAACAAATAAATAGACTCACTTTCGCGTTTAATTTTAGTTATATTACATGTATGGTATGGTATTCAAGATGTTACAAATATAAGCAAACGTTTTGTTTTGCAAGAAACGCGAATATTCAATTGATGAAAACATAGAACACTGGTTATTATGTGACCTTTTTCTGAGTTTAAATATAAATTTATATTTACTTAGAAACTCCAACTGATCCATCATTATGCGAGTAGGTGTGAATTTCGAATTATCGTTGGTCCTGTGCGGTCAAATTATTTTTAAAATAATAATGTTTATTTTGTTACAATAAAATAATAAAAATCTTCTGGGACAGGCTCATAAATATTTGATACAAAAATGTTAATCCGAAGTACTTAAACAGTATAATACTGTTTAAGCGCAACCGCACGGTAAAGATCAAGTGATTACCGCAGCAGCTGGGCATTGCGCGAGGTTCCTGAGCTTAGATCGAGGTAAACGGCAAATAAAAAATTAAAACCGTAGTATATATTTCGTTGTACCGAGCTTAGTTTAGGATTAAACGTGCCGACGTTATAAAAACCTTTGAGAGATTTTCTGAGTAATAAATAGGACTTTAATGTTAATGATCTACCAACTCTAAAAATATGAAAAGATTTTAACATTACAAAATCCCCACAATCTTACCATCTTATCCTTAATTATTATATCTTGAACATCCCATCGCCTTTCACACAACAAACGGCGGTAATTAACAAAAAGCCCGACCCCAGTTAATTGTGCGACATGTAGCGCGGCCCGCAAAGGCCTTCACTCTGCCCTCCGGCGACGCCCGCCTGTGCTACGGCTTTTAATAACAACATTTTGGCAACTTAATTTGGCCATAAATTGTACGTGTGTGTAGGTACTGTGTAATCTCTAAATTAATCAAACTCTAAAAGCATTAACCTATGTCTGTGTCGATATTACTGACATAGCTATTAACCGCAAATTATTTTAGTAACCCCTTAACTATGAATGATAATTTACATGAAAAGTCATTAATAGTCACTGCGTTAGCAATGACTATCGATTTGAACCCTATTCAGAGTCTACAAAACTAGTCCATAATATCATTATGTAAACGAGATCTTTGGAACTGAATCTTTGCAAAAACTTAGTAAGTGTACGGACGACAATTCATAATTCAAATAAAACTGCTAACTTTGTTAAAGTCTAGCAAACGTTATTCGTATCAATGGCGGAGTCGGCGGTAACTGACGATTTCCTTAACATCGTTAGGAGAGCTCTCGAGAGGGCGAATGTACTGGAGGAGGGTATCTCCACTCATAAATCTGAGGGTATCAGTGTCAACTCTTAAAGTGTTAGGGTTTATCTTTGAGTGTTTACGTTAGGATAGGTTAGGATTTCTGTGATAGATATCATATATTTTGATTGTGGGTCAAAGTAAAGATTTCTAAAATATCATTTCACAATAACATACACATTTGCAAAAAGAACATTAACCACATATAATTAATATATTATATATAATGTTAATTTATATTATAATATTAATTTACTTTGAGATCTTAATGCGCTCTTAGATAAAACATAAAGATAATTCATCTTGATCATATTAGAGTTTCAAAGGCACATGCTTCAGAATAAACTCCCACAAACTCTTTGTGGAACGATAGAATATAAAATAGATTCTTCAAATACATTGGAAATTGCGATTCAATTTCTGTACATAAAATGAATTTTGCAAAGTACAAATTCTCTCTCAGATGAAGTGCTCACACGCGATGGATGAGCAATTTAACAATAACCCGTTTGACACTAAATAAATTTGAATGAAACTTCGCGAAAACAGTTGCGCGTAACTTAGTTACAACAAATATATTGGACCCAACTTTAGCAACAAGGTCAATAACTACTTATAATCGAATTAAGAGCGAGCTGTTGTGGAAAAGAATAGTCGTACTGAAGTCAAGACATTTCCTTTGAATGTTTACGCTATTTATCTCAAAGATTTGGCAGAATTCCAAACACCTACACGAGTAACGAAGAACTTACACACTTTTTTCTTGCATCCCCAAATAGCATTAGAGTGAAAACTATTGAGTGTGGGGTTCCATTTCAATGGGATTGCTGCGATCTCCCGTTGCGTGTAAACTTAATGTGTCACGTGATTTAGAGAGCTAGCGCTGATTGTTTTCGTAGCAGGGAGCTCGAGTGGGGACGAGTAGTCACTGAGCTTTGTGTTATTGGAGTCTGATAGAAATATATTTATTATGACGATAGGTTGGGAGGCGATATCGTTGATGTGGAAGTGAGATCAGAAATTGTTTATGTTCCGACTACTGATGGGACTCTAATAATAAGTGGTAATACGCGTTTCAGCAGTTGATTTTTTCTTTATAAATTGCTAAGTAGTAGACATTATGTTCATTAGTGTTTTATCAAGCCGTACAAAAATAAAACTTCCATGGTGCCATTCATGGAAATTTTATCTCTTACTTAAGCTCGCTTAATTTAGTTATAAATAAAATAAGAAGAAAAACATTTTATTGTATAGATCATTAGCTATACATTAAAGTAAGAGAACATCTCCATCTGTTTAAACTCATTGACCTTGGCATTTGGTACCCAACTAGCTTAACATTTTATTATCGTCTGGAGCGAATTAAATGAAACGGTACTGTATAAATTAGGTGTTCTATCATCACAATGACCAAGACATTTATGTTCACGGGTCATAGGTTTGAGGCACCTCTACAGAGGTTGAACGATTCAGTTTCTCAGAGGATGGCGATGGGCAGCAGATGTGAGCTATTACCACTTCACTCGGTCACGCCGTCAACGATCTTAGTTATAGTGTCATTACTGCCGAGCCTACTGACTTTATGGCTAAGGACGTGACAGGGGCCGGTGATCAACTGCAATTCACGGAGGATCGAAGGGGAAAAGAATTCACGGAATCAGGACCCTTTCGAAGATTGAGTACAGTTACTGGAGTTGTGAGATGTCGGATGTATGGAGTTTTCGGAAAACCTGTAATTTGCTAGTGCAATTTTAATTTCAGACTTTACTGGGAAATTATACTTCAAAATAATTGATAAAAAACTGATTCTGTTGCTTCCAGGACACTTAGATTTTTAATGTTTGCAGAGGAATTAACGATTGATGAATTGAAGAATGTTCATTACTATAAATAAGTATTTAAAAAGGTTATTGAATCCTTTATATTTCTATTTCTAAATAAAATCCTTACAGTGTGATTCATCATTATGGCTTAAATTATATCACAGCCTTCTCATCAGCTTTCCCTCGATATACAAAAAATCGACTAAACCTAGTCGTCATTTATCTTGACCAGCCTATTCTCATATAACATTTACCCAAATCCCTTCAATAGAGTCCAGTGTCTCCGTCACGTACATGGGTCTAGCTTATGTATCTTAACGAGAAAATAAGACCTTTTTTATAGGTTCGCGGGCTATTGAGAACGACGGCTCGTCACTAACTTACCTTTATATCTTTTGGGTCATGTTTCAGTTTATATGTATTATTCATTGGACGTTATGTTGACAGTGAAAGTTAAGAAGTTTGTGGTGACTAGATATTTTTACGTGGTATGATGTAGGTACTTCGATAAATTTATTTTCTTGTCGTGACGTATCGTCTCACTGTAACGTCTTGTTTTTGTATTACAAACATTAATCCAAAAGTCAAAGCAAAATAACAAATTATTTACAATATATATTTTTTTACCTAATGGGCTTTAAATTCGTGTAGTAATGAGTAATATATATACTCGTAGATAATGACGTGATGTAGCTAAGCATCTTCAAAGCCGAGAGTCGGCTTATCCTAATAACGCGATTTTCATCTCCACTTCAAAGACAAAGACGCTTAGCACAACATAATTATGTAAGTAAACGAGACAATTAACTCGCAGACTGCTCTAATTCAGCGATAATTAGCTCCTTAAAGAGGCGCTCGGTGGACAGACTCCAAGTGTTGAAGTTCGATCAGACAATCTGTTAAAATCTATAGGATTTATCCATAATAATGGATATAAGTTGATATAAGTATTAATAATATTTCAAGGAAGTTTTAGGTACTTCTTTATTATCTTTAGGTAAACCAAACTTCTTACTTTAAACTGACAGAAATAAAACTGCACTTAAAATATACCGATTTTTAATACCAGTAGGTTAGTAATTGACATTTTTGTTTGTTAATAAAATTGTACAACATATATACTTATATTTATAGAAATAAGTTCGTAAGACTCAGCATCAAACACCGTCACTAAGGGGCCCAGGGGAGAATGTACTCTGAAATGTTCCATGAACATGTTAGCTATATCCTGTGGATCATTTTTCTCACCCACACTCACCGGCAAGCCAGGCTTGATATCTAGTTTCCGAGTAGCTTTCCAAAATTTACTAAAAAAAATTGTTGCTCTTTGTTTCGCAATATTGTCCATTTTAATTTTATCTACATTTCTCTGACACCATTTCAAACGACTCTTAAATATTTTTCGAGCTTCACGCATATTTTCATAGCTAGATCCAGTCAGCGGCCGCTTATTACTAACCCAGGTTCTAAATAGAAACCTGGCCTCCCAGATATTCAATATCTCAAAGTATATTAATTACAGAAGTACAGACAGTCGTAACACTTCCTTCTCGTGGATAGAAGTAGGTCTGGGTCGCATTTCAACTGGCTCCACACAAACAGACACTGGTGACTTCGGCGCAGACCGATCGCGTACTTAGCGCACATGCCGACCACTTTGATAGGCGAAGGCGATCTTATAGCTAACCCATAGTTAGATGAATCAATTAGAAGTGCATCGTCACGTAATTTAAAATAAAGACTGGAAGATCTTACCGGTAATCTTGAACAGCACATCGCGTCAGATCGTGATGTGTTTACAGATGGTTGGAAAACAATTCTGTCAGAATATTTGGCGGACCATAAGTTGACCCTATAAAATCGTTATTTTATATAAGTACACCTGATTTCTTGAATCTAACATGATGTTGACTGTATTTGTAATAGAAAAAAAATTAACCATTGTGTCTTACTCAGTAGTTTAATAAAAAGCGACTTATTTTGGAAAATAATTGTTACTACCTATTGTATAGAATAACAAAGCTATGGAGACACAATGTTGTCAATGTAATTCTCGCCTTCAGGCTCACTGTATCCGCACCGCGCTTCCTTAGTTAGTGGAGGGTTAATTAACTATCGCATCGTGTGGTATGTGTGTAAAATAAGTGAATAAGTCAAGTGATACTAAATAAAACTGGGCAGAAGAACCGTCTACTATCCAATATGTGTACTTTCTCTTCCATTTGATAACGGGGTTTTAATTCTCTTTATGCCAAATTGTTTTATGACTGCTCTAAATATACACAAGAAAATAATTGGACGACAACCTGTCTTTCTATAATATTGATATCAAAACCTTCATGTTACAGCTACTAATCGTACAAGTTCACTTATTTAGTCTATGCAGATTTTTTGGTAGGACACTATGTGTAAGAACAAATTCCTTGGTTATACAAATTATTGTTCTTCAAAACATTTCTAGTATGTGTCCTGGACCTGTCTGTACTGTTTTATGACTAACTCATTGTTCCAGTCGTAAACTAACCTCGTTTATGCTGTCTTGACTCGTAATGTAAACTTCGTTGGGTCTGTTTTAACATTAGCATTAGTCAGCTTAAACTTTTTAAGAGAGTTAATAATACGTTACTCTGAAAAAACGGATTGCACAACGACATCGATCACCATTTTTTCTAACTCTAAATATCGATTTATTTTAAAATTGTGTGTATGCCAATTAGCAGCACTAAATGTGATTTTGTCATTTCAAATGTAGGTAATGTTTAATGTCTAGGTTCTATTTAGTACAAAGCAGTTTATTGATCTAGCTCGGAAAGTATGGAGGACAACGACAATATTCGCTGGAGGCTATGCGATGAAATAAAATGGAGTTTTAAAGGACACTGAGAATATTGTTTAAAGAATTTTATCTTGAAGACACCCCTTGCAGTGGAATTTTATTGTAATATTTTTGCAATAATATTTCTTTAATAAATAATATTATTTGTGGAAAATTTTAATAATGTTAAGCAAAAAAGTATACTAAATGGCTTTATGGTATATTTTTACAAATTAAACACATTATGCAATTCTAAATATATACATACTACCTAATTTGTCGAACCATAATAAACAAGGTAATAAGTGCTGTTTTATTATTTGTATGTGAAATAGATTGGATCTCTCTCAGGAGACTAATTAAAAACTAAAGCCGAGTAAGTCTGTATTCTATGTACATATAGCGACGCCTGTGCTTATAATTAATCGTCAATAAAGTCTGTAAGACGAGTGAGGCACGCTAAGCATCTGCCTAGAGTCTGATAGAGGGCCGAGGGAAGGAGGTGCGGGGGCAAGGGGGGGGTGTCCGCAAAAAACCCGCTCCTCCCTTTGTTTAGCTGTAAGCTCGTTATTTCACCCTTGCCTTGTGTTTCGGCTTTATCGAGTGGTACGAAATGAAGACAATAAGCGGAACATTGCGAGTCTTGTAAAAATAGTAAAGAGCATACGACAGAACTACATGCGTTTTTCTTAACCTATAGCTATTTAATTGCTGGTTTTAAATAAAAAATATGTTCAGTTTCATTTGGGCATTATTTGAAAAAGTATATTTTTAGTAGAATATTGCATTATTGTATTGTATTTTCTACCCTATAATCGGCCGACGCGCTCGCTGCCGCTCGTGACTCGGGCGGTGTCTGTGAGACCTAGCGCGCCCTCTTTGCGCGCCGATGAGCTCCTTTCTTTTATTTTGTTTCCTCTAAGCAAATGATATTATATCGGGAGTTAATTTTATTGCCAGATGCCGAGCGGATTCACCCCTAATCACTTTTAGCCAGTTGAATTTTTATTATATTTCTCCCTTTTACTTTACATTTCAGTTTTATAGGCCATTTTTCTGTGTTCTCATTTGATAAGAAATATAGCATTCTCAGATTTATTGATAGACCTTACCAACTTACCTTCTACTTGATTATAAAATATGGAAATGTGTATTTTTTTGTAATAGAAATATATAAAAATATGAGTGAACTTATAGTTAAAATATTTACTTTTCAAATTAGATGAATGAACCAAACATTCTGGCATCTATAGAGAAAATTCAGTAATTCAGCGTAAAAGCTTAGCTATCAGTGCAGCGCCGGTTCCTTTTGACGTCGCCAGCATTTCATCGCTTTGCAGTGGTCGTTTTATCGAACAAGTATTACGGCACCAGCTTAACGATCGACCACTCTCAAAGACCCCTCGATGTCCCGCATTCTGTCCACAAGATATTCAAATACACAGCTTTATCTGACGAAATATTTTCAACGTACGAGCTAAATGTATTTTGAATGTTTTCAGACATTTCTGAAACCGCCTACGCGTGTGTTTAATATTTCAAGGCTTTAGCAATTCCCTGTCTGCTGGGTAGGTAATATTGTTTTTAAAGAATAAATCTGATTGACTTTCATTTGACATTTTTACATAAAGATGTTTCTTTGATGAATAATGTATTTTGTTATATTACAACCAGTCGTAAACAAGAAAAAAGAAAACGTCTGTAAATAACAAGACTGAACCCAAGGCGATTTGTACAAGCAAACCAAATTAAGGTAAGTAGTTCAATATGTGTTCGCGTAATTTCGCTTGGAGATATATATTATGTGTGCGAGTACAGTATGACCGGCCGAACTACGCTCAAGCATTACTAATGGGTACGAGAGACATAGTAGGTGTCTCATTAAAATTGTCGTCTTACATCAGCGAGGACGAATGCGGGACGACATCGGGCTGCGGGGGGAGGGGCCTACCATTAACTCAGTCTTCGAGATTACGGTAATGGCGAGGGCACGGGAGACCCGCCGCCGTTCGCACGGTTAACAGCGGTTTGGTCACAGATTTGAATACAAATACCGACATCGGACGAACGATGTGGAGCCGTATCTTTGCAATTATGTAGATCTAGTCGCTCTGCGGATGACGAGACGCGGCGAGGAACGCGAGAGATAAGTTTTGAAAAATGGTGGCGCTCGAAGAGACGTCTCACTTGCGATGGATGTAATTAAGTAACGTTTGTAGAGCTTTTATAGATGTTGCTTCGAAAAGTGGATCGTAGCTTGGTAAATGTTTCAACGTAAGATAGAAACTGACGAGTATTAGCTTTGTTCGCTCTCAATTCTTAATAAGCTAGGTATTTCAAACTTAGCTAAGCAAACAAACACTGTTATTCTGGATAATTGCCTCCTAATCTAGTTTCTCGTCATGCAGAAATCTTAAAGCAAATCTCAATCTAAATTATGAACAAACCATAACAAGTGAATTATTAAAATGTTAATTTCTCTGTCGCTGTAGCTAATATAAAATACACCGAAGTAATTACACAAACGTAACGGGGAAGAGTTATTTGATATTTTGATATTCAACCAAAGTTGGTGAAACAAGGGCCTTGTTAGACTGCGGATGGGGGAGGGGGTTCGGATATTCAGAAATCCTTTCGCCAATCTAAATAAATTTAAAACTCGGACAATCGGATTACGAAGCGTCCTCCGTCTCATCGGTGCCGTTCGCCGATTATACTGAATTCACGACACGTTTATTCAATTAGAGTTGGAAGTATTTAGCGGTCGGCTGGTGGGGCGCGGTAATGGCGGCTGGCGGTCGCCGTTAAAAATTCAAATCGCGGCCACCTGTGCGCCCGAAGCTCGAATCACTTTTATTTCTCCCGACGCTCCTGCTTTCTGCTACTCTCCTGGTACTTCTTGAATTTTAATGTAAGCAAAGTTTCTGTGCAAAACGTTTTGGTCGGAATTGTAGTGAAAGGTAATTAATAATCCCTAACCATGTTTCTGTAGATATTCATTATAGGTAATGTGTTCATAAGTATTGCGTAATGTAAGAAAATAATATTAAAATAGTTTTTTTGAATTGCAGCTTATCCAACATCAGCTTTTGAATTAATGCGTATCTATCTTAAACACTACGGTGACCTTAAAAAAGTTCCCTTAGGATATCTAAACCAGAATCGTTCCATTTAAAGAACATTTTAAAGTTATGAAATAGGTCTTTATTTTATTTTACATCATTTTCTATAAGTATTTATAAAGCACAAAGTTAAAAGCTAGACTTCAGATAAAGTAAAAGATTAATTCAATATTTGATCATGACATGTCTAGTTTTGAATTACGTCAAGAGAACACCTGATGTGTGATTTAAACCCAGAATGATTGGTGAATCCTAAAATGTATTTATCGTGCCACATCTGCGACGCCTCTCAACACGGCCGCTTAAAAATCATAGCACACGATCCCCAAAAATCGAACATCCAAAAATACCGTAACCCTTCAGTGCAGACGTGAATGCGCGTCAATATGACACAATGGAGTGACGCGGGTCGCGTGTCACGCCGCGACAGTTGACGCGAATTTATCATCCAACTCTTGTTATCGACAGAGCTGAGTGCTTGACTTGACGCGACGTCACGCTATGTGTAGTTTTTGTTGGTTATCTTATGTATCTTTGTAGTGTACAGACTTGTGTGTTACCTGAAAGAGAAACAAAATTAATAAAAAATACTGAATCTGATTGTTAGTCAAAACGGTAAAATTAAATACGTTATTTTTTCCAAAGTAAAGGAGAACGATGTTGAAGTACCTACATGAAACGAATTTAAGCACACACATTTATAAATAATTCCTTTTACCAAATATAACCTATCATCGACTTCGGGAACTTATAGAAGATTGATAACATTATGTTTGTTCAAATCTTCTTCTTATAGATTGATTCACCGAATCACTTTCAAAGAGCTTTTGATGTGACATACTTACTGTTCTGTTGACTTTATTTTATTTTAGATATCATCTGCCTAGCCTTACTCAACCATGTTGGGGTCGACAGCTGAATACCAGTGTTCTTACATGGAGCTGGAGATCTATGGAGATAATTTGTTTTTTTTTTATAGCATCATTTGAATTGTATGATTATTTTATAGATAATTATATTTTCTTAGAGTGCAGGTACAATAATAAACATTAATAAATTACTATTGAAAAGAGTGTCTCTTGAGTTTCTTGCTGGTGCTTCTCTATATTACCCACTACGTGGAACTAGCACTTAACATTTCATAAGAACCTGCAAAGATCTATTTGAAATAAAATGAGTTTTGAGTTTATGAAATATGCTCATATCAGTATAAAACAGAGCGTCCCTTATCTTGCAATTTAGACATTTCGCGTATATTTGCAATGATGCCCTTAGAGTACATGCGGTCTCAAAGCTCCCGGCCGTCACGTCCCAGCTTCACACTTATTATGCATGAAACACAAATACCTCAATAAACTTGTTCTATAAAACAAAGGAGCTACGAAGAATAATAGCGTCACATATCAGTGACGGGCGGGACTACGTTTACTCAAGCGGCCTCCAAACTACCTTAAAAACGTCCCTCCGTGAAATAACTTCAAACACAGAATAGCGAGGGAGAGTTAGCCGCGGGCGATCGGGCGTGCTGTCTTCATTATCCCGGTCTAAGTGACCATTAAAATTCATTTTTAGAGCCGGCGGTGATGTGGCGGGCGCAGGGTTATATCAGTTGTGCGTGCGTATGCAAGTTGCTTGTGTTTTGTCTTTTGTAGTTTGCTATTTACAGTGTGGCGGGGTGCGAAGAAGATCGACTGTGTTTGTTTAAACACTAGCTTTTGCTTGAGCCGGGTGGTTGGTACAGGTTTAAGAAACTCAGTATACTATGATCATATCCACGATAATGTGTTTCTAAAAACTATACATAATAAATTTTAAAGTGGAAAGAAAGAAACGCTAATAAATCCAGTAAAACCTTCTTTCTATATTGCATACGAATTAACAGTAAATGTATTTATTTTAACGATGTATTTTACTGTTTCAAAATTATTATGTAAGTACTAATTATGTAAACAAATTCGCCGAAAGTTCTAGCAATAAATTAAATACCACCACAACCCTACTAAATTAATTTTAATCGCAATCGAGTGAAAAACAAACCCCTATCATTTTCACACATCATTGTTTCTGCTGGATATTATAATTGGATATTATAGACAAAACAGCAAATAATTATTAAACTTTTATATTATAATTTAATTCACTGTGATTTTAAATCGTTTGTTTTAATGTGTTAATCGTTGCGGGCATTTAGATTTATTTTTAATTATGAACGTAGGTATTTACCACATTTCACGTTGTCCGCTCTAAATTAGAAAATCTAACTGATTTTGCTAAGAAAACCCATTTTTACCATGTAATTACGATTAGGATACGATTAGTACGTT
This sequence comes from Pyrrhia umbra, assembly GCA_963891755.1. Lineage (NCBI taxonomy): Eukaryota > Metazoa > Arthropoda > Insecta > Lepidoptera > Noctuidae > Pyrrhia > Pyrrhia umbra. The sequence continues at coordinate 13,358,668 of OY982934.1, forward strand.
AAAAAAAACGATTATATCCTACTTATAATGTTATAAACGTATAGATGATAGTTTTAATACTTACTTCAATATTAGAAACAGAAAAAAATAAAGTATTTTTTTTATTTATCCAAATGTATGCGAATAGCGTTCAAGTTGTACACAATAGCTTGGTACCGGGCTCCCCTACTCGCTACAGCAACATATCACTTCAAGCGGTGCGTGAATATCACTCAACTACGATAAATCAGAGCTTTGAACTGAGCTCATCACATAATTAGTTAATGGCGCGGATATCAGTTAAGGAGTAAACACATTATGCTCGCGGAGGGTCGCGCGACGCATCGCCGAATACGACGCAAAATTACATCAATAATCTCTGTTTCAGTGTTTGGTACACCAATTTCTGACTTCAACATAGATTGGATTACTTAAAAATTAGGAATCTGTAAAATACAGAGATGTTTAAAAAGTTAATACAACTTATACAAGAGCATAATACTGGAGTTAATACATATATAATGACTGTATTGTAACACTCGCCAGTGACTCGCGCCAGTAGCTCGACTGGCGCGGTAACTATCGCCAGCCAGATCGGTTGTGGTGACAGAACGCGCTAAGGCTTTTATCTGATCGTCTTTAGATGTCGCTAGTTTAGGATGCAGTAATTTGTGGGAGGGTGTTGAGAGGGGAAAGTTTGGGAGATAATGTTTTAAGTATAGAGATTTAATTTATTAAATTTGTGGTTGAAACATTAGGGCCAAGTGTCCGTCTACTATTTTGTGACGTAAGCAAACGTTTAATAGACTCCACGCGTAATTTAAAGGCTGGCCTATATTTCGCTCAAAGAATCAGCATTGCCAACCAATGTGGCACTGCAACCAGCCTTTTGGGCACCATTCCTGTTGACAGCGGATGAATACTTTGATGCCTAATTTTATAGTATAATTTATTATTCTTGTTTGTTCTTATATGTATTGTAAATATTAAAAATTATCAAAGCCTTTGAACATGACTTTAAATAAATACAAATTAAATAATAACAGCCTAATTACAACAGGAGTTTACTATTTTAGAGAACAGAAATTGAATTTTATAAAATATCTAGCTAAATATTAGTTCAAACATATTTATTCTATAATCGTAGTGTAATTTATACAATCATAAATACGGTTGGTAAAATCTTACTTAATAAACGTATTTGGTGGATTACTCGCTCACACAATAGGGCTGGAACCCAGCATTGGAAATGTCTGGTGGTGACTGAAAGTACCTATGCTTACATATTATAACGGTTTGCAAGCACTTTAAAAAATCTCGCACTCATTTATAATAATTTGACAAAATGTGTGATCACAAAGCGGCGGCAGTACCAGCGATGCCAACGCCTCCATACAAACCACATCACAAAGCTGCGCCCACTCACACATATGTAACACAAGTAAAAGCAGACAGATATGTATTTGTATGTGTGTGTAAAACTCACGCTTTTTCTCCTTTCTAGGTTAAACGCAAGTCAAAGGATACCAGCGTCTGGTTATGAAATAGGAACTGACAGAAGGTATATTATAGTATTTTTATTTATCAGTGATCGTATTATAACGCGTTGAAGTGCTACTGATTCCAGTGCGAAAAGAGACATATAGTAATATATCTTTCGCATACTGAAATACTAATAACTTTTAAATCTTTTAATACAGTCTACCTATTAAGTACAAAAAAAAATTGTTTATGAAATAACTTAGTAGTAAAAAAATAAACAAATGACAATTTTAATTAAGAAGTAATATCGGAAAGCAACAAGGAACATTAAAAACATACAAGTTTACCGACTGCTGAAATAGTAGGTTCCAGGAACTACCCATATTAGCTGGTATGGGTATCTGAGCTTACTGCCATACATCTCTGTGAAAACTAACCCTTCTGCAACTCACTACTCTGTGTTCTCATTAACACGGCTCGAATTAGTGCCGCTTGCAACTAACGCGCTCTTCTAGCCTTACGCCTGTGACTCCCGGCGGGGTAGGCAGTCTGCTAGGTGCGCGCACTCTGACTGCTGATTTATTGCGATTTTATTCAATTAAACAGAAGCGAACAACGCTTGCTACTATCCATCTAACCTAAACCTAACTGCATAGTAGAGTGATAAAGGACCTAGTAATAGAAAGTAGTTATAGTTGTGTTTAATGTACCTAGTCAATAAATTGGTATTTTAGGACCAGTTACTGGTTTTAAGATGATTATTTATTTGCAGCCCTTCCACATGTTTACACGGGCTCAATACTACCGACAATCAAACTGTAACACAGCCCACCGTCTTACAAACCTCATTACACAAACATGCAAGAAACTTCAAAGTCCATCCGCCAAATATCAAAGTGATGCAAGTACATATTAATATTCAGCAGTGTTTCAACCGACCCCGGTGTTCCGTCCTCCGTGATGCAAATGTCCGCCCGCGGCGCCAGCGACTGATTGCCTCGCAAACCCACGGGACAGACGGATTACTGCAATTATACACTCATTTGTTGCTATTTACAGATGGATGGAGAATGTTCTCATGTTTTAATTGATATCTGCGATGCAAGGAACATTGAAGTGTATGCAGTCCAATTGTAAGTCAGTAAGGACGGCATTCCAGCGACACTTGCGGTGAACGCTCCCCTTGTTCTTATTAATGTAATTGCAAGAGTATTTTGAATTGAAATGAGTTATTACTGACGTTGTTATAATTTTGTTTATTGTTTTTATTGTATTCATGCAATTTTAAACTCTAAATATGGCACTTGACGGCTTTGAATTCAATAACAACAGGTTCATAACAACAATTGAAGTAATTTGAAAATAACGTGTGTACAAAATGATGCATTAATATTAATTGTTAGTAATATTTCTATTTTTTTTAGGCTGAATAAAGTGTCTGTGTGACTTGAAATGTATGAAAAATAGCAAAAAAATTAACAATGCAGCAAATGTTAAATGTATAAAATATCTAAAGAGGAACCAACCACCAAGTAATAAACTTGTGCGTGAGTGCCAGATCTCCCAGTTTATTTCTCTAACCTAACGTAAAAAACGGAGACCGTAACATCCTCTTTTTTATATTCCAAGTCATGCATTCTCATTGTGAGTAATTGGAACACTGGCTCGTTTGGTCCAAGATTGGCACGCCCAATACTTGGCCGTCTGGCAATGTCTTGGCTTGCCAGTAAGCCCACACTTGGCAACGTTCGCTCGACTACTGAATCTTAAGTAAAAATCGCTTCGGCGAACTTACATGCCACTTGATTGCGTTTAAATTTAGATGTAGTTTAAGCAGTTTAGTGATATGGCTTGGAATGTTCGGGACGGAGATTATTGTGCTTTAACGACTATTGAGATAAACGGAAGCTTTTGAATAATATAATATCACCGATGTTTTACATTTTCTTCTAACATTTTAGTGAATTTACGTACAGATAAAAGTAGTTCTTGAATGCAGAAAATGTATTCGGAACAAGTCGACAGTGAACAGTAGAAGAAAAAAACGACGTTTGTTAAGGTTGTTCTCCTCTTCACGTCCCTTTGTAGAAACACCTCTGAGTGTCTGTGTAATTACCACTCCCGGTGGTGCCCAAAGGGTGAATATCAATTTGGCTCGTATTAAGGTTTTAATGAGCCTTCAAAATTACACTTCACGAGAGCAGAATACACGGTGTAAATGTAAACGAGGGGTTGCCACGTGTTTGGGTCCCTATAAATAACGAGTACCCAAGGGTCCCGTCTTTGGCCCTTGTACATCTAATTTTAGGTACCCTACAACGCACCTGGGCCCCTGATTAATGGGTTCCGTCTATTTTGTTGGGATATTTAAATACCTGTCTGGTATTTGACGGCGTCTTTAGCAACCCTTGCGAAGACAAGTGGCGGGAATTTATTTGGAGCTGGTTTTAATAAAAGTTGAGGCGTTACGTAGCCCGGGCTCCCCTGCCAAACTGTTCAGGTACGTATTTTGGTGATTTATTAACTAAGTCATATATAAACGCTTAATTTAAAAACTAGATAAATGGTATCCATCAGGTTATACTTTCTTTGAAAACACTTTTTTGTTTAAACATTGGTCAGTTGAATAAAAAAACTGTTCAAAATAGTCCGGTTACTCCCAAGAGAGAGGACATCACAACATGTCACATGACGCCAATGTTCTTATTTTTCCATATTGGTGCGTACAAATGAGTGTTCCCAATCTCCCGCTGTCACCGCGACAAGCTTCACGGCGCGGATTACGAGGGCCCAACAGCAAACACGATGCTGCGTCCAATTTGCAAGCGCGCCCTCGCCGCCCGCCTGCCGGGATTATTACTGTGCTTACCTACGTGACGGTACGATAGTTTATAATCTTGGAACAGCTTTTGTGGATATACTCACATATGAGAAACAATATTTTTTGGGATACATAGGTATACAACATTATACTTCACACATAATCCATGTTATGTAAATTAAGCGCAATATAGAAATAATAAACAAGTTATAAAGTCGGTTATCGTTTAAAATGCTGTCCCCTGACATTGTCCTTAATACGGGAAACTGCCATGGTCATTAGCAGAGACCGTTTGATTATTCTTTCTTTCCATGACACTCATGCTCCCGTAGTGATTATCATAATTTATCCAACATTTAGGATGAGTAAACATAAAGTAGCGGCCGCGTCGGAACATTTGCGCGCTCAGCTGCTTTTTAGTAAGGCGCATACTATATGTGTACACCCTAAGAATACCAATCTCCAATAAAGATTGTCTCAAAAATCCCATGTGTTGTTATCCCATACAACCCCATTCTTCCCGCACAGATTGCATCGCTTCATTATCTGTACTACGCCATACATTATTTACAATATTTTATGAACACCATGTGTATAAATATTGTGAACTGTAATTTGCTTCTCCCCCACTACTACATATGAAAAGAATTGAATGTTTGCATATGCTTTTTTTTTATTTCAGCCTCATCTTCGTACGTTAATTTATTCATTCTTTAGCGTGGATGCATTTAGAATGGAAATTTTCTTTGTGTGTGTCGTAACACTTTTTTATAAGCATAATTTATCGCGCATTTAATTCAATATAAAGATTTGTAAAAACAATTGAAGTATTTTTTATTTTATTTTAAATAACTCATCACTGACTGTGTATATATATTTTTCACAGCGCGAAAACAAAAGCATTATGCTATACCACATTGTGTTTGTTAGGAGCAATTGTATTATATTTTTGTTTTGTAACGTGCCGAATGTTGTTTTCATATTTATAATAAAGTAGCATAAACAAGATACACTCACATCAGCGTGACAACAATCGCAGCCAAAATCCATATTTCAAATGTAACAATACGAAAATAAAAGCGGAATGCAAGAGAAAAATATCCGAGCAATCTGTAACAATATCTTAAGCGTAATGTATACTGCGTATAATGTGAACGACAAAAAGACGGTAATGGGTGCGACAAGCGTCGCGCGTGATTTATGTCGCTTGTCGCGCGTTTGTCGCGGGTTCGAGCACTCAGTGACGTCACGCGCCGCGCGACAGACATCCATCACCACGCTGCGGGTTGTTTATTGAGTGACTTGACCTGGTGCACTCTGAGGGTTACGAGGTTTCACCAATTTGTCATTGAGACTATAAACTAAACGATTCCTAACACTCTGGTATGTATTAACACGGAACAATTAATAACTACTATTCTGGCAACCATTATTTATGACTAGCTGTTTCCCGCGGTTTCACCCGCATCCCGAGGAACTACTTCGCGCACCCGGGTAAAAGTAGATCATTTCCTTTCTCAGGCTTTAGACTATCTGTGTACCAAATTTCATTTAAATCGGTTCAATAGATTTGGCGTTAAAGTGCGACGAGTCAGAGTTACTTTCGCATTTATAAGGATAATAAAATTTTATTTCTGAAATACTTTATTTAGATATTTTAAAATATTAAATAAAATACATACTAATAATAGGAGTAAGCAGATCTATTTGCGTGTAGATACTATCAGGCGTTTGTAAGTTACGTTGCTATGCGATAATGTTGAGAGATATTGTAATGACATTTCCGATAGGCGTCGAACAAATTTACTTACGCTAAATATGTATGCTTTAGTGCAGAAGGAACGCGAGCTATCGTCTATGCTACATTTTTTGGTATTTTCTATAAGAAGGTAAAAAACTGGTCAAGTGCGTGTCGGGCCACGCACTATAGGATTCCGTAATACATTTTTGACAGACAAACGGACATAGCGAACTGCTTGTCTGTAGCATCAAAAATATGATTGATTTATATCCAAGCTGATTAAAAGATCAATGATTTATTTGTTCAAATAAAATAAAAGGCTGGCTTTCACTTTGGCCAAAGACTAAGCATTGCCATCCAACGTGGCAATGCCGCCAGCCTCTTGGGTACACTTCCAGTTGACGGCGATAAGGAAGAATTTTTTGACGCCATATTTTAGTTAGCCATACTTAATTTTTTTTGTTTTTGTAATGTAAATACCTTCTGTAAATAAATACCTAATAAAATAGGTAATATGGATAAGAACATCTCCAGGATGTGACGGAAACTAATTCTATGAATAACTAGCTTTCTGCCAGCGGCGTCACCAACGTAAGCAACATGTATTCAAATTTAAAAAAAAAACAGTGTTTCATACAAACTTTACCCCCTTTTTCACCCCCTTAGGGATAGAATTTCAGAAAACTCTTTCTTATCGGATGCCTACGGCATACAAAAAATACACCAATCAAATTTCAGGTCTCTACGATCAGTAGTTTAGGCTGTGCGTTAATCTATCAGTCATTGAGGACAAAACATTTTATATGTATTGTATATATTGTAAGGTTAATTATAAAATAATACGAAGAGGCTGCCGCTAAATTGATAAGACTTACCTATTAGCCGATGACACGATTACATCACTAATCTCTAGACTAACCAAACTGAAAGAGAAAAACACAAGCACCTGCTGAAAGCAAGTGAGAAAACCTTATCGAGAGTATTATTTTTATTCTAGGAGGTCAAGTTTTTGAGAAAATTGGAGAAAACCTCCGGAACAAGGGGATTATAGCGTTATGTATGATTGGAGGTAATTTGATATTTTGACTCTTTATCTTGTTGATTGTAGATACGTGCGAAAGTATTTCCTGGACATCTATACTTATAATAAATCTGTAGAGAGGTCAATTCTGTACATGAAATATATTTCCAAAATAACTATCAGGGGGTGATTAGGGATCGATACTGATGCCAAAAATGCAATCAGTAAAAATTTTGTCTGTCTGTCTGTCTGTCTGTCTGTCTGTCTGTCTGTCTGTATAAACTCTATAGAAACAAAAACTACTCGACGGATTTTAACGAAACTTGGTACAATTATTTGTCATACTCCGGAGATGGTTATAGTATACTTTTCATCACGCTACAATCAATCGGAGCAGAGCAGTGAAGGGAAATGTTGTTATTTTGTTTAAACGCGCTAATCTCAGGAACTGCTGGTCCGATTTAAATAATTCTTTCAGTGTTAGATAGTCCATTTATCGAGGTAGGCTATAGGCTATATATCATCACGCTAAGACTAATAGGAGCGGAGCACCACTATTCCACGCGGACGAAGTCGCTGGCAGAAGCTAGTAGAAAATAAAATCATAATAATTTAAAAAGTCAAGTATTTGAACTTTATTGGATAGTTCGAGAAAGAGAGTGGAAATAAAACTGAGTTGAATACATTTTATGAAGTAAATAAAATTAGTTGATAAATGATGATTAATAGATAAGAATGGAGAACATAAAAAGATTAACATGAGATCAAAAGTAGAAAAAAGAAGAAGTATTCCGCTAAAAAGTATTTAGCTTGTAGCATCTTAATTTGTTGTTGTCATGATCTCTTATCTATCTATACTTATAATAAATCTGTAGAGAGGTCAATTCTGTACATGAAATATATTTCCAAAATAACTATCAGGGGGTGATTAGGGATCGATACTGATGCCAAAAATGCAATCAGTAAAATTATTGTCTATCTGTATAAACGTTATAGAAACAAAAACTACTCGACGAATTTTAACGAAACTTGGTACAATTATTTTTCATACTTCTGAGCTGGTTATAGTATACTTTTCATCACGCTACAATCAATAGGAGCAGAGCAGTGAAGGGAAATGTTGGGAAAACGAACCACATAGTCCATTTATCGAGGAAGGCTATAGGCTATATCATCACGCTAAGACCAATAGGAGTGAAGCACCACTATTCCACGCGGACGAAGTCGCTGGCAGAAGCTAGTATTTAATAATACTTCTCACTGAATTATCAAATTTATTTCCAACCGATAAAAGCCATTACGAAATAGTAACCAATAAAAATCAAATCTTGATTTTCAAAATATACCAAAGGGTGCAACGTTTTTGTAAAAGCTTATCGCGAAAAATGCATTTAGCTGCCTTTGATAGTTTAGGAAATAAAGCTGAAAATGCACGGGAACAAAATTAGGGATTATTTGATTGAGAAAAGATAATGTGGCGTTATAAAAAACAAATGTAATGAGCAATATTGATCCGTATCAGTGTAGATGAGCTGTTAATAATAATGATAAGGTGTTTCATTTAGATAATATATTGGACCTTGGAACAGTTTCTAGGTGATTTATTTGTTCGGCATGACGTACTTTTAGGATTTTGAGCCAAAATGGGTTCTACTTCGTCTGACTGGCAACTAGTGTGACTTTTCATAAGAGCCTGCAAAGGCCTGTTTCAAATAAAAAAAATATATCTTTTGACTTTTTGTCTGTCCGTAGTCACAGCCGATTTATTCAGGAACTACTAATTAATGCTTTTGACTTGTTTGAAATGGTTATAAAAATGATTGCCCATAAGTACATACCTCTAAGTAAATATAATAAAACTAAAGGTCCTGAAAAACACGAGGACATACATACATAGGTACCACACAATCCCATGAAGACTAACATTATACAAATATTTTGGAATGCAAACAATATTACAAATGTACAAGTTTGTATTCATAGATACGGGTCATTGCATTTTATATTAATACAATTATTAACAATATCTAAAAAAGGTCGTCAAAATTACAGTAGATAAGTAAAAAACAGAAGTTAAAAAACAAAAAAAAACAAAAATTTTCTCCACATTGCTGTCTGAGGGTATTGTGCCCAAAAGGCGAGCTGCATTGCCACGTTGGATGGCAATGCTGATTCTTTAGCCCAGATATAGGTCAGCTTTCGGGTCACGCGTGGACTACACTAAACGTTTGGTCTTGTCACGATACAGGCACTCGGACGCACTCGGGCTGTACCTAGATATGTGAAAAAAATCACAAATGTGGCATATGTAACCTTCAAAGGAATACTATCACGGTTAAGTAGACTTAACCGGTTACAGAGTTATAGTGGACCAACTAAAACGTATTACGCAACCCTACTGCACGTGACCCGACATGCACTGGCCGGTTTTTTTTTAAATCGGTTATACAGGATATTTTTTAACCAGTGCTCAAATTTTGACAAAATAAACTTGAACACTTTTTAACAAACACGTATTTTGTTATGTCTTAGTACTAAAAAAAAGTTATGCTTGTGCGTAGATTTCAGCTGAGTCGTATTGTACTCGTGAGTTTACTCTTGCATGCCTAGGCAGTGCAGCGCTATTACGAATTGATTATGCCCAGGTTTTACTTAATTCATAATAGGACGCGAGTGAAAAAAAAATAACAAAACATAGAAATGTGTTCTATTACTGATACCATCTACCAAAAAAAATTGCGCACCGGTTAAAAAAAAATGTATATCTTATCGTGGCAGAAATTGGAACTAACACCGCTTTCTAGTGCAAGCGTCGTTTCTACTCTTTCTAGAATTTAAGTATAGAAGGAGACAAGAAAGCGTAAACTACACCGTGATTTTATGTGTATGACGTTTACGTTCAAAAATATGAACTAAGTAAAACGCTTCAGTAATGGGCAAACCATCCATTAATTATTTACCAAAATCACTCCATGAAATGCTGATGAAATGCTGGATTAAGGCTACGGCAGAACTCTACTTATAGTTGGCACTAATTAAAAATATCGTAGAACCAATAAGTTGGCTTTAATTGGCCAACTTCATTTAGTACAAATTGATTAAAACATTCCAGGGCTTCGTCTCACAGAAGCGTTCCAATAAAACAACATTTTTTCACCGACGACTTTCGGAAATGACAAACTTGCGTCTTCAATCCGCTTCTCAGTTAAGTGTACTTAATTACAATTTTAATTAACGACGCCCAAGAGCTATTAAATCCACCCTTTTATAGACAGCGCGTAAACTGCACGACGCCGTAGTCGTCACGCACACGCCACGCAGCTGCCGTGGATACGCTGTGGTGCCGCACCTGCACCACACCGGCACCGTACCTAGCTCAAATATTAATAACGGGTTATCTTTGTGCTACGCTAATTAATCGCGTTAATGAAATATTGAACAATAAGTTGATGGTGAAAGTTGTATAATTGATGAGACGTTGCAACCGCTCGCAGAATGTGTGCGCTAATGTTATGAACAAAGTTCCGGCTTCAAGGATCAAAAGATTATTGGATAGCAAGACGCCTGTTTACACAAGGCTGCAACAATATCTACTGATATTGATGTGTAGCGTGAATGTTTAGTAATATAATAATAGTCCCGTGCACAATATGACCTGTATATGAATTTGTAGTTTTGTATTGTCTCTATGCTATAAGGAGAAATTCACGACATCATTGATGGACAAGATGTGCCATTTGTGCAGAAAACCACTCGAATTAATTAAAACATACAGGTGAAACTCAATTCAACTAAATTCTTTGTTTGTTCAGAACATAACGATATGTCGATAAATTAATTATAAGCGATCGTTAAATATTGCACTAAATCGGGCGGGTGCCACATATCTAACGAGAGATCAGTTTACCGATTGACACCGATTTACTGATAACATCATAATCAGCATATTAATTGATCCAATCATGTAATTATTATTCAACGGATTTACATTAATTGAATTTTAGATTTGATGTTAGATTTACATGCTAATCAGAGATTGAAAGGTTAATACTATAGCGGTGCATTTACTAAACATTAGCAAGAAAATCAAATACATATTCAAAGTCGTGATTCCAAACTAAATTTCCTAGTAGATTTAGTTGTTAAAATATTATCACAAAATACAGATTCATACTTTGCAATCACACCATAATATTAAATCAGTGGATATTATAGAAATGGTCGCATCCATTACCGGCTCACCTGTGCTGTGTGAACGCACTACAAGCACTAAACCAGCATTACGGCAGTAATCCGCGATGTAATCACGTTAACGCGTGCTCCAGTCGCCGCGTATTATTTAAGGCCGGACGCACCGTTTTAAGCGGCGAATATCGTTAATCCTAACTAATATCAAGTTTGTTTAATATCATAAATAAGAGTCAGTTTGTTCATTCAAATAAAGTCCTATAGGAACTAGATCCTTGGGAATTTTCACTTGCCATGATTACTTATCAAATAACGTTATAAGTTATAAGCCCTGTGCGTTCTGTGGCCTTAGAGGTCTTGTTTTAAAACTAATGCTTAAGTACCAGACTTCTTGCAAAATGCACGATTAATTATATTAATTGATGACGAAATACTGAACTTCAGTTTTTACAACAAAACACCAACCAGTTCCACAAAGCCGGAGCCACGAGCTGAAACTAGTGCTTGAGTAAATTTAATGTGTTTGGAAAGCGTTTTGTGATGCTCGTAGTTTGGCTCGCTAATGTTAGCGTTATGATTACATGTTATTGTACAGTTAGGTTATTGTTTTAGGTATAATGTTACGTAAATGTATTGTATGTGCTCATATCAATATGGTGCTATTATTATTATTAATGACTAAGCTTTCTCTTAAGTGGGTAGATAGTCAATAAGCCGTTAATCACAGTAATCTGGAAGTTAAATATTTAAAAAGTATTTTAATTGTAAAAAGTCTAAATAATTGTCAATATCAAAATGACAGAAATCTCACGAAGCTTTATAATAGTTGGCGAAACAACTTCTACAGCAACATTTATCTATTTGTTCATATACTACACTATAAACCTTATAAAAATAGTGTAAGGACGTCATATACCTCTCATAATCATCAACAGTTTAAATTCATCGTGTAAGCTGGCTCACACTCCTACACACAAGCTCTTTGCATTAAGTTCATATTTCTCTCATTGTCGTATAAAACAATATGTGACATGAGACATACCCGTCCTGCACTCGCTTTAAGCTGCTAAAACTTACTTTTGTATAAAACACTTACTCCACATCTCAAACAGCCGGACTCTCAAAAAGACGTGCATATTAAAACGGCGTACATTTGCGTCTCGAGTGGCGCACGAGACAGTGTTTACTGTAACTCTCGTCTTGCCTGTCTGTCTGTGTGTCTGTCTGCGTATCTGTGTGTCCCACTCAAGGAGCCATTAGCACTGAATGCGTAACTACAGCATTAAAATTCATCTGTACGTCTGTATTGCAGGCGCCGGGTGACACAGGGTTGTAACTGCAGTTAACGTAGGAATTTCATAATATTTCGTTTTTGTTTGTTGTTTGTTTTTGGGATTTAACTTTTATAACGTCCTGCCTGTGTTAACATTATTATAACTATTATGTCATATTTCTTATTGGGCCATGTAATCATCAATATCAATTGGCAATGTGACATTATTACTTATACAACTAAAAAATAAACGAAAGTATCCTACATTATTTTGTGCCGAAACACGTACTATAAATAGTAGGTATGATTTAGTTTAATCCGCCTTCAACATAATTAAGCGTAATTCACAAACCCTCTTTTAACTGAACCGTCCGTCAACCCGTAGTTAACCCTCCCGTACTAAAGTACTGGCACTAAGCAGCGCGCGTTTATCATACAAATGGATTTCCTGAATTAAATCCTCGCTGCCTACCCGCAGTTAATTAAACGGCGTGATGCTTTATTGTTTTATATTCGAAGCGTGAGACGCGAGTAATGAGAACATTCGGCGGTTACTAGTTGAGCGAGTACCAGGTATTGTGCGAGTTATTAACACGTGGTACCAAATCATACATTTTAATGTACTCTGCCTTTAAATTTTCTTCTCGCAATCTGTAGGATAATAAAGAAATGTTGATAATTTATTTATTAACCACGCAAATTATGTTTTACTTTCTAACTACTTTCTGTAAATTACATAAAATCATTTATTGGGTTAGATTAAAATACTGAATGTCATGGAAACAAGAACAAGCATAATTTCCGTTGCCTTAAAATAAGTCAACTATAGTTTCACACGTAACTAAACCAAAATGAGAGAAAAATAAAAATGTATGTAAATGTTGAATAGCACAGTGCTGTCGTATGAAAGGGTAAAGGTTATATTATTAGTATTACAGCATTTTTGAATAATTCAGTTTGGATTACAAATTCTATCGAGATATGTATATAAATACCTACTTCTGTATAGTTATAGTATATTTGTTTATATACAAATACATAAATATAATAAAGTAACTCTTTGCATATCTAGTTAAGGTACTGAAAAGTACATATAAAAAAATGTAACCAAGATAATATCAGTGACATCGCAAAAATACAGGCATAAAAACATTCTCTATTAATTAAAAATGCGCGCTCCAATTGGTAACTTTTCACATAACGACCGACTCGTAGCTACGTAGCGGCGTAGCACCGTAGCACCGTAGCGTTGACGCTGATGGAAAATGATTCTTGTAATTTGATGAATAATTGTAATTATAGTCAGGCCTATGTATTAAATACATTACATTTAAAGTTGCGATAAATGCTTTGAATGAATTAATTTGAATGCTTTTAGTTAAATACGATATGTTTTTTAACATCCACTATTTATTGCCACTTAACATTATAATAATATTCATAAACTATTATTTTGTAAAACTGATTCGGAATATTTTAAAAATGTTGATTAAAACATTCTCTTGAGAAAAATGGGAGCTGGGAATTATAACTTCTTTCAAATATCACTGTTGTTCCTAGGTGATACTAACTATATATCTATGCCAGAATATTATCAATGCCAGAATATAAAAATATTCTAATGCATACTTCACGAGAAGCATACAAGATGGGTTATTCTTTTATATTATAACCCAGAATCGGCAGCGTGTCTATAGAAAACGACGTCATTTAGTGTGATTACAGCTGTTTCTTAGCATTGAATGGTGAAAATTTACTTGAAGCGTGCGAGCAATTTCCTGCAGTTACCGTGTTTTCTTTGGCAAAATATGTATGAAAGTTTAATCAGCGCTTTCACCGTGTACTCGCAGGTATTTCCTTTGATTCCTGGCATGTTGCTGAGACCACCGTAACCGGTACAAGGATAACCAGTACAAAGAAATGTATTCAGTAGAATACTCCTGCACCTGAAATAAAGGGATCATAAATCCATGAGGGAGACACCATGCTCGCATGCATCGTATTATTGCAATCGGCGATTGATGAAGTGCAGATTTTATTATAATTACACTTTAATTCTACATTCAAGTTTCCCGGTCTTCAATGTATGAAAGTTCCAATATACCTATGTGATTTAAGTATTAGTGTCCCGTATATTTGGTTTGTAACAATCTACAAATTTAATTTGAAAGCTAGCGCAAGCTATTACCACGGTAATGTTATCTATTACTACTGTTATATAGGAACATTTGCCGATACGAGGCAAGTTATATTCAGTAAGGTCTCTAGTAAATATGGGATGACTAATCAATAGCTCGTTAGTCAGCGCGCGAGCCGTGCCGCGCAGTAGCTAGCTACAGATGTGCCGATACATCTTAATTACATAAATTACCCAAATATCAGCTGCACAGATCTGCCGCAAATAGATCAGGATGAATTTATATGACGCATAGATTGGTGCCTCGGTTTCACTCGCGCGTTTGGGTTGCTGTTTTGTTTTAGAGGTGGGTTTTTTTAGATACTTACCTTATTTATTAGAAATAATTACTAGATGAGACCATTATACGTATTTAAATTTTGATTTTATTATTTACAACGGCACCTCTAATATCTATTCTATTTTATTACTGTCACTCTAATATTTGGTTTTAGTTTGACAACGTAACGTTAAGAATAAAATATATTTATTGAACTATTAAAACTCGTTTGTAACTAGGAAAATAATTGAATTGAAAAATAAATACTCCGACAAACCTTTAAGTTTAGATATGTCACAATATTAATTAAGAGCGGGACAATCCGCTATTGCTAATGGATATTAGGGACGCTTCACATTCGCCCGCCACGGCTCGGCGGCCGCGATGAATATGCATCCGTCGTAACTCGGCCGGCTCGCACAGCGTGATGCTCTCTCTGAGTGATTCGTGCGCTGCCATCGTCAGCGTTTTTATGCACAGTTACATGGAATTTATTAGGTGACCTACTTATTGCGGGTACCTTCACATTAGGAGAGAGCTTTTTGTTTTAGTACAATCACAATGAGAACTAATAAATATTCATCAATTTGTGCTGAGTTTTGTTGCGTATTTATTCATATGTATATATTATTGGTTAAGTTTTACAAGTGTAGTGTGTTTAAGTAGTATTTAATGGATTATATTTTTAATAAATTATTTCGTAAACGGAGGAGCTCGTGGCTAAGTAACAGCCGCACAGTTGGGATGTCCGTGGATGGGTGACCATCTATGTCATAACGAGACTCCTCCGTGCCTCGGAAAGCACGTTAAGCTGTTGGTCCCGGTTGTCATTTATAGATCTTTGACAGTCGTTGCGGGTAGTCAGAAGCCAGAAAGTCTGACAACCAGTCTTACCAAGGGGTACCGTGTTACCCGGTAACAGGGTTGTGACTATCAGATAGGCAGTCGCTCTATGTAAAACACTGGTACTCAGCTGCATCCGGTTTAGACTGGTAGCTGACCCCAACATAGTTGGGAAAAGGCTAGGCAGATGATGCTTTCGTAAATCTAATAATTATTTCAATGTATTTTTTTATTTTTAAATGGTCTTTTTATATTATTAAATAATATTTTTTATAGTATTAAATAATATAAAAAGAAATATAAAAAGAATTCAAATTTTGTAAAAATATTTAAAAATGAAATAATATGTTTAAAAAACGATTGCAACGTTAGACAAATACATTTAAATAATAATATAAAATAAGAAAGTTTTTACGTTGGCAAATAGATGCTCCAATTAGATGATATCCCTTATATAGGATCCTCGTGCTCAGCCCCTTACATCAGCAAATCAGTAACAGTGTATCGCTAGTAAATCAGTTCGTATCTAACACGGGTCGCGCCTAACGACCTCGCCCGATCGTGTCGATGCGGACGGACGAGTCGGCCGGGTGCAAGCGATATCGTCTCAACAGACCTTTATCGAGGAGATGTTTTAAAGACATTAGAGTACTTCACGTAAATCTGAATATCTTAACATTGAGTATTTCAATTCACTTTGAAGTTAAAAATAATTACTTTTGGTTTTGGTGAGTAAATTCACTTTGGGGCGTGGGACCAAGAACTCTCTACGATCTCAGAAGATTTTCTTCAGCTATCTGATATGTGCATATTGTGTACAGATATTCTGAAATATTGATTATTTACAGAATATTATCTAAATATATAGTAAAATACTGCTTGTCGGTTACCTCTTTACGCTTAGACAGCTAAACCGATTTCGATGAAATTTGGTATGGGGATATCTTGAACCCTGAGAAAAGACAAAGGGTAGTTTTTATCTTGGTGCGTGAAGTATATCACTCAGACTAGGATGAAACCGCGGGAAACAGCTAGTTCTAAATAAATTTCTTAGGATTAAAATGTGATTATTGTACCTATATAATTTGAAATACATTTATTGGTATTTATAATCATTTGAAATACATTGATTGGTATTTTCAGTATTTCAAAAAATATATAATTTCCCAAAAATCAATGATGTATTTTTAAGTGCGTTTAAACATGAGTTAGACAAACAACGGGTCTAGTAACGACAAAGTTCTAACTCAACCTAACCAAAATAACGACGCCTGCTCCTATTGTTCACGATTGCTTAGTTTTCCAGCTTTTGGGAATATTAGTTTTATATTACGATATAATGAATATATTTTTGTGTTATTTGTGAAAGTCGTAGAACAAAAGTTGTTTGTTATAACGAGAATAATTACTCGTGAAAGTTTTCCTTGGCTCTTTATTAGCACTGGCTGTAATGAGTAAGAAACTTAGAGTTTTTCTTGCTACACAGTGACTATAAGTCACTGTGAGTGTAGCGGAGTCTTAGTGCGCGAACACAAAGTGGCAGTCCATTCGGCTTGGTATGGAAGATCTTATATGTAAATAATAATCGTATAATGAGTTAAATGCCAACTGAAATCAGTAAAATAATGCACGAAATAATAATTTTAAAATATTCTCTTGAATTTTTGTGGAACCACTTAAAGACCTAGATCGTTCTTCGAGTCGATCGGTCTTGTGTATATTACAGGTAAAAAGTGGTCAAAATTTCTCATACACTTATTCACACAACGATTTGAAACTACAAAGTAATCTTCGAAATTAGAGCACGCATCCTGAATTAGGTGGAAACATACATGTAAAAGTATACTAATAATGTATTGATTGATAAACTTCTTCTATTTTGAAAACTGTAAAAAATAAAGTTGGATTTCACGGACTTTTATAAGTCACTTCCAGCAAAAGCGTTTTGATGACCTACAATTTGTAGTACGAAACTGAAGCATCCGTGGTAAGCACGTCACCACTCTCAAATATAGTAATGTCTGTATGTGTAAGCAATTTATTCGCGACCGGTGGCGCTGGTGCTCCCCGCGCTTTTCTCTTCAAGTAAAATGTATTTTCAGTTGTGTTCTCTTAGTGCGGAACTAAGATTTATATTTTATTCAAAGGAGAACTGTACAAGCTGAAACTTTGCCTGCGCTGGACGGAGTGACAGACGGACGCTTATACTAAATATAGAATTACTTATCGCGAAAGGAAACTTTCGTATGCAGATAATTAAACAACACTTTGACAAGTTATTTTAATGTAAACTTTATTGTCGCCTATAATTGTAGTAGAGATGAATTCATGTCAACATAATACATGTTTAAATCTGAACATGAACTAAAAAAACCCTATTTGCGTGATATTCGAATAATCTGATATTTAAATGTATCGATAGATAAGCTAATATATTTATAACACTAGGCACTAAATCAATAAATAGATTATGACTGATATCATAATCCTGTTACTTGACTGAAATAGTTATTGATGGCCAGTCGCGATAACTCCACGACACACTCAACACGAATGTACGGAACAATCTGAAATAAAATAAATAAACCAAATAACTTAGCATTGCTTTATTTCACTGAGCTAGTTTAATAACATCGCTCCCCCTCCCCCCACAAGTAAATACCGCGCACAAGTAGCAATAATGTCACCGCGGCGCGACTGGCGCGGGTGCAGACCGCGGACCATGTACTCCTGGTAGGCAATCTGACCCACTCGGAGCGGTACATTAAGGTTTATGAATAACTAAGTGTTTCCTGCGGCTCTACCGCCTCCTAAGGGAACATTTTAATAAATCGAAGTATTTCTGTTAGTCTTATATGTCATGGGTTCGATCCCCAGATCAGGCAAAGCTGAGTTTTATCTAGTAAGTCAGTTTACAACAATTTAAAAGGCTGCGGAGTGTTACATGGGATTTAATAATAACTGATAAATTAAGGTGTGTTTTAAATGCAAAACTAACTCCGTATGCTGGTTTGTCTGTCTGTTATCCTTTCACGATCTAAACCGCTGAACCGAATTAGGTGAAATTCGGTATGAAGTTAGATTAATACTTGATGAAAGATTTTCGGGTATCCCGGATATCTGGGTGCACGAAGTAGGGGACATGATGCGAGTGCAACCATGGGAAACAACTACATTGTCTTAAAAAACGTCTGTAGAACCCTGCGACACTAGGCAAGGTTTTTACCGACGTTTTTCGCGGGTTCGATACTCGTGTAGAAATATTATTCATACAATGAGATTTTTTACGTCATAGAGATCTAAAATTACACGATACAGAGTAAATTCCTCTGAATAACAGTACTGACGCTAAACATAATTATAAGATTGAGGTGTTTTTTCCTCATACGTTATATTCTTGTTCATTGAAATTCCATACCTGTATGATAATGGATTTACTTGTCTAAAATAATCCACATACACTCGAGTATAAACACTTGTACATTAGTGTGTGTCGCCACATCGCCACGTACTCGGCACGTGTCTTATTCGCCGGTGCATTGAAATACCATTCCATAACCTATCTTCGACTTTTATTGATATTCAATAAAATAGCGCTCAGAAATATATTTAATTACGTGTTCTTTCCTAGATTGCATCTTATCTTTCTAATGGGATTATGACGTCAGAAGCAAAATCCCGGTTATTATGAATTCTTATTATTAATGTTAAGTGGTGTGCTTAAAACTAAATTATTCCTAATCGTGGTTTGGCACATTATGACAGCAGTAAACGTCTCGTGGCACATGTACTGTACTGGACTATAGCTATTCGCTGTAGTATCCACAAAAACGGCCGCCGACAGATATCATTTATCTTCGCAATCATAAGTTGCAACTAACGTCTGTATCACGCGGCGGGGGCGCGGGTCGGTGGCGCAACTCTTGCGCGACTGTTCATATTTATACATGATGATGGTTATTTGGCCGATATATTTAATTGTTTCTACCTGTATTCCGTTCTTAGAAATTTTACATATGCAATTGCGTTCTAACTATTTGCGTTAATCTAGGTTAATTTATCTGTAAGTCTTCCATGTTACATAAATAAATTAATGAATTAATTGACTGCATTTTTTCATTAATAAGAGTGTTGTCTACGGAATCCTTAAGATACCTACTTATCTAAACCTTACCTTTAGTTTCTCCATGTCCGTCTGTCTGTGTGTTGATTCAAAAATATGTATGTTGAGGCTGAGGTTGACCATTTTCGATTTAGGGGTCCGTTCGCGACATATTAGGCTTGAAAATGCAATTTTTTTATAGAAGTCAAATTTTCCCAGCCTCTGTTAGCTAAATAGTTATTTCGTGATGCGGGAAAAAAATGCGGTAGATGATGATATAACGAAAAAATAGAAATATGACACCTACATAGGCTTTACGGTAATTGTCGATCAATATAAAATTACTTTGCTGTCGACATATTAGATGACTACGGACCTTTATATTGTACGACATGCACTTGACCTGTTTATATAACAAATATTCTTGTCGAATAGAGTGCGTCAATAATGCCGGGAATAACAACTGACCGTGTTTAGCACACACACAGGTACACTCATGTGCGCATAATATTGAGCAAAATAAAAATAACATTTAAGAAGAACATTTTTTCTAAAACTACCATGATTCCGACAGGTTTGTCATAAATAGAATCAGCTTGTATATTAAATGTACTCGTACGTAATTGGTTACTAGGTACACTTTCGTTAATATATCGTAATCTTATTATTGGGTCTAATTTAAATATCTATAAGTACTTAAGAGTCAGATAAACACAGGTGTGCTGATTAAAGAATTATTACTTATCTTTATATTCAAATAAAAATTGAAGGTTGTATTGTAATCCATTTTCTTTATTTTTATCGTCACGAGATTAATCCAATTAGGTGCACTTGATAAGTATACTAATTTATGTTCTTAGTAATCTTATCACGTGTACTTTAAATTTCAATAGTTTTTAACATTCTTTTGTTTCTTTGTACTCGTGTTGTGCAACATTATGTTATCGGGAAGCGATGACATTGTATCGATAGATATCGATGTTTGCTCTGCACTCAAGCTCGATAGATGGCGTTACGAGTATTATACATCGTAGCTCTGTGTTTGAATAAGTGAGCTAAATCTGGAATCTGCCTGGTCTATCATTATATTTTCTTGATTCGCATCCATTATGATTTACGGATAGCGTGTGTATTAAGTTGTAAAAGTTAATCTCACATCAAGCTGGCAGTAGGTACTGCTAATTATGAAATCGCGAAAGCATCCTATATTGATAACAATATTATCATTCTATTTAAATCAAAATATTTTTATAAGACAAGCTAATATTATTTGTGTCAAGGACACTGAAACCAGTAGGAAGATTTTCTGTTTGCCAATACAGTCGTCATAAAAATCAAGTGATTTAGAAAATGAACCGTCATGGCTAATAACTGTCACGTGCTCAATGTACTTGTCACATGTCGCTTGGTGACGCATACATACATACATGTGGTGTCAATTATTCCGATATTTCGTCGTTGGTTAAAAAAAATGGTTTAAGCCTACATTTTCTCTAAGCTTTTTGTATTAATATTTTATTATTATTTTGTCGACTTTAGTCTTATTTTTTTTACCTGAATTATTTTTTTAAAGATCATGTCTTGAACATCAATTAAGAGTTTTGAATTTAATATAAAGTAATGCTTGAGTCAGATTCTGTAGATACACCCACGCATACCTAAGACATCCCTCGGACTAAAAACTATCAAAAGCAAGATATAGTTGCGATTGTTTGAGCGACCGGTAGCTGCGCCGGTCGCAAGCGTAGCCCGCTGTCAGACTAGCAGTGCCGGCCCGCGTCACTCGCTCCATCACTGTCACGCTCCGGCGCGGCACAGCCGCACAAAAAGTGTAAGTGTTCGAGTGGCACACTTTCATAAATCTCACGCAGATGCCGTAGGTAACCGCTATAAATTCACTAAACGCCAACTAGAGTATTGTTGAGATCGCTCCAAGCTGGAAACGACAGCGGAACACCGGTAATGATACGAGGCTTGCCTTGGTTCGACGGTAAAACACTTTAGTGTGACTATAGTAAGGTAGCCATTGTGGCAGTGTACATAAATTATATTATCAAAAAATCTTGTATTTGTGAAGAAATCTAACATTAGGTATACCTGCTGAAAATGGATCACCTAATACCGGTAGACGTAATGTACTGAAGTGGACTTTCCCCTTTTGTTACTTTGGACTTTATTCAGGTAAAGTCTAAGTCCGGTTCAAGTACAGCGGCGCAAACGTGTCTTCAGATGTGGATTATCATAATCACACGATTAGGATAGCAAGTTTATTACTCAATGTACCGTCAACTTGCGTCAGTTAACTATGTAGTGATAAGGAGTGAGATAAAGAGGCCGCGCTGTCGTTGTGGGACATGTTGTGACTAACTTCATCGCCTTTAGTTATTTTTGGTTTATGATGGTGAGCTACATTTTAGTTTATGATGGTGAGTTTTAAAGAGAAACATGTTGATTAATGAATTGGCCGCTATATGCCTATAACATGTACCACGATCCACCACACCGGGGGCTCGGCACAGAATAAAAGATAACGATTGAAAGATTCCCTAGCAAGCCGATAGGCGCTACGTTACAGGACATGTGTTTTTGATAGCCTTCCACCCCCACTCCCCCGGGGTGGGAGGTTTTATTCAAAGTCATTCCCCATTGTGAGGCTGAGTTTTTTGGTTCGTTAAATACGGGAGTGGATGATTGATACGCGACGGTGCCACTAGTTAACTTACCAGTCAAGATCTGCGGGGAGATGATAAAAGATGATCCTTTGCTTCGCGCGTCTGTGATGTTTGGATAAGGATTTTTATAAAAAAAATAATCTTCTAAAATAAATGCAATATCAAATTGTAGTCCACACTGGTGGACCACAATCTGAGTCCCGCATTTTGTAATAAGTAGAAAAATAGTAACTCATCTGTATAATATAAAGCGTAACAAAAATACGTGATATAAAAATTGTTCTTAAGTACCAGTCTATTCGGTAGGTGTACACATGTTCAGGTTGCAGCGATGCTCTTGAGTGGACGCCTGTTATTCGCTCACACTCTGCTTCCCTGATTTCCCTCAAACTTCATTAGATGCAAGTAAAGATATAGAACCGCTGTAGTCTATGAATGACTGAAAATATTGAGCCATGTTTATAAGAAAACTATACATTAATGTTCAGCTGCAACTCAACTATTTTACGGTCACTATCTCACTTCCCTATCATTTACAGGGTGTTACCCCTTATGTGGATAAAAATAGCTTCAGCACAGATATATTCATCCGTTCATCCCCACATCCCACATACCTGTGTCAATCGTCCTATATCAACTTGTAACGAGCCTTACAGTCATAACTCATTCACAAGACAAAAACGAACCTTATCTCGTAGGATTAAGGTACATGTTACATGCAAATCGTTTGTTGTAATGTTAGGTGCGGGCTACACCTGCGTCCAACCATCCGTCACCGATAAACCGGTTGACGACGCATGGTTGCTATTTGAATAAAGATAGGTTAATAGTGTGTACTAGCTTTATAATTGAACGCAGCCAACCTTAAATCCAGCCATGTAAAACCAATATTATTCAGTTAATGCCTGTAATCCGAGATGTAAAACCTTATTACGTTATTAGCGAAACTACTGTTTAAGCCTACAATAACAAAAATTACCCGTATCAGCGATACCTATTAAAATAATCACGTCGTTAATGATAGCGGTAAGTTAAAAAAATATGAGTGTAACATTTCAAAGCGTACGTTAGGACAGTCTAGGGGCTCACCCTCGACCAAAAAAAACCCAACGTAACCCTACTCTATAAAAAAGCAGCGTCACGCGGAATCATGTCATTACTTTCGCATAGCAAACCTGTCTGTTAACTTGTTCCAATAAGTACGAAGCGTTACCCCCAGTTAGCGCGCATCCTCAAGTTTCATTGTGCCGACGCCTCGCCATTAACCGACACTAGTCGCGCGTCCGTAATTGGACGACAAACTATTTGATCGGCTGTCCCGCCCGTGTGTACTTAGCCTTACATCCACGACGTCCATTTCTCACACTGCGAATCCAACCTTTTACTTTCACTGCTAAGATTCAATATGCAGTGTATCATAGTAAGAAATATGGTTCAGTACAAATTATTGTGTCGTGTTATAGACTTGAAATCAGATTGTTTGATATGCAGTCAAGAGCTTGTCAGTTAGACAAATACTAGA
Source organism: Pyrrhia umbra (assembly GCA_963891755.1). Classification (NCBI taxonomy): domain Eukaryota; kingdom Metazoa; phylum Arthropoda; class Insecta; order Lepidoptera; family Noctuidae; genus Pyrrhia; species Pyrrhia umbra. Next base: position 13,382,768 of record OY982934.1, read on the forward strand.
CGTGGGTATTTGCATACATCTGTTAGTAGATATTTGAGTATAGTGGTGACTACCATTATCCGACGACAGCTACACAGCTTTGTTGGACCCTAATTATGAATCAGAATAATTATGTAATAGAGATTGTAAAGTTGTAAGGGACCTGTCGTGGATGTCTTATTTCGAGTTTTAACTAACGAATTAAATGGTTGCCGCAATGTTAGTTGCCTATTATTTTATTTGCATGATTTGATGTTAATGGACTGCATTCCCATAATATTTGTACAGAATTAAATAACTCATTATTACTTTTTTAAGATTTCTTTAAAAAACCAGTAGCACAGACAAGTTGTGTCGCTAATACTTGCTTCGTAGGTCTATCTTATTACCTAATCTTAACCTTATATGTAATAGCTACGTAAATAACAAAAATATTGGCTTTATTAAATGATTACCTACATCTAGGTAAGTACATAGGTATTATTATTAAGTAAGTATTGCTATAATATGTAGGTATGCTGGTATGACGCATGAAATCGATTCATCTTAGGCTTAAGATACCACGCATATTCCCAATATTTTTGATCTGATTAGTTATCGAGTTGATACTATCTGTAAAATTTTATTGTTGTTTTGCTTGTTGTATGCGTATCCGTTTGTGCCTCAAGTCTCACCTACACTACAGTCTCTGTTACAGTAAAATCATTTTAAAACCATAAAGAGTCGAGATCTAAATCTCATCCGCTCAACAAAGACAAGCGCGTGCCATTAAAAACAATTATGCGTTCGTTGGCAGCGTCGGGCCATAAAGTGCGCGGTGGCGGCGCGGGCGGCGGCGGCGAGCGGCGGCGTGCGGCCAAACTGTTATGGCTTTCTTTTAAACATTACGGCGGCTCGGGTTAGTGCGGCGAGTTGGCACGCCGCGCCGACTTGTATCGACACGATATATGGCGGGAGACATGCGTACCGCTGCGTTTACTGCATACATCGTACATACATCGATGGCTATTTGAGATATTATGTGTAGGCTTTCCAGTTTACGTGTCAAGTGATAGAATTATGCGATTTGTTGAATACGTTTTTAAAGATGAGATTGTATATATATAATACTAGTGGCCCGCCCCGGCTTCGCACGGGTAGGTAGTCTTTGTTTTTTAACCGATTTCAAAAAAGGTGGTTCTGTATTTGACCGGTATGCATGTGTTTGTATGTCCCCGATTTTCTCAAAAACTACTGATATGAATTGGATGAGAGTTGTCGTTCTTCAAATGCATAGTTTTCAAGAAAGGTTTTAGTGCAATATATACAATTATTGGAATCTGTTGAATTTCTTCGTAAATAACCAATGGAACTCTTCAATTACTAATAGCAAAGGAACCACGATTGCTGCGATCGTAAGCCTGTGATTGTTTTCACTGTTTTATAACATAACAACACACCTCTATGCTTTAAAGGAGAAAACAGACATATAGAGTGCACATTTGTCTAGACATTAGGATATTGTAATTTATCTAAATTACAAACTGAGTCACTAAAAAGAGAACTGAAAAACTTTTTTTCAAAAAACAACTTGCTTGGAACACAATAAAAATTTAAAAATAACTAATAGACATCATTCTAGAAGTCGGTGTCTCCAATTAGGTATTGTGTATTTGCATTCTATTTTTGCAAAAAAAAATGTTTTCTTTTAGGAATGAAAAATCATTTCCCGAGTCTTCCCGCTGATTAGGCCCGTCCTAATCCTTACCGGACGGTTAGCCACTTATTGCTCAAAGTCTGCAGGCCGGACCTACAGTGGCCTGGAGTCGATTCCTGGCTCCAAATGTTGATGACGTGGCTGGGGCGTGAGATTTGTCTCTCCCTCACGCAATCCGCTATCTCCTTTTCCAGCATGACTGGTTAGCATTAGAAGGTGACTGCTTCCTATTCCCACTCTCTTTGGACCATGGTTTGAACCAGGGCCGAAAGTGAGAGATCGCCGCCGCCCAAGTGGGGCAGACCTCCACCGTATGTTCCACCGTGACCTCCAGGTGATCCTCACAGTGTCGACACCCCGACATTTCCACTCGCTTGATTCGATCCAGGAACCTCCCAAAATAACCGTGTCCAATGAGAACCTGCGTCAGGCGTAGGCATTGGATCTGCGGTAGGTCAAGATGCCGTGGTGCCTCCTTAGCCACTCCGCGAAGAGAGGATTTAACGCCACAACAATCCCCACGCAGGTTCATCCGTGGCCTTATGATTTGTTTATTAGCAAAGGGAATTCTAGATTCTTAATTTCTGAAGTGTGGAATAGAATGAATTCAATGGAAAGCGCAATTTTTTTTTAGTTTATAATTATCCCGCTCTTATGTATGAAAAGAGGCCCTTTTCATACATGGAACGCACGGGCATTAATCACCATGGAATAACATCTACACATTATGACTTGAAAGCGCTTACTTTTAACAAATTCGTAACTTAATTCTTGAAGCCGTTAAGGTGAAAGATATTATAATATGATATCAACAAAAAAAAAATTAGTAAATACCAATCTCAAAAAAAGAACAAAAATATGTGGGATTTGAACTCGATGTAACCGATTCGCATGATCATGAATACAGCCCCTCCACTACAGCGCTCGTTGACATTTTAGGTAAAATTGACATTCTAACACAACGTGTTTTCAATTTGAATTACTGCTTATCTTCTTTACAAACGGGCGTGATGATTTTCATGTCAAAGATAAAAGCGAAAATGCATATAGGTAATTATAAAAACTTGTTAGGTCATCCCATTACAAACTTATTTCAATGCCTCACTGCTCATTCCCCATAATAATCAGCGTGATGATTTGTAAAACTTGACCCGATTCATAACAAACATGTTTGGTGAATTTCAAGTAAAACTGTTCAGACGTTTTGTCGTAAAGCTAAAACGGATTTTTTATCTTACAAACTTAAAATCTTAATTTTTCACCCGAGGGCTGAAATCTTGAAAAACTGTGAAACACGTGTTTAATTGTTTTCATTTTAGAGTGTTTTTACCAAATTTAGGTTTAATCGAATCAAAAATAAAACTTACTCCATACAAACTTTCATCCCTATTTTAATATACTTAGGGTTGGAATTTTGAAAAATCTTTTCTTATTACTTGTTTAGGAAATAAAAGGTACCTCCTGTCCAAATTTCATGACTCTAGGTCCAGCCATTTCGGCTCTGCGTTGATGAGTCAGTCATTCAGTGTATGAGGTTGTCATTTTATATAATAGTATAGATAGATAAATCAGATGCCAGAAATGCCTTATCCTACTGCAGCACAATACATTGTATTCAACAATATAGAGAAGCGAACACCACATTAAGATGTAAAAGCAAGTAGGTACAGTCTCCTCCTCATATGCGCCACAAACGGCGCTACGAGTACATCCAGTGAAACTACTTCCCAGTGCAACATTACTAATAACAGCAAGTAATCACAAAGTTCAGCTTTAGTTCGGCATACATTGCGGCGTATGCACCGCAATACTTGGGCGGTCTGCTGGCGAAGTGCGCAACACGCTACGTCCACCAACGCGCAGACTAACTTACTAATAACATACGTATTCTGGCTGCACTGCAACAATGTTTCAGATTGAGGCATCTGTAATGCGAAGACAATAATTATTTGTTCAATTTTATGACCCGACTAGCTTTCCGCCAGCGGCTTGGCCCGCGTGGGCTATATTAATTCTCAGCCCGATCGGTTTAAAATTGACAAAGTTTCATACAAACTTTCATCCCCTATTTTATCCCCTTGGGGGTAGAATTTATCAAAATCCTTTCTTAGCGGATGCCTACGTCATAACATCTACCTGCATGCCAAATTTCAGCCCGATCCCTCCAGTGGTTTGGGCTGTGCGTTGATAGATCACTATGTCAGTCAGTCAGTCACCTTTGAGTTTTATATATATTTAGATAGAGTTACAGCAGTGATACTGAAATCGTACTTGATGAGTAATTGTATTGAAGAATAAGGCATGTTGCACAGAGGCAACCCTTTACGAATGAATAAGCGACAAGGTATTTTAATTAAGCGTCATTTATAATGCTATAGGTAATAGCGTAGCTTTTAGTTTAGCAAAGTTGCAGTAGAGCACATTTCCAAAGGAAAAGTGGATGCATAACTTTAATTATTATTCATGTTCCACAGTTTTCACTGAATATTGACTTCGTTGGAGTTGGAAACTAGTCTGACACGAGACCAAGTAAAATAACTGAATGAACGAAATGGAGTAATTTTTAGAAAGTTATTGAAAACTAATTAATAACAGTAAATTGTCATTTAGAACAATATTGTTAGATTCATAACAAAAAGTTATGACTCCCCGCCACAGTAGCCGCGCCACAATTTCTCGTGTGTGCTCCACCAAGCGAGCATCGAGTGCGGGCCGCCGACGAACTCCGCTTCTAATAACAGAGTAATGAGAACACGCAGCGTTATTGCACTAACGCAACTTTACCCGCTTACTGCGCGGCCACAAGTTGTAAGTCACAGCGGCCAGATACGTGGCACAATTTAACCAAACCAAAAGGATCAGTATCTGCTTCAATTGTACAGTTAACTTTGCACAAAATAATTTCAGTTAACTTCGGCGACAGCTACAAGAAGCGGAACTATTTCTGTCAATATCTTAGAACTGCTAACAGATCATTATTTACAGCCTAGATGAGTAATGTCCTTCGCACCCTAGCTAACATATGTACGCGAGTAACGACGCGCGTACCTCGATGTTACGGTACCTGCCGCCACCTGTCACGTTGGGGCACAAGTAGGTGTTATTATGTCCTATATTTAGTGTTAATACAAATATCATTTACGTTTACTATACACGTAATATTATGGTATTCAATGAACAAGATAATAAATATTGAAAAGTTTTACTGATTCAATTACATAAGGATAAGTACAGCTGTACTAGAGAAATTTAAGAAGTGCCTCGCGTTTTTATTTCTTGACAATGATAAATGTTAAGTCATCGCCCTCGCCTATATTTCGCACCACTCCGTAAGTCGGAGGCGGCCATGGCTAGATATAATGTGCAGTAATTAAATGTTTTATCCATTACATGGTATCCCGGACTGAAGCCGACATACATTACATAGGGGTGGCGCAACGCACTAAGTCTTAAGGAGATTTACTGCCTGGTATTGGCTCCGAGTCTTCACTACCTACGTATTTATGTATCACTTCCTGTTGGAATAGGCAGGCTTCCAAATTCGTGGGTTGAAGTAGTGGCTATAGCTAGCCACATAAGTAAGTAGTAGCCTATCGGACCGTAATGACTTTTAGATGAGCCTGAAAATGTCTAGAATTCTGGGCAAGGACATAATGATAAGTATTCTCATAATCAGTTCTGTGCTGCGCTCTGATGAATTCATAAACACTGATGAGTTCCGGATAACTTGTTCATGATTTCAAATTAAACGATTACAATATCTATGTAATATTATAGGTTAATATCTGTATTTAAATAAAATGTATAAAATTTTACATTATTATTACATCTATCTATCTTCTATACTTATAATAAATCTGTAGAGAGGTCAATTCTGTACATGAGATATATTTCCAAAATAACTATCAGGGGGTGATTAGGGATCGATACTGATGCCAAAAATGCAATCAGTAAAATTTTTGTCTGTCTGTCTATCTGTCTGTCTGTCTGTCTGTCTGTATAAACTCTATAGAAACAAAAACTACTCTACGGATTTTAACGAAACTTGGTACAATTATTTGTCATACTCCTGAGCTGGTTATAGTATACTTTTCATCACGCTACAACCAATAGGAGCAGAGCAGTGAAGGGAAATGTTGTCATTTTGTTTAAACGCGCTAATCTCAGGAACCGCCGGTCCGATTTGAAAAAATCTTTCAGTGTTAGATAGTCCATTTATCGAGGAAGGCTATAGGCTATATATCATCACGCTAAGACCAATAGGAGCGGAGCACCACTATTCCACGCGGACGAAGTCGCTGGCAGAAGCTAGTATATCATAATGTTGAAATTCAATCGACAAACCGAAATGCTATTGAGAGAGCCATGTGAGAATTAAGACAAAAACTCCTCAAATGTCTTAAATATAGTCATAAATGTTGGAAGTTTCACTATCAGACTAGTTATAGTTTGTGTTAGAGTCCTTATTGCTTGGCCCTCAGTTCGGCTGCGTTTATTTCATTGAGAGCAATAGCGACGTGTACTTAGTGAAGATACGCGGAGCAAGTTGTGGCAGACTGCAGTCTTAGCGGGTAGGACTTGATGTCTCGTCGAACTGGAGGGGCTTCACTGACAAATGGAACGATTTGCGGAGACGACGATCTCTTTGTAGTTCATTACATGCAGTGAGCGAAGTCATTGCTTACTACGAATATAAAATTGTATTATATGAAAAATAAAATTTATTAAAGAATTGATGATTTAAAGCAACATTGTTCTGCTAAAATAAGATTTCGACCAAACAAATAACTAAAAATTCGTAACAGTACCGTATCCGTAACTGTAACAAGAGTCGTCTGCTCTTATCTCAAGTTATAAATCTATGGAGCTCAGTTATCAGGCTCACCGTGTCACAGTGACGTCACAGCCGCTTCCGGTCTCGTACCACACTTAAGCTTTCTTGCCGGCTAACTTTGATGGTAGAAAGAGATTCCTTTAAAAGAGAGTTCTATTATGTGGTATTGTATTGTATACAATACAAATTGATATTCAAAACAGGTTTATAGGTTTTACTCTTTAATCTATTTTTCTATTAGGAATCAATAGATTTGATGTAAATAATTTGCCTTGGTAACTTGAGTTAAATTCATAATAAATGTGATCATTCTTTAGTCGACTTCAATAACGTGTTTTACTTCACAACAAAGTCACTCGGCAATATGTTACTGAAGCAGACATTTGATCGCAATCCTGATGTTCAAATCCCACGCAAACATGAAAGGTAGAAATCAATAGAAGGCCACATTCCGTGCCGTGACGGCTGTCAAACGTATGAGTCTCCGGAGCATTGCCGTCCGAGCGCCGGCGGTCCGGGCCGCGTTGGCTTTATTGAACCAACAAGGGGTGTTTGATTGCCCCACTGAAAGAGTTGCTTACGTCCGAGTATTGATATATCAAGCTATAGAACGACCATTACATACCTCATGTAAACTTCGTTTAAACTAAATAGTAATAAATCTTTCATCGTTCGCATCATAATGCTTCAAAACACATCTGGAATATGTCTGTTACGTTCTAGAAAGTATTAGTAATTCAGAGAAATTAGCGACGTTTTGTATTACAAATCTAACGCACGATGACAAAATAAGAAGCAAATTATTTTTTCATCACGAAAACCAATTTATCTGTTACCATTACACTTTCATATAATTTCATACAATTTATGAAATTAAATTATTTACGCAGTGACGGCCATTTGTGCGTTCACAGCGCCTTACATTATCTTAGGCCCCTCGCCCACGACGACTTTTTGTAGCGATGCTGTCGCGCGTTTGGTAAACGCGCGTCAGTATCGCTACTAACGCGTGTTAGTCGCGTTTGCAACGCGCTACTGCATCGCGACTGTATCGATGCAAACGCGCGACCGTGTTGGACGACATTGGGTGAAGAACGGATCATTACCTACGCTTCGGCTGCTTACGTAAAAGCAGCACCAAAGACAACGTGACTAATGTTACCTCAACGGAGTCCATTTTGCAACTGTAGCGATCGTAGGTATTTTTGTGCTGTTAGGGAGCATTCAAGTATTACGTTACGCAATTTGAGGGGAGGGTCTTGTAAAACGTTACAAGAGCGGGAGAAAAGGTATTTAAACAACGCGTTACGTAACATTTTTTTATTTTAATAAAAAAACTAGGGAATTAGAATCTTCCAAATCGGCAACCCTTTTCGTTTATGTTTTACGGGGAATCCCTCGAAGAAGAAGGGCAAATTAGCTGCTCTGCATTGTGCGCCATAGTGAGGCATTGTCTGAGGATGCCGATTGGCTCAAATACGAAGTTGATGCAAGTGTTTTAACAATACCGGAACCTTCTTCGTCTGCTCTTTAAATACCAATGAAAGAGTGTGAGTGGCTGGTAAACTCGTGGACAGAATAGCAGTAATTACAATTGAATTGTGTTTTTACGTACCTACACTTATTTGATTTATGACTAAATAAAAACATATGACTTAAAAATCTCTTATTTTGTTTATTACTACTGCAAACGGGGTAGGTCCCATCCGCCCCGGTGGTCCCGGCCCGGTAACGGGACGGTTGGGAAAAATTGTTGCATCGACCCCGGTAGTGCCGGCCCCAGCCGGCCCCGTCGTTTAACGGGGTGGATGGCACAGATGAAGTATCATCTACCCCGGTGTGTTTTTCTAACGGGACGGATAGCACAGATTGAGTAGCATACATCCCGGTAGTGTTAAAAGCGGGGAGAATATAGTATTATTATATACACAAAACACATGAACTGAAAAATAAAAAAAAGAGTTAGTATGTAACAATCAGGTTTATTGGTATAAAAATACATATAAACAATGATATCAATCATATATTTAATAATTTGTTGGTTGGTACAGTTCAAATCTATTGGAATCAACACAGTGTTATCGTTTGCTGAAGTGTTTATATCGGGACGACTTCATCCGTGATGAACTTTAGAATTTATGGATGAAAAAATATGATTGATATAATTGTTAATGTATATTTTTATACCAATAATAAAAATGATTGTTACATACAAACCCTTTTTTATTTTTGAGTTCATATGTTTTGTGTATATAATAATACTATATTCTCCCCGCTTTTAACACTATCGAGGTGTTTGCTACTCAATCTGTGCTATCCGTCTCGTTAGAAAAACACACCGGGGTAGATGATACTTCATCTGTGCTATCCACTCCGTTAAACGACGGGGCCGGCACTACTGGGGTCGATGCAACAATTTTTCCCAACCGTCCCGTTACCGGTCCGGGACCACCGGGGCGGATGGGACCTACCCTGCAAACGCAATTAATACAATAACAAAGGTATACTTTGTTCAACATAATTGTGACTTCAATGGTCACTTAAATGTTACGTAACGTTTAGGGAGGGGGAGGGGGGTACAGAAAAAGGTTACCGTGCGTTACATTTCTAAAATCTTCAAAAAATGCGTTACGTAATACTTGAATGCTCCCTTACTGAATCGCGTTTGCAGCGAGACGGACGCGCGACAGTATTGCGTTTGCATCGCGACTGAAGCTGAGCCCGTGGGCGAGGGCACACAGCTAGCGACCGCTTCGCGACTGTATCGATGCGGCCGCGCGACAGCATCGCTACAGCATCGCTACAAAAAGTCGCCGTGGGCGAGGGCCCTTATGCATACTCTAAGCAGACCAAGGATAACATAAAAGCTCCCTAAGGGTCGAAGATAGATCCCTACCTGGCCCTTACAACCCTACAGATAAGATTTCAGCTTATCTTTAGGGGTTGCTTGTAAAAGCTGAGTCTTTTCAGCGATGCAGGGATTAGCCCAAAGTCATACATAAGGACCACGTAATATTTAGAAGATGAAAGGATAACCATTGAAGTTTTGGGTAATTCGAAGATTTCTTAAACTAGTGAAGTTTCAGAAGTTCTTGTGCAAGAAAAAAGAAAGGGATAATCTTATTACCTTAGGTCAGCGGTTGAATTGCCTTTTTTTTATTTCTGGACTGGTTTGTTTGTCCAGAAACCCCAACCGTGATTGTATTTACTAGATGATGTCCTGATTCCTGGATCAGGGAAAGTCTTTATGTTCGTCCTTGTGGTGTGTCTTAGTATCTTAGTCCGAATAGGTAAGAATTTCAGGCATATTTTTAGGCTTGCTTCCTTTTATATGAACTTAAAATAGGTACACTTCTATCTAACCCTTCCGAGAAAACCAGGCGTGATGTTATGTTATTTAATAAGATTGTCGCCGTTTTAATAGAATATTAAAATTCAGGCGAATATTTTTTACGCCGTCTCGAATTCCGTTCCTGTTAATTTTGTATAGCCTTTTACACGTACCTACGTCCTCCAGCAATCCCAGCCTTACTGTCTTATTTATAAGGTTCATTTCGTGTGAAGCACGTGCGGCGAAGTACAGTCAGTAACAAAGCGTTGACAAACGAGCGGCGCTCTCATATCGTTAGCTCGTAATGGCTGTTGGCAAGGAGACAAGAGAAATGTGTACCGTTATGAGAATTACACTAGCGAGGCCTGTACAGATACCAGCTAATCGATACAAGGAGCTGATGGAGCCGGAGATTACTGCGGCTGCCAACAGGCCGCCAGCACTCGGTTAGGCTTAGCCAGGTTTGAACAAACATTAGGCGCCACTCGCCAATACCAGCCAATTTTCTATTGTAATATTCCTTATTGTTATAAATCAAATCATCTGATGTTAAAATATAATATTGTGAACAACATGGCAGTTATATTGTTGACATCTTGTTGAGATGACATTAGGCAGTAAACAAAGCAGAAAAAGTTGTTATTTTATTTATAAATAATTGTAAAAATAAAAGTTTTATTTCCAATACTTAAAAATCGTTGGTTACGTTTGACTGATAAACCAATCATGGGAGTTATTAGAATCAGATAAGTAAAAGTTAGTTGATGAAGACAGACAGATTAGTTGAATCTGACATTATTCGCGACCACTCAGGTAGAATTAGAGATAAAGCGTGCCATCACATTAATCCCCGTGATAAACGTTAATTAAAACAGTCGCGATGGCGGATAACATCGCAAATGTTCAAGAGGCCTCCAAATTATATGCAAAAGAAAAGAGGTGGCGAGAGGACCTGAGAGGTTCACGCACAATTGCGTCTCCCAAGTCAGTGTAGTAGAAAGTTTAAGATTATTCAATAGGTTTTTTATAAGCAATGCTTTGAAAACATATATAAGTAAAATACATAATTATAAGTTAACAAGCTAATTTAAATGCTGCCCACGTCGGCTATAAAAATGTTTGATTATAATGCTTTTCACATTCAAGCACACAAAACAAGCCAGTTCAACTGTTCACAATGGTGCCAACACAAGCAACTGCATCAGTGTAGCAACCGAACAAAAATAAGGCTCCGTAATGAAGTTAGACTGGTAATGTGAGGCAAGGGCGACCATTCAGCCCGCGTAATGAGCGAGCGTTTAGCGCTGCACGCCACTCAATAATGTCTTACAGAAGTACCATTTATTTATAATATAATTAACTAAATACCGAGAAACAGCCCGCAAGAAATAAATTTGTGGGCTATTTTAAAATTATTTATTCTAATCGGTAATAAAATAAGATTTCTTTTTCTATCGTAAAAACAATACCTACCAATAACATTTTACAAAACATGATGAGCATAAGGCAATAAAGTTGGCTTTATTCCACCATTAAAGTCGAAATATAGGCGCTATTAGAAAAACGCTTTGTAATTAACGTAGACGCACCGTGTCACGTCCGAGTAGTACTTTTATTGACACTTCTGTTTGTATCTTTTAGTGCATAATCTCAATGAGACGGAGCACTGAATAGTACAACATTCAGCCTATGCTTTGGCGCGCTTTTGATTTGAATAAAGAATGTTTAAAACTGTGCATTGACACGAATGGCGTTCCGTTTTAAACAAAATGTTTGACGTTCATTGCTTTCTTTGTACCCAGCAAGTCTGTGGGAATAGAAAATGAAACATCGTTGGAAATAACGGGAACTGTAGGTATACTTATTTTTATGAAATTGTAATTTTAATCTTTAATCATCATCTGCCTAGCCTTTTCCCAACTATGTTAAGGTCGGCTTCCAGTCTAAACCAGATGCAGCTGAGCTCCACAACCCAGTTACTGGGTAACACGATAGCCCTTGGTAAGACTGGTTGTCAGACTTTCTGGCTTCTGACTACCCGCAACGACTGTCAAAAATGTACAAATGACAACCGGAACCCGGGACTGATACCGACGCTTAGACTGATATCGACACCTATACTGATACCGACGCCAACATTGATACTGACGCCAACATTGATACCGACGCCAACATTGATATCGACGCCCAGACTGATACTGACGCCTTAATACCTTGCAATATTTCTTTTCTCAAAATTCCGAAATGTGCAGACACGATAATTTTATTATAGGTATAGATAAATTATGTACACAAAAGTTAAGTAATTTTATTGGCACCACAGCGCCCTATACGGTTAAGACGGCCCTGCTTCAACAGCACATTCATTTAACTATGACTAATATTTATCGATAACTTGTTGATACCAAAACACTCAAATATTCAACGGAGCTAAAACTTTTCAAAAATTCAAAACCTGCACTAGAGCCGTACCAAACAGAATATCTAAAACCATTAAATATTACTCACGAAAACCAAATCCGTCCTTCAAAAAAAAAAAAACAATTTCCACCCTGAGCACTTAAAACATGGCTGTTAAAATGAAAACGCAACATCCCATCAAAAGATTTAATTTCCATCGCTGTCAGTGCAAATCATACGGCGGGGAAATAAAATATCGAAAGTGATCAATTGATACGGCGAACCATAAATTCAGTTTTGATTTATCGAAAACAAAGAATATAATTTGTGAAGCGAACTTTTAATTAAGTTTTTGTTTTAAGTGGGTCTTTCAGTAAAATGGAGTGTTTTATTTGTTTTTGTACAATCAAAGGGAGCATTTTTTTTACATTACATTTATGCTTTAATAATTATTCATTGCTTAAATAACAATAATTAAACCGACGTCCAAAATACTGAAAACTTAAAAATAAAATTAGTTTCTGCTAAAACGCTTAAGGACCGGTACATAGCTGTAGAAGCCGGTGTCTCTAAGTTACTGTATGATTTTACTACCGACTTCTAGAGATGAGAGAGATGTATTTTGGAGATCGGTTTTTCAAACATTTTATTATATTTTGACCGAATTTGTTTGGTCACTTATAATTGTTTTTACAATGCTACAATATCTAACAATTGTTTTTTACTCTATTAGATATTTATAGGCTACTCATGATAATTATTTTGCTCATAATATTGTACAATATATCAGCTATGTAGATACATCAGCATCGCTTGATGAAGGCGCGCCAGCACTGACCTATTCATCTGAGGAATCCAATCTGGCCACAAGGATAAGCCTATTGAATGTATACGCTATGCCAATATGATATGTATACACGCCGATGTTCGGTTGCATGCATGTGCATGCAACCGAACATCGGCACTACACACATATAGTTAACCGGCTTCGATCAATGTAAGTATGCCAAAGAAAATATTGAAATTATAACAATGCAAAGAACAGATGAGAATGTATAAAATCAAACTCTTAAGTCAGAGGTTAATTAGAGGAATTCTGAAGATAAGCAGTTGATCTGGTTTATTGTAGGTTGTGATCATTATTGACATGTTACTTATTCAAAAACTTATTTTTTCGCTGAAAAGTGGATAGCTAAAACTGTTTTACTTAATTGTTGTGATTCTTAATTGCTGCCCGCCCAAACAAAATATATTCTACCTCTAGGCTGTGTAGAACGGAAAAAATAAAATAACGGATTTTGCAGAACTTCTCAGACAAGTATGTGCACAACCTCAAGCGATTCTTCAGACGGCGGCTACGAACGATATGATTTGTGTTAATTATTTTTTTTCGCATTAGGTTGTGTGTGAGCAGACAGGTCCCTCGGCGCCGCGTGTGCTATGTTAAATAGAACATGTCACAGTGTACAGGGCGTCGTGTATCCTGCGAGTACTGTGTCAATTGCGTGACGGCTTGTTTCGCTCCTGGGGAACAAAATACCCGCTCCAGTGACATACTCGCCTACACCTTCGCAAATTTACCTCAATTGCTTGACAAACACACAATACACACGAACACATTCTCTATTACAAACACACAGAGTCTATATTACAACAAGGGAAACGTAACACCTGAATTCGTCTATTCAACCTTGCACGCTTTAGTTATAAATCTGAAATAAACCTTATGTTTATAAAAATACGATCAAAATTTACATATCAAGCTTGCAAGAAGTTAGATTGTACCGAGATATCATCCGACCCAGTTTAAAACGTAAGCGACCCGAATTATACTGGTGTAAGTCGAGGACCCTTTGACACAAACGTGTATAAAATAAAATACAAACAGTCGGTACGTTTGATGACATTATTTATCTTGTCAGAGCGGGGGAGGCAGGCTGCTAAACGAAATAAACGGGGATATTAATTGTAGCCAGGACCGCGAAGTAGTGTGATTCTGTTCCCAGCTACACTCAGAGCCCGTATTCCTTTGCGCCTTTGAGTGTTTGAGAGCCGCAGGAATGGCTCGTTAGACTAATGTACAGAACTCCTTTAGTTGGAAGCTCGAAGGAACTGATACAGAACAGTCTTCTTTAATACATTTGTACAGTTTAACACGACACTACCTACTTGCTGAACCACCATCTTGAAAACTGAGTAAAAGCGAATGTTGTAGTGGTAATATCTTACTTGTAGTTTGCATAAAAGCTCGCAGCAATATAAATGATTGGTTTTAATGTTCATTCAAGCCTTATATTTCTCCATTAAACCAATAATTTATACATTTCAACCACAGTCTTTACAGGCTCTTTCTTCAAAGTACAAATAGCGGTATTAATTGATAACTTGCGAATATTTCATAAATTGTAACAATTTCGGAGCCGGTCTTTTGTTTCCACGTTTAACCTTAAAGTCTAATTCAAATATTTGAATACCTAAAATCATTTGGGATTCCAGAATTACGCAATTAATTTATGGAAGCTGTAATGTCGCGCGGACAGACGCTGTGAGGCGCTGCAATAACGACCCGTACCTGGATAAAAGTGTGAAAAATATTTAATATGAAAATAGGTATATACCAAGGCATAGGCTTAGTACCCAAAAAAACACACTAGCAGTCACTTTATTTGAAACAAATACGTACATACAATCTAAAGTCGAGGTGTCTGTCGAGGTGAATAAAACCATGATATAAAAAATTTGAACAACTTCTGAGCTGAAAACTTTAATGTAGACCCACCACTCACCACAGGACGGTCCTAGTTCTAAACTTGACTAAGCTTTGCAAGTCTCCAGCTAGCGACTCGCAGCACATACCTACATTAACTATTCATTTATGAGCAGAGCAATGAAAAACCGTGGCTTCCCTCTGATCCGGCCATGAATATCATTCGCCGCGATCCGTCTCGCTTTTTATCGCTTCAGTGCTCCACCGCTCGCTGGTAGGACGTGGGCGTCGTTTTATTTCAGTTTCAGCTCTTCAAAAATACTAGCGATATAAATCGTCCGCGTCAGTATGGTGTGATAGTTTATTAAAAAAACAGAAACCTCAGTATTACGCAACATTACTATTCTATTTGCTGAAACTGACCTATCGTTATGTGTAGACTCATTAGTACTTTTTGAACCCGAAGCAGGTAAGTATTTTACTGTCATCAGTTTGATTTATAGCTAAAGTTTGCCTTTTTAGGTATTTCAATTTCCTCTGCATCTGAATTCTACGTTGAAAGGATTTATGAAGGTAACGCCAACTTATCTCAGCGATTACAGAGCTGCAGCCAACTAAATCCATTAATCTCTGGAGACATTGCGCAACTGATATTAAGTTCAGAAATTTATTTCCTAGCACTAATTTTTCTTTAGAAGACAGCGATGCCTCATTTTTAATGTAATGAAGTTCCGACGGGTCAAGTTCAAACTAATTAAAACTGTACTCGGAGAATGCATTAACCGACAACCCCCCTGGAGGGGGATGTCGGATCTCGAAATATTCATGGCGAAGAGTAATCTCGGAGATAATGAGGGAAGTGGGCCGCTGAGGCGAGCCAATTAAAATGATTGCGGCCCGCGCCAAGTTTGCAGCCAGCCTACTTTGATGAGCAATATAATCGCTTCACTCAGGTAGTTTGTTCAGGGCAAACGTTGCGCGATGGATTTTTTGAGTGAATATCTTGTGTTACGATCTTTGTAGAATGTTTCTGATTGATTGAAATATTAATCGTATTTAAAGAACAAGATTTAGTACATTACCACATTAAGCTTTTTACACATAATAAGTACTTACTGCATTTTAGTATAAAAATCTACCAACGGAAAATTATTTTTGGCTGGATATTTTATGTCTAGTAAAGAGTATGGAAATATATAATATTAAACACTTTTATTTATTTACATTTCCATTTTTACATAGTGTCTGTTTCCAATATTTGCAACATTTCAATCTACACTTTTAGGTAACAATATTCGGCGAACACAACAAGACCAAATAAAAGTGTTGTAGGACGCGTTGCAATAACACGATGCATGAACGAACAAAGCAAATTGTTCGCTTTGTAACATTCCGATAGCGTGTTTGTGCAGGCGTCGCCGACGGTCGCGCCTGTATTGCGCGTTTACGCTCTGTGCGTGGACACGCACTGGGCGGCCCAGACGTGTTCGTTAAGGAAGTACCTGCTATACAGGATCAGATAGTGAGTTCTTACTTCTATTATCACTAGGTATCATGCAATTTTCGTCAGACCCAATGCACTGTATTTACGATAAGTCAGCTTTATTTTTTATATTATGTATGCCATAGGCCGGTGGTGATGTCTACATTACGTATGTCTGTCAACACGTCCAGGAAAGCAGATCAATTTCGTGTGCCTTTTTGGCAAAAAGTTACGTCTCCATACTACACTTTTATTATCCTAGAACCGCAGCGTGAATCCGTGACAGTGCACACAACAAGTGCCGTTTTATTATTGCGGTAACAAGCGCGCAATCAGTGCTCCGCTGTTTGTGAAAACAAGCGATTTTTTGCGCGCCAGCCGCTTTGTGGCGCGCGGTGCTCGTGTGTAGCCGCCTTTATGGCGACATGCCGTTTTACGCACTGTGACGGACAAAGTGGAGTATACGCTTGAAATTTTAGTGCTAATAAAAACTTGCCGAAAATATGTTTACGGCACAAAATATTCACCGTCCAAAATAATGCCTTTTTATGGGAAATGACCTTTATAATTTTGGTGTCGTTTTAATATGGATATTATTTTCTATGCGATTGAGTAGCACTGCATGAGTAATATTTCCCCTGCTGCATAATATCATCTGCACGTCTTGTTAAATTATACTACGATAACATTATAACACTCATCCTCTTTAATAAATTCAGAAGTCAAGTGTTCCCAAAAACATCAATCACTCAACCCTTCGATGCGCGCCCCACGCCGGTCCTCTCGACCGCGGGCCGGACCGGACCGAATTACGCTGTACCTACGCGAGCTCCCAAATGGTCCGCGCGGCCTTTTGTGGGGCTTGTGTTAACTGCGTTTGTCTTATGAAAGTATTCTATTTAAAGGAGTCTATAGCAGATAAAGACGTCAAAAAGAAAAAATACGATAATTCAAAAATATTTGTATCTATTATAAGGGAAAGCACAGGTTGGCAGTAAACGAACGACTATTTTAATTCAAAATTACAGATCACATCCTGACATAGAGTAGTGACATAGATAAGTGACACAGATAATATAAATACACATTACTTAATGGATAGCGCTAGTAGCATCATTTTGATATAAATCTAACACCCCCACTATATCAAAATTACATATAAACTTCACTAACCATGTACATACAATTTTGAAATAATAAACTTATTTTTTAACAATACCTATTGTTTTCATAAACTCATAATGTTTAACACCTGGTAACCCCTTTGTTAATAAGTCAGCAGGCATGCTTGCAGTTGGCAAATACTTTGTTTCTATAATATCATTGTTAATTACATCTCGAATAAAATTATATCTGACATCAATGTGTTTGGAACGCTTATGAGATTGATGATTATTTGCCAGCTTCAATGCACTCTGACTGTCACTATAAAGTACTATTTTATTACAGAAACCTATTAATTCTATTTCTAAATTCTGTAAATAAATTGCTTCACGGCAGGCTTCAGACATAGCCATGTATTCAACTTCACAACTGCTTAAAGCTACTGTTCTTTGTTTTTTGCTCTCCCAAGCAACAGCTGATCCACATTTTATGAAACAGAACCCTGTATAAGACCGTCTGTCAGTAGTGTCACTGGCCCAGTCTGCATCTACATAACCTTCTAGTTCTACATTTTCTTTACAATATCTCAAACAATAATTTTTGGTTTTTAACAAGTATTTTAAAACCCTTTTTGCATAATTCCAGTGAATACTTGAATAAGAATTATTGAACTGGCTCAGATAGCTTATGGAATAAGCTATATCTGGTCGTGTCATGACAGATAAATACATAAGACTACCTATTAATTTTTGATAAGGTAAACTGTCTTCACAAATATTAGACTTATCAATATTTAACTTGCATTCAATTGGAGTATCAGCTGTATTACAATCAGACATATCAAACTTTTGAATTAACTGTTCAATATAATGCTCCTGATCTACTGTAATTACATCTTTACTTTCATTCATTTTAATCCTCATGCCTAAATATTGTTTGACTTGACCCAAATTTTTAATTTTAAATTTCTGACTTAAAGCTTTTATCAAATAATCAGTCTCTAACTTTTCATTTGAAAACAATATAAAGTCGTCGACATAAATTCCTACAATAGTTTTCTTATTGTTTTTATGATTCTTTATAAACACACAAGGTTCTAATTTGCTTTTACAATATCCTAAATTACACAAAGTTTCCTCTACTCTCTCATACCAAGCAAGTGATGACTGTTTCAAGCCATAAACAGCCTTTTTTAATTTTAACACTTTATTGGAACTTTTATCTACAGTGAAACCTTCAGGAATATGCATGAAAATACTTTCTTTTAAGTGACCATTAAGAAAGGCTGTTGTGACATCTAGGTGAGTGATGTCCATACCATACTGTACACTTAAAGCAAATAGTAAGCGTAGGGTTGAATGTCTAATTACCGGGGAAAAAGTTTCCTGATAATCCACACCAGCTCTTTGGGTAAAACCTTTGGCAACTAGTCGCGCACGGTATCTCACTTCACCATCACAATCGTATTTCTTTCTTAGGACCCACTTGCACTGAACTACACTTACATTGTCTGGAGCACGGACAACCTCCCACACTTGGTTGTCATGGAATGATTGCAGCTCATCTGCCATCGCCTTCAACCACTGTTGTTTCTCAGGACCACTGATAGCTTCTGTAAAAGTAATTCCATCATCTCCCATGGGTATAGCAGTACACACATTAGCATAACCATACCTTTCTGGTTTTCTTCTCTCTCTTTTTTCTTTTGTAAAGACTGTCTCTGGTTGTTCTTGTAAGTTACTAGCTTTTTCATCCTGAACATTGCTGTCTCTTTCTTTTTGTACATTTATGTCTTCTTCTTGGACTGTCCTGTATTCCTCTTTCAATTTCAGATCTTCTTTTTTATCCTGATATTCTGATTTACTAGAACTTGACATATCTGGACATTCTAGCTTTATCACAGATTCTTCTATAGACTCCCCCACTGAATCTGTGTTTTCTATAGAAACTGTAGCTGTCTTCTCTGTCACTGTCTTTTCTAGAATCACCACATCTCTACTTGTTGTTACCTGTTTCTTTACTGGATCATAAATCCTATAACCCTTGACATTATCACTGAAACCAACAAGTATATGTTTCTTAGCTTTCCTGTCCCATTTAGTTCGTTTTTCCTTGGGTATGTGTGCCATCACAGGACTCCCAAATATGCGTATATGTTGCAAGTTTGGTTTTTTGCTGGTCCATGCTTCATAAGGAGTCTTTTCAATACCTGAAGCTATTGATCTATTTTTTAAATAGACAGCTGTGTTCGCAGCTTCTGCCCAAAACTTTTTTTCAAGATCTGCTTCGAAAAGTAAGCATCTAGCTCTCTCCACTATGGTTCTGTTTGACCTTTCACTGAGTCCATTCTGTTCCGGCGTGTATGAATTAGTTTTTTGATGAATAATGCCTTCTCTTTTCAAAAAATTCTCAAAATCATTGCTACAATACTCGCAGCCGTTGTCTGTTCTCAAGATTTTGATTTTCTTAGTCTGATAGTTCTCTACCATAGACTTGAATTCTTTGAAATAGCTAAACACTTCACTTTTTGCTTTTAAGAAGTATATAAATGTCATTCTGCTATAATCATCAATAAACAACAGGAAATAACGTGCACCACCTATTGATTGGCTTTCCATGGGACCGCATAGATCACTATGAACAACCTCTAGTAGCTCTGTTGCACGGGAACCTGAAGAAAATGGCAACCTTGACTGCTTTCCTTCACAACATGTCTCACACTCTGACTTACTTGTTGTAAAGCTGTCAGGGTAATCTAGCCCTTCAACTAGTCCGCAACGCTTCATTTTGTTCATATCATTGCTGTTTATGTGGCCAAGTCTTTTATGCCAAACTTCTCCACTTACTTTAGTTGAAGTTAAAAAACATTTCTGTGTTTGTAAGTTTAGCTTGTAAACACCATCGATTAAACTTGCTTCGGCTACCAAATCACCTATTTTGTTCTTTATTAAGCATCTGCTTGGTTCAAAAATAATATTGTTTCCGTTTTTTATCAACTCACTAACGCTTAAAAGGTTAGTTGTCACTGTTGGTACACACAACATATCTTTTATTGTAATGCTGTAGTTACGCGATGTTGTTATCTCCACATCACCTGAACATTTCACGGGAACTTTTTGTTTGTTTGCAATGATTAGTTCTGGTATATTGCTGCTTTTGCTATCGATGTTTTTTAACCAACTTTCGTTTGGCGTAATGTGCCGGCTGGCACCTGAGTCGACGTAAAAATCCTGTTTACTAAACTCGCCATTAACAAATACAGCGCTAAAAGCGTTGCTCTGCATTTTCTTCTGCATCTTTTCACTC
This sequence comes from Pyrrhia umbra, assembly GCA_963891755.1. NCBI lineage: Eukaryota > Metazoa > Arthropoda > Insecta > Lepidoptera > Noctuidae > Pyrrhia > Pyrrhia umbra. Next base: position 13,403,608 of record OY982934.1, read on the forward strand.
GAAGGACACTGGTTTTTGTAGTGACCCTCTTCTCCACATTTAAAACATTGTATTGTTTTCGTGTTTTTGACATTTGACTTGGGATTTGTGCCATAGACGCTCGTGCTCGCGTCATTGGAATTGGATACGCCATGTTTGCTTGTGCTGCCACCTTTACCGAATTTTTTCTTATTTTTCCAACTTCGCGCCAATAATGCTGAGTTATGTTCCGTCTGATTCGTATCAACTGACGATTCCATATCGAGCAATTTTGTCTTTATTGAATCGGCGGTTATTTCGATTCCGGAATGCTCTATAGCCATTATCATGGGCATGTATCGATCTGGTAATCCGGCAAGCATTAATGATCCAACCCATTCGTCATTTATTTTGAATCCTGTACCGTTTAAACGCTGTGAAGTCTCCACAATTTGTGTCACATAATTCGTCATATTGTCACTATTCTCCAATCTTATAGAGATTAAATGACGCAGCAAAGTAATCTTCCTCGAAAAGCCGGAATCGTCGAACAAAGAACTTAGTTTTGTCCATAACTCCTCCGTGGTCTTTGACTCCTTTATGTGCACAAATAACGATGAATCGATCGTTAAGATCAACTTCGCACGGGCTTTAGCGTCAGCCGTTTTTGATGCAGCGTCGGTTCCTTCTTCAAATAAGTATTTGTCCGCGCCATCCAGAACTAGTAAACTTTCAACGGCAAATGTCCAATCTTTGTAATTGTGACGCCCCTTCAGCTTTGGTACGTTCGTAATGTAGTTGGAACTCATTTTTCTAGCTACAACTTTACTTTGCACTTTACTAACACGATGAAACTAACAATAACAATGTATATTTTAAACTTTGAGAATTTGAGGCCCATAACCTATTATAATGAAACGCACAGGTTGGCAGTAAACGAACGACTATTTTAATTCAAAATTACAGATCACATCCTGACATAGAGTAGTGACATAGATAAGTGACACAGATAATATAAATACACATTACTTAATGGATAGCGCTAGTAGCATCATTTTGATATAAATCTAACAGTATCATTATACAAATTTTAAAGTAATATTGAATTCAAACACAATAATAACGGAGCATGAGAACTACAAATATCATCATGTAGTTATAATAGCAGTTTAAAACAAATGGGACACAATTTCCTTACCTCAGTGGTATTACGGACCCAATATTGTGATCCCTCTGTTGTACAACTAATTCTCAATGGCAATGTTAAAGCGATCGTGCCCGAGCGGAGGTAGTATTGTGTTTCTATATTGATAATAACAGCGCGCCCCGCAAGTATCTGGTTCCGCTGTAGGGGGCGAGGGTCAGGCGCTCGTCTTCTACGTAATTCGCTGTGTTTACGGATACAGAAATTGATCCCATGCTTGTTAACATTTTCTTAAGCAAGCAATCGCTCTAAAGCTAACGAGAATACTATTTATACAGCCGCGCTTCATTTCGAAACCATCCACCGACTACCGACGAATTAAGAAATGCTAACTAATTACTAATTAATGCGCTACACTTCACAGCAAACAATTAATTGGACAATTTCACAATAATCTGTCACAATGTTGTACCGATCCGGACGGCCATTGTGTATTTATTTAGACAATATTTGCTCGTGACAACAGCACAAAGGCACAAATCGAGGGCATCGCCACAAAGGGAACAGCGCGCTGAACAGGGGAACTTTTAAAGTCTCCAATGTGCCGTGTGATATTTCTAGTCTAGCTTCACACTGTCGGCTCGCTTTTAATCCCGCTAATTGAATTTGTACGGCTTAGCAGACCGATTAGATCGCATTTGTAGGGTTGAACAAGCTAAGCGGTGTGCTCGGATAGACTCTTTGAATTATTATTAGTGACGTGGCATGATGAGGGTTGTTCCATGCAAATTAGCGAGTGTTATTGAAACTATCGGCGCCGGAGCCCGACCGCGAAATTGAAAGATTGATCTTCAACGAGCTTGCCCGCCCGCCTGGAAACCCTGCTTAGCTATGCGCTCTTTACTTCCAGTTCGGCTTGAAAGGGCGCACGTCGCTCGGAATGATTTTTGGGAGATGGTTTTACGTGTTTCCACTTGAAAAACTTTGTGTTTTTATTAGAGTACACATTAGTTATTAGATACATTCCTTATTATTTTATTGAGATTCATTATATTACATTATATTATAAATACGACTGATTCTGTAAAGTTACGGTTCTTAGCAAAATTTTTAAATTTATAATAATGCTACTAACAGTTGTGTCGCTAAATATAACACTAAATAAAAGTGAGGTATATTCTTGTAGCACTGTATGAATTTAGTTTCACCATGAACATGTCATATCCTAGGCGGTACTTATCAGCAGCATGTTGTTTAACAACAAACAGCCGTGTATTCGCTCCACCCCAGTGTTCAGTACAGCATATAGTGTAACCCGCATTGTTCTCACAAAACGTTTCCTATACCGCAAAATGTTTCCACATTACACAAACGGATTAGGTTCACGTGATGCCGCCAGTACAACGCCGTAATATGCATAGCTGACATTAGAGGTGAAGTGGAGAGCGCACGCGACCCTACGAACAGAAGGACTACTTTAATAGAATATTGTGGTTACGTCTAGATAAGACTATATCCAGCATTGCGTTTAAAACGTTGCATTTGCATTCATAATGACGCCGTTCATCTAATAAGCCTCTTTTAGCTATTGAACTATTTTGTTCTTTTCTGTTAAACTTCATTTTAACTTGACCAATAAGGACAAAACAGGCTGATAAGGACTTAAAATTTATTAAGCAAATATCTTGGTTCTGAATAAGACAGTTAGTCTGTAATGTCCGCAAACGGTTAACTTATAAGCGTTAACTCCTTATGCAAGGGAAACATCAGTATCGTTATGCGTCAGTACCGTCACCAGCAGTTGTCATAATACGTTTCAAAGCCTTACAATGATGAAGTACAGTAAAGTGTTAACATATTATTTTTGAGACTCGCTACATCACTATATTATATTTATATATATCCTATAAATGATGACGAAATAAATTTCTAGTAGAGCAAGCTGTGAGGAAATGAACCATTATACTAATAGCTAAAGGATATCGTGTGATCACAACTATTCACAAACAACTTATTCAGCCCGAATCTTCTGTAGATGAAACTTGTGCGTGCACCTGTGTGCTGGCGCGCCCGGCCGGCATGCCGCACGGAGGCAGCGCCCCGCTCGGCAGTATCGGGTCGCCTCATTACGGGAATATTCAAGCACGCCGCTGAGTCTTAGCGATCAACCGCCTTCGCATACACTTGTGCTTGACTGGGTGTTCGATATCCCGTGCATTGTGCGCTAATGGTGCCGGAGCAGTGCCTTTTATTTACGAATTCACATTGCTACTATAAAAATCTATGTAAACATTATTTGAAAATTTTTTTATTCACTTGCATAAAACTTCACGTACCTGGATAAAACTATCTCCAAGCCTTCACAAGTTTCAATCTACATATTATCTCCATAATAAACTACATATAAATCTGTTCGTGCGTTTCACTATGGAAGCGTAAATAGGTACTTTTGCATTTATAATAAGTAAAGAAGACAGGAATTTTCGGTAGGAATTATACTATATGGCAGATGTATGAATATTTAGTTTAATCTCATCTCGCACAATATCAACGATCCATTGTTGCTTCAGTCCACAGGGTGGTCTCCGGCCTGTCTGTGCGTCCCGTCGTGCGCTAATTCCTGACAGCCCCGGCGCGCCTGCACGGCTGATTCTTGCTGATAACGAACTGATATTTTATAAAAAATGTGAATATTAACATGCAGGGGAGCTTGTTCGACTGCAGCTCTGGTTTTGGATAAATAAAGTAACAATTGGTATGTGTTCAATACTAAAAGAACATATAGTGTGTCAGTTGCCAGTATTTTTATTGTAATTGTAACACCAAAATTATAAACTGGCAACACTGGGCACTTTTCCTTTCTTTTTAAGATTTTTCTGTGTTGCACTTGTGTTCCATTTTTTATTTTTATTAAACTTGTTTAAACTTATCACGCATTTCATTAAACAGTATGTGTGCCTATGTGCTTATGTGTGTGTGGTATGTAGCCTGATATTGTTTTTATTAATTATAGACAAAAGTAACCATTGTTAGTAACCTATTCGTACTAGAAAAAATAATTCCTTGTCTTGGTAACATACTTATCATTCTGGTTTAGGTTTTAGATTGATTCCAGTACTATTTTTATATATATTGTCATTTCAAACTCATTTATTTGATAACGCTCCGGCTTCTCACGGGTGCAAGCAATGTTATTATTATGCCATTGCAATATAAGAACATTGCTTGCACATAATATCATTATATTAACTATATTGATGGTCTACTAATATACAAGTAGGTACTATACCTACATATAAACCTTCCTCTTCTCCAAAAGACCAAAGTATACAGACGGCGGAAAGCAACTTTGTTTTGTACTATGAAGAGATGTTCTGATTTTTGCTCAAGTAGGTACGAAGGTACTATTAAAAGACATTCCATCATAAACATAAAATTGTATCTAAGTATCAAAGCATTCCCGTCCAGCGAAGACATTCCCAATGCAATAAAAGCTATCCATTGAGATTTACGACGTTTCACAAAACATGTACCAAATATTACTTCTATTTCGGACAAAAGTCATGAATAACTATTGTATTCTCATCGAGTCGCATCGTTGTTCACCAATGACTCGGAAAATGGGCCGAACCAACCGCTTTGGCGGCTTCCAAAGCGGTTAGTACCCCCCACCCCATCACTCCCGCACTTCCCCTGCACAGAAGTGGGGGAACTTTTGAACTAATCAAACTGTCTTAAAGACCACCTTCGACATATCGACTGCCCAAATTACTGTTGTTGTAAACGCGTTCGTATTATGTACACTTGTGTAACGGAACGTTACATGAATAATCATATTTTGTTTAAGAATTCTACAGATTATAAATTGAACAACATACATCTTATATTACAGTGGTATATTTACAGACTTATATTCTAACTAGCAATTTGCCCGCGACTTCGTCCGCGAGAGATTCGGATTTTCGCACATATTCCAGGTGTCGCAAAATAGCATTATAAACATTATTTTTGGATGGCCAGTTTTACCACCTCCAGAAAAATAGCAGTTTCCATATATTTTCAAACAAAAAATGTCCCAATAATGTAAATCATTATGTCTGTTAGATAATTAATTTACAAAGGCAACGAAACTGAAAAATACCTAAGAGTTTTTTTTAAATACCTATGCATAACCTCTCTCCGTGCAGGAACAGTTCAGGTCGCATAAGACTATAGTTATTTGTTTTATATTAGTAATATTATAAATACAAAACTCCATCTGTCTCTCTATCCGTTTGTCTATAATACCTTCATGGGAAAACGGCTGAATCAAATGAGATGAATTTTGTATAGATATAAACTGAAAGCTGAGGAAGGACATTGAGGTTATTATGCGGGTGCGTGAAGTTGACTCACAGACACAATCAACCGCCGTCCTAAATTTTTCAAGTTCAAGCAAAAACACAGAAAGGAATTGAAGGGTATTTTGGCTAACTCGGGCCTCCGAACTGGAGTATTGAGAATCGAAAGAATGTACTGATCTCATACGACAGCAGAGTGACCTAAGAGGTCCAGATGGGCTTCAGCTTGTGTGCAGAAAGTCGCATGAGAGGTTCTCTCTAAATAATCATATGCGGAGATTGGGGGGCTCGTAGCTAATTAATAGCCATGCAAATCGATAAGTGACCCTTTTCTAAACCGACTCAACCGTGCCTAGGAGAGCACGTGAAGCTGTCAGTCTTGCGCCTGAACTTTGATTGGAGATAATTTCATTTTAGCCACGTATTGTAGCCACATCATTCAATGTGTCACTGGGTATCTTGAGGGAGTTGGAATGTAAACTTTTTCTAAATCAGCACGCAGTTTGAATCAATCTTAAACAACAGATTTTGGTTAGAATGCCAGCACCAACCGCTATAAGGGAGCTGACGACAGCTGTGTTAGATGAATGGGATATTCTTTAATAAGGTATTAAAGACATCATTGATGGATTTACAAACAGAAGCACCCCAGGAGGTAATATACTCGTTACGAAAAGTGAGAAAAGTTTGGTGAATATTTGTTATTTTTAAAACAGGCGGTTGACGACGACGAACGACGAAAAAGAAGTAGGTGGCAAAATGCACCTTTTCAACAGAAATTTAGTGTAAGACACTGATTTCTAGAACGATGTTTTAGCAGAAAATAAAATTAATTTTCACTTGTAAGCCGTTTGTTTTTTGTGTGAAAAGTCATTTTCTAATTTCATCGCATGCATTGAACCCTAAAATTCGCATGAATATTATACGTACATAGGTCCGGTCAATATAATCTGGAAAAAGATTGTTTACTTTTATAGCTATATCATTGCATTATGATAATTGGAATATCATAATTACTCTATCGAACGTCATCGAAGAAAATACATGAGATACAATTTACATCAAAGTGAAGGGTACAATGACGGACTTATCGCTAACAGCTTTATTATTTTGGGCGCATACGGAAAGCGCGACTTTATTTTTGGCCTACTTATAATCCCACTACAGGGCTATGGCCTAATTGTACAATGTTTTTTTAAGGCGGAAGGAAGGAAATGTACATATTAGTATAGTAGCCACACAGGCAAATATATTTTCGAGCTGTTTGTAGTTGAAACTGTACCCACCATATTTTAAATAAAATTAAAAAAATCAGGGTGTCCACTCCAAATGCCTAAAAAAACCCTAACTTTCCCTGATCACTCTACCACATTTCCCTGACACAGTATTGTCGTCGTATATCCAAATTATGAATGTATATATTATACTTTGCACTATTCAAGTCAAGGTCTAGACTATGTGCACTAAATAGGAGAAGATATCTTATTTGTGTTTAGAGTTAAGTACCCTAAATAGTTAGCCACGAAAATAGGCCAATAAGAATCAGAGCGCGAGCGAAGCGAGCGCGATTTTTTTTTTTAGAAATATGAGGAACATAGATCTTAGGAATCATGTTTTTATTTCATGACTCCCTTTTCCATGAATATTTTCTCTTACGATGTTTTTACCTGACAATCCCTGACCACCTATAGCTTCTCTGACATTTTCCAGATACTGGATATCCTAGATTTAGCGAAGCGGCTTGCTAACACTTCCCGTGACTCAAGTGCTGCTTTTATCTTTACCTAAGTCTAAGCATTGCAATCCAACGTGGCAATTCTGCCAGCCTCTTGAGTAAGCTTCCAGTTGACGGTGATGAGGAAAAATTTTTTGACGCCATATTTTAGTTAAATTTTCATTGTATTAGAATATTTTGTGGTTTCTATTTTCATGTATCATACTGTAAATAATGTAAATACTTATGACTTGAAAGTGCTTACTTTTAACAAATTCGTAACTTGAATTCTTGTAACCGTTTCTAATGTTTATTTTTTTTTATGGTAAAAAAATGTGAATCAACCAAAAAAAGAAAAATATAATTTACCAAATGCAAAAAATAAATCAAAACTATGCGGGATTTGAACTCGAAGCAAAAGCAACCGACTCGCATGGTCGTTAATACAGGCTACACTGTTCGTTGACATTTTAGTTAAAATTGACGTTCTCATACATCGTTCGATTCATAAATTCTACTATTCTACCAATGCTTTCGTGTTTTCAATTTCAATTACTGCTTATCTTCTTTAGGAATCAGCGTGGTGATTTTCATATCAACGATTGTAATAACAGCTAAAATGCATAATCATTAAAAATGTATAGGTCATCCCATTACAAACTTTTATACAATGTCTCACTGCTCATTCCCCATAATATTTAGCGTGATGTTTTATAGCCTAAAGCCTGACCCGATTCATAACAATCATTTTTGCTGAATTTCAAGTAGAACTGTTCAGTCGTTTTGGCGTGAAGCTCAAACAGATAAACACACAAACAGACAAACAGACAAAAATTCTAAAAATCATATTTTTGGATTCAGCATCGTTTACTGATCACGCAGAGACCACTTTAAAAAAAATATATTCAATGTACAGATTTTCTACCATTACAATTTTATTATATGTATAGATTAAATCACTAATTAAACAAAACATTATAAAACAAAACAAATACTTACAACTATTAAACAAAACTTAATAATAAAAAAAATAAAAAAATAAAATAAAAACATAAAAATGAATGCGCCGAATGAACCGAACGAACCAAGGAACGATTTCGATTGAGGTGAATGCAGCGGCGCGAGCACAGTGCCGTAGTCATTATTCTGGAGGATTCGCCAGTCGCTTCTAGGCTGATGCGAGCGTGTCACCTCTGACCATTTCCCGTCCTGACGAGCGCCCTAGCAGACACGGCCGTTTAAATTCAAATTTAGTTGAAACCGAAAACGGTGTAAAAGTTTTATATTATTTTTTTAGTGGAAATCCCGAATTAGGGTAAGTTTTGAATAGCACACAAATTCGCACATCATGATCATGTAGTTAATTTCATTTTATTTGCCGCTTACTATGTTCTGTGTACCACTGTATTATTATATTTCTTGCTTTGTTACTCGTTTTATGTTGCTTAATTCATCAAATTAATTTAACAAACACTTTTTAAGAATAGCCTTAGAAATTGCTAAAAAAAATAATGTTGCATCATTCTACCTAATTTCATTCTACCTTCAAGTAAAATAATAATTTCTCAAATTCAAATTTTAAATATTCTAACGTTCCATAACTGTAATTCTATTGTTTTCTTTTCTAGCTCTAAATTGCTTTATGTGTAAACTCCGTTCTGGTTAGTGCCACCACGTCAATGCTACTACATTTAGATAGGTATCTCTTCCTCGTTGTCGACGGTGGTACTCCAGCACGGAAGTTATTAGGCCGAGTTCTGATTAGCTGGAACGGTGATTTCCAGGTTTTTCCACCCGGCTATAAGACGCCGGCAGCATCCTCGCGTTCGGCTGCCTACCTACGAACCGAGGTTTCCTGAGAAGCCTGCTTGCGGCAACACCAGGCGCACGTCCGCGCCGACTCCATCGCCTGTGACGTCCCGTACAGCTCCGTACTGAACTTCGGCCTACTTTTATCTCCGGCCAGCGGCGGAATTTCGCCACAACTACAGGGGAGTACCTATCCCTGCAGAAGTGACTACAGACATTGTGTGATCCACGACCCACAAATCTTTGTGTGCCTCCGGCTTGTGTTTTTTAAATATATACATTTGTTTAAAGGTACACACCCGTTTTTTTTTTATTAATTCACCAACCTAGGTGGGAATCAAACGGGTGGAGGTTACACTTGTTACACTCTCGCGCCACAGTCTAAAACAATGTCAGCTTATTTCACTGTGACTATGTGCTCGGACAATTGACTAGTGTATATCTTGGTCTCCTGATATAGTAGGTATGCTGCCGGGCTAGTGACCTCGAAATCGTTCATGCTGTCACATGGTACCTACTTGGTCATAACAAAAAAATGAGATGAACCCTGCTCCCTAGTATTTACAGTGCCTATATAATTTCATATACCTACGTCATGTTCTCACTATGTTGCGAGGAGGTATGTACTTGTTAGTTTTCGGCTAACCTCTGTTATCGACCGTTAGTTAGCTAATATATAATGTACTCGCGGACGCTGAAGCTTTGGTTAATGGACCGACTAATGGAATGGAGTATTTTTGTTCTCAGTATAATATATGGCAGCAGCTATTTGTAAGCTTACATTTATTTGTTCATCAAAATGTAAGAATAATTGCTCACTTTAATGTGTATAAACTATTTATTTAGATACCAATAACATAATATTTTCCTAGATATTGTTTAACGAATTTCTTCTAGTCTGTGACGGAGTAGGTATCCACATTTAATTGCGTTCCCCACAAAGGCAGGTCGGTTCAAAGTAAGCAGATACGCTCTCAAGGGATCCCCAGTAGATAAGTACATACTTATTATTTAGCAGTAGTAGCGCGGCTTAACAAACATTTTTGCTAAAGTTCCCCCAAAGTTACGCCTCGCCGATAGAAATACTTGCAAAGTATTTAATTAGAGCCTCCAGAGATATTGGTTTTAATAAATAAACTTAGATTGTGTAAACAAAGTGAAATTATTTTGAGCTCATTAAGTTGGTAATTTTCAAAATGTGGGGTCGCGCTCTTCGCAAACTACTTGCTAAATATTTAGAATTTCTTTAAAGGAACTTCAATGAGTTACTTGCGTAATTTAGAATTTATTAGTTTCGCCGAGACGACCCTTATAATACAAACAAGTTGTCAGCCTAAGCCACAACGTATATTCTAAACTTATACATAGTAATAACGTAACAGTACTAATAAAATAATTTCTAACGAGTCTTCAGCGAATAAAATTATAATAATAATTATAAGGCTTTAATGATCAGTTGTTCGTTAATTTGTCTCTGACTGTTCCCCAGCTGACCCATTCCAATTCCAATTCAATCTTCGCTATTCAAAAACACCAATACATCAAAGTCAGACAAAAAATCCAAAGGACCAAGAATACAATAATACATTTGTATAGCGGCTGTGAAAATCAAAAGTGTTCTGAGTAATTAGAAAGGGCGGATCAGATCGGCAGCGAGGTGCTGTTCAATCAGCGGGCGCCATTGTGGCGCGACATCTCGCGCGGAATATTTTAATTTGTCGAGTGGAGTAGGCAGGTACTGCCGGCACCGCCGGTGCTCAGGCGACGCGGACTATTCAGCAGTACGGAGCTTTTGCCTTAGATTGCCTGCTATATTTTACATAAAATATATTTCTATACAATTGTATTATGTAGTAAATGTTGTAGGTAAATATTTCAATTCGTTTTTTATTTCATGTGGAATTTACATTTTTACCAGTAGGTAGCAGTTTGCAGTCTGGATTTGTGCAGTTGATGTCAGGAGCTATCCCTCTCTGGATGAGGCGTAAATGTAACTGATGAAAATTTGGGGTAGGTACTATAAACACACCTATTTGGGAAAGGCAGGCTAAGTATCCTATCGAAAATGTTTATGTCATTATTTGATATTCGATGCAGCGAGTTTACTGTTCAATACTGCTGTGTGTGTAGTGGGGGGGTGGCTCAGGTGGCTCGGCCGCATTAATGGGTAGTTGTTATTGCGCGGCCGCAGTGGCACTGTCTGACTGCGGCGACGGCGCGCTCACGGTGAACACCACCAGACGACGGCTCCGGCCAGATGTGACGCCGTGCGGGAGCTTCGCTGTAGTGTGTAGGATCTGTTGATGAGTTTTTGCCCGTTACAATAATTTTATGCAAGTTTTTAGTTTACTTATCCATAGATAAGTCATAAGAATAAGATACCGAAAAAAGCAGTAGTGAAGTCTGTGTATAATTTTTACTTTAAAAACGGGGTGATTTTTATATTCTAAATTAAAGAAATATTCTGACGACACAACAAATTATGTGCTTTAAAAGTATTAGATTAATCGGAATAAAACTGTATAACTGCATAAATAATTTTATCCTCTTTTAAATTAACTTAACTTATAAGCTCTCTGTCTAAACTTATTACGTCCATAATGTACGGACCACAGCAATATTATAATGAACACTAAAGTAGCGTGATTTAAAAAAACGTTACAATTTAAATAACAAAGCTCAGCTGAGCGTGTATGAGCGTGTATAAGTGTCATGCAAATCACACGTCGCACTCGACAAGTAAGCGCGAACAAAGCGCTCAACATCAGAGTTTTCTTATTTCTTTGTGAAAGCCGAAGTTACAATAACTGAGAGGAGCTTATAATGCTACAACATATTTGAGGGTTTTTTTGTTCTAACCGAGAATGAATTTATGTCAGTTTATTAACTGTTTAGGGGTTTAACGTTTAACTAAGCTGCTTAGATTGTACTGACACAATCTGAAGGAGAGATAAATATTGTAAAGAAATCTGCTCGTAAGTAGTTGATGGCAGGGTGAGCCGTAAGAGCGCTGTTGTTATTGAAATTATTTAGGAGAATTAGCAATGATTTTCTTTCACACTATTTTCGTTTCGCCATTACTATACGCGTATGAATGTTTCAAAAATTTAAGTCTGCACATTTCATAGCGGCCGCCACTTATCAGACTAGGAGTGCTATGCGATATTTTGTTCAATACTTGTGTACCTACTTTATTTTGTATTATATTAAATACTTTAAGTTAAGGTCAGTCACATTATGCTACTAACAATAAAAACATTATATATTTTGTTTCTGCAGTGCTAAGTACAGTTCTTAAACTACGTTAAAAGTTTTCCTTTGGTCCTACATCCTCCAGCCAAAAGGAAGTGCTGAGTGGTATCCCACGTCGGAAACAGCTCCGAATCAAAGCTTTAATTACTCCAATCCTGAGGAAAACCTCTTAACAATCCTAATACTTTTAATTGCCGTAATACGCTTTGACTCCGTGTACTCTGTGGGCCTTTGAGGCGCCAGTCACAAACCGCTGTGTTGTTTGGAACAGAACGAGGGGCGATAATAAAAAGCCATCTTCCATTCCGGCGCCCACTCGAGCCGCGTGTTCACAAAACGAATGCTCCAGACGAGATTACGCATCAACTCAGCCGTGTCAACAAACTTTCCCAATCTTTCTACCATTATTAAGTAATCCAACGGTCGAAAAACAACTTTAACATTAGGAGATAAAGTTTAAATTCGGAAGCAAAGATAAGACACAGCAATATGTCTTTTCCATTTTTCCTATATTTGTCGAGCGTCCGAGTGACAATTTGGTCGCCAATAAACGCGACCTGCAAATGGATTCAATATTCAATGGTGGCACGTCAAGTTGCGGCTGTACGATAGACTTCCAGCGGACGTTAATTACATTTCTAATTAAATAGCCGATAGTGGGCTATTGTACTTGTAGCCAGAGTTACATCGTGTAATTAAATGTTTAAACCGATAAACCCGCTACGGGAAAGGAGAGGTCATCTAAGACTTCTTCTTCTCTGAGGCTCATCATCTGGGTCGAGTGATATGTGAAGGATTAATCTCTTACTAATTTATATTGGTCGTCAGTTTACTTTTCTTACAAGCCATTTCAAAGTGTTATTTTATTTCCGGGGTATAAATTCTTAATACCTTTTTATAAAAAAAAAACAATGACAATAAAGGTCAATCAGGACTATGGAATATGTTCTCTAGTTCAGGTCCGTGTTCTACTGCTAGTCCACAGAATGTTCTCGTCACGAAGTTGAACAGCTGTCCAGCGAATTTTCGTCGTGAACTGTTCACAAACAATTATTGTTTTTAGATGAGTGATTATTTCCACGAATACAAGTTGTATATTAATTTTAACATCTTTAGATTTATTTATTTGCCAAGTTGTAATAAGTCTGAGTGCAAGTCTTCCAAGATTAAGTTCTTTACCGGTAAGCTGATTTTGTGGGAAACTACATAAATGATACCACGTATCATAAAAATATGAAATATTATAAAATATGAAGAGCCTGTAGAGCTTATTTATTTATGTTTTTTTATAAATCTACTCGCACTTAATGTACCTACCTACCAAATTTATTGAAATTGCGTTAAATCTGTTTACAGTTCTATTCACGACATAATTATTTAACAAACTTAAAGGTACCTACTTACTAAGAAACTAAAAGTAAGCTACAAGCCTTCGTTAGTTTCGTTAAAGTAAATAACATAAGTCCAGTAGCTCGCATCAATATGAGTGCAGTTTGGTGAACTTGCTCACGGAGTTCGTATTGAGGGCGCAGTGAGTAACTGGTGACGCGCCGCTGCCTACCGGTGACGGTTCGTAAGGCCGTGAGTAATGACCGAACAACTTCTTGTTTTATGACGTACTCGCAGACGCCGCCCGCCGAGCACGGCCGATGTGTTTTACATGGAGCTCGTAAAAATTATGTGGATGAGTTATTTGAGAAGTTTGTTATAACGAATGATCCAGAATGTTAAATTTCCATGTCTTACGATGGCTGTAATAACAATTGTGAACATTCAAGTATAGTCTTTTTAAAAAAAAAAAACCATTTCCTCTTTGAACAATGAGACGTTGTAACATTACTATATTTTTTAAATTATTTCTCTTGGAGTTCATTTCTCTTCTACGTCCACAGCGACACAGTAAATCCATTTAATTTCTTTTTGTCAAATAATGAAATAAATACGTCAAAGTAAAGTCTTGTGCTCGCCATTACTCGGACGTACAGGAAGTAGGGCAACCACGTACAGTGCGGACAGAAGGACCACTCAATCCAAAGGAATCAGAATAAGACCTATAAAAGTCTTTATTTTTTAGGCTTCTGTGCTTAAAGGGTAAAAAACGGGACCCTAATACTAAAACTTCACTGTCCGTCCGTCTGGCAGTCACCAATCAGTTTTTTTTACAGATGATGTATTTCTGTTGCCTCTATAATAAATACTAAAACAAAATAAAATAAATATTTAAGGAGGGCTCCCATACAACAAACGTGATTTTTATAGAGATAATGGTACGGAACCCTACGTGCGCGAGGCCGACTCGCACTTGGCTGATTTTTAAAGTTGGATTAACACTCTCAAAAAAATTAAATATAATTATGCCACATTAATAATTTACTAATTAAGAAAGTGAGTTACAGTCGAGTGTCAAAGTCGCAAGATACCAACTTTCTAAGCACATGAGTTTCAAGGAATGGCTTGTGATACTAGCCTATTATAAATTACCCATGTTAAATAATTGATTGAATGTAACTGTTTATTCACGTGTTGTAGTCCTTCGGTATTTCATTATTGAGTGGTTACCGCTAACGAGCGCAGCACAAAGCCAACAACATAGCTGTAAGAACATTACGCGCGTGACGTCACTCGCTGAAATACGGACGTCAACGCGCAGCGGCGAGCGGACGCGTGCGAGCAGCGCCGGACGACGAGCGCAGCCACTTAAACCACTGACCTGTAGGAAAAGCCAATGTTCACTAATACGTAATAAACTACGTATTAAATTGAAGGGCTTAAAGGTTCATCAAAACGTAAATGGCTACAGAATTGTATAGTTCGTTACACTTCCAATAAACATTTCATTGTCAACACTTTACAATATGGTAAAATTGAATCATAAAAGATTTACAGAGCTTTTTGTACGAAATAAAATTTGTAGCTTTTTTATTTCCCAATCGAACGTGAGTGGCATTTCATTTGCGATACCCTTTACTAATTCAGGTACATGTCAACATTTACAACACTTCAACATTGTTTTGCTAAATGTTATGTGAACCTGAATATTTCGGGTGTACACCCAAAACTCCTCCAGTACAAATACCATCTAGCACAACATAAAATATAACGTTTAATATATTTAAAACCAACAAGGCTAAAAAAAACAATTACAGTGAAGTTTATAATTCGGTCACGTCGGCCATGATGGAATTTAATTAAAACCGCGCGTTATTTCATCCGCTCCATATAATTGTATAAACACAAAGTGCGAGATACCAGTCCTAGCTAATTGTGTGATATGAGCAAACATTTTTCCTTGTCTCACTTATGTGTACAAATATTTTGAACACTTTACCCATTACACTATGTATGATTCATATAACTTTTTATGGTTCCGTAGTCAACAAAGAATCTTTATAGTCCGTCTGTCTATCTGTCCGCGGCATTGCTCAAAAGTTTTTATTACTACAAATGCAATTGGCACGAATGGCATATTAATCACGCCTACAAAGTGGTATAATTTTTATACCTTGTGAATATTGCTAATAATTTATCTAAACAAATGCTAAGTAACAATATTTTTTATTTATCTTACTTTAAATTATAATGCTAGCTCTTTTTGTAATAGTTGATGTTAAAATATCAAACATTGTGAGGGTAGGAGTGACAATTCATTTAATAAATCAGTCGTTTCCAAGATGTTGTTTAATTCAGACACGTACACTACCACATGGTGTCAGGTGTGGTTATTTTAAAGCAGTACATAGTGAAAAGTTTCAAAATTGAGGCAGTGAAGTGTTTGGGTAGTGCAGCCGCGCATAGTAAGGATGGCGGATAAAGATAAGGAGAAACAAGATGTGAGAAACGTGTACGCGGCGATACAACAGCCGGCGCCGCTTCAAGGGCAGGGCAATGTCGCTCATAACTGGCGCGAATGGAAGGTGGCGTTTGACTATTTTCTAATTGCATCCGGAAAAAACTCTGCTACATCAGCGGAAAAATGCGCATTATTTATGCATGTGGTGGGAAGATATGGCAGAGAGATTTTTGATGAACTTGATATTAAGGAGTCAGAGAAAACTAATTATGAGGTGTTGTGTAAAAAGTTTTCTGATTATTGTGATCCAAAAAACAATGTGAATTTTGAGAGACACACCTTCTTTGAAACCTACCAAAATGATAATAATTTTGAGAAATTTTTGGGCTTACTCAATGCGAAGAGTAAATATTGTGATTTTGAGTCCTTAAAGAGTAGCCTTATTTTAACTCAATTGATTAGAGGACTAAAAGATAACCACATGAGGGAGCGGCTGTTAGCAAAAACAAGTCTCACGTTGGAGGAGGCGAGTCAAATGTGTCGGGCGGTGGAACGTGCCGGGCAGCAAGCGGCAGGTTGTGTGCCGAATAAGACAGTACCTGAGCCGAGCACTGCAGTTGAGCAGTTGCGTCGAGCTGGCGGTCGTTATGACAACCGGAATTATAGTGGTCATGTAGGCGGCGGAGTGCGTCAGAAAGCGGGATATGTCTCGGGTGCAAAAAGTAGTGAACGAGGTCGTAGGTCAGTTGCACCGGGGCAAAGAAACCAACGACAACGTGATTGTGATAGATGTGGCTTTGTGCATATAGTGGAGGGCCGATGCCCTGCGTCCAATATAAAGTGCTTTAGGTGCGATAAGGTTGGTCATTTCGCGAAGTGTTGCCGGTCGCGATTAGTGCGAGAAGTGGTGGAAGAAGTGGATTCAGATGAGGGTGACGGTGAGGACTGCAACAATGGTGAGCTACTTATGTACAATATTTCAATTGAGGCATCTAATGATTCATCGGAAGCATGGCATTGTGTTATTGATGTTAACGGTATAAATGTAAACTTCAAGTTGGATAGTGGCGCTGATGCGTCTGTTATGTCATTTAAGAGTTTTAAAACGTTAGGATTTAGTGTGGAAAAATTAAAAAAATGTAATATGATTTTAAGAGAAATAAGTAAACAACAATTACCTGTAGTTGGATATTTTAAGGCATTAATGCAGTACAAACAACTAAAAAACGGAACAAAAAATATATGTTTTAGATGTAGACTGTAACAATTTATTAGGATTAAAGGCTTGTATGAATTTGAAATTAATATACAGATGTGATGAATTGTGTATTAGTAATTTATGCACTGATGAATCGATTTTTGAAGGCATAGGATGTTTACCTAGCGAATGTAATATACAGATAGATGAGGCGGTACCGCCGGTTGTGATGGCAACTCGCAAAATACCGTTAAAATTACGCCCGCGCCTAATGAGTGAATTGGATAATATGGAAAAACTAAAAATTATTAAAAAAGAAGATGGACCTACGGATTGGGTGTCTAGTATTGTAGTAGTGGAAAAACCGAATAAAAATTTGCGTGTTTGCTTAGATCCAAAGAATTTAAATAGAGCAATTAAGCGGAGTCATTTTCAGTTACCCACATTAGAGGAAATTGCAAGTAATTTATCGGGGGCTAAGTATTTTTCAAAATGCGATGCAAAAAACGGATTTTGGATGTTGAAATTGTCAGAGAATAGTTCTAAATTGTGCACATTTTCAACACCGTTTGGTCGTTACAGATTTTTACGTATGCCGTTTGGTATAAATTGTGCTCCGGAGATTTTTCATAATGAGATGTATAAAATTTTTAAAATGGAAGGGGTAGAAATTTATATAGATGATGTACTAATTTGGGGGGAAAATAAACGTCAACATGATGAAAGAGTGAGAGAAGTGTTAAGAAGAGCTAAAGAAAGTGGTGTGAAGTTTAACAAAGAGAAATGTGTATTTGGGGCAAGTAGCATAAATTTTTTAGGCCATGTATTTAATAGAACAGGTATGAAACCGGATGAGAGTCGTGTGAATGCAATTATTGATATGCCAAAGCCAACAGATAAAAAAGAATTAGAACGATTTTTAGGTGTAACTAATTATTTGTCTCGGTTCATTCCCCGGTATTCGGAGACTTCGGCTCCGCTTCGAGCTTTATTGGGAAAAAATATTTTATTTGAGTGGTGTAGTTCACATGATAAAGCGTTTAATGAATTAAAAAATAAAATAAGTAGTGCACCAGTGTTACGATATTATTCGCCTAACGAACCAGTCACGGTATCGGTCGATGCAAGCTCGCGCGGGCTTGGCGCGTGCCTGCTGCAGGGGGGCAAGCCAGTCGCGTACGCGGCGCGCACGCTGACGCCTACGGAGACACGGTGGGCACAAATCGAAAAGGAAATGTTAGCGGTGGTTTTTGGTTGTACACGATTCCATCAATATATTTATGGTCATTCTCAAGTTATGGTGGAAAGTGACCATAAACCTTTGGAAGCAATATTCAAAAAACAGTTAAATGAGATTCCAGCTAGATTGCAAAGGTTAATGTTAAAGCTACAACATTACTGTATAACTTTACAATACAAACCTGGCAAATTGTTATTTATTGCGGATACGTTGTCGAGATCGGCTGTAGCCAAGTTATCGGATGAAGATTTATCTGATGACGTCATAGTGCATGTTAATATGTTATATGAAAGCGTGGAAGCGACTCCAAGGATGTTAACTAATATTAGGGATGAAACTGCTAAAGACTCGGTGTTAGTAGCTGTTAGTGAGTATTATATGAATGGATGGCCAGATAATAAGAGAGATGCGATAGACATAGTAAAACCATATTGGGAGGTACGTAGTGAATTGCACGTAATTAACGGAATATTATTAAGGAATGATCGGGTTATAATTCCTGCTGCAATGCGGCGTATTATGCTTGAACGTATACACGAAGGTCATTTAGGCGTAGAAAAATGCCAACGAAGAGCACGTGACGTTATGTGGTGGCCGGGCATGACTGCGGACATAGCGCGGGTGGTGCTGAACTGCGAGACGTGCCAGCGGCACCGCGCCGACAATCCGCGCGAGCCGCTCCGGCCGCATGCAGTGCCGGAGAGGCCGTGGGAAGTTTTAGCGGCTGATATTTTTGATTTTCAGGGAAAACATTATTTATTAGTGGTTGATTATTACTCTAAATTTGTAGAGGTTGCTTCATTAAATAACTTATTTAGTGCCACAACTATAACGGCAATGAAGAGCATGTTCAGTCGATTTGGCATACCGAAAAAAGTTGTGACAGATAATGGGCCGCAATTTTCGTCCGAAGATTTTAAACTATTTAGTCATTCGTGGGACTTTGTCCACGAAACTAGTTCACCGCTGTACCCTAGATCAAACGGTTTAGCTGAACGTAATGTTAGAACGATTAAGTCACTGTTTTTGAAAGCACAACAAAGTAATGAGGAATGGCAGATAGCACTACTAAATTTTAGAAATACACCTATTACTGGTGAGCAATATTCACCAGCGCAACTCCTTATGAGTCGTCGCTTAAATACAAAACTTCCTGTAAATCCAAAAATATTAGAACCGGAATTGGTACGGAATAATATTGTACAAAATGAAAGAAAGCAAAGAATTGATAAATATAAAAATCAGTATAATAAAGGGACACGAAACTTAAAACCATTAAAAACTAATCAGAACATTAGAATGAAACAAAAAAATGAATGGGTTAAAGCTAAAGTAATAGGTACAGCTCGCGGTGATAGGTCATACTGGGTGGAGACTGAAAATGGCAGCCGCTATCGTAGAAATCGTCAACATCTGATGAATGTACAGTTACCTTTGTTGCATAATAAAGATAAGACAGACATTAATCACCGTCGCTTCGATGACTCATGGGAGGACGCGGGCAGTAATAATAATAACAAAGTTGCCGTTTCACTGCGCGGTGCGGGTACCTCGTTATCAACAGATGTTAGTGATAGTAATGCTGTACGGCCGACGCGCACCTCTCCCACTGGTCTGAAAACGACTAGTTGTGGACGAGTGGTACGTCCGCCGGTACGTTATGGCTATGATGAATGATTTAAAAAAAAAAAAAATTAGTTTTATATGCTTGTTATGAATTATGTACCTAACTATTTGAATATTAGGGGTATTTATGAATTGCATGTTACTATAATTAAATGATTTTTGATATATAACACAAATAGTACCTAGTAAATTCTAAAGCCAAAAAATGCATGTAAAAAAAAAGGGGTAAACAGACTGCTTTATGTAATTATTTTTTTTCAAATTTATATTACAGTATTTTATTTTTTAATTTCTTTCAAGTACAAACTACTCTAATATGTTAACAATACAAAAACCCTCACGCTATACTTAAGTGATAAAATTGTTGGTTGGCTATAAAAGAAGCTAAGTATCTATTGTAACTTCATTAGGTAATTGATTTTATTGGATGTATTTGGTTTGGTACAGTACCTACAGTTTTGTTTATAGGTGAATCATGTATTGTTTTTTATTTTGATTGAAAATGTTTTACATTTATTGGGTGAGGAAAGAGAAAGTGATGATTAATTATAAAAACTTTTATTTATTTTTTTATTGCAATAAACTAGCTTTTGTTAAGGGGGAAGATGTAATAGTTGATGTTAAAATATCAAACATTGTGAGGGTAGGAGTGACAATTCATTTAATAAATCAGTCGTTTCCAAGATGTTGTTTAATTCAGACACGTACACTACCACACTTTTAGCGGTTTGAATTACTACTAAACACACCAGCAACAGTAGCCTGTAACAGTCTCCAGGGTCCCCTATCTATCTCCGTTCATCTAAATCGGTTTAGTCGTTTTTTCATGAAAGCGTAACAAATAAACGAACTCACTTTTGCATTAATAATATTAGGATTTCAATGATAAAGTACCTATGAGTACGTATCTGAAAAATTGTATTATTTTGCAATAGTTGAAATAATAGTTTGCACACGCGAGCGCCGGCACTGCGCGTCAACTCATTAAGTTCGCGAACTTAACGATAACAAGGTGTTTTGTAAGTAGAGTTACTGAATTAAACATTATAGCAATCTAGCTATTTCGATATAGACAATACAAATTCAAAAATTGAATTTTAGATAATGTCTAAACAGAAAAAGCTTTTTACAATAAAGGTACCAAAAATACATTCTTTAATATAAATATGTGACTGTTAAGGTCGATTTGTCTGTCTGTTAATACCGGGTAATCACCGAATCGACTGAACTTATTTTGATGGGATTTCACAGATAGCTTATGACACTTCCTATGTCATCTGGCTGGGAAAAACAAGTGGCGCAATTAACTCCCAGCAACGATACACATTATACTATCTCAGAAAGTATCTATATATATCTATATTATTAATTACAGTCCGAAGTGCCAGTGCCCAAGAAGCTGTAGTCTGCGTCAATCTGTTATACTATCTGTCTCATAACTGTAAAATTTTGAATTTAAAAATATAGACAATTTTAGAAAATGATACCTAGTGCTAGTTTCAAAATTAAAGCTCTTTTGTGCAGGATATGTAGTTTAATGGAACAGTACAAATTAATCACCTACTGGCGACTACAGGTATTTTCGTGACAATTAAAAATGAAATTATCGTCATCTACCTTTTTTGGATTGTGCCTTCGTCCCCGATCGGCTAAGGCAGCGGTCGGCAACCCGCGGCCCGCGGGCCGCATGCGGCCCGCGGACTTCTTACTTGCGGCCCGCGAATGTTATGTAATTTTTTTTTACCAAAATAAAAATACAACCGACTTCCAAAAATACTAGTAAGAGTAAAATTCGTTTCATTTAAACGTTAGTCAGTGTCTCTAAGCTACTGTTGTTAGTATTTTGCCACCGACTCATGAATTAATGAAATACGCTGGATGTATGGCTTCAAGGTAAAAAAAAACCGATGATTGAAACCGACGAATGATTTTTTTCGCGTATCCCTTCGTATGTTTTATCATTGGATAGGTCTTTCGAAAATATAATAGGTGTGTCAAGACCATTTTTCGGTTAAGTGGGCCATTTGCGAAATATCTAGTTTTTAAATGCTAATTTTTGTTCGATACGAGCACCCCCCTCCCTCTAACTTTTGAATGGTTAGAAATGTGAAAAAAATCACAAACGTAGCACATGTAATCCACTAAAAAGGAAAATTATCACAGCTTAGTAGGCGTAACTGGCAGGGGCGTATTTACCATAGGGCCAAGGGGGCCATGGCCTGGGGCGGCAGCCTTCGAGGGGCGGCGAAGTTCATTTTTTTTTAAATTTGATCATCTTATCATATCAGCCTAATTATTGTGATCCTAAAAAAAAAAGCGCGCTCGCTACGCTCGCGCCTTCAACTAATCTTATTTAGTATTCGCCACAATTTTGAGTTTTTTACTCCAAACATTATCATGCAACAAACAAAAACATTGACATCCTACAAAAAAATCGCGCTCGCTTCGCTCGCGCCTTAAACTGTTCTTTCTTCTTTTCACATTTACTTTTTGCTATAATTTAAGAGTTCTCTACTTGAAACATCATCATGCAACAAACAAAAACAACTCAAAAGTAAAAATAATCATTATTTTATTGTGACCCAAAAAATACGCGCTCGCTTCGCTCGCGCCTTCATCTGTTCTTTTCTTTTAACCGTTTGTTTTACTACAATTTATAGGTCTTTACTCCAAACGTTATCATGCAACAAACAAAAACAACTCAAAATTGAAAAAAAAAACTGTTTTGCAAAAATAAAACCGACTTAAAAATACACTACAAATTAAAAAAAATACTAATACATCGTTCTAAAAGTCGGTGTCTCCAATCGTTATTGTTTTGTGTTTTTTCGCCACCAACTTCAAGAACGATCCATTAGTTAGGTTCTATTTTTCCATTTTTTTTTTCATTTTTGTTAATGGGGCGGCAAAGCTAACTGGCCAGGGGCGCTAAATCTTTAAATACGCCTCTGGTAACCGGTTACAGAGTTATACTCGTCTAACTAAGACCTACTACGGACCCTAGTGCGCGTGACTCGCACTTGGCCGGTTTTTCTATGGGAAATTATACGTAGGTATATCAGGTAGAATCTAGGGTAATATCACAAGTGCGGCCCGCCTATAGTTTATTTTGCTACCTTGTGGCCCTTGCTTGCCAAAAGGTTGCCGACCGCTGGGCTAAGGTATGACGCAATCTGAGTAAGGAAGGATTTTCGGAAATCCTCACAGGAAGAGACTGCAGGGGTACAAAGACACTTAAACATGGACAAAGCTTGGAATAACATAAAGGACCAGAGAATAGCGTTTTGTTTCATTGTGAACACTCGCTAATTGTGTGGGGCGGTCAAGTTATTGTGCCAATTTACATATTGTGTAATAACAGGAAGAAGTTCGGTCCAGTAAACTAATTATAACTGGATATTTTTTCTCGAGTGGGCACTTTTGTGTGTATGTATTTAAAGAAAAGCAAGTTAATATTAAAAAGACAATTACAGTGTGTTTCGTAGCACTGGCTAGCCACTCAATCCATCACACGAAAGTGCGTAGTAATTAATTGCGAAATAAGCTCTAATTTATTTCTCACATCAATCACTCTGAAATCAAAACAAATATCGTGAGTGTAGCAATTTAAATAACTATTTAACATATTGGCTGGGCTTGTAATTACAGCGGTGTAATTTAATATTTTAATGACGTCGCCTAAATATTGACCGCGAGCAACTCGAGCGCCGCCACTATCGGTAATGAAGTTGCGCGCGTGGCGGTGCTCGTCGCCGTGTAATATCGGTTATTAGCGAAATAACAAAATGTCGCGTACGCGGCCCGCTATTACTGTAATTAATTTCGTTATTAATTACACAAAGCACAGCGGTGGATCAAGTGGGATCATTATTCGTGGTGACGCGAAGTGACACGGGCTATGACGTCATGACGCGGCGGTCTTGTCGCTCGCTGCGCTTGTTTTATGAGCAGCGCGTAAATGGCCGCTAATTGGGTGCCTCCCTAATTGTTTTGGAGTAGACCTTTACGAAATTTCGGAGAGTCACTGTGACTTTAATGTTGTAAAGTCTGACGGTAATTTATATACTGCGGATACAGTTCTGTCAGTTTAATGAACTTGTTTTACGAGTTATTTTTGGAAATACGTTATTATTTACTGTTATTTGATATAAGATAAATATAATGTTAAACGTGCATACAGAAATAATGCAAGTAATGATAGCAACACGTTACCCCTCCCCTGCTAGAACCTCGTAATATTCGTGAACTAATTATATCACAACCTGCGTGAGAAAACCTACAGCTGGCAATATATTGTGTATCGTAGCAGTGGCTACTCGGAAACTATAGCGGGAACAGAACATTAAGCCAAACCCGTTCCTAATTCCGTCCGCGAGCAAATAGGTGCGGTCATCGACAACAGCTCAGTCAATATTGACTTCAGAAGTTTACAAGCAGATTACGTCAAGTCCGATCTTAAACACTTGCCGCAGAATGTATGCAAATCACAGGCCGTAATAGTACCTTGTTGAATTAATTTGTAAGCGGTCCTTGGAGTCGCGTCCGGGCCGCGGTCCGTAAGTCCCAGCTTACGGGCACGGGACGCTCCCGGGACCAGCCCGGGACGGCCTTAATCTTACAAATTAAACGTGGGGCAGGCCTAGTCCATCGGCGCGTTATTGAATTAAAACTTAACGTGGGTTGCTCACTCGCCGTGAATTTTTCATGTTGATAAGCAACGCCAGGAGACTACGAATTATCATTAAGTAATTAGTTGGTGTTTAGACCCTAATTAATGAAAGAAAATCAAGCAAATATCTTTTTGATATGAACCAAGGTATTCCGGTAGATAATCTTTCTGCTAAGTTAGCAATATCAAATAAAAATATACTTTAGACAGATTGTAAAGCAGCGAGCTTGATCTCCAGCGTAATTACGGCGCGACTAACTCTCTAAAACTGCGCTAAACTTAAAAGTCGTTTATGTAGCGTTAACTGGGTTAACTAGTTAGCTGAAGTGGTTAATGATCACAGGTAAACTAATGAGCTAATTACTAACTTAACAAGTAGCGAGTCCGAGCCGACCGGCGGCTGGCAGCTGGGGAGTCACCGCGCTTGTTCCTGGGATTGGGCCAAAATACTGAACTTTTTATTTAATTTACACATACATGCAATTCCACACATTGTAAGATATATTACTGTAATGCGACATCAGGTCGCAAAACTATTGTTTAACTATATGTCATCACATTTGCATAGTGATGTGAAGAGGACATAATTTATACATGCATAGAGATAACCGCCAAACGTCACTAGAAAGATTTTTCTGGCAAAGAAAAAATTGCTCTAATGGAAAACTTGTAATTTTTGTTAAAACTGGTTTATTGCCACGTTTATTAGATATTGCTAAATATATCCTTCGCAATAATAGTACATCTTTTAAATACATTTAAACGGCGCGTTTCTTACCAAATAAAATACTTTTGTAAGTACGTTTTATTTATTTTCAACCGTTTTCCGTTAGAAAGATACTTGACAGCAACATTTCCTTACCGCTCAGCCTCTTTCGGTTGCGACGAGTGTGAAGTTACCAAGCCCATATTTACCATTCACCTGTGATAACTTTTATTGTTATTAGCATAAGAGTGAATTTTGATCAGGTAGTCGTAGAGTTGTTTTGTAAAGTTTAAGGCAAGGACTCTTCATTACGGAGGCCGCGAGTCTCACAGAAAATGACGTGAAAACTGTTGAATGTGCATTTTGGGGGATTTCGACAGTTGAAGTTGTGCGCGAGTACCTAGTAGGAGTTCGAGCGGCAGTTGTCTTGTGTCCGCTGTCATATATTTAGTGCTGTTTTATATGGAGAGACACAGTGCATCTGCTTGTTCTGTACTTGTTGTTAACTCAAAACTTAGTGCAAGTGAGAAGTGCTATAGAAATAAAAGTACATAGATATTAGATTTTTTTAATTAAATTATTTTTTGTTACTGTAGCCTATGCTCATGCACATATCTTATGTTGACAAAATATTAGAAAAAAAATCGCGGGTAGTTGCAAAGTCAACAGCTAAATAATTTGCTCCACAAATAAATATTATTTAAAATTTAATAACTCATCAAAAAGTATAAACTTATGTTGATTACAATTGTTTAGATCAAACTACCTGCTGGTAAAGTGTTTCTCCTTTCTACTTCTTCTATCTCACTACAAACTTCATCTTAGTGTAATCTTCTCCACAAACTATACACTCAATTTCAAACAATGGATCCTATTAACAACTCTCTGACTGGATTGATGGATATGTTCAATAAGAGGATGGCAGAGTTCGAAGCACAGCTGCAGAAGACACCAGCAGAGTCAACAAACTCCTCAAACTTGGCTGCAGATTTCTCTGCCTTCAGGGAGTTCATTACACAGGCAGTCACCAGTCTACAGCATCAGGTAGAGTTGCTGGCCAGAAGCATTGACTCCATGGAGATGCGCGGGCGAAGAGGCATCCTGTTGCTGCATGGCATCGCTGAGGCCAAGGATGAGGATACAGCGCAGGTTGTGGCTGGTGTAGTTAATGACCGTTTGAAGATGGCCGGCTTCACAGTGGGTGACATTAAGCGGTGTCACAGAATGGGAAGGTCTGCAACATCCTCAAGATCTCGGCCTATCCTTTTCAAGCTCCGGGATGTTGGTGTCCGAAACAATATATGGTTTGATAAAACTAAACTGAAGGGTACTGGCATCACCATCTCGGAGTTTTTGACGAAGTCGAGACATGACCTGTTCATGGCGGCTCGGAAGAGGTTTGGGGTGACCAAATGTTGGACGAGAGATGGGTGCGTCTACGTGCTTTCACCCGATGGCTCGCGACATCGCATTACATCTGCTGCGGAGCTGAACATACTACAGCAGCATGACGCCGCGGAGTCGCCGAAAGAGTCCACCATCGCCACTCCAGAGAAGCCTATTGTCACAAGCAGGCCCAGGCGTGCTGTTGCTAACAAAAAGTGAGGTTATTCGTCACTTCCGTTAAATGTGCTGAGTCCGGGTAACATTGCTTTTTTCTTTCCGCATACACATACCCACTTTTTCACTTTCTGACTTCTGTTCGTTGTTCACTTGTATTTATCATTCATTCTTTATATAAATTTTAATTTTGTGTTAACTTGTCAAATGAATCATAATAGATCAATAGACGTCATAGTGAATGACATTTCAGAGCTGTCACATACATAATTTGTTTAACGTTATTCTCGTTACCAAAACTTGTTTTTTTTTTTTTTTTTTTTTTTTAGCTGTCACTTTATATTAGGTCTCACTGGCATTCTCGGTACTTAATAAATGATATTGTTTTTTGTAATTTTTATGCCCGGACCACACATATGTATTCTGTAACACTAAGTTTTAGTTTAATTTTAATTTTTTCAATGTTTATCTTGCACAACCGGCAGGTGGACTGATTTAACTGTCCCCTTTAGTCAAGACTATTTTTATTTTATTTTATATTCTTTTTTTATACATTTATTTACTATATATTTAATATATTTATGTCTTCACAATACGATAACAATAGTAGTGACGAATCGGAAACATTCTTTTCAGCAAGTAGTAATGATGACAGTTTTACAAGCATACCTTTACTTGCGGATACACTTGTTGCGCAGTTTTCTGATGTTCCTAGAAATTTTA
Source organism: Pyrrhia umbra (assembly GCA_963891755.1). Classification (NCBI taxonomy): domain Eukaryota; kingdom Metazoa; phylum Arthropoda; class Insecta; order Lepidoptera; family Noctuidae; genus Pyrrhia; species Pyrrhia umbra. Next base: position 13,431,337 of record OY982934.1, read on the forward strand.
ATGTAGTTCACATAAACGCGCAGAGCATTCCGGCTCATTTCCCTGATATGCTGGCAAGTTTTGACTGTAAGGATGTTCATGCAGTACTTGTTTCAGAGTCGTGGCTAAAACCCTGTCTCCCAACTACTGCATACACTATACCAGGTTTCCAGTTAGTGAGAAACGATCGCACGGTTGGTGGTGGTGGTGGTGTTGCCATATATCTCCGATCTTATATTCCCTTTTCAATTGTTTGTATGTCAGCACAGCCACCGCCGTCAAACGCTGGCGAACATCTTTTTCTAGAAATTACACTAAACCATACTAAAATTCTTCTTGGAGTCTATTACTGTCCCTCTTTACGAATCAACTTCTTTTCCTCTTTAGAAAATATTTTAGAAAATTTAGTAACTTCTTACAGTCACATTATTATCATGGGTGATTTTAACACCTGTCTCCTTAAAAATGACACTCGATCTTCATCTCTTCATGCTATCATAGACTCTTGCAATCTATCTATACTCCCTCTAAGTGCAACACATCATTTTCCTCATTCTACTCCTTCACTTCTTGATTTAATCTTCGTTTCTTCTTGTGATCACGTCGCCAAACACGGCCAGTGTTCGGCGGATGCTTTTTCTTATCATGATCTCATCTTTCTTTCTTATAAAATTCGTCCTCCGAAGGCAAAGTCTAAAATTCTTCTGCAGCGTAATTTTAGTGGCATGAAACTTGAGAACCTTCGTGAAGATGCCGGTAACATTGACTGGATGCCTCTTATTGCATCTGAGTCAGTGGATGCAAAAGTTGACATGCTGACAACGAATATAATCACACTGTATGACGTCCACGCTCCCATTCGCGCAGTAAAAGTTAAGCATCTACCATCGCCATGGCTTACTGACGAAATAAAACGGATAATGGCTAAAAAGGTGGCAGCCAAGTCGCGATATAAGTCACGCTCTACTGATACAAATTGGGAGAAATATGTTGCGGTCCGAATTCACTGCAATAAGGTGTGTAGGAATGCTCAACGCCATTATTTTCACGCGTCAGTAGAGAACGGAGATCCAGCAAAGGTCTGGAGATTTCTTAGATCAATGGGGATTGGAAAGTCACGTTATGATAAAATTTCTCACAATTTAGACATTAATCTATTAAATCAACATTTCTCATCGCCGTCTAATTTTGATAGGACATCAAAATTAAATACTTTAAATTATCTTTCTAATCTTCCATCCCCTAGTTACTCCCCTTTTGTCTTTAATCAATTTTCCGCTTGTGATGTTAAGAAGAGCATTGTTTCTATTACTTCCGATGCAGTTGGTAGTGACTGTGTCAGCCGTAAGATGATCCTCCCTATCCTTGATGAAATCCTTCCCGTCATATGCCACATCCTAAATTATTCCATATCCAGTGGTGTTTTTCCAAATGCTTGGAAAGAGGCCCAAATTACTCCTTTACCTAAGAAATCCAATCCCGCATCCTTTTCTGAGTATCGTCCAATATCCATACTACCATTCCTATCCAAAGTCCTAGAACGTCTTATTCATACTCAATTAAGTTCATTCCTTTGCAAGAATAGACTTCTTAATCCTTTTCAATCCGGTTTCCGTCCTGGTCACAGTACTGTAACCGCTTTGGTGAATATTACGGATGACATCAGACTGGGCATGGAAAATGGGAAGTTAACGGTACTTGCACTGCTGGATTTTAGCAATGCTTTTAATACTGTTGACTTTGACATTTTGCTTAGTATACTTAACTCTCTTAACATATCTCCAACGGTCATTGATTGGTTTCATAGTTACCTGTATGGCCGCCGGCAACGTATTCGAATTGAAGATACATACTCTTCATGGTGCAATACGACCGCTGGTGTGCCACAGGGTGGCGTTTTATCCCCATTACTCTTCGCAATATTTATAAATTCCATATCACATAACCTACTTTCTTCCTACCACCTATATGCAGATGACCTCCAAATCTACTCTCAGGCTCCATTAGGACAATTATCGGAAGCTATTGATACAATTAATAAAGACCTCTCTCAAATAGCTGAGTGGAGTAGGTGCTATGGGCTAAGTGTCAACCCTTTAAAAACCCAGCTTATTGTTATCGGTAGCTCACGAATGGTGTCCAAAATTGACTGGTTTATTCTCCCGCAGGTTATTTTTGATGGTATTCAAATACATTTTAGTGAAAAGGTCAAGAACCTAGGGATATACATGGATAGCAGAATGTCTTGGGAGCCGCAGATGCAGGAAACCAGTAGACGGTTGTTTGCATCTGCAGGGTCCTTAAGACGGCTGCGGAACTTCCTACCAACTGCCACAAAAATTGCGCTTGCACAATCTCTTTTACTTCCTATCCTAGACTATGCCGATGCCAGCTATCTAGATCTCACCGAGGACCAACTTAACAAACTTGAGCGACTTCAGAATGTTTGTATAAGATTCATATTTGGTTTGCGCAAATATGATCATGTGTCAGAATTTCGTGCTAAGCTCAAGTGGCTTCCAATACGGCTTCGTCGGAATGCTCATATTCTTTCCTTGCTCTACTGTATTCTTTTCCATCCTACGACCCCTTCTTATCTCAAGGAACGATTTGAGTTTGTTTGTGATACACATACACGATCTCTAAGGTCATCAGAAAGCTTGAAACTGAAGATGCCTATGCATACCACAACTTTTTATGACAAGTCGTTTGTTGTGCAAGCTACTCGTCTGTGGAATGCACTGCCACTGCCTGTCAGACGCGCACAGTCGCTAGCTGTATTTAAGCGGATGGTGAAGGATCACTACTTGTCTCATTAGTTTTTGTGACTACAATGTTATTTGTATATATGTATTACTTTATCGTAATGTATACATTGTTTTTTATTCCCTTTATATTATAATTATATATATATAGTATATATATTATGTATTATCTTATATATATATATATATATATATATATAGTATTTTAACGTACGCCAAAAACTGCCCGTTAACTATATTTTGCAATTTGACTCCATCCAAAGGTTGTCTGTAAGAAATTGCTCTTAGCGATAAGACCGCCTATTGTACTACTACCTTTTTTATCTGTATTTTTCCTGTGTTGTTGTCTAATGGTGTACAATAAAGAATATTCTATCTATCTATATTAGTGCATAGGCTCTGGCAGGTCTTTATAATAAGAAGGCATTGTTTTTACTGCACCTTAAACCCGATTCGTTACGGCGACGTTATTTGACGTAGGTACCCAGGCTATAAGAAATACAATAAATAAAAACTTCAAACTATCTGTATACATTTTTTAGGTCTAATAGAAGGGTTTATTTATTTACAGAAAGTATTTACATTATATACATTAGAGAACTTAAAAAAAGTATAAATATTCTAATATAAATTTACTAAAATATGGCGTCAAAAATCTGTATACTTAGATAAAATATGACATTAAAAAAATGAATAGAATAGAAGGTTGATTAGAAACCGTTTTCGAACAAATATCTCCGGAAGAACTAAAAGAGAAAGATATCATTACACGTCACGTTTGATCTCATACAAACACGCAAATACACGTATTGAAATCTCAATAACTTCGTTCAAACTCATAAGTCGAAACCGATGCGTCAGGCAAACGCGCCCGCCGGCAAAAAGTCATAACATCAAACACTTGTAAAGTTCTGACGTTCTCACAAAATAGAGAGCAACAAACTCGCAACAACATCCAAAACAATTAAGTACATAATACAGAGAAAATTCATTCGCAGATAATTAATTTTCAAGTTTAAAAGTTACTTCCTAAAACTTAATAAGCAATATTCCTTTGAGAATCGTTCACAAAATGGCGTCCTTAATAATAACGTTTCTGACGGATACACGTTATTTCAAACAAAATGATATTACTTTTATGTCTAGGATAGCTATCGTACACGACCTGATTCAGGAACATGGAGAGGTGAATGTGGCAACGAGCTTGAAAAAATAACCTCTCGACATCTCGTACGGTATCTCGTTGTGTGTGCTAATTACAGCAAACTGTATCTACCTACTCCAGCGGCAATTTCCCTTGCAGCCATCTATTGTTAGCAGCACGTAATTGGCGCACCACGTGAAGCTGTGTGTGCTTCCCACTGCAGATGCTCAGGACAAGAGCAGTACTCAAAGTTGATATGAGCACTATTGATTTATGTATATAGGTTCTGTTTTCAATAGAAAGAGAATAAGAGGAAAGCCTGTATGTATCTATTAAGAAATAACATATGAAGTTAGTAGGTACCAAGTACATGTCACCGAAGGCTCGGTGTCGGCTAGATATTGCGGGCGCGGCTGCAGCATGCCTCACATTCCCGCACGGAATGCCGACGCGTCATTATCTCGTGTGTGTAGCGACATACCTGCTCCTGTACGCGCCTACTAATTACATATTGCTCATAACTCTACTACCAGCTGCACGAGCACCTACATAATCAACCAGGTCCAGGACCAGGTCATCCGAAGACAACTGCGATAGTTTGTTTTACATACTGTTTTATAAGTTCGCATATAGTGAATGTAAAGGAAAAATTAATCCGAGACTTAAAACAAACTTCACCTACTAGTCTTATTTTACACCCTTTGAAGATGTTAATGTAATAGTTTCCCGGCACATTCGGCTGCTCGGGAGGCAGCCGGCGATGTTTGCATCACAAATTGACTGCACCTGAGCCGAGGACCACAAAGTGGAGCTCTCACTAAACACATAAACACGACGCGCCGAGATCGCCGCAATATTTGATAGCAAAAATTGTCTCAGTATCGCCGTAAAATCCAATGCAAACATCTCCCAACAACTGCTACCTTATGTTTACGATTCCTTAAATCAAAGCCATTGAATACTGAGCTTTATGGGTGTGTGATAAGGTTGTTGCACGCCTAAGGTGCTGGTGTATGTCTAAGGTCCTAATGTTGACAAAAAATCTCATCGTTGAAGGGTCGTCAAAGCGTCATAGATCGCGGAGTTGTTTGCTCGTGTAAACTGTTTGTGGTATTTGTTTGAATTCTGTCACGAGTTTGATGTGGGTAGCAGATCGGCCGTATCATCCGCCGTCAAACAACAACATTTAATGGATTTTTGCGTGTTCCGTACGATCGACGTATGGTCGATTGATTGATTTTGCTTATCGTCGTGTACCTAGTGCCTTCGTATATATATGTTTAATTTACTACGAAATTCATGGAAAATAATTTTACCGTTTAAGCACTCAATTGAGTTATATGATAATTCATATCTGTAGCCGAATGAGAAAGATACAAATATTTTGGCATTCATAAAGTTACCGATTAATGAACTCCCGATTAAAAAAACCGTTTATAAACGTCATTATTAATTACTTAAGTTCAGAATCTAAAATACACGCGGGACGATTCCCCGCCATTGTAGGCGCAGGCCTACGCACGGTGAGCTATGGGTACCGTGGCTCGTCGCCAGGCAAGTACCAGGCCCGTGTCGACGGCGCGTTCATGTTCCACGCGCGCCTCAAAGACTTGTCAGCATATTTGACGGAGCCCTCCCCACAGGAGCATAGCCTTCCGGGGCTGCGGGATATTCGAAAGAGTTACCGCGCCCTTGGAACATAAAAGGCCGAGGTAAGTACATGGATGGGTTTTAGTCAGTAAGAGTCTGACACTCCCTTCCGCCCCATCCACGTCGAAAGGAGTCATTTGGTCTTTGGTCTTTTTTATGATTTCCCATCGGGAAAAAAAGAATCTAAAATAACTAACAGATATTACACAACAACAATATTTGTATAAAATTAACAAAATTGGTTTGACAGTTGTTTAAACGGATTCTCTCTTCTGATCTCTCAAATACTTACTTGGAACTGTTACGAACTTCCCCGGCAGCACACCGAACCAAAAAGAAATACTTTCGAAAGATACACGACTTGGCGAAGATCTCTCGACTTCCCAAAGCCAACAGTTGAAAAATTAATAAGGCCTACTTTAAAGTTGGCCAGCACTGAATATGGAGAAGTTACGTTATTAAGCTTTTAGTTTCTGCAGCCGCTGTATTGAGATAACGAAGTTTGAGTAGCGTCATGTTGTATGTATCTCATCTCGTTTGAAACGCGTGTCTCTACGAACATCTTACTCGAGAATAATTGGCATTGTAGTCAGTATAATTAAAAATAATTGGCCGGTCTTGTCTCAAAAGTCTGTACCTGAGGTCCTGAGGATTCACATTTTGAGGAATTAGCAAATTATATAGTTCATAATTTCTTCCAGGGGGGCTAGACAAGTGTCAAAAACGCTATAGAAACGCTATAGAATAGAAAACAAAATGTATGGGAATGACATATAGCTAGTCGTAAACGAATGTCATTCCCATACATTTTGTTTTCTATTCTATAGCGTTTGTCTAACCCCCCAGGTACCTCAAGGCGAGAGATGTACAAGATGCTTCGGAAGAACCGCCATTGACATCTGCATTATGGATATTGTTCTCTTCAAGCAAACATATCATTCAATAAATAGTCGTTTACCTTACCAACGACATGCATCATTTACAGGGATGTCCCTTATGATCCTAAAATTTATAAAATGCGTATTGGAACACAAATTGAAACTAGCGTAATAACAAACAGTACTTCGCGGCACTGCTTAGGTCATAAGCTTAACCCTAGAGCTAGTGGTCAGGGCGGCGAGGCGAGCGCTGCGGGTCGCGCGGTGCGGGCGCGCGCTGCCTCCGACTGTCGTTTGTTTAGGATGTTTGCGAGCCGCCTTTGTTTTGTCTTATTACAAGACTATTTGTTCTCGTACTTCATCGAATAAGTCAGCTTAAGATGTTCACAGAACTCAAACACGATCTCCAACGATCCTTTGCTCTATTTCTGTGTTAGAGTGCTTCGGATTATCTTTGTATGTAGGAACAAAGGATTGTTATAGTCAAGAGATTGCATTACTATGGACATGGGATAAATAAATAAATAGATTCATGTGTTGTCAATAAGCCGTTTAGTAAATCTATTAATGTCGTGTACATACAATCGTTTCACCGACAATAACAAAAGCCAATAATCTCTAAAACATGACGACATGTTATTGGTGCAAATGTCCGCAGTACACAAAATCACTATCCATGCGGGCCCAACAAAAGCTAGTTTAGGTAAACTATTTAATATTGCACAATACGAAGTGAATTTCACGCGAGAGCGGACGAGGCGCGGGAGCCGCGCGGGCGGTGCCGCGCCGACATGCGACATCGCGACACGCCGCACTGTAAATAAACAATCGAACAATGTATTTAGTCATTTGGCCGACAGCTACACGCGCTCGTGTCCTGATACAAACATATTAGTCGCCGGCGTTTTATTTCGTTGCGGGATTGAAAAATACAATAAAGTGGTTGATACAATAGTTTGTATTGTACATTGGATAAAATCTGATCCGGGTTTGTGAACCTGTTTTGCGTATGACACAGGTGAAGTAGTTCGAAAAATATCTCTTTCATACCTAATATTAACAAAATCTTTTTTAGAAATAACTACTCTCTGATCTTAACAAATACTTTCACGTCACCTCAAGTCAGTAATTTTATTGGTTTGGCATTTATTAAATGCTAATGGAAAACAATTCAATATATTGTATACTAACCTTTTACAGGGAGCGGTACATATGGCGCAGAACCGGACCGAGTGGAGAAGATTGACATACAGTCACGATCCTTAGCATTGAGGGAACGACCAGAAAGAAGAACCTTTTGATAAAATTTAAATGGTAGGAATTTGAATTTGAATGTATTATCGTGCTATGTACCGATTTGTCAGTTCGCGATATTCGCGGTCACGTGACACACCTAAGGTATATATTTTTTTTGTGATTTAATTATTCTTTTTTCGGATGACAGCGATGAGGATGAGTACTTTGACGCACATGTCTGTATAGTTTTATTATTTTAATATTTAATAATGTATTAGTTGTAGATAGAAAAAAAGATCTAAAACTCAATAGGTTTTTACCTATTTTGAATTCTTGACAATGAAAATATTGACGACAAAAGTATTGCGAACCAGACTATACGTACTAAGTAAACACCTATGACCAGTAAAGTTAAAATTTCAGCTGTTTGATCTCTCTGAAACACAAAGTAATTATTAAATTGTCTATGCTTTAAGCATAAGTTGATACAAAGCCATTTATATGAGACTACTAAACTGTTATCGGGTTTATTTCCAATAACTGTCGTTGGCTTAGTTGACCGCACAGCTGAATTTTCCAGCGAGTGATCATAACACGGCGGCTGTGGCGCGGCGCCGGGCAGATGTCGCGCGACAGATGACGCGCGACATGTGACGCGCGCCGCGGCACGCATACAACACTTTTGTTACCGACTGTACTGTATGTGCACTGTCTGTTTATGTATACTTTTACACATAAACAGACAGTGCACATACAGTTCATGTACGCAATATACATATTTCTGAAGCAAATCAATTTTTGCTAGCGGTTTCGTACATAATATCGCTGGCCCCGGGCAATAAAGCGGTAATATACAAAATCGAATTTTACAGGAAAAATAAAAGAAGCAAATTTGTTTATAGTGCAGCGTACAGTGATCCAACACAGGCGTTCAAAATGTCAAATGAAAGCTAATTTTTTTACCAATATAACCTTTTAAAAATAATTGTTATGGTATAAATATTTAATGAAATAACTGAAAAAAATTATAATACAAATTATAGACGATACTGTTTCAATTGCAACATCATTAATGACTTTATAAACACACCGACCACTGATATTCAAGAATGTAAGAAAATAATACGACGTAATTTCCACTTTAGATCTCGAGCGTACCAGCCGATTACCACCTTCTTCACGGAAATTTTGTAGCCAAATCTTAGCTGTATCATCCACTATCGCTATTTTATTTTAATACGTTTATTTCCAAAAAACGCGTTTAAATTTATTACTGTTATTCTTTGTTTAGAAATTAAGTGTAAAGATGTTCACCGGTTTTTTGTGTAATGTTTCTTAGAGTAACGCAATAATACATAACTTAGTCGTAAGAGAATTTTCCATGCAATAAAGCTGTTATTGTAATTTACTCTAGAGAAATATTATTTTAAAAATCTGAAAAAAATAAGAGTGATAGATTGATACTCAGGGAAGCTAAAAATCAGATAACATTAAAAAGGGCGTAACCGGTGTTTACCGCTATATTGCCCGGGGCCAGCGATATATACAGTTTTTTAGGGAAGTGAACTACTTAATACCATCCATGATTAACGCAATACTGTACCAAAAATCCCATCTAAGGTTACTTTCATGTGAAATATAAACAGACTAAGCTTCATTTGCATGTATCTGATTGAAATTCACATGTATCCAGAGCCTACTAAATCGCCACAACCGAGAGGCTGCATCGCTCAGACACACCAGACACAAGCACTAATATCTGGTGATCAAAGTAATGACGGGGATATAAAACGCCACCGAGCGAATGTTTACGCTCCTATCTACAGTATAGGTAGCTACCGACGTAAACATTAATTTGTACATTCGTATTTAATAAAATTGAAATTAGTTGGAGTACCAGGTATCTTCTGCACATCAACAATCAACATACTGTATTCCTTTTTGATTGTTCAGACTACCCAATTACCCATACTTTAAAGTATAGGCTAAAAAGTTAGGAAAAACACTATATTATCGAGAATTTATGACAAATTAATTTAATGAAATATTCATATATGAACTAAGAATGGCAAATCTGAGTAATGACGTCAGCTGCATAAAGCTCAGTATTAACATGAGCGCGGTGTAATTGCCGCAGCGCGTGTAAAAGCAGCAATTATCCTCAGCGATAACCGCCGTCTTGCGGCGCCGCGCTAGTGCTGGCCACGCTGGACTGTGTGCGGGAGTTACTACTACATCGTTTGATATACGCAATTTTCTATAATCCCAAGACCCCAAGTCAGTTTATTTTAAGGAATAATTTATGATTTAGTTTTTATTCGTGTCCATTCAAGTATTAATTAAATATGTTGAATTGAGCTATGATACCAAAGTATTGTGTCAGCTTTTAATGTCACATTACCACCCAGATGTTTTATTCCCTCATCATCCCTTAAACATTATTTATAAAAATAAACGTTGACGATATTTTTAAGACAAGCTATCGCGCAGAGATCTCACCCAGAGGAGCCGTGCGCCGGGCCCGGGCAGTGGCCGTGAGTCGCATCCCTCCGGCCGGATATTGCAGGCCGGCGGCGTTGCTAAAAGCCTCGTGTAGCTCCGCCACGCAGACTGTTTGGCGTTCCGCTCACGACCAAATTGAGTCTAGGAGCTGCTGATTGTGACGGAAAAATGCTAAACAGAGCCCAAATTAAACACTCCAGACTAGATTGTGAGCGTTTCAGCTTGTTTCGTGTGTCGTTTTGGAGACTTTTTCGGCTTTAAAGCCTTTGAACGTCACGGCGGCGCATATTAAAATGTAAGCGATTTATTGGTCCTCTGGGTTTACCTGCCATGCATCATGCATGGTGGGCGTGACATAACCTGAAATACTACATATTGGCATCTAGATTAAACATCTGATGGTAACAAGATATTATATATATTTAGACTGCAGCCGATCTCATCAATTTATGTACAATATCGTATACCTGTATGTGTATATTAATGGCAAATAAAGTTTCAGTAGAAAACCATTATAATTTTATTATACAAATTATGTTGCAGAAAAATGGGTCCCTTTCACCAATCCACTATAATCTCTAACTGGATAAGATCCCCTCAGATCGGCCGAATAAAGATCTTATGTGCGAGCAGCACGCAGTTAATACTCTTTGTTTTACGAGGAGCGCATTGGAAGGGGGCGTTTAGATTTAACGGTCCTACTATACACACACATACACACATAGATTAGGTATACATTTAATCTTATAAAATAGACGTCTGTCTCGCCAAGTCCCATAATTGAAGAATTTATTATTTACATTATGAAACAAACAAATAACAAAATATAGGATAGAATGTGTCATAATCGCAAGTCGCAATACAGCTACCTGAGATTTATGTAGCATCCATAACAAATACGATTTAACCTCCTGTATACCAGATGCATAGAACCACGTGGGGCACAATTGATTTCTATTGTCTTTTAAACACCCAGCATAATATGATATGTTAAATGATAAAGTTCAAGAAAAGCATTTAGTTCTGCTTCAACAATTTGCCACTCTCCCATCAAACCCATCGATATCATTCTCGTTCTTAGATCGATTAGTCTCACAAGTTATTGACAAAGACCGTGTTCAATACAGATTTTCTTCGGGCCAATATCGTGTTACACAGTTTCATTACAGTGTATCGATCGCTCAGATATCGTATAAGTATATCGATACAATCGGTCCTTTGCGCTGAACATTGCAACTCTACGGACGTGTATAGAATTTATTAGTAACTTTGCACTGTACGGCTTTCTTTGCAGTTTTCTCTTTGACGACGGCAGTAGAGCAGCAAGTAAAATAATATTTTTGCATGAATAACAGAAACACTACAACATTGTTACGCTGTTGTAGCAGTTACCGAAATTACTACTCAAACGTATTCGTTTAGGTTTACAGTACGACACCTCGGTGTACATGGCGAGTGTCTTTGTGTAACGGTTAAGCAGTCGACAACCTTCTAGGTTAACCTGCGAGATGCCATACTTTTAGAACTGTCTTTGTGTAAACAGGTCTAGGACATTTATTGTGACTCAAGAAAAGTGTCGCGACAGTGGCATCACAAAAATACTGTCGAAGTGTGAACAGTATAAAAAATATTCTAGCTTTTGTGTCGCAATTTATTTCGTAGTGTAAATGGGGCATTAAACTTAGTTGTGGAATACAAGGTTTTTCTTTTGTCTGTGTTGTGTTATGGAACTTACACATTCCCGAGGTCTTGGTGAGTGGGCCTTTCCCCGTTTATTTACTATTTTCTACACTTCGTCTCAGTACCCCTATGTTTCTGAAAACTACTGGACGTAGCTTTAGGGTTGAGCTTCTATCATCTTATACTATAGCTCTAAGTGGCTTAAGGTGGGACTTTGTTAACATTTTCAAAAGTTAATATGTGAGGCACATGACTTATATTGTTTACAGAAAAAATATTTCAAATCTGTAATATACCCACTATTATTTATTGAAAATAATAATTTTACTTACACTTTGAAAATGTTCAAAGAAGCTAAGTTTCACGGCACAAACTACGTCGCGGGTGCTGGGTGGGCGCCGTCAGGTGACATGAAATCTTATTGTAGCGCCGCGCGCGTATTGCACGGAAATCGAATCTGTGTCGGGGCGCACGAGCGCTCGAGCCGACGTCGCCACTACGGACGTTACAAAAGTACCACACCAATAAATGTACTACATTTTTAAAAAATCGGCAGTCCTGTGTGTACCACTGTTTTAACGCAGACCGACAGTTTATCCACGGTTTTATGAGGTTCTCGTACCGTTGTACGGTTTTATGAGGTCTAACAGACCGGTACAAGCAGTCCTTGAGCAATGGGCTTTCTGTGGTTTGCAACACACTCGTACGTAATGTGTAACAATGCGCGGCATTTTTCATAACAAGAGGTACAAAGGAACGGATATGACTGATACTGAGCGGGGCTCTTGAGCGCGGTGGTAGCAACTAGCTGAGCCCGAAGCACTGGCTTCAGTTTGTCAGCAGCACACACAGCTTGGATTTGCGCTCAGTTAAAGGCAATACCAGATACTACATGATTGCTCTGCCTTACCCTGTGAGGACCGTAGGCATGATATTATCACGTACTGGAAGTGCAGCACTGCAGCAATGGACGCTAGGAGTAGCTTACATTCTGCGGATATCCCATACCAACTTAATTTAATTACAATAAAGTAGTGTAATTTTATTTTTTTATTCTATTAAAAAAAAACTAGTTAAATGATATTAAACTTCCGCGAAAAATAACAAAGTCTTGAAATCCACGTGCGAACTAACTTAATCCTAACACTAATTATCTAGACTGAAGCACGTCGACTTGTCAAATTAACTTTTAATTACCTCGCTCCACTTTCAGTTTCTTTACAATAGCTTGTTAAGGTTTAGATCGACGTAAAACAAAACTAGTTAACCGTTTTTTTAGGTAAATAGTAAAACAAAACTATTCTTCAACTTACAAAGACTGGCAAACTCCCTACATATGCTAAAGTCAGAGCACAAACCCACTCTATCGTCCTTCATTACATAAATAAAAATATAAATATTATACATTTTAGGGATCATTAGGGAGACAATAAAACTGTTAACACAAATGTCAAAACGACATAGGTATCATAGTATAATCCTGCCTTTTGTTACAACATGCGATCGTGTGCACCGCGGCGCCGCGCGGCGCCGCCTCTGACTCGTCACGTGGTTCGTGTCGTTCACAAATAACTGGCAGTTGTCGGCCGATGCGACGAGCATCGCCTCACTTGACCGACATCGCCAGAATACCTTCACAACTCCACATTATAAAGTAAAAGATATTAGTTCTTATTTGGACACAATTTCTTTAATTTAATTAGATATTTTGTAGAGTAAATTATTTTTGAAAATGGAGTTTTTCAAATTTACAAAAGACAGCTCACAAAATTTCTGCCCTTCACCACTTACTATGTATTTTACTGGGAAGAAGAAGTGGAGCAACAAGGCCCAGCATCACCTCTAGAACCAGCTTTATATATATCAATATAAAATTATTGTCAAAATTCAATATTATTATATAATAAATATTTTATACACCTGTTGACTAGCACACACCCTTAAAATCAAAGTAATGAATTACTTAAATCAAATATGTATGTTTAAAATAACTAAAGCCTCCATTTAGTAAAAATTGGAAATAAAAAGCGTACTGAAACATGTACATGAAATTTTTACGTTTCAAGGTTTTAAGGAAATGTCTATTTAAGTTTGATAATCCCTCAATATCATTTACCAGCTTCTGAGCACGATGTCAGCCTTTGTATGAACATAAAACAAAGCCCTCTTTCAGGGTCCAAGTACCTGTCTAAGAAAGAATATCAGGAAGGTTCCAAAGATTACCCCAAAAAATACTTCTTTATAAAACATATTAATGTGCACATAGAGTACCTACAGACTATAGTGTTTTCCCATACGTGAGTTCATTTCCGAAGTACAGTCAGCATTTAAAGCCCCGCTCGTCAGCCGCGCGGATGATGTAAATGAACGTTGATTTCCACATTTAAATGAGAACTCTTTTCTCTACGCGCGCCGAGTTCGGCGTCAAGCTATGTGCGAGAGGGCGATAACCTCAGGCGTTACTTCAAAAATACTACGTACCTGCCTACTTATAAAGTTAGATTTAAAAATACCTAAAATGTAATTCAATCTATTGGGTTTGCTTTGGGAATTCAAAGTCTTTAAAACGTTTTCAATCTGTGGCACAAATATTTAAGTTAATAAACTAAAGAAAGCATAAAATTGTGCCAAAAACATTGTATTTAAACGTTAAACTAAAAATGCATATAGTTTAAATATCATTTAAAAAATAGCAGTGCCTAAAATAAATTTCAACTCAATATAACACAAAGTTGGTTACAATCTATATTCAGTTACTGATGCCAAAACCTCTTCCACCGTAATATTTCCCGTGTCCCCGCCGGCGGTGTTCGCACGGCGCGGTGCGGCGCGGCGCGGCGCGGCGCGGCACCGTCTTGTCCCGAGGCACCCGAGGTTTTTCCACGAGTTGTTCCGCATATTAATTAATGCACAGTTCGGTTCAGTAAAAAGCAATCGTTACCGCTCGATGGTAATCAAATATTAATTATCAACTTGTACCTCATGCGGTAGATATATAAGTGAAGTTTCATTGCGTAAGTTACGTAATGTGATTATAATGTGTGTAACAAAACGAGAGTTATAGTATATTAATGTTTCAATCTCTATTTGATAGCACTCAATAACTGCGCTAACTTTTAATTGATGTATGAAAAAGACATAATTATTTAGTTACACGTTTTATAAAACTATAGCTCATACAAATTAGAAAAAAAGGTTATTAAAAGTTTAATTCACATAGTTAAAGTCGAACACTGTTGATATATAAAAACTAGATGTTTCCAATTACAACAAGGCGTCGCGCGCGGTACAGGTTATCGTGACCTACGCAGGCCACCCTCATGCCTACATTACAGAATTAATATTGCATCCAGATATTGTAATAACAGATGGAATGCACCATCATTTATTAATAAAATAAAAAATAAAAAAATAAAATTTCCCAAGGTGAAGGGGCGACCAAAAATACGAGGGAGATTCAACAGAAATAGGAAAATGTTGTCAAAACCTGTCAATCTCCCTCCGGTATGACGGTATGTCGGATCTACAGTCCCTCTGATTGCTACCTTTTAAGTCGTCAATATTCATCGGGGGTGATCGCACGACTGCCATTCACTGCGGTCAGGCAGTCGGAACAAATCTTATAAAATTTGTGTACAAATCGGCTTACCGGCTCTGTTAACTAGGCCCTATGGCTCGCCTTTGAGTCTTTTGTGCACAATAAGCGGTCAGGGGCCTCCACTGGTCGCAGTAAATGGATTTGTTCTAAGCCACCCCGGCCGTGCCCTAATAGATTACACATTTGTCAAAACAGAATCCATTGAATTGATTTAACTTGACGAGCGCGGCTAATACTTACCTACTACATTATATATAAGGTTCAGTGAATGAAATCTCAATCAATTTCATTAATGAAGTGCGGCAAAGTTCCAGCGTGCAAGCTATGGAGACGTAGCGCTGTGGCTTGCATATTGCAGCGGGCGGGTGTGGGGCCGCGCTGCCAACTGACCGGGAACTTAGCAAAGTAAGCTGACCTAGCCAAATTGCAGTAAAAGTTTACCGGATTTTGGGAATAATACATAAACTGAGTGCCTCTCAGTATGCACGCCCCTGTTATAATCTACTTACATGTGCTTCTATGGCCTCTTGTAGTTTACATAATTGTATATAGTTTTGATGTAAGTATTCTTCTTTTTCTATTCCCATAGAATCCTGAGGTCAGGAAATCACGTACCTTTCTGAATAGCGTTGAGTGAGGTCACCAGGCTGCTCCTCAAGTGTGCCCGCGCACCGCTCGCCGCTGGCAGCACGTGCTTGCGATCGCCATACAATATATATGACGCAACAAGTGCATCGCGGATATTATCGCCATTTGTTGTAACGATTGTCTGTGCTCCGGGCTGCACGTGTAAGTGGCGATGCGTCTTGAAATTCGAGTAGGTATAGAACTTTAAACAGAATGTAAATAAAATATAGCAGTGTCCGTCATCTTGTTCTACAAACATTTTGTTTGTATTTTTTAATCCATCGCACCAAAGCGTCAAAGAATGATTAGAAAGTATTTCTTATATTTTTTCCTTTGTAAGGATGAGATAAATTAAACACAGGACTGACGGAATAGTACTGACTGTTTATTAAGATGTAGCCAAATATATATTGCTTACAACTATAGAGTACATGTCTATATAATACTTATCTCTACTACACTACACCTCCCACATAATAAAATAAAAAAATAAAATTGACAAGTTTTTTTTTTTTTTTTTTTAACATCATATCTAGTTGACAATAACACACAAAGTTTATATAGAGTACTTTGTTTTAGAAAGATATATGCGATTATGGTATATAATAAGTATACAAGAACACGTAAATATTATAATTATATCTAAATGTAATATAATTTAGTTCGGTTCTTATGAACTATATCGAGCTTCCCTTTTCTAATAATTTCTACATTGGGCGATAAGTCTCTTACTACTACATACGGCCCAGAAAATATAGGACTAAACTTATTTCCTGTTTCCTCTTTTAATAAAATCTGGTCATTTGGCTTGTATGTAATGGGCTTAATGCTAGCATCATACTTTTGTTTTCTAATATTTTTTTGTTTAATAACATTTTTACGAGCTTCATTCTGTGAAGTTTGTAATCTGAATTTTAACTCTAGAGGATAATTCTCATGATTATAAAGTGGTTCAACAGATGTTAATAGATTGCTAGGCAAATTACATTTCTTTCCGTATACCAAATCAAATGGAGTATAATTAGTAGCGTTATGCACCGATGTGTTATATGAGAAACACCAGTAAGGTAACCATGTGCTCCAAGTCTCAGGATAATTATCACACTGGATCCTTAGAAAAGCGCCTAAATGTTTGTGCGCATTCTCTAACGCACCGATGCTCTCATGGTGATAAGCAGTAGAGTGTAACTTGTTAATTTGTAAAAGTTTACAAACCTCTGACATTGTTGTGCTGATGAATTCCGCTCCTCTGTCAGTTGCGATGCTAGTAGGGACACCATACTTAAGAATAAAATTCTCCACGAACGCCTTTGCAATCACGTTGGAGTGTTTTGAAACGAGTGGACACGCTATAACAAATTTTGAGAGCTCACATTGAATGCTTAAAATATATGAATTATTATATATGTCTTTATCTAAAAGTCCTACAATGTCTAGGTAAATTTTCTCAAAAGCCGTGTGGGCTGTGGTAGTCACCACCATCGGTTCTTTCGTATATTTAGAGTATTTTTGCGTCTGGCACTTATGACACTTTTTAACAAAGTCATAAATATCTCTCTCCATGTTTGGCCAGAAATAATATTTTTTTATATTATTTAACATTCGCCTAATACCCGCGTGGCCACTAGTGGGTAATAAGTGAAAGTCATTAATAATAACTCTTTTATCATCTTTGTCAATAATTCTTTGTACATCCTTTAAAACACATATTCGCGGTCCGGACCACGTTAAATTGTTTTTTATTTCTTTTACTAACTTTTCTATAAAAATATTATTTGTATTATTCTTAATAAAATATATTTCTTCAATATTATATGGAATACAATAATCTCCGAGCTCCCTCGCAAATGCGGCTGGCGTCAATTGCGATCGGGCTGCCGGGTTTATAAACAAAGTCATTTGAGACGGTAAATAATATAGCGTACCTGACGTACTTACTTGTGTGTTATCAGTATTATTACACTGCAATCTATTCCATTGATATTTATTAATGAATCTTAACTCAACAGATTCTTTCGGTTTACTATGTGTTTCCACAACTTTTGGTTGATCAGGCCAATCGTCAGTGGTTGCCATAGCATCTGAAGAACTGTTTCCTAATAATTGCTTTTTCTGTCCTCTAGTCATAACATTCATAACGCATTCATGCATCTGTTTTAAATCTTCTGACGACAAACACACTCGAGATAATGCGTCTGCAGCCGCATTAACTCTCCCTGGCACATAACTAATATCATAATCGTATTCGTCCAAAATCAATCTAAACTTCAATAGCCTGCTAGACGGGTCTTTTAAATTAAACAGATATACTAAAGGCTTGTGGTCAGTATAAATCTTAAATCTACGCCCGTATAAATAAGGTCGAAAATGTTTTACTCCCCATACTATAGCAAGAAGCTCTTTTTCTATAGTCGGGTAATTCTTTTCAGCCTTATTTAGACTACGGCTTGCATAAGCAACTGGTCGGCCGTCCTTGTTAGACAACACGGCGCCTAACGCGTAACCTGATGCATCTGTTTGCAGCGTGAATGTATTACTATCGGAAAAGTCGGGATATTGCAATACTGGAGAAGCTATTAAACATTGTTTTAACCTTTCGAAGCTTTCTTGACATTCCTTATCCCATATAAAGGTGACATTCTTTCTGCATAAATTATTTAATGGATGAACAATATGCCCAAAGTTTTTGATAAACTTTCTATAATAATTGGCAAGCGCGACAAAACGTCTTACCTCGTCTATGGTCTGTGGAACTGGATAATTTTTTACTATGTTAATTTTTTCTGGATCTGGGAGGCCCTTATCTGAAATTATGTGACCTAAGTATAACATATCCTTTTTTAAAAATACACATTTAGAAGCGTTAAGTTTTAAATTAACTTTTCGAAGCCGTTCGAAGATATCTATTAAATTTTTATTATGCTGATTAAGCGAATTCCCATAAACAACCAAATCGTCCTGATAAACAAGGCATTTTTCATAGTTAAGGCCCGCCATTGCTATAGTCATCATTCTGGAAAATGAACTAGGGCTAGTCTTTAGACCCATGGGCATCCTAGTCATTTGATATTGTCCAGAACAAAATGATGTGTATTTTCTACTCTCCGGTTCCAAATTTACATTGTAAAAGGCTTGGTGTAGATCAAGGTGACTGAAATAGATGCAACCGGATAACGAATCTAAAATCTCGGTTATATTCGGCAGCGGAAATTTATCGTTTTCGATGACATTATTAAGTTTCCTGTAATCGATAACTAGCCTCCACTTTTTCTCACCGCTAGTGTCTAATTTCTTAGGCACTAGAAGAATCGGACTCGACCAATCGCTTACGCACGGTTCGATTATACCGTCAGCTAACATATTATCGAGTTGTCTCTTTACCTCAACCTTTTGTGAGTGAGGTAACCTGTAGGGCTTAACAAATACTGGTTCTACATTCGGCTTTAATCGAATAGAATGCTGATAAATGTGCGTTGTTGTTAATTTATCCCCGGGTAAGAAGAAAATATCAGGATATTTAGCACATATGCTTTCTATTGACATTTGCTCCTCTTTGTTTAAATGTTTAAGATTTAACAACGAAAATATGGCTTTAACCCTATCCGCATTCCTATTACATTTGTTAAAACTACAAATATTATAATCCGAAGCGCTATGTATGACAGGTTGCAGTTTATCTGTAATGAACTCGGTTTCCGTGGTATTCAAAATCTGTAATGGAATTTTACCATCAATTGGCCGCACTAACGAACTAGCTATGAATACTCCCTCACTTACTTCGCTTGCGCAGACAACACATTCATCTAATTTATGTGTTTCTATAAAATGAATCGATTCTGACCTAGGAGGTATAACAAAACATTTGTTATGATTATCACTCGCTTTTATAGGTAACGTTATAATGTTTCCATCCAGATTACGCATAGTTAAGTTATTGTTATTGTAATCTAGTAATGATTTATACTTTCGTAAAAAGTCATCGCCAATTATGCCATTCACCGAACATGGCAATGTTTTAAAAACATAAAATATATGGTTAAAGGTGGCGTCATTCGTTACTAAGTTTAAATAAACATAGCCTATTGATTGTACTTTGCCCCCTAGTCCATTGATCTCTGTAGTTTTGTAATAAAAGGGAATGTTTAGTTCAACAAGATGTTTATGTTTGATGGCTGAAATTGACGCACCCGTATCTAATAACCATTGGAATGGACAACCATTTACGGATAGTGATATTGTTATATTACTGTTACATGTTAAAATATTGTGTATATGATTATTCACGAAAAAACTGGTTTGAAATGCCAGATCCATCTGATTTCCTTTCATTTTCCGTCATGACACGCATTGTCTCAAAATTTTGTGTCCACTTGTTTCGATTGTAAAAGGAAGACTTACCTCGATAAGGTCTACTTCTAGGACTATTCAGCCACGCACCTCGCGAAGCATGTCCTCGGCTGGCTCCCTGGTTGCTCGCATACTGTCCACCTCGCACCTGACCTCTGCTTGACTGCCCTCTAAAGAATCGTCCAGAATGACCTCGAATATAATTATTTGCTGGTCGCCTGTAATGATAATTATTTTTATTTAAAGTTCTTATTTCACCAGAGGAAAAAGATGCCGCTGTAGTCTCCTCCTCCACAGCTGTTTGAATGGCGTCCTTTAAGGAATCGAAATTTCGTGCAGTAATAATTGTGCCTAGGCGACGATTTCGCAAACCGTCGGCAAATCGCCTAATCGCCTGTTTTTCATTTAACTGCCTTAAGAAACTGAAATTTTCGGGTTTACCGTCTGCTTGCGAAACAGTCAGATCAACAAACATTTCGGTCAAAGTTTTGCCATATTCATCAATAGATAAATCATTTTGGCGAAAGGAATGTAATTTGCTTTGTAAGGCTGTATGGGACTTTTTCGGCAATAAATGAATGCTCATATCTTTTAGTAAACTATCTACTGAATCATAGTTATTACCAAGTTTCAATTTTGCTGCCTGAGACAAACGACTTTTCAATACAAATACAATCAATTCCTTTTGGGATTCTATGTCCAATATTGAACTATAATAATCTATACTATCGATTATCTGTCTAATAGTATGCTCCTCATTATTTGTCATAAGAGGCACTAAGTTTAGTGCAACTTTTAATTCAAACTTTCCCATTATTGGTAATGATTTTGTTTCCTCTTCACTGACACTTTCAAAATCAGAGCTACTATTACTACTCGCTGAGTCACACAATTCTTTTATATTAGAATACAATTCATTTATTTTTAAGCGATAGCCTTGGATTATACTTAACTCTTCACTTTTAAGATATTTAATTCTACATTCAATACTAATCCACAACTTTTCAAATGAAACATATAGGGAGCTAGCTTCACTTAATTTTTTGCCACATACATTTGATTCACGCCTACGTTTAGGACCTACCTTAATTAGATACCGCCTAATCTTACTCAAATCATTATAAATATTATTTAGTTCTTCAGCCATAAACACTTAATTTGTTCTGTAAACATACCGTAACCGTACCGTAAGCACTGTGTTTCACATACCGGCACATAACACGCAGTTATATTTTCGAGTTTCGCACTTAGACACATTGATTTGTATTTTTCCTTCACCACACTTTGTCACAATTATTAGAGAATTTGTGTCACTTATTTGTTCATTGACGTAGTTTGGCACGCGCAATCAGCTGACTTCTGTTGGACAGAGCCCCGACGACGTCCGGACCACCTTAAGCCCCTAAAGGCCTGCTGGTTTATCTCCTGGCGCATCCATCGTGTATGGCACCTTCTATACGCCTTATATCCGTAAAACAGCAATATAGCTCCAACCATGCATACGATAACTACTGATATGATTGTCTGAATATTCATATGCGCCCCAATTTCTTGTAAATTCGCGTCATTGCCAGCACCTGCAGCGTTCTGGGCTAGGAAAACCTCCTCCTTGGTTTGGTATGATTGACACATTCCGAATTATATATTTTGACCAAATTACGGGAAAATTATTTCAATATGTATTGTACTTGGAAAAGTTAACTACGGCCACGTACGAAATTCGATGCGCGTCTCTCGCGCTACAGGCAGGGTCGCCATGTAAGGATGAGATAAATTAAACACAGGACTGACGGAATAGTACTGACTGTTTATTAAGATGTAGCCAAATATATATTGCTTACAACTATAGAGTACATGTCTATATAATACTTATCTCTACTACACTACACCTTATTAAGTATGAGCTTACCATAAAAGCTTACAATTGAAACATGTATAATAAAATCTGATTGCAGCTACGAAATAACCAAGAACTGTCTCGGATACATAACACAAACAACCCAACAGCGCTAGTCCCAGTCACTCACCACTGCTCCCCGCAGCTGGTCAGCGGACGGTGCTCGACTCTTCGTGGTCTGAGTGACGTCACTCAGTCGCGCCGCCACTGACTGACTATCCGCGAGCACACGGCGCCCTACTACTGCGCACTTTAGCTTTTTCTGGAAAAATCTGATAAGAGCGAAAGGACAAGTGATTGGAGGATTCTATAACCCTTTATTGGATTACATCAACAATAGCAATAGGTACCTATAATAATAATAATAATTTCTCTAATGCAACACATTGAGAAATATATCCATTGGCAGATAATTCATGCCTTTACGATGATGACTAATTCTACAATATCATGGTAAGCGATCACTATAAAATTTGATAACAAGCAAATCAATATATGAAATGTTGGACAGATGTGGAGATCTACCAAGAATGAGTGCAATGCTCCCACTGATGAGCGCAACAAACACGGGCTCGTAAAGCGTGTCAGTACACGTAATGCCACACCAACTCGTTTTTATTGTGACGCCACAATGGCCCAGTGATCACTCCGGCGCAGTGCAACAAAGCCGCTCGTTAGCCGGTTCTATTCCGTCACTGCCAACCGACGGAAACGGAAAAATGTATTTGAGTGCAATCTCCGGGACTCGCTTTGTTCTGATATTGGGCGAGGGGTGAGGGGCAGGGAACGCCGGGCGCGGGGGGCGGGGCAGAGGGCTAGTGAGCATGACTTGACCTATAGGCAGCAGTGAGCAGCACCTGCAGTATTGCTTGAGATTGTGTTATAATTATCTCATGTATTTTATATGTTTTAAAGACAAAACGGCTGAACCAATAGCTGAAATTCCCCTGGAGATGAGTAAAGGGATTTTTACTTAGATGCTTGAAGTAGTTCTGTCAGGACGTGGATGAAGCCGCGAGATACAGCTTTTTTGAAAGTTTTACAGTAGGTATTAGAAAATCGTAGCATTCATGTACTGTAGACAACATTAGATTTAAATTAATAATTACAAACGCAGAACTAATCGTTTGCTTACTACGACTTTTGTTAGTGTTGTTCTGTTTACACAAATGTAATAATTGTACAAATAGTTCAAAAGAGATATTGTTTCAAATAAAACATTGTTACTCTATCATTGGCAAGTATTGAACGAATCCTAATCTACTGTAATAAATACCATCCAAGAACTACATTAAGTCTAAATTAAATTAAATATTACTCTATTATTCGACATACTTGTTCTATAGTAATCCATCCGATGTATGCCTAATAAGAAAGTAAAACTCAACATTTGCTATAAGAGCTGCAGCGCAGTTTTTAACTTGTTCTTTCCTTGCACTCCGCTTAAAATCAAGAACTAAAAAAAGTGAAGTTAAGTGGTTTTTGCGGCCCTTTTAAATACAATTTGACGATCTAACTTGACCAAATTAAGAATCCGTCTGTGAGCTAAAACCTTCCTTGAACTAAAAGGCTCCGCTATACAGAAGTAGGGACGGGGATCACAGAACACACTCTAACCATGTGACATACACATATAGCGAGGTCACCCTGCAAGCGCGGCGGTGGAGCCCCGCCCGCAGCCGCCCCGGCGCGCGGTTCCCACTTTTCAGCACTATTTTATACTTCTCACTTCCTTCAGAAATTTTTAAGTGAAATCATAAAAGCTTGACTTTCTGACTATTAAATGTAACGAGGCAAGTTGCGCCGGCCGCCACTTGAAGTTGTGCGGGACTTTGTAGACGATGTTATGTACGACGACTGGCGAATGAATATTGAGAGCACTTTCATACGAAATGTTCTCTGTACTCTGTGCTGGGACGATCTTTACTTTAACTGCCACTTGCCACAATTGCCCAAGTGCGCAATTCGAACAACTTTCTGCAGGTTTTTTCCTACTATATTTTAGACGTTACGAGTAAATTCCTAACGATGTTCATAATAAAAAATTCCTTCCCTGACAGAATGATGTACATAATTCCCTCAATTCTACGTGAAACTTTAAACGGAATATTTAATGGTCACATTTCATTATAAATCCGATACACGAATCAAATATTCATACTCGTCGCTCGACAATCAGACTGAACACTTCATACTCAACAGAATTCCCACAGAATGTGAAATCATAATGAGCCTAGGGATGGGCGTAACAATTTTAAAAGTATTAAAGCCCGCAGTGTCGTCCCCGCGGAACTGCACTCGCGCTTTGTCCGCGCGCGCTCGCTGTGACCGCGTATTGTGCGCGCTAATGTAATGGACTTACTGAATAAAAACTGGAAAGTACGCCCATTCCTATTATGTGCTGCAACTCTTACACAAATGACAGCTGTTTGTTGCCGTAACCCACATCTTTTGTTATGCACTCAACACAGCACACTGGCGTATAGATATAAAGTTTTTACTTGGCAGCTTTCAATAAGAGTCGACTTGCTATCAATATCGGATGAAATAAACCTTCTGTACACATCTCATTTAGTAGGTAAGGTAGTGTTGCACACGTGCCCCGGGACCGCCCCGGAACATTCTGCGGGCGTTAATCGATGCGAGATGCTTTCCGCGATTATTAATAAGAGATATATTATGCTAATGGAACTGCGCCATATTGTTTGTTACAAGTTTTTGTTCGCTACTTCCATATTCCACATATTTAAAGGGAGCCTCATTAAATATGTAGATGCGTCGGAGTAGGCCGTGTTTGTACACGCGCTGTGCAGACGACGTTGATGCTAATGCACTTGCTTCAACTTTATGAATTAGTTCATGTATAATATGTATCAGTTTTTTTAAAAACAAGTGATAGCATTTACTAAATTTTAAGTCAGTAAAGAAAGTTTGATATAGTTGTGATGAAATCATAAAGTCCCACACGTCACAACACAGTTTTCTATAAAGTTAAACTACCCAAATGAGTGGCACTAAATAAAGCACCAACGCCGGGAACATTCACAATAAGGCTTTCACCATCCCGGGACTGGCATCCCGCGACACAGTTCCTTTGCGAATATCCGCGCGACTTTCACAAAAGCCTACTTAGTTGCTAGACTACTAGTGATGGAGTTTTAAGTTTTCGCGCACACTTTGCTTTATAATGAGTTATTAGCATAAGCTCCTTCAATCGACTGCATTCTTTGGTGTTTGTGCTGAATGAATTTAAAATAGTTTCAGACTTAAAGATCTGGATTTTAAATGTAGATGTTGATACATAGCTAGATGTTATATTGCAACGGTGGATCAGGTTCGTCGAGTGAGAAACTTTGTGTTACCCGAACAGAGTGGAGAGGAAAAATGCAAGTTGAG
Source organism: Pyrrhia umbra (assembly GCA_963891755.1). Lineage (NCBI taxonomy): Eukaryota > Metazoa > Arthropoda > Insecta > Lepidoptera > Noctuidae > Pyrrhia > Pyrrhia umbra. Next base: position 13,457,036 of record OY982934.1, read on the forward strand.
TAATGATGACAGTTTTTAAAACTCAATTTGGCCATTTTCATGGACGTTCATTTCATTTGAACAGAAAATATAAAATTATGATACCTGAAGGCTACTTTAATTTGCATAAAAGGACGAGTTTGCAAATCATTCCTACACAAAAAGTAATTTCTGTAACGATGTTTTTATTTACTCTTTTTACACCTATTGAAGTTCTCTTTAGAATCTCAGGTAACAAAATCGAGCAACAACAGGAAAAAATGCAAATATTTCTCCGTGAAAAGGACACAGAATAACAAATGAACAACATTACATAGAATAGGAAATTACTTCGGGACTCATAAAAATCGCTATTATTAGCGAATTATATGAACAAAGAGCTGGCCGGTAATTACGCGCGTGCGGCATCAAACGCTCGTTTGTGCGGCGCGCGGTCGCGTGTGTGCGCTGTAGGCGCGGCCCGCCGGCTGAATGGCGGTATGAATATGAATGTATATGTAATTGTGGAAGAATTTGAGGAGGGTAGGAGCGAGTGAGTGTTGTTGTTAAACACCAAACGATTACAGCACGTGCTCGCACACTCGTGTGTAACTTGCACCTTCCTCCTATTCAAACGTTATCATCAAATGTAGATTGTTCTACACTGCGAGATAGTGATTACAATGTCTAAGAAAAACAATGTATGACAATAAGTAGTGTCTACTTTTTATGTAAAAGACCTATCCTAGGCAAAAACTAGATGTAGAAAACATATAAATAAATGTATTTACCCCATTGGCTAAGTGTGTACTGTGCAGCTATAAGCTCATCCTCTGTAGTGCTGAGCCACTGGGGACTTAGCCAGGAAGATTGGAAGCCGCTCCACACATCCCCGATGCCTTTGTTGGCTCAGCGTCAAACTCGCGGCCCTGGCCGGGCTACACAATAAGTTTACAACGTGGCCTGAATCGAATTACGTACCTAACGGATGGGCTCTGTGATGCAGACTAGACACAATTACTGAATAGTTTAATGCAGCTCATTATGTGTACTATAAACAGCTCACAAGCGGTGTGCGGCAAACCGACTCTCTAAGAACTATCTAAGCTACAAAGCGTATATCATAAATCTCGATTACGCACCTAAACATTACGGCGATTTCTATTTTATCAGTAATCTATTCATTTTACAACTAATTTATTCGGCGAATTCCATAATTAATTTCGTGGAAAATCTTTAGAAACATACGTGAGTGATCCCTTGTAAACAGAAGAACATTGTATAAAATAAAAGAAGCGCCAACACAGCACGTTTGTTCTACAATGTTAACGTTGTTCCTAACTCAAATATGAAGAACAAATAACGTAATACGGTTTTGTAGGAGCCCGCACAGCGAACAGATATGTTTGCTAAACGAGTTAGGGTGTTAGCCCATTAGGGTGTACCGCCGCACTGATATGTCAAAATAAAACACAAAAGCGGGCTTACTATGTACTAATAAAAGTTATAGCTTCTATTATTTAGGTTAGTTTGGTGAACTGGTCGGTGTGGCGAGTGCCGGGGGCAGGTCGTTCAGCAATAGAAATGATTGTTTACAAAATCACAAATGGCTTTGCAAATGCAACAAATTACACGGGTTCAATTATTTGTTCATCAAATATGCTAATACTGCCAATAAAATATCATTGCGCAATCGTTGCAGTCATGTCCGGGTATTTTCTATATCTATTTAGGTTTGTTCGCAATGATATTTTTACGAAGCGTTGTGAGAACTACTAAATGTTATCGACCTATTGTCGACAGTAACTACGCGATCACCTTCTGACAGAAGTACGCAATTGCGTGCATTACAGTTCATTGGGCGACCATCCTCATATCATTTGCCCGCTCGGACTCGGTCGCGTAACATTGACTTTTACAACTTCCTACTATTGTATCCGCCTTCGATCTCTTTCACTCGTGGCGTGACCCCGCTGACTGACAGCATGCTATCCTTATCGTATCAGTAATAATCGCATCGTCATCGGAATAGCTCGTCGTTCGTTTCGGACTGTTTGCAAGACGCGGTGAGAGCGAGGCTTGGATCACGTTGATACAAAGTTTGCCTGATTTCATTGTTGCGTGGTGGATTCATTTTTACAAAATATTTGTGTGCAAAGAGCAATAGAAAAAGTATTTATTGAAAGCATAACGTTCGGCTTCATAAAGTAGAATAATACTTTTATTTGATTACCATTTAAGGAATAATAAATAAAGGTGTTATTTGTACAGGTACATTTACCATCTTTTTAAAATAAAACATCAAGTCATAAAAACCTCTGCCGCGAGAGATGTCGTAGCACTGTACCGCCGTAGCAAAAGAGCCGTAGCGCGTAGCAACAGCGCGCGTGATTTATTAATATAGAATAATTTGACTTAGATTAATAGCACCGTCGCGGAACGCAGTGCTGGGACGCACTCGCGGTAATCACAGACACGAATATATCCCGAATGTAAAATAATTATTTTTATGTGGGAGCAATCAGCTCATATTTCAGTTTTTACCCATTTAGTGGTATAAGCTGGATAAATCTCCGTTATTACTCTTTTTGCTAAGCCATAATATGTGAGTGTTCTTATTATAAATATCCTCATTACTTTCAAATTTAGAAAAAAATATGCAGAGCTTTGTATAATTAAACACCAAAAGCTATTAGTAGAAAGTAGTATTAGGGGAAAGTATGCACGCGATTGTGCATTCGGTCACGTGCACCGGCGACCCGTGACGAAATTATGTTACGTTATCATGACGTCACCGGTCGCCGTCATGCTTTGTTACACAACAATTGGTTTCCAGTCTTGTTTTTATTTGATACAAAATTAACACCCATGCAGCATTCTCAGTTATCATTTGGTATCAAAAGGAGCGTCTTGAATCGGAATTCTCAAAACTGTTGTCAGAAATACAATATTGGTGGGTTCAATCAGAGAAAATGAAACAATCGTTCCTCACCTCACCCTCCCCCCCTACCTCACCTCCACCAAGATCGCACCCCTAAAGAACCGAATTTTACGTTTTATTTACTTCAAACAAACGGCGCGCATAAACAAAAGAGACGGGTGTTTGTCTCATCTCACCGGAATCATTTGGATGCAATTACGTTAAACAGAACAAAGAGATTCTGGAAAGTCAGAGCCTTTGATAGGTCTCCGTTTATGTTACAAGTGTCTTATGAAATGCGGCCTTTATCTACCTCGCTAGTGACGCTACTCAACAGCATTTAAAAAAACCTTTGTTTACATTAACATTTCATTGAGTTTCTTATTTTCGATTGATATACATCCTTGTTATTGAATTTACATGCATCACACTTGTATTATGAACAAAGAATATCATATCAATCATGTTATTAGGAAGAGCGTCTACACTTCACAGAGGGTCGAAAGCAATCTCCCACATGGCAGTGCCGCGTGCTCGCTAACCCGTAGTGTGACTGACAATGGCAGTTGAGTTGTATTCAAGTGCGGAGTAAACCCAGATTACATGTTCAATAAGAATCACCTGTCTCACACGTACCGCGTACGTGGCTCGTACCGACGCGCGGCGACGTGACCCGCGCGGCCGGCGCGACATGCCGCGCGCAGAAGGCGCGGTGCACCAGCTCAACATAGTCAGTACTACTTACATGCTTAGTTCGTACTCAATGATGACTAAGCGATAAGACCGTCGTTGTACCTTTTACTTTAATGTAAATTGTGTCTTACGTTTTTTTTGTGTATTACTCTATCCATTTTCTATTCGATTCTATATTCATATTAACTTCATGGAAAAGAAATGGATAAACTTAAGTGATCATTATTAAGATTCAGTTCAAAACTTTTGCAGCGGTAATTATCGGCGACTACTCATGAAAAATGTTTCCTATTTTTTGGAAGATTGCCAGAGACCAAAAATGTATCTCCGTTTCTTTGAAAATACTTTGGGATATACAACAAATATTTTTCAAAACTAGAAGCGTATTTCAAACGGATCTTCTGTCCCGTGTGATGGAGTGGGGTACTTAGTGCGTTCGAACAATGGCGTCATCGCTCAGATAATTATCGCACAAAAAAGCGACAGCGCTGTGTCGATGAGTCATGAGTCAGCTGTTCGCAGCGGCGCGACTGGCGGGACACACGGACGAGTACGATCAACAACATTTTAGTTATATTCATGAATACAAATAACGAACGAAATATAGCAGTCATTTTTTTATTATTTAGCACTTAAAATTTCAATCAGTTACGAAGCGTTACAGATACAATAGATATTATATATTTTTAATCAAAAAATTACACCCCCTTTGAGATTAAAGGAAATTGTATTGCGCTAGAAACTCTCTAGTGCAATACAATTGTATTCCCCTCGTTTAGCTATTGATATTGCGCGGGATGTCATGCAGCTGATAGTGAGATTGAATAACATGTTTGTTTTGAATTCAAGTGATTTAGTTGTATTCATTTATTATAATGTGCTGTGTAAAAATAAGTAATTATACTTTTATGAACAAAATGCAGGAAACAAACAAAAAAATAACAAAATAATGAAGGATTTTTCTTAAATGTATATAAAATTACCATCAAAACTTTTTTAGTTTTTGTTTGTTAGACACTTTTACAAGCATTGTGTATAATTATCATGAGACAATGATAGTGCGATGGCGAGGTCGCGGGCGGCCGGGAGACGCGCGGCCGAGCGTCACTAACGCGGCTAATGATGCACCGCGGCCCGTGTGGGTGCTACTTGTCATTTGTATTGATCATTTTATAAGTGCAATATATTGAATTTGACTCTTCAAAGTCTTTAAAGACAAACTCAAAAAAATCTTAATAAATGTGAACCCGCTCCAGGAATGGTTGTTTTGTTTTGTGTTTTTGCTCTTTATAATGTGTAATGTTTTATGCAAAAAATCTATAAAGGCTTTAAAAAAGATGTCTTTCACTCGAATAATAATAAAAAGATGATTAAAAGTTATCAGTAGCACTTTGTAGCTAGCAACACATGATATCTTTCATACGATTTAAAAAATCTATGTTTAATCTTAACATAAAATCACTGGATTATCTGTTTTAATGATTGTATCGCAATATTATTCTTCCCCGAAACTCGTGATAAATAATAATTGTTGCACATGTTATGCTGATGTTACATGATGATGAAACAGCTTTGCGAGCTCAGGGTGAGAGGAATTGTTTTCGTTGCTATGGCATTAGAGCTAACGATGGCGCGCATTAGTGTGAGCGCGGCAACGTACCGCGATAACGAGTGTCGCGACCATCTACATACTTTTTTAAGTAAGAAAATACCTGAAAAACGATAACTTTTTTGCAATCATTATAGCTTCACGATATCAGTAATTTGCAGTAACACACGCTTGCCAAGGTGTGGTACGTGCTCATAATTTCCATGTAAACGATTCTAGATAACATTTAATAACGCACATAAAAAAGTATTTCAGCAATATTGTATCGGAATCAAATAAAACCCGGCGTCACCTCGGCGCGGTGAGGCGCCGCGATAATTTCGATTTATATGAAAATGTCCCCGCGGACGACAATTGGGGCTTTCACCTCAATGTAGAGGCAATAATGAGTCTTCTTATCGAGGTTGATTACAATATAATGTCGTAATGGCTGACCGGAGACTTGTGATGTAGAACACGAAAAAAATCGGTCAAGTGCGAGTCAGGTTCGCGCACCGAGAGTTCTGAACTTTGTATACGCAGTAACACATAAAATTCCGTTAATTTTGTAGCGTTCTTTTACTATATTTGAAAACTAAAAGTAATACAAGAAATAAATGATTCTAGGTCAACGGGAAATACCCTAGATAGATCTTGACATACGGACAGACAGATTGTCAGACAGACGGTGTTTGTATAAGGGTTCCGTTTTTCCATTTATAAGGTACGGCACCCTAAAAAAGTAATTTGCAGTCCATGAATAATTAAGGGAGTTATTAAAGGTCAATTTATGTAAAATGAAGTGCTAAAAACATCATAAGAACAACGTCAAACTATATGGGTGGCATGGCCCCCCATCAGTAATTTGTGACGATAAAAGTGATATAGAGTGACCAGTGGCGACCTAATTGAACAGTACTCATTTTTATAGTATATATTCAGGAGGTGAACTTGCCAAAACGTTATCTTTTTAAATGGTATTCAAACCCCACGAGAAACAGACGTCTCGTGGGGAGAGTCCCTAATACTATTAATTACTTTTAATGCAGCAATGTGCTTCTCAATTATGTTAACGTGTGAGTTGCAACAGTTGCTGGCTGTAATGCAATATGTATTGGCTGTACATTGTTTGTGATGTTCAACTTCAGCCCCCGTCAGCTACTTGTGACGATAAGCCAGGGCCTTGCGAAATGTAGCGTACCGGCACGTAGGTAAGGTCCTGTCTCTAGAGCTTGAACTACAAGTTGATTGAACCGTCTCGCCAATACTTAATAAATCAATAGAGAGCTCAATCGCTTTTTTTCTTTTCTAAGAAGATAATTAATAATCATAACGGTTCCGTTAATAATGGAATGTAAGTCTTTTAAGTATTTTTTATTTTCCTTTTCTTAAATTGACAATTCTTTATCTTTTTCAATTGTAACGATCAATGTTCACTGAATCGTATCCTATAACAATGCGACATTAAAACAGGGTTATCGGCACCACCATTGATTTTCTGTCTCAACGAATCCGAGGGGAAACGCGTCGGGGGACATAGTTCTGCCTACTACGTAATGAGTTAAGTTACACCACCCTGATTATACACTCAACAACAACGATAATAAACCTTATTGTATACGAATTGGATCGAATGCGCATGCAGATACAATTTTGTCGAGTGAAGTTGAGAATGTTCCAGTGACAGTGTACGCTTCAAAGCGCTTTAAAGCACAGTTCGGCGTCACCGGACTGACGCCGCCGCAGACGCGGCGCTGCACCGCAAGCGGCCTGATGAATCTGTGACGTCACGACTTACGACAACCTTACAGTAATAACTTGGCGGCGACGTGATTGCCATTCCAGAGCGTGGTCGATCAGCCGCAGCTCATTGTGCGCGGCGGAGCAGAGAGCGAACACTTCCGCATACTTCCACCTGTTCTAAGTAGTATGTCTCATCTATGTGAGCCCTAGCTAGTTACCGAGTTCCGCTGTGATTAAGTCCGTGTCAAATTAACGTGATCTTACTTAGTGTCGGTAGTTAGACATCACCTCTTGAACCACCTTTGTGCTACCCGATACTTGGCAAGTACCTACTTTGCGTCATACATGCGACTTTGTTTTGGATTAAGTATGTACTGTTATCTAAGTTTAAACACATGTTTAGATTTGTTTGTTAGTTAAGCTCATGCTTAAAATAAATTTAAAAAGGAATCTATTATTTTTCTTCAATAAATCTTTTTCGTTAGAACCGCGCAATGCTTTAATATAAGGCTTTGCAACCTAACAACAGGTAGATAGAAACATACGTAGTGTAAAGTATCGGAGGTGTGTTTGAGCAGGGCGGCGGCGGCGGCGGCGGCGCCCGCAGCCGCGTGTTTGTTGTGTATGGCGAGTGTTTGACGCGGCCATGCGGGCGCCGCTGATTGCACCGCGCCGTGCTGCTGCCTCGCGCACTACTTCACCGGGAGCGAGCCTCACCGGGTAATTGCGCAGCTGCCCGGAATCATTAGCCCCATGAAGTTTGATACAGTATAGTCACATCATCTCCTAAATCTAAAGTATGATTCTTGATTGGCATATTTTAATTTCTCACATTTTTTTATTTAAATAGACTATTCATATCTTTGGATGCTGCAAGCTGTTCTTATTGCATTTTAAAAATTGACTTAGCTTTAGGATAGTTGTATTTATTGTTCAAAAATCGCCTCAGTTAACGTTACAATTACAATAGCATGTTCAGGCTTAGTGCACTGCTAGTGACTACACAGAACTCAACTCTTCAATAGTTACTTATCATGAATTTAAGTATGAACAAAGTAATAACCACAAACAAGTATAAAATAATCCATTCAATATATTAAAACTGTTTAATCTTTGTTATCAAAATATACACGTGTTGTGAATTATACGCCGAGACTTGAATCACAAGTCTCCAAATACTATTGACACACATGATATCGTTACTAAGCGTTGTGTAACACACAGATAGTATTCCTTTGTCCTTACATTAATCAAATAACCGCGATCGCCGTGCGGCACCCGGGTGCACACGGTGCAGCGTGCAGTGCTCTGTATCGTGCACTGTGTAGCTACGCGTCTACTTAGATTTAGCTGCTGTCAAGACGAGAGCTTTGATCTAGGCTTACGAGCGGAGTAGGCAGGCTCAGAAGTACTACACGTACATTTTAATATCACGTGAAATGGATGAACAAACTATGAAAACTTAAGTATAGAGACTCTAGGCTGAATGTTTACTTTTTTAGTATTCGCCTCAGAGCAAAAATAAAGTGAATATTTTCAGTCATTGGATTTTAACAGTAAGTTTTATTCAACGTTCATTTTTCCCTCCGCAACTATAGAGCAAACCTCATTCAAGATTGACTCTACTGATCCTGACCATTTCTGGATCTCCAGCGTAGAGACAACTTCGGATGGTACTGGTGGCGCTCTTTTGAGTTTCTTCAATGGGCGATGACGTGGGCGATGGACTTCGCCGTAGTAATCGGCTACGTCCAAACGAGCTAAATCTTGGGTTAGATATAACTAACAAAGTCAAAACAAAATGTTTTTTTTTTAAATGAGTTTGGTTTATCTTGCACAGTGAAAAGTTATTCGTTGCCAATGCTCACACTGCGACACACTTCTTTAAATTTCTGCTGAATTGTAGTAATTTATTTGTAATGAAAATATTTCATTACTAGCTTCTGCCAGCGACTTCGTCCGCGTGGAATAGTGGTGCTCCGTTCCTATTGGTCTTAGCGTGATGATATATATATAGCCTTCCTCGATAAATGGACTATCTAACACTGAAAGAATTATTTAAATCGGACCAGCGGTTCCTGAGATTAGCGCGTTTAAACGAAATGACAACATTTCCCTTCACTGCTCTGCTCTTATTGATTGTAGCGTGATGAAAAGTATACTATAACCATCTCAGGAGTATGACAAATAATTGTACCAAGTTTCGTTAAAATCCTTCGAGTAGTTTTTGTTTCTATAGACTTTATACAGACAGACAGACAGACAGACAGACAGACAGACAGACAGACAGACAGACAGACAGACAGACAGACAGACAGACAGACAGACAGACAGACAGACAGACAGACAGACAGACAGACAGACAGACAGACAGACAGACAGACAGACAGACAGACAGACAGACAGACAGACAGACAGACAGACAGACAGACAGACAGACAGACAGACAGACAGACAGACAGACAGACAGACAGACAGACAGACAGACAGACAGACAGACAGACAGACAGACAGACAGACAGACAGACAGACAGACAGACAGACAGACAGACAGACAGACAGACAGACAGACAGACAGACAGACAGACAGACAGACAGACAGACAGACAGACAGACAGACAGACAGACAGACAGACAGACAGACAGACAGACAGACAGACAGACAGACAGACAGACAGACAGACAGACAGACAGACAGACAGACAGACAGACAGACAGACAGACAGACAGACAGACAGACAGACAGACAGACAGACAGACAGACAGACAGACAGACAGACAGACAGACAGACAGACAGACAGACAGACAGACAGACAGACAGACAGACAGACAGACAGACAGACAGACAGACAGACAGACAGACAGACAGACAGACAGACAGACAGACAGACAGACAGACAGACAGACAGACAGACAGACAGACAGACAGACAGACAGACAGACAGACAGACAGACAGACAGACAGACAGACAGACAGACAGACAGACAGACAGACAGACAGACAGACAGACAGACAGACAGACAGACAGACAGACAGACAGACAGACAGACAGACAGACAGACAGACAGACAGACAGACAGACAGACAGACAGACAGACAGACAGACAGACAGACAGACAGACAGACAGACAGACAGACAGACAGACAGACAGACAGACAGACAGACAGACAGACAGACAGACAAAAATTTTACTGATTGCATTTTTGGCATCAGTATCGGTCCCTAATCACCCCCTGATAGTTATTTTGGAAATATATTTCATGTACAGAATTGACCTCTCTACAGATTTATTATAAGTATAGATATAGATATAGAAGATTTATCAACACAAATAAATACGTCCGCTTAGCTTCACGTCTCGTACAGAGCATCCAACATGCAGGTTGAACCAACTTACATGAAACGAGGTGCGGAGATGAATTGAAACCTGAGAAAGGATAAATCATAGTTTTAATTTGGATGCATCAAGTATTAGGTACTCTCAGGAGGCCTGTGACGTCGCAGTAAACAGCTAGTTATGTATAAACCAACAAATAAGAAAGAAAGAAGAAAGAAAGAAAAACAGTTTATTCGCGTTTAGTAACACACATAAGAACACAAAAAAAATCTAAAAAATGCGTCACCACTACGCGAAACGGCTAACGCTCAGCATAATGCAGTGGCCCGGGCACAAAGGCACCAGTCCACGGCGCTGGTTTTCAGCATTAACCGGGTAATAACACTCTCTAAGGCCCCTCGCCCACGACGACTTTTTGTAGCGATGCTGTCGCGCGTTTGGTAAACGCGCGTCAGTAGCGCTACTAACGCGTGTTAGTCGCGTTTGCAACGCGCTACTGCATCGCGACTGTATCGATGCAAACGCGCGACCGTGTTGGACGACATTGGGTGAAGAACGGATCGTTGCCTACGCTTCGGCTGCTTACGTAAAAGCAGCACCAAAGACAACGTGACTAATGTTACCTCAACGGAGTCCATCTTGCAACTGTAGCGATTGTAGGTATTTTTGTGCTGTTAGGGAGCATTCAAGTATTACGTAACGCAATTCGGGGGACGGGAGGGTCTTGTAAAACGTTACAAGGGCGGGAGAAGGGGTATTTAAACAACGCGTTACGTAACATTTTTTTATTTTAATAATAAAACTAGGGAATTAGAATCTTCCAAATCGGCAACCCTTTTCGTTTATGTTTTACGGGGAATCCCTCGAAAAAGAAGGGCAAATTAGCTGCTCTGCATTGTGCGCCATAGTGAGGCATTGTCTGAGGATGCCGATTGGCTCAAAGACGAAGTTGATGCAAGTGTTTTAACAATACCGGAACCTTCTTCGTCTGCTCTCCAAATACCTGTAATGAAAGAGTCTGAGTGGCTGGCAAACCCGTGGACAGAGGAGCAGTAATTACAATTGAATTGTGTTTTACGTACCTACACTTATTTGATTTATGACTAAATAAAAACATATAACTTAAAAATCTCTTTACTTACTATTGCAAACGCAATCAATACAATAACAAAGGTATAATTTGTTCAACATAATTGTGACTTCAATGGTCACTTAAATGTTACGTAACGTTTAGGGAGGGGGAGGGGGGTACAGAAAAAGGTTACCGTGCGTTACATTTCTAAAATCTTCAAAAATTGCGTAACGTAATACTTGAATGCTCCCTTACTGAATCGCGTTTGCATCGCGACAGAAGCGCGACAGTATTGCGTTTGCATCGCGACTGAAGCTGAGCCCGTGGGCGAGGGCACACAGCTAGCGACCGCTTCGCGACTGTATCGATGCGGACGCGCGACAGCATCGCTACAGCATCGCTACAAAAAGTCGCCGTGGGCGAGGGCCCTAACGGCCAACAGTCGCGTCCAACAGGATGTAATGCTGTATCTGATTGTACATCATTGAGTACGTATAATTGATGAGCTCACAGTTTGTTTAATAATTCGCCGAACACGTGATACCTTCCGGACGGTCTAGATGACGTCACGGTCTACAGAGCACGGTAACAAGCTAAATAATTTGAATGTCCATTGAACAAAAACATCGCCACCGGGGTTCGGCGCTGTTCGCTAAATATTGTACAAATATTATAGGTACATAAAGTACAACGAACTAAAATAGCAATCTGATGTCTCCATCAAGTGGTGGTATATAACATAGGAAGTCTAATATTGCATTTATTAGCTTTGTTTTTGCGATGAAACTAACATAACATCACGCCTGTTGTCTGCGACGGGTAAGGCAGAAGTAAACTTAACAGTAAACCTATAAAATATTTCGTCAGTTGTGCTTATATGTTATGGAGGCGAGCCATTAACTGTTAGGCTACTACTACTTACTTAATAATATAAAAGCTAATATGATTTTTTTTTGTGAAATAGTGTTTCTAAAATAGCTATGAAATTGGTGTATGGTAAAAATAATCTCTCCAGACCGGTTTCGGCCACGGCGGCCAATCTCAGTATAGTGCACAAGCGCATGCGCAAGTGCACTCGTATAGTCCGATGGGTCGGCAATCTGACATGACCGGGGAGAGATCAGGCGCAGGACCGTCAGCTTCACGTGCTCTCCGAGGCACGAAGAGGTCTCACTATGTTAAGAAAACACTGTGGGCTGACCGCGGCTAGCGCAGCTTAACTTTGCAAATGTATCGATCCGCACGGCTGTTACTTAACTACGAGCATTTATTAACACACATTTATTTATATTTTTAGCGTGTAGTTGATCTTCTGCGGCGCGTTGCTTGGCAGGTAGTGAAGGAGGCGCAGACTTGAGACGTCGCAAAGGCTCGGCCGAGGAAAATATTAAGCAAAGTGGACGACCGCCGGCTCTTGTGACGAGAGCGGCAACCAGCCACTGTGTGCACTACGCTGTGTACCATCAATGAATTAGGATGCGAGTTCACTAATAGAACTACAACATTTACCTACAGCTTGAGAGGTAAAATGGTGCCACATACGTATTATTTTAACTATACCACATGGCTAAGGCTTTAAGGCCCATATACGTTCAAATACTATTTTCTAGTACCTACATAGTTAGTAAATGACTCGGTAATAAAAACTGAACTGAACCGACTAAATTACGAGCCAGTTTCAACAATTTCATTTGAGACATTGTGCGCTCGTCCCTACATTGTTTTACTCATTCCGTTGAGCTGACGTTACAACAAGTGGGACGATAAAAAGCTGATACTTTCAATATGTTCTCATACAATTGGAGCGTTTGCGGTTCCGAGAACAAACACAATCTGCTAACTTGAGACGATTGCATCACATATTCTCACAGTAGGTATTACCTACATGAAACGATGTACGTGTATAAGATACTCGGCGTGTCGTATACTTTCCTGTCGTACACACACAAATGAACAATTTTATGTGATGCATTACATTCCTGCAAATGGGATTTACACGTACTTGTGTTCGTACTTGTGTTCATACAAAGCGGTGATATTAAAGTCCAGGAGCGGTGAGGCCCGTAATGTGTGGTGTGTTGTTGGCAAGACGTGTCGCGTGTACATAAACAATAACACAACAAAGAGATAACACCGTGCCGGAGCGCCGCACGCAAGATAACGCGCAGGGAAACAAAACGAAAAGTCGGCGCGCCGCACTCTCCGCACTCTGTACGCAACTTATTTCATGCTGATCTAGAAAGCGAATGAAGGATGCTTAACTTACATCTTACCAAGGGGTATCATGTTACCTGGTAACTGGGTTCTGGCTGTCAGGGTTCCCTATTCATTTGTGTGTACATAAATGATAAATAAATAACATTTTAAGTTATTTTATATCAAAGCTTACTTTTGTTTATGCTAATTATATTTACGTATAGCAGCTTAGGCATTTTTTGTTTTATTTCTCAAATTATTATAATGTATAAAATTCTAAAGAATACATTTATTTGCACAAAATTTATATTGAAACATATTTTTATGAACCAAATGCGCTCAGAGGAAAGGTAAGTTTTGTATTTCCTAAATTTGTAAAACATATTGGCGGCTTAGGGGTGGGCCATGGGCCACCCCCACCACACCTTAACTTATTGATACATTACTTAGATAGTATTGGTTACAGTTCCTCCCTTTTTTATTTTTTCGATTCAATTAACCGTCAAACAGTAACTTAAAGTTTCCGTTATACTTATCTAAATACAGACTAATAGTCATAAAATTATGACAAAACAAATTAGCCTAAAAGTTATTATATCAACATAAACTGTTTGCCAGAATCAGGCTCAGGACCTATTTTTTTAGAAAAATAATCATGCCACAATGTGTAATAAAAAAATGTTCAATAAGAAAGGACCCCGTCAGACAGGTCCATGTTAAGTCCCGGCACTCATCTGCAGCCGGTTAGACTGGAAGCTGACTCTAGTTGGGAAAAGGCTAGGCAGACGAAAAGTAATAACAGCGTTTTTAAATAAATGCGTGAGGTAAAAATGATTTAGTCCACCTAAATTATTTCTTATTATAATTTCATGCTAGAACTAACATCTATGCTAAAATTGTATTTGTATTAGCGCGTGCGTACCATCCTCCATGTTCTGTCTGAGCTTGACTATGGCAATATAATTTTAATTATGAATATTTGAGATTCCCCCTCCCACAGTAATCGCTGTTAGTCCAAAGCACACAGACAAAGAAAACATTAAATTATGTAATGTCACAGTGATAACTCAATATGCTAGTTGAACGCGCCATAATTCGCCAGTCAACTGGCTTGGTTTAGTGCGGCGCCGAGCCGGGCGCTGCCATCTTCGAACATTAACTGTAATACGGCACATTTCAATCGAGAGAACATCAAGAGTATTATTATGACGTGATGTTCTGTGGATGTATCTCTGTGTACGTACTAGTACTGGTCGTGGCGATAATAAAGTTGTTGTCTGTCTGCTGGGATTCCGATTGATTCACATCGCCTTATTGGTGCAGTCTAGTGGCGAGCGAGGCTCCCGGTCCCCTCAAGCCTGACATCATCCGTTTAAATTATATTACCTTTTTAGGGTTGGTAGGTAGGGTTAAATGGCAAAAAACGGAACCCTTATAGATTCGTCATGTCTGTCTGTCTGTCTGTCTGTCCGTCCGTATGTCACAGCCATTTTTTTCCGAAACTATAATAACTATACTGTTTAAATTTGGTAAGTAGATGTATTTTGTGAACCGGTTTAAGGTTTTGACACAAAAATAGAAAAAAAGCAATAAATTTTGGGGGTCCCCATACTTAGAATTGAAACTCAAAAAAAAAATTTCATCTAACCCATACGTGTGGGGTATCTATAGATAGGTCTTCAAAAATTATATTGAGGTTTCTAATATCATTTTTAGGGTTCCGTAGTCCGACAAGGAACCCTTATAGTTTCGCTCTGTCCGTCTGTCTGTCTGTCTGTCTGTCTGTCTGTCTGTCTGTCCGCGGCATAGCTCCGTGGTTTTTGTTATTAGAAAGCTGAAATTTGGTATGAATATGTATATTGATCACGCCGAGAAAGTGGTAAAATAAAATTATGAAAAATATTTTTTTTTAGGGTAGCTCCCAAACATGTCAAGTAGGGATGAATATTTTTTTTCTCGCGTACCCCTTCGTGTGGGGTATCGTTAGATAGGTCATTCAAAAATATTATGGGTGTGTGAAGATCATTTTTCAGTTAAGCGAGCCATTTGCGAAATATCTAGATTTTAAGTGAATTTTTTTGTTCGATACGAGTTACCCCCCCCCCCCCTAACTTTTGAATGGCTGTACCTAGAAATGTGAAAAAATCACAGACGTAGTACATGTAATGAAATTATAAGGAAAACTATTACGGCTAAGTAGGCTTAACCGGTTACAGAGCTATAGTCGACTAACTAACTACTACTACGGAACCCTACTGCGCGTGGCCCGACACGCACTTGGCCGGTTTATTTTTTCTTAACTCAATAGTTTGCGCGAGAGGCACTTCCAAAGTGGTAAAATATGTGTCCCCCCCCCTGTAACTTCTAAAATAAGAGAATGATAAAACTAAAAAAAATATATAACGTAGATTACCATGCAAACTTCCATTGAAAATTGGTTTGAACGAGATCTAGTAGGTAGTTTTTAAGTAATCAGCAATTTTCCTCTACAAACAAACTTAACTATGCGGTCGGAAAAAACAAGATAATTGCGACTTTATTGCGTATTTATTCTTTCCAATGGTCGGAACCCTCGGTGCGCGAGTCCGACTCGCACTTGGCCGGTTTTTTATTCCAGTTGGTTGTTTTTTTTTCTTTTACTTTGAAAATACGCCTGATTGTATTTTTTCTTGTCTGAAATGCTTCAGCACTGGTGATTGAGGATAAGTATTATAAACGACGTGATGAAAAGTTAAACTCATTAGTGTTTCTTGTTGTACGGGAGCTGTTTACATTCAACAATTCACTTTGCAAAGATGCTAATATAACTTTGCAAAAATATTATAATTATCAAGTCTATATTAGAAATGCCGTGTTTATTTATAAGTAATTGTTACACTATTGTAATTCTGATGAACACTAGTTCATCAGAATTACAATAGTGTAACATATATATATAATGATTCCTGTGTAATCAAATTGTAGGAAATTAAAAAAAATATGTCATACTTGACTATTGATTTACAAAAACGAGATTGCACGAGTGGTGCAGTACATCTTTTTTCTCTGGTATTATCTATATTTGAGTCGCAAATAACCCATCCAGCAGCGTAAGTGCGTACTCGTACGTACTTATTATAAAAACTCCCGATCTGCTGCCGCGCCAGCCAGAGCGCATGTAGCGAGCACTGCGAACTGTCGCTGTTATTCTGTATATCGCATAGCTGTTTACGGTAGGATGGATCCATAATTATGATTACCACAACCCGACTACTGAGTGATAACAATATTCTACGTATATTAGCTCGACATTCACGATTCTGACTAAGGCAGAAGATATTCCTGTAGTTCATAATACTATCTCCTACCTATCTCTAACTAGCCCTTCACGCACACAGCACTATCTTGTGCGACGATTCCGATAACTATCAACAGAGTCGTTGTCTGTCAGTTTCTGATAGCGATACGTGATATTAATTCCGAGCAACGTCCTGATAGGTATCTGTCAGTTATAAATCCTTCTCTGATCATTATGAAGCGGGCAGGAGATAAATTCAGAGAAATCAATGAATACAATATTATGTTGGTTCTTTTCATGCTTGTATCCAATATGAGTGCTCTGTCCCTGTCTCGGTGCTGTAACATCGAGAGGTGCATTAGATGTCAGTACTCTATGTACGTAACCGACAGCGCGCGACACTCGCGTCGTAAAGTGTAGGTACCTACGTGCGTGTCCGGCACGTAGCGTGTAGCCTGCGTTACCTCTGTTCGTTGCTGCTGCACTGCTGCACGTGTGAGCTTGTTTATTGGGGTAGCTATGTTTGTATATGTGTGTGCGTAAGTTATGTGACGTCAACTGGCTGGGTTTATTGAGTAGTTACGTTGATGGGCGGGGCAAATAACAACAATATGGTGGACGTGTAATTCTGACACACACAGGTAGGCCTGCACATCTCTCGTAGAATAGCTGGGCAATAAGTAGCGCTGCGTGTGTTGTAGTGAGCACAAGGTATGGTGTATGGGGACACACTGTCACGAGCTACTACACAACGTACCTACGCCCGTTGCCCCACTGCTCTGTAATCTGTGTGAATATCTGCATGACACAGTTGTTTGTGACCGACAATCAATTACCTACGTATGACAACCGCGGTACTATCGTGACGTCATTATCATAATGCACCTCGTCTGCATAATGACGTGACGTCATCCTGATGGCGTGCCTTTGATCAGTGTGCCAGGTAATTGGAACGCTATTAAAATTACGATTTGCGATAAACGATATGCTTCATAAATACCTATGTTTTATAGCAACACATTAATTAACAGCTTTATATTAATTGAACACACACACCTACCTCTAACTCTCGAGTTTCGAGATAAACGGCGAAATAAATAAACAATTTTATAGACGAAACTTGGCCGTGAGCGAGGGTCACTAATACAATATTCATGGCGTACTCTTCATTATCCAATTACGCCTGTTATCGCGTGGTCCTCCAATCCCGCCTTGTGAACCGGTAATGTATATCACACATGTGACAGTTGTCGCCGCCTTGGGCATCCTACTTCCTAGAAATTTTTCAAAACGTGATACTATAGACTTTAGCAAAAGAGACAGAAGAACTACCAGTATATTGCAAGTCAAGTTTTTATTTTAAATACGTTAGGCTTTTGAGAAACTTTCAAAGTACTCGTGGTTGACAGGTTCTAAGAAGTACCTTCACGTCTTATAAATAATGCCTGCAAGAATAGCTATTCTATTACAATAAAGATGAAAACAAAACTGTACACTATACAAAAATACTTTCAATTAATTGAGAATACCTGAACACTTCTTACTTCTAATTTCAAAAATTATTTAAAACTAGCTGTTTCCCGCGGTTTCACCCGCATCCCGAGGGAACTACCTAGCGCACCCGGGTAAAAAGTAGCCTATGTTGTTCCTCAGGGTCTATTATATCTCTGTACCAAATTTAATTTATATCGGTCCAGTAGTTTTGGCGTGAAAGCGTAACAGACAGACAGACAGACAGACAGACAGAGTTACTTTCGCATTTATAATATTAGTGAGGATAATATATTACGTTTTATAATTTTCTACATTAACTTTGTACATTCTGACACTTAAAATGAGTAGTTATAATATTTATTATAGTTATTTTAGAATTTAGAACAGCCAACAACTTGAACAAAGCTATAAAGTTATATAATAACGTTTCATGCAAAGTACACAAGTACCGCCACTAGGTGTGGCAACTGGGCCTTTTTTTTTTTTTTTTTTTTTTTTTTTTTTTTTTTTTTTTTTTTTTTTTTTTTTTTTTTTTTTTTTTTTTTTTTTGCAACTGGGCCTTCTGCCTGTCCCTGTATATTATGCGATGTAGTTGGCGCTTCGGAATAGTAAGCACTGAACTAAAACGTTTCGTTAGTTCATTAACATCTGTGTCGTAAATGTGATCAGCAACCAACACCAACTGTGTCGTAATGAATATGACGTCACCGACAGCAATAGCCATTCCCTCTAGTGTTCTTCTTTGTATCCATTTGTTCATGTAGTAGACTAGTGGTTGTGACCAGTTGTAAATTAAACATACAATTACACACAATACAATGAAACATAGTAAATTATTATATCGATATCTATAACAATGAGGTACTTATGTAGACGCTTAATAATTCTATCAATAATTATTTCGTCGTTGTCCTTTTCCAACTATTGGCATACCTAATTATAGCATTTTAATAGTTTTGTTTAAATTTAAACATAAATGATACTATTTCATTTGATCTCACCAATTTAGATGAGAGCTGGTACGGAGATAGAGGGGACCCCGGGTGCGTTTTAAGTATTTCCTTTGACACGCGGGTGAATCCGTGGAAAACATCTAGTATGTTATTAAATAAATAAATGAATATTGATATGTGTGATTGCTAATTAATTATCATGACTTTTTAACTTTGCTGGCTTTTCTTTTTGTATAACCTTGTAGTCGGCTGCAAAAAGCTATATTAAAAGAATATAAGAAATCTAATTATTCGAAACAACCGATAAAAATCTAAAGAAGTACTTCCATAGCCCTATATTTTCTACACTAATATTATAAAGAGGAAAACTTTGTTTGTTTGTTTGTTTGTAATGAATAGGCTCAAAAACTACTGGACCGATTTTAAAAATTCTTTCACCATTCGAAAGCTACATTATCCACGGGTAACATAGGCTAAATTTTATTTTGGGGAAAAATAGGGTTCCGTAAGATATTTGGGTTTTTCGGACACAAGGTGTAAGAAATCAACCAGAAAAGTTACTTTTTTTGCGTACGCTACTAATCGCAGGAACTACTGGTCGGATTTGAAAATTCTTTCAGTGTTAGATAGCCCATTTATTGAAGAAGGCTATAGGCTATATTTCATCACGCTAAAACCAATAGGAGCGGAGCACCACTATTCCACGCGGACGAAGTCGCGGGCAGAAGCTAGTAACAGAATAAAATAAAACTGCTAATAATATGGTTCTTTATAAATCGTTACTATCAGAAGTGGAATTGCCCAAATGCCACAAGTTTTAGAAAACATTTACTTCAGTCTTCGTCTTTACTGTCAGTTGAAACATTTTTAGCGCTAAATTTACACTAAACCGATACAAAAATGTTTGTTGAAAGTAGGTACTTACTTTAGTTTCTGTACAAAGCTTCAAAATTGGAACCCTACCCATTCAAACGAAACAATTTAGGTACAAAATAAAAGCACTAAGCTACTCAATAAATTAGCGC
Organism: Pyrrhia umbra; assembly: GCA_963891755.1. Lineage (NCBI taxonomy): Eukaryota > Metazoa > Arthropoda > Insecta > Lepidoptera > Noctuidae > Pyrrhia > Pyrrhia umbra. The sequence goes on from OY982934.1 coordinate 13,477,295, forward strand.
TAAGTACACAAAGTTAGTTCGAACATCACGGTCCTAGTTTAACGAACGATTAATAGTCCTAAATCCCAATGTTCCAGAAAATACATTTAGCTCAAACTTTAGTCATTCTAGAGAAGTGAGGCTCGTCGTGTCAGCGTTATTGCAGCCAACTTGACTCTACAGTACGAGAGTACGTTTGTATTGTGATCGGCTAGTGTGTGAGTCTGATTGATTTCAACACTTCACTTACGTTTACCATACACACATATTGAACTTTGATTTATAAACGAATAAAAAAACCGGCCAAGTGCGAGTCGGACTCGCGCACCGAGGGTTCCGACCATTGCAAAGAAAAAATACGCAATAAAGTCGCAATTATCTTGTTTTTTTCCGACCGCATAATTAAGTTTGTTTTTAGAAGAAAATTACTGATTACTTAAAAACTACCTGCTAGATCTCGTTCAAACCAATTTTTAATGGAAGTTTACATGGTAATCTACATCATATATTTTTTTTACTTTTATCATTCTCTTATTTTAGAAGTTACAGGGGGGGGGACACAAATTTTACCACTTTGGAAGTGCCTCTCGCGCAAACTATTCAGTTTAGAAAAAAATGATATTAGAAACCTCAATATAATTTTTGAAGACCTATCCATAGATACCCCACACGTATGGGTTTGACGAATGTGTCAAAATCTTAAAGCGGGTCACAGAATACATCTACGTACCAAATTTCAACAGAATTGTTTTTATAGTTTCTGAAAAAAATGGCTGTGACATACGGACGGACAGACAGACAGACAGACAGACATGACGAATCTATAAGGGTTCCGTTTTTGCCATTTGGCTACGGAACCCTAAAAAGTGGTAAGATCTCTCTGTATTGTTAAATATCGCAAGCACGTGTATCTAACAGAATGTAGTAGCGCAAACAATCGGTGCGTATTAGGTCATTATGTCCAAATGGACTAAACGATAACATTCTATGCGTGACCTAATTTTAGTTTCATAATGAATACTCGTGAATATGCCGGGAACCTGGCAATTTGGTAGATTAATTCCTAACATATTCCTCACAGTTAGTGGACTATACAGACAAATTAGCGATGCCGTGTGTGGCGTGACGTAACGCTGACGTGTGGTAATCCTGGCCATTCATAATTCATCGCCTGCCTTCAACCTGTGCCAAAACCGCTTCCCGTTTATGAGCAGCAATGAACATTATATTAATGTGTTGGCACGCCACATAACTAAGTAGTTGTGAACTGTGTCGAGTTATTTATGTGCCGGCTCCGGCAGGTTTTTTGTTTCCATTTGTGCTCAAGTTGTTGAGAAATTGTGTTCTGTTTTATAAAGTATAAATGAATGACAAAGAGAATACATTTTCTTATGGAAATATCAAGTTTTTCAGCACAGAGAGAGTCTGCGACGAGCGCTCTAGTCGCTCCTTGAATTGTTATGGGTATTTTTAGTAAGCTGGTCTGAAGGGTGTATTCAGCTCCTTATGGTAATACTAACGTACATTCAATCTGAAAATGCGGGACTTTCATTTTTAAAAACGAAAATGTGTTTGTTCGTTCACCTAGCCTAGCTGTTTGTGAATGAGGATCTTATGTCATAAAACAAAAGTCTTTGGGGGTCCCCCCAGAAGAGTTAGGAGATGACTTTCCTCTAAATGGTAGTAGCCACACTAATGAATGTAAATTACGTAACATTTCTTAACAGCCCGACGAGCGGTGTGTACACAAATCACAGCTTTTTCACTTGGTTTACTTAGTCCAGATAGGTAGCGGACAGCTCTCAGCTAATTGGACGTTTCAAAGCGCTTTTGATCATCAAACTAACTTATTTAGGTAAACAGCTGAGTTTTTGCCGCGTTATTTTGCGTCGCGTTCGGTTGTCGCAGTCGCAAATTGAAAATAAACATATCCGCGTCTCCGCTTTGACGGATTAAATAAATTCGGTGAGTGCGCCGGAGATACCCCAGCCGCGCGGTGATCTCGGTACACTTGCACTTGTTTCCGCGAGGCTTTATAGGAATTACAAATACATGTTTGTGTCGAAATATTTAATATTAAGCCTAATTGACTTGAGTAAACTTGGCTGTGTGGAATTCTTTACCACTTGGGTCCGGTCGAGATAAATTTGATATTAAGTATTCTTAACTTCGTAACTGAATCACATCTACGCGTAATGTGTCACTGAAACTGTTTATGACCACGGCACTACCCGCATTGTCTTCCAAAACTCGTTCGTGTCAAACTCAGTAGTTTCCACTACATAACAACAGTTTGCGAACAAATCCTAGCGCGATGTTCTGGCGACTCGTAATAAAACTGTGGTTTTGTTCCGCTCTCGAGGAAAAGATTCGTCCTTGTCAGTTTTATGAGTTTCTTAGTTGCAAGTAGGTACGAGTGTGAGCTATATAAGAACTGCTATGAACTGTGGACAACTGGATAAGTTCGACATGTAGTACATCACGTTTTTGTTATTGCTTGGTATAACAATACTAAAATTATAGAACTAAAATACGTGGGAGTTGCAAAAAGAATTTACACATGTTTGTAATGTGGTGAGTTAACATACACCGTGTATGTCTCTCGCTGGCCGCGGACGCTTCGTGGGTCATCCAAGGTCTTCGTGGGTTATCAGTATTTAAGAAAAAAATTGTAAGTTACTATTGTTAGTATTTTTCGCCACCGACTTCAAGAACGATGTTTTGGTCGATAAGTGTTTAAATATATATTTTTTACTTTTCAGTTTTTTTTTAAAAAGTTTCTTTTTTCGCTTTTAAGTGACTCGATCTTGTTATCTTAATATAAAAACACCACTTTTTTAGGTTGCCATAAGCGTGAATAACCAAATCATCTAAGTATTTGGCGTATGAGCAAGTAGACATAAACCGTTATTTTTAATATATTTATAAAACGGCTGAACCGATGTTGATAAAATTTTAATGAGACCTTATGGGAAGCGTCAGCTTTCTAAAAAGGAATCATTAAAATCGATTTACCCAGTCAAAAGTTATGAGGTAACAAACATGAAAAAAACATACAGTCGAAAAAAACGAGACTGCGCTATCTGAGCACACTGCACCCAGTGGCACAGCTCCGCTCGCGAGCCGCACTGAGCGCAGTGAGCACAAGCCGCCACTGCACTCGATATTATTCCTTCATCTCAGATCGACGCAAATAAACGTTCAAAGTGCAGCCGAATGTCTCGACGCAACAAAATATAACGCTCAAATAAACTCGCGCATATTCTAGGAAAACATGTGCCTTATGTAACGCAGAAGGTTCGCTCAGTAGCACGCAAACACTGGCTCACCATAACATTGGACTGATTTAGTTGAGTGCAGAAACCCTAATAGGGTAGGACTTTCTCTGTCTCATTATTTTAACTTTTTCAAAGCGAACAGGGACAGAATAGTAAGCAGACTGAATGTTGTCACGTCTATGTGTTATGGTACGTATCGTTATGACAGCTGAGATGACGTGGCCGTCCTGTAGGCTGTGTGCATACTGTGCACCCTCTTTTACGGCCCTTTAGTAGATTACAACAAGAGTTTGTGACGACTTGATGTTCTGAACGTGTCTATCGAATGCGGCAAAGACTGGTGGATATTGCGAAAACAGTTGTTGGCAAGTCATTATGTGTGAGTGTGTCGGAAGTCGGGCGGAGCCGCGCGGCTAACATTACTCACCGGAGCTGCTGGCAAAAACATCGCTTCGAAACTTGGCAGGGTTGCCCAACGAGCTGCGGGAGTGGTCTTATAGATGAGTGCTCGGTATCTGTCCTGATACAGAGACTAAACTTATTATCGTTTAACTGTCACAATATACCTATAATACCAATATACCCAATATACATAGTACCTATGTAATAATGTGAAAATAAGTAATTCCTTTTTTGTTATTGTTTTCTGTGTGTATACGTGATGCCTATATATGTATTACAAAGTCCTGTAACCGTATTTAATTTCTATTAAAAGATTCACCAGAGACACAAGTCATATTACTATATAAAAACATGACATAACGCGAACAAAACCCTCCCCCATTGATTCACGTGCAGTCATCGTGTGAATATGAAACACCAAGCAAAAAAGCTCGCAAATAAAAATCGTGGCGAAAGGTTGTCACCGCGTTAAATTTCTCCACACGCCACCCCGTGTGGCGAGTGACGGGAAGGCAAACAAAACCTAGTGCGGCTTAACCGGCGCGTGGGAGCCCTGGCCGTGTTTATCGAGAGTCGGGACTCGGGGACATTTCAATACATCGCATTAGACGAGCCGAGTGAAGCTCGACGCCTTGTTTTTATGTCCTGCTGCAAGTAGGACTCGCCCCGCTGTAAGCGAGATTTAAATTGAGCGTTTTATTATGCCGATATAATATGTTGGTTTAAATAAAAAGATGAGAATATAAGAAAACCTTTGGACAGAATTTTTATCTCTGCTGCAACGTTTTGTGACAGATTTTCCAGACATTTAAGTAATAAGAAACGAATAATGTATCCGTTCAAGACGCTTAGCTTCCCCGCACGATAAACAAATCAACATGCATTAAAGTACTATTAAGATGTTCGTGCTCTTTGACAGGTCACGCCCACAAAGAGACCTAGCCCGGGCATGCACCGGCGCGGAACAGACAGCGGCCAACTTGTACAATAAAAGTGTTCCGCATCGAACCGCAAAACGTATTGGCACGCACCGCTCCGATGCGCATCTGTACGACGCCGGCACAACACTACTTACTGGTGTGGCTCTGTTAACAGAGCAAAGGTCGCGTCTTGCCTCAGACGTTAACATAATAAGCCTACAGGACTGTACAACACAGCTGCATTGTCTTGTAGAAAGCGTTGTAAGTGTTCATGACCCCTGTAAGTGGCGCAAACTAAGCGTGACAATCTTATTACATCGTTTATTTAAATAAATTTATATGAATTATCATTAGTTAGCAATTTACTTTTTTTAGTCCACAACTCGTGGAGAAAACATAAAAACCAAACATTAAGACAAACCGACATTCTCATGTTACCTACTACCCATATAATATTACATACAAATATATAGTCGCTTTGTAAAATTATACATAAACTCACCAAAACCACAAAAAATTAAACTTATTTTACAGCATATAATATAAATTAATTAAAGCAAATCTTGTTAAAAAGGCGTACTATACAATACATGAACGACAATTACGTACAATACCGACCCACACGCAATACAATAATTCACATGTACATACACATACATTATCTTATAACTAACTACTATTATATACCCACACAAAATAATCTATACTATAATATAATAAAGCTGAAGAGTTTGTTTATTTGAACGCGCTAATCTCAGGAACTACTGATACGATTTCAAAAATTCTTTCAGTGTTAGATAGCCCATTTATTGAGAAAGGCTATAGGCTATATATCATCACGCTAAAACCAATAGGAGCGGAGCACCTCTAATCCACGTGGACGAAGTCGCGGGCAGAAGCTAGTGTATGTATATGAAATACCTATAGTTAATATTTAAAATAATTATATAAAGATAATTAATTATATTTTATAATAAACAAATGTTCCTATTATAATTTGTTATGTAATTAAATAAAGGCTAACTTTGTGATGCATCTCTGTATGATCTATGTATGTAACATCATTCACTAGATGTTTTACGAATTATACCAAGGCCGCAATATTCCACCAACATCTAATGCTGTGTGTATGTATGCTACCGTAACTATAAAAATAAAATCTAAAAATAAATATAACTATAAAATCGCCCATTTGAGAAGTAGCTCCCGATGCAGCGCCAGCGGGGTAGTAGTCCAAATTGAAATCTCTCAGATAAGGGCGTAATATAATGATTTCCTTTGAAATATTCGCGTTGGGGGCGCACAATGGTTCCGATACGATTGAAGAGTTTTTTTTTGGGCGGCGCCTCGTAGGATTGAAAAATGACAATGAACCGACAGCCGGCACTCGGCGCGGTGCGGCGCAGCGCGGCGCGGCGCGGTCAGATATCGAACACTCGCACGCACCGCTCTTCAGTCATTGACTCGAAGTTACACAGAACTACAAAGCAACGTGTGGAGACCAGCGGTGACTGATGAAAAATTCCCTGCAGAGCATAACTACTGAAAAAATGCAAGAGTTACTGGTAGGTGCAATACAATTACAATTTTGATAAACATCAACTGATAACACAGGATGGCTGTATCTCTCAAAACCAAAGTTACTGGTATAAAAACAATTTCTTTGAATTATCAGTTGTTTATTTACTGTACTATAATACAAGCAGTATGCACAGTAATTGACATTATTGTTTTATACAATTCAATACATAATTTTCAAACCGTGCTATGATTGGCGACTGGCGACTGGCGAGCTGTTACAACCATTAGCGAGCGCGGTGGAGCGCCGCAGTAAGTCGGCGGCTCGTCTGCCTCAATCGACTAAAAGGAGACTGCGGACCGACTCCTCCACTACTTGACTAACTAAGTTATTGCTTGCGCTAACCGTTGCGAGCCACTCTTAGTTTTTGTGAATAAAGATGTTTTACAAAAATCGTTTTGTGAATATCGAGGGAGAATTCATTATTTAAAAATATTAGGAAATTTGCTGCTACAGTCAGTATTTTGTAAAATCAATTAGTATCCTCAGATTAAAATTATATTAATATAAAACATATCCGCGTGAGTTATAATAGTGTAAGTTATTCTTATAACATTTAATGGAATGTACTGAATACAATGTTTGAGACGTGCCGAGCGCTGTGCCGGGCTAATCCTTATTCTTACTAATATGATAAGTGTATATGAATAATATACACTTTGGTTACGAAACGTTGTAAAATATGAATGTGACGTCACCGCATCACGGCGCGAATCACACTTATTTGCCGATAAAATGAATTGACGAAATATACACGTGTAAGTATGTCATGTTGATATTACCGAAAGTAATGAAAAAGGTGAAAAGGGAAATCTTCAGCGGCACGTATATAATATATTGAAAGAAAATATCAGCGGTTATTGGAGCTTATTATACATACACTTGTTTATTTATTTATTTACTTTATTTTACAGAAAGCTTACAGACTAATAACATTTTTTAATTATAATTTTAATAATGTGAATTCGAAAGTTTGTGAGGTATGTAGGTATGTTTGTTACTGTTGCACGCAAACCTACTGAATTGATTTGAATGACATTTGGTACCCATATAGTGATTAGATATATTTCCGGCTTCATGAGTAGTTCCCTGAGGATGCGGGTGGAACCACGGGAAGCAGCTAGTACCTATTCTATATAAATATTTCAATTTTACTTTGATCCGCTCGAAACCGTTATACAATAAATATATTTCAAGTTGTGATACTCTAGTTAAGGGCCTTGTCGGCAATAGATTCTAATTACACACGTCTGTGTGTATGTGTATAACTATAATGTGTAAATCGTAATATTTAATAATATTTCTTCAACGACATGCCGCGATATCAGTAGCTGCATAAGTGTACGTATAACAATATACTGAAAAACAGAAAACACATCGCGTTGAACACATAAACGTTACAACACACTCTTGGCTATAATAACGAACCTGTCACAAATATCTCCATAACAACTGCCGAAAAGGTCTCGTTTTCATTTTCCACGTCCTAGCAAATGTCAAAAAGTAATAGAAACAATTCTCATACGTATGTAAGCTGTCAGAGGGTACCGTAATGTATCAACCCAGGCGGCGTGATATTCATTTCACGGGGCGCGCAACTGTCTGAAAGAGTCGCTCGTCACGGCGCGACACCTATTGATTTATTGTGTGCCGCGAAGTGGGCCCACTCGGACATTTATATCTATTTGAGAGTGGCGCCTGGATACCCGCAGGATTAGCACAAGTAGCTAAAACGGGAACAATTTGCGTTTTGAGGATACAAATAGGTACCTACGCCAATATTGGGTGAAGTCTTCAGCGAATGATAACAAGGCAATCGAACAGTTACTTACAATCTTACAATGAAAACTAATACTTGTATATGATTATTCCTCTATAAACATATATGAATAGTTGTAATACGAGTATATTAATCTGATTGTAACTCTGCCTGACCTCTTGTCTGTATATCCGTTAAGCATCGATTTGGATGAATTTTGCTGTGGACACAGACGGAACCCTGGGACATACGATAGTTTTTATCATGTGCTAAAGCTGAGCTGCCGGCGCGTCCGCACCCGGCCAGCCGCGCCGCGTACTACGCACACGTGGGATGGTGCTCGCCAGCCTGCCCACTCGTCACAGGCACGTTAGCAGTTAGTTGTTACAGCGACAGTTTCATTTATATTACAGGCAGACCACAAACATGGCGGCATTTAACTGACAGATGCGCATCACACATTCATACAGCGCTAAACATTCTGCGTAATGACTAACGCTGCATTAAATAACTACGAGTGCCGCGCATCGTGTTTTGTTGGTATACTAATTCATACAACTGCCGCAGAACTATTCCTACGAGAGATACTGATCAGATACCAATAACACACGTACCCACCGTACAAACATAGCACATGTCATGTTAGTACCATTTCTGTTCGCGTGTATGCAGTCCGCGAGCCCGTGACGAGACGCCGGACCCGCTGACAGCACCACTCGTCTGCACCACTTCAATAAGCCTGACAAAGGGGTGGGTCACACAAAATGACTTCCGAATTCTGAGCGCCCCATAAAGAGACAGAAAATTGCTACATGTCGAGTGAAGGGGCGCTTGTCAAGAAATATGTCCTGGAGGCACGAGGAATTGATTCAATTTCCCCGTAATGGCGGCGGAGGTAGTTAGGAGCACTTCACGACGCCGCCCGGGGGCGGTAAGCAGGGAATTTGTGGCAGTGGACGGTGCTGTGGCGCATTTGAATAAACACTTTGTAAGTGGACGTTATGCACTCGATTGAACATGGGCAACACGATACTGGGGCACATTGGGCGAATTTATTTCTAGTAACGATTTTAACGAAAGAATGAAAATATGTACATCAAACATAATACTTATAAATGTGATGGGGGCAAAACATCTAATGTAGCTGTACATAATAATTGAAAAAGTATCCATCATTTAGCAAGATGTTATAAAAGACTGTGCGACGGTAGTACGCCGCAACACGAGCAGATGCGTGACTCATTAACTGTAGAGCGTCTCGGCCGCCGCGTGCCCGTCCGCAGCGCTTCCAATCAAGCATTAAATCTGTCCGGGCCGCAGGTCGCGCCGTGGCCGCGGCTGGGCTCAGTAGCCGCTACATCGGCCCGCGCCACTAGCCGCACACAACGGCCCTCTGTTACTTGCGGCGCGTCTCCGTGCCACACACTGCGGTCACCGCTTTAAGTAACTTTTGGAAAGTTCTTAAAAAGTATTTGAATGCAGCGCCGATTACGCCATAGCTTACAGAAATTAGTTAGTCGCTATTATTTTTTGACGCATTACATTTGTTACTACCTCACTATCTACACAAGGATCTATAACGAGACGATATGACGGTAATGTGCATTGTCCATTACAGTAACAAGATGTAGCCGTGCGATGCGTGCGACACGATGACGTTTAGCGAGACACGTGATGTCACGGGATATGACACGACCCAGTTTAACATTCGCATTTCCATGTACACACACATACACCAGCAAACATCTTAGCACAGAAGTATAATTCCATACAAAACGCTTAATCCATGGCCGTAGGTTCTTTTATGATATAAGTATTGCTCGCGTATGCTATTTACACAACTCTAGTTAAATTATTATTTTTGGCAGTGAGTGGTAGGTACCTACAAAAAATTGCGCTTTGGTTTATAGTAATGGGGTCACAGGCAGACTCAATGTATTAAGTAGTGTGACTTCTGCCAGTAATGATGCGCATGTGCGCGCATATTACAGCACTGTAGGGCCGGCGTTTGTTCGGCAAACATTCATTTGGTGGGATTACGGCTGTCCGCTCCTGATGCTAAGATCTCTCGTAAACTCCCGCAATCGGTGCACACTCATAAATATTTACATATTAATGTTACACACTTCACAAATAATTTTACAGGCTTTAAATTAATTGAACTGGCTGAAGGAGCTTAAGTGTTTGTGTTCATACTGGAGTAAAAACTTTTTAAGGAGCATTTTTAGGGTTCCGTAGTCCGACAAGGAACCCTTATAGTTTCGCTCTGTCCGTCTGTCTGTCTGTCTGTCTGTCTGTCTGTCTGTCTGTCTGTCTGTCTGTCCGCGGCATATCTCCGTGGTTTTTGTTATTAGAAAGCTGAAATTTGGTATGAATATGTATATTGATCACGCCGAGAAAGTGGTAAAATAAAATTTTGATAAATATTTTTTTTTAGGTTAGCTCCCAAACATGTAAAGTAGGGATGAATATTTTTTTTCTCGCGTACCCCTTCGTGTGGGGTATCGTTAGATAGGTCTTTCAAAAATATTATGGGTGTGTGAAAATCATTTTTCGGTTAAGCGAGCCATTTGCGAAATATCTAGATTTTAAGTGAAATTTTTTGTTCGATACGAGTTACCCCCCCCCTCTAACTTTTGAATGGCTGTACCTAGAAATGTGAAAAAAATCACAGACATAGCACATGTAATGAACTTACAAGGAAAACTTTCACGGCTAAGTAGGCTTAACTGGTTACAGAGTTATAGTCGACTAACTGAGACCTACTACGGAACCCTACTGCGCGTGGCCCGACACGCACTTGGCCGGTTTTTTAAATTATTGTTGGTATTTTGGAGATGAGTAGGATTTGAAAAAAAAAATGTAATTACGAAGGAAACTATAATTATTATTTAAACTATCTTCCCTACAATGACGTAAAAGCCGTAAGTACCGTTGTTAGTGTGTAAGTACATACATATAGTAGTTTTATGTTACTTTGGTTCATAGTCATAATATTATTTACTTAGAAACAGTGAAGAGTTTAGCGCAGCGATAGAGCACACTTCAATCGACCTAAAAAAAATGTGTTCCGTGGCCGCGCCGTGTATTTGCGTGGCGCACACACGCCGACACGCCGCGCGACACAGAGCGGCGGTATGCCGCGCCTGACCCGCCGCCGCGCCTGACCCGCCGCCGCGCCGCGCACCGCCGCTGCATGGTAACGTGCGGCGCCCGGCCTCGCCACTTAAACTGTTTATTTTACTGATTTTTACCTAACTTTCAGTTAAGTATTCTTATATAAGCACAAATCTTAAATATTCTTATGAAACTATCCAATACACTTAAGTTAAATTAACGAAAGTTTGGTAAAAATATGATTAAAAGCCAGACAGTGAACGGTAACCTCCCTCATCACAGTATCATTGCATACTCGGCGCTACATGTTATGAATTTGTGATGCACCAATATTAAATTGACAATCTTAAGAATTGACCCATGAACATAAACTACGTACAAAGCACAAACTGGAGAAATTTCATAGAGTGTGACGAAATATTCACAGCAGACTGTGTTCTCGAACATCGCTAAGGATTCATACGGTCCGCTGAAGACATGAAGCGACATAAACAAAATAAAGTTACACTCTCCTCTAGCACATAACACATAGCAGTACATCTGGTCCTAACTAAGTCGTTCTACTTTGGCATTCTGCACGCATTCGCGTAGCAGGCGCGGAGGGCGACAATCAGACTCGCACGCCTTTTATTTCTTGTATTCATCACAGCGCCGCACCGAACCGAACCGAAGCGCCCCGAACTGCTCCGACTACATGCCCACATTCACAAAGAAATATTTCAGTTGGCTGCAGTTGCATTGTGCTAATATTCAATGAAATTGTTCAGAGCACGCTATTTATTACGTATACGGTACCAGTTGTTGCCACTCAAACAAGTTCCGCTTCAGGGGCGCTCTGACTCAGCAGTCTATAATTATGTTCTTTCTTGTATTAAACGAGAAAGGACATACAATAATAATATACTTCAGTGACGAGAAATTACTAAAGATTTCCTGGAAATACCTAGTAAAAGTAAATTTGTTATCATTTTAACGGGTAACAATTTTGCAATAAAGAGAAAAAATATTTCTCATGAAACATTCACGTTCGCTTGCGCAGGCGGAACAATCATCACAAATCGATTCTTAGAGTAATAAGTATCAAATTCCCCGCAGCACTGACACCTACTGAATGTTTGTAAATGTGACCATTACGTTTGATCACATTCATTTTTCCCCGTAAGTAAGTGTTTCAACGGTATTGAGTTTTAAGCGTCGAAGCTAGTCGTCTATAATTCAATTGCGTGCATCAATCCCGAACAAATAAAAATATCTATAATATAATATCTATATTTATCTGTTAAACGTGAAGGTTTTAATGCTTCATACATGCAAAATGCAGTGTATTAGTGAAAATAATACACGTTGGCACTGACATATTCCAGTCAATGTACTGTCCCCGTGTTTTGGCCCAGTTAGCCGCGGCGAGCGGTCGTTGTTAATGAGCAAGTCGCGCGTTTTTATTACGAGTTCGTCTTATTGCCGCCCGTGCCGAGCCGCGCCGGGTCGCACCGAGCCGCGCGCCTTACCGCGAGATTTATGGAGTGCGAGTAGTGGCCGTGTTTGTTTATTTTCAGCGGTACACGACCAACGAGGGTTAAGTGATTCAGATACCGCAGTTATTTGCGCGCTGCCCGAGGTTTTCTCTGTTGAGAGCTTTACACGTTTTTTTGTAAAACTACTTTCTGTGCATACACAGCGGGTGCTTAATTGTTTCTTGTTTTGTACTAACTTCTTAAAACTAAAAGTTTTAACTTCATTCACTGAGCGTGTTTATTACAAAATGCAGCTCAGTGCTTTAGTCTGAGGATAAGATTGTTGAACTGTGTAAGAAGACGGATACATAATGGTGCATATTTATAATTTCGAACAACGCTATGAATGAAAGTTTTCTCAAACGTTAAGTTTATAGATATATATTTGATTATAGGTCTATATTGTGTTAATAGAATGTGGCTGCATGTATCGCACGTCGTCATAAGTAGTCAGGTTAGCGTTACAGGCGGGGGCTCGTGTAGACTCCCGTGACGCAGTGTGCAGGCGACACCCTGCCGTCTCGGACGCCACTAGATACTGACTAAGTGTTCCCAACAATGCCCATGTAAAATAAAACACGTTTGAACTACGAGCAGAGCAGCGTTGAGTCGTTGTATCGAAACTATTACGGTACACAACACGCAAGGCAGCACATATGAGCCATCAACTATAATTTCCCTCATCTAAAACACGACATGGTAAATTATCCAATATATTTTAGCTCCATAATATTTTCCTTGACGCTGATCGGAAAATGAAAAGAAAATGTTTAGCCCGCTCGTTCCGCCCGCGCTGAGATTCAATTAAAGCGATCGGGTTAACTCCATCCCTCCACTCATGTGTATGTGTGTGTGTGTGCACGCAATATGACGACAAGTGTACAACATACGAGAGCTGTTCATTTGATTGTAATTGGTGTCACTAGGGGAGCAGGTCGGCCGCGATAACGCTTTGTTTAAAGATAACAACGTAACGTATGAATATTCACCACTTACAACATGAAATGTGGTTTCAGTTATTTTACGGATTGGTGTCGACGTATTGCACTGTACACTTCACTATACTTCACACAATATTTTCACACGTTCACACGCACTTTGTAAAACACGCGGTAGATCCCGCCAGTACGGAGGCTCGAAGGACCATAAAGTTGTACGGGAGAGATTGTGATTGCTTTAATAATGATCAGTTTATTGATATAATATAATGATGCTAATTCGATACAATGTATTCACTTATGCTATAATGATAGTGAGCACACGCGGCAAAGACCGAACGCGAACTAAAGTAAATTGCGCACGCGGTACAAAACTGCTTATGTTAGGTAAAAAGATATTAATTGTTCGGATGGACCGTACATGGTAGGGTAATGTATTATACTCAGGTGTTGTGTACACCATCTGTTACAGTATAATATACAGTGGCACAGGTCTTATAGCACTCTTGAGTTATAACACCTCTTCCTTGTTGGTCTAGTGGTTGCAAGCGCGACTGCTCGCCAAGAGGTCCTGGATTCGATTCCCGAGATAACGTTGACGTATTGTATTTTGACAGCACCCACCACTCAGTGGCAAGATGTCTCAGCTCCGCGGAACATTCGTAAAAGTCTGCTTGTAATATAAACGTGCGCCTCTGAGTAATGTTTACAATTATTTGTAATAATTTTCATGAGAGAAGCAATAAGAAATCGTTTAAGTCGCAGGGCGGAGGCTGTTTGTACAATAAATCGTGCGAGCATTGCGTGCCGCCCGCCCCCGCCCCCGCCTGTACACGCTGGAACACTGCTACCTACTAGTTGGCAGCGATTACTTTCTGCGTACTGTATTACTTCATTAATTTGTATTCTTTGAACGGTAAAAGAAAGATTTGTATGAAGGTACCACACCACATAACTACTTTGCCACAGTGTATAAAAAACACCTTCCCTTAGTAACATAAGTGTGGTGAATTTATGTTAATGAACGGTGAGCTTCAAGACCCGCCTGCGCTTATCCCAATTTATTTGTGGTCGGCGCAGAATGTGTTCTTCTCCCATAATTCTCTATCTGCCGTCATCTCACTAGTAACATCCTTTCTAGCCATATTATCTTTCACACAATCCATCCATCGTTTCTTTGGTCTTCTTATACTGTAAAGCCATTCACATCTACACTCATGCTCAGAACTTTCCTCACAATATGTTTCTCATATCTCTGCATAACATACCCATACCATGACAAACTGTTTCTACATAGCTTTTCAGTGTATGGTAAGCTTGTTGGTACAAGTAACTTTTTTCCATAACTGCAATCTGAATAAAAGTGCCATTTAAATTTCAATTAACGTCGTGCCCAACAATTAATGTCGTACTGAGCAAGTAGTTCTACCTCATAATACTCTTAAATAGAAACAGCTATATCTAAACGGCGCCCCGTAGCGACCGAAGTCTTCAGTTAATTTATGTCGCCCACTAATGGTGACGTAACCAAAGCTACGTAATCCAGCGCTACGCAATCTACGGCGCTACGAGCTACGACGCCTACGAGCGCTACGCCGCTTACCTACACAAGTCCTTTTTGCTGATATTGAGACTAAATTGAGTTGGTCGATTGAAAAATTGGATACCTTCCTTTTTATACAGGTATTTTTAAGTAGGTATTAGTTTGAGAGAATAAAATATATTCATAAATAAAAATTTACCAGTACAACGAGAACCTGATCGCTTAAAAAACTATTGTGTTATTAAGAAATAAATCCTTTTTAACATAACGTGAAGTAATAAAACTATTATGAAGCTTCAAATTGGATTTTTTATATCCAACAGAGTTTTGAATAATTTAATTAATGAAAATTTGATAACCGAATAGTTGACACTGCTATTTTCTATAACTATGTATATCTCGTTTTCATGATTTACTACTATTCAACTAATGCCAATTATGTAAACTGACACAGTTATTATTTTCACGCCGCGTGTTAAGTCACGGTCCTAATAATGTTCTTATACTCCTTAAATAACAATATACTAGCCAACAGGGGTAAAATAAAGAAGAGCCAGTGGGTGCGCGTGCGCAGTGGCCACCAGTATAAGCATAATTATCGAAGCGACGGCTCCGCTGTAATATCGACGCGCGCGTGCTCTCGGTGCCCTTGTCTCGCTTGCCTTATTTCTTTTGGCGGGCCTTTGCGGAGCTAAGCTGCTACTAGAGCTAGTTATTTTGCTGTACCCGACAGGGTCCATGTGATCCAGTTATAAGTTTACCACCTAAGGATGTCTACATGTGGAATGCAATAAAAGTATTGAGTATTGAGCTGGTCGAAATAATTATTTCGATAAATAGATTACTTTGAATTTTAATATCTCTTAAAATCCTTTAAGCAAAATTGTAGAACAACATAAACGTAATATTCATCAGATGGAGAATTCGAGGTAACTTGTGTAAGTACATAATACGCTAACACACTCGGCAGTATCAAGTCAGGTGCCCGGCAGCTCGGCAGCCGGCCGCCGCGGCACTGACAGCGGAGGGAGGCGCCCTTAGTGGGACACGCAGCGAGCTCCCGCGCCCTGCCTGCAGTGCCTGCTGGTCCGGCTCGCGGCGAGTACCCAGGACGCTCGCTACAATATAATTTATTGCCGGCACGTTATTACACGCTGCTTATCAACACACGTCCCAGATACGTTCAGAGACAGCCTGTCACACGCACCTACAATGTGTTCATACTTTTTCCTCACGTGAATGGGGAGATGAGAACCTTTTTGTGTGACACTCATAATATTTCATCGCACAGGAACGTAGTGCGGCGACAGTGTGACGTCAATTTGTTGCGAGCAACACGCGATATTGTCGCGCGGTGACCTGTGAACTGGCTTTGTGCCGTGACGTCACCACGCTCAGACGCACCCGCACTCGTCTTCATGTGTACCATCTCAAGAATGCAATTTTGTAAGAGCCAAGGACATCTGAAGGTTACACTAGAACGCGTTTTCTAGAGGTCGGTGCTGAGAGAATGTGATTTAATTATACTATGGAGGGTTTCAGCTTCAATGATCCCACCCTGCCTGCGGTCACTTAATTGGTTTCAGTTTATATTGTATATTGTTATAGAAGACCTTATAAGACCGGTGTCTGGAACTGCCCATGAATAATTACACTGACTTTAGTTTTGTCTGTTTATTGTAAAAAAGTCTGAACTGCCTGTATAATAAATTGTAGGCGAAAGGGATGAAAAAAGAAATTTAAAAAAATCAACCCGCGATTCTCAGTGCAGCATCCAATACCGGAACAGTGACACCAAATAACTTGCTTGTAATAAGCTAGATGTGTATCACAGTCACCACACTCACCACAAAGCTCACACATTTCAATTGTCTTCTTAGTTTGGTGTTAGGGGTGTAGTAACAATAGTAAACATATTGTCATATAATTAGTTATGGCAGCTGGCAGGCCAGCACTAGCCGCGCTCGCACGCTGGTGCACCCGGGCGCCGCCAGCGCTTGGAGCAGCGCGGCCCACTATGCGGCCCACTAATGAACCTCTCCGGGCCGCATACGGTTGTTAAAAAATTTCGGTTACTGAGCATTGAATACGAAACAAAAACACGCAAAAGCTTCATACACGATGAGTGATATGAATCAATAGAAAACACGTACATCGTATTACTGACATGAGCCATGCTCAAGTTTAATGCTGAACGTAGAAAAACAGTAAGGTCCCGAAATAGCTGAACCAGACCTCGTCACAAAGTGGGCCTACTGGTCGCGTATGACACGGCGCGACGTGTCGCCCCGCACTTCACGATTTAGCAACACACCAAACTTTTTTAATGAACTCTTTTGGTAAACTTTGATATGAATACCGGCATGCCGTAACACCGTAGTACCTACTACCAGTACCGGATCGAGACCTGGAGTTTCATAATACTTGCAAATTTACCAAGTTGCGCGCCCTTGTGCGTGGGATTTATTCACGATCGGCAGTTTCAATTTGTATGATCCTCTGTTACACGAGAAGCAAAAACTTTCATTGTTATAACTTTGTAGCGTGTGTTCGGTGTGCTCCTTACATTCTTAGCAATTTATTGTTTAAACTTCCTTGTTGTTGACATTAAATTAAATCAGTAGTTTATTATAGGAACTGATTGAAAACGGTTTATTTCGCTTTGTTCACCTAAGTGAACAGACTGATTCAAAAAATTCAAAACTTTAAAATCAATGTAAATTAGAAGTTATCTATATATATAAAAAATAATCCCCATTTCCCTTGGTCACGGCATCATGCGTGAACGGTTGAACCAATTTGAATAAAATTTGGTACGAACATAAAGGAGACCCTGGACGTTTTATCCGGGGGCGTGAAGCAGTTACGTCGGGAAGCGAGTGAAACCGCGGGCAACAACTAGTCAACAGGTAAAATAAATAATTCATATTTTTTATCATGAATCTTAATTAAGAGTTGTGGTGGCCTAGTGGTGAAGGCACCTGCCTCTGGATTACGAGTGTGCGGGTTCGAAACCTGGCAAGTACCAATGTGACTTTTCTAAAGTCATATGTACTTTCTAAGTATATCTTAGATACCACTGACTAAAGGTAAAAGAAAACATCGTGAGGAAACCTGGACTTATAAAAGTCTCAAATCGCCAATCCGCCTTGAGCAAGCGTGGTAATCAATGCTCATGCCTTCTCTGTATGAGAAGAGGCCTGTGCCCAACAGTGGGAGAATATATAGGCTGATGATGATGAATAATTTTCTCTATGGTAGGTACGGAAGGAAAAGCATAGGATTTTATTTGGTGATAGGAAATCAAAAATGGTATCCCACCAAAAACATTCTGTAAAAAAATAAAAGTTTCGATGGAGCTGCTTGTTTATCTCTAAATAGTAATAAAATCTCTAGACAAAGTTGAGCCAAGTCTAAGGCTCCTTACTGATATTTCTTTATTAGCTATTGATCTGTAGGTACCCACTAACGTGTAAAAAATGTTCAACGGTTGAACATTTTTTCAGGTTTTTTTTTGAAATTTCGGATTTCAAGTGTTTATACAGTGTATAGCTTAATAGATGACGAAAATATCAGCGTTCTAGTCCCATCCAGAAGTTTTCAAATAGGGCCCTGAAAATGCGGTGAAATGGTTCCAAAAAAGGATGGTACGGCACCAAAATCTACTATCTAGATTCTTTCATATTCCAATTGCAAAATGATTGTACAGCAAGTTGATACCAGAAGGTTTAGTGTAAGGTTTTATACAACCTCTACAGGTATGATATAGTAATTTATTTCTAACTAGCTTCTGCCAGCGACTTCGTCCGCGTGGAATAGTGGTGCTCCGCTCCTATTGACCTTAGCCTGATGATATATAGCCTATAGCCTTCCTCGATAAATGGACTATCTAACACTGAAAGAATTTTTCAAATCGGACCAGTAGTTCCTGAGATTAGCGCGTTTAAACAAATAAACAAACTCTTATTGTGAGTCAACCATAAAAGAGAGACATATGCTGTCGTGGGATATTTTTTATATAATTTTAAGGAAAACATTTCCGTCATACATGATTTCTGTGTAGCTTTAACCATTAAAGTTGCACACGCGACGGAAGCTTAAAAAATGGAGTAACATCTCCCGTTTTCCCAACATTTCCCTTTACTGCTCTGCTCCTATTGATTGTAGCGTGATGAAAAGTATACTATAACCAGTACAGGAGTATGAAAAATAATTGTACCAAGTTTCGTTAAAATTCGTCGAGTAGTTTTTGTTTCTATAACGTTTATACAGACAGACAGACAGACAGGCAAAAATTTTACTGATTGCATTTTCGGCATCAGTATCGATCCCTAATCACCCCCTGATAATTATTTTGGAAATATAATTATTTCATGTAAAGAATTGACTACTCTACAGATTTATTATAAGCATATTTGATGATTAGTTCAATTTTATTACAGGTTGGTTTAAAATTATTTACAATATATACATTCTTAATAATATAAATAAAAAAAAACTATAATATTAAAATATTGCGTCAAAAAATTCATCCTCATCACCGTCAACTGGGAGTGTACCCAAGAGACTGGCGGCATTGCCACGTTGGATGGCAATGCTTAGCTTTTGACCAAAATAAAAGCCAGCCTTTGGGTCACAGGTAGTGTCAACAAGCCGCTTGGAAGGTGGGCGCTCGGACCCCACGACCCGAGAGTTTCAACCCCAAACGGCTCAAAAGTATAGATTACCACATATCATAAAATATAAGACGTGGGTATAAAGATGTTTTAATAAATTCTAATTTACATTAGTATGTAGGTATTTTCACCATTATGCAATTTAATTCAAAGGCGAACAAATTACACAATTTTTTCCGCATCAAATCACATAGGTGATAATATCATCTAGGTAATTTGATTACGATTTTGATTTGAATGCTAGGTTCAAAGCGCTAGGTACTCTCGGTGCTACCAGCTGGACCACAGAGGACTGCGGCACCGCGACTGATATTATACGACGAGCCCCTATACCGACAGACGGAGATGGAGTCTCCAAGCTGAGGTTAATAGTATAGGGTTTTCTATCTCCACTGTGTTGTCTGAATGTGCGATCTTGTAACAAGCTGTAGTCGTAGCTGTGCTCTCACAACATTACCCGGAGCACGTTGAGCCGTCAGCCGCCATTGTACGAGCTTTTATTTTTACAACAGTGTTTACGGCAGTGCGGGCGTCGCTTCTTATTTGCGAGGCGGGCCTCAGGACCGCGCGCTGTCAACCCGGGGATCCCACTACCTCCTATATCCGGGCAACTGCTTGTCCGACACTCAGAAATGACCATTTGTAGCCAATATTTATATTATGTAATACTAGCTATTTCGTACATACGTGCCCGGAAAAAAAACAATTCTAAGCTCGCAATCGGGTATCCATCTATCTCCATAGCAAACAATATGTCAATCAATTCAAGCCTTTTCGCTTGAAAGAACATACTGGGGAATTACTCTCAGATTTATGATATTGGTAAAGACCGTCAAAAGTACTTTAACTCAAGTGCTGGCACGAGTAAAGTTTTCTTATTTTTAAAGTCACTTGCACTCACTATAGGTTGCTTACATTGAAAGTTGTTAAGCTATAAGAAGGTTAAAATCGCTTTGCTTTAGGCTCTGTTTGCTCTAGAGATAATGCGATTTGATGACGTTTTATTTGATTAAGAAGAGCGTCAAATCATCATCATCATTTATTCATTCATTAACAATTTTCATTGTGTCGAATTACATAATAATACACATAAAGATTACAATAAATTGAAATTAACTATGAATTTAATGGCAAAACAAATAGTATTAAAATATATATTTTTTTTTAATTATAATAATAAAATAACAGAAAAACATTCATTTATGATTGTGTAACATTACTTAGTTCCGATATATGATACAAACATTTTTCTAATAAAAAAGCTTTTAACTTTGCTTTAAACAAGTGAGTGTTATAAATTAGTGTTTTCAGTTCAGAAGGCAACTTATTAAATATTTCTACAGTTTGGTATTTCGAGCAATGTTCTACTATTTTAAATTTAGGAGCTATATGTTGTTTAAAAGTTTTTCTCCGCGTGTTATCTCTAATCTTACGTTCCTCTTGTGTTTCAAACTCATGTACATACTTCGCAAAATGACTTAAGAGGACCAATATGTATAGACTAGGTACAGTTAAAATTCCCATTTTTTTAAAGTAATCCCTACATGAGACCCTTTGTGAAAAGTAATAGAGCCGCGCGCCGTCACCGGGTGACGCTCGCGACGGCCGCTGCTGGTGCTGGCGCACGATGGGGAGGTGTTTGTTGACAAACTACGTACTTCTTAACATGACCTACATGGATTACTTTGTACAGCCAACAAGTCACCTAGTTTGTGCAGTAGAGGCAATATGAGTACGGTTGAATCACAAACAAATGTAACGCATTCAGCACCAACGTTGAAGGCGCACCAAAAGACAACTTCATGTGCTTGGATTTGTCTGTACATAATGTGATCACAATGTAGATACACGTTCGTGAACCGACAGAGTACGTGTAAACAGTAACAGACGTCCACACGACATCATCTGCATTCCGAAACAATTACACGAACACACAGATCTCGTTTGAGAGGTCCGCACCGAGACTAACGTCTTGTCAGTACAGTACAGTCCGCACCAGCGCCGCCGCACGCAATGACCCGCTCGCGCCCCATCGAGGCGCCGCTTGTCCCGAGGGTTTACTCACACAGCCTGTCGACCGTAGTTAGCACAATTACACGAGGGTCTGTCCCGGCCGTCCGGCAGGGCAAGGGCGGGGGGAGGGGACATCCTCAGGACACACAGAGAATTATTTAGCAGCGTCTCATGAGTGTCTTGCGGGCCGGAGTCGGCTGGAGACGCGCCGGATTCCGTACGTTATTGAAACCGAATTGAATCATGAATAATATTTATGCGATCCACATCTAGGTGCTGTAACGAGGTCTTAGTATCGCACACAAAGTGCTCCGATGTACACGGTACATCAATATTGAATGCTCGTCAGGCTACTATATTTCTTTGTTTAGTACAGTTATTGAAATACTAGTCAATAACTATTCTGGTTACTTTAATTATTATTTTAGGTTATATTAAACTACACTATCATCTAATCCAATGTACTGTTTTTTTGTATCTGCCTTAACAGCGTAAAATGTAACTACTAATGTTCCATAATATAATGTCTTAATATTTATATTCAAATCATACAGTACATACGTGTTCACTTCAGTGTGCCAGCCTCGTGAGCTACACACATCACACATGATTATACGGTACAATTGTACATGAATATAATGTACAAAGTTTTGTTGCATCACAAAAAGCATGACGGCGAAATACACAGCACTTTTTAAATCGAGAGGGTACAAGATGTGCCGCGGGCAACACCGCTATGAACACAATTAGTTTCGTATGAACACCATAATGAAGTTTGTCTCCGCTTCAGTTTTATCCTGGAGCCGCCGCGCCTATCGCTGCCACGGGCCACTTCTAGTCTTGCAGTAACTGTGTGTGTCATCAGTAAGCACGCCTCGTTGCCAGGGCTTCGTAATAAGTGAACGTAATAGAGCACTGCAAATATTTCACAAATCAATATCGACAATGTAAGTGTGACGTCATACTCTCCTAATCGCTTGTGTGACATATGAACATTCTCGAGATATATTATAATAAATATCTCTATTGCCAACAGACAATTCGATATTACATTTTGCTACATAACAGATAATATAGCTAATAATATCTCGGAAGAAAAGGAAACGTAATCTCAGTTGATAATAGATGATTGAAAGATCGCAGGAAAATATTGCGTATTACGTAGCGAGCAGCGAAACAATAAATAATTTCCTTTCGATCGGAATATAATATCGAAATGGTTCGCTTGCCACCAGTCGGGGAGCACTGGCCACTGCCCACTACATGTGCGTGTAGTGTCTGTGTGAGTGGCGTGTCGCAGCAGAGGCCTAGCTCCGTCCACCCGCCACTAATGTTTCATCACATCTGTCCTTTCACCGAGGGTTGGCGGAGACCTTTACTCTGCTTGTCACTTACCTCGCCGTTGAATTGCCATCAACACAAATTCACAAAAACCAGAAAAAAAACAGTTTGTCGGGACCGAACGCAGGATCATATCAAATCGTTTGTCACAGGTTATTAATGAGCAGAGCCAAAAGGAAAAGTGCGCGTCACGTGTAGTGTGAGCGCGGGTGCTAGTGCGGCGTGCCGGCCGCGCCGGCTGCCGCTCACCTCGAGCCCCGAATAATCTAACGCTAACAACAAACAGACTTCATTTATTATTTAGTTTATATTAAGCGAGATTACGAGCGGTACTAACTCCTCCCCCTCCCCTCCGCGCACCGCCTCGCCCCGCTCTCCGCGCCGCGCTCCGGGACCAGTCAAACCGTTCCGTTGAATTTTAATGTAAATCGGGCTCATTTCCTGTACTTTGCGAACAGGCGTCAGTTTCAATTGTTGATTTTTGACCCATTTCTGTTGGTTTTGTGTCTCTTACTGTACAACCGTGGAGTTACGAATGCGGCAATTATACATAATACAAATCTCCGAAAAGTTTTAACGTAGTAACGAAATCAAACGAAAATCATAATATTAAATATACATCCTATTGGCAATGTACTGTACATCCGCCATCGTTGAGTTATCTTGTTTCTCAAGTACGAGAATAAGGAATCATTTCTCCAAGTCAGACAGTACCTAAATAGATTCAGATTATCTAAATTACTATTCAGATCATACAAACTTGATTCTGTGATGAATCTTCACTGGATACAGAGGTGGTGGATATAAATACTTTTCATAGTAATCATTATTTCTATACAATAATATTATAAATAAACCCGAGATAGGAGCACCCCAACGTAGTCCGTAGCCTGTAGTCCGTAGCCCGTAGTCCGTAGCCCGTAGTCCGTAGCCCGTAGTCCGTAGCCCGTAGCACTTACGTAGCGGCTGTATAAATGTTAATCGTTTGTTCTCTGTTATACACATAATAATATAATAATATATGATTGTAAAAGCCAGTTATTTTTTATCCGACTGCCGAGGAAGGGCGTAACCCTTCCATCAGTCTTTAAATGTTAACGTGCTTACAGAAAAGTGATAATGATAAGAAAGAGAAAGGCATAAACCTCATGAATACCTTACTTCTTACGTAAGTCATAATTATTCAGGTAACAACAGAGTGTCTGTTGTTACGTTTAAGTTTGAGCATCCAGCAATTTTTAATTGTCTATAATGTTTATAGAAGAATAAAAAAATATTTGTTCAGTAGATGCTCAGCATCTGTAAGCGAGATCGTAATCAAACTAAACTGACTGTGAGCAAATTCATTAACTATTACATGATAACCATTTTCACCCCGTCTGGTAAGTAGTTACCAAGTTCTCCTACAGCGCAAACTCTGAGCGAAATTAATCCATTACCTGTATCTGTAGAATTATTAAATTATCTCAACTTTATCTGTGAGCGGCGAAACATGAAACATTGCCTAAATGGTGAACATTTGTGCTCAAGAAACTTTTCTTAGTGGTTATTTAATTTAGTAATAGCAACGAGATTGTTAAACATGGAAAGCTGATGATTATGCAAAAAATCTGGTTTAAAGAAATAGTTCCAAAATTGTTTCACCGCGACCATCGCCCGGAGCCCAGCGCTCAGACTCAGTATTGGCGCCCAGTGTGCAGCTGCCGGCGCCCGATATATTGCGATAATTAGTGATTCATTAGGTTAGGGAGTGGCGCCTCACGTGTCGCCGGAGGTACCGTGACGAGCGGCTTTCAATATAGTGCAATTCCTTTAAATGAAAATCTTTACTGTTGAGTCACAAGTTGATCAATATCACGTGTTGATACGTTCTATAACAATACTCACTCATTTCGATTGACATTAGTTTAACGGTAACAATACAGACACAGTCTAATTACAAGACAAAAAATCTTTAAAAGGGCAGCACAAGCTCCTGTAACAGCTGCGGGACGTTCAAAAGAGATAACGCGCCCCCGGAATTCAAAGGGCTGAGGAAGGAACATGGATGGGCTTCAGTCGGTAAGAGTCTGACACTCCCACCCGCTCCTCCCACGGCGGGAGGGGTCATTTTATGATTTCCCATCCGAAAAAAAAAAGAAAAAAAGAAAGAAAAAAATGCACCTGTAATAGGATCGTATAATAATTGAGATATATTTCACAGGTGTCGGGCTAAATACAATGCCAGAACTACAAGTTTTACGACACGTGATGCGAGAAATCCTGTTACCACCATTTTAAAGACAAACATAAAAAATTGCGCCTTCTCGTTTACTATGTTGACTCATAAAAGCACATCAAACAACAACACCGCGCTCCTGCGACTCTCAGTTCGCGATTACGACGCGACCGACTCAACTATCACTGTAACGATGATTACATCTCTACCTTCAATGTTATTAAGTTAATTTCACGAAAGTCAAACAGCAGGGGTCGGAGCGCAGGGCACGCCGCAATCGCGGCGGTAAGTCCCCTCTTTGAGGAGTGGCTAGGGAGACGCCGCGGCGTCCTCACCTACCGCCTGATGCAGGTCCTCACCGGACACGGAAGCTTCGGGAGGTTCCTGCACAGAATCGGGCGGGAGGAAACGCCCGGGTGTCACCATTGTGTAGATCGCCCGGAGGACACGGTGGAGCATACGGTGGGGGTTTGCCCCGCTTGGGCGGAGCACCGCCGTGCCCTCGTAGGGGCGATCGGCGGCGGCGACCTCTCGCGTCCGGCCCTGGTTCAGGCCATGGTCCGGAGCGAGACGGAATGGGACGCCGTCGCCTCCTTCTGCGAAGCAGTAATGCTGGAGAAGGAGGCGGCGGAACGCGTGAGGGAGCGACAGGCCTCACGCCCCAGCCGCCGCAGGAGACGCCACGGGCGTCGGGAGCCGCGAGACGACTCCCGGCCACCGTAGGCGCGGGGCTGCGGACGGTGAGCTATGGGTGGCTCGCCGTCCGGCAAGGACCAGACCCGCGTCGACGGCGCGTTCGTGTTCCACGCGCGCCTCAAAGAGATGTCAGCATCATTGACGGGGCCCTCCCCCAGGGCCATAGCCTGCCGGGGCTGCGGGACGTTCGAAAGAGATACCGCGCCCCCGGAATACAAAAGGCTGAGGAAGGAACATGGATGGGTTTTAGTCAGTAAGAGTCTGACACTCCCACCCGCCCCACCCACGGCGGGAGGGGTCATTTGATGATTTCCCATCCGAAAAAAAAAAAAAAAAAAAAAGGGGTCGGAGCGCGCTGCTGGCGATAGCGGGCGTAAGGGGGGTTGTTAAATATTAACAACAGGTTAGTTACATTAGGCGCGCGAACAATGGTCGGCCGCTCAGTGCTCACGCGTGTACCGGCCGCGCAGGAGCCGCGTCACTGGCACGTGATAGCTTACTAAAATGTTTACCTAATGAACCCGTTCTTAGCGCTTTGTGCGACAAACCGACCTCGCGAAACAATATTATGACCTCACTATGGGAGGAAATTAATGCAACAAACACGTTGTAAACGTTATCCCGCGTCCATTATGTGAAAGTGCAATCCTGTGTCTCAAGCAGACTGTCCGGTATTATACGGACAGGAGGACACCGGTGTATGGTTGTTTTCTTGATCTGTCAAAAGCCTTTGACCTGGTAAATTATGACATTTTGTGGCAAAAGTTGTCGGATGACACAGACTTACCGGCTGAGTTCATTAATGTATTCCAATATTGGTATAAGAACCAGAAAAATTATGTTAAGTGGGCGGATACCAAATCTGACACATATGGGCTGGAATGTGGAGTGAGGCAGGGGGGTATAACCTCACCTTGTCTGTTTAATCTTTACATAGATCGGTTGGTGGGGGAGCTGAGCAGCACCATGGTTGGGTGCTCGATAGATGGTAAGATGGTAAATAATATCAGTTACGCCGATGACATGGTGCTGCTCAGCCCATCCATCTGTGGTCTGAGGAAACTGCTGGCTGTCTGTGAGAGATATGCGAAGGCTCATGGCTTGAGGTATAACGCTGCTAAGAGTGAAGTAATTGTGTTTAAGGTACGAAATAATACACCTGCTTATATTCCACCTGTAAAGCTTCGAGATTCTCCTCTAAAAGTTGTCACTCAATTTAAATACCTCGGCCATGTAGTCACGGATTCTATGACTGATGATCAGGATATTGATAGGGAGCGCAGAGCGTTGGCAGCCAGATGTAATATGCTTGCCCGCAGGTTTGCTCGATGCACTAAACAAGTAAAACTGACCTTATTTAGAGCATATTGCCAGTCGTTTTACTCGTGCAGCTTGTGGGTAAAGTATACGCAGAAGGCTTACAACGCTCTGCGCGTTCAATATAATAATGCACTGAGGATGCTGTTGGGACTGCCTCGATGGTGTAGCGCGTCTGGCATGTTTGCTGAGGCCAGAGTAGATGACTTCTATGCCATCATACGCAAGCGATGTGCATCCATGATGCGGCGATTCAGGGACAGTCCTAACAGTATACTAACTACACTGGCAGACAAAATTGATGGGCCGTTTATTAGACACTGGGCAAGTAGACATGTGCGACCTGATGTCCATGTCAATAATTAAATATTAATAATTGTTTTCTACTAACATTAGGATAAGAAATTACTAACACATTTGTATGGATCTCTGGTCTGAAATAAAGAATTTATTATTATTATGTGCGCGTCCTCCTCACAGGTCCCGCACGATGTGACCCTGGCAGCGGCCGGCGCGGACCTGTGCCGCTTTGGACACAACGCTCATTAAATTTTGCTGTGCGACGCGAAGATGAGAAGATGCCGTCATTAATTGTTCCATATTAATAACTTCATACCCATACACAAATATAGGCTCAACCTGACATTTTGTAAGCGCTGTTCGACCGAATGGTAGGCAACTCAATACAGAATTAGCTGTTGAGATATTTCTCACTTTAGTCCTATGTCCAAATCAGTGAATGACATCAATAATGCAAAATAGGCAGATGACGATGATTTACACATACAGTGACAGCAACTCGGAGAGTTGTGTCGGCGCGGCCGGCGGTAATTACAATAACACGCCTAGTTGTGTTAGACTCGCGCGTCGTGTTTGCGCGCTCCGAGCCCACACGCGGATTGGCGCGGCGGTGCTGGGTGGTCTCTGTCTGTCTGTCTATATGTATGTATGCGGCATATCTCAGCGCCTCTTAGTAATAGTAAGCTGTAAGTTGGTATGATATAACCACATTAAACGAAGAGCTAAAATCAATGTTTGAATATATTTTAGGATAGATAGGTATATTATGCAACGTAGGGATATTTTTAACCGACTTTAAAAAAGGAGAAGATTCTCAATTCGACTGTTTTTTATGTTTGTTACCTCAGAACTTTCGACTGGGTAAACCGATATTTTTTTTTGTACATTTGATATTACTGTGATGTTATAATAATGAATATCTATGCATACGTTAACGCCTTGGCTTGTGGTGGAAGCACTTCTTTCATCTAGACCTGGTCATTGCGCGAAGTGATCGCTTGTTCCGCGTGCAGTGTCAGGCGCGCTAGCTGCAGCCACGCAACTGTCGGCGCGAGTGCTTAGAGCTCATACACATGTACCTACTCACACGTGGTGTAACAGTTTCATTAGGTTAGGTTTAGGTGGGCTGCTACGGAAGAAAGGATTCCCCCCCCCCCCCGCGTGCACTTGCGTGAAGTGACACCTGGGTGGTTTTAACCGGTAATAGTCCGGCACTGTCCCCGGCCTCCCCAGGCCCGGTTCGTCCATGAGGATTGGCTCCCGTAAAAAGAATGTTTAGGTGCGCTGGTTTCCAAATCAGTAACAATTTATTGAAAATAAACTTTTGATTTGATTTGAAAATAGACTAATTAAATTAGTATCAGGCGCCACGACAAAATGCGTACTTACAATAACAGATCTGTCAATTGCATAATCATGTAAGCAACATGATTGAATTCAATTGACAGTAAGAATAAAACCTTTTGGCAATAACTTCACAAGGTACAGCTAGACTTCCTCGTGGCTTGCGATGGTACCAGAAACGACTGAATATTCACCCATCCTGAATAATCAAATAATTATGTTCGTGTTGCATGGATTTGATATATCATTTGACACATTCACTCCCAAGTAAGTAACACTAATTTATTTTCAGGTAACCTACTTTATTATCACTTGTTCACCACACACAGCACACTATTAGGACAAACGTGTTTGACGGCACGATTTGCGTACTGGCTGAGCAGTTAGCTGCTGCGCAACAACGGGTTCGGGACAACTCAAATTATTCCGGGTCTATTTGTGTATTTGTGTTTTAAGCACCCACAATACAAGAGTAATTCCTCGCATGGGGCAACGTTCTTTTTTAAGACTGTATATATTTATTTTACACTAGTAACATAGTCAATTACTAAACTGAAATGGTAATCTTAAACTTAATAGTAGAAAATGCAATAAACGACTGTACCGTTGGTCTTAGTCGGGCTGACTAATGGATGGACTTTCCAAGATCAGGCAAAATTTCCATCAGGAACTCGTCATTGTCGTATCATCTAGGACATATTAGTACTAGGTTGATAGTTATAATTATGTAGACTTACTTCATGTTAAATTAGTTTAAATGTAAGCCTGTTCTCCTCTGGCTTCTTCTTCGACTGTCATTGCCCGCAACAGACCCACACAACACTCCTTGCTGTAACGCCAATGGGAGGTTCATTTTATTTTACACTTTTCCTAGATTTCGGACGAGTGCTGCCCACCGCCCATTTAAGTGGGAAATTCGTTTTTCACTCCGAGACTAAACTTTTGTTACATGTCTATTTGGCCGTGGAATGTCCTCGTAGTTTGAGGATTAAACTTTGTTACAGTCAGTGAGTTCGGAGAACTGAGGGAAGTTGGTCTTTTGGGTCAATAACAAAGTGCAATAATAGCTGAATAAAGTTTGACCTAGAGATTGTCTATGTTTAGTAACATCTGTCGTAGCCAGCCGAGTGAGTCACTGCAGCAGTCAGGCTAGCGCATCAATTGCGAGCGGGGGATCGTCCGGGACTAAGGGCTTACTGGAGAGCTGCTACCTGCTCACTAATAACATCATCATAGTATCTGCCAAGCGCGGTGATTACGCCAAGACCCCGGAATTACGGCAGGCTTAACTGCGAGCACCGGACGTCTGCCTTCCCATATCATGATATCGCACTTAACCCAAATATTACCTTATACCTATAGCCATTTGAATGTATTATAACTACATAGTCACAATCAGTTATTAGTTAAAATTATAAGTTACCTTCCTCCATTCCTTCATTACAATCAGGATCACTGGAATACATACTGCGGCTGCGCTCTAACCTACAAGTTACTCACTCACGACATTAGTTAGACGTGTCTTTTACGAAATATTCCACTGTACCAGGAGTGCATGAAGTGCCGCAACTAAATATAAGTTCACAGAGGACATTGAATGCTGTTTGAGTACATAGTATCGACGTAGCAGGCGTCGAACTGAGCTGCCGAGTGTCCTCCGCCGAGATGTACAGCCGCTTGAATTACTGCCAAATTTCTAATATCGAGGTATCACCTTGTCATATTGTTGTCATACAGCAAACGTTTTGTAATAACTCTTGTTTACGTACACGACTTTCTAGCGCTAAATATTATAATATAGAACGGTCAATATTACTTACATTACCTAATCAAATGAATTACGATTTAATGTTAGGACACATAAACTCTTTGCTCAGTAGTCTGAGCTAGTATTCGCTTTTAGATAATAATTTAGAGATCATGTGCTTACGCAATCTCTGTAACGCACTCACAGACCTATTTTATTACTCTTAGCGAGTGCACACTTACAAGTTACAGGGCCGGTCGGCAGGACTGCATGAAACTGGGTAATTGCGCGCGCGACGAATGTATTTGAAAGTAGCGCGTCCCCGCTCCGCCCCGCTCACCCCGCTCCGCCCGGCGGCTCTTCCTCGCCGCAGTTTCCACTCAGCGCTCTATTACATTCTTGAAGCGAGTTGTTTAAATACTGGGATTATGATTAATACCGCGCGTCTCCGCTCGCCCGCAGTACTGAACTCGCAGCTTCATATGCTCGCTTTTTCACATTAATACAATGATATTTACAGTTATAATTTAACTACACCTTGCTTTTATAGTTTACGAATTTATTAATCATTTGGTTTACACCTTTATTTTATTTTCTACCGCGCGCGACTGCGAGAGCGCAGGCGATGTGCGGGTGGGAGCTCTGGGCCACAGAAGTGCAGGAAACTATTATTGTTTATAAAAATAACTGAAATAAATTATATGTACAAAGCTAAATGTACAAAGCTAAATGAAAGCGACGTCATTATATCTGTGAATGAGACTTAGGTTGAATCGCGAAACGATAATCGTTGGAAAATAAAAGCCACTGCCGTTGATACCGGCAGGAAAACTATTAATATATATATTTTTTTATTTTTTATTATAAAGCTGAAGAGTTTGTTCGGTTGATTGGTTGAACGTGCTAATCTCAGGAACTACTGGTTCAAATTAAAAAGGATGTGCAAATAGTCCATTAACCGAGAAAGGCTATCTATCATCACGCTACCACCAATAAGAGCGACATTTTTATTAATGCTGCATCAATAAAAAATGTTGCAGAAACGGAAAAAAAACTATTCCTTTTGAGAGTTTCCGTTGTATGCGCCGCGCAAACGGAATGTTTCCCTTTATAAGTCATAAAAAACTCAGTGCCAGCAAATGTCTCTTTTTTAAGTTTAACTCACTATTACCTTTTATGGTAATCAAATATATATATATGTGTTAATAATGCATTATTTGCGTGGAAATTATTTATAAACATGATAATAATCCATATAAATACGTTATTTATCACGAGTATTTCATTAAAATAAAATTGCCCTTAACATCGTTTGATTTCCATGAATATCTTAGAAGATATCATAGTTATAAAATAACTCCACAACGGAATAATAATCAAGTAGCACGCGCTTATTTATAATGTGCAAGGCAGGCAGTCATGGAGAGGGCGGGCGCGGCCGGCCGCCGCCGCCGCCGCCGGTGGTAGATCGGCGAGGTACCAAGCCGGTGGATAAAACTATCAACGATACCATAATCTGCCTAGCCTTTTCCTAACAAAAATCCGTAAAAAAGGCCTCCTTTTAGGAGAAGGACTCATAGCCGATGATTTGATATGAGAATATCCGACAAACACTTGGACGAAGTCGCGGGAAGAAGCTAGTATTTTATACAGTCAATAATTTAGCTGAACTAAACTTCCATTCATAATCAATTTAAATCAATATCACTTTGTACTTTAACAAGTGAACTGAGATCACGTCATCAAGTGGACCTGCGCAAGAGGCAGCAGAATGTCTACTGGCGAGAAGTATGTCCAGTGGAGTATGAGTAGAGGACACTACGATGTCCTGGTATGTGGTGCTCAGCAGTGTTATATTCATGGGTGTAGATTTACGCGGAGAAACGAACTTCCTGAGATGAAATCCATCTGCCACATAATTGACGCTATATATTTTAAGTTTCCATTTTTAAGTCTCCAAATTATTCTGTACAGTAAGTTTTCAAAGCAGATTGATGGTTTTAAATTAATAACTATAACTGACGTTGCTGACGCTGGCGGCAGGTGCACCTGACGGCAGTGTCCCCACGCAGTCACATCACTATGCATCATCCAGTTACGTCAGTGTGTGTATGATAGCACGCCCCCCTTTCCTTCACCTCCCCGTGTGCCCTGCCTACACCACCACCAACAGATTTATCGCATCGCAATGCAGATGCCCGACAATTGATTCCAATTGATACGTAGTGCGTTATGCCGCCAAAAGTAATGAATTACAGAAAACCCACTACGTGAGAATGTTGTCATTGTTGTGTACTCCTCGAATAATGAAACAAGTCACAGAAGAATTAGAAGTGAACGATGTCGACTCGCAAGCATACACATCAAGTATTACAGACTCCAGTTCATCGTGTATGAGTTGGGGTTGATGCCCAACAGAGAGTGTTTGTTTGTTTAGGGATGTTTATGTTAAATAAGTGTTTCCATGAAGTTTTTTAGTCCTAATGTAGGTACACAAGGTAAAACTATATAACCTAAAAGACATTTACTACAATGTCAAATGTAACATATAAGCAAAACGTATGTTGATATATGACCAAATAGATTATCACGAGCCTTCTGTATGTACCTACTGTGTAGCACTATACGCGTCTACATTTTTTGGTCGCCTGTAATCGCCGCATGAAAAACGCAAAGCGATCGCCCGTTTTATTAACGTATTGGATGCTTGCTTTAACGTTTCAATAATGAAAACCATGTCAATATTTATGTTTGCGAATAAAAGAAATATATGTCCTGAGCGCAATTTAAGCAATTTCTGTTTATTTCGGCGAATGGCTGAAAATGTCATTAATACCTACAAATAACGTCAACGACACTCCTAAACATGATTACCATGGAAACTGTTCAGCAGTAGACGTGGACAGCCATGGGCAAATATACGGAACAACACTGCGCCAGCTGCGACACGCCTCGTGTCTCTGTCACCTGTAGTGTTTCGTTCGAGTTCATCATTATTTGAATGTTTTGATTACAACAGCTGTAACGAGCAGAGTTTCAATTACCTCCCCGCCTCACGCACGACATGCGCTAGTACAATCAGTGCGCACCACCTGGGCATAGTGTGTGTGATATGTATAGACTGCGCCCTTGCACAGCTATACTACAACTAAGGATTGTAGCGCCATCAGATTACCATCACAATGCTTTGTAGTACAAGTTGTCGTCAAACGGTGGCGGCGCCTCTGAAAGAATTAGTTCCGAGTCGTGCGGTCGTATTATACGATAATTTCTCATTTTCCGTCGGCCGTCGGCTCTTTGACGAGACTCCGCGATACTATCGCGTCACACAATACCTTTGTGCTTTAAATAACGACTAATTCCATCGCTCGGTCTGTGTCCTGGTATGAGTGAAGTCGTTCCGAGTGTGCCTACTTATGCTTTTAACCCGTCAGTTTAGTATTATTAAAGGGTTCTGTTGAGACTCAGAGATAGGTGGTGGTATTATTTTCATACAAATACAAAATGCAGAGCTCCCTAAAACAGAATAGTGATGAAAAAAGGAATCATGGGCGAGAAGACTGGCACTTACACTGCGTCATTCACTTTTTTCCAAAATAAATAAACAAATCAATGCGTAACAGTATTAATTCGCTGCAACGTAACATATGCAATGAAAATGATTATCAGTATAAATCACAATTATTAGCTTCATGAAAGACTTCAATCCCGTGTCATAAAAAGCGATTAGCGTCACGTATTGTGTGAGCGGAACATTTGTGCAGCTAATATGTCTAAATTGAAATTTGGTGGAAGTACAATTGCAGTGGCTAATTACTATTGCGGCGCGACGGGCTGGGAGCGGGACCGGAGCGGCTCGGCAGCGGGCGGCTGCGGCTCGGCAGCGGGGCGGGACAGAACGGGAGCGGGGTGATGGTGGAACGAGGACTCGTCGCTGATCGCTGTTTAATTGCACGATAATTTCAGCAATGCTTGCACGGAATAAGTCAATGTCTAATTCATCTCACACGTGTAGGACATAGGAAGTGCAAGCGGTCGAGCGGGAAGCTTGACTCGCGACTCCAGTATATGTGTGCAGTATCGTGGATAGCACTGAAATAATAATGTAAAAGCTACTTCAGTTGTAAATCGCTATGTTATGAAAAAATGTGAAGGGAGTGATAACTGATCCTTGCGTTATACTCATGCACAGATGCTGCTGGTGGTGTTGACTACGTTTATTTCTGGTCACGAGTTCTCTATAAATAATTGTTAATAAAAATACTGTGGTCACCTTGTACACCTATTGTTACAACCATACCTTGCACATGTAGGTGGGTACGCCCTTTACTTCCTATTTTTTTTCACTAAATGGAGGCTTTAATTATGTTTTACATAAATATTAGAATAAATTACTTAATCCAATGCTTGAATTGCTAGCACACACCCTTAAACCTGTACCTGAGAGGTACAGGTTTAAGGGTGTGTGCTAGCCAACATGTGATAAAATTATTTATTATATAATTGTATAAAATTGAATATAAGCAATAATTTTATTTTGATAATGTATAACGCTGGTTCTTAAAACCTAACAGACAGACATGTGTTGCTGGGGAATTAGTTGCGCCACTTCTTCTTCCCAGCAATAACACATAGGAAGTGGTGAAGAGCGGGCGTTTTGGGGGCTGTCTTTTTGTAACTTTCACGTTCAAAAAGCTGATTTTCAGCCTAGTTTGAATATATATTTTTTTTTAATTTTAAATTTTGAAAAAGCGTGTGAAAAGCACGACCCCTGCCAATAACATTCTAACTAATATTATAAATGCGAAAATGAGTTCGTTTGTTACGCTCTCACGGAAAGACGGCTGGGCCGATTTAGTGCGGAGTGCGGAGGTGGAGGTGGAGGGGCTGATTATCTGAATACGTTAAGTAGCTTCCACGGAATGTGAACCAACTTGTAAAGTACATTAAAGCATTTTCCGATTTCCAAATGCAACAAATCATAACTTCTCAAAACATATAAATAGTAATACATAAAACACAACATAATAAACATAGCTAATTTTAATGATATTTCTGATAGACTACTCAACATTAATTCACATTCGGCTTTTACTTTAATAAGATATTGGAATAGAAGAGAATATATTAACATTATATCAATCACACTTATAGAAAAATATTATAGGTAATATTATTTACTAGCTTTCCGCCGGCGGCTTCGCCCGCGTGGACATTTTTTTTTACACCTTGGGTTACATTATTCAAGTTTTAGAAGGTATTCCTAATTATTTCTGGAAATAAATATAGCTTATGCCATTTCGTAAAGATGTAGCTTTCTAATGGT
The DNA here is from genome assembly GCA_963891755.1 of Pyrrhia umbra. Lineage (NCBI taxonomy): Eukaryota > Metazoa > Arthropoda > Insecta > Lepidoptera > Noctuidae > Pyrrhia > Pyrrhia umbra. The sequence continues at coordinate 13,513,302 of OY982934.1, forward strand.
GTAAGAATTTTTAAAATCGATCCAGTAGTTTTTGAGTTAGACCCTACAAACCAACTAACAAATATTTCCACTCTCTATATAATTAGTATAGATATAAAATACAATTAAGAATTGTGTATTGAGTATAAAATAATTGTATAGAAGACATAAAAAAGGTTTATTAGAAGAAGTTTATTGTTTAATACGAGTATTTATTAATACCTAATATATTTTTAATATTTTACATATTTACTAAAAAGAAGTTTAATATATATTACAAGTAAGTATATACTATTCTCAAAGTAAAGATCTTCTGTAAACCCCTATTGGCACTTAGAAACAGTGAGCGTAGTCTTTTCTACGCAAAGGTCGTAGCGTTCGTAGCATTCGTAGCACTCGTAGCCTAGCTTACACTCCGATGCATTATTTAATTTTATCCGCGTCCGACCGCAGTCGCTACTCGCCGACACGCCAACTTATCGGATGATGGCTACACCTCTGTAAGGCAGACAGTTGATCGATCATTGTGTACTTAATATATTTTTATAATATACGTGAAATCGGAAGTTAACTGGGACGCTAAGGGACAGTTCATTTACCAAGTACCTCAAATCTCCAGGTATAAAAATACATATCTGTCTCATTTACAAAGGGTTCCTAACAGAGATGAGAAGTGAGAGGCGATTATTAAATAAAATATATTATATTGTTATAAATATATTATTAACATTAATACTTAAACATTAACAATACATGAGTTTCTATATAAAAAATAGAACCGGTTCAAAAACACTACAAATCGAAAATTATACATCGTTGTACCAATACATCGTTCTAAAACTTGGTGTCTCCGATTAGGTATTGTGTTGTGTATGTTCACCCCCGACTTCTATATCGATGATGATGTATTGATTATTTTTCAATTTGTGTTTCTGAAGTCGGTTCTATTTTTTGCAAAAGAGATTTTTATTTCTCGCCTTTCGGTAACTTGGTTTGTAAATCACAAATAACTCTGTACCTCTGCTTTCCCCTTTAGAGCTTAGAGGCGTGATATTATCCTATAAAATGGTGAAAACAATACATAGGCATGCGATTGCAGTAATCGTGGGTCCTTTGCTGTTAATTATTGAAGAGTTCCATTGCCTATCTCCGAAGATCTTCATCAGATCTAAGTATATACGAGTATATATACTCATAACTTTCTTGCAAAATATGCATTTAAATAGTGAAAACTCCATCCAAATCGGATCTGTTTTTGAGAAATTCGCGCAGATACAAATATACATACGGATCGAATACAGAACACAAAAACTAATAAAAAACGGAATGTACTTGCTAGACACTCCGCTTTGATAAATTGTATCAGTCTTTTGTTAGTAACAATAAATACATCACGCATACGTAATACTTATCAAATTAAAAATATATTTAAATGTTTCAAAATTGCACAAAAGAAAACATAATCAATCGCTCGACAAACGGACCAAGTGCGCGCAACATCGCACAAGAATTAAAAACTCTGCAAAAGTGTTCGCTTTTCGAACATCCGAATTCCTACCAACATTAATCCGCCTGGGAAGGGGGCGAGAGGGGCACGGGCGGCGCGCTAGGGGAGAGGAGGGTGCGGAAGTTTGTGCTTCAGATCAAAGGCTTTTGTCTGTGGATTAACAAGTCGGTGTACAAATTATTTGGGTCGCGGGTCGTGTCGCGCTCGTCTCGTCGTCGTGTCGTCGCTGTGTCCGAGATCACTTACATCACAAAAAGTAGCACTTGTCATTATTTTATTGAGATTATGAGTTAGAAACAGTGTGAGGGGGAGCGGCAGCGCGCCGTGCCGCCCGCCGCGACTGGTCCGCGAGCTGCAGGGCTTGCGAGCGCTGCAGTGGGCCTTCTGCTCGGGCCGCCGCTGCACCAGCTCGAGCTCGGTGTCCGCCAAAGTGATCGGTCGCTTTGTGATGTTGCTCCGTCAGCGGCATTAAATGTTTAGCTTATTGAGCGAATGTCTGTATTGAAGTCAAACATTCTGTTGATCGGTATCTATATACAAAATACATTTTCAATAGAAGAATCCATATTATTTAAATCCACAAGTAACATACGTGGCGCTATATAGGAAGCTAAAAGCCTTCCTGATGAAATAGGCATATTACTCTGTTAAAAAAATCCTTAAGGAAAAATAAAATTATTATTAAAACGATTGTAATACTTAGGCCTAAGTTCACCGACAAGATAACGGTCCGATTTACTTAAAACAGCTGTTTACCATAAATTCAAACTTCTAACTTTCGATGGGTAGGGTAATGTATTATTGGAGATTTTTATTCCTGAAACGGTCGATTACCAAGGGTTGAACAATCTGGGTACCACGAAAATTCCCGCATCCTGGTTAAAAAACGTTTTTGTTTAACGGACCGATTACGTAACCATCTGTCGGTGAACTTGGCCCTTAATGTAATATGTCATAAATTAACAAAAGAATAGTATGACACATATACAATATATGAATAATAATAATTAATATAATTTAATGTAAACTGTATAACTGTAATATTGAGTGTCTACGCACATTTTATTCAATACTAGTGGCACGCCCCGGCTTCGCACGGGTAGGCAGTCTTTGTTTTCAAACCGACTTCAAAAAACGTGGTTCTGTATTTGACCCATATGTACCCGTATGTATGTGTTTTTTATGTCCGCGATTATCTCAAAAACTACTGAATTGGATAGGAGTTTTCGTTCTTCAAAAGCATAGTCAATATAATACATAATATAGTATAATGGGATCTAATGAAGTTCTTCGGAGATAGTCAATGGAACTCTTCAATGACTAATAGCAAAGGAACAGCGATTACTGCAATCGTATGCCAGTGATTGTTTTCACTATTCTATAACACATCACACCTCTAAGCTTTAAAGGAGAAAGCAGAGATATAGAGTTCACCCTTATTCAAGGTGATGAACATTTGTCTGGACATTAGGATATTGTTAGGTATTTATTTAAATTACAAACTACTACACTCAAAAGCGAACTGAAAAACTTTTTTGCAGAAATAGAACTGGCATGGAAAATAAAAGTGAAAAATAACTAATAAATCGTTCCAGAAGTCGGTGTCTCCAATTAGGTATTGTGTTGTGTATTTTTGATCAATTTTTGCAAAAAGTTTTTTTTTTTTAGGAATAGAAAATCATCTCCCGACTCTTCCCGCTGTGGGCGGAGCGGGGGTAAGTGCCAGACTGACTTAAATCGATCCCTTATGTTCTCTTCTTCGCTCTTTATTTTCTTAGGTCGCGGTAGCTCTTTCGAACAGCGCCCTCAGGCACTTTTCCTGGGGTGGGCCCCGTCAACTATGCTAACATCTCATTGAGGCATGCGTGGAACTCAAACGCGCCGTCTACGCGGGCCTAATTCTAACCGGACGGCTAGCCACTTATTGCTTAAAGTCTGCAGGCCCGGGCCTGCAGTGGCCTAGAGTCGATTCCTGGATCCAAATGCTGATGGCTAGGCTGGGGCGTGAGGTTTGTTTCTCCCTCTCGCATCTCGCTATCTCCTTCTCTAGCATGACTGTTTCGCATAAGGAGGCAACTGCTTCCTATTCCCACTCGCTTTGGACCATGGTTTGAACCAGGGCCAAACGTTAGAGGTCACCGCCACCCAAGCGGGGCAAATCACCACTGTATGCTCTACTGTATGATTCTCACAGTGTCGACACCCCGACGGTAAGGAACAGGACAGGACTCCCAAAATATCCGTGTCCGGTGAGAACCTGCGTCAGGCGTAGGTATAGGATCTGCGGTAGGGCAAGATACCGTGGCTAGGAATTAGCAAAGGGAATTCTAGATTCTTAAGTTCTGAAGTGTGAAATAGAATTAATTCTATGCAAAGCGCAATTTTTTTTGCTTTTAATTATTCCACTGTTATGTATGAAAAGAGGTCATTTTTATACATAGAATGCATGAGAATTAATCACCATGCTTACTAAAGTGGAATAACATAATATGATGACTTGAAAGCCCTTACTTTTAACAAATTCGTAACTTAATTCTTGAAGCCGCTAAAGGTGAAAAATATTATGTGAAATTAACTAAAAGAAAAAGAAAATTGTGTATACACCAAACTCAAAAAAAAAAAAAATATATGTGGGATTCGAACTCGATGTAACCGGTTCGCATGATCATTAATACAGCCCCTCCGCTACAGTGCTCGTTGATATTACAGGTAAAACTGACGTTCTAATACAACGTATTTTCAATTTTAATTACTGCTTATCTGCCTTAGAAACGGGCGTGATGATTTTCATGTCAAAGATTGTAATGATAACGAAAATGCATAATTATAAAAACTTGTTAGGTCATCCCATTACAAACTTATTTCAATGCCTCACTGCTCATTCCCCATAATAATCAGCGTGATGATTTGTAGCCTAAAACTTGACCCGATTCATAAGAAACATTTTTGGTGAATTTCAAGTAAAACTGTTCAGACGTTTTCGCGTAAAGTTAAAACATATTTTTAATCTTACAAACTTAAAATTTGAATTTTTCACCCTAGGGCTAAAATATTGATAAACTGTGAAACACGTATTTAATTATTTTCATTTTACAGTGTTTCTACAAAATTTAAGTTTAATTGAATCAAAAATAAAACTTACTCCATACAAACTTTCTACCCTATTTTAGTATACTTAGGGTTAGAATTTTCAAAAATCCTTTCTTATTACTTGTCTAGGCAATAAAAGGCACCTCCTGTCCAAATTCCATTACTCTAGGTCCAGCCGATTCGGCTCTGCGTTGATGAGTCAGTCATTCAGTGTATGAGGTTGTCATTTTTAACCGACTTCAAAAAAAGGAGGAGGTTCTCAATTCGATCGGTATTTTTTTTTTTTTTTTTTTTTTTTCTATGTATGTACACCGATTACGCTGAGATTTATGATCCGATTTACGTGATTCTTTTTTAGTTTGATGCGGAATAGATGCCATTTGGTCCCATAAAAATTTCACATGGTTTGGCCCAGTAGTTTTCATTTTGTGAACATTTTTTACATTTTTGTTTACATCGATGACGTAATTGTTTCGGAGTCGATTTATATTTTCCGTTCCCGTTTCTTGATCTATATTTTTTAAAGCTGCACCTTTCGTAGGCCTACCCATAGCTACTTAAAAAAAAACTATTTAACATATAATTATGACAATAAAAACAACGAAATGTTATAGCCTTCCTTATGTAATCTATAAAAATCCTGTAAAAAATACTGTAGTTTACAGAGCAACTTATTACAGACACTAAAAAGTAAAAAATAAATTTAAAAAAACTACGTTTAAAAAAACCGACTTCAAAAAAAAAACTAAAAAGTATTAAAAAAGTATAAAATAACTTAATAAAGATTTAACACAAACCTAATACCTTTAATATTAATAAAACACCATTATTTGTATGTGTTACCTATTGACAGGTTTGAAGTCGGTGCCAAGTCCTAAACAAAATGAAATTCCTAAAGATTAACCTACGTAAATAAACTTAAAGAACAATGTGAATTAATGTGAAACAGATGAAAACTTTTTAATACCTGAATGAGTAACACTATTACATTTGGCTTGGCACCGACTTTAAACCTGTCAATAGGTAACACATACAAATAATGGTGTTTTATTAATATTAAAGGTATTAGGTTTGTGTTAAATCTTTATTAAGTTATTTTATACTTTTTTAATACTTTTTAGTTTTTTTTTTGAAGTCGGTTTTTTTAAACGTAGTTTTTTTATATAATAGTATAGATATACCCCCAGACAAAGAAACTGCATCAAAGTTTTTATTTAAAGAATAATTTATGGCCCTTTTCAGTATACAAACATACACTTAGGGATAATGTTACTACGCTGTTATGAAGTTAACGAACCAAACTATAGGTTTAATTTTTTTGTATAAAAAGTTGGAATACTTGGTTAAAATGTTTTTTTTCAAAGGTAGGTGCGTGTTGAACATTGATGGAGTTTATAGTCCGTCAGTGTACATTTATAACCATGAAAATTGCAATACCTTAACAGGCGACTAAGGTCTTAGAACCTACCTGTTGTTAACATCTTCAAAATTCTGTAAACTTAGTTCGCAATAAAGAATTTGAATTGAACTTGTAAGGATGTTAGTTCCACACCAGCCGTTTCCCCCGATCGCAAGCACAGTGAGGAACCTTCTCCTTAACCCAGATATAAAGTACCTTCCATCATCTTCTTTCTCATTCATCTTCCATCATTCATCAAATTTCATAAAAATCAGTTCAACCGTTTTACAGTCAGTCAGTGGCCTTTAACATCTACGAAAGATGATTCAAACAGTGAAAGCATAACAAACAACGTATTTAACTTGTTTTACTACATACTGTTTTTTATTACATTATTACTAGCTGTTTCCCTTTCCAGTGTTAAAGCCCCATACCAAATTTTATCTAAATCGGTGCAGCTGTTCAAGCGTGATGAGTTAACACACAGACAGACACACTTTCGCATTTATAATATTAGTATATATGGATGACGGCTTTTGTAGTTATCTATTATTATACGGAGGTTTGGAAAGCCTTTTAGATTATTCCAGCTATCCGAAAGAACAGTGGACTAGCACGGATGAACCCATGTAAGGTTAATATTGGCATTTTTTTTTATTAAAAAGCAAAAGAGTTGTTCAAACCGTAGAAGGGCCAATCCATAACACCCAAAGATTTAATTAAGGTGTTAAATCTCAATAAAGTATGTGAAAAACGGGTATAATCCATTGAAAAACCGCTCACATTAACTTTTTTAGCGCGTTCGTGCTGGGCCCACGGCAGGCAGGCTGGGCCAGGGGTGGAGCTGACGACTATACAATCGGTCGGTACGGTACGGTCTGCCTCGGCGTCCACAACTTTGTCAATTATACAGGTCAAATATTAACCCGCAGTTAATCTATTCATTGCTCTTTACGTTTTATTTGTTGTCTGAACCCGCTGCCGGGGTTTGTATCCCTCCGAACGATTTACATTTGATGGAGTTACGCAGATTAGTCCGTGTGCTCTCGTCGAACGACACAACTTCTACTAACTTCAAATTGTTGAGAGTGCCTGAATAAATTAAATGAAAGGGAATCATTTCTCCTATTTTATGACTAAGTTTCAATTCGTCCGCGACCGCGACCGCCGCCCGCTACTAAATATCAACAGATTTATGTTATTGTCTGTACCACGAGTTCATTAGCATGCACAGGTATCCTGCAGTCGAGCGTTATAATAAAATGGACTACAGCCACGACCACGTGACCGAGTGTGCTGCACGGTCACTGCTCCACAAACCTCAGAGGGTCACACTCGATTATAGAACACCAATGGCACCATGTGCGGTCAGGGGACCCCCGCTCCGTCAGAAATTAAGTTCCCTATGGGGTCTATACAACAGGCTGCGCACTATGCTCGTCTGCTCCAGTCTCGATACTTTCACGCACTCACACACTCGTTTATAATAGAAAGATATAGAGGGAGAGAGAAAGTCGCATGGATAGAGCGTATCTAAGACTTTTTCCTCGTGACGATTTGTACCGGTCAACTCCTACCGTAAGCCGCGTTCAGGAACTTCCTTCCAATAATATTCTATTTCCAATTTTTCAAGCACAATACAAAGATTAAGTTAAAGCATTCTGAGGCTGCTCTTCGGTTCATGATGCTAGGCAATCGAAGTGCACGTTATGATCTGACTGTTAACTCTGTCATCATGTTCAAATTCAAGTTTTATCATCGCTCTCAGGTTATATCCAAAATTCATTGTGATCGTTATAACCTTTATTGCCAAAAATTAAATAATGGTAATGACAGTTTCATGCACGGGACTACAGAGTCGTGGAACTTTGAGGAGTAATTGTGGGATCATGGTCGCTACTCTCCGTCCACCTAACGTATTTCTCATTATAATGATATTTATAATAGTACATCTGCAGGTGTTTCTTATGACCAATGTCTCATAACGTTAACGACAGTCAATTGAGTTATGTCAGTTGAACCCCAAATGAAAACATCTACAAAAGACTAAGAAACCATTCGTGTAGCAGAATATCACGCGTTATCACGCGTCATCGACTATAGCTATACATTACACAACAATTATCAATATTTGTTAATCAGATTCCAATATATAAATAAAATTCCAATATAAACTGTAATATTATCTATTCAGTATTTTAACTTCATACAAATGGATGAAGCGCGAGCTATGCCTACACGCCTCGATGTCGGCATGCGCTCGGCATACCGACAGTCGCGACTGTGCCGCAGTGACGAATGGACGGTATATGTATTTATTTTTAACAATAACTGCGCGATTTTTTCCCTAAAAATTAAGTTCAAGTACATCTATCTATACTATTATATAAAATGACAACCTCATACACTGAATGACTGACTCATCAACGCGGAGCCGAAATGGCTGGACCTAGAGTAATGAAATTTGGACAGGAGGTACCTTTTATGTCCTAGACAAGTAATAAGAAAGGATTTTTGGAAATTCCGACCCTAAGTATATTAAAATAGGCTTGAAAGTTTGTATGGAGTAAGTTTTATTTCTTATTCGATTAAACTCAAATTTTGTAGGGACACTCTAAAATGAAAATAATTAAACACGTGTTTCACAGTTTTTCAAGATTTTAGCCCTAGGGTGAAAAATCTATACTATTATATAAAATGACAACCTCATACACTGAATGACTGACTCATCAACGCGGAGCCGAAATGGCTGGACCTAGAGAAATGAAATTTGGACAGGAGGTACCTTTTATGTCCTAGACAAGTAATAAGAAAGGATTTTTGGAAATTCCGACCCTAAGTATATTAAAATAGGCTTGAAAGTTTGTATGGAGTAAGTTTTATTTCTTATTCGATTAAACTCAAATTTTGTAGGGACACTCTAAAATGAAAATAATTAAACACGTGTTTCACAGTTTTTCAAGATTTTAGCCCTAGGGTGAAAAATTATGATTTTAAGTTTGTAAGAAAAAAAATCTGTTTTAGCTTTACGCCAAAAGGTCTGAACAGTTTTACTTGAAATTCACCAAAGATGTTTGTTATGAATCGGTTCAAGTTTTAGGCTACAAATCATCACACTAAATATTATGGGGAATGAGCAGTGAGGTATTGAAATAAGTTTGTAATGGGATGACCTATCAAGTTTTTATAATTACCTATATGCATTTTCGCTATTATCTTTGACATGAAAATCATCACGCCCGTTTGTAAAGAAGATAAGCAGTAATTCAAATTAAAAACACATTGTGTTAGAATGTCAATTTTACCTAAAATGTCAAGGAGCGCTGTAGTGGAGGGGCTGTATTCATGATCATGCGAATCGGTTACATCGAGTTCAAATCCCACATATTTTTGTTCTTTTTTTGAGATTGGTATTTACTTATTTATTTTTTTGGTTGATATCACATAATAATATCTTTCACCTTAACGGCTTCAAGAATTAAGTTACGAATTTGTTAAAAGTAAGCGCTTTCAAGTCATAATGTGTAGATGTTATTCCATGGTGATTAATGCCCATGCATTCTATGTATGAAAAGGGCCTCTTTTCATACATAAGAGCGGGATAATTATAAACTAAAAAAAAAATGCGCTTTCCATTGAATTCATTCTATTCCACAGTTCCACACTTCAGAAATTAAGAATCTAGAATTCCCTTTGCTAATAAACAAATCATAAGAAAACGGATGAACCTGCGTGGGGATTGTTGTGGCGTTAAATCCTCTCTTCGCGGAGTGGCTAAGGAGGCACCACGGCATCTTGACCTACCGCAGATCCAATGCCTATTCCTGACGCAGGTTCTCACTGGACACGGTTATTTTGGGAGGTTCCTGGATCGAATCAAGCGAGTGGAAATGTCGGGGTGTCGACACTGTGAGGATCACCTGGAGGTCACGGTGGAACATACGGTAGAGGTCTGCCCCACTTGGGCGGCGGCGATCTCTCACTTTCGGCCCTGGTTCAAACCATGGTCCAAAGAGAGTGGGAATAGGAAGCAGTCACCTCTAATGCTAACCAGTCATGCTGGAAAAGGAGATAGCGGGTTGCGTGAGGGAGAGACAAATCTCACGCCGCAGCCACGTCATCAACATTTGGAGCCAGGAATCGACTCCAGGCCACTGTAGGTCCGGCCTGCAGACTTTGAGCAATAAGTGGCTAACCGTCCGGTAAGGATTAGGACGGGCCTAATCAGCGGGAAGACTCGGGACATGATTTTTCATTCCTAAAAGAAAACATTTTTTTTGCAAAAATAGAATGCAAATACACAATACCTAATTGGAGACACCGACTTCTAGAATGATGTCTATTAGTTATTTTTAAATTTGTATTGTGTTCCAAGCCAGTTGTTTTTTGAAAAAAAGTTTTTCAGTTCTCTTTTTAGTGGCTCAGTTTGTAATTTAGATAAATTACAATATCCTAATGTCTAGACAAATGTTCATCACCTTTAATAAGGGTGAACTCTATATGTCTGTTTTCTCCTTTAAAGCATAGAGGTGTGTTGTTATGTTATAGAACAGTGAAACCAATCACAGGCATACGATCGCAGCAATTGTGGTTCCTTTGCTATTAGTAATTGAAGAGTTCCATTGGTTATTTACCAAGAAATTCAACAGATCCCAATAATATATATTGTACTAAAACCTTTCTTGAAAATTATGCATTTGAAGAACGACAACTCTCATCCAATTCAGATCAGTAGTTTTTGAGAAAATCGGGGACATACAAACACATGCATACCGGTCAAATACAGAACCACCTTTTTTGAAATCGGTTAAAAAACAGAGACTACCTACCCGTGCGAAGCCGGGGCGGGCCACTAGTATTTAATATGACGAGTAGGATATATTGTGCTGTTTTTGGTTGCAAAAAATCGTCAATAACGCATCCAGAGATAACATTTTTTAAATTACCTGGATACTCCGGAAGGTATAACTATAATTTTTGTATATGTCTGTCTACTAAAAACGTAATCTGTTTTTGCTTTTAATAGTGCCGTGACGTGATAATATTACCGTGACTGTAGAGTTACTGTCGGGTCCACGATGTTACACTCGTATCATATTTTCTGAGAGAGTGAAATATTTGTCCTCAGTTAGTGACTTGGCATTCGATTCAATGGTTACACTCATATAAACATTATGGCATAATACACTAAACACATGACCAATATAACTCAATACGCGACCGCTTCAAGTTTTAAGAAAATTATTTGATCAGCGTCGTAGGTAGGTACTTCGTACCCACCCCAGCAACGGTTAGGCATACCTACGTACGTAATGATAGCTGCAGACCGAGTGCGGCAGCGAGCGCCGACACCAACTTAGTGCTAACTAATTATGAGCATAATTATGAACTAAGCGAACTAAGTCGGGGATATGGCAGCTCAATGTCTATCGCGTCGCTTCCATAACTGGGGCCGTGTGGCTCTAGCTGCGATACTGGTCAACACACAGTCACAATATGGGATCTTTATATAACTCTGTGTTCAGACAGTTTAATCATTTCTGTTATTGATTTCCTGTTGAAAATTCGTTCGGTAGTTTTTGAGTTAATTGCGTACAGACAGACAGATGGAAGCGGCGGGAGAACTGCGTTGTATGATAAATATATAGTAACAGTGATAGTGATACCTTATCATTCTGCGATCAGTTCAAGAGACACATTCTACGATGAGTCAATGAATGTCGACAAGTAAACGTTACGCGGCGGACCGATTGAATATGGCGCTCTGTGGCGCTGCAACTGAGTGCGACCACGTCGAATGTAAAGCGGCGCGTGTCAATGAGCAAACGTAGATCGCGACCGCTCCGCCGCATACCAATCGCTTGCGGGGCGCCGGGCGGTGCGGCGACGCACAGACCTCTGCGGTGCCGTGCGGCCCGGTGCGGCCCAGTGCGGTCCGGTACGGCCCGGTGCGGTCGCCGCTCTACTGTAGATAATTGCAACAATTATCCGCAGCCGCTCGGCGCCCGCTCACGCAGAGTGCTGGGAGACTTTCCGTTTTGTGGCGTTTCTGTTACTACTGTGATGTACCGACCACGTTAATCCATTTTACTTTGGATTATGTTCCTCCAATTTGTTTGATTAAAAATATATTCATTTGATTTTTACAACTGCCTTCATAAACGAGTGTTATGTGTACCTACATATAGTATTCACGTATGTTATAAGTTTAAAACGTGTGAGTTTTTTTATTCCACCATATCTTCTGAATGTCTAAAAACCGATTTGGTTGTATGATTTTATATAATGCCATAAGAGTCCGTGCAACACTCCGAGTAAAATCTATTTTCTATACACTATATACCTACTTATAACAAATCTGTAGAGAGGTCAATTCTGTACATGAAATATATTTCCAAAATAACTATCAGGGGGTGATTAGGGATTGATACTGATGCCAAAAATGCAATCAGTAAAATTTTTGTCTGTTTGTCTATCTGTGTAAACGTTATAGAAACAAAAACTACTAGACGGATTTTAACGAAACTTGGTACAATTATTTTTCATACTCCTGAGCTGGTTATAGTATACTTTTCATCACGCTACAATCAATAGGAGCAGAGCAGTGAAGGGAAATGTTGGAAAAAGGGAGAAGTTACTCCATTTTTTAAGTTTCAGTCGCGTGTGCAACCTTAATGGTTACAGCTACACAGAAATCAAGGCTATAGGCTATATATCATCACGCTAAGACCAATAGGAGCGGACCACCACTATTCCACGGGGACGAAGTCGCTGGCAGAAGCTAGTAGACTAATAAAAACACTATCACTAAAATGTATAATTAAAACGTAATAATAAAAAAACTCGACTGCTACATAAATGGAGAAGAATAAAACAAAGTCCAATACTAGAACTGTGTTAGAAAGTTACAACACACAGTGGGACTCGGAACCCAGTGGATATGTACACCGGCTCAAATGTGTAGTTCGTGGCAGTCGGGTATTTAGATTTTTTAAATTTAACTTTTTTATTTTTCGTACTTTACAGAGGTCAGCCGGGAGAAGCGCGAGTACTCCTAAAACTACGTTTTATTTTTGCTGCCGCCATTTTGTATGATATACTCTATGTCACTCCTACATCTGAGACAAATTTAATAATACCTTATTATGTTGAAATCCGTCAAACAGTTAAGGCTGTAGAGCGCGTTTTTTAAATACCTTAGATATAGTTTTTATATTATAATTTCCTCTAAAAATTGCCCAGGTCAGTCCTGGGGTATATGAGATTAAAATAAAATCTAAATCGACTCTTTCCCAATTATCATTATTTACCTCATACTGGATTTATAATTCTAAGTGAATACAGTAGCTTCACAGGTCAGCATAGCGATCAACGTAGCATATTACATGCACTCAGCGAGTTTGTAAACTTGTTTATTTATTGTATAACTTGCGCAAAGTTACGCGATCTGTTCATCCCAATTATTTATCCGCATTGCGTGTGCGTACTTAGTACAGAGGTTGTTGTTAGTTTGATTAACATTAAGTGAATGCCGACAGCCGCCGCCGCGCCGCTCCGCGCGGGCCGGCTCGCGCTCGCGCCCACACTCATGTCCGCGCACATAGCTTTAATTACTTGCCGTCACATAAAATCACACATATTATAAGTAGATAAATGTTTCGACGTGGCAGGAGTGGATTTTAAAAAAGGCGGACATAGGATCGAATATGCATATATCCTCAAACAAAAAATTGTTTTATATAGAGAATGTAACACTGATTAATACTTATTACTACAACTTTTAAAAAAAATAGCTCGATCATGACCAAAAAAAATATTGAAAATAAAATGTATGGGAGAAAATAGATTTTACTTTTTTTCTCCGTTCGGTATCAAATTATAGCAAGCAAACCTTATATTCTGATAAGTACCTGATGTCCTTAACACGATGACATAAAAATTGCTTACGTATCCCTGCGGCCTTGGCGCCTACGATGCTTTAAAGTTTGAAATTGCAATTTGGAATTATCTTAATTACTTACGTGTTTTTCAATTAAGATAAAATCAAAATATCATCTATACATATAATACTTTAATAAAATAAGAATTACAACATTCCTATTCAGGTATTTGGTAGATATTTATTATTTTATTATAATAAAAAATAGCAATAAAACTCTTCAACTGTACTTATGTAACTGAATACACGTATTGATTCGTTGACAATTCGTAACTGACAGAAACTACTCCTCTGATAAATCAATGACTTACCCCCACCACCGAAGATATCGACGACGCTGATTGACTATTGAAGATGTGGTACTAACTTTGTCAGTCACTACTTGCGAGCGTGTATTTGTTATTAATATCTGTGCATGAAACAATTAAAGGCTCTGGCTATTGTCCTGTTAAGCAGGTCGAATGAAGTTAGATGCACCCTGCAAGAGGTCATGTGCTGCACTGTGCGTGGTCCCGGTGCAGTATCACGTATGTAGGTCCGTGCGTGCGATGTTTGGGGAGTGATCTCGGCGTCTCCCGGCGCTCGCCTCGCCAGTTTAAACTTGCACGCGACGTCCTACGCGGGCGACCTCATACGCACACGCACTACACACATACACCCGTGTGTGTCGCGAACTATACGAATTGTTTCGTAATATCGAAGACCGTAGAGTCGTTGTTATGACAGCTCTCTTTGAAGTGTTCCAGCGCGTGTTTAGTTAAGAGTTACGCCGGGATCTGTTGTATTATTCGGTTTGTTCGCACGGGCCCCGGCTCGTCTCAGCTCACGTGAAAAACAAAGGCTCACATTTTTATTTGAACTCGATTGTTATCCCCAACGTGTGCCGGGGCTGCCCCGCGGGCCCACAATCTCTCGCTTTTGTAGCACGATAAGCTGCAGAGCGAGGCGCGGGCGGCACGATTCGGAGGGGGGGGGGGTTGGTTGGTTCGAGAGGGATGATTACACCCGATAGGGATACCCTTCAACTCGAAGGGATTGCCGCCGACCGAGTGAGCCAAAGAATTCTTCAAAAGAAACGGCCGCTTTGATAACATTAAAAATAGTTCTTGTGCTTTCGACATCAACATGTAGGTTATCTTTTCCTTTGTACAATTGAGCAGGATGAACCGGGCATGCGTCGGGAGGGTTCCACCAGTAAGCGTATCAATTAAATGATATTCCGCGTCAACCTGTGTCTTGACTATGTTGGTGCGTACACCTTTTTAGTAAAAAAGGAACTTTGATAAGCTGACAACATTCCTGACTATGTTGACCTTTGAACTTGCGTACAATACGCAGGTACATCTATCCTATCTATACAGACATACAGATGAATGTTAGTAAATTTGTCTTCTGTGTGTTCCTAAACCATCCGTGCCATCTGATGAAACCTTGGTTTGTTGCTTACGGCCGCGAAGGTTCCTGGCACACAAACGTGCCAAAAACCTCTCTCAGCTCCCAGACATTGTGGAGCCACGACTTCTTTCTGCGTCCAACGCTTCCCTTGCGAGACCTAACCCATCATTTTTTTTTGTAGGAGTAGTAGTGAGTGGCAAGTGGTCGAGATATTATGTTTTACGCTTCACAAAAGTTCTCTATTTTGGCGAGCTCTGCACAGGACTTCCACATTCATGATTCTCTGAGTCCAACTTATATCAAACATTATGTCTGTATATGACCACAATTCTGCTTCAATACGTTTACTACGTCTTCTTTTAGCCACCAATATTTGCATCTGTATTTAATTATTGGCCATATGTAGCAGTGCAGGAGACAAGTACGCAAGCCAATCTTTAAATTTAGATTGCATAAAACGATTCTCATGGCGTTAGAGGCCCTGCGGGCGACTTCAATTCTGGTTTTAATTTCTAATTAACGTCAGGCATGTTCCCAAATATTGATACTTGCGCACCCTTCCAATGATTTCTCTCGAGACTGTGATGCTTGCGTTAGTGACAAGATTCTTAGATATTACCATATATGGCAATTTTAGCAAATATTAAAGTAATTATTAAAGCGCCTACCTAACCCCTATGAAGCTCAGGGAGTCTGTGCCTGTGTAATTAAATGATCTTTACATGCTAAGATCTTAGCGCACCTGATGTACGGGGCATTTGTATAAGCTATAGTTAGTAGTTGTACAAGGTATAGTACAAAGGAGTGTGCCAAGAAGTCACGAGTGCTATGTGCACTGTACAGACTACACTGCACTTATTACGAGCAGACTCTGATCTGAGAGTTTTGGCGTACCGCGAGTATCGCGCGGCAGTACGCGCTAGTACGCGGTGTTCTGTCGCGAGTTGAATGCCTAGCTAGAAACAGTATTACTTAATAGTTTATTAGTGTGAAAAATCATCAAATTAAAGGCCCAAGAGCCAGGCCGCCGCGAGCCAGCTCCATACCCAGCACACCACTGCGCTGGTCACTCTTCTGCCTACCCTTATGCCAAATCAGATATCGCTTTAACATATCTATGTCTACGTGACTAGCCATGCTGCAATAGTTTCCCCCTCTATAGAGTTTGACCGCACTGGTCACACTACATGCATCTAAAGCATGTGTACATCATGCACATGTAAGGCGAGTTATTTGCACTATTGTCCGGTCCAAATTTGTGAATCGTGATACTGTATTTGTAGCCTATCACAGTTATGTAGAATCTATTATGCGATATGGTCTCATTTTCTGGGGCAATTCAACGGATAAAGAACAAGTATTTATAGCACAAAAGAGGTGCATTCGTGCAATATGTAACTTGCACCCTAGAGATAGTTGTAAACCGCTCATTCAGTCGTTAAATATTCTTACATTTCCATCTCTTTATATCTATGAGGTGGCGGTGTTTGTAAGAAGTAACTTACAATTATTTACAATAAAGCCCCCAGCAGATCCAAGGTTGAGGAAAAGGGAGTCTAATATTCTAAGAATTGAGCATAGCAACACTGCCCTTTTACGGAAAAACGTTTATGAAATAGCTCCAAGAATATATAATAAAATACCTCATGACTTAAAAAAACAAAATATAAATGTCTTTAAGAAAAATCTGAAAGAACTGTTAATAAAGAAATGCTGCTATTCAATAAGTGAATTTTTAGAATGATTATAAGTCATATAATTAATTTAGATTTTAATAAATAACAGTATTATATAATTAATATAGTTTTCGAAACAGACTGTATAAATATGTGTAATAGAAGAAATAACTGTAATTACAATAGCGATTAATATTATTATATAAATATAATAGAGTAAGAGAGCCAAACAATTAACATAAATTATAAAATAAAATACAATATTATATAAAGGTAAGCAGTGAATAGATATAAGTGATGGAATTAAATAGTATTATATAAATGTGATAGTATTACATATATAATCATCGGTTAATTGAAATTAATAATAAATTATTTCAATAGAATATAAGTAATTATCGTTTAATATAAATTGCGTACAGGCACAATGTAGCGGTTCCTGTAACTGTAAAGCTTCGTTCAAACTGAGGCGAATCCCGCGCGCGATGCGGGACGCGATTCGCTCGCGCCGATTGCGTCATGTAACGAATATAAACCTGTTCGAATTGACGCGACTAGTCGCACGCGCTGCAGCGAAATATATGCGGGATCTGCGCGGGATTTGTTATTATTCGAAATGCCGTTGAACCTTGAACTATTTTTACAAAAAGTAAAAGATAATAGGATTCTTAATAAAATCTTTCTCTATATTTCCGTAATGTTGGTATCAAAGTGTTAAATTCTCCAAAATCTGTGCGTTGAGTACTTAGCTCATGAATCCATATTCTTATTTTCTTCCTCACATCTTGAGTTTCTTCTTCAGATAATGCCAATAATAATGAAACCTCAGCTTCGATATCAAAGGACATGTTTCTCAATAGGGAAACCAAAAATAATAACGCGCGGGATTCGCCTCAGTTTGGGAGGCTAAGCGAGCGAACGAATCGCGAAGTTTTGCGTCCCGCATCGCGCGCGGGATTCGTCTCAGTTTGAACGAAGCTTAACACCTTTTGTATTGTACACCTGCATTGATGAATAAAAAGATTTGTATTTGTCACCGGTCTATGAGTGTTCACAGCGTCAGGTGTTAGGAATAGCGTGGTAGCAGTGAGGGCGCTCACCGCAATAAGTTACGTTTCTACAGCACTGTTTATATTCAATCACATATTGTTTTGATTGGATCACCCCCCTTGTCCCACACACACCCTCCTCTTCCCTCAGGCCGCGCCGCGTTTGAATAACAAAATTGTTTCGTTGCTCGGTGTAATTTCAATTGTCGTATTCATGGAGGAAAGTTGTCGCGTCACTCGCGAGCTGCATAAATATTCAGCGTCTCTCGCTGCCGTCCCCCCCCCCCCCGCCTCACCCTGTCCGCCTAGTCCCGTCGCATTCCGGTTCACAAGCAGGGCGGCTGAGATTCGCGACCGGTACGTATTTTTTGTTTAGAAATTTAGATCTGGATTAGGACGGCAGAGGGGTGGCATGCATTACACATTACAAAATATTATATGTATAAATTGTTATCGAAATAATTCATACTACGACATACACTTGCAATTTACCATTTTAAAGAAGTTAAATGAACAATGTTTACATATTTACTGAGTGTTTGAATCTATTCTTCTCTCATTATTATTATATATTTTTTTGTCATTGGTATTAATTGCATCTACGGGCACATATCAAGCTAAGGACTATTGTGTGCGTTTTACGTTCTGGAGATTTATTTTGTTGAGTTATTCGCTATGAATCACTAAGGAATCACCTAACTACATTACTGAGAGCAGAAATAATTGTTTTGCGTGAACAAAACATTCCAATAAATAAATTTGCAAGCCGATTTTTTTTTTTAAATACACAAACATTAATCTTTAAATCATTGTTTACAGAGGACAAGTGTTTAGTTGTGGATCCACTGGTTTGCAAACTTGAGACATATATATCGCCTATATAGGTATACTAGTGTCTTTGTTTTTTAACCGACTCAAAAAAGGTGGTTCTGTATTTGACCTATGTATGTGTTTTTATGTAAGCGATTTTCTCGAAAACTACTGATCCGAATTGGATGGGGGTTTTCATTCTTCAATGGCATAGTTTGCAAGGAAGGTTTTAGTATAATATAGTATATTGAGATCTGATGGGTAGTAGGTTTCTAGGTACAGCCATTCAAAAGTTAGAGGGGGGGGTAACTCGTATCGAACAAAAAATTTCACTTAAAATCTAGATATTTCGCAAATGGCTCGCTTAACTGAAAAATGGTCTTCACACACCCATAATATTTTTGAAAGACCTATCTAACGATACCCCACACAAAGGGGTACGCGAGAAAAAAAATATTCATCCCTACTTTACATGTTTGAGAGCTACCCTAAAAAAAAATATTTTTCAAAATTTTATTTTACCACTTTCTCGGCGTGATCAATATACATATTCATACCAAATTTCAGCTTTCTAATAACAAAACCCACGGAGCTATGCCGCGGACAGACAGACAGACAGACAGACAGACGGACAGAGCGAAACTATAAGGGTTCCTTGTCGGACTACGGAACCCTTAAAATTCAACCCCCCCCCCCATTCCGCCATTTGCCATTTTGATAATCTATATAGCCTATGTCACTTCTACAATTTAGACACCTACAACGACACCTCATATGTCCAAAACCGTCCAGCCGTTTGGGCTGTAGGGCGTGCCAAAGAAATGGACATACATACATACATGCATACCTACATACACTCGAAAAACATAACCCTCCTTCTGTCACAGTCGGGTAAAAACATATAAAAATAGTTCTCCACCGGCAACGGGGACATGGTCCAAGCTACTAGCTATCAGGACCCCAGAGAGAGAAACCTCCTGACAATACGTGCCTTATCCTGACTGTATGACGTATTAGAAAGATTAGAAATTATGATCCCTGCCAAATAATTTCTAACGTACGAACATGTTGATTCATATTATCACCCATATTACTTGGTACTATAATGAGGAGCTCGTGGCTAAGTAACAGCCACACGGTTCGACCGATCAAAGGTTAAGCTGCGCTTGGCGCGGTCGGTCCGTGGATAGGTGACCATCTATGTCATAGCGAGACTCCTCCGTGCCTCGGAAAGCATGTTAAGCTGTTGGTCCGGATTCTCATTTGTACATCTTTGACAGTCGTTACGGGTAGTCAGAAGCCATAAAGTCTGATAACCAGTCTTACCAAGGGGTACCGTGTTACCCGGTAACTGGGTAGTGGAGGTCAGATAGGCAGTCGCTCCATGTAAAACACTGGTACTCAGCTGCATCCGGTTTAGACTGGAAGCCGACCCCAACATAGTTGGGAAAAGGCTAGGCAGATGATGGATTACTTGGTACTATACTGGTACTGGTATACCTGGTATTATACTTACTCAGTAATGTTAGAGAAAGAGGGGGCGGAACGTGCGAGGGAGTGACAAACCTCACGCGCCAGCCGTCGTGACACGACTCCCGGCCACCGTAGGCGCAGGCCTGCGGACGGTGAGCTATGGGTGGCTCGCCGTTCGGCAAGGACCAGACCCGCGTCAACGGCGCGTTCGTGTTCCACGCGCCTCAAAGGAATGTCAGCACAAGTGACGGGGCCCTCCGCACAGGGCCATAGCCTGCCGGGGCTGCGGGATGTTCGAAAGAGATACCGCGAACCCGGGACATAAAGGGCTGAGGAAGGGTTTTAGTCAGTAAGAGCCTGACACTCCCCGCCCCACTCTTGGCGGTATTATTTGATGATATCCCATCCGAAAAAAAACATGTGTATAGATGAAGAAGCAACTGATAGCGATATATAGCTGATATACATAGGTAGCGGTGACGAGACTCGCACACATGCACGCCCGAATGACGTCAGCAGGCGCTTCCGCCGCTCTCAGCGATGTACGCGTGTCATTGTTCGCTATAAAATTGGAAATGTAATAAAAACACTCGTATTTCACGAAATAAACTCATAATTCTGACTTTCATTCCGACATACCCATTCATCGGAGTGGCTACGCTCGTAGCGAGGGCTACGCCGCTCATAGCGCGTGCCGCGTAGCGGTGTCCGCCGCCGCCGGAAGCGGAAGTCGTTAGCCGCCGCCCGCCGCGCGCCCTCTGCACAGTGGCTGAATGTTAAATGTAACTGTGCGCCGAATGTTCTGCTCCCGCGTGAGTACTGCTGCTCGCGCTATCGGCGCCCCGAGATCATCATTTATTGATTTACTTTACAAGTTATTGCTTTTTTCTATAAAATTAAAATAATATTGTAAAATAATATACGGTTAGGGCCGCACAGGTAGGCTGTGCAGACCGTTAGCATAGAGGGTAAGCTAGTAGAGGTAGAAGAATAAAGTTCTCTAGTCTCAGTTAAACGTTTATTAGTAACTAGCTGTTTCCCGCGGTTTCACCCGCATCCCGAGGGAACTACTTAGCGCATCCGGGTAAAAAGTAACCTATGTTGTTCCTCAGGATCTATTCTATCTCTGTACCAAATTTCATTTATATCGGTCCAGTAGTTTTGGCGTGAAAGCGTAACAGACAGACAGAGTTACTTTCGCATTTATAATATTAGTAAGGATAAGTTCGGCTAGGTCACGGGAACGGGTTGGCAGATAATGTGTGATCGCTCCAGAGTAAGCAGTGCTACCGCTCAGCTGCATGCGTCAGCCACAGCACCGGCACCGGGACAGTCGCGGCGGGCACCGGGCGCCGCGCCGGCCTCCGGAGCCGCGTGCCGGCGCAGTGCCGCGCGCCGACTGGGAGCTCCCGCAGCGGCGAGGTCGGCTCACACATCACTGCGATTCACAAGGCAAGAGCGTGCAATGACAGCGTGGTGCATTGACCGGTGCTGTTATGTGTAGCCGCCTGCTTCACAACACAATCTATTGCTGAAGGCAAGCACATAGCTTAAAGCACACAGTGAATGATGTCTTACACCTATAGAGAGCACTTAAGGCGCTATCCAAACATTTCCGGGTCAGTACTATCCGTGTTTCGAGTTGTCCGTTTCAGTGTTCCCGTCAGGGATGTGCCGTCCGTCACCCGTATTCAAACACGATGTCTTTATTTAACAATGAAGAATTAGCAATGATTGCAATAGCGCTAGAAGAAGAAGCAGATCACTAAGAAGACTATCAGCGGGCAAAACGTATATTTATTAAACGTCTATCAATGTACCTAAATAAAAATTGGATAGCACGGTCAGAGCGTCCGTGCACCGGGACGACTGACGACCCGGATGCGCCTGACACGGAGATGTGTGAACAAGTTCGTACAAGTTGTATGTAACCGATTTTTTCCCCGTCCCTGACAGAATATGGAAGGGACGGCTACACGGAAATGTGTAGATAGCTTCTAATACAGCCGAGGAGCGCTGGTTAACCTACGACCTCGTGGTCGGTCGGGGTCAACCACACAAAATGGCTAACTTAGTTACTAGGTCATTATACAAAAATACGTCGTTACAATACTTACTGCCACAAATTATAATAAATACATTATAAACACAGCAAAAGTATAAGTTCCGACTGACCCCGGTGCAGTATTCCACAGAGTATACCCAGCAGGACACATGACCCCCGGAGCACTGTACTCAGTGTAGGTACTACAAGTTGTCGAGAATAAAACAGTGCACCACTTTGCTTGCATCGAAGTGTCTATTAATTTAATAGGTACACAATACAATAGGGTGTACAGCCTGCCAGTGGCCAGTCATCATACACTAATACTAATATACATACTTCAAGATACGCATAAAGGGATTAATTTTGATATTAATTAATCGAAATGAACACACATCTATAGTAGCGGTGACGTAATCACTGCTGGTGCGGCCGTACTCCGCCGGCACAGCGGCCGGCTGCGCCGCACTGGCACGCGCGTCCCAGTCGCACTCGCAGAACATAGAAGCCGACCACGCTTAGCTTAGTGTTTTTTAGCTAATCAAAATAAAACACAAATGAAATATTTAGGTCAGGATAAGTATTAGGTAAATATGAATTCCCTTTATTATCTGGGAGGCACGGCTTCGCCTCCGCCAATTTCAGCAAAAGTTCAGCCGTAATACCTTTTCCAAAGGCATGATCCGCCGTTAGTTTCAGTGAAGGTAATAATAGTGTAATCTATACTATTATATAAAATGACAACCTCATACACTGAATGGCTGACTCATCAACGCAGAGCTGAAACGGCTGGACCTAGAGTAATGAAATTTGGACAGGGGGTGCCTTTTATTTCCTAAACAAGTAATAAGAAAGGATTTTTAAAAATTCTAACCCTAATTAAAGTTTGTATGGAGTAAGTTTTATTTTTGATTCGATTAAACTTAAATTTTGTATAAACACTTTAAAATGAAAATAATTAAACACGTATTTACACAGTTTTTCAAGATTTCAGCCCTAGAGTGAAAAATGATGATTTTAAGTGAGTAGGAAAAATAATTTGTTTTAGCTTTACGCCAAAACGCCTGAAAAGTTTTACTCGAAATTCACCAAAAATGTTTATTATGAATCGGATCAAGCCTTAGGGCACAAATCATCACACTAAATATTATGAGGAATGAGCAGTGAGGTATTGAAATAACTTCGTAATAGGATGACCTATCAGATTTTTATAATTATGAATTTTAGCTATTATTTAATATAAATTACATGAAATTATCACGGCCGTTTCTAAAGAAGATAGGCAGTAATTAAAATTGAAAACACGTTGTATTAGAACGTCAATTTTACCTGCAATGTCACCGAGCACTGAAGTGGAGGGGCTGTATTGATGATCATGCGAATTGGTTACATCGAGTTCGTATTCCATATGCCTATTTTTTTTTTAGTTTGGAATTTACATATTTTTCTTTTTTTTGTTCATATGACATAATATCGGCTTCAAGAATTAAGTTACGAATTTGTTAAAAGTAAACGCTTTCAAGTCTTAATATGTAGATGTTATTCCACCTTGACAAGCATGGTGATTAATGCTCATGCGTTCTATGTATGAAAGGGCCTCTTTTCATATGTATAAGAGTGGGATAATTATAAGCCCAAAAAATAGCAGTTTCCATTGAATTCATTCTATTCCACACTTCAGAAATTAAAAATCTAGAATTCCCTTTGCTAATAAACAATTTATTTATTAATAAATAAATATATGAATAAACTAGCGAAACCCGGCGGCTTCACCCACACACCTGCAGTAACTGCAGTAACTTCTATTTGTGACCAACTTAAGGTGAAGATAAATCCCCTCTTCGTGGAGTGGCTAGGGAGGCGCCACGGCATTTTGATCTACCGCAGATCCCATGCCGACGCTAATATTTTGGGAGGTTCCTGCATCGAATCAAGCGAGGGGAAATCAAGTCGATGGTCCAAAGCGAGTGGGAATAGGAAGCAGTCACCTTATTATGCGGTCATGCTTTAGACGGAGATAGCAGGATGCGTGAGGGAGAAACAAACCTCACGCCCTAACCACATCATCAGAATTTGGAGCCAGAAATCGACTCCAGGCCATTGTAGGCCCGGGCCTGCAGACTGAGCAATAAGTGGCTACTCGTCCGGTAAGGATTAGGCCCGTGTAGACGGCGCGTTTAAGTTCTACGCGTGCCTCAATGAGGTGTTAGCATAGGTGACGGGGCCCACCCCCAGGTATAGTGCCTAGCGGCGCTGTTCAGAAGACCTAGCGCAACCCTAGAAAATAAAGAGCAAAGGAAAGAACAATGGATTGGTTTATGTCAGTCTGACACTTTTCCCCGCTCTGCCCACAGCGGCAAGAGTCGCGAGATGATTTTCCATTCCTAAAAAGAAAACAAATACTTTTGCAAAAATAGAACGAAAATACACATAACAACAAAACAGCTAATTGGAGACACCGACTTTTAGAACGATGTATTAATTATTTTTCAATTTGTATTGTTTTCCAAGCCAGTTCTATTTATGCGAAAAAAAAGTTTTTCACGTCGCTTTTTAGTGGCTCAGTTTGTGATTTAAATAAATTACAATATCCTAATGTCCCGAGCAATGTTCACCACCTTTAATAAGGGTGAACTCTATACGTCTGCTTTCTCCTTTAAAGCTTAGAGGTGTGATGTTATGTTATGTTATAAAACAGTGAAAGCAATC
This sequence comes from Pyrrhia umbra, assembly GCA_963891755.1. NCBI lineage: Eukaryota > Metazoa > Arthropoda > Insecta > Lepidoptera > Noctuidae > Pyrrhia > Pyrrhia umbra. The sequence continues at coordinate 13,538,372 of OY982934.1, forward strand.
ACAGGCATACTCACATTAGTAATTGAAGAGTTCCATTGGCTATCTCCGAAGAACTTCATCAGATCTCAATATACTATATTATACTAAAACCTTCCTTGCAAACTATGCCTTTGAAGAATGAAAACCCCCTATCCAATTCGGATCAGTAGTTTTTGAGAAAATCGCGTACATATAAACACATACATAGGTCAAATACAGAACCACCTTTTTTGAGTCGGTTAAAAAACAAAGACTACCTACCCGTGCAAAGCCAGGGCGGACCACTAGTTACTCATAATGCCAAATCGCACTCAATTTGAACTATATATTTCTTAGTGTTATTAGTCACTCACTGATCATCGACAGTCTAATTTTACATACTTACAAGCAATTTCTAGTCTAAAGTATATTGCAAATAGCAATATCTAGCTCGTTTCCTAGATATTTAAACTGCATAAGTGCTTCTAAATATATTTATCACACGGCAACAACGATAGCTAACAGTCGAAGCTCCACTACTCAAATAATGTTCAAATTATAAAACTGGATCATTTATTAGAAAGAGCAGAGCCTACAGGTAAGCATGACTTATACGGATAAAGTTACGAGCTAGCTACGTCATGCTACACTATGAAGCGCTACGGAGCTACGCGTAGCGAATATTTAAAAGGAGTTTAGGCAGTGCAGCAGAGGCCGCGTGTAATTAATGCGGCTAAATAAGGCCCCCCTCGCCCGGCTGATGAATATTTAGATTTATTGACACCCCACACATACAGATTGGACGAGGAATTAATTCGGGACGAATGTGCTCTTTGAATAAATTACCTGTTTTTATCTTAACCGTGGAGTGCGCGAGCCGCCGCGCGTGCGTGTACCCAATTATGTTGCGTCGGAGAAAAGCCTATCCAATTACGCCTGATTGTTTTTTTTCGTTGCTGTTGATCAAATTTATGAGGGATCGGTTCTTGGTAATTCTGTATTCCACTTAATGAAATCAACTGTCAAAATTAGGAAATATGATAATTAATCATCATGTGAATACATAAACGTCTGCTGCTATAAATTGGTGTCCCGTTTTAGTAACTTCTGTTGATTATAAAGTTTACTTGAGTTCTTAGTTTGTATTAGGCGCGTGTATATTTACATCGATTAAAAATAAAACCTATCCCAGATACTAGACGTGACCTCCACAACCCAGTTACCGGGTAACACGGTACCCATTGGTAAGACTGGTTGTCAGACTTTCTGGCTTCTGACTACCCGTAACGACTGTCAAAGATGTACAAAATAATGACAACCGGGACCAACAGCTTAACGTGCTTTCCGAGGCATGGAGGAGTCTCGCTATGACATAGATGGTCACCCATCCACGGACCGACCGCGCCAAGTACAGCTTAAGCTTTGATCGGTCGAACCGTGCGGCTGTTACTTAGCCACAAGCTCCTCCCACTTCTAGTCGAACATTTCCAATAGAAGCCTTTCTCGCAGTGGACGCCTCCTGTGGAACACTAAGCTTAGATTAATATTTAAAAACATAACCCTCCTTCTGTCGCAGTCGGGTAGAAATTAATCTCTCACTCTCATACACAAATTCGAGTTTTTAATGAGTTTCGCTTTGTGAGATAAACAAATTAGGCGGCAGTGTCCATGAGGACCAACGGTCACTGTGCTCACCGCTCACACCGCTCACTTCGCTAATTTATTGTGTGCGCTTTATGCAGCGCATAGCGCTTTTAAATTCATTTACCGAGTGGAACACCGTGACGTTATCATTTCACAAATAATTTATTCGTACTTACATGTTATGTGTGAGTGCGGCTTCCGTGCGGAATTATATTTCAAACAATTCAATGGAACATGTCGTAATGTTTTGTGTAGCACTCTGACCGGGAAAACTGGCGTACCCGGCACTGTACAAGTTAAGTAGCATAATTATCATGTGACTTGGCAACAACATGAGACAGTGAAGTGGTGCACGGTCATTTAGGTCACCTACACCTACATTTAGGTCTTATTAAGTACTCAGTGCAGGATCACCTTTAGCAGTCCTGTGAACAGGTGCTCGCGGCAGCTGGTCTGGTTAATGTGGAAATAATAATAATAATAAATAAATAAATATCTTTGGACAATTTCACACAGCGCCATCTAGCCCCAAAGTAAGCAATGCAAGCATGCTTGTGTTATGGGTGCTAGCTTAACGGATATACTACTTAAATATTTTTATAAATACATACATATTATACATAGTAACACCCAGACCCGCTACAGAAATTAAAATTCATCATTTCAATTTCTGCCCGGCCGGGAATCGAACCCGGGACCACTTGCGTGGCATGGAAAAGTTCCTATTCAGTGTTTGCACGCCAAACAAGTCAGATTATAGACCGGACGTTATACAAATATACCGCGTAGTGCGTCAATGAGTACGCATTTAGCAACAATGTAAGCGACACAACAAAGCACTGCACTATCGGCTAGTGGACACACATAAAGGGCACACGTCGACGAGTGGACTTGTGGACGACAAGCAGTTGTCAGAGAGCACGCGTGTAGCGGCAGCAGGTCCTAAAGCGAGCGCTTGACATGACCAATGCGCGTGCGCACACCGCTACTTCAGTAGGCAGACTTAGCGGGGGCACACTAGAGCGCACAGATTACTTAGCCATGAATACAATTGTATAGTCATCAATCTTAGACAGTCAATAAAGGGGTACTTATCGGATTAATTTTAATTACTATATTGTTATCTGTAGATCAGCTGTGAGTTAGCGTTGATTGACTTGTCGATTATTGCAATAAGTGTGCGTCGATGTGGGTTGATACCCGATTGCTGATAACTTGTGATAGCGACGGCTGCGGTATCGTAAACCATAGTCAATACTGGATTAGCCAACTTAGAACTCTCCTTTTCTTTTCTCTCTCCTCTTCTTTTCTCTATCTTCATTGACTCGGTCACTAGGGTCATTTCTTCCAATTTCTATCTCTACGCAGACGACTTGCAGCTTTACAGGCATTACTCATGCTCGGATGCCGTTACAGCCATGAATCATGACTTGAATATGATTGGCGATTGGGCGCAGTCTTTTGGGCTGCAAATCAATCCCAGGAAGTCTCAGGCCATGATCATTGGCATCAGATACATGCGGAACAGGCTTGATATTGCGTCCCTACCACCTCTCTATCTGAATGGGATTCAGATTGACTACGCTAAAACGGCTAAAAACTTGGGTGTCATAATTGACACTGACTTATCTTGGTCTGCTCAGGTTATTGAAGTCAGTCGTAAAGTGCACTTCACTTTTCATACGCTGAAATGTCTCCAGAACTTTTTGCCCTTGAATACCAAAATCTCACTTGCTCAGACTCTCATTCAATCCATCATAGACTACGCCGATGCCTGTTATCTGGATGCCATGGAGGAGCTCTTAAATAAGCTGCTAATAAGAGCGGTTGCAAAACATATTATGTATTTGTTTTATTTTTAACCTCAAAAAGTATGATCATGTCTCTCATTTTCGCGTGAATCTCAAGTGGCTCCCCATTCGTCTTCGCAGGAACACTCGCATTTTGTGTCTTCTTTTTTATATTCTGTATAACCCTAAAACTCCTTCCTACCTGCGGGAACGCTTTTCCTTTGTTCGTTCACCAGATGTGCCCTGCAGGTCTCACCTCAAATCACTCCTCAAATTCCCCTCCCACCCCACTGACTTTTACTCATATTCCTTCACAGTGCAAGCGGTACGACTGTGGAATTCACTTCCGCCTGAACTAAGGAACTGCCAAACTGTTGCTTCTTTTAAACGTAAAGTTAAAGATCACTATCTTTCCTCATCTTCATAGATGCATATATGTATTGTATATTTATATATTGAGTATTTATTTATTGTTGTTTATAGTTTATTCTATTTGTACATGTATTATTTATGTAAAGTTTATGTTATATGTTGTAAATAATATTATTACTTTCTTTTTCTACACAGTCTGTCTACATCTCTTATTATAACTCTCCTATCGCAGGTCTACTGGAAGAGATTTCTTAAGAAGTAAGTAGTGCCTTTGTACAATGCTTTCCTATTCCTTCTTCTTTTCTTTTATTCTGTGTACATAAATTGTTAAATAAAAAACGGTTACTTCGCAGCTGGTGCGGCCGGCGCCGCACCTCGCCCGCGCACGCCGAGCGCGCTCAGCCCCAGCAAGCAGTGCCGTCTGAACGAGGAGCATCCTTTTGTTCGCCTTGCTAACAATATTTAGTCTACTATTACTTTTTATGTGAACTTCAGAAGACCATACTATCAAGTTTTTTAACGAGTTGATATCATAATTATGAGAATACTTGTTGAATACTCGCTGTTTCCCGTGGTTTCACCCACGTCCTCGGGGACCTACTGCACAAGCCTGAATAAAAAGTATCCTTTGTGTTAATCAAAGTTGTCAATGTGTGTACCCATCCAAACCCGTTAAGTAGTTTTTGCGTGAAACAATAACAAACATCCACACATCCATAATCTTTCGTGTTTATAATATTAGTAAGACAAGCTTCCGACCACTTCAGCTGCGTAGACTTAGAATTGGCTCTAGATATCTGGATAAAAAGTATCCTTTGTGTTAGCACAAAGCTCCAGGTTATATAAATGTGTGTCTCAAATTTCATTCAAATCTTTCAGTATTAACAAACATACATAGGTACATCCATTGTCAAATACCTTTTTTTGCAATTATAATATTAGTAGGAGGAGCGTTTTTGTCACGACCCAGGTACTGCATCGCTACCTAATGACTGGCTCGATGTACTGGTGCATGGCCAACTAATGTCTACTAACAACTCGTGTAGCTTCTCCATCCCAATTCTTTAAGACAATCTCTTGTCTCTCGAAGACGGACAGACCTCACGTATTCATTTTGATATGACATTGCCATTAATTTATCAATCACCTGTGGTGCGGCGGTCTCGCGCGGCCGTCGTGACTGGTGTGTCGCCTGTCACAACATCTCTATCGCGATATCTCTCGGCCGGCTCGCGCCTGTCGCTCACCTGCCACCAGTGTGACAGATCATGTTACCTTCAGGTAAGATTCTGTCGATTACGATAATGTTGGAAAAATACAAAAACAATATTCAAAATTCAAAATTCAAAAATCGTTTATTCAAGTTAGGCTGAAAATCAGCACTTTTTGAACGTCAAATTTACAAAAGACAGCCCCCAAAATGCCCGCCCTTCACCACTTCCTATGTGTTTTAGCTGGGAAGAAGAAGTGGCGCAACAAACTCCCCAGCAACACATGTCTGTCTGTAAGGTTTGAAGAACCATCTTTATACAACATTAAATAATTGTTAAATAATTGTTAGTAGTCGTGATGGCCTAGTGGTTAAGGCACCTGCCTCTCATGTACGAGGGTGCGGGTTCGAAACCTGGCAAGTACCAATGTGACTTTTCTAAAGTCATAATGTACTTTCTAAGTATATCTTAGATATCACTGACTAACGGTGAAGGAAAACATCGTGAGGAAACCTGGACTTAAAAGTCTGAAATCGCCAATCCGCCTTGAGCAAGCGTGGCGATCAATGCTCATGCCTTCTCTGTATGAGAAGAGGCCTGTGCCCAGCAGTGGGACAATATATAGGCTGGTGATGATGATGAAATAATTGTAAAAAAAAATACATTTAATTAGGTAACATTTTTACACATGTTGACTAGCACACTCCATTAGTAGTACCTATATCCAAGAACTCAAGCAATGAATTACTTAAATATTTACTCTTGTTTAAAAATATAACTAAAGCCTCCATTAAGTGAAAAATAGGAAATAAAGGGCGTGCTCACCTACATGTGTAAGGTTGGGTTGTAATCGTGTTTGTACAACATGACCATGGTAAACTAGGACCACACCATTTTTATCTAGAACTTAATGAAATAAACGTTGTCAGCAAGACGACCAGGCACCGCTAGCAGCACCCGTTCACGAGTATAACGCAAGGATCAGCCATCGCCTCCCTCGCCATCTTTGAGGGAAGGTGGCGACCCGACCCCGACGCTACCGCTAGCCATGCCTTCTAAGGGAGCATGACGTGCTTGCTGCGATTCAAACAAAATAATAACTAATGAGTGTTGAAGTCACTAGTAATCCATATAGCATACTGCAATACAAATCATTATTTAACAAATAATGAGTGTACTATGTCAATACCATCAAAAACAATGAATTTAAAATAAAAAAAATATAATAATGTCAATCAATATAAAGCTATAATGATAACCTGAAGTTGTCTTGCGTTTAACATAGCGACCAACTACTCTTATCATTCAAATAATCGTTAATGCTATAATATGCCTTCTGTGAAAGGACAGATTTAACTTTTAATTTAAATGCATTAAACGGCAATTCTAATAAAGATATTGGAAGTTTATTGTAAAAGCGGATACCTAGCCCCACAAATGACCCATGAACCTTGTGAAGCCTGTGAATAGGTACACAAAGTTTGTGTTTATTTCTGGTATTGATATTGTGGACATCACTTTTTTTGGTGTACAGGTGTATATTTTGCCTAATGTATAATATGTTGGCAAATATGAATTGCGATGCCACAGTGAGAATACTAATTTCTTTAAAAAGCTCTCTAAGCGAATGTTTACTACCTAACTGGTATATTGCTCGAACAGCTCGTTTTTGAAGAATAAATATATTCTCAATATCTGCAGCTTTGCCCCACAGCAGAATACCGTAGGACATGACGCTGTGAAAATAGCTAAAATAGACTAATCGAGCTCTATTAATCATTTAAATCTGTAAAATCTAATTAATTATCTTGTTTTTCTAACACCGCATAATAAATTTCGCTTGGAAAGAAATTTTGTTACTTTCTTTAAAACTGTCATACCTACTTAGATTATTTATTTTGTGAAATAATAAGTTTAGCTCCCGGCTCCTAATTTTGGTCACGTTTCGTTTGATCTACCAATCTCTTTTTATTAATGTTGTGGTGACCCAGATGTTTTGGCGCCTAGATTTTAAAAACGCATGTTGGGGTTCGAAACCTGTTTGCACATCGCCTACTGCACGCTCTTGAATCTTTGCACATCACTAAAAAGCGGTGACGTAGGTAAGTAGATGTTAGGCAGCTAAACGATTAACAGCATTTATAAGATTATAAGCAGATAACAATTTCGGTATATTAGTTTTATCGATAAGGATCTCCTCAGTGACGCGCCCTCTGAATGGGCATTGAACGGATTTTGAATGTTATGTCACACCGTTTAAACGGCAGCAAGTGCCCGGCGACATAGACAAGTGCCAAGCGTGGGCAGGAGCAGGCGAGTGACGCTCAGGTTCGAGTGCGCTACACTGAGTGCTCTAAGAGCCGATAACTGTTTTAATTTTAGTGCAGTAAATTAGCAGTGGCAGTCTTCAGTTTCAGGGCTCTGTAACAAGACTTTATATAATACGTAAGTATGTCGGTAATCTCTCGCTGACATTGAAGACTGAGCGATAATCACGGGACGTACAGCCGATCTCGGCATTCAATCATGACATTTATCAACGTACTTGTCTTGTATTTAACGTTTAGTTGGATCATTTCTCAAAATAAACACATGCCCCTGTCCCTGGCAGCGGTAGACGTATCTGCCTGGTATAGCAGGCAGGCGCGGGCGCGGGCGCGGGCGCGGGCGCGGGCCGCGTGGCACGTGCCGCGCAGTAGCGCCGCGGACTACATCCATCCGATACCTGATGATGTGGCCGTTAATTCGCGGCACTTGATCATTTAATGCAAGCAACCATAACTGAACACGCGCCCTCTGTGACAGGTTTATATCTATCGCCAAAACATTATCGATTTCATCTAAATCGCTTCCGATGTTTTTCCGTGAAAACGTGATAAACTCACAATCACACATATCATATACTATGATAATGAATTAAATGACGTACACACATATGTTCGCGTTCGTGTGCCGAGTGTACGACCGGCCAGGTGTTACTTCGCGCTTGCTACCACATTTTAAATATTTATTATCATTATAAATACAAGATAAGGGTTTATTGCGCGCAATATACTACATAACCCACAATAACGCTATGATTGATTGCATGATTTTTTATTACGTACTAGCTTCTTGCCACCGGCTTCGCCCGCGTGTTCATTTTTTTTAACACCTTGGGTCACATTGTTCAAGTTTTAGTAACGATGCTTAATTATTTCAGGAAATAAATATAGCCTATGACACTTCGTAAAGATGTAGCTTTCTAACGGTGAAAGAATTTTATTTAAATCGGTTCAGTAGTTTTTTTAGTTAAAACCTTGCAAACGAACAAATCTTTCCTCTTTATAATAATATTAGTATAGATAATACCAAGTAGGTAATCCATAACTGACTGATGTCCTTCATTCATTTATTCAACATATATTTACATTAACATTTTTAAATATTTAATTTAATATGTATATATAAAAACAAAAACATAAACTTTCTAACGGTGAAAGAATTTTTAAAATCGGTCTAGTAGTTTGAGTTGAAACCCTACAAACAAACAAACAAATCTTTTCTCTTTACAATATTAGTATAGATTACTCAGGCATTTAAGTAAGGCGGTTTGTTACAGATGGAAATGATGGGTTACAAATTCAATTAGCTTGGGCCACCTGCAGCTTGCACGTTTGTCATCCAGCCACTACTTGCAGCTGCAGTAGTGCTACACGCACCGCTCGCGTGCCGGCCGCGTGGATATGACATGTTTGGTATGAGATAGATTGAATGCTGGGGAAGCACATAGGGTAGTTGTCTGGGTGCGTGAAGTAGTTCCGACTATGTGTACGCTGCTCGGGTGGGCATTGTATGACGCTTTTCTTCAGTACGCTATTTTTTTTCTGCTTACGTTGTGTCTATCGTGATGATGATCGTGACATAATGTTATGTCATCAGACATTAGTTGAAGAAGCAATAAAACTAAACTTATTAATCATTTTTTATTCAGAAATTCCAAGTTTATTAACATTAGTTTTTAATAATATAAATTCATTGCTAGCGTAATATCTAAACAACCTGCTTACAATTCCAGTCTTCGGGCAACAACGCCCGCCCGCGCGCTCGTACCGCGTCGCCTCCGACGTCTCTCGATACCGAGGCGACGCCGGAGCGATGCCGGAGTGACACCGGAGTGACATCCGGGCGACACCGGGGTGACACACAAGCGACGCAGGTCGAGCGCGCCGCCACACAGCCGATCCGCGCTTTCGCCAATAACGTATCAAGTACATATTAATCTAGTTTAGATGTACTATACAATACATGGATCACCTCTGGTTGCACTGCTTATTGCTTAGTGAGACTAGCGCTCGCGGCGCGCCATAAACCCGTCAGATAAACTCCGAATATCAAAATATTACATCGTCGTAACAAAGTAGAGACAAGATAGTCGTTGTAAAGATTAAATTTATATATCAATAATTACTTTAGTAATAATATTTAATATATATAATTTACATCGTTCTAAACAAGTCGACGAGAAGTACCTATGCGTTACACTATGTACAAAGTCCCGCCGGACACGCGCCTGACACACGCCCGATACGCGCCCGAGCCGCGCCTGACATTACTGACTCCTAGCCTAATAAGTATGTTCCAGTGTACTACACGTGATCAAAAATTATTAATAACAATAGTTATTTTATTTCACCTGTCTTGTAATTCGTTCTGTTTCCCACGTTAAAGGTAACTAACAATTCTAAGTATCTATCGCTGTGTTGCGCAGATGCGTAACAGTTGGCACTCTACACAAGACTTGAGTTGAGTCGCGGCGACATCGCAGCTTGCGCCTGCGCGCTGCTGCCCGCCGACCCGAGCTCGAGCTCGTTACGAGTCATTTCAATATAGGGAAGAAGATTAAACGAACAATAGTCCCGAATACTGAAAGTCTATAACCGAGAGCAGGGCGCAAACAAACCGACGCATCGGGGACAGACCATGGACGGATCACAATTTAACTTGCCGCATGTAAAGTGACGTCACTTACTCGGAGATATTACAGCACAAATACAAAACTACACTTGACAACGTTTAAAAAAAAGACAGTAAATAGGGATGTCGAGCTCCCACAATACGCGAACATGTCTCGCATGTGATATTATAATGTACAGGATCGAGAGGAGTTCGTCCAAGTATTGCACGGAGTCTTCTGTTCTCAGCTAGCTCTACGGCAGGTTGGAGTAGATGCGCGCGGAGCGCACGGGGGGCGTGGGGTGCGCGGGGTGCGCGGGGGGCGCGCGGTATGCGGACGCCAGACGCGGGTCGAGGTTGCCGTACTCCTTGCCCGAGCGCGGCCTCAGCGTGCTCGTCGTCTGCCGCATCACTCTGCGCACAATCATACGCACGTTAAGCTATACACAAACGACGGCACGGCTTACGTTAAGGTGTGACCACATACCTCATAGTGACAGGTGTGTCTGTGGACGAATGCGACGAACATATCGATAACGTCTCGATGTAATCCGACATATCGGACGTACCGCTCGACGTGCTGTGTGTGTCCATTACACCTGCGACAACAAAACAGATTGAATACCTGCACAGCTATTAAAACCAGCAGAGCATCCGAGAAGAAGTAAATAAACTTAAATTATAATCGCTAAACTGCTAATATCAAAACACTGAATTCCGAGTGAACTTTACCTCTGAGAGGCTTAGCAGACAGCACTGGGACCTCGGCTTCGGCGGAGGAGGACTTGGCAGGCACGCGATCGCCGAGCTCCGCGGCGCAGTCGCGCAGCGGGTCGGTGGAGCGCGAGCGGCGTGGCGGCGCGGCCCCGACGCTGGCGGCCGCCCGTCGCGCGCTGCGGTAGTGGCGCCGCGCCGCCGCCGTTGTCAGTGGCAGCTCAAACAGCTCGCCGCGCCGTAGCGAGCAGCTCGACACGCCGGAGTCGTTTGAACTGGATGAGTCTCGGTTGCCGCCCGCTTTGCCAGGCACAGAAGAAGAACGCTTGGCTGGAGGTAACCTACTTCGTGCACCCTTCGATGCGTCAGAACTATCCGCGTCGGAATGTTTATTGTCCACCGCACAGTTACATGGCGTTGAAGTCTGCTCTCCGTCGAGCGCAATATTACGCAGTGTTTCTATAGAAGACGTTGAGCCGTGACTACCGACGCTGCCGTCGAACTCTTTTACGTCTTCTAGGAACCGCGACGAGTCGGCAGAACTAGACCGCTTTCTGTATTCAATTCTACCAGCTCGGTCCGCGGCGACGCGCGGCGTTCGCTTCTCGTCACCATCGCTTGTGTTCGTCCGTCGGCTTCCCTCAGGTCCACATAGCGTTGGGTTGCTCGCTGATTTCTCTTCGAGTAACCTATTGATGGGGCTTCTAGCTGGATGTTTTAGAGTATTAAATGCAAAACCACTGATCGGAGACATTGGAGTGTAACCAGCCGGTAATGGTTTGCTTTGTTCTAATTTGTTGCTAATATTTGGCGCCATCATTAAGTAGTCATCATTCGTGTTAACAGTTAGCCCTTCTAGGGATCTTTCTTTAACACGCTGTTGTCGTGGATGACCGCACTTGATACATATGCTTTTGCTGTCTACATGTTCAAACGAAACCGGCTTTAAATTAGCACTAATCGCATCGAGCTCTGATTGCGTGACTCCAATTTTTCGTAATAAATCTTTAGCATTCTCATAATGCTCTAGAGATAAGGCGAAACTAAGGTTCTCGTAGTTGGCTAGGGGGCCTTCGTCGATGTCCACAGAGCGCGCGGTGAGGCTGTGACTTAGCTCGCTCTCCGGCGCGTCCGTGTGTCGGTCGTAAGGCCTTTGTTTTCTTCTAGTTTTACGTGACAAGTCGATGGTAGCGTACAGCGCGCTCCGGTCACTACTATTTGGCGTTACATTTTCTTTATTTGGCACTAAATTGTCACTGGACACGGTATTTTTCCTACAATAAGGTAGTTTAATCCAGTTGTTTGCCCAGTCAGTGACACGCTGACAGGGACAATTGGCTTGCTGAAAGTTGTCCTCGGAGTCCACGATTGTCGGCCCTCTCCGTCTTTTACCAAATTTTAGTAAACATCCGCATGGTTTTTTTAATATAACAGCATTCGACGTCGAACTTTTAGTAACTTTAAACAATTCATTGTCGAGACATTCTTTGAGCCGTTTCGGTGTATCATAGTACTCGCATTCAACCTGTGAGAAAACAAATAACTTGAATAACTAACAAAAAAAATCACCAAGTCAAGATTAAGCAATATGTACTTACCTCTTGATACGAAAGTTTAGGCACGTCGTAGTTTTCATAGGGACCGACTCTGCTGGGCTTGTCGTCTGGTACGCTATGGGAACAGCGACACAGAGTCACTGGCTTACGGCTCAGATTCAGCTCTAGGTGCGTGGGCTTGGGGGGTCTCTCCGGTGGCCGGTCGAGGTGGGTTGGGCAGTGGCATACGTCCTCAGTCTTATCAGTTGCACTAGATACAATATCACAATGTTGAGTGAGCTCTTTGGTTTCGGTAGCGAGGGCTTCGTGGACAGGTTCCATGGTCCACGCAGGGTTGAAGTGTTTTGCACCAGGAGTAAGCGCAGCAGTGGAAGATCGCGACAATGCTCCCAGCTTCGAGATGCAGCTCATGCATCTCTCGAGCGTCACGTTACCGACACCACTCCACGCAGCCGTCTCCTCCACGGTCTCGTTGACTGACGCCGTATCACCATGACCCATGTCCTGGAACTGCGTCCTCTCCGCAGATGGCCAGTAAGGAGATATAGCCCCCGCCTCCTCGCAGCTCTCATCGTAGTTGTGGAGGTCGACGGGTGGTAGAGAGTGATCTATCGTATTCAGTTCAGAAAGCCGCGTATCCGGCCGGTACGCCTTGTGCGATTTTGGACTATCTGTACCTTAACAATAAAAAATAAAGCAAATGGTTATACTTGGACTCGTAAAATCCCAACTCCTTACTTCCTTACCCACATTATAAATTCGTAAGCACTCTGTTTATCTGTTATGAGTCGTTGTTGTCGATTGAGATGATATTCGGTATGGCAATGGATATTTAAATCTTAACTATCTTAATAGCAGTGGTTGTTACAATTCCATATCAGAGGCCATCGGATGGATTTGAAAAAACTCTGACACTAGGACTATAGTTATGTTTGTAAATCTGCAGCAAATAAGTATGTTTGTAAAGCTGCAGCTCATACGATAAGAAGGAGGAGGGCTTGTTATCTTTCAAAATCATCTGTCAAGTTAGGTCTTCGTCAGTGTTTGATTAATTTACAAATAAAATAACGGATGTGGAACTAAGCTGGGGTATACGAAAGTCTGTTGCAAGTTTTCAAGACCCTTGAACAGACTTGCAACAGACTTTCGTTCCAAATCCTTTATTCTCCTATGTTCTTACATAATGATAGTTTCCATCCGGATGCGTGAAGTAATTCGCTCAGAACGCGGAAATCGCCAGAAATAGCTAGTATATAATTATTTTTGTTTACTTTCATACCTTCATTCTTTTTAAAGTTGTTGGGTCTCCTCCGAGGCGAGAGTCGTCCTTGCGAAGCGAGATCGAAGTCCCGAGCTATATCCTTCGCCTGGTCAGTGATGAGCACGTGCAAGCCCTCGCCCTTTCCGCAGTGAGATCCCCCTTCGAAGCAAAACCTACCCTCCACCACGCCGTAACGCCTGCCGTATATAAAAAAAATACTTCATGAGGCTGCAACTGTTAGAATATTTGAGTTGTCCATAAGTTTAAAATACATCAACCTGATTGTTTCCTTTATTCGTCCTAATTATAAATGCATGAGTATATTTTTTGTTACACTTTAAACACAGTAAAATGCCTGAACCGATTTATATGAAATTTTGTAAGGAGATAGGAGCCTGGAAACAGTTATAAGCTACTTTTAATCCAGATGCGTTAAGTAGCTCTCTCAGGACGCGGGCGAAACCGTATGAGACATCTAGTTGCTAATAAATAGATGAAGGTAGCACCTGAGATGGGGCAGCTCCCATATGCCGAGCAGCCGGGGCGGCACGCCGGCCGTGAGCGCGAAGCGGCGCTCGTGCAGGTGCAGGCGCGCCGGCCCCGCCGGCAGCCGCTTGTTGCCGGCCGCGCCCCCCGCGCCTCCCGCACCACCCGCGCCTCCCAGCAGCACCAGGTAATGGCGCGGCTCGCCCAGGTGAGCGCTCACTTTCACCTGCGTCAGAGTATGCCGCGTTACACAACAGCCGGTCCCGGAACTGGCCGAGGTTGTAGCTCGCAGTGTGTACCTGCCACTGTATGAGTCGCTCACGAGTCTCGAAGGCGAGGATGGCGACTAGGTCGCGGCACACGAGCGCCAGCGTGTTGGAGTGCTTGTCGAGCGTGAAGCCCGCCTCGCTGCCCAGGTAGTGCTGCAGCGACAGCGAGGCCTTGCTGGGCGCGCCCGCGCAGCGCGCCTTCGAGTCGCGGTACAGCTGCACGTGCACGCAGTCTGCACACACGGGGCGCACACGTAATGGCCGCACAAACAATACCTAACGCTCAATACATTATCAAACGAAACTTCTTGATGGTGATGCTCTAAAGCACAATAGACACCATTAAACATGTTCCGTAAGGAGACACAATTTATTAATTTCTTTACCTTGTAATAACCGGCCTTTAAAAAAGTCAAAGTGGACACAAAATCCACGGTAAATGGATCTCTGCAAAGTTATAGTTTACCCTTGCCATAAAATTGGTAACATTTTTGTTTCCTGTTCGTCCCTATTCTGGCGTAAGCGTCATATATATAGAGCAGCTCACGACGGTTGTCATTAAATAAATAAAATAAAAAACCGGTCAAGTGCGTGTCGGGACACTTTTTTTTTGTATGGCATCTCGCAGGTCAACCTAGAAGGTTGTCGACTGCTTAACCGGGCTTGCCTGTGAAGTGCCTTAAATGAATTTAGGGCCTCCAGCCAGGACTTAACTTACAAAACTAAGCGACTACACGCTCAGGGCACCCCCTAGTGGGGTACGGGCCTCGGCTTAGGGTGTCGCTGGGGAAGGACAGCAAGGGACAGGCTGGATCAGAATATAGTATATGATTATTATAATCGGGAATTTAAAAGCTATTAGCTCACCACGTGTTCGCCACGTGCAATAGTTTTAGTTGGTCAGCTATAACTCTATGATTGGTAAAGCCTGCAGTACCTACACATAGCTGCGATAGTTTTGCTTTTAAGTTCATTATACATATGTGTAACGTTTGTTTCTTTTAGATAAGAACAGCCATGCAGAAGTTAAAGGTGGCACGCTAAAAAAGTGTTTTATTACAAAGAATCTCTTAACTATACTGCGGACAGACAGACTTGGCGAAACTACAAGGACTCTTTGTTGACTACGGTATCCTAAAAAACAATTATTATTATTGTCATTCCAAAATTTCAGAACGTATTGCACTTTACACCAGCACAGAGAGCGGCCGGGGTCGTAATATTTCAACTTATCGATTGCAGGAAATAAAGGGCGATCGGGGATCGACTTACATTCTTCGTATTTTATGGAGTCGAAAATAAATGAGGAATCCTTTGTAGTCGGCGGCGCCGCGTGCCCTTGGCTCCCTACACACTGCTAACGCATGACGGCGTGCCGTCGACTGCGGCGCGTGCCGCTACCACGCTACGCTGACGAGTAGGAACGATGTACGAGCGCTCCAACTCTGAGTCCGCGCTGACTGACATGTGTCACCAGTTTACCACTTCAATTATACAGCATTGTTGGCACTTATCTTAACTAATATTATAAAGAAAAAAAAATTTTTTGTTTGTTTGTTACGATTTAACTCAAAAACTAAGCGACCAATTAAAAAAAATCTATCACCGTTAGCAAGCTACATCGTTATGGAGTACCTATCATAGGCTATATTTATGTCATAATTTTATTTTGCATACCAACGGAGCGCAGAAACTTCATTTCGCAGAAAATCATATGGCATTCACTCATTTAGCATACATTCAAAATGCATAATCTTGTCAGTCAGAATCATCTTTAAGCATAAAATACATATCCATAATGATTAAAAAGTAGAACAATCATAACGCAGAAAGTTCACAGTCAGAATCGTCTTTTGGTTGAGGGTGGGCTTGGTCGACGGGTTCCTACTTCTGGGTGGTTTATAAAAAATAACGACCATTCCCTTCTAACCTAACCTGTCCGAGTCAGGGTGCCCTTAAATCCAGATTGCATCCAGTTTCTCTTGGTTACAATAGTTGAGGGTGTATAGGGTATAAAGCGAAGAATAAAACTTAATAAAATATGTATTTAATCATAACATAGCAACACATAAATATTACATCTTATTTCAGTTTTAAATTAGAGGCCAAAGCCGTATCGTAATCGTATCAGATTTAATTATTTAAAACTAGCTTCTGCCAGCGACTTCGTCCGCGTGGAATAGTGGTGCTCCGCTCCTATTGGTCTTAGCGTGATGATATATAGCCTATAGCCTTCCTCGATAAATGGACTATCTAACACTGAAATAATTATTTAAATCGGACCAGCGGTTCCTGAGATTAGCGCGTTTAAACAAAATGACAACATTTCCCTTCACTGCTCTGCTTCTATTGATTGTAGCGTGATGAAAAGTATACTATAACCATCTCAGGAGTATGACAAATAATTGTACCAAGTTTCGTTAAAATCCGTCGAGTAGTTTTTGTTTCTATAGAGTTTATACAGACAGACAGACAGACAGACAGACCGACAGACAGACAGACAAAAATTTTACTGATTGCATTTTTGGCATCAGTATCGATCCCTAATCACGCCCTGATAGTTATTTTGGAAATATATCTCATGTACAGAATTGACCTCTCTACAGATTTATTATAAGTATAGATTATAACTATGCCAAAGGTTATTATGCCATATAAAATTCTGCCATCTTTATGGTATGCAATTGTACATTCGGACATATAAACATTCTGCCAAACAATAATTATACCAAATATTTTTTTATGGCATATCAATATTTATTGGATACAGCAAGACTGGATTATTTTAGTTAGTTCCACAGCATTATGTCTTATGGCATTTTGCTGTGGGGACGAGCTGCTGACATTGAATCCATATTTATTCTCCACAAAAGAGCTGTCAGAGCTATATATAACCTCGGTTGTCGTGAATTTCTTAGGGAACTGTTTAAAAATATTAATATATGACGGTAACTTGCCAATTCATTTATGAAAATATTATGTACTAGCTTCTGCCAGCGACTTCGTCCGCGTGGAATAGTGGTGCTCCGCTCCTATTGGTCTTAGCGTGATGATATGTAGCCTATAGCCTTCCTCGATAAATGGACTATCTAACACTGAAAGATTTTTTCAAATCGGACCAGCGGTTCCTGAGATTAGCGCGATTAAACAAAATGACAACATTTCCCTTCACTGCTCTGCTCCTATTGATTGTAGCGTGATGAAAAGTATACTATAACCAGCTCAGGAGTATGACAAATAATTGTATCAAGTTTCGTTAAAATCCGTCGAGTAGTTTTTGTTTCTATAGAGTTTATACAGACAGACAGACAGACAGACGGACAGACAGACAGACAGACAAAAATTTTACTGATTGCATTTTTGGCATCGGTATCGATCCCTAATCACCCCCTGATAGTTATTTTGGAAATATATTTCATGTATAGAATTGACCTCTCTACAGATTTATTATAAGTATAGAAGAAGAAGATATAGATAGAAGATATATAGATATAGATTTTAGGAAAAACCTACATTTGTTTGACAAAATATGTGATAGACATAATTACAATACTAGAAATAAGAACAAACTAGCTTTACCACAGTTTAGACTGTCTAAGGTACATACATCTTTCATGGGATACTGTGTTAAATGTTATAATAAAATACCAGATAACATTCTACAGCTAACTGAGAAAAAAATTAAAACTTATATAAAAGCCACGCTCTGTAAGCAAGCATATTATAAACTAGAAGACTACATTCAGGATAAACATGCTTGGAAACATGCTGGTCCTGCTCCATAGGACAACCTTGACAATATCAAATTGATAGCTAATTTTGAATTCAAATGTAATATAAATATTTCTTAAGTTTTACTTTAGGATGTTGATTGAATTTATCTTCGACACAAAAATTGTAAATTCTAATCTATTGCTATTTTTTCAATTTTGATTCTACATGATCTTCGCATGTCATTATTTTATGTATACCTACAAGAAAATTGTAAAAACTTATTTTAAAAGAGTAACCATGGAGTTTCTTGCCCGTTCTTCTCCATAGGAAACTACTTTTTGGAATGGGCAACTAAATTATTTTTTTGTTGACTTTCAAAAGTGTTTGTTATTAGGCCTAATTGAAATAAATGATTTGAATTGAATTGAATTTGTTTAAACAAAATTATGCCAAGTGTATTATGCCAAATAAAAATTCTGCCAGATAGAGGGAACCCGAATGATGTAACCCAAAGTGTAAAAAAAATAGTTTGTGTTCGTTATAAACTAACATAAATGTTTGTGACATCGACAACGTGCGCGGTTAACAAATTGGACTTTTCTTACTATTATAAAAATAACTGAATAGTGTGCGTCTCCGACGTGAATCTAAATGTTCAGGTCTACACTCAACGTTTTAGATTTACATTGGGTCGCCTTTTAAATTCTGTGTAAAAATATAATGTTATTTAACCTCCTGAGACCGACTCGCATTACTAGCGCGTGATGGTATTCGCACTGCGTCCTGTCGTTGGATATTCGTAACCTAACTACTACGTTCATCCACTATAGACTGTAAAAAAAATACGAAAGTAGTTTTGACAATTTATTTACACAGTGGACAAACCCTTTCATCAGCGTCGCTGTGTTCATTCATGTCGATTTATGGGCAATAAGAGGACGGAAGTGTACATGACGCGCGTGCTAAGTGCGCCGTCGTAAAGTCGCGCCACACACGCCGCCCCCACCACACAGCGCGGCACGCACTCGATGACTGATCGTTTACACAATATCTACCTCGAGTACCTACCTAGTTCTAGCTCACTACTTGTGTTTCAAACTATATTATAAACTAACTTTCGCCCGCGTGGGCTATTCGAACGAATTCAAATTAAAAATGATAAAGTTTCAAACAAAATTTGCAATTTTTAATTTGAATATAAAAGAAAACAAATTGTAAACCAAATTTTAAATTAAATCAGACGGAGTCGCACCATTATGGGTTCTTTTCCATTTTAGTTAAGGACTCTCAAAAATAATCTGATTTACAAGATAGGAACTTTACAAAGTCTTTACAAACTTTACTTTAGACTTTTACAAAGTCGTCGTTTTAAAAATTCTCGTCTTCCACCAGCGTCGAATCCGAAGGGATTCCCACAAAGTAATCCGATGGCAAGAAGCAGGTGCTTTTGTAAAATCCGTGCAGTTTCTCGTGCACATAACGTCAACTAGTTGTTGCAACGAGCGGACGCGCGAACGGTAACAAGATTATCGTCACCAGCCGAAGCTCTCTGCAGTCAAGTGTCAATAAAACAGTCCTGAACATTCAGTCATACTCACTTTAACACGCTAACCATCTTGTGGTATCGTAAGTGATAACTACCACGCGCAATGTCGGCTTAGCTTACTATATAGATAACACCTATGGCGGCCGGCAATCCTATAGAGAATGTATTCCTCTCTTCTCGCCACGTGCGAAGCTAAGCAGCTAAGCTGAAAGACTAACTCCCTACTACCTATTTTCGACTGGCACTTGATTTGGTATACAAGTTTTAGTTTATTCAACAACATTGGCGCAGACGATAAACGCTCATGGGTTCAAACATTTTTGTCAATTTTTATAACATTAATGTTATATTTTGTATAATAGTAATATATTTGTTATGTTTTAATTTTTGTATTTTGTTTGGTACACAGATGTCTGAAATAAACTAATAATAGTAATAATTGAAATCGTCAAAATGCAATACGTAAGTTAGTGTAGTTGGTCAGGGTATTTGTACTTAGACCGCGACCTACATCACGAGTGCACTGACATGCAGCAGAGCATTGATGTCTGGATGACGATGAATGTCTATCAAATACAAGGTGATGGCAGTATGGACAAGGAATGCTCAAAGAGTGTCCGACTGAAAGCTGCGTCTAACTGAGTACCTACAACGATGCAACATCAACGTAGTCCGAACACGAAGGTCGGGTCACTCTAACTCATCGACCGCACAGCTCGAACTCATTCTAGTCGCGATCAACGTAGATGCTAAATTAAATACGTTTATCTTCTAAACAAACTTATATACATAGTTACACGATATTATTAAAATTGTCAAACACGTTTGAACCGTAAACGTTTCGTAACTCAAACTCGAACCGTTGCATCTTATTATATTTTTCAAGTATTTATTCAATTCTACAATATAACTTAATTTATTTTTTTAGATAACAATTAGATGTTGTTTCTGAGGTAACAGTTACCGTTAGTATAGGTAGTTTCTATCCCGGAATAGCAGGGTTACTATGTGACGTATCATAGAACAGCTGAGTGCTCACCTGCGACCGGCGACAGCTTGCGCATGACGCACCACCGCGACTTCCACTGCGGACAACATACGCTGTGAGTACATACGAACAACACGCGCCGTACTCGTCTACAGTATCTTGTTGTTGTTTCAAATATAGCTCGGAAAAAGTGGCATAAGCGGTAATTATCAGATATATAATATGTGTCAGTATGACGAACCAGCCAATACGCAGCTGACGGCGGGCTACGCACTCGCAAGAAATACGTCACAAGATGCCGTGCTCACCTTCTTTCCATCACGGAACTTGACAGTTCCCTCGATGATAGTGTTATCGTCCGCCATGTCGCGCCACAGCCGCGCCACTGCCGCGCCACAGCAGCGCCGCGCGCCAGGCTCACTGCCGCACGCTCATAGCTGCTCCGGCGCTGCTGCCGGCTCACATCACTGACACCTGTGCGGCACAACCACGCGACAACTCGATTAAAACTAACTTTTATGACAAATTTAAACGGATGGAGTCCAGTCATAGTGGCCTAGTGGTAAAGACACCTGCATCTCGTGTACGAGAGTGCGGGTTTGTAACCTGCCAAATAACAATATGACTTAGCTATAGGTATCTTAGACACTACTAACTAACACTGAAGGAAAACATCGAGAGGCAACCTAGACTAAAAAGTCTTAAATCGCTAAGTATGAGAAGAGGCCTTAATCCAGATAAAATTTGAAACTTCAACAGCCACGTGCATGATGTACAAACTCCAACCAAGAGCATTCGAACAATCTTTCAATGCGAAAAGTTAAATGAATACGATTAATAACAATACAATAAAATATGCAAGCAATCGTTTTGTTTCAGAGCGTACTTCCACTATGCCAATTGCTGCAAGCTAAAGCTAACTATTAGGGCAGTTAGTTAGGTCATAACGACTAATACATCCTCTCGAAGTCCATGAAAAATCTAAACAATAGCTACAATTGAGGCAATGTAATTTGTAAATGTAGACAAATTAACCCAATGGGCACAGTTACAGTGGGAAATAAAATTCTTTTTGATTAAGCCTGAAGATTGTTATATTTATTTTCATTTGTTTTCATCCCTTTCAGGCCCCTCGCCCACGACAACTTTTTGTACTACTAACGCGTGTTTGTCGCATTTGCAACGCGCTACTGCATCGCGAATGTATCGATGCAAACGCGCGACCGTGTTGGACGACATCGGGGGAAGAACGGATCGTTGCCTACACTTCGGCTGCTTACGTAACACCAAACTACGTACTTAACTACTACTACGTACTTAAGCGGCACCAAAGACAACGTGACTAATATTAAGTCAGCGGAGTCCATCTTGCAACTGTAGCGATCGTAGGTATTTTTGTGCTGTTTACTGAATCGCGTTTGCATCGAGACAGAAGCGCGACAGTATTGCGTTTGCATCGCGACTGAAGCTGAGCCCGTGGGCGAGGGCACTCAGTGTTTTGTAAGATGATTGGATTTTATGTAAAACCTTTTCTACGTTAGCTTTTTTAGTATCTTGGCTGACTATCTGCATGAATTCGTGTATTACGTACCCACCGCTTTTGCACTAACAAAATATTGACGTGTTTTTCGGCGATCGGAGTACATTATCTGTCCTTAACTTAAATACTACTAAATTGTTTTTTGTGGACAAAAATATACACATTCATTTCGCCACCGACTTCTTCAGCAATGTTTCAGCTGAAATTAAATTAATTTTTCACTTCTCTCGCTCAAATAGTCTGTCAGAATAACGTGCTAAAGCGGGGGAAAATAGCATATTTTTCTCTAGAGGAAAAAGTAATATTTTTAACCAACTTCAAAAAAAGGGGTTCTGTATTCCTCCCGTATGTTTGTATGTCCACAATTTTCTCAAAAACTACTGATCCGATTTTATATAAGCAACAGAACTCTTCAATAACTAATAGCAAATAGGTACCTCACGATTACTGCGATCGTTTGACTATGATTTGTTTTTACCATTCCACAGCATAATATCATGCCTATATGCCTTGAATAGGTAAGCAGAGCTGGTGAATCTCTAAAAGTTCATTTTTCATCGGGAAAAGTAATATTTAACCGACTTCTTTGTAAAAGGTAATCAGGAGTTGATATAAGACTATAATAATTTTGATGAATTAGCGACCGACCTACTAAAAAGCGAGAAATAAAATTTTTTTTTGCAAAGTAGAACCGACTCCAAAATCACTACAAATTGAAAAAATAACTAATAAATGGTTCTAGAACTCGGAGGCGAAACGACACAAAACAATGTCTAATTGGAGACCCGCGGTATCAGCCGCACGAGCTGGCTATCTGAGGTGGACAGACAAGCGCCGGATTACTGAGCACCGCACGACATGCCGGCACCCGGGCGCTCCTACCTCGTGATAACGTTATCGCGCCGCTAACCGGCCGACATGCTCGACACTTGCAGCTGTACACATCATTAATGTCGCGTCACTATTGTTTAGTAAAAACAATAGCTATGATTGATGATTTACAAAATTCCAAAATCCTCATAAGATTATTATATTGATACCAGACTTATCTAAAGTCAGATACGAATATATACCAATACAATAATCATTCGGTCAAACATCTACACATTATATAGTTTATAAGTACCAATGTGACATAGTATATAAATCGGAGGAGAGACGACTCCGTTCGTTTCACGTAAGCCGACAAGTTACGTGGGCAACAAACAAATGTCTTGGATGCCGCCTCCGCCAGGTGTCGGCAGAAGCGGTCGGCCTAGAAACGTTGGCCTGACATGCGTGCCTATGGCTTCATTACAAAGGATGCGTCAACGAGGTGACGAGAAAATGCACGGAGGTCGACTCCTTGTGAAATATTTACAGGTTTAGGGACCTCTTTCGCCACTCCTGGGTAGGAATTATCTAACAGATTAATTCATAATTGAAATGTCAGTTGTGCGTAATAATCTGACATTTTAGTTTAACCGGTACCTATCCGGGCTATAGGTAAACGTGACTTTAAGAGTATGAAGCCAGACCGTGTTCGACTCCTGCGCCAGTAGCGAATTCACTGTCTCGCAGCTTTTCACTTCTGTTAGCAAAGATCTTATTAGTAAATCATTTTCATTACACAAACAAGTACTAATTAGGGAAATACATACAGATACATGCGATAAATCATCACTCATTTTATTAACACGCTTTTATTAGCTCGGGTTGTATGTATGTATGTATGTATGTAACGGAATCTTTTTTGAACCTAATTTTCACTGGTTTCTAGACGTCTGATCAACTTGGAACTTTGCACAAGTGTTAAGGGCCGATGACAATGCAATAATCCGATAAAAAAACTAAAAAAAACACGCTTTTATTGCTGACCGAACTAAAAAATGTAAAATAAATAATAGTTTAAAAAAACACGCTTTTATTGCTGACCGAACGAAAAAGTAGAAAATATTTTTTAAATAATTCAATTCAGAGTAAAAAGCGTGGGGTGCATTTTCCTATATTTTCATGACTCTCCTCTCATAAATGGTTGCGCACCCCACGCTTTTTACTCTGAATTGAATTATTTAAAAATTATTTTCTACTTTTGAGTTCGGTCAACAATAAAAGCGTGTTTTTTTAGTTTTTTTAAACTATTATTTTCGTTATTTAATAACAGTTTTTTTGTGGGCAATCATGTAAATACAACATTAACAGGTGTATGAACATTTCACTGGACCATCGGATTGCAGTCTGTGGTTCATTCCATCAACAAGTTATCGTATCAATGATTCGTTATATCAACAGATCAACATTTAAGTCGCCGTAGATAGTGAGGACCAAGTAATAGATAAATACATGTATTGATGTAGTGGTGTTGATCTTCGGAATGTAGATGTAATAAGTGTATTGTGTGTTTGTGTCGTATCGTTTTAAAACTGAACAGTTTCTTTACACTGATTTTTCATTATTTTTTTCATTACACAGATGTTTCTCTTGGCTAGCACAAGTGCACACAGATATCTCAGGGAGTGTGTTGTCCTGAGTGGTAGCGGCCTGCTACCTGCTAGGCACTCGCTACACGCGGCTCCGTGCCCTGGCGCCCCAGCGCTTCAGCGTGCGGCCGCGCACGCGCAGCGCACACGGTCCACACACGCTCTTCAATATCACTTTACTACTGAGTTTATCAATATAGTCCCCGAAGATAAGTGCCGTAGATCCACAAGTCTACATAAGTAATATACTTGAAACCGTAGCTTGTGCAAGGGTAATGTTTAGTCACATGCCGTAGTGGCGACAAATAGTTTCGCGTATTATATTTAGTGATAATGCTTAGTAAATCTGTTGAAGTGGCGGCTTGAGTGGCACTCGATCCACACGAGTGGCCGGGGTCGAGATAAGATAGACTCGTTAGCACTGCGGCCTCTAGCGCGGGCGCGTGCTGTACGACATGGTACTTATGTGCACGCCACGCTTCTGGTCATTAATACAAACATTATTACGTGAAGCTAATATATTTTCTCTTTAAATCCAAAATGCATCCAACTTATATAATAGGTATGAAAGTTTGTGATATGTACTAGTTATTTCCCGCGGTTTCATCCGCATCCTGAGGGAACTACATCGTGCACCTGGATAAAAATTCCTATGTGTTAATCTAAGTTATAGGTAAACTATGTGTGAGCCAAATTTCATGCAAAAGTTGGCATGAAAGAGTAACAAACATACATCCTCACAATTTTGTGTTTATAATAAGTACCTATTAGTAATACAAGGTTTTCTAGTACTGACAAAGCAATCTGCAATCGTCCCCGTAGTTCTGGGGACTACATACATATTTGAACTCTAGTATATATAGACGTTTAAAAAGTAAAACAACTACCTACATATTATGTAATACTTACTACAATCACGTTTTGCTCTTTCGTCTGAAACGTTTTCACAACAGTAGGTACCTACAATACATTTTGTCTTCATGTACAATTATAACTATAATTCTTAGTTATACTTTTCGGATTAAATTGTTTTCTCGGTACCTAATATTAAGGTGTTACTGCCGCCGTATCTACTTTTTTGGAATCCTACGTATTCTATGTGACGCGCGGCCAGGACAAATGTAACGACTCTAGATAAGCAACATTGCAGACGACACCGCTGTATTAATATTAGCAAGGCGTAAAGATCATAGACCCAGTGATGCCAATCAGAAAACTTGCAGAAGGCTAAGAACAAAGTAAACTAATGGCTGCAAACTCTGGACAGGTGACATTCACCCTTAAAAAAGAGACTACCCTTGACTGACTTGTAAAGTTGGGCCAATGTACTGTACCCCACAGTGACCATGTAAGATATCTTGGTCTACACATTGATCATAAGCTAACTTGGAAGCACCACATCAAATGTAAAAATCAGGAGCTTCAGCTAAAGTACAACAGCCTTTACTAGATGCTTGGAAGGAACTTGAGACTCTCTTTGGACAACAAACTGCTTCTATATAAAGTCATCCTAAAGCCCATTAGGACATATGGACAAAAGTACCGTGGTACATAACCATGAGGACGACCAACGACCCTAACGAACATGCTCGTTAAATTACCATGGACCAGTGTGTGAGACGACTAGAAGGTCATCATATCTGAGCTAAAAGACTTGCAGTAGCTCTAGGCAGCAGATGAATAGATGCCTCCAATAGGAAGCCACTCCGCAAGACAACAACACAGAACAGATCTCTCAGAGTCTTATGTCTGATTGCAAATATACGCAGAAGAAAACAGTTATGCAACATGTACACTATAGATAAACAACACAAAATTTAGTCCTACCTACTTCTTCATGGTGACTTTTTATATTGGTAAACAAACACCCGAAGTAAGCGACATAGACAGCTTTCTACCAACGCCAGATTTTCGGTGCGGCAGTGGCCCCATGCTGGGCGCCACTAGCAATGCACTCGCATGCTTGAGACCATCAGGGTGCTCTAACCACATGTATTTGTTTACATCTTATAGCTAAGTACTGCCGAAAACAAAAGTTAAGCTTGAATCATTTAACAACGTCAACATGATACACAAAATAATACTTATTACCAATCACTACTATTCCTCTGGATTGTACCTAAGCACACTATTACGTTTGTACACTATCACTGATAACAGTTACACTTCTTCCAATGAGTCAGTCTAGCGCGCGTGTCCACTAAACTAGTTCGCGTTGGTTCGCGCGGCGAAAGTTTGTCGCCAGTACGGCGCGGAGTGACGGGAGGCGGCGCGAGGCGCGCGATCTGCGAGGGCGGACACTCGCCACTGCCGGAGTGCAACCCTCGCGCCCCGCACGCGGGCCGGGCGGCCGCGGGTAGGCGGGGGGAGCGCCGCCCGGCCGGCAGCTCGCCCGGACCCGACAGTCTTCGGGGAAATTTTGACGAATGACATTTTCGTAATGTTTCACTTTGAGAGGAGCGGCGCGCCTTCGCGAGGGGCTATGCACTCCGCTAATTGCGCTTTTAATGAATACTGATGCGACGCGCGGGCGGTGGTGCGCCGGGGGGGGGACTGCCCGCGGGGCCCGCGCAGTAATGAGCGACGAGCAATTTGTGTAATTGGCAAAGTTTGTGTATTTTTGGCGGTCGTCGATCGTAGCTTTTATTTGATTCCAGTGTGTCACCACCGCCAGCATTCGCTCCACGCGCGCCGGCGCCACTCCTCTCCGCTTGCGACATCCATTCACTGCTAAGCCCATTTTACATTTCATAACAATGACAATGTGACAATTTTTTACTTTCACATTGTTGGTAACTATCGACTATATGTTCTGTTTATAAATAAGTATCATCATATTGGGTTGCAAACCCAATTTTTAAGGGTCTTCGTGAGCAAACCCAATGCGAGAGCCTTTTGTTCTTCGATTATATACATGTCTAGATGGAGCATCAAGTGCGCGTAAACGTGTCAAAAAATGTCAACCAACGATTTGCTCACAAGTGCTTACCCGCCGATCAGTACAGATCGTGCCGCTTTACTGTCACTACGTATTACGCGCGCTAATTAAAAATCAAATAACCGCGATAAAATGACGGTATGTGCAATAACATTGTGCCAGAATTATAAAGGAAGGTTAAAAAATACCAAACACATCACCTATCATCGGTAAGTAACCAAGAAACTACATAATTTATTTTTTGTTTTTATGATTACCTAACCACGCGGAATCACGCCATATTTTATCAGTGTTGCCAGTTTCTTTTTTTCATTCTCCCATTTTGTGGGTGTAAATTAGTTGGTTTATGGTTACGCTTATACAATTTTGTTTGTGTACTTAAAAAAACTGGGCAAGTGCGAATCGAACTCGCATGCAAAGGGTTCCGAACTAAAACTTTTTTTTTACAATGTT
Source organism: Pyrrhia umbra (assembly GCA_963891755.1). Classification (NCBI taxonomy): domain Eukaryota; kingdom Metazoa; phylum Arthropoda; class Insecta; order Lepidoptera; family Noctuidae; genus Pyrrhia; species Pyrrhia umbra. The sequence continues at coordinate 13,566,206 of OY982934.1, forward strand.
AATTTTTAAAGCGTAGATAATAGCTTTTCCTGGAATCTATTGGTCAAGACATATTATTATTATTTTTAGTATATCTTTAATTAGGTATGTATAATTTTTCTTTAAAGTTAGTTTTAACGCAGTCGAGAATTTATTTTTTAAATGATTTGTATAAGGTACTACCACAAATTAAAATTATACAATGTAAATAGTATCGTATCTTCTAAGCGAAACCTTTTCATAAAACAAAATTAAATACAAAGAAATGGTCATTGACTTTGGTTTTGTTTTATTTTACCTTTGTTGATTGTGTCTATTTTTAATTAAAATTCATTCCTAATATATGTGCTCTTTCATTTCAAATTTCCAAATACTGCCTAAAATATTAAATATAGTAATACTTATAATTGGCTTATTTGATTTAACTACAACATTCAACTCTTATTAAATTAGTGTTTCTGATTTATTTAAAAAAGTAACAACTTAATAAAAATAATAACACTACATACATACACCTAAACCTTCTCGTATTTAATAAGTCTATAATTTTTATGTGATTTATGGGAGAATTGTAGTAACTGGTATCATTATACGCACACAGAGACGTATGTACGCACAGTGTAAAACGACGCCTGCACGCACACATTCTTGAAATTGTTGACTCGTTTTCTTTGATATGATTGTAGGGCGACGCTCCATCTAGACATGTATATAATCTAAGCCTTTTGTTATAATTATTTTTGAGGCGAATAACAAAATAAAAAACTAAATAATGGCTACTACTATGTATATGGCCAATGAAATAAAAGGTGAGGTATTAAAAATAATAGGTGAGGTATTAAAAATAATAAGTTTAGGTTCGGTTAGGTTTCCGGCCAGTGCTCGACGCATAGCTCGGGAGGAGGCACGGCTCCCTGGCATTCCGGGTGACGCAGGTGCTGTCGGGGCATGGGTGCTTCGGCAAGTACCTGTGTCGCATAGGCAGGGAGTCGAACGCTCGGTGCCACCATTGCGTCCATTGTAGAGAGGACACGGCGCAACACACGCTCCAGGAGTGTGTGTCCTGGGAGGAGCAGCGCCGTGCTCTCACTTCGGAAGTAGGAAGCGATCCGTTATTTCAATATTACAAACAGACACTCCAATTTTATTTATATGTATAGATTTAACACAGTATCCCATGAAAGATGTAAGATGAAAGATGTATCAGTCACGGTCGTAGCGCGGTCGCGGTCAGTCGCACGCTGATAACTTTTCTATCTACCGACCGCGTCGATTAATATTTTTCGTACGGTTTTGTGTATGTAGTTTGAAGTATTTGTAGTCGATTGTAATTGTTTACGGGACTATTGACGGAAACTATTGTGAAAATGAGTCCTTGCCCAAAATGCAATGACGAGGTGTCTGATGGAGTATTGTGTAGTCAATGCTGTGCCTATCTACATTTTTGCTGCTCAGGTCTTTCAGAAAGTACCTATCGCAAGATGACGTCAGAAAAGAAGGATAATTGGCGTTGCATTGGTTGCCGCAACGCTATTTCGCAAAATGTTCCTAATTTAGCTGACGTTCTGAAGGAGTTAAAGGAGTTTCGTAACGATTTTGATGCGATGAAATTAGACGTTAATAGCATGAAAGCGGCGGTTCAAGATCTAGCCTCTCATTGGAAGGATGTAAATACACGATTGGAAGTAATGGAAGGACGTCTTGAAAGTCTGGAACTTGTTACATCTCAAATAGGTTCGTTACAGAAAGAACTTAACAAAGCGAACAACACCATCAAGGAACTTCAAAACGTAAATATACAATTGAAAACAGACAATGATGAACGAGACCAGTATGCTAGATCAAATAACTTGGAGATATCTGGTGTACCATTTCATAAAGGAGAAAACCTGGATAACATACTAACTAATATTTATTCAAAAATGGGGTTATCCTTGGAAGTGAACGATATAAATTGTATTCACCGTGTGCGTCGTTTCGAGCAAAAAAATACACCTACCCGACCTCCTGCCATTATTGTGCGCTATACCAGACAACGTTGTAAGGATCAGCTGTTGGCCGCGGTGCGCGCGCGCCGTGGTATTACTACCGCCGACATTGGATTATCGGGGCCCGCAGTAAACATCTACATAAGCGATCATCTGACACCGGCCAACAAACAACTACTCAAGCGCGCACGGGAATTAAAAGAACAACACTGCTATAAATACTTATGGATCCGTGATTGTAAAATATTCATGAGAAAATTGGATACTTCTAAGATTATTCGTATCTCAAGTGGCAATGATTTATCCAATATAATATGACTTTTATGTTTAATCTTTTATGTGCTAATGCTGAATTATTATGTTTTGTATAATTGTGTCAGAAGTTTAACTACAGTATCTTATTTTATAATTAAACGTAACCGTCAGGAGAAGTTATTACTGAATATGGTCTGTTTTCTTGTTTATTTACACAATAATATATATTATAAAACGATGCCAAATTCTGAGGTATACTATTACCGGAATTATTATCTGAAATACTACTTACCCAATGAAGATAAAATTAGAATAATAATCAGATTATATTTTAAAATTACACATTCACACATTTACTGACATTATATTACCAAAATGTAAGGGGACTCCGAACTAAATCTCATTCTTTTTTAAATAAAATTCTTCTTAACGATTATGACATTTATTGCTTAACTGAATCTTGGCTCAATAAAAACTTCTACAGTTCGGAATACTTTGATGACAGGTATGTGGTTTTTCGGCGTGATAGGGATGCTTCTGTTGTGGGTGCAGAGAGGGGTGGTGGAGTCGTTATTGCTGTACGTCGGGAAATCAATCCTGTTCCGCGAGTGGAATGGAATGCGAACATGTACTCTGATCATTTATGGGTCAGTATTCCCCTCTCCCAGCCCACTAATACCACCTCCATCTCTGCTCACACTTTAATGCATGTTTGCTGCATATACATACCACACAGTGATCGCCACGAGACAGAATTAGATATTGTTTTTGAATCCATTAGTAACATAATGGAACAGTATCCGAATGACATATTTCTCATCGTAGGTGATTTTAATGTGACGCATGCGAATTGGTATTATGATTCCGATTCTGGTTCAATGCTAATGCATTCCAACAATAATTCGTTGGTGCAATTAACGGCCGATTTTATGAGTTTTACGAACTTAAAGCAACTAAATTCCTCTTTCAATTCTAGTAATAGATTGCTGGACCTAATATTTAGTAATACATACTGCACTGTTGTTGCTTGTAACTATCCTATAACCGCTGAAGACATACATCACAAATCTTTAATGCTTGAGTTACATCTTGAGACCTCTCTTCCATTGACTCAAAAAATTACTAATAGGAAACTTTATCACTGTGCTGATTATGATGCTATTCGAGAAGAGGTGGCATCAATTAATTGGGTTTCAAGACTTTCCACCTCTAATAACAACAGTATTGATTGCATAGTACGTGATTTTTATGATATCATCAATAGTATAATAAATAAACATATTCCAACACGTAAAGCAATTAACACAGGTCGCTATCCCCACTGGTATACTATTCCATTAATTAAAGTACGTAAAGAAAAAAGAAAATATCATACAAGGTGGAAACGATATGGAAACCCTTTAGACTACCAAACATTTTCAAAACTTCGAAAGAGAGAGTCGTATCTTCAAGGTATCGAGTATCGTAATTATATTAAATTGAGTGAGGATAATATTAACAAGTGTCCCAAATTGTTCTGGCGCTTCGTAAAGTCAAAATTGCCATCTAGTCACATCCCTCAAATGGTGAAATTAAATCAACGTGTTTCTAACGGTGGCGAAGACATTTGTAATTTATTCAATGAATATTTTAATTCTGTTTTTGTTCAAAGTGAACCACGTTCCACTACATATGATCTTGATTGTCCGTCTATAAACTCTCCAGTTGATCTCGGCTTTGTATCCATCTCCATGGAAGTTATTCAGAAAGAACTAAAAAGGATTGATATAACCAAAGGACCTGGACATGATGGTATACATCCGATATTTATACGTAACTGCGCTGATCAATTAACATTACCTTTATTTATTATATTTAATAAATCTTTAGAAGCAGGAATATTCCCATCTGTATGGAAACAGGCTCTAATAACCCCAATTCCTAAAAATGAAAAAAGAAATGATGTGTCTCAATATCGGCCTATTTCCAAAACTAATTTATTCGGTAAAATTTTTGAAAAAATTGTAACTTGCGATCTTATAAGCTCACTTAAGAATCATATCTCTGTCAACAACATGGTTTCTGCAGAGGGCGCTCTGTTGAAACTAACATGCTTACTTTTACAAATTATTTAGTGAATGCCATGGACAACAGATTACAAGTGGACGTCGTGTATACTGATTTTTCCAAAGCTTTTGACAAAATTAATCATGATTTACTTATAGAAAAGCTATGGACTATCGGTATACATGGCGATCTACTTCGATGGATAAACTCGTATGTCAAGAATCGATCCCAAGCAGTTTCTATAAAGGGATATGTCTCTAGATTCCTAAAAATTCCTTCGGGAATACCTCAAGGATCCCATGCAGGGCCATTATTTTTTATTTTATATATCAATGATATTGATAAAGTCATGAAGAATTCAAAAATTCTGTTGTATGCTGATGATGCAAAGATTTTTAAAACAGTAACAAGTTTTGACGATAGCTTGCAACTGCAATGTGATCTAGACAGAATATCTGAATATTGCTCATCAAACCAACTGTATATGAACCTTGACAAGTGTTCTGTTATATCCTATACCCGTAAACATAACCCTCTAACTTTCGATTATAAAATCAATAATAAATCTCTAAGTAGGGTAACATCTGTGCGCGACTTAGGAATAATTATGGATTCCAAATTATCTTTTAATTTACACATAGACCACATAGTTAACAGAGCCTTCCGCCAACTTGGATTTATATTAAGGATTTCAAAACCATTTAAACAGCCCCACACTCTTAAAGTATTATATTTTAGTTTCGTCCGATCACTGTTAGATTTCGCATGTATTGTTTGGAGTCCATTCTACGCTTGTCATATTAACCGCATTGAGAGAATTCAAAAGAAATTTATTAAATCCTTAGCTTACCGTGTAAATCATGAATACATATCGTACGAAGATTCACTTACTCGTCATTCACTTACTACCCTTGTTGACCGACGTGTCATGTTTGACCAAGTATTTCTTTTTAAAATCTTAAATAATTATATTGACGCCCCTGAAATTTTAGAAAAGATAGCCTTAAAAATACCCAGACCTGGTTCTCGTTCACAAAAAATATTTTATATTCCTTCATATAAAACTATATACACCAGTAATAACTTCTTCAGACGTAGCGTTAGCACTTATAATGATAAATTTAAAGAAGTAGATATTTTCAACAACAGTTTGGCATCTTACAAAATGAAACTACTCAATCAATTCTCAGAGACCACCTAACTTTAATTTGTTATAAATGATCTGCTCGCTGCGAATGTTTCTTTGTATTATATACTCGACTGCATTTGTAATGTACACTACCTTAGTCGTGTATTTAGTTAATGTACCGTATTTTATTTAATACTTATATGGAACTCGAAGTCTTTAAGAAACTATTATATTTTGATGTTCAATTAAGTATGAGACTGTTTGATTCCTAAATAAAAAAAAAAAAAAAAAAAAGATATATGTACCTTAGATAATCTAAACTGTAGTAAAGCTAGTTTGTCCTTATTCCTAGGGCACGCCGCAGTGGCGGCGGTAAGGCCCGTGATGAGGGAGTGGCTGGAGAGACGCCACGGCGCCCTCAGCTTCCGGCTGACGCAGGTGCTTACCGGACATGGGTGTTTCGGGAAGTACCTGTGTCGCATAGGCCGGGAGCCGACGCCCCAATATCACCACTGTGACAACTGCCGCGACGATACGGCGCGGCACACTTTGGAGGAGTGCCCAGCTTGGGCGGTGCAGCGCCGTGACTTGATCGCGGCAGTCTTTGCTGCGGGCCATCTCTCGCTTCCGGCCGTCGTGACAACTATGGTTGGGAGCGAGAGCGGGTGGGCTGCCGTCGCCTCCTTTTGCGAGAACGTCATGTCTGCAAAGGAGGCGGCGGAAAGGGAGAGAGAGGCTGTCACCTCTCTCCCGGCCCGCAGCAGACGAACGGGGCGTCGCAGGGTGGCCGACGATCTCCGGCCACCGTAGGGCGCGGCCTGCGGGCGACAGAACAGGGGCATCTGTCGCCCGACCAGACACAGGCCTCGAAAGGCGGCGTAGTGTTCCGCGCGCGCCTCACAGTCGGAGGATTCTTGCGGCCGCTGGGTGACGGCCGCAGAGGGTGACGGGGCCCGCCTTTCCATCTGGCGGGCCAATACCTGCCGGGGGCGCGGAAGAATGCGCGAGCAATACCCGTACCCCCGGCACTGGGTACAAGTAAGGAACACCGTGGTGGTTTTAGCCGGTAAGAGTCCGGCACTATTCCCGGCCGCCCCATTGGGCCGGGTTCGCCCATGAGGATTTCCACACGTAAAAAAAAAAGTTTGTCCTTATTCCTAGTATTGTAATTATGTCTATCGCATATTTTATCAAACAACTGTAGGTTTTTTCTAACATACATAGTATTTTCATAAATGAATTGGAAAGGTACCGTCATAATACATATCAATATTTCTTAACAGTTTCCTAAGAGATTCACGACAACGTAAGTTATGTAAGGCTCTGACAGCTCTTTTTAGGGTTCCGTAGTCAACCCTTATAGTTTCACCATGTCCGTCTGTCTGTCCGGCCGCGGGATAGCTAAGAGGATCTTGTTACAAAATGCTGAGATTTGGCATACATATTGATCGCTCCGACAAAGTAATAAAACAAACTTATGAAAAAAATATTTTAGGGTAGCTCCCAAGTAAAATAGATACAAGTAAAATAGAGATGATTTTTTTTTCTCATAATTATATCCCATCGTGTAAGGTATCATTGAGTAGGTATTTCCAAAAATAAAGCAAGTGTGTGAAGACAATTTTTCGATTTAGGGACCCGTTTGCGAAATATGTAGCTTTAAAGAGCAAATTTTTGTTTGATACGAGCGTGAGCGTGAGAGGGGTCTCACGTTTGAATGGCTGTCCCTAGAAATGTGAAAAAAATCACAAAAATAGCCCATGGAATAAACTTATACCATAAACGGTCCCGGCTTAACCGGTTATAGAGTTATAGTCGACTAACTAAGACCTACTACGGAACCCTACTGCGCGTGACCCGATACGCACGTGGCCGGTTTTTTTTACAATAATTATTGTATGTACGTAACAGCGCCACCTAGAAGATTGCAGTAAATGTTTGAGTCGTGTCACATGACCGTCTGGTTATTAAAAAATATATTCACATGTAGTTTGAGTATATATGTATTAATTTTATGTAACATAAGTAAGTAATAAAAATAATTTCGTTCATCAATTTTGGCAGGCGTGTCGGCCGGGCCCGATGCAGGCGGCGTACGCCATGAGGTGCGGCAGCTGGCTCTGCTCGTACAGCCCCGTGAACATGGAATGGTGCGGCCCGCGCGCGAACACCGCCACGTCGTCGCCGCCGTGCGTCTCGTCCTCCAGCGGCACACTCGCCGGGAACGCAAACTTCACATCGTCTGTAAATATGATATCCCATCAAAAATAACATGTATAAAACTGCCAAGTCAAGTCAAACTTCACGATTTTCAATCTTTTATACAAACCTTGTCCTGATAATAACGAACACAAAAATAAGAATCATCCAATTTATAGGCTACACGTTGATTATATAGAAAATTTAAAACTTGTAGGTCTGCTAAACTCACTGCACATCAAATTTTATGGTACTTCTTAGAATTAAGATGATCATTGAGTGAGTTGTAACTAGCAATACATAGAAATGTTGACTCACTTGACAATAGTTCTTAAACTGCGAGTTCAAATTGAGTGCAATTTGGCATTATGAGCGGCTGTTATCCGCGGTTCTACCCTGAAGGCTTTGCGGAAAATGTATCCTATGTGTTCATCCAAGTTACAAGCTATGTGTTTACCAAATTCAGTAATAATTTAGTAGTTTTTGTCTGAAAGAGTAACAAACATACACACATTCTCACAAACTTTCGCATTTATAATTATAATTTCTCGCGGTTTCACTCGCATCCTGAGGGAACCTTACCAAATTTCTTTCAAATCCATTAAGCAATTTTTACGTGTAAGAGTAACAGATATCCATCCTCACAAACTTTCGCGGCAACAAACAATTTTAGACATCGGTTTGATTTGCAATGAAGTTGCGGGATATCGAAAATGTCCTGAACGGCTTCGAGAAAATGTGGTACGACTGTGCTTTTGCTCGACTTGGGCGTGCCCTAACTTGGTACATTTTTTGTTTAAAGTACATCATTCATTTTTTAACTCGAGTATGCGACACACCCCAAACCAAGTAACCGGTTATGCCCGGATAAAAAAATTGTATGTGCACTTTTTGGTATTAATTCATATTTACTTTTGGTATTAATTCAATTTCACTATCATATAGATGTGCAAAGACTGTCTGTGCTATTAATGGTTTAAATATTGAAATCATATTGACGATCCTCGGTGCGACAGTTTTAGCACATAAATGAACTGCACCAAGAACCGAGAAGCATTTGCCTAAATTCAACTAGTAAGATTGAACTAAGCTGAGAAATAAATACCTATTATGTAAAGTTAATCGAAACTATGTATACGTGTGAGGCACTCACGGTAATCTTGCTGAGTAAGGTCTTCGCGCACTCCCTCGTCCGCGTGCGCTCGGAAGCCAGGCCCGTTGGTGTACGAGAGCGTCATGTAGGGCACGCCGTCGTCGCCGAGGTCGTCGGAGGGGCCGAGGATGTCGCTGCCGCGCCGCGAGTACCCGTTGAGCGCCATGACGTGCGCGTGGTCTGACGTCACCACCAGCAGCGAGTCCTCCTCGCCCAATAGCGCGGCAGCTCGAGCCACCGCGTCGCTCATTTCAATTGTCTCGTCCAGTGACATTTGAACCAAATTTTTGTGGTGTGCTTGGTCAATACGTCCTCCTTCGACAAACAGGAAAAACCCGTTTTTGTTCCTGCTCAGCGAGCGAATGGCCACCTCAGTGAGTTCCGCGAGAGTCGGTTCGGTATCGGCATTGGCTTCCATGTGGAATTGCATATGACTACTTTCAAATAAGCCAAGCAAGTAGTCAGGTAACTCTGCCGAGGCGTCCATTAACTGCTTCCGGTTCCACACGTACCGATGGCTAACGTTGCGTGCCTTCTTGTCTTCTTGCCATTCTTCGATCAAATTTCTACCATCCAATCTTCGACCCTTGGATCCTTCTTCATCTACATTAAAATTCGGTAGAAATTCACGACGGCCACCTCCTAAAATTACCTGCAGTAGAAAGTTTTTGCATGACACGTGTGACCAACAAATGCAATGAGTGTCAGACCTACTTGGTCTACACAGTTGCTAGTGCAGCTCATTAAGGTGATCGAGAACAGTTGACCTACTTTGAACTGGTCACCGGGGTGCGAGTGCACGAGCTGCATTGCGATGTCATCCTGGTGCGGCGCGCCGCAATCCGCTGCGACGTCGGCGTCGCTCTCCCAGTCGCGCTCCGCCGTGTGCGCGTACACGCCGGCGGGGGACGCGTGCGTCACGCGCGTCGTCGTCACGATGCCTGCCAACGTGCTGAGCGTGTGAGACGCAGAACACCATAGCACACATTTAGCAGGCCATAGCAATTAGGATATGCGTGTGATTATAATAACGACCAGTTTTTTTTCATTCTTTTTTACTTCAAATCATGCCTGCATAATTTTTTTTAACGTTATTTCTTTTTTATTCAGAAAATAATTACTAAAAAGTGCAAAAAGTGAGCACGAAATTCAAAGTTGATATAACGCAACGCTATCAATTCAAAAGGAAGTGACGAAAAGCTAAGCACTTCTATTGATTATATCACATCAAGCGCGCCAAAATATCAGCCGCTTAAAAAACCTTTCTCTGTATGTTATTCATAACATTTAATTTCTTACAAAATATTAGTTTTTTGCCGCTGGATATTTTTTTACAGGCTTTAATGACATAAACAAACATATTTATATCACAAAAAAATACAAGCATATTCCCTATTGACTCGCACGGTCACGAGTATAGCAGTCACACGCTTTCGCACCCTAGCTAGCAACTATGTAAGAACAGTTATCGAATAAAATCTATGTCTCAGAAATTATCCAAAATCCAAATTATCCAAAACTTCAGAGTCAGAGTTAGATCTGCTTAGAAAATGTTTAAGTGGTTAATTACTTTACAGTTTGTCAACTTTAAAAAATATTTTTTTACAATTACGGAGGGTGAATTGTCCGTTCGTGTATTGTAATTATCGTTGACCTTAATAACACTGATTTAACCACTAACTCCTTTTTCAGTAGTCTGAGTAAATAAATGTCGGTACCAGCGTCGCGGCCGTCGCTGAGCGCCCAGGCGGCGATGGAGTGCACGTGGTGGCGCGGCTCGGCCGCCTGCGAGCAGTGCGCGCGCGCCACGCGCCCGCTCACGCCGATCGTGCCGTAGTTGCCCTTCACGCCGCACAGGTACGCCGTCGCCGAACACGCCGAGTCCGCCACCTGCGCGTCCACGCAGTACGTCTGCCGGCGCCGAAAGTTTTATTTGGTACATGCTTTTAGGGTTCCGTAGAAACCCTTATAATTTCGCCATGTCCGTCTGTATGTCTGTCCGCGGAATAGCTCAGAGGTTATTAGTACTAGAAAGCTGAAATTTAGTATGATGATTAATCAAGCCGACAAAGTGGTAAAATAAAATTGCGAAAAAAATTTTTTTTTAGGGTAGCTCCCATACACGTAAAGTGGGGATGTTTTTTTTTCATGTATCCCATCGTGTGAAGTACATGTGTGAAGTCACATTGAATAAGTCGTTTTTAAAATAAACTAAGGTATATGTTTGCGAAATATCTACCTACATTTAAAGTGCAAATTTTTGTTCTAGACCAGCTCCCTAACTTTTGAATGGCTGTCGCTAAAAATGTAAAAAAAACTCACAAACAAGCAATTTTTTATGTGCTAATATACGCTTTTAGCACATTTTTCTAGGCGTCATTCCGGATCCAATGAGCCATCGCACATAATTTCAAGAGCAGTACCTCTTTTTTGTACCATTTTCAACTTGTCGACGAGACTATGTGTGGGTCTGCTGACTAGGTTATTTTTATATACGCTTAGTTAATTATCTAATTAGAGGAATAATTGAGAATACGCAGCTGTATCATTACATGCCCATTACATAATTTAATTTAGAAGTCGGTTTTATTTTTTAAAAGTATTTTTATTTGTAAAAAGTTTTTTTATTTTTTCGCTTTTCAGTGTCTCGGTCTTGCTATCTTAACAAAATAAACACACCACTTTTTTAGGTTGTAATAAGCGTAAATAACCAAATCATCTAAGTATTTGGCATATCAGCAAGTAGAGATAAATCGTTATTTTTGATATATTTATAAAACGGCTGAACCGGTAGTAATAAAATTTATATGGGACCACTTCGGAAGTATCTCCTTTCGAACAAAAAAAGAATTTTCAAAATCGGTCCACAATTGGCGGAGTAATCGCGTAACAAACATACAAAAAAAAAACATACCGTCGAATTGAGAACCTCCTCCTTTTTTGAAGTCGGTTAAAAAATGTGCAAGGCAAGCGGTCATGAGTCGAAAGGGGGCTGGTCGGCCACCGATAACTCTGCAAGGTACCATGCCGCGCTTGTAAAACTCTATCATAATCTACTTAGCCTTATCTTTTTTTAATCCGGGAGAAAAAAGTCCTCCTCTAATGTACCTGAAGAATATTATAAGGAAGCTAGAAGATAAGGAAAGAACGCCATAGGCGACGATGGATTTATACCTATGTCCGACAAAAACACGGATGAAGTCGCGGGCAGAAGCCATTATCTTGTAAAATACCTTGGCAAGTCCAACAGTAGGGAATTTTTCAAATGCTAGTTGCATCTCTTCTCCAGTGGCGCCTTGTCGCTGGCCGAGCAGCGTGCGCGCGGCGGCGAGCGTGGGCACGGACATGCCGTCGCCCAGGAACATGACGACGTTGCGCGCCTTGTTCTTGCTCTCGCGGTGAGCGAGGCGAGCTTCGATAGCTGCCTGCGCCTCCGACACCCAGTACTGTGGCTCGAGTTCCACCTCCGGAACGCTCGGCTTATTGCTGGCCATTGAGCCACGTAACAACTTGTGGTATGCATCTCGTTCTGGTAATAAATAATAACATTTAGGTAAATATTATCAAAAGACAGGCTTGCAACACAGCAAATTGTGAGTTGTTATGCAGTACCGTGTGATGGATGCACGAGCTCAAGCAGCAGCAGTAGTGCGACGCAGGCGCTCGCGGCTCGTCTGTGGCGTGCCATTGCTCCTCGAACAGTGCGCGGAGATGAGAGCGCGCAGCCTCACGCCTCCTCTGCCTATCGCAGGTCAAATGGATCGATAAGGACGGTGATATCATGCTACTATCGATGCTGTGATACCGATCTAGCAACATAAATAGGTACATATTTTTTTAACAATTATGAAGGCTAAAATATATGGAAACTAGCTATACAACCGGAAATGAGCGATGAAATTGCTCTCTTCCAAAAAGTGCCCTCAACTTTATAACGTGTTGTTAATACTGATACGATAGATGAACATTCATAATATTCAATTAGTAGTCATTAAAACTTATTTAACAAAAACTTAAATAATTTAGAATGATTATTATTTATTTTAGTTATCACTACCTAAAAGGTGCTCATGTTGATTTGCTTTTGAGAAACGTCATTTAAACGCCGTTTATTTAATATAATACATACAGGATGCCGATTTAATAACCTGTGGACATGCGTATCGACCCCATAAAAAAATGTTTTCAAGGTTATAATAAAAAAATGGCAGCTGGTAAATATAAAGCATAAGTTCGAAAAATATTTGACCGCATTGCATTTCACCTCAAACTTTTCAACTTTTATCGTTTTATTTTTTTACTTCATCGAAGTCACGTCTACCACTGTATCGGTTGACCTATTATGAATTCGATATTTATTCATTAGTCCGACGTTTCATATGATCGAAAAATTCTTAACCGAGGTTACACTTACAGCCGGTTGCATCAAACAAATATCAGGTTACTTATACGTGAAACGCGAGAACTGTCATTCAAGATCTGTCAAAATGGAGGATAAAATTGAATAATATTGCTATTTTTTATGAAATTAGTAAAAAATTAAGTTTTGTTTTTTATTGAACTCTGCAGTAATGGGCATGGGCTGATTCGCGTCACGACATATTAAAAAACAATATCTATATTACTTATAATAAATCTGTAGAGAGGTCAATTCTGTACATTACATATATTTCCAAAATAACTATCAGGGGGTGATTAGGGATCGATACTGATGCCAAAAATGCAATCAGTAAAATTTTTGTCTGTCTGTCTGTCTGTCCGTCTGTCTGTCTGTCTGTCTGTCTGTCTGTCTGTCTGTATAAACTCTATAGAAACAAAAACTACTCGACGGATTTTAACGAAACTTGGTACAATTATTTGTCATACTCCTGAGCTGGTTATAGTATACTTTTCATCACGCTACAATCAATAGGAGCAGAGCAGTGAAGGGAAATGTTGTCATTTTGTTTAAACGCGCTAATCTCAGGAACCGCTGGTCCGATTTGAAAAATTCTTTCAGTGTTAGATAGTCCATTTATCGAGGAAGGCTATAGGCTATATATATCATCACGCTAAGACCAATAGGAGCGGAGCACCACTATTCCACGCGGACGAAGTCGCTGGCAGAAGCTAGTCAATAATAAGTTTATAAATTTTAATAATCGTGAAGCACGCCCCTGCCGGGTGGGGCTCGCCTGCCCCGCGAAGGACACGCAGCGCGCCCCGCGTGCTAGGCGCCTTGTGGGCGCGTCCGCGCCTCGCTGGTACTCACAGGTCGCTGCAGGACAAGGTGAAGGTTCGAAGGTTCAGTTCACCATGCACTTTACACCAACTGCTTACCGCAGTTTCACGTTTCACCCTTGTCTGAGAGAACTACTCTACGCATTAAGATAAAAAGTTTAGCCAGTAATGGTTTCCAAGATCCCATCTATCTCCGTGCCAAACATCCAAATCAGTTCAGCCATTTTATCGTGAAAGCGTTACGAAACCACTTTCCAATTTATAATATTAGTTAGGATTGCCGAATATTTTAATCTTATCTTCTAGAAATTTTAAAACCTTATTAAATAAATTGTCCTGTCTTACTTACAAAAGCTATGCGTGGCTATGAGGTTTAGTATTTTCACGTGTAATATTCATTAAATCTCATCTGTCATTATCTTTTAACATGAACATAACATGAAATCTAGTTGTGCTCATGTTGATCATGAATTTAAATATAATATTAAGTTAGAGATAAGATAGCTAGCTGTCACTAGATAAAAGCAGAATCATTAGAACAGCAGTGGTACTCGACTACTCGGACGCCTAGTGATGTTGCTGGCACACTTGCTAGTGGGCGCGCTCGCGATTACGACCGCAGCAGCGGCCGTGGTTCCGGGCTCGGAGCAGGGGGCGATGGCGGGCCTCGCTGAGGCCAGCACTGCCTATTGGCATGCCGAGGCGCAGGCTGCTATCGCCGAGCGACTGGCGCGCCGGCCTGCAGCCCGCGCGCGCAACGTCGTCATGTTCCTGGGCGACGGCATGTCCGTGCCCACGCTCGCCGCCGCGCGCACGCTGCTCGGCCAGCGACAAGGCGCCACTGGTGAAGAGACCAAGCTCACTTTTGAAACGTTCCCTACTGCCGGTTTAGTCAAGGTGAGTGTTCTACAGCTTAACATGTTAATAGGTTAACAAAATTTCGCATATTTTACATAGTGGTAAAATTTGATTGCCATTCCATGATTCTGATGCTGCAGACATATTGCGTGAATGCGCAAGTCGCCGACTCTGCGTGCTCGGCGACCGCTTACCTATGCGGCGTCAAGGCCAACCAGGGTACGCTAGGTCTTAGCGCCGCGGTGCCGCGCTGGGACTGCGAAGCATCCACTGACACCTCGCAACACGTCCAGTCCATCGCTGAGTGGGCGCTTGCTGATGGTCGAGACGCCGGTCAGCTTCAATCCTATATTAAATTTATAAAATTTACATCATAAAAAAGATTAAGAAATATAACATGGCTACTAAACAGGTATCGTGACAACGACGCGCATCACCCACGCGTCTCCGGCCGGCGCGTTCGCCAAGGTGGCCAACCGGCACTGGGAGAATGACGCCGAGGTGCGGCAGGCGGGCCACGACACGCAGCTCTGTCCCGACATCGCGCACCAACTCGTGCGCATGTACCCCGGCAACCAGTTTAAAGTAATTTACATCAGAATTATCCATACTAATAAAAAACTAGAATTTATGGAATAACTGGCGTGATACGTATGATGTGTAAACTCTCGTCGTTATGCTAATAAACAGATGTTATGTTCATGTCTTATAGGTCATTTTAGGTGGAGGAAGGCGCGAATTTATTCCTACCACGTCGATTGATAACGAAGGACAATCTGGTCTCAGGACAGATGGCCGTAACTTAATTGAAGAATGGCAAAACGACAAGGCGTTACAGAACGTCAGTCACCGATATATCTGGGACCGACATCAATTGATTGAGTCATTTTCGTCACCACCTGACTATCTGTTAGGTTTATTCGAGAGCAATCATTTACAGTACCATATGCGAGCTAACTCTACAACCGAACCTACACTCACTGAGCTAACAGAGGTGGCGATTCGGTCTTTACGGCGTAACGAGAAGGGATTCTTTCTGTTCGTGGAGGGCGGGCGCATTGATCACGCGCACCACGACAACCTCGTGGAGCTAGCGCTCGATGAGACGCTAGAGATGGACAAGGCCGTGGCGCGCGCCACCGAACTACTCTCTGAAGACGACTCGCTCATCGTGGTGACTGCGGACCACGCGCACGTCATGACGTTCAATGGATACTCGGGACGCGGTAATGATATCCTCGGCCCCTCCAGGGATGTGGGGCACGACAATATGCCTTATATGACGCTATCATACACCAATGGACCTGGATTCCGTCCGCACGTGAACGGCATTCGACCAAACGTTACTGCTGAGCCAAACTACCGTAAGTCGAAATTAAAACATTTTTAACACCCAAATCTTAGACAAATAATGCATAACAGTTTATTGCGAGTGCAACAAGTGTGGCAACTAAACATGAGACGAAGCCGTCTGAATCTGTTCTGCCGGCAAGCCGTTAATATTCAAGGTCTCACTCTGTTGAGCGCAGTTCAAAAAAACTAGTTCTCTATCATTTATATCAATTAGGCGTAATAAGCTCTTTTAAATAAAAACTTTTTTTCGGAAATTCTAAAAATAAGAATTTAAGATGCCCATTCCAAAACTAGTTTCCTATGGAGAAAAACTGGCAAAAAAACTCCATGGTTCTTCTTTTAAATATGTTTTAACAATATTCATCCTACTAATATCCTACGGTCTCTATCCTATCCTACGGATGTGTGGATGTATGTTTGTTATGATTGCGCAAAAACTACGGAACGGATTTGGATGACATTTGTTTCACACATAGTTTATATAAAATAATAAATAAATAAATATCTTTATTGTTCCAAAAAAGTTTACATTTCAACACATATTCACAGTCACTTAAACTAGGATTCCCTGTGCTATAAGTGACAGTTTTACAATTCGCGGTTAACCTAATTAAGTAATAAAGTATTAACAGTCCGTAACAACACATAAGGAGCAGTAATATAGGGGTGTCTTTTAGCAAAATCAGTGTTATGTGATATTGATATAAAAATAAAGTCTTTTCTTCTTCTATTATTTATGTTAGAATCATGCGGTTTAATTTTATGTGCATATTGTAAGATGCGTAAAATAAATAATTGACGTACGGTGTCGACTCCTACATGTTTATATAACTGAGTTGTGGGATACAACCTTGTTATATTAGTAAGGACTTTGAGAATAGCTCTTTCTGACGTTTCTAGAGTTATAAAGTGTGATTTGTGCGAGCCACACCAAACAGAAATACAATACTGAAGTATCGATTTACCGAGTGAATTATCTTCAAAGTATCTAGGTCTTCTATATTATGTCGTACTTTTTTAAAGATCGGCATTAATTTTCTTAATCTATTAGACAAGAACTCCGTTTGGCTGTGCCAGTTAAGATTTTCATTAACCCAAACACCTAGATATTTTATGCGTTTAGCTTGTTCTAATAGAGTACAATTATAGTTATTGTCTAAATCATGACAACTGTGTGCTTTTATTTTACTATTTTCTGGTAAAGGAAGTCCTGCTTTAGTTATAGAGAAAGTTAGGTATTTAGTTTAGCTGAGATTGATGGTGAGCTTGTTAGAATTTAACCATTTAAAAATAATTTTGAGTCCAATTTCAGTTAAGTTAATTACTTCGTCCCAACTATTGCCATAAAAAACGACTGCTGTATCATCAGCAAAAGTCACAATTTTTGCATTACCTACATTTAGATTACATAGTTGGTTTATATAAATTAGGAAAAGTGTGGGGCCTAGAATGCTTCCTTGTGGAACGCCGTAAGTAATTTGAACACTTGCGCTAGTATATGACGGTTCATATACTAGCGCAAGTGTTAAAATCGGTATCTTTACACGTTGTTGTCTATTTGCAAGATTTGCGCAAGATCGGTATCTTTACACGTTGTTGTCTATTTGTTAAGTAACTGGTGAATAAATCTAGAACTTTTCCTCTGATACCTATTTTTTCCATCTTGTTCAGAAGTTTATTTGTTTTAGTGTATTCCAGTTTATAACCTGGATGAACATATAAGATTCTTTTTACTCGAGTGTGCGAAGTAGTTCCCTCGGGATGCGGGTGAAACCGCGGGAAATTTGATATAAAATGTCTTTCATCGCATACGCTGTGAAAAATATTGCTGATAGAACAAAACAATGTACTAAAATATTAAAGAACATATACAATGTCTATAAAAAAAAAACATGATAGCATATGCCTATCTTCGACGGATAACTCACA
This sequence comes from Pyrrhia umbra, assembly GCA_963891755.1. Taxonomy (NCBI): domain Eukaryota; kingdom Metazoa; phylum Arthropoda; class Insecta; order Lepidoptera; family Noctuidae; genus Pyrrhia; species Pyrrhia umbra. The sequence continues at coordinate 13,584,315 of OY982934.1, forward strand.
ATAACTGCTTTTACTATTTAATTATAAATTAAAGGGAACGAGTTTTTGCGAAGCTTATTTAACCCATTATGTAATTTCAGCTTTCTAGTACCAAGAACCTCTGAGCTATGCCGCGGACAGACAGACAGATAGACAGACGGACATGGCGAAACTGTAAGGGTTCCCAGTCAAAGACCAAAACTTATCAATTTTTTTCCATTCAATTATACTAATGTTGTGTCCTTTTTACGAGTGATACATCCTGACAACTGGGTTCGCAGGCACACTGGAGTGGAAAAGCCATGTGGACGTGCCGCTGGAGGACGAGACGCACGGCGGCGACGACGTGGCGGTGTTCGCGCGCGGGCCGCACCATTCCATGTTCACGGGACTGTACGAGCAGAGCCAGCTGCCGCACCTCATGGCGTACGCCGCCTGCATTGGGCCCGGCCGACATGCCTGCTCCAACGTCAGCGCCGCGCATTTTAATACTCCACCTCTCTCATTGGCCGTTACCGTTGCAATCTTCATTGTAATTGCTTCAAGAAGACCTGTTTTGTAAATAAAGATCTGATTAATTATACTTAATTTATTACACGCTCTAACTGTATTATTACTTATCCGACCAAAAACATAAATGTGAAAATGGGAGCTAAGTTCACTATATGATAATGATGGTGTGACTTCACCGAGAAAAGACTTGAGATCTAAAATCTTCTGTCTATCTCTTACTCTCTTCGGTCGCGTTTTTATTCGAAATGATCGTCTTGGGAAAAGAGGCGGTGTGGTGGCAATAAATCTTCGTAGCGACTTTCACCATAAGGTTTTGGCTACTTCTGCTAATTCTTCTGCGACTGCTGAATTTCTCTTTTTAGAAGTTTGTATCAGAGGCGTCAAAGCCGATGTTGGCGTTGTGTATTGCCCCCACCCGCTGTCGATTACTTCACTTATTTTGAACTGGTATTAGAATCCTTGGGTTCAGAGTATGCACATTACGTCATCATGGGTGATTTCAACACAAAACTTCTTGCACCTAAGTCTCCATACTCCTGTAAACTCCTACATCTTGTTGAATCCGACGGTTTTTACATACTACCTCTCCAAGTTACGCATTGCAGCTTAGCTGGTGATGATACTTGGCTGGACCTTATCCTCACTTCTAATCTTTCCCTTGTCTCCTCTCATGGTCAACATATCGCTCCTGGCTTTTCTCATCAAAACCTCATTTTTCTTTCCTATATCCTGAAACCTCCTAAATCCAAGCCTAAGGTTCTGCACAGAATATGCATCCGACTGGACACCTCTGATGGAGGCTGTCACGGTTGATGAGAAGATTTTCATTTTTAACTGTCTGATAAATGGGTTGTATGATGTCCATGCCAAGTTAGGTTAAAGCGAATACCAGCGCCTTGGATGACCAGTTTGATTAAAATAGTTATGAGATGAAGGGATCGGGCATTTTGCAAATACAAAAAATCCCGTACAGATGAGAACTGGGCACATTTCAAAGCTGCTAGGAATAGGTGTAATCAGAATAGATGATACGTAACGCTAAACGCCGCCATATACTTAATCATATTTCATCATCTTCTTCTGCTGATATGTGGAAGTTTCTAGGAACTCTAGGTATTGGTAAATCGTAGAATGTAGATCTTCCCAACCTGATTGATTTTATAATAAATAATAATAAAAACGTTTATTTCAGATAACATAGATCCACTTTGTTAGTAGTAAATAACTTAAGAACTAATGTTAGTAAAACAAGTACTAAACCTTAATCTACTCGCCCCCTGTCAGACCCATGAATCGAGGTATCAACACTCATGTGAACATTAATACATCGACCCATGTACCGGCAGTCCAATCTACTGGCTATCATACTTAAAACGCTGTTACGACTAGCCCGCACTCTGCTCAACATTGACGCCGCACCGCTTGCGCAGAGTAGCATAGAAACAATCGATGCGCGCCTCCGCAAACATACGTGATGCACTACAGTGGCGGGGCAGCCGCAACATCGTTCTAAGCGCATTATTATATTGTACCCGTAGGGCACTGTACGCCTTTTGAGTATAGACTGCCCACAGACTGCTGGTGTAAAAAGATGTACAAAAGGCCCTGAAGAGACTGATTTTAACTTCCCTTGTACATCGAGCAAATCTGCAAGCAATCATGTTTGCTCTCACAGACAGTGCCCTACGTTCACGTTCAATATCCATGTCGTCCTTAAGGTCCTCGGTAATAAGGTGACCCAGATATTTGAACTGACGCACCCTAGCCAACTCAACTCCATTCAGCTTTCTAGGGGGCACGCTAGAGGGTCACTTATTACCAGCCTTAAAGACAACAAACTCACTTTTGTTAACATTATACCTCAAGCCATGACCATCAGCATAAGCTTCACAAATTTGTAGGAGTTTCCTAATTCCACAAACCGAGGCGCTCAGCAACACCATGTCGTCCGCATAGCTAAGATTATTAACACAAATTCCATCTATGCGACAACCAACCTGGCTGCTGCTGAGCTCCTCGATGAGGGCATTTATATACAAATTGAAAAGACGCAGCGAACACAAACCACCCTGTCTCACGCCACATTCTAATTTATATGGATCTGAGAGGGTGTCCGCCCACCGTACATCATTGGTCTGATTGTTGTACCAATACTTTAGGATATTCAAAAGTTCAGGCTGTACTCCTACCTCTTGTAACTTTCTCCACAGAATATCATAAGAAACTAAGTCGAAAGCTTTGCTCAAATCGAGGAAACAGGCATACACAGGTGTGCCCCTGTAGGTATAGTACCTGACAGTATGCTTCATGCACAATATGGCACTTTCCGTCGACAGCTGTGGTCTAAAACCAAATTGATTATCGTGTAGAACTATAGATTCAGCCAATTGTGCATCCAACACACTGTCAAGCTTTTAGACGTTTTGAATTGTCATCTCTCTACTACATCTGATTTGGATCTCCTAATCAAACAGGATACTATTAAATATATAACTGGTCTACTGCGTCCTAACATGAAACCTTTCTTTTTTTTACCGGTCAGCGAGGATGAAATCCAAAAGGTTATAATTTCCATAAAATCTAAAGCGGGTGGCTGTGATAATATCAGTCGAGAAATGATAGTCACCTTTTAGGACCAATTTTTTACTCCCTTTAACCCACTTTATTTTCCTCTGGACTTTTTGTTCCTCTGGAACGTTCCCCACATTATGGCGATAAGCCTATGTGCGTCCTTTACCTAAGATCCATTCTCCTACCCTTCCCAGTCAGTTTCGTCCAATCTCCATTTGCTTTTCTTATCAAAAGTGCTTGAGGCTTGTGCCAATAAGCAATTCACTACCTTCATTAAAACAGAATTATCAGCCCTTTCCATTCTAGGCCGGGCCACAGCACTCATACAGGCTCTCCTTAAAGTGACTGGTGATATCAGAGCAGGCATGCAGGAAACCAAGCTCTCTGAAATGCGTTCAATACCGTCAAGTCACGATCTCCAGTTATCCATTTTGTCCTATCTGATGGTCTTTTCCCAGGCGTTGGATTGGTTTTCTTCTTATCTTCAGGATCACCAGCAGGCGGTACGGGTTGATGAAATGTCATCAAACTGGTGTAAACTAGATGCTGGCGTTCCACAAGGTGGTATACTTTCACCACTATTGTTTTCAATATTTATAAACCTCCTAACTCCTGAACTTCAGTGTGCGTATCATCTTTATGCTGATGACCTGCAGTTATACCGTCACTCAAGTGTTGAAGATTTACCTGTCGCTATCAGTAATATAAATCATGACCTAGGAGTATTAAAGTGTTAGTTTAACAAGTTTGGAGTTATGGTAAATCCTGAAAAGTGCCAAGTCATAATAGTCGGGAGTTCTTGAAACATGTGCAATGTAGATGCCATCAACTTGCCTCCTGTAAAGTTTAATGGTTTGAATATACCATACAGTGCTGAAGTGTAAAACGTTGGCCTACACATTGACAGCACGTTTAATTGGCAAAAACATGTCGCGACTGTCAGTCAAAGAGTTACGGGTATGCTGGGGTACCTTTATCTATTGAAAAACTTTCTCCCGTCCATTGTGAAAGCAATACTTGTGCGAACCTTGATCTTTCCCTATTAATAACTATGGTGTTGTTTGCTACTATGACCTGAATGCAGATCTACTTAATAAACTTGACCGCCTCCTCAATAATTGCATTCGATTAATTTTTTTTAATTTTCGCAAGTACCTACAACCATGTGTCTATTTATCGGGAGCAACTAAAATGGTTACCGATAAGACAAAGGCGTGAAATGAAAGCAACCACTACCACTATTACTTACTCTATCCTTCATACTCCAACTTACCTTCTTATTTTACTTCACACTTTCAGTAGGTATTAAAGTTCTCAACATGACCAAACCAATTTACGTTCCTCAAATAATCGTCTTCTTCTTTGTTTCCCTCATCGTTCTGACTTTCTTTAGAAGGAGTTTACACGCTCATTCTGGCATCAGTAAAATCCATGATTGATGTCAGAATGACGGGAAACTGACTGTATACGCGCAGACTGATGGATTGATGGTCCAGAATGATGGTTATTTAAATATTTTAATAATTTTTGTCAGTCTGGTGAGACTGACGCTTGACAAGCTTTTTTAGGGTTCCGTAGTCCGACAAGGAACCCTTATAGATTCGCCATGTCCGTCTGTCTGTCCGCGGCATAGCTCCGAGGTTCTTGTTACTAGAAAGCTGAAATTTGGTACCTATGGATATATGTATTTTGGTCACGCCGAGAAAGTGGTTAAATATTTTTTTTAGGGTAGCTCCCAAACACGTAAAGTGGGGGTGCATATTTTTTTTCTCGCGTACCCCTTCGTGTGGCGTAGGTATAGGTATGTTAAGACCATTTTTCGCTTAAGTGAGCCATTGGCGAAATATTTAGCTATAAGTGCAAATTTTTGTTCGATACGAGCATCCCCCCTCTAACTTTTGAATGGCTGTCCCTAGAAATGTAAAAAAACATAGACTTAGCACATGTAATCAATTTACAAGGAAAACTATCACGGCTAAGTAGGCTCCACCGGTTACAGAGTTATAGTCGACTAACTAAGACCTACTACGGAACCCTACTGCGTGTGGCCCGACACGCACTTGGCCGGTTTTTTCTAATTAAAATCCCGCAAATGCGTGCTAACGCGTAGAAGTTTTCGGTTGGACTGATCGTCAGTCTGACTTACCGTCTAACCTGTCAATCCATCATTCAGCCATCAGTATATACGTGATCACGGTCACAGACTGAACTGACGCCAGAATGAGCGTATAAACGCCGCCTTTTTTATTCAATCTATTATTTTATAGAATAAGTTGCCTTTGGAAGTCAGGATGGCATTCAGCCGTTATTCATTTAAAGTGAAAGGTCGTGAACAGATACTTCGGACATTAGCAAAATAAAATTATCACAGCAGTAGGTAATTATGATTTTTATTTTTTTTGCCGTAGTACATTATTAATATTATTTATGTATAAATATAATATATATGTATTATCTGTATGCTATGCAGATAATTTGTTAAAGTAGATATAACATATTTAGTGCTTGTGCACCTGCCACTTTATTTCTCCACCACCCAAAGGTAGACTGGTAGAGAACGCTTAAGGCGTTAAGTTCGCCATTGTACATATTCATGTATGCTAAAGTATAAATAAATAAATATTATGTGTGCTAATGACAAAATATGTAACGTAGATTTAGTAATGTTTGCATTAATGGATTATATGTACAAGTAGTGTAGTGGAAGAGCGGAGTCTCCTAATACAGGCATCACTTGCTTAAAAAGAGGGTTCAATCTCAAATTATGTAACGACTAAAATCATTATTGCAAATAAACAATTTTTATTTTATTTTTTATTTTATGTATATTAATTTATTTATTTAAAAATATTTGTTTTTAATAATTATTTACATATTTACTTATATTTACAATAATAAAAACATAAAAATAATAAATTATACTAATATAATTAGGCATCAAAATATTCATCCGCATCGCTGTCAACGGGAATCGTGCCCAAAAGGCTGGCTGCATTGCCACGTTGGATGGCAATGCTGATTTTTTGACCGAAATATAGGCCAGCCCTTTGATCACGCGTGGAGTCTACTAAACGTTTGCCTATATCACGAAATAGTAGACGGGCACTTGGACCCCATGGCCCTAATGTTTCTACCCCAAACGGCTCAAATATATAATTACCACTAAGGTTTATATATTTGCGCCGTTTAAGGTTTTCTGCAGCTGCGGCAGCTGCACCAGCACAGCCCACCGTACTGGGAAGATGGGATGGAGCAAGGGTGTCGACACAAGTTGCATCCCACACCAAAGACCTTCCCATCTTCCATGGCATTACAGACATCCCATCCGGTCTCTTGCCGTCGTCGCGTGCCAAACCATTGGGTTCTAGAACGGCTGGCACCCCGGCGGTGACAAGAGCACGGCGGATGATGTCGTTAATGCTGGCATGCCGTGCTATGCGACCTGCGCTCTTGATGCAGGAAAGACCATGGTGACCAAGGCTGTCCACGGATTCGCCGCATTGGCAGCGGTGCGGAGCTCCACAGGGAGCGCCCAGGCGCAAGCATGTAGCGAGCCGAAATGTTGTATCACCCAGCATAGTGCCTATGTTGGGTGATGGAAGTGCGTGAAGCCAAAGACCTGACTCCCACTCTCCCAAAGCCAGAAGGCGAGCACGCTCAGCAGTGTTGGTAGACGTTTCAATAAGGTTTTTTCGTACCAACCTGCAAAGCGGCTCATCCCATTGTCTCTGGGAAGCGGGGTTGTCAGGTAAAGCTGTGTTTGGGCAAGCCATTTTCCAGGCGTTCATAGCATCAGTCAAATACGGCACCTCAGAGTCAACCAGCGATGGAGCTAAAATTTTCCTGGTTAAACTTTCAGTGCTGTAGACCGAGGATAAGAACGCCGGTAGACTAACACTAGAAATTTTGCGGACGCCGAGGCCACCAAAACGAATGGGAAGAGTAGCTTGAAGCCACGCCACTCTTTATTTAAAAAGAGTAACTATGGAGTTTTTTGCCCGTTCTTCTCCATAGGAAACTACTTTTTGGAATGGGCAACTAAATTCTTTCCTTTTTTGACTTTTCAAAGTGCTTGTAATTAGGCCTAATTGAAATAAAATTATTTGAATTGAAATAAAAAGGTGCCAAGTTATGACTTTTTAAAGAGTAGTGAAATTATTTACACAAGTTTTACCAATAAATTAAATATTTATAAGAATAGAACCTTACAGTATAACACAATAACTTGCATACACAATAAAGATGATATAAGTTGATAAGCTAAATATAAGATTACTAGTATGTGAAAACTAGCCAAGACAAATGTTTTCCAATCTCAAAAATACATGGCGCCACGAAAGAGGCGGGCGGTGACTCGCAAGCTCACTAACCGAGCCCCCAGAAATAGTCGCTCAAATTGCAACAAGGAGGCAACGGAGACGTGAGCGGCTGAACGGTGAAGATACTTCGGCGGGGTTTGAACTCAGATAATTTGCTCAATTGAGTCCAGGAGTCCAGCATCACTGGGTCACTCACTACTTACCACGAAGAATTCACCCTCCGAACAGAGCTTTTGACTCTGCTCTAGCGATTCCTCTCTGGACGGCCAATCAAGGCAAGCCAGAGGCGGGAGAGATAATTTACACGTAGGTATAAATGATTAAGTTCTCTGACTCCTGTGCTAGTGTAAATTGTATTACAGGAGCCAGTGTCTTCCCCTAACTAACAAGGGAAAAAAGAAGAAAAAATAAAATAAAAAATCAAACACAATACAGGGTATAAAAAAAATAGTCAAACTTGCTGAAAAACTCAGAAAAAATATTTTTTTACAGTGCTATCCATGCACGTAAATGTGGGGATGTTTTTTTTCTCGTGTATCCTGTCGTGTAGGGTATCGTTGGATAGGTCTTTCAAAAATAAAAGGTTTGTGAAAATCGCTTTCCAATTTAGGGAACCATTCGAAATATCTAGCTTTAATAAAGTGCATATTTTTCTAACTTCTGAATGGCTGCTCTTAGATTTGTAATAAAATTGAAACACGTAGCATATACAATGAACTTAAAATAAAAACTATCACGGCTACGTAGGTTTAACTGCTTACAGAGGTATAGTGGTCGACTATAACCCTAAATACTAAAACCTACTGCGGAACCCTTTTGCGCGTGGCCCAACACGCACTTGATCGGTTTTTCATTTGTAAAACACACAATTACCTAGCTGGATGCCAAATTTGAACTTTCTTTTGTAATATAATTGCACACAAATTATGCGATTTACTCGATTAGATTATCAGTTATCTCATTTAGAGAAGCCCGCCACTCTATAACCAACAAATGCAACCCACCAACGTCAGGATCGACAGTGAGGACCACCAGAAAAAATGAGAGAACGAAATCAGGGTAGATTTGTGAAAACAAATAAATGCATATACTTTAGAAAGTAATTTTATTACATTTTGCATTTAACGGCTACTTATACTCTAAACTTATATATATATATATATTGTACTGAGCCAAAGTCCAGAGAAGAGTAAGTAATGTATTTAGCCTGTATTTTTATGTGTATATACTTACCTACCTTTGTAGGAAAATTTAGATTTCCTCATTTAAGTATTTAATAGTACTCTTAGTAAAATAGCAAAATACTTACCTCTTCTTTCAGCATCATTACGTATCTAGACTCAAATATTGAGAGCACAAAGTTGTGGTAAAATTATAAAGAATAAAATAAAAAAATAAAAAACCCTCACACACAATAATAAAAATAGTATGAATGTAAAAAACCTAAAACATGTTAACAAAACTATGATTAAATGGCCACAAATAGAACAAAGGTATAAACGTGAAACCCTACAAAAGAGAATAATAACTTTGAAATTATGACCCTATGTAAATACGTATTAATTTTTTTGATTAAATGTTGCGTCGGGTGACCGCTCTAAGAACTAGCTATGAATACTCCCAACTTTTTCACCTATCAAACAAAATAACAAAATCAAAATCGGTTTATCCGTACGGGAACTATGCCACAGACACATACACAAATACACTCAGGCACATCAAACTTTTTACACCCCATCATTCCTGCATCTGGGGCTAAAAATAAGGAAGGCTTTGGTTATTAACCTATAATTAAATTTTATAAAATTGCTATAGAGTGTTTGAGAACCATTAATTTAAGAAACCTTACTGTACCGACTTAAGGAAAGATTGTTTTGAAATGCCCTTTGATAGTTGTCACCTGCAGTTGAATATGATACCAAAAAGGTATATTAAAATTCATCGAGCCTTGTAACGAGTTACGTATTGACTCGCCGTACATGCTTGGCGGCTAGGTGGCTCCGCTTGTATGCTAAAAGGCGTAAAGCACAGTCGGGTTTCTTTAGTGACTATACTAGTTTCACAAACTTAGCACAGATCTGCTTGTCAATATAAATTACTATTAGGTATACAACATAGAGATAACCATTTCAATATTATCTTAGTAAAATCGCAGTGAGTAGAGCAAACATAGCAATAAAGAGTTGCGCGCTAGAAGAGTGCGCTGCGCTGACGCTGGGGCAGGCGTGTCGGCCGGGCCCGATGCAGGCGGCGTACGCCATGAGGTGCGGCAGCTGGCTCTGCTCGTACAGCCCCGTGAACATGGAGTGGTGCGGCCCGCGCGCGAACACCGCCACGTCGTCGCCGCCGTGCGTCTCGTAATCCAGCGGCACGTCCACGTGGCTCTCCCACTCCAGTGTGCCTGCGAAACCGGATATACCTTAAGTTCCTGCACAAGTTTTACACCCAGCTGCACCAAAAACATATTAGGTTACTTATACGTGAAACGGAAGAACTATCATTCAACATTTTGTCAAAATGGGGGATAATTTTTATGTTTGTAATTTTTATTTTATGTTTTTCGTCGAAATATTTATGATATCATCATCAACCTAACCTATATATTGGTGCTTATTCTGACTTACACATGACTAAACTAACTTTAAAATATCATGCTCTTTGTCTATTGCGAAATACAAGAAGAGGATAGCAAGTAATTCAGTGCTGTCAAATTAAATGACATATGACATTTTGTTCGTACAGGTTTGTTAATTTAGTCGAGATGTTACGTCGTGGTGTTTAAATTTGTATGGAAAACTATTTTTTTCTAATTTGACAGGTGTTAAAAGTTTGCTATCCCTTTCTTATATTTGTTGATGGAAAGAGAGAATTATAGACTAAATTTAATTTAGATGGTGTCAAGAGAATCGCGGCCATTGTCCCGCTACTGGGCACAATGCTGTTCTCATACAGAAAAGGCATGAGCAATAATGAGCATTGATCTTCACTCTGGCCCAAGGCGGATTGGCGATTTCAGACTTTAAGCCCAGGTTCCTCAAGATGTTTTCCTTCACCAGTCAGTGGTGCCTAAGATAAACTTAGAAAGTACAATATTAATATAAAAGACTTTAGAAAAGTCACATTGGTATTGTTAGGTTTCGAACCCGCACACTCGTACACGAAAGGCAGGTCTGCAGGCCTTAAGGCCTAATGGTCTAGGCCACACTGACTATGATATATGTTTACTTAATTATTATATCTATCTATTGATAACATATAACATATTAAAAGAATGCTAATTATTGATATCACGTTTTGTGATATTCGTAATACCTAGTTTAAAATATAAATGATAAAAAGTTTAAGCCCATAAGTCTGCGATTGCTTCCAGTTGGCGTAAAGTAAGAAATTATATCACAATACCTAAATATTCGTTCGCGACAATCTGCAAAAGTATCTTATCAGTCACACATTATCTGAACCTAATTATTACTTCCAGGGATTACACCTATAAACAAACAACCAAACTCTTTATTGATCTAACAAGTTCCTATTTTTAGGTTTGTATAAAGAGGGATCAAATGCGAGTCAGACTCGTGCACTATATAAACAAAAACCAAAAATATATACAATTAATTCGCAATAACTTTTTTGTTTGTATGTAAAGGAAAATGCCAATAAGTTCATAAGTATGATACTTCAAATAACAGTTATTTTTAGGGTTCCGTAGCCAAATGGCAAAAAACGGAACCCTTGTTGTGAAATGTTGAAACTTGGTAAGTAGATGTATTCTGTAAACCCTATTAAGATTTTAACACAAAAAAAGAAAAAAAATAATAAATTTTGGGATTCCCCATACTTAGAACTGAAACTCAAATTTTTTTTTTCTACAAACCTATACGTGTGGGGTATCTATGAATAGGTCTTCAAAAATGATATTGAAGTTTCTAATATTTTTTTTTTCTAAACTGAATAGTTAGCGCGAGAGACACTTCCAAAGTGGTAATATGTGTGTTCCCCTGTAACCTGTAACTTCTAAAATAAAAGAATGATAAAACTAAAAAAAATATATGATGTACATTTCTATGCAAACTTCCACCGAAAATTGGTTTGAACGAGATCTAGTTAGTAGTTTTTAAGTAATCAGCAATTTTCCTTTACAAACAAAATTAATTATGCGGTCGAAAAAAAAACAAGATCTCTTCACTGTTTTTGTGTTACGTAAGTATGGAACCCTCAAAATGGCAGACAAATCTCAAATACTTAGAGGTGGCCAACTAGCTACCAGACGAATGTTTTTTAATAACGTCAACTTACGGTAGTTTGGTTCAGCAGTAACGTCTGGTCGAATGCCGTTCACGTGCGGACGGAATCCGGGTCCATTGGCGTATGTCAGCGTCATATAGGGCATATCGTCGAGCCCCACATCCCTGGAGGGGCCGAGGATGTCATTACCACGTCCCGAGTATCCATTGAACGTCATGACGTGCGCGTGGTCCGCAGTCACCACGATGAGGGAGTCGTCTTCAGAGAGTAGCTCGGTGGCGCGCGCCACGGCCTTGTCCATCTCCAGCGTCTCGTCAAGCGCTAACTCCACGAGGTTGTCGTGGTGCGCGTGGTCAATACGCCCACCCTCCACGAACAGAAAGAACCCCTTCTCGTTGCGCCGTAAAGACCGAATCGCCACCTCTGTTAGTTCAGTGAGGGTAGGTTGAGATACAGGATCTGATTTCATATGATATTCCATATGACTGCTCTCGAACAGGCCCAACATAAACTCGGGCAGGTCATCGTTAAGGCGCATTAGCTGGTCACGGTGCCAAATATATTCATAGCTGACATTACGTGAAGCCTTGTCTTCCTGCCACTCTTTGATTAGATTACGATCGTCTAAACGCCTACCATAAGACCCTTTTTCATCCTGAACAGTGTTTGGCAAAAATCCACGCTTGCCACCACCAAAAATAACCTGTAAACAACGTAGCCAAATTAACCCAAAATCCACACACAAATATAATAAATGCTAAAGTTACTATATCAGTCTGTTCCTTTGCAGGAGAAATAAATTTATTTATTTCATAACATAATATTACAATTTTTAAATATTTAACAAACTATATATAAAAAAGAAAAACATTTAAAAATATAAAAAAATAGTACCCCACCGGTAACGAGACAGGGTCCAAGCTACCGGCGATCAGGGCTCTAGAGAAAGGAACCTCCTGACGATACGCGCAGTGTCTAGGATTACTGCTTTCTGTATCAAGCCCTTGATCCAGCTACCTAATGAGACCTCTTTAGATGCTGGTCGAGGCTCTTGGCTAGTAGTCCATTGGCCGAAACGACTATCGGCACAATGGCTGCTGAATCCACATGCCACATATCGACAACCTCGTGTGCCAAATCAAGATACTTGAGTTGTTTATCTTTTTCAGCCTTCACGAGGTTCTCGTCATGTGGCACAGTGATATCAATAATCATTGTGCGGCGCTCTAATCGATCTATCACCACTATGACAGGCTTATTAGCTATAATAGTCCTGTCAGTGATGATAGATCCATCCCAGTATAGTGTGACATGGTCATTCTCGAGAACTGGGTCGGGCACATACCTGTAATATGGTACCTCATAGTCTACAAGGCAGTATAGCAAAGCAAGTTGCTGGTGGATAATCCTGGCCACTTGGTTATGTCTGTGCAAGTACTCGCCATTGGCTAGACTGGAACAACCGGAGATTATGTGTCGGATCGACTCTCCCGGACGGTGGCATGCCCGACAGATGTCAACCGTGCCATCCTTCACAATATACCTTCGGTAGTTCCTTGTCATCATGACTTCATCCATAATTGCACAAACAAACCCTTCGGTTTCTCCGAAGAGATCCCCGAAGCGTAACCAGGATATAGACGCTAAAAAGTCAACATCAGGCCCATGAAAGGCCCGGAAGTAGCGTCCGTGTAGCTCCTTACTCTGCCATACCTCCATGCGGTCCTTAGTATCCAGAATTACAGGCTTGCGCCAATTCTCGTTAGCCAAGGCGAGCGGGGTGAGTCCCTTGTCCACCACGACTACATCCTTATGCATCCCCATTTCAGCCTTCAGGAAATATTCCCTGAGACTGCATACCTCGCGGTTGTGGAGGGTCTTCGCGTTCGCGGTTGTGGAGGGTCTTCGCGTATTTTATTATTAAAGAGAACAGGTACAGGTCAAAAAAAGTAAAAACTATCTGGTTTTTACATAGATTGACGGGACGATTAGCGAAGTGACTAAGAAATCGGCTACTGTGCTGGGTGTCGCAAGTTCGATCCCCAAAAGGGACATCTAAATTGTACCGGGTTTGGGTGTTTGTACAGAATGTATAATGTTGTATGTTTCTAAATGCACCCACGATACGGGAGAAATTCCTAGAGCAGGGCAACGTTTACACTTTGTTATGAATAAAGAATCAGAAATGTTCTTAGTAGGTACATAGTCTATTACAGACCTTGAATTTGTTGCCGGGGTGCTTGTGTATCAGCTGGTGTGCGATGTCGGGGCAGTCCTTAGCGTCTAAGCCGACTTGCGATACTTCACCATCGTTCTCCCAGGTGCGGTTCGCCGTCTTCGCGAACGTACCCGCTGGGGACGCGTGAGTAATACGTGTCGTCGTCACGATACCTGGGATTCAAACGTATAAATAATATGTTACCCATAATCTATTGCCTATTTTCATATAAACTCTTAAGAAAGATTAGTTTTTTCTCTTAAGTTAGATTAGAAGTTATAATAAATTAGAACCAGAATGTTCACGTCTAAAAGTGGCTGAAAACTGACAATAAAAAGCAACGTCTGATTTGTAAGTAAATGAGGATAATAAAATAAATTCGTTCCATATTCGGATATCATTAAACAATATTCAAAATCCAATCAATGGTCCCGTAGCTAAGTACCTAAAAGCCATGCAGATCGACACGTATATAAGCAAAGTTAGGCTACGCTAGCCGCGGATAGTCCATGGATGGGTAATCATTTTCCGAACATAGAGGGACCTCTCCATGCCTCGCAGAGCATGCCAAGCTGACGATCCTTCGCCTGATCTCTCGCCAGTCGCGTCGGTTTGATGATCTATCAGACTATGAGAGTGAGGGGATAGCGAGTGCACCTATGTCTGTGCAAGCGCTTGTTCACTATATTTCCTGTGTACCTAGCTACTTTCTAATTGAGATTAGCCGCCATGACCGAAATCGATCTGGAGAGATTATTATCAGTAAACAAAAGCTACACTAGGCCCATTTATGGGCTAGACGTTTTTATTAAGGTCACTCAATTAAATAAAAACTAAACTTAATCTCTACTGATAAAAACTTTGGCAGTTTGGCACTCACCAACGTCGCGACCATCCGCGAGCGCCCACTCCGCTATGGACTCGACATGTGAGCTTGTGTCTAAGGCTGCTTGGCAGTTCCCTCGTGCTACGGTCGCGTCTACTCCTATTACGCCATAATTATTTTTTACACCACACAAATACGCTGTGGCAGTACACGCAGAGTCTGCGATCTGTGCATCCACGCAGTACGTCTGAAATATAACCGAAATTGAAATCGTGCAATATGTTGCCAAGCGTCAAAATAAAGAAGAAGGCGTGGGTAAAGTTGCCAACCTTCACCAACCCGACCGTGGGAAAAGTTTCGAAATGCAACTTCGTCTCCTCTCCTGTGCTCCCTAGTCGCTGGCCCAGCAGCGTGCGCGCAGCTGCAAGTGTAGGCACGGACATGCCGTCGCCTAGGAACATCACTACGTTACGCGCTTTCTTGACGCTTTCAGTTTGTGCCAGGCGAGCCTCGATGGCTGCTTGTCCATCTTGCATCCAATAGTTGGCAGAAGACTCGGCGCGGCTGGCCGACCCCGCAGGATGGTACCACTCGCCGCGAACGCACTCCGCGGCGGCAACGACGGCCACTAGATACGTGAGTAACGTCTTCATCGCGTTCGTAACAACTGTTCATTGATGTCGCTCAACAGTTTTATATCATTTTCTCCAGTATCTAATCTTAAAAAAATTAATCGGTAAACAGATGATATTTATAAATAATTATATAGATTAACTAGCTTTCCGCCCGCGGCTTCGCCCGCGTGGACATTTTTTTTTACACCTTGGGTTACATTATTCAAGTTTTAGTAGGGAAACCTAATTATTTCTGGAAATAAATATAGCCTATGAAACTCCGTAAAGATGTAGCTTTCATCCTCCATCATCCCTTATTTTATCCCCATGAGGGTTGAATTTATCAAAATCCTATTTAAGCGGACTTCTTCAGCATAGTAGCTCCAATCTTTAATTTTAGTTCAATCAGTCGAAAATCTAAGAAGACTACAAACTTTTATCCCCTTTTTAATCCCCTTAGGGGTGGAATTTATCAAAATCCTTTCTTAGCGGATGCCTACGTCATAACATCTACCCGCATGCCAAATTTCAGCCCAATCCCTCCAGTGGTTTGGGCTGTGTATTGATAGATCACTATGTCAGTCAGTCAGTCACCTTTGAGTTTTATATATATTTAGATTAGATTAGATTTAGATTCGATTTAGACTACTTGCCCGCGATTTCATACGCGAATGTTTCGGGTTTTTTCCCACAGTACATACAGCGCTGTCTATGTGTAAGTACGTATTGAAACAAAACTTGGTACAAAGGTACTTACCGCTATTGTCAAAATTTTAAAATAGTCAAATATTTTTAACCGAATTCAAAAAGGAGGAGATTCTAATTCGATTAGTATTTTTTTATGTATGTACACCAATTAGCCGGAGGAGCTCGTGGCTAAGTAACAGCCACACGGTTCGACCGATCAAAGGTTAAGCTGCGCTTGACGCGGTCGGTCCGTGGATGGGTGACCATCTTTGTCATAGCGAGATTCCTCCGGGCCTCGGAAAGCACGTGGAGGTCAGATAGGCAGTCGCTCCATGTAAAACACGGGTACTCAGCTGCATCCGGTTTAGACTGGAAGCCGACCCCAACATAGTTGGGAACAGGCTAGGCAGATGACACCGATTACGCTGAGATTTTCGTGATTCTTCTTTAGTTTGAAGCAAAATAGTTGCCATTTGGTCCCATAAAAAAATAATATATGTAGTTTGACTCAGTAGTAATCATTTTATGTTTTTTTACGTTAGTTTGTGTACGGCTCTTTTAGGAGTTTTTGTTATCACCATTCTATAAAATAATATCACGCCCGTATGCCTTGAATCGGTAAGCAGAGCAGGTGAATCCTTCAGTTCAAATGATCATCTGCATACTGATAGCAGCAGGTGAAAATAGACTATCATAACTTTCATAAATTACATACCGATCAACTAAAAATCCAGAAATAAAAAAATACTTAACAAAAAATAGAACTGACTTCAAAAACACTACAAATTAAAAATTTACTTTTATCTGGCGAAATGCTTGAGGTGGCGAAAATACATAATACAATACCTAATTTAAGACACTGACTTCCAGAACGATGTATTGGTCCTCAAGCATTTCGCCAGATAAGTTATATTACGATTTGTAGTATTTTTTTGGAGTCTGTTCTATTTTTTGTAAAAAAAGTTTTTTCTTTTTTATTTCGGATTTTTTTAAACATAACTTATGGATCGCGAGTTTCACAACCTACGGACAAAAACCGGTTTCCATATAATTTAATACAAAGGTGTCCCTATAATGTAAATCATTATATCTGTTAGATACTTCATACACCGAAGTAATGAAACAGAAAAATTACTAAAACTTTTATATCCGGGTGCGTGAAGTAGGCTTATAGGCATAATTAACCTTTTTAATTCCCAAGTTTCAAGCAAGAAGACGGAAAGAAATCTGAACGCATTTTGGCCAGCTCGGGCCCCTAGAATGTGCTGACTGGAGAATTGGAATTGAAGAAATGGGGCAGCGTGAATAGTTAGGTCTAATTGAAAACCAGCGTCAGGCACTAGCTGTCTGGCATAATGCTGAACTGGACCTATTTGGCACAATATTCTTTTATCTTTGTTTTTTTTATTCCCTATTGTGATTGTCTTATGTTGTGTCAATAAATATTTTTTCTTTTTTTCTTCTTTCTTTAGTCAAAGGTATCCAAAAAAAGTTTTCCAAAATTACTGAATAGGTACCGCTCGCGCCATTATTTGGGAGAATTTGTGATTTGTGTGAATCGTAGTTTGTGTTGACAAACTAACTTATTATAGGTCTTATATTACTTATTGTACGGCCAATCAGTCTGCAAATGTACATCTTATAGCTAAGTTTTCGTTTCATTGTTCAACCTGGTATCCAGACTACTCCCGATGTTGTTCAGTGGCGACGAGTAATGTATATTCTACGTGTGAAATTGTGTCTCTTAAAATAATACCTATACAATGTACAGTGCTCAGTGACGATTGGACGTTGTATGTGGAATATTTAGAACAGTGTTTTTAATTTGGTTAACAAGATACCTAGTGAATTACAAGGGCCTTCGATAATAATGGTTATGGGGCAGAAGCTTTCGAACTAGTAGTAAATTTGTGCTCGCCCACTAAACTTAACAACAAAACGTTCGCAAAAATCACCGACATTATGAAGAAACATTTACTGCCTTAACTGAGCTAAGCGGTACCAATTTAGACACAGAAAACAAAAAAAGGTGAAACTACATTTTAATAAATTGTAAATTATGTAGCCACATCGTTTAATGTACCACTGAGTATCTTAAGGGGGTTGGAATCAAAACTCTACCTCGACCAGTACACAGTTTGATACAAACCCAAGTGTTAGTATTTGTCAAAACAATGACAACAACAAACAAACGCGTGTACCAACACATCGCTCTATAATTTGATGGCAAAATACTAACAACAGTAACTTAGAGATACTAGCTTCTAAAGCGATGTATTGTTGTGAACCAATTTCAGCAGAAAGTAAATTTATTTTTCTGCTTTCAGTGTTCTTGTAAAGTTTTTTCTGATTTCATCGCAAGCATTTAAAATTCACTAAATGTTATACGTTTGTACATAGGTCCGGTCAATATAATCTGGAGAAATATATTGTGTACATATGACTTGATAGCGCTTATTTATAATAATCTGAGAATAAAATCTGATAGTCTTTTTTTTCGGATGGGAAATCATCAAATGACCCGCCGTTGGTGGGGCGGGTGGGAGTGTCTCTTACTGACTAAAACCCATCCATGTTCCTCCCTCAGCCCTTTGTATTCCGGGGGCGCGGTATCTCTTTCGAATCTCCCGCAGCCCCGGCAGGCTATGGCCCAGTGGGAGGGCCCCGTCGCAAATCTGATAGTCTCATAGATTCAGTAGACAAATTCTTTCATCTAATTTAAATATATTATAAAACTTAAAGGTGACTGAACTGACTGACTGACATAGTGATCTATCAACGCACAGCCCAAACTACTGGAGGGATCGGGTTGAAATTTGGCATGCAGGTAGATGTTATGACGTAAGCATCCGCTAAGAAAGGATTTTGATAAATTCTACCCCCAAGGGGATAAAATAGGGGATGAAAGTTTGTATGAAACTTTGTCAATTTTTAAACCGATCGGGCTGACTTTGCATGCATATAGCTACTATGACGTAGGCATCCCCTAAGAAAGGATTTTGATAAATTTTACC
Source organism: Pyrrhia umbra (assembly GCA_963891755.1). Taxonomy (NCBI): domain Eukaryota; kingdom Metazoa; phylum Arthropoda; class Insecta; order Lepidoptera; family Noctuidae; genus Pyrrhia; species Pyrrhia umbra. Next base: position 13,603,301 of record OY982934.1, read on the forward strand.
CCCAAGGGGATAAAATAGGGGATGAAAGTTTGTATAAATCTTCTTAGATTTTCGGTAATTAAGAATATTGTGTATAAATAAGTTTTGTAGGCCCTAATTTTTTACACACGCTAAACAAAAGTAAAGCCGCAGAAAATTTACCTAATTCATAATAATACTTCTTAACGCGAGCGAAGCCGCGGGCAAAAGCTAGTTTTTAATAAACATTCGTAGCACTCTTTAAAAATACTACTTTTGCTTACGCAATCCCAGCTTTCCAAGTTGAAAATAGGTTGCAATACGACCTACAGTATTACCCAGCCATGTAACATTGAAAGGTTGTAGATGATGTGTGAAGTGCTTTCTATCAAAGCAAGATTTTTACTATAATTATGTGACTGGGCCGTCTTAACCATACAGGGCGCCGGGGTGCGATATTGAGCCTGCGCCCCCCTTGCCAATAAAAAAACTTAACTTTAGTGTACATTATTTATCTATACATACCTATAAAAAAAATTACATGTCAGCACTTTTCGGAATTTTGAGATAATAAATATTACAAGCGACTATAAATATCTAACCACCGACGCCAACATTGATACCAACTCCAAAATTAGACACCGACGCCTGCACTGATACCGACGCCTGGACTGATACCGATTCAACATTGATACCGACGCCTAGACTGATACCGACGCCTAGACAGATACCAATGCCTACACTGATACCGACGCCCAGACTGATACTGACGCCAACATTGATGCCGACGCCTAGACTGATACCGATACCCAGACTCATACTGACATCAACATTGGTACCAATACCCATACTGTTACCGATGCCAACATTGCTGCTGACGCCTACACTGATAACGACGCCTGGACTGATACCAACGCAAACATTGATATCGACGCCAACATTGATACCGACACCTAGACTGATACCGACGCCAACATTGAAACCGACACTAAAATTTGATACCGATGCCAACACTGATACCGATGCCAACATTGAAACCGACGCCTAGACTGAAAGCGAAGCCTGGACTGATACCAACGCCTGAACTGATACTAACGCCAACATTCAAAATTCAAATTCAAAAAATTCAAAAATTATTTATTCAAATTAGGCTGAAAATCAGCACTTTTTGAACGTCAAATTTACAAAAGACAGCCTCCAAAATGCCCGCCCTTCACCACTTCCTATGTGTTATTGCTGGGAAGAAGAAGTGGTGCAACAAACTCCCCAGCAACACAGTCTGTCTATTAGGTTTTAAGAACCAGCGTTATACATTATCAATAAAAAAAAAATATATATTGTACATATTCAATTATTTTTTATATAATTATATAATAAATAATTTCATCACATGTTGGCTAGCACACACCCTTAAACCTACCTGTACCTGAGAACTCAAGCATTGAATTAAGTAATTTATTCTAATATTTATTTAAAAAAAATAATTAAAGCCTCCATTTAGTGAAAAAAATAGGATGTAAAGGGCGTACCCACCTACATGTGCAAGGTATGGTTGTACCAATAGATGTACAACGTGAGCATGGTGAACTAGGACCACAGTATTTTTATTAACAATTATTTATAGAAAACTCGTGACCAGAAATAAACGTAGTCAGCAAGACGACCAGGCACCACTAGCAGCACCCGTTCACGAGTATAACGCAAGGGTCAGCCATCACCCCCCTCGCCATTTTTGAGGGAAGGGGATGACCCGACCCCCGACGCTACCGCTAGCAATGCCGTCTAAGGGAGCATGACGTGCTTGCTGCTAGTTAAACAAGATAATAACTAACAAGTGCTGCAGTCACTAGTAAGCCAAATAGCATACTACAATACAAATCATTATAAAATAAAATAATGAATGTACTAAGTCAATAACATAAACTATAAATAATAAATTAAAAAAAAAAAAAAAAGTACAATCAATATAATGATAACCACCTGCAGCTGTCTTGCGTTCAACATAGCGACCAACTACTCTTATCATCCAAATAATCGTTAATACTATAATATGCCTTCCTTGAAAGGATCGATTTAACTTGTAATTTAAATGCATTAAACGGCAATTCTAGCAAAGATGTTGGCAGTTTATTATAAAAGCGTATACCGAGCCCCACAAACGACCCATGAACCTTATGAAGCCTGTGAATGGGTACACACAGTTTGTGCTTATTTCTGGTGTTGATATTGTGAACATCACTTTTTTTGGTGTATAGATGTAAGTTCTGCCTAATGTATAATATATTGGCAAAGATGAATTGTGATGCTACAGTAAGGATACCGATTTCTTTAAAGAGCTCTCTTAGAGAATGTCTACTACCTAACTGGTATATTGCTCGAACAGCTCGTTTTTGAATAACAAATATATTTCCAATATCTGCAGCTTTGCCCCACAACAGAATACCGTAGGACATAACGCTGTGAAAATAGCTAAAATAGACTAATCGAGCTGTGTCTACGTCAGTAAATTGTCTAACTTTTCTGACGGCGTAGGCAGCAGAACTTAGCCTTCCGGCAAGGCTAGATATGTGTGAACCCCACTGAAGTTTAGTATCAACCGTTATACCTAGAAACACTGTGGACTCTACGGTCTCAAGTACCTCATTACTTAGGATGATGTTCGGGCCTAGGTTTTTTATATTAGGCAAAGTGAACTTAATGCATTTAGTTTTTTTGGCATTAAGAACAAGATTGTTTGTCGTAAACCAGTGCGTAACCAATGAAAGTGCACTGTTCACGTCGTCAAATTGGTCCCTATTCCTATCTACTTTAAAAATGAGTGAAGTATCATCAGCAAACAATACAACATCACAGATATTTTTTTTTTTTTTTTTTGATACCGACACCCAGACTGATACCAACGCCAACTTTGATACTGACGCTTACACTGAAACCGACGCCTTAACAGATACCGACGCCAACATTGATACCGACACAGACACAATACTTTGCGTCCGTCAATATTAGACTTAAAACACTTTTTATCAATAAATACTTTTATACAAATCAAAGTCCAGACATTCCCTCGCAAAGCGTAATATTTTGTCGCTGAAGATCAGATATTAACATTTTCTTTGCTAGTCGGACAGTTTGAAGACTAACACCATGTGTAGTCGCCGTAGCCGCAAAGAAATAAGCCACATTATATGGCTACCATATTCCAGTACCGCGACAAGCACCCGTATAGGCGATAGCCTGTGGGCCAGGCCGATGAGGATATATGTATCTCACGTCTGCAAGCCGGTGGACCCACAACTACACAGTTCTCCTCTGTACAGCTTGGCAAAAAAGAGTAGAAATTAATAGGGGCGCCACTTTACCGTTCGTGTGGCAACCCGCTGCGACCGTATAGCGTACCATGCTATCGTCTTGATACTAAGCTGTATTTTTATAATTAATTAAAATCAGTAAGTATTATAAAATGTAATAACAAGTATTCACGTTATGTAACTGAATACAAATTACTTATAAGCACTAATAATGTAAGCACTCCTGTGTTTTCAATTTTTTTTGGGTATAAAAAAAAAGCGTATGAATATAGCGTTATTATATTTGATTTCAATAAATCTTCCTCTAAATATTCCACGCCCGCCACATCCATGTCTTGGCTAGAGCTAGCCATAAACACATCTGAGTCACACTCAGATTCAAAGGCACTGCGCTATCATGTTGGAGATTGATTCCTAAATGTTTTATGTCCAAGTACGAGCCCTCTCATAAATTCATAATACTCCTTTTCTATTTTGTTAACATGCTGCCATGAATTCTTTTGAACTCCTACTGGGTTATTGAAATGCACGTTCGATGCTTCCTATAAAGATAAAAAAAAATATTAAACCTCTATCAATATTAAACGTAAAAAGTTTACGGTACCTATCTATTTTTTTTTTTTGTGATTTTTAAATGCTAGTTTTAACAAGTATTATATTATCTTGTGATCACACTCATAGATAATGTTATGCGAATTTACATATTGCAGAGTATCAAGGCTCAAGCCACTCAAGTATCAATATTAATCTATTCGCGTTATACCAAAGTGTCAAAAACAAAACGTAAACATAACCTATATGCTCGATGTTTATTGTTCAAAATTTCACTTATTTCGTATTCAAGCAATTCAAAACAAAATAGAGATCATAAATTAACACTTGATACAACTAAATACAACAAAACAAACTCTTACATACCTGTCATAATGGCGGTACTTTGGTAAATATCGTCGAGATCGGAAAGAAGAGTTTAAGCCTCATGTTCGACCAGATATCGCCAATAAACATTATAAATTGTTTCCTTGCTAGTACTCCGAATGGTTTTATTTATTATAACGTGGTTTTATTAACGTTTTGATGGTCGAAATAAAAAAATAAGTAACTCGCGGACTTTGTTTACATCGAACGACACAGAACGACATTAACTGCCAGGGGCTGCCAGCAATAAAAAAAATTAGTTCCGTTTCTAGACTTTTTTGCCAAGCTGTAAATAAAATTCGAAGATTATTATTGAAAAATAACCATTTTCATATTGATACAATACTTAGGTAATTTAAAAAAATATTTCATTGCTTACCGATATCTTTAAGCGGCTCGCAATTTCAGTTATTGAAATGTTTTGTTCACGCAAAACAATTATTTCTGCTCTCAGTAGTGAAGTTCGGTGATTCCTGAAGGCGCACACAACACTCTACAGCTTGATATTATGTGCCCGTAGGTGCAATTAACACCAATGACAAACAAAATCTTCTTCTATCTATATCTATCTATACTTATAATAAATCTGTAGAGAGGTCAATTCTGTACATGAAATATATTTCCAAAATAACAATCAGGAGGTGATTAGGGATCGATACTGATGACAAAAATGCAATCAGTAAAATTTTTGTCTGTCTGTCCGTCTGTCTGTCTGTCTGTCTGTCTGTATAAACTCTATAGAAACAAAAACTACTCGACGGATTTTAACGAAACTTGGTACAATTATTTGTCATACTCCTGAGATGGTTATAGTATACTTTTCATCACGCTACACTCAATAGGAGCAGAGCAGTGAAGGGAAATGTTGTCATTTTGTTTAAACGCGCTAATCTCAGGAACCGCTGGTCCGATTTAAATAATTCTTTCAGTGTTAGATAGTCCATTTATCGAAGAAGGCTATAGGCTATATATCATCACGCTAAGACCAATAGGAGCGGAGCACCACTATTCCACGCTGATGAAGTCGCTGGCAGAAGCTAGTAATGTAATAATAATGAGGGTAGATAGAATAGATTCAAGCACTCAGTAAAAATGAAACATTGTTAATTTACCTTCTTTAAAATGGTTAATTGCAAGTGTTTTCGAGTAGGTAGTAGAAATGAGTTACTTCGATAACACATGTACGCATGTAAACGTTATACAATACTCATGCTGGACATTACACACACGTGGTTGTTTGCCGTGTGCGTCTGGTAACAGATTGAATTTTTTGTGGTAAATAATATCTATACTCTCTAAAAAGTTTAAAATAAAACCGGCCAAGTGCGTGTCGGGCCACACGCAGTAGGGTTCCATAGTAGGTCTAAGTTACTCGACTACAACTCTGTAATCAGTTTAGCCTACTTAGCCGTGATAGTTTTTCTTGTAAGTTCAATAGATGCGCTACATCTGTGAATTTTTTCACATTTCTAGGGACAGCCATTAAAAAGTTAGAGGGGTGCTCGTATCGTACAAAAGTTTGCACTTAAAAGCTAAATATTTCGCAAATGGCACACTTAACCGAAAAATGGTCTTCACATGTTTGGGAGCTTTACCCTAAATGTTTTCAATTTTATTTTACCACTTTTTATTTCACCAAACTCAAAAAAAGAAACTAAAAATATGTGGGATTCGAACTCGATGTAACCGATTCGCATGATCATTAATACAGCCCCTCCGCTACAGTGCTCGTTGACATTGCAGGTAAAATTGACGTTCTAATACAACGTATTTTTAATTTTAATTACTGCTTATCTACTTTAGAAACGGGCGTGATGATTTTCATGTCAAAGATTGTAATGATAGCGAAAATGCATAATTATAAAAACTTGTTAGGTCATCCCATTACAAACTTATTTCAATGCCTCACTGCTCATTCCCCATAATAATCAGCATGATGATTTGTAGCCTAAAACTTGACCCGATTCATAACAAACATTTTTGGTCAATTTCAAGTAAAACTGTTCAGACGTTTTCGCGTAAAGTTAAAACATATTTTTAATCTTACAAACTTAAAATTTGAATTTTTCATCCTAGGGCTAAAATCTTGATAAACTGTGAAACACATGTTTAATTATTTTCATTTTACAGTGTTTCTACAAAATTTGAGTTTAATTGAATCAAAAATAAAACTTACTCCATACAAACTTTCAACCCTATTTTAGTATACTTAGGGTTGGAATTTTCAAAAATCCTTTCTTATTACTTGTCTAAGCAATAAAAGGCACCTCCTGTTCAAATTTCATTACTCTAGGTCCAGCCGTTTCGGCTCTGCGTTGATGAGTCAGTCATTCAGTGTATGAGGTTGTCATTTTATATAATAGTATATAGATAAAAATTGTAGAATTGTAGCAGACCGTGGTTCCGATCCACGGACCTCTGTAGGAGTGTGGCGATATAATAAGACGGCTAGTTTAGTAATAGTGGTATTTTATTAGTAAGCGTGGATTTATTTTTGTTAAACAGAACACAGCTTTTTCTACGGTGGAAATAGAAACCCTTCACTTACAAAACTAAGCGACTACACGCTAAGGGTATCCCCTAGTGGGGTAAGGGCCTGGGCTTAGGGCGTCGCTGAAGGAGGACAGCAAGGGACAGGCTGGATCAGAATTTATAATATGATTATTATAATCGTGAATTTTAAAGCTATTAGCTCAGCTCGCGGGCTGGCTCGTCGAGCTAGGGTCGGGAGGGCATGGACAAGGTCGTCGCGACGGACCTCGGCGGAGAGGTCGATACAAACGCGGTCTGTATTTGTATAGAGTGCTAGTGGACCTACTGCTCTCTTGGAAGAGAGTTATAGCGTCATCGGGTATGGTGAGAGTATTCCTCAGGTAGCGAATTTTACTGATCTGGGAGGTTGCGTATCCAGTGGCCGATACGACCAGAGAGTACGGGTCGAATTGATAACCTCCTTTTTAGGGTTACGTACCTAAAAAAAAAAGAACCCTTATTAGATCACTCACTTGTCCGTCTGACCGTGCGTCACCACTGATTTTCTCAGGAACGGATGGACCTAGCAAGTTGAAATGTATACCAAATACTGAAGTCTATTGATGCCGCGCGGATAAAACTATCAATAATGCTGGCTGCAAGGCTGATGCGCTCGTCATACTCGTGAACGGGTGCCGTCAGTCGGGACTGGTCAGCTTCTAGCTGCTATGGCAATCAATTTAGGCTTCTCCTACTTTGCTTTTCAGTTTTTTTTTTCTTTTCTCTGCAATGCATTGATCTACATGATCCTCCCTTTAAACGACTACTTGTAACAAGAACAATTAATTTTAAAAGAGTATCCATGGAGTTTCTTGCCGGTTCTTCTCCATAGGACCCACTTTTTGGAACCGTGCACCTAGTTTTTAGTTTTGACATTTTATAAGAACCTGTAATTGGTCTACATAAAATAAAAACCCTTTGACTTTGACTTTGACTAATGTCATAATCTGCCTAGCCATTTCACAACAAAAATCCTGAAGAAAAAAGATCCCCTTTAAGGAAACGACTCATAGGCGATGATGGAGAGTTAGAACGTCGTCGATATGGGAACATCCGACAAGCTCGCGGACGGAGTCACGGATAGAAGCTAAATCATCGACAACCGATATTTTATTAACAACTAGCTTTCTGCCCGCGGCTTCGCCCGCGTGTACATAATTTGATTAATTTGATTTGTAAATGATTTGATTGAACTAAGACCTACTACGGAATCCTACTTGGCCGGTTTTTTTTATTATGTACAGGCACACTGACTACTCAAAGATGGACCGATTTGGGTAATCCTTTTTTTAATGGAAGGGATGTGTCTCATATCATGGGAACTAAACTTATTATAGGCACATCTACATATAGTTATGAGAATTTCTCAAAGCTTACTCAAATATTTGCTGTCAGAAAGCACTTTGTTGAAATAATTATGGATACCACACACGTCATGGCCACCAGAAGTAGCAACACAATTATAGTTTATCACGAGTTGCGTTTGCGTGGTTGCTAAGCTATCTGTGTCGTAAGTGATGCTGAGCTCGAAGTTACTCTGGTGAGTACTTATAATTTACAGCGAAATTGACTGCCAGATAACTGAAGCAGTGCAAGCGGAGTCATGTTTGCAGATAGTTAGAAGGTCGCTGCAACAGATACGTGCTAGGGCGGAGACCACGTTTCTTCTAGCGTAGTATGCGACAACCTGCGGCTTGACAGGACAACGATTTGCAGAGAGCTCCTTGAGAGAGTCTCGCTACTCTCGATTGTTTTGGTGTTTTTTAACCTTACTAAAACACCCCTGGCTAGGATTAACAAATGTAAAACGATTTCATTACATTTCATATATATATTTACTAATCCATAATTAAGTTTAGAACATAATATACATATACATAAATTACCACCACAGTATACCGAAGTCAAAAGGAGGCACTATACAATAGGAGGGCAAAGTATGTACCTTTATATAATTTCTGCCTCTGTCTAACTTGAGCTCTCTTCCCTTTATGTTTTGCCTCCGCAATGTCTAAAGAACTTATACTTTGCGCTTCTCTGAAGATGTCCGATACGTGCACCCTTCCTCTGTTTGACAGTTTTTTTGAGATGCCTTTTACTACCCTCCATTTGCAATACTCTTTCAATAGATGTGAAGGGATCTCGAACATCTTTTGAAGGACTCACTTCCAAAAGCCTGCATAATTCTTTTTTAAGAGTACTCGTTTCACATCCATAGACAAGTCTCGCCCACACATAGCAGCGGGCTGGTAAAATTTTTAGGTCATATTTTTAGTCCATTAAAAGTAAAATAAAATTGATTTCGCAGTTGTTTTCCTTTTTAAGGTAACTATTAGTTTTATTTTACAAATGCAGCACTAATCTGCTTGTCAATATAAATTACTATAAGGTACACGTTATAAAGATAACAATTTCAATAATATTATCTTAGTAAAATCGCAGTGAGTAGAGCGAACACAGCAATAAAGAGTTGCGCGCTAGAAGAGTGCGCTGCGCTGACGCTGGGGCAGGCGTGTCGACCGGGCCCGATGCAGGCGGCGTACGCCATGAGGTGCGGCAGCTGGCTCTGCTCGTATAGCCCCGTGAACATGGAGTGGTGCGGCCCGCGCGCGAACACCGCCACGTCGTCGCCGCCGTGCGTCTCGTCCTCCAGCGGCACGTCCACGTGGGTCTCCCACTCCAGTGTGCCTGCGAAAATAGTTGTCATAACAATATATAAAAATGCAGTCTGCGTAAACAAACAAAAGGGCATATATTAACAGTATACTGTGTAGTGAATTATCAGAACCTTATTATGACTTTTTAAAACCCAACCTCACTTTTGCCATTGGAGGAATAATATAATTTTTTCAACTTATTTAATTAGCAATAATTTCGAGTGATTGTTGAGAAATTTCAATCCAAGGATTAGTTTCCATTTCTGATGCAAAGGTAATGGTTTTTTTTATCTAAAAAATCAAGGTATAAAGTTAAGTTTTTTTTTCTAAGCTAAGTAGGCTTTATTTATTTTTTGTTTATTGTAGATCCGATATTTAATATACTACGAAAGCCCATCTATCTCCGCCAATAATAATAATTACTTATTTATCAGAAACATAATCCATAATATAAAGAAAATCATTGATCGAGATCTATAAAATCGAGATCTAGAAAATCATGAATCCATAATATATGACGATGCGTGAGTCGTCATCCAGTGTCACATTATTGGGCTGTCCAACCTGGTGGCTATAATGGCTATAAGGCTGCTGGAGCTATTGCGCACTCGCCGCATTAGGGAAGCTATTCATGAACGCAAACCGCAAACATCCCTGATGCGCTGCAAAAGCGCTGTAGTTGACATTACCCTGAAGGCGTTATTATATAGGATACGCAGAGTACTGTACGAACTTTTTGTTTAACTGACCCATAGGGCCCACATGTAAAGAGACTGGCAATAAAGAGTGTAATTTTTACCTCCTCTGTACATCGATGTACACGTGGCCAACATGCAGTTGGCCGGGCTTATATTAGTTCCAAACAAGTTAATAGCATGAGTAATTCCTAATAATAGATATATAATAGACAAATAGACAGTGTTCGCATCTCAAGGGATCCTTTTCATTTATATTTTGGTCAGTAAACCTTAAAATGATAATATTTTAATACTATAATGACTTTCTAAATTTAAGTAGGGCACATACTTACCGATGACCTTAAAAATAATGTAGTTATTGTAGCGCATTGGTGATCCAAGGTAACATATTCTCCCGTAGGCTATCTCGTTATGCGGACCAAGTCAAAATAACCCTAATCAAGGCGTTTTATCTAGGTCTGTACGCGGGGGGTTTATTGGTAAGCTACACCAAAAGATCGCTAAATATTTACTTACGGTAGTTTGTCTCAGCAGTAACGTCTGGTCGAATGCCGTTCACGTGCGAACGGAATCCGGGTCCATTGGCGTACGTCAGCGTCATATAGGGCACATCGTCGAGCCCCACATCCCTGGAGGGGCCGAGGATGTCATTACCACGTCCCGAGTATCCATTGAACGTCATGACGTGCGCGTGGTCCGCAGTCACCACGATGAGCGAGTCGTCTTCAGAGAGTAGCTCGGTGGCGCGTGCCACGGCCTTGTGCATCTCCACAGCCTCGTCGAGCGCTAGCTCCACGAGGTTATCGTGGTGCCCGTGGTCAATACGCCCGCCCTCCACGAACAAAAAGAATCCCTTCTCGTTGCGCTGTAAAGACCGAATCGCCACCTCTGTTAGTTCAGTGAGGGTAGGTTGAGATACAGGATCTGATCTCATATGATATTCCATATGACTGCTCTCGAACAGGCCCAACATAAACTCGGGCAGGTCATTGTTGAGGCGCATTAGCTGGTCCCGGTGCCAAATATATTCATAGCTGACATTACGTGAAGCCTTGTCTTCCTGCCACTCTTTGATTAGATTACGATTGTCTAAACGCCTACCATAAGATCCTTTTTCATCCTGAACAGTGTTTGGCAAAAAGGCACGCTTGCCGCCTCCAAAAATAACCTGGAAAGAACACAGCCAAACTTTACAACACACCCAAAATTTTTACTAAGTAATAATAAGAAATCGAAAGTTTCTCTGTTGGTTACGGTAAAATTAATAAAGTTAAACAGTACAAATGGTAAAAATCTAAATTTTTAGCTAGTTTCCTTTAAGTATACTGACTGTCAATTTATCATTTTTGTGATGCGCAATTTTTGTATTTAACTTTAATAAACTAAATTTTAGAGAAAACATTAACGATACAAAAACATAACGTTATTTCTCTAAAATTTGGTTTGTTGGTAAAAAACTAGCCAAGTAGAATTTTTAGTCCCAACATATTCGGCGGGCCTACTCTAACTCAACGAAAACGAAGATTCGATTGAAGTATTGTACTTTTCCTTGTGGATTTTAGGGCGGCAAGGTTCAAACAATTGTTAAGTTGATAGTATAGGTATATCCCTCTATGTACGGCGCATCAGGTCGCGCCTTACCACTCCATAAAGTCATCTGCTCACGGTCTTTCCGAAGTTTCGTTTTGGTGAGTTAGAGTAGGTCCCCTAGCATTTTTATTGGTAACTAGCTATTGCCCGCGGCTTCGCTCGCGTTAAGAATACAAACTTTCATCCCCTATTTTATCCCCTTAGGGGTGGAATTTATCAAAATCCTTTCTTAGCGGATGCCGACGTCATAACATCTACCTGCATGCCAAATTTCAGCCCGATCCCTCCAGTGGTTTGGGCTGTGCGTTGATAGATCACTATGTCAGTCAGTCAGTCACCTTTGAGTTTTATATATATTTAGATTAGATAGATTTAGATTAGATAATTAATAGTTTCATTTTTACATTCATGTTTTTAACACACATAAAAAAATGATTTCTGTAATGACTAAACTCGAAAGAATTGAAAAGCCTGCCAAGTGCGAGTTAAACACATACAACGAGGTTCCCGTACCTAGCTATATATGAAAAGGTCCAATTTTCAACATCGTGGATATTTTTTAATTTTGTACGACACCGATATTGCCAACTATGTAAGTACTTACTTAATTTTCTGGGGCAATTCTACTCAAAAAGACGTCGCTTTCAAACAACAAAAACGCTGCATACGAGCTATGTTCGGTATTAAAAGTACAGACAGTTGTAAACCGTTATTTAAACAACATAGAATTTTAACACTTCCGGCTCTTTACATCCTAGAAGTTGCATTGTTTGTTAGAAGTAACTTACACTTGTTTCCTCGTCTGTCTGAACAACACATTAGATGTCGACGTAAAGATAATCTATGCATTCATCCATCAAGAACCACCTTTTTGCATAAAAGTATAATATGTATGGGCCCAAAAATATATAATAAAATACCGAGATCCATAAAAGAGTCCAATTCTAACTTGTTCAAGACCAGGCTCAAATATTTGTTACTCAATAAATGTTACTACAATATTAGTGATTTCTTAAATGATAAATTAGATTTTTGTTAGTTATGTGTGTTTTATAAAATGCTAAGTTCTAGTTTTATTTTTGTTAGTTTTGTGTTAAATGATAAGTTACAATTTAATTATTGTTATGTTTATTGTTTTAATTTATCTTAAATTTTAAAATTGTATGTACTGAAAGTATTTGCACGCCATAAATGGCATAACACGTAGGTCTATCATAACTTAACACCATTGCATGTATGTAATACCACTCGTGTTAATGCAAATAAAATATCTTTATCTTTGTCTTTGTCTTTGTCTTACTACTTGTATGAGAGTGTTAGTAGTCGATGTATGTATTTTATATCCTTTTGTATTTTGTTTCGAATGCCCCAAATTGTCATGTTGATGACAAATATTTTGCATGTTATATTATGATACAATAATATTCTTTACATAATACCATATACATCAGAATTTCTCAGATTATTTTAGAAAAGCTTTTGGCATACCTCCCCTTTGTTATGAATAAAGAATCAGAAATGTTCTTAGTTGGTACATAGGCTATTACAGACCTTGAATTTGTTGCCGGGGTGCTTGTGTATCAGCTGGTGTGCGATGTCGGGGCAGTCCTTAGCGTCTAAGCCGACTTGCGATACTTCACCGTCGTTCTCCCAGGTGCGGTTCGCCGTCTTCGCGAACGCACCCGCTGGGGACGCGTGAGTAATACGTGTCGTTGTCACGATACCTAGAATTCAAATGTGTAAATTGTTACCCATAATCTGCCGCTTATTTGCATATAAACTAGAAAAAAAAGTGAATACTACACTTAAATTATACCAATAATGCTTTAACTACAACTGGCTGGAAATTATTGAAATACTAAGTACATATCCCTAAAACTGATAATGAAAACGTCTCATTCGGAAGTCAAGGAGGATATTTTAAAATGATAACATTTTTATCACACAATGTACCTACATTGTTCTCACATTTTTAAAGAGTTACCATGAAATATCTTTCCGTTCTTCGCCATAGGAATCCACGCTTTGAAATGGGAAAACAGCATCGACTATCCTTTATTGATTAACTGACAGACTCATCATCCTTTGGGAATTTAAAACAAACACGATATCAGTAAACAAAAGTTACGCTAGCCATTTTTTTTTTTTAATATCTTTGGACAATTTCACACAGCGCCATCTAGCCCCAAAGTAAGCAACTAATATGCTTGTGTTATGGGTGCTAGATTAACGGATAAACTACTTATATACATTTTTAAATATATACATCTACACTAATATTATGAAGAGGAAAACTTTGTTTGTTTGTTTGTTTGTAATGAATAGGCTCAAAAACTACTGGACCGATTTTAAAAATTCTTTCACCATTCGAAAGCTACATTATCCACGAGTAACATAGGCTATTATTTTGGAAAAAATAGGGTTCCGTAAGATATTTGGGTTTTTCGGACACAAGGTGTAAGAAATCAACCAGAAAAGTTACTTTTTTTGCGTACACTACTAATCTCAGGAACTACTGGTCCAATTTGAAAATTCTTTCCGTGTTAGATAGCCCATTTATTGAAGAAGGCTATAGGCTATATTTCATCACGCTAAAACCAATAGGAGCGGAGCACTACTATTCCACGCGGACGAAGTCGCGGGCAGAAGCTAGTATTATATATAGTAACACCCAGACCCGTCACAGAAATTAAAATTCATCATTTCAATTTCTGCCCGGCCGGGAATCGAACCCGGGACCTCTTGCGTAGTATTATTGCGTAGTATTATGTTGACCACTAAACCACTCAGGTCGTCATTTAAAGCATATTATTGTGTAGCTTTCATGTAAGTAACTTAATCAAATTAAAACTAAACTAAGCCGACGTTAGCAGTTTGGCACTCACCAACGTCGCGACCATCCGCGAGCGCCCACTCCGCTATGGACTCGACGTGTGTGCTTGTGTCTAAGGCTGCTTGGCAGTTCCCTCGTGCTACGGTCGCGTCTACTCCTATTACGCCATAATTATTTTTTACACCACACAAATACGCTGTGGCAGTACACGCAGAGTCTGCGATCTGTGCATCCACGCAGTACGTCTGAAATATAACCGAAATTGAATTCGTGCAATATGTTGCCAAGCTTCAAAATAAAGAAGAAGGCGTGGGTAAAGTTGCCAACCTTCACCAACCCGACCGTGGGAAAAGTTTCGAAATGCAACTTCGTCTCCTCTCCTGTTCTCCCTAGTCGCTGGCCCAGCAGCGTGCGCGCAGCTGCAAGTGTAGGCACGGACATGCCGTCGCCTAGGAACATCACTACGTTACGCGCTTTCTTGACGCTTTCAGTTTGTGCCAGGCGAGCCTCGATGGCTGCTTGTCCATCTTGCATCCAATAGTTGGCAGAAGACTCGGCACGGCTCGCGACGGTCGCGCGGCTGGCCGACCCCGCAGGATGGTACCACTCGCCGCGAACGCACTCCGCGGCGGCAACGACGGCCACTAGATACGTGAGTAATGTCTTCATCGCGGTCGTAACAACTGTATAATGACGCCGCTCAACAGGCTTTTATCATTGTCTCGAATATCTAATCTTCGAAAAAGTTTTAATCGAAATAGAGATGACATTTAATAATTGCGGAGATAATGTCGTCACCAAAATAAATTGTATGCTAATTCCTGTAATTTTAAGTTTTCAGTTATTGGTAATAAATTAAGAACTATTAAACAACCACTTTTACATATTACGTACGACTGCCCCAGACATTTTATTATTGCATTTAATTTTATATTATTATTGGGTGTATACTAGCTATGCCCGGCAAACGTTGCGATGGCACAGTTTGGGCTAGGAACCCTCCCAGGAGTACACTGTTCGCTAGTGGCTCGCCGGCGGCGCATTCGACGCGTATTCGCCACACACCTTTACAACTGTTAGTGTTTTTTATAGTGTATCATTACGGAGTAATAAATATCATGTTGCTTATATTCACTTAATTTTTTATTCCTCAGTTAATCTTTCCTTTTGGTTTGCGTATAATAATAGAATATTGCTGATTGCTTAAGATGCTAATGAAGGTGATATCTGCTAAAAAGAAAGTTATTAATATCCAAATTCAATATATTCCTAGATTGTTACTTTTTAATCTACATCTATGTAATTAAACTATACTAAATATTTATTTTTTACTCTAATCGAAATAACTATAAATAATAAATAAATAAAATAATAAAATAACTTTATTCCACTATAGTTTAGTATTATTTATATGTCAATACCCTTTGCAAGTAAAGTACCTAAGTTTTGCTATATTACTATGTACAGAAGGCTACATTAATAACTAGATACAATGTATACATATCTATATAAATGATGGTAAAGTATAGATTGCCTTGAATACACACCTACTTAGAATATACAATAACTAGTTATAAGATATTTAGTACCTACTTATTAATGCTTTTAAAAATATAAGTCTAACAAGTGCATGTCTGGGAGTGTGAGTGTGTTTATGTGTAATTCATTATTGCATTATTAGAATATGTACATAAGACAGGTTTCCAAGTTTAATTATTATGAAGTAGGTTTTTTTGTGGATATCATCAAATTTTTGCATTTATTGTCTAATTTGTAATTAGTGTTTGTTAATAGGTATATTGTTAGGACCCTATGATCCAGAGAGTAAAAAGGTTCCGGTTACACACATGATAAAATAATGGTGGAGAACGTTTCTGTAAGTTAGAAACATTAAAATCTATGCCAGAATGTCGCTGTGCCAATAGAGCACAGCAACGGGAGATACAGTAAAATAAAATTAAAAAGTAAAAAGAATATAACAATCGAATTTGTTACCCATTTGGTACAATATATAGTACCCCTTCCAATTTTAAATAAACAGTAAGATAGACAGTCTGAATAAAGAGTTATAAGGAGTGCACATATTTCGTGCAAATTTTTTAACCAAAAATTTCACGAAATTGTGCAAACTGTCGGTTTCGTGCAAAAAATCCACCTAGCCAAGCAACAATAGGGTGGGTGGGCGGGCCATTTTTTGACGTTTCTCCGATGCTATTGAAACGCGAGAGGTATCAAAAGACGCGGCTCGTCGCCAGCTATCCAATGGTATATAAAACTATGGTAGGTCCAGTACAAATTTTGAAAAAAATGGTTAAAAAAACTAGTTTTTCAGTTAAAAAGTGGCACAAAATGTGTATTTTTGTACGAAAATGTTGAATCCAGGCGTCGCGAGGCATTCCAGATAGCAATCCCGACAGGTAAGTGGCATTCGAAAATTAATAAATTGACAGGATTTAAAATTAATCGCAAATTTGGTATTTCTACTGAATAACTCGTACTAATTTTTAACGAATAGCCGGTTGCACCAAACTTTTTATAATTTCAAACGTGTGTAAGTGAACATTATTTTGAATCTAGACCTCCCAACCAATGGTCACAATAATAATTATTTAAAACGGCCTGAAGAAACGCTGTTCATTTTTTTATAGTCCACCTAAAAATTGGAAACCTAACGAAATTGAACCTTACCACAGCGAACCTAACTTAAACAAACTAAAGTGAACCTAACCACAGCGAACCTAACTTAAACAAACCTAACCTTTTTTTTTTTTTTTTTAATAGTCCCGCTACGCTTTGATAACCTAACGAAAGTGAACCTAACTTATACAGACCTAACCTTTTTAGGGTTCCGTAGTCCGACAAGGAACCCTTATAGTTTCGCTCTGTCCGTCTGTCTGTCTGTCTGTCTGTCTGTCTGTCTGTCTGTCTGTCTGTCTGTCTGTCCGCGGCATATCTCCGTGGTTTTTGTTATTAGAAAGCTGAAATTTGGTATGAATATGTATATTGATCACGCCGAGAAAGTGGTAAAATAAAATTTTGATAAATATTTTTTTTTAGGTTAGCTCCCAAACATGTAAAGTAGGGATGAATATTTTTTTTCTCGCGTACCCCTTCGTGTGGGGTATCGTTAGATAGGTCTTTCAAAAATATTATGGGTGTGTGAAAATCATTTTTCGGTTAAGCGAGCCATTTGCGAAATATCTAGATTTTAAGTGAAATTTTTTGTTCGATACGAGTTACCCCCCCCTCTAACTTTTGAATGGCTGTACCTAGAAATGTGAAAAAAATCACAGACATAGCACATGTAATGAACTTACAAGGAAAACTTTCACGGCTAAGTAGGCTTAACTGGTTACAGAGTTATAGTCGACTAACTGAGACCTACTACGGAACCCTACTGCGCGTGGCCCGACACGCACTTGGCCGGTTTTTTTAATAGTCCCGCTACGCTTTGATAACCTAACGAAAGTGAACCTAACTTATACAAACCTAATCTTTTTTATTTTACTAGTCCAACTACGTTTTGAAAACCTAACAAAAGTGAACCTAACTTATACAAACCTAACCTTTTTTTTTTTTAATAGTCCAACTACGCTTTGATAACCTAACGAAAGTGAACCTAACCACTGCGAATCTAACTTAAACAAACCCAACCTGTTTTATTAATAGTCCACCTACGCTTTGAAAACCTAACGAAAGTGAACCTAACTTATACAAACCTAAACTTTTTTATTTTACTAGTCCAACTAGGTTTTGAAAACCTAACAAAAGTGAACCTAACTTAAACAAACATAAACGTTTTTTTTTTTTTACAAGTCCAACTACGCTTTAGAAACCTAACGAAAATGAACCTAACCACAGCAAACTTAACATAAACAAACTAAAGTGAACGTGAGTTCTACTAACTGTCAAAGTGAGTTTTTTTTTTTTTTTTTTTTTTTTTTTTTTTTTTTTTTTTTTTTTTTTTAATGGTCCACCTACGCATTGAAAAACTAAAGTAAGTGAACCTACCTTAGGAGGTTACATCAGGTTAGGTTTGCTCAGGTTAGGTTTGCTCAGGTTAGGTTTGCTCAGGTTAGGTTTGCTCAGGTTAGGTTTGCTCAGGTTAGGTTAGGTTAGGTTAGGTTAGGTTAGGTTTTTTTTTTTTTTGAGTTGATACTAATTTTATTTGTAGGGCTCAGTCCCCGCGAGGGTTACGGGCGGCTGAGTCCTTTTTGTTCTTTTATAATTTAGTGCTGGTTGAGATGTAAGTTTTAAGTGGCATTAAATTTCTTCAATGCATTCACTATATGTTCAGCTAGCTCGATAAACGATTTCGCTGTGTCTTCCTTTTTTAGAATGTCCTGTATACTATATGGATCTAAATTTTTATTGTTGCATATTATTTCGTGTGTGTATCTTGCGAGGCTGAACTTTGGGCAGTATTTAAGTAGGTGGTCAATGGTTTGGGAAGTGCTGTTATCACATGGGCACAGGTCGTTGTCAATGATCTTAAACCTGTGTAGGTACTGCTTGTGGTACCCGTGCCCAGTGAGTATCTGTGTAAGGTGAAAACTTATTTTGGTTTGTTTGTGTAGGTCTTCTATGGCATGTATGTTTGGAAGCCACCGTTTTTGGTGGTCTCCCGTGAGTGCGCTTGTGTATATTTCGTTGTTCTGTCTGTCTGTTTCTGCTTTTAGTGTAAATTTGTGGTAGCTGAGTGGAAACTTTGTATAATCCGGGGCTTTGTGTAGTGTGGCCGCTTTCTTTGCTTCCTGATCAGCTTCTTCGTTGCCCTCCAAGCCATGATGTGCTTTGACCCATATGAACTCAATCGCACCAGTTTGTTCGATTATTCGCCTTTGCTGGTGAATTGAGTTCACAATGGGGTTCAGGCTTTGCGGATTTTTAATTTCTTGGAGGGCCGACATTGAGTCTGACATTATCTTTATATTTCTTAGTCCGTTTGTGAGGCAATAGGTACACGCCTTTTCTATAGCTAAACATTCCGCCTGAAATACTGAACAGCTGCTGTGTAATTTCAGGCGAATTGTAGCTTTAGTACCTTCTGGTTGGTGTATGATGACGGCAGCGCCTACCTGATCATCATGTTTGCTACCGTCGGTGTATATCGTGGTGTGCGCTTGGCTTGTAATATGTGTTGTTAATTCTGTGTTGGTGCTGGCTATTGTAACTTGGGCAAGAGTGCGTGTGCTGGGATGGGGGAGCTGGGACGGGTGGACTGGTTTTTCCAATTGGATGTCGGATGGTAAGAACTTGGAGGTGCCACGGCGTTTGGTGATTTGGATGTCTGCTGTTGCGTTTACTTTTACGTCTAGGTACGTCAGGTTAGCTAGTGCTATTGCTGGGATAGTGGGCGTTGTTTTAAATCCTTTTATAATTTTTACGGCAAATGCTCTTTGTAGCCTTCTCAAGGCATGCACGGTAGATTTGTACTTTGTTGCTGTGTACCATATTTCTGCTGCATATGTGACTATGGGCTCAATGACATGTTCGTATATGATTTTTATATTTTCGGATTGTATTCCCCACGTGGGGCGGACAAATTTGCATAACTTGTAGAATATTTTGTTTGCCTTATCTATTATGTATTGACTGTGTGCTATGAAATTAAATTTATGGTCTATTATTACTCCTAGTAGTTTTATTTGGTTGTTGAATGAGAGTGTGGTATTGTTCATTTCTATTGTGACGTGTTTCGCTTTAGGTGTATTGGTGATCATATGAGTTTTCTCTGGTCCAAATTGTAGTTTGTTTTTACGTCCCCATTCAGTAATAGTTCTCAAAGCAGCGTTTGCTGATAGTTGTAACTGTTGACTCGACTTGGCTGCGGTAATTAGTAGGACGTCATCAGCGTATGCCTGTATATGACATTCTTCAGGTAGTGGGGTGTCTAATAGGTCGTCCATTATTATGTTCCAGAAGACCGGGCCTAACACCGATCCCTGGATACATCCTCGCGTTAATTTTTTAGTGGTCATTGCGTCTGAGTAGAATATTGTGGCACTCCTGTTTGTAATATAGCTCTGTATGAACTTGTAGATGTTAGTCGGGCATTTAATATGGTGTAATCTATGCAGTAGAGCTGGCCACCAAGCGTGGTCAAATGCGCCCTTTATGTCTAATGATATAGCGACCACCTGCTGTTTATTTTGCTTGGCAGCCCTCATTCTACTCAAGACCTCATGCAATGCGTCAGTCGTGCTGGTCTGCTGCTTGAAGCCGTATTGCCTGTCATTAGTCGTGTTGGTGACATTCATGTGGTGTACAAGTCGTTTGGCGATAAGTTTCTCAAGCAGCTTCCCGAACACATTTATAAGTCCTATTGGGCGATATGCATTTATATCAGTGTAGTCTTTGTTGGGTTTTGGTACGATCTTTATGTGTGCGGATTTCCAGGGGATAGGGAAGTGAGAGATTGCGAGGCATCTGTTAAAGAGCTTAGTGGTGAGATCGGGGAAGCATTTAATAAATATGTGGCATATGTCTGCAGTAAAGTGGTCATTTCCGGGTGCTTTATTAGGGTTCATTTCAGTAATGCTATCTAGGATTTCCTGTTTCGTAAAATTTGAGTCATCTTGGGTATTCGGAGCGGTGTTAGAAAGGGATCTGATGTTTTTCTGTAGCATATCGTCTATCGTGTCTTCGGGAAAGAACTTTTTCGCCAGGGCCTCGGCAGATTCAGCGCTGTCGCGGGTGAAAAGACCGCTGCCCAGGCAAAGTGTCGATGGTGGTCCTGGTTGTGGTGTATTTTTAAGGAGTCTGTTCGTGAGTGACCATACGTCCTCTTTGTATTGTTTAGAGCAGAAGGTTCTGAAGTTCTCGGTTGACGCTTTTTGAATGGCCTCAGCGTATTTTTGTTTGGCCGTTTGGTGTTCAATCAGGATGTTTGTGAGATCCTTCTTTCCACGCTTAAGGTCCTGTACACGATGGTGTAAGTGTATCACTTCTTTCTTCATTTTCTCTAAGCTGTCATTCCACCATGGTGCCCGATGTAGTCTTCTTCTTCGGTTTAGCGTCTTATCACATGCTTTGGTTATTACGTTGCTGAGAGATGTTACGAAACAGTCAATTTCTGTCGCGTCCAATATTTCAAAGTTTGTGTGTTCTAATTCTGATTTGGTGATTTGGTGTTTTAATTCATCTGCTACTATGTCCCAGTTAGCGTTGGATGTATTATAGCGGAACGTTGAATGTGAGACTGCTTTGTTTAAGGTTTTCTTATTTAGGTCAACCGAGAAATCGATGGCGTGATGGTCTGATGATAGAACTGCGCTGTGGTTTACGTGCCAGTTTTGTATTTTTCCATGCATGTTTTTGGTGCTAAACGTCAGGTCCACTATTGAGGTTCGAGTTTGGCCATGTGTTACTGTTTCGAACGTTGGGTCGTTGCCAGTGTTACTAAGTGTGAGGTCATTGGCGATTATTAGTTCTAGGACTTCTTTCCCTCTTTTGTTGGTTCTTTGCGAACCCCATATAGTGTTCCATCCATTAAAATCTCCTCCTATTATGTGGCTACTATTACAGGTGTCTTTAAGAAATATTTCCAAATGTTCGAGTGTGCAGTGCTCATCGCGGTCGGGCTCAACATATATGCTACAGACGTATAATTTATTATTTCCAATGCTCATTTGTACAATGCATAAATTAGGTGTTGAGTACTGTGTAATACCGAGAGAAGCTGCGAGGCCAGATTTTATTGCTATGCATGCTTTGGTGTGTCGGTTTTGGGGGTATTGATATATGTCGTATCCGGGTATTGCTGCTAATTTATTGTTTTTACCTATATATGGTTCTGTTATCAGGGCAATGGAGTAGTTGTGTGTATCTATGTGCTGTTTTAATTCGTGGGTGGCAGTATAGCCGCGACCGAGATTGCACTGCAGCACTTTCATGGTGTTTTGTGTATCGGTGTTATTAGCGCGTGGGAGGCCCTTAGCAATACTGTGTGGCGAGGCGGGCTATTCTGTCCCACTTCTGCCATTCTGGGCATGATTGGCTGTATGCTGGGTGGTCATGAGGTTTGCCTTCCGCGGTCTTGCAGTTAACACAGCATGGCCTCTTTTCTTTGCGAGGACAGCTTCTCGTGTCATGCTCTTCTGAGCAGTATCCACACTGTGATGCTGCGGTGCAGTTTGTTGCTTTGTGTCCGTAACCGAGGCACCTGTAGCACTGGACTATAGGTGATTGGTCTAGGGCAGGTACAACTTGGTATCCTATTTTGACTTTAGAGTCTTTCATTGATTTCCAGAGCCCTGGGCCAACCTCAACGATGACATTGGTAACTGCCCCCGTACGGCCTTTTATGCGGCGCGCAACTTTGATGTCTAGATCTTCACTGGAGAGGCCACTTGTGATGTTGTGGTTCTGTTTCGTGATTGCCTCCACAACTTTGGCATCAGTTGTGTCCGCAGTGATACCGACTAGCTTTATTAGTGGTTTCCTAAGGGCTTGTTCAGAGACTGTGATTTTTTGCGCTTTGGTTTTGATAGCATCTTTGAGGCGTCCTCGATCCTCGGCGGTGTCGCAGGTGATCGCGACCTTTTGGGTCTTTGTAGTGCGAATGCCCGATATTCCAATGCCGAGGTCGATGACGTCTATCTGGTCCTTTACTTCTTTTAACACTTCTTCACCGGTCTGTCGTGGGTCCACTGATTGGTTAGGTTAGGTTAGGTTAGGTTAGGTTAGGTTAGGTTAGGTTAGGTTAGGTTAGGTTAGGTTAGGTTAGGTTAGGTTAGGTTAGGTTAGGTTAGGTTAGGTTAGGTTAGGTTAGGTTAGGTTAGGTTAGGTTAGGTTAGGTTAGGTTAGGTTAGGTTAGGTTAGGTTAGGTTAGGTTAGGTTAGGTTAGGTTAGGTTAGGTTAGGTTTTTTTTTTTTTTTTTTTTTTTTTTAGTGTTGAATGCACTTCTCCTCTGACATGGTGATCAGAGCCAATATCTGCTATCTATCCTCTATTTTACTATATGTGTAGTTTGTTTATGTCCTATAGACATAATGTGTATTTCGGTATTTATTTGTGTGCTGCCTTTAATGTCATTATGTTATATCATACTTTTTATTTTATACATATATAATTTAATTATAACTTAATAATACTTATATTGTAACTATAATAATACTTATATTGTACTTTTATATATATACATTATATTTATTAATATATAATTATAAGTTTATGCATTTCCGTTTCATCTTCCTTCTGCAGGGGTCATATATTTAAATATATTATCCTACAGCCTTCTTTTGTCGTATGACCTTTTCTCCAGCTATTTGATATTATATATTATTATATTCTATATAAAATTATATTACATATTATATTATAAACATATTACTATTTTATTATATTATATATTATGCTAAATATTCAGTTATATTATGTGTAGTATCATATAAATACATATGATTTATCCTATTTTACTATTAATAATGTTATATTTTGTAATGCAGGCACCTTAATTTAATTACGTTTATGTTTCCCATGTACTTTACATGTAATAAAACACCCAGTCCCGCGCTGAGTCCGTAGCTATGCCACCCTTATCCAGATCCTTTTCCACAGAGGTTAAGAGTTCCTGCAGAGTGAATGGGGGGTCATACTCAGAATGCATTACCATTACACTTCTTTGGCTGCTCTTTTTCTTCTCACTCTGTGGCTGGCATCATTCCTGTATTCGGGGTCCCCCTGTAAGGATGTCTGCATATGGGAGGCTGCCTTTTGCTGTTTCAGGCCCTTCTCACTCGCGACGGCTTCTTGTGACAGCGCGGAAAGGCGATTTCTCTCCCACCCGGCGGCTGCTAAATTCTTCGTGCTGCTGGGTGCTTCGGTCCACCACGGAAAGGCAAGCGTTACTACTTCTTTTAATTGGGCATTTTTCTCATGAAGATTGCTGCAATTATTTTCGCAACCTGCACCATGGCGGATCTTCGACCCAGCAGCAAGTTCCCACGTTTCCGCCGGGCTGAGGAAGCCCTTCTTACTCGCTAGATGGTTAGGTTAGGTTAGGTTAGGTTAGGTTAGGTTAGGTTAGGTTAGGTTAGGTTAGGTTAGGTTAGGTTAGGTTAGGTTAGGTTAGGTTAGGTTAGGTTGGGGGACCACCCCACAGTGCTTACGTCCTCGTCGTGTCCCCTGGAAACGACCCAGTCCTGACCACCGTAACGGAGTGGCAGGCTGGGCTCGGCCAAAGTGCACTGTGCTTCGTAGCAATCTCATTCGTCTTGCGTGCTGCGATCTAGCGGGAGACAATGTCTCAAACCCCGCGGGACGCCCTCGGGCGTTTCATCAAACCCAAAAAAGGCCCTTCTCAGGGCCAACCAAAAGGCCCTTCTCAGGGCCAACCCAAAGGCCCTTCTCAGGGCCAACCCAAAGGCCCTTTTCAGGGCCAAACCGACGCTTCGGCGTCCGAAGCGAGCCGCGCGCCGTCTGCGGCGAGCTTCTTTGAGGGGGAGATAGGGCTGTCGGAGTTCTCCGACGACGACCTCAGCTCACTTGCCTCTGACGCGGAGGGGTCTAGGCCGCTGTCGCGCAAGCGCGCCTACCTGAGGGGATCTTCGGGTTCATCAGCGGGTTCGGTGAGGAAAAAGCCCGCAACAGCGTCGACCACCCACGACGTGGGCCTTGCAGATGCTCAACGCCAGCTTAACCTGACCCGGCGGGAGATGCTCCAGAAGGAGCTCGAGGAGCGGGTTGCCGCGAAGGAGAAGCGGGCGCAAGCTGCCCGGGTCAAGTCCGGGTACGGAGCGTCCCGCGTGCTGTATGCCAACCACTCCGTGGCCGAGCTGGCACGGATGGCGGAGGAGGACGAGGAGGAGATTGTGGAGGTCGCCTCCAAATCCTCCAACCTCAAGGGCACTATACAAAAGGCCCTTAAATGCCGCGCCGCGAGCATGCGCGGCATCATTGAGGAGTTGGTGGCCAGAAAGGCCACTGATGAGACGAGACAACTGCAGGCGAAGGTCGATCGCCTGCAGTTAGAGGTGAGCCAACTTCACCAAAAGCTGGCTGATGCCACCGCCCGGCCTAACCAGGCAACACCATCGCCTGCGTTAGAGGCCCCGCCCTCCAACCTGGAGGATACCATCCGAAAGGTTGTGATGGAGGAGCGAGAGTTTACGCGAGCCTGCCTAGCGGGCATAGAGGACCGGCTCTTGCCGGAGAAGCGCCTTCGGCCTCCGCTTGCAGCTGACAAGAGGCGAAGCGAGCCGGGTCCCTCCTCGCAAAGGGCGGACGCCCCCCTGCCTTCCGCCACTCCGCCCTGCCAGGAGAGCTGGACCGAAGTGGTCAGGAAAGGTAAAGGGAAGGGCAAGAAGACCTGCTGTCCTTCCACCCCTGTCGTCGCCGCCGCACCTTCCAGCCAGCCGCAGACGATTGGAAAGGGAAAGGGCAAAAAGTCGGCACCGGCCGCGCCTGCTGCCCCCACTGCCGCGACTCCCGGTCAGCCGAGGACCGGCGCGGATAAGGGGCAAGGGAGGAAGAAAGGGGGAAAGCTCGTCCCCCCAAAGACCGCAGCCGTCGTGGTTACGCTCACCGCGGAGGCTGCGGAGCGGGGCGAAACATATTTGTCGGTGCTGATGCGGGCGCGTGCAAATGCTGACCCCGCCAAGCTGGGAATCGGTAGAGTCTCTTGCCGACAGACTCAAACCGGGGCTCGAATCTTCGAGTTCCCGGGGGCGGAAGGCAGCGCCAACGCCGACCTCTTCGCGGCAAAGTTAAGGGAGTCCATCGCGGACTCGGCGAAGGTGGCCCGACCGGTCAAGACGGCGGCCTTGGAGGTGACCGACCTCGACGACTCGGTCACCAAGGAAGAGGTCATCGCGGCAGTCGCAGCCATTGGGGGCTGCAGCGTCGCAGCGGTGCAAGGCCGGGACATCAGACCCGGCCGCGGTGGCATGGGTACCATGCGGTTCGAGTGTCCAGTCGCCGCTGCCAAAGCCGTCCTTAAGAAAGGGCGGCTTCTTGTAGGATTCAGCTCGGGTGCAGTCCGGGCACTTGTGGCCGCGCCGCTGCGCTGCTACAGGTGCTTCGGCATTGGCCACACCCGGGCCCTCTGTCCGTCCACCGTGGACAGGACAGCCGCCTGCTACCGCTGCGGCAAGGACGGCCACAAAGCCTCCTCCTGCACGGCCGCCACGCCGCACTGCGCTGTGTGCGCTGCCAGCGGCCGCCCGGCGGGACATATCATGACGGGGAGAAATTGTAATCCCTCTCCCAAGAAGGGCAAAGTGCGGGCGCCGGTCGGGCCCGCTTGTGAGGATCCTCGCGCCGTTGTTCCCGTGGCGGGAACCTCGGCGGCTGCCGATGAGAGGGTTGCGATGTCCGAATGAGCATCGCACCCTCGCGGAAGTCGCGGTCTCCCACGTACTCCCCTCCCCTCTCGCTCTTAGAGAGGGGACCTGGATGCGTGGCCGCCGCGCAAAGAGGAGGTTGGAGATCATCTCCCTCCTCAAGGTGGTGATGGGCGGGCGACAGGTGCGGGGGCGCCTCCGCCCGCATTGCACTCCACACCACCTCCGTTGGATATTCCCGACCCTCCCCCCATGGGGAGGACGTGAGGGGCCCGCCGCGTAGGGCGGGCATTCGTCGAGGGGGACTGGACGTAAAGGCTACGCCGGTTTCCCAGTCCCTCTCCTTTCAGACGATGCGGGAGTCCCGCTGGGTTGTTTTAGTGGGTATACCGGGCTTGCCCGGGGAGTCCCACATACCCCCCCATTCCCCTGGATGGGGGGTATGCGTAACGCATTTTTTCCCAGCGAAAACAAAAAAAAAAAAAAAAAAAAAAAAAAGGTTAGGTTAGGTTAGGTTAGGTTAGGTTAGGTTAGGTTAGGTTAGGTTAGGTTAGGTTAGGTTAGGTTAGGTTAGGTTAGGTTTTTTTTTTTTTTTTTTTTTTTTTTTTTTTTTGTGCTTTTCCCCGCTCATGGGTGGAGCAGGCCCTTATTAATCTGTTTTCTCATTCATTCCAGTTCTCGCTATTGTGCCTCTCGCACTTTCATGCCGCATTCTTATTCTTTCTAGTATTCGTCATCTTTCATTCATTGCCGGGTGGGATTCCCGCTAAGCTATACTAAGGTACTTTTATTTCAGGGGAATAAACCTTCAGTTTCTATTTATTTCAGGTAAACTTATTATAACATACAAGCAATTTTTACTGTTTCTATTACATAATTTTGCAATCAACTTTATCTTACACTTTTTATTTTTATTACCTAGTTTATCTTATTATCTATCTTATCTCTGTTATACAATATTTATTCTTAGTTTCAAATTGTCTATTTATAGTTTAGTTTCTTTCTATCCTTAGTTCTAATACATTTAGTTTCTTATTCTAATATACAACAAGCAATTTCTACTGTTTCTATTACATAAAATTTTTAGACAGCTTTATGTTAAAGTTTTTATTTTTATTTCTTAGTTTATCTTACTATCTATCTTATCTTTGTTATACAGTATTTATTCTTAGTTTCTAGTTATCTACGTTATAATGTAATTTCTTCTATTCTTGGTTCTATGGTCCTAAGACATATTTGCTTTAATTTGTGTTTTTTGTGGCCATGGCGTATAGGGTTGTTTGTTTATGATGCACTAGTCACTTTTCTTTAATATACAATGTTTTACAATCTTTATATTTTTGGCAATAATATTTGTATACTAATTTATACGATATTAT
Source organism: Pyrrhia umbra (assembly GCA_963891755.1). Classification (NCBI taxonomy): domain Eukaryota; kingdom Metazoa; phylum Arthropoda; class Insecta; order Lepidoptera; family Noctuidae; genus Pyrrhia; species Pyrrhia umbra. The sequence continues at coordinate 13,631,458 of OY982934.1, forward strand.
TGTCATTTCTTATTCAGGTTTTATTTTTATTCTTTATTGTGGTTATTGTGGGCCCGTATTTCGTGGTTGTGTGTATTATTGTGATATATTCGTATATATTCATTATATATTTCCTATATCCGTGTTGTTGTTTTTTGTTAACTCCGGTTTCCATACATCTGTGTACATTGTTATGTTTCAGTTTTTTCCTGTACTTCCGGTTTGTGTTTAGAGGTGTGAGGTTTGTGTGTTGGTGTGATGTTATGCTTAATGTATGTGTTACGTGCCTCGTAGTGACTGTCTCACGCATATGCGGTATTTGCGCGGGCCAGGTAGTCCCATTTTTGCCTGACTGGGCACTCCACGCTGAAGGCGTTATGATCGGTCTTCTGTAGCTTTGAGTGCGAACAGTTGCAGCACTGCGGTGGGTTCTGGGCAATAAAATCTGCGCAGGTTTCGCGCAGATGCGGTCCTCCACAGTGACTACATCTGTCCACACTCTCGGTACAAAATTTTCGACCGTGCCCGAACGCTAAGCACTTCGTGCATTGGATAAGCGGAGACTGGTCCTCCACCCTTACCCTCTGCAAGTCAAGGTAGAGGGCTCCAGCTTCCGTCATCCTTTGCCATATTATGGGCCTAACCTGCAAAATTATGTGTGATGTCTTCGGATTTCTAGTTCTTTTCTTAAACTTTATTTTGATTTCTATTTCCTCCTGAGGTAAGTCCCTAAATATATCCTCGTTCTGACAGTATAGCGCTTTTATCATTTCGTCATCATCGCTGCCCTCAAAGACGTCCTTGATGACGACGAGTGGATTCTTGTTGTACATATGTGCAACTACGAGTCCCTGTCCCTGGCTTTCAATCCTACTTTTCACCTTGTTTAGCTCGGCCTCTGTGTCGCACCCCAGTACAACCGTCTGGTTTTTGGCCTTACGTACTTTGTTTATTTTAATGCCAGATCCCCTGGCGTCGACCGCCTTCTTCACTCTCGCAAGCACCTCGTCGGCAGTCTCCTGATTGCCTTCGAGAGTGACCGCTATCGAGTGAAGCGCCGGCCGACGCCCGGGTTTGGCTGCCGCTACGCTCGCGTACGATTGCTGGGTAGTTTGGCGCTCTTCTGGTTGCCTTTTCAGGGCCTCTTTTATTGTGTCCGATGCTGTCGCGACGCCATCGACAACTCCACCGATCTTCTCACCGAGGCTAGTCTGCGCTAGTCCCATGACTTTGATGTCCTCGGACATACAGTCTATGGTCGCCTTCGCCTCGTCGATCTTATCGATGATTTTATCGATTTTGTCGGCGCCACAGTCGTTTGTTTCGACTTTCTGCGCTTCGAAACCCTTTGTGAGGTTTCCCTCGAGGTCTTCCAGCCGCTTCGATATTTTCGCCTCGACTTCTTCCAGTTTGTCCAGAATGTGGTCCTCCTTTCTGGATGGTGTGGGCGCGGTGTCGACTTTTCTGGGCGGGTGTGTTTTTGTGGCTTCCTCCAAGCCCTTCACCCGCTTGCGTATCTCGAGCATTGTCCTGACACCTCTGAGCGACCGGTGCTCCAGGAAGGATTTTATATCTCTCCTCATTTGAGGGTACTCCTTGACCTTTGAGGGAATTTTCTCGAAGGTTGTTATAATTTCCTGGAGGAGCTGGTCGTTTGAGAGTCCGGAAAGGTCCATCGTCCGGTAAACCTCCATGTTATCCAGAGAACTTCTCTTCTGCTCTGGTCTCCGGATGAAAGTTTTTGCTGCATCCAGCACTGCTGTGGGTGGAGCTGCGGGACTGGGGGTGGTGCGCTTTGGGGCGGCTCCAGAGGTCGTCGGTGTACGATACATTGTTCCGTGTGTAAATCTGTTGTGTCTGTATGTATGTCGGTGTGTGTCAGTATGTATGTCAGTGTGTATGTCAGTATTGATGTCAGTGTGTATGTCAGTGAGTGTGTCAGTATGTATGTCAGTAGGTGTCGATGTGTATGTCAGTGAGGGTCAATGTGTATGTCAGTGGGTGTCAGTGTGTGTGTCAATGTGTATGTCAGTGGGAGTCAGTAGGTGTGTCACTGTGTATGTCAGTGGGAGTCAATGTGTATGTCAGTGGGAGTCAGTATGTGTGTCAGTATGTATGTCAATGTGTGTGTCAGTGTGTATGTCAGTGGGTGTCAATGTGTATGTCAGTGGGAGTCAATGTGTATGTCACTATGTATGTCGAGGTGTATGTCTATGGGAGTCAGTGTGTGTGTCAGTGTGTATGTCAGTGAGTGTGTCAGTATGTATGTCAGTAGGTGTCGATGTGTATGTCAGTGAGGGTCAATGTGTATGTCAGTGGGTGTCAGTGTGTGTGTCAATGTGTATGTCAGTAGGAGTCAGTAGGTGTGTCACTGTGTATGTCAGTGGGAGTCAATGTGTATGTCAGTGGGAGTCAGTATGTGTGTCAGTATGTATGCCAATGTGTGTGTCAATGTGTATGTCAGTGGGTGTCTATGTGTATGTCAGTGGGAGTCAATGTGTATGTCACTATGTATGTCGAGGTGTATGTCTATGGGAGTCAGTGTGTGTGTCAGTGTGTATGTCAGTGAGTGTGTCAGTTTGTATGTCAGTAGGTGTCAATGTGTATGTCAGTGAGGGTCAATGTGTATGTCAGTGGGTGTCAATGTGTATGTCAGTGGGAGTCAGTAGGTGTGTCACTGTGTATGTCAGTGGGAGTCAATGTGTATGTCGGTGGGGGTCAGTGTGTGTGTCAGTATGTATGTCAGTGTGTGTGTCAGTGTGTGTGTCAGTGGGAGTCAATGTGTATGTCAGTGGGAGTCAATGTGTATGTCAATGGGGGTCAATGTGTATGTCAGTGTGTGGGTCAATGTATAGAGCACCACGTGGAACGGGGAAAGTTGTCAGTATCTATAGTGTCTGTCTGACCCTGTGGAGGGGGGTCAGTGTCAGTGCTATTGTGTAGAATTCTACACAGGTATAAACGATATGTAATAAAACCAGTTTATCGATAATATAAAGTTTATAAAAATTTCAATTTAAGGGGGGGGGGGGGGGTAACTCAAGGGAGGGGGGCTACTACTAGACCTCAGTTGTGGCAACCTTAAGCTGAAGTCAGAATCGACCTATCTCCCTTGGTTATCCAGTTACCTTAAGGGTATGCAAAGGGGGGTAAGGGGTGAGGGGGTCCAAAACCAGGGGGGGGGCTCCTCGTATATGACTTCAACCGTGGTGTCTTCGACACCACAAAGGCTGAATTTGCGGTCGAAATCCTCCTATCTCCTCTAGTTCCGGAGATATCAACCCTCAAAGATATAATAAAGGGGTGAGGAGGGAGGGGGTCCAAAATAGGGGGAACGGGTTCTACCTATAGGACTTCAGCCGTGGTGTCTTCGACACCACAAAGGCTGAATTCGAGGTCTAAAATTGCCTAGCTCCCCTGGTTCCGGAGTTATTGAACATCCAAATTTATATGGTGTAAAGCATGACCTCCCTATTTTTCTCCTTTGTTTACCCTCACAGTCGGGTAATATTTTTGTACTTTTATTTGGTTTGTACTTCAGCCGCCCCTGTTCGTACTATGACGTGTGAGGGCTCGTTTTGTAGGTCTCGTCGAGACCTATAACTTAGTGTCAAAAACTTGGGGGTGGGATGCACCCCTTAAAAACTGCCCTTAAAAAACTAGATTTTTGACCTGAAATTTAATGCTATTTAGTGTAGGTGGTCGTAAGGTGCGATGTGTTTATAGGTTTAGGTGCTACTCTCTGCGGTCTTTTAAATAGGGGTGTCAGGTTTCACCTTACTCTGATTCCAACCCCCTGGATACGGATAGAAATATTAAAAATTTAAGCCTAAATATAGGTCTATTTTGGGGTTAATTTTGAATTTTTAAAAGCTTGGGGGTAGTTTTTAGACCACTCTCCACCCAGCCCTGCTGTCAAAAATCTAGAATTATTTATATCCTAGGAGTCGATTTTCAAGTCGCGATCTTTTACC